>OU612058.1:218054343-219415989 GCA_914767635.1 Melanostoma mellinum
CATTTTGGTCACTGGGATCGTATGAAGCGTCCTAAATGATGTTCCCCCATCGTACAACCCCAAAAAAATCGTTATTTTTCGTCTATCTCGCTTCGTTCTCGAGATATGGGACTTTTTACATTTTGGTCACTGGGATCGTATGAAGCGTCCTAAATGATGTTCCCCCCATCGTACAACCCCCAAAAAATCGTTATTTTTCGTCTATCTCGCTTCGTTCTCGAGATATGGGACTTTTTACATTTTGGTCACTGGGATCGTATGAAGCGTCTTAAATGATGTTCCCCCATCGTACAACCCCAAAAAAATCGTTATTTTTCGTCTATCTCGCTTCGTTCTCGAGATATGGGACTTTTTACATTTTGGTCACTGGGATCGTATGAAGCGTCCTAAATGATGTTCCCCCATCGTACAACCCCAAAAAAATCGTTATTTTTCGTCTATCTCGCTTCGTTCTCGAGATATCGAGCTTTTTACATTTCCCCATCGACAACCCCAAAAAAATCGTTATTTTTCGTCTATCTCGCTTCGTTCTCGAGATATGGAGCTTTTACATTTTGGTCACTGGGATCGTATGAAGCGTCTTAAATGATGTTCCCCCATCGTACAACCCCAAAAAAATCGTTATTTTTCGTCTATCTCGCTTCGTTCTCGAGATATCGAGCTTTTTACATTTCCCCATCGTACAACCCCAAAAAAATCGTTATTTTTCGTCTATCTCGCTTCGTTCTCGAGATATGGGACTTTTTACATTTTGGTCACTGGGATCGTATGAAGCGTCCTAAATGATGTTCCCCCATCGTACAACCCCAAAAAATCGTTATTTTCGTCTATCTCGCTTCGTTCTCGAGATATGGGACTTTTTACATTTTGGTCACTGGGATCGTATGAAGCGTCCTAAATGATGTTCCCCCATCGTACAACCCCAAAAAAATCGTTATTTTTCGTCTATCTCGCTTCGTTCTCGAGATATGGGACTTTTTACATTTTGGTCACTGGGATCGTATGAAGCGTCCTAAATGATGTTCCCCCATCGTACAACCCCAAAAAAATCGTTATTTTTCGTCTATCTCGCTTCGTTCTCGAGATATGGGACTTTTTACATTTTGGTCACTGGGATCGTATGAAGCGTCCTAAATGATGTTCCCCCATCGTACAACCCCAAAAAAATCGTTATTTTTCGTCTATCTCGCTTCGTTCTCGAGATATCGAGCTTTTTACATTTCCCCATCGTACAACCCCAAAAAAATCGTTATTTTTCGTCTATCTCGCTTCGTTCTCGAGATATGGAGCTTTTTACATTTTGGTCACTGGGATCGTATGAAGCGTCTTAAATGATGTTCCCCCATCGTACAACCCCAAAAAAAATCGTTATTTTTCGTCTATCTCGCTTCGTTCTCGAGATATCGAGCTTTTTACATTTCCCCATCGTACAACCCCAAAAAAAATCGTTATTTTTCGTCTATCTCGCTTCGTTCTCGAGATATGGGACTTTTTACATTTTGGTCACTGGGATCGTATGAAGCGTCCTAAATGATGTTCCCCCATCGTACAACCCCAAAAAAATCGTTATTTTTCGTCTATCTCGCTTCGTTCTCGAGATATCGAGCTTTTTACATTTCCCCATCGTACAACCCCAAAAAAAATCGTTATTTTTCGTCTATCTCGCTTCGTTCTCGAGATATCGAGCTTTTTACATTTTGGTCACTGGGATCGTATGAAGCGTCCTAAATGATGTTCCCCCATCGTACAACCCCAAAAAAATCGTTATTTTTCGTCTATCTCGCTTCGTTCTCGAGATATGGGACTTTTTACATTTTGGTCACTGGGACCGTATGAAGCGTCTTAAATGATGTTCCCCCATCGTACAACCCCAAAAAAAATCGTTATTTTTCGTCTATCTCGCTTCGTTCTCGAGATATGGGACTTTTTACATTTTGGTCACTGGGATCGTATGAAGCGTCTTAAATGATGTTCCCCCATCGTACAACCCCAAAAAAATCGTTATTTTTCGTCTATCTCGCTTCGTTCTCGAGATATGGGACTTTTTACATTTTGGTCACTGGGATCGTATGAAGCGTCCTAAATGATGTTCCCCCATCGTACAACCCCAAAAAAATCGTTATTTTTCGTCTATCTCGCTTCGTTCTCGAGATATGGGACTTTTTACATTTTGGTCACTGGGACCGTATGAAGCGTCTTAAATGATGTTCCCCCATCGTACAACCCCAAAAAAATCGTTATTTTTCGTCTATCTCGCTTCGTTCTCGAGATATGGGACTTTTTACATTTTGGTCACTGGGATCGTATGAAGCGTCCTAAATGATGTTCCCCCATCGTACAACCCCAAAAAAATCGTTATTTTTCGTCTATCTCGCTTCGTTCTCGAGATATGGGACTTTTTACATTTTGGTCACTGGGACCGTATGAAGCGTCTTAAATGATGTTCCCCCATCGTACAACCCCAAAAAAATCGTTATTTTTCGTCTATCTCGCTTCGTTCTCGAGATATCGAGCTTTTTACATTTCCCCATCGTACAACCCCAAAAAAATCGTTATTTTTCGTCTATCTCGCTTCGTTCTCGAGATATGGGACTTTTTACATTTTGGTCACTGGGATCGTATGAAGCGTCCTAAATGATGTTCCCCCATCGTACAACCCCAAAAAAATCGTTATTTTTCGTCTATCTCGCTTCGTTCTCGAGATATCGAGCTTTTTACATTTCCCCATCGTACAACCCCAAAAAAATCGTTATTTTTCGTCTATCTCGCTTCGTTCTCGAGATATGGAGCTTTTTACATTTTGGTCACTGGGATCGTATGAAGCGTCTTAAATGGAGTTCCCCCATCGTACAACCCCAAAAAAATCGTTATTTTTCGTCTATCTCGCTTCGTTCTCGAGATATGGGACTTTTTACATTTTGGTCACTGGGATCGTATGAAGCGTCTTAAATGGAGTTCCCCCATCGTACAACCCCAAAAAAATCGTTATTTTTCGTCTATCTCGCTTCGTTCTCGAGATATCGAGCTTTTTACATTTCCCCATCGTACAACCCCAAAAAAATCGTTATTTTTCGTCTATCTCGCTTCGTTCTCGAGATATGGAGCTTTTTACATTTTGGTCACTGGGATCGTATGAAGCGTCTTAAATGGAGTTCCCCCATCGTACAACCCCAAAAAAATCGTTATTTTTCGTCTATCTCGCTTCGTTCTCGAGATATGGAGCTTTTTACATTTTGGTCACCCAGGAAAGTGAGATTTCATGAATGTTTTGATGGGATCGAATGAAGCGTCTCGAATGGAGTTCGTTATTTTTCGTCTATCTCGCTTCGTTCTCGAGATATGGGACTTTTTACATTTTGGTCACTGGGATCGTATGAAGCGCCTTAAATGATGGTCCCCCATCGTACAACCCCAAAAAATCGTTATTTTTCGTCTATCTCGGTTCGTTCTCGAGATATGGAGCTTTTTACATTTTGGTCACCCAGGAAAGTGAGATTTCATGAATGTTTTGATGGGATCGAATGAAGCGTCTCGAATGGAGTTCCCCATCGTACAACCCCCAAAAAATCGTTATTTTTCGTCTATCTCGCTTCGTTCTCGAGATATGGGACTTTTTACATTTTGGTCACTGGGATCGTATGAAGCGTCTTAAATGGAGTTCCCCCATCGTACAACCCCAAAAAAATCGTTATTTTTCGTCTATCTCGCTTCGTTCTCGAGATATCGAGCTTTTTACATTTCCCCATCGTACAACCCAAAAAAAATCGTTATTTTTCGTCTATCTCGCTTCGTTCTCGAGATATGGAGCTTTTTACATTTTGGTCACTGGGATCGTATGAAGCGTCTTAAATGGAGTTCCCCCATCGTACAACCCCAAAAAAATCGTTATTTTTCGTCTATCTCGCTTCGTTCTCGAGATATGGAGCTTTTTACATTTTGGTCACCCAGGAAAGTGAGATTTCATGAATGTTTTGATGGGATCGAATGAAGCGTCTCGAATGGAGTTCGTTATTTTTCGTCTATCTCGCTTCGTTCTCGAGATATGGGACTTTTTACATTTTGGTCACTGGGATCGTATGAAGCGCCTTAAATGATGGTCCCCCATCGTACAACCCCAAAAAATCGTTATTTTTCGTCTATCTCGGTTCGTTCTCGAGATATGGAGCTTTTTACATTTAATGTCATCTGCATAAATAGACAGATAGAGAAAAAATAATGCTAGCGACGTCATCAAGCACAAACAGGAGTGGACCTAGATGGCTGCCTTGGGGAACGCCAGAAGAGGCAGATATCGGGTTAGAGACTGCTTTTCTGAAAACTACTCTATACTTACGGTTCTCTAGGTATGATTTTACCCATTCGATAATTGAAGGTGGGAAGAAAAAGGCTGACGTTTGAGATAGATAATTTGATGGTTACCTAATTTTGAACCAATACATATCACTCAAGTGTCAAAATGAAAATTTTCCTCAAAAAATATTTTTTATCCGCGTAGTAAATTTGCTCATCAGTGAAAAAAAGGATGAATTCCTGTTGCTTCAATGGGTCGCTTATTAGATCTTCATTGTAGCAAATCATTTTTTTTTTGTTCTAGAATGAATTTGTTTCCATTTTGTGATTAAAGAAGACAGTTGTGCAATTTATATAACTCAAAATAGATGTAACAAATAAACTACAATGGACAAGGTGAATAATTCTGCAATTCAATAGATTCTATTTCACGGTTTTGAAATAAAAGATATCTTCTTTGATTTAGATATTTAGATTTTAAATAAACAGGAAAAGAAACCTAAGAAATTAATTCATAAACTGATCTCATCATTATCAATTTTTTTTTTTCAGTCAGTAAATGGTTAGAGCGGTTGCCTGTTATGTACGAGGTTTGCGCTTCGAATACTAGAAATATCACAAAAATATCCTTTATCACGGTTACCGCCTTTGCGAGGAACTTGCAATTCCACCGACAGTAGTTTGATGCGATAGTAAGCCTTTCTTTATAACCCGCTGGGAAGTTCTGTTAAGAACTCGACCACGTCATCAGTCCCAACGTTCGTTTTCAATGCTCAATTTGATGCAAACTCAACACTCCCTAATAGCATATTGGCTCCACCTGAGCATGAGTCTGTCGATTCTGTGATGAAGCAGTTTATTTTTCGAACTCGCTCAGTTGCGAAAGTCCTCAAAGATCTCAATATCCGCTGGTCCAGACGAATCCCCGCCGTTATTATGAAGAGGTGTCTGCGTAAACTTTTCCATTTTTCCTATTCTGCTGGGTTTTTCACAAGCAGATGGAAAACTCCATTTGTTCAGTCGGTCCCTAAAAAAGGCGAATCTTCCTCCCCTTCCAATTACCGTCCAATTGCACTAACGTCCCTTCTTTCCAAGACCGTTCAATACGAGTTGTATTAGATGGCTTCAAGTCTGATACCCATTTCATAAATGCTGGTGTGCCCCAAGGCTCCGTTTTGTCACCGACTTGCTTCCTCATTTTCATAAATGATCTCTTGTCTAAAATTTCTAGTCCTCTCAACTGTTTTGTTGACGACTAAACCCTCAGGCCTCAGCTTTTCATTTTCATTTCCAAATTCACGTCCCTGCTCTTCGGATGTGGAGCTGGAACGGTTGCGTATGATAAGCTCATTGAATTCTGACCTTGAAAGCATTTTTCCGTGGGGTCATAAGAACCGAGTAGAATTCAATATTTTAAAAACTCAATACTGTCTCTTGTCGTTAAAGCTAAACATTCCCCCTCTACCATTATCCATGAATGGTACCTGTATCCAAGAAACCGAAAAGCAGTCAGTACTTGGTATGTGTATCAACGATGATCTTCGGTGGAATAACCACATATTTGAAGTCGCCAAAAATGCTGATAAATGCAGGAAATTTTTCACCCCTTCTGATCTGGCTTCTATTTATAAATCCTACATTCGTCCTAAGTTAGAGTACAATTCACATGTCTGATCAGGTGCTCCTAAATCATTGTGCCTACACTGAGCCAAAAAACATCACCAAATCAAAAAAAAAGGCTTTGAATCAAAGAAAAAAGGCAACAATTTGGCACTAAAGGCGTTTTTCTTAGAGTCAAAGCTGCGACGCTTTTGAATAAAAATGGAATGAAAACTCCATTTGAAATAAATGCTTTTTGACATTGATTTGAATGACAGGAGAACTGTAACTCTAAAAACTATTAACTCTGATTTAATTACGGATGGCTTTTCTTTTAAATGCTTAATGACCATGAGTGAAAGACAATGTGCATTATTTCTAAATGAATTTTTTCCTTGAATTTCAATCGAAATACTCTGAAATCAAAGCTTTGATTCATTCAACCTATTGCACTCGCTACTTCAATTTAAATAAGTGTGGTATTTGATTTGAATTAAATATGTTTTCAATTAGTAATCGCCGTATGGTGATTTCGAGTAATACCAAACTTGACTAATTGAAAAAAATTTAATAAAAAATAAATTTGTTGAATTAAAGTTACATATTTTATTTATATTTAAAAAAGTGTTATTAACTAAGCATATCCATTATTTATAAAGTCTAAATATACTTATTTCTATCTAAATTTAAATTAGTTAAATAAACATTAGTTTTGACATTACTGACATCGATTCCATTTTTGGTTTTGATTGGTTTGATTCCATTTTTTTTAATGAGTTAAAAAATAGGAAAACTGTAAAGAAACTTAAATTGCATGAGACTGAGGTGGGCCTAGTCTTGATGTGATGGTATTAAAGTTAGACTTACAATCCCAAATATTACCCAAATATGTTTTAAGGGTCCCGTTCTCTTTATTCCTATTGTGTGCACCAAAAAATTATGTTTCGGCTTAGGGGTTGCTCCATATAGTTTCACGTAAAATGTATGGTGTTCTTTCTTGAATAAACTTGCTCAAAGAAAAGTACTCTAAAAATAAATTGCAACAGTTACCAAGATATTGTGGTAAAAGTAATAAAAAGGAACAATACTTACCAAAAGTTTCATTTTACTTCACTCGTTTACAGAACTTGACTCTTTTATTACTAATACGCGAATGTCGCAATACAGATTTCAACAAAGAAAACCCCTTTGAACTATTGATATAGAAAAGCGTTTTCGTTTACTTCAAATGTGTTTCTACTTTAATTTTAATGTATTTCAATAACGAAAATGCAAATGCAGTTTTTTTTTTTTTAAATTGAAGCGTATTCTCGTTTATTTTTATACGTTTTCTTTTGATCTAAATTCAAAAATGTAAGATTTCGATTCAATGAAGTGAAATATTCAATTCAAAAGCCAAAGTCACTTATCTGCTTTCCCAAAGCACTTTGTATTTGAAACAAACTACTTTCAATTCAATTCAAATGTGTTGCTTTAAAAACGCCAACAACTGCAATTTTAATGCTTTCCCATTTAAATATCGGACACAGTTTTTCCCTCAGTGTACTCGTAATGTTTCATGTCTCTCTCTTTTCTATAGGTTTCCTTACAAACAATGCTCGGACGAAATGGCCAGTTGCGTTCCTCCCCTTGAGCAATTTAACCGCAATACACGCCTCGATGCAAATCAGTTTTATCTTCAGCCCAATTTCGGACGTACAGTGAAATATAGAGATTCATTCTATAGCCGTACTACTCGGATGTGGAATGCTTTACCTGACTCTGTTTTCCCCTCTCGTTGTAATACACAGAAGTTTAAAAATAATTGCGTCGGCACCTCTTTTCTAATCCTTTCCTTCTTTTTTAACCGCTCGCACTGTGTTAATAACATTATAAGGTTATTAATAACTCCTTGACGTGCGCGTATATTATAAAAAAAAAAAACCTAAAGTTTTAAGCCTTTGGTTGCTTTTATTCATTTTCTCACATATCTGTTCCAACTGTCGACTTCATGTTAAAAAAAGTTGTTTTGAGAATTCCTTTCCTCAATATGTTTTTTTTTTTTTGTTCACCTAGGGATGCTTCCTTGTTTTGTCGTTAGTTTTTCTTGACACAATAATTTAACGCCTTGTTTTCTGCAAATTTACTCTACATCAGTTCCTTGAGTCCCCCAGACGAAGGAATATGTCTCTGACCATATAAATATTGATCCTTCCTTTAGAAATTCATCTTATGCTACTATCTGCAATCAATCAAGTGTTCCCATACTGACCAGAATCCTTCTTTGCAGATAGTTTACGACTGGCTTCAAGAAGTCAAACTATTTATTGCAAGCATCCTGACGGTTGATTGCTCTTGCTTCATATATTCCCTGACGTCTGCACATCAATCGCATTGAATTATACTACAAAGGCGTTTAGGGAGGAATTCATATTTCGGCACATATCGTATATTGACATCAATATATTGAGTCGCCAAGGTAGCAGCTTATGAATTTGCACTGCAAAAATGCTCCTATGTCTGCTGAATACAAAATCACAATAAAATCGAATCGTCAGATACAAAGCGGGTTGTATTTGAATTCTTAGAACCTTCAACAGAATCCTATACATTCCTTGCCTCATTCCAAATGCAAAGAGTTTTGTGTATGCAAATGCGGCAAAGCTATCTTTGAATGAAAAAGGAAGTCACAATTCACAAACGAGGTCCAAGTTGAATAAGAAAGAAATGATATTCAATTTTGATCTGCACACCAGGAAACGTGCACATAAATCAACTCTCGCCGCCCTAAAACCCATTATGCCAAAAATAAGTTTCAAAAAAGTTTTTGTTTTTTTGAATAATGGAGCACATTGATAATATGGAAACTGACAAAACTTTCTTCATTGGCAAAATAGATACAACACAGTACCTACCTATCTATGTGTACCATCCAATTCCCATGCTTATGTAGACGTAGAGGGACAGGTATACAGGGTACTACAATATAATAGCGAGACATCGAAGGCTGCCAATGACCGAGTATTTACATGCTATTTTCCGTTCTTAGTCTTAGTTCGACAGAGGACGTCTCATGGCGGATAATATGGATAATGTATTCATTGCCCTTTGCCCAAAACTGAACAAAAGTTCAATCGTTCCGTTTCCGTGACAATGCGGATGGTGGTAACCTAAACCACCTAAAACAAATCTGATTGCATGGCCTCACCCCGCCCGCCGGTGGGGAGAATATTACTCAATATCAATATACTCTCAGTGTGCGGTTGTTTTGTGTTTGTTTGTGTATATTGTAACTGAATTCATTCTGATGACACTTCCTTTCCCTTCTTATGCGAGCAGTATAATGGAAAATCGGTGAAAATCCTTGAAATTATTTATGCACTCTCGTCTCTCCGATTTCTAGTGAATTGGTTAACATCAACTGCACCGCTGCTGTGCGGTCGAATTTCCATTTCTTTCAATTTCTGACATTCGTGCTGTGCATTGTGATATGCAATGTCGAAGGAACTTTTGATATTTTGCCTCCTCCTTTGATTTTGCACAAAACCGTGTCTAAACCAGTTCCACAACTTTTATGAGTGAGACCTTGGTTCTCTGACTTTCGAATTTAAATTACTCGATTTGTTGGTTGCAGTTGTGATGGGAAAAGGGAAGTAGACGAATTTGACGTCTCATCTTCATCGTTGTCGTTGTCGTCGTCGGTCGATAGAAGGGGGCAAACTTTGAGGTCAAATTCGATATTGGATTAACATCTCAAACAGACGTCTAGATGATAGGTTTTGAAGACAGTGGAGGTGGTGGTTGGTGCTGTAAATTTGCGAATTCGTTGGAAGGAGAACTTTGGAGGAATACTTACCACAAGAAAATTGTTTTATTTAACGGGAACAAATAAAGTTCATTCTTGTTGAACCTGCGTGAGTATGGGAATGGGGGCATCACAAAAGTGTGAAGCTTCGCGACAGTGGCAGTGATAACAACAAGTGCTTCCTTCCTGTGTGGTGGTCTCTCTGACAAATGAAAGGATTGAATATGAAGTAATGTCCTCTCGATGATGGCAGACAGCATCACCAAAAGTAATTGAATTATTGAACTGTAATAATAGCTTTTGAAATGGCAGCGACACTCAAGCTCGTATTTCACATTGCACCAGCTCTACCTACGTATACTTTCTGCAATTCCACTATCGTTTCCACATTCATATTAAACGGTCGCCATGACTATGAGTTCGTTTTATCTAACGAGCCGGAAAAATAATGATTTATCGCTACACACACAGTATTGGTTGGTGGCTTGGTGGCTCGTTGGCCACATTGTGTTCATTGCAATAATACACCGTTAAAGAGTGGTGAAGACCGTCCGATTTCAGATAAAGCGGCAACCCAAGCGTTCGCCACTTGCGCAAAACAAAAGGAAAAACATTTAACAAAATCCAAATAAATGCGGCTGTGGCAAATTTTCGCGAAATAATAGGAAAAAAAAGAAATGCAATTAAATCCGGATTAATATGCAGTTTACTGTCAAATAGTGCGGTGGGGAAACACTGTGGTCGAATTGTACTGCAAACGGACATGTCATCTATTTATGTATGGAGGTGCACGTCGAAAGCTGTATTTTGAATCGATTACATTTATCTTTGCTACCATATTGTGTGTGGATCTAATCAATGTAATGTAGGTCAGTTTCACTTTTTCCTGGGCTCAGTAGAGGTTTGTTACAATCGTAAATAGGCGTCGGTAATGCAGTGTACAAACAATCGAGCGTCAATTCTTAGGTATGTAACGGTGTGGTGGCACACATTACCGGCTTTTTGTTATTAATGGTGTTAGGTGTTTCCCTGTGGAAAGTGATGTTTAGGTCCTTTTAAGAACGACAAGTCGATGGGTATTTCTTAAAGTCAGTGTTAGCAGTAATCAGATTGCATCTGTTTCTAGTAAACAAGATTTATAATCTTACTAAACGGTAAGTAAGCAGGATGTTCCCGAGCTGAACCCAAAGCTAGTTTGTGCCTACGTGAATCACAACTTGTGCCATCAAAGCAACTCCAACTACAGCTTGGGAAACTTTCTTGTCGCTAGTTCCCCTAGATCTTTTAATTAAAGATTTGGTGGTCAAAGGTCCTTTGGGACTTAAATAATGTAATAACTGAAAACAGGCATATCAGGCAACAGAAATTTACTGAATCATACAGCTATTGATATTCAAACAATTTTCACCCCAACGTATTTCTGATTCCCACTCAATGACCCTAACAGACAATCCCTGCTGGAAGGAAAACGGGGTCATAAAGGGGTCATTACAGCGAAACCGACACCATACGCATAAAAAATAAATAACTTAATTTATATTTAAATTTTGAGGATAGAACATTATAAATTCTTATGAAATGAAAAGATTACTTAAGTAACATTTAAATAATTCATGGAAAAGCTTATTTAAAGTAAATTAAAAAAAAGCTTTGAACACTTGTATGGCCAAATATTACTCGTCCCACCCGTCACAAGCATTGAGAAGCATATTATTTTTGTTTAACGAGATATTTGCGTAAATGAAAAATGATAAATGTCCCACCCGTCAAAATGGATTGACCCAAAGACAAGTCATGTCTCCGTCTTCACAGTTAGTTCCAAAACGTCCAAAACGGACAAAGAGGTAGGGCCAGGCATTTTCTTATATTATCCTCCCAAAAATAAATCAATAAAGCTCCCATACTTTCGCAGTGTCTATGTCTTTTCAGACGAAATAGTTTCATACTGCGAAACTGCGAGCATCTGGGCATATATACATTTTTATAGAAAGCCAGGCGGCATGAAAAGTTTTCTATAAATAATCTCAAACTCAGTTTTTTAGTATGAACAACTCTTTTCAGATGGAATATAAAATCAAAGCAGCAGTAAAGAAAAACCTCAAAAATTCGGGACACGCTAGTACATATTTTAATATTAAAAAAAAGATCTACATATGAATGTACTTAGAGATATTATCTATTTCATATTACATTCCACCTCTTTACTTTTCTCTTTTACTTGATTAGAAATCTGAAGTCGATCTTTATCTTCAATAAAAATAATAAGGGTGAATAAAGTCTTCTGCCATCTGAAATGTTACCTGTCATCTGTTCTTGGTCATTTGATATTTGGCAATTGTGAAAAGCCAACAATGTGTTTCTGCCTTTAAAAATTATCATATGTGTTTGGTTCAATAGCAAAATATTTTAGGAATTGAAATTCTAATTGATGAAATATCCCTTTTCTAATTTCAAGGGCTTTCATTTCGTTTCTGTTTGTAGTACTTTTTTCAGTAACTCAGTAATTTATATAAACGAACTAGCTGACCGGCCCGGCGTAGCTCAGGCCTTACGTGGGTGTGAAGTGGACATGCAATATAGTTCATGTTACTCAGGGACAATTAAGCAGCGGTGACAGAATTTTTAGAATCGGTGTAGCATTTTCCAAGTTTCTGCATATGTTTCAGTTCCCGTTCCTTTTCCATTTGGGGATGAAATATAGTCTTTGTTACATCGTATTGTAATGGCGAAAACCGTATTGAAATAAGTGCAGTGGTTTTTGAATTCCGGTTCCCGTCCCTGTGGGTAAATTAATGTTGATGAACTATAGTCTATATTACTCAGGGACATTGAAGCAACCTAAGAATGAAAGAATTTTTGGAATTGGTTGACTATATTTTCCAGGTTTTTGGCTATGTCACCATTCCCGTTTCCGTTCCCGAAAGAATATGCAAAGAAAATAATTATAGTCTTTGTTACTCAGGAGGAAGGAAACACTCTAACGTTGAAAATTTTTTTTGGAATTGCTCCAGTATTTTCCAAGTTCCCGCTTAAGTTTTTGTTCCCGTCCCGTTCTCTAGGGAATATGGGGAATCGTACTGTAACAGCGACGAAAATTTCAATTCGTACCAGTGGTTTTTGAATTTCTTATCCCGTTCTTATTACCGTTCCTGTGGGTATATGAAGATGAAGCTTAACATTCCCTCATTGCCATTATCCATGAATGGTACCTGCATCCAAGACACCGAAAAGCCGTCAGTGGTATGTGTGTAAACGATGATCTTCTTTGAAATGACCACATATTTGAAGTCGCAAAACGCTGCTAAATGGTTAGGCTTCTTGAGACGACGCAGTAGGTGCTCCACTAACATCTTTGCGCCTACATGATAGGGTACAAAATAGAGCGGTAAAATTGATGGGTTGTAATTCAATCGTATAATCGATTGATTCTCTTGAACATCGTCGAAACGTTACATGTCTCATTCTCTCTTATCACTTTTTTCACAAACATTGCTCTAGTGAAGTAGCCAGTTGCATCCCTCCCCTACAACAATTTAGCCGCAATACCCGCCTTGCTGGGAATGCCCATCAGTTTTACCTTGAGCCCAACTTCGGGCGTACAGTCAAGTAAAGAGATTCTTATTTTAGTCGCACCACTCGTATGTGGGATGCTTTACCTGGCTCTGTATTTCCCCTATACTACGATTCACAAAGGTTCAAAAGCAATGTGCATCGGTGTCACCAATTATTTCATATCCTATTTTCCTAAATGCTCGCACTGTGCTCTATGACATTATAAGGGTAGTCATAACACCTTGATGTGTGCGCTAATAAAAAAACAAAACCAAAATTTTTTCTATGGTACTCAGGGGCAATAAACCAAAAAAATTTAAATCTTTATTCTTATAAGAATTTTTCAAAACAAACGATCACATAATCTTATTATTTGTCAATTTATTATTTTAATTTTTTGTTGTCAAAAACGATTAAAAAAAAACAAAGTCATTGTTTGAATTTTATTTTTAATTCATTACAGTTAGGAATAATGAAATAGTTTCTTTTACTATATTCCAATTATTTCTTTTCATCTTTTCTTACCTTTTAAACCTTCCCTAGACCTCCACGAACATTTCAATACCAAGATAAGATAAATCCATTCAGCCGTTCTCGAGTTTTAGCCAGACTAACGAACAGCAATTGATTTTTATATATATAGATAGATAGATAGATTTGTAATTGAAAAATATGTAATGTATATGTATACAATAAATTGAAGTAATCAATTACTAAAAAAGTAATAAGCAGTGTGTTTTCTTCAATTACTTGGAAAAATGCATTACTTTTTCCATTATAGATAGATAGATAGATAGATAGATTCTTTATTTTACGATAAACTACAATATTTTTGTCTTAGAATACGAACATGGCAATTCTGCCGTCTGCCGGAAAGACATTCCATAAAAAAAAGATACAAAAGTTAAAGTAAAGAATAGAATTATTAGCTTGTAAAAATAAATTATATACATAGAAAAAATTTTTTTTATTTTAAAGAGCTGCAAAAGGTTTAGTTAATTATCAATTTTAATGATAATTTAAAAAAAAAAAAATAAAAAATTCCGTTGAACTGTAAGGTAAATGAAATGAAAGCAAATACATTTTTTAAAATTGGCTGAAATGAGAAAGCGAGATTCTGAGATCTTCTACAGTTTGAATAATATATAATTAGCATATAGGCTTGATTTCAAACTTGAAGGGTGATTTAACGCAACAACTGGTAGAGGACTTTTTTTATTTTTTTTATTTTTTAGAAACTATTGCGATAAGTTAATGCATGTTTACAATATTTGAACAAACACAACCAGCCACTCTTTCCATTCAAGATTTCGTAGAGGCTATTTAAGGACAGACAACTTTCCCGGAAATACAAACGTCGAATTTCTTGTAATATTGGACACACTGCAATAAAATGAAAAATATTTTCAGGTTCTCTTCTGTTGCATAGATTACAAGATTGCTGCAGATCATTTCTGTGTGGAATGAAGTTCAGATTTAGAATTTCAACCCTAGCTCTGAAGATGGTGCTTATAACTTCTGAAGAGTATTTGGAAGCGAAATAGCTTTCCTCGGTTAATAATCCATGATTAAGATTCTTATAAATTAATCTAGAATCTGATGTTGAAGCTCTTGTTAAACATTGATTATATAATTTGTCATCTGTTCTAGATATGATCCTGGCAAATATATCTGGCCAATCACAAACGTTGTTCTCTGTCAGAGTTAAGGCTAGATCATGAGATAACGCTAGCTGGTGCCATTCTCTGAATGGGGAAGCGTTTGTTAGCAATAGTCTGTTCATGATTCTTTTATGGAGACTGGGGCTACTTCTCTTCATTACTCTAGTTAAGTAGTCTGAGTGCATTTTGAGGTTTTGGATGTAAATGGGTGGTAAACCAGACTCCACATGTATAGCATAGGTCGGTGTTGCGCTTGGTAATCTAAATAGTCGCTTAAAGAAAAATCTTTGAACAGCTTTTTCCATTATATTCAATGGTTAATTGAAATTTTCAATTACCCATTACATGTAATTGTAATTGAACCTTTAATTCATTACACAAAGTAATCATAATTTCCCCACTCTGTTAAGAAATACTGTCGTGCTTATAGATTTGCTAAACGGCAATACCTTACATGCTAAGGACAACCACACAAAGGAGAGTACCCAAAAAATATACTTTCCTTACGTTGTATTAATTTCTTTGTTTTTTCATGTCGACTAGATCAAAAACCATCACAGAAAATTCTTAAAAAAATACACGTGTAATTCACGTGTAGTACCAAACACACGTGTTTCGTGTAACACAAAGTATATACACATGTACATTAGAACGGTTCAAAAAAGTGACTATTTTCTTTTTCTCGAAACAATTCGATTTTTACCTTCGAGGAGGTGTAAAACTTAGCCTGTTAAAATTTGAGCTCGAAATATTAATATTTAGAGGTCGCTCATCGCAGATTTCCATTTCCCATTTAAATTTTGGAATTTTTTATTTCAGTCTAGAAGCAAAGAGCGATACATGTTTTTGTAAAAGATTTGT
Source organism: Melanostoma mellinum (assembly GCA_914767635.1). Classification (NCBI taxonomy): domain Eukaryota; kingdom Metazoa; phylum Arthropoda; class Insecta; order Diptera; family Syrphidae; genus Melanostoma; species Melanostoma mellinum. The sequence continues at coordinate 218,070,091 of OU612058.1, forward strand.
TGTTCTATAAAAAAGGTTTTGTATCATTTTTCGACAAATCCTTCAAAAGTTATTCTTAAGTTTAAAGTCTAATTTAGAGTAAATGGAAGTTTTTTTTTCTTGACAAAATGGTAAAGCTTGTCATTTAAAATCTTAAAATCATTCATAAAACTAGTTTCTCTACAAAAAAGGTCTCTTATCATTTTTCGACAAATTCACTCTTTCAAAAGTTATTCAAAGTTAAAGTTTAATTTAGAGTAAATGGAAGTTTTTTTCTTGATTTCTGACAAAATTTTAACCTTGAATAACTTTTGAAGGAGTGAATTTGTTGAAAAATGATAAAAAACCTTTTTTGTAGAACAACAAATTTTCTATAAAAGCATGTATTGCACATCCCTGAACTTTGCTTCTAGACTAAAATAAAAAATTCCAAAATTGAAATGCTTTTTTTCCCACGCAATTTGTATGGGAAATGGAAATCTGCGATGAGCGACCTCTAAATATAAATATTTCGAGCTCAAATTTTAACACGCTTGTTTTACACCTCCTCAAAGGTAAAAATCGAATTGTTTCGAGAAAAAGAATATAGTCACTTTTTTGAACCGGTCTAATGTACCTACATCTAACAATTTTTTATGTCGATTTTTTTTTTAGAAAATATGTGGGATAAAGAACTTCGTTCTGATAACATGGGTATCTACTATGGCGACTGAAAAAAGAATTGATAGAGATGAGATCAGCTTATGAATTCATTTTTAAGTTTTTTCTCCTGTTCATTCGAGATCTAACAATCTAAATTAAAGAGGATATTAATTATTCCAAAACCGTGAAATAGAATCTATTGAATTTATCATTGCCCAATTATTATCCTTGTCCATTGTAGATTGTAGTTTATTTGTTACGTCTATTATAAACTGTCTTCCTTAATCACAAAATAGAAACTAATTCCTATAGGAAGTCATTCTTTTTTTCACTGATGAGAAAAATTACTACTGGGACAAAAAATATTCTTTGAGGAAAATTTTCATTTTGACACTTGAGTGGATTCTAACTTTAGATCGAGAAGTGGCTGTCACTTCTCGAATCATGAGAAGTGATCTTTTTGCACTCATGGAACGGTTTGAGAACGCTCCTGGAGGTTTTTTTTTCGTCCAATGGAAAGCGATATTACTGTGCGTCCGCATTCCTCGCAGAAGATAAATATGATAATTTTTAATGATTTCTTTTCTACAAACACCTTAATAAACGAGCATAGCTTTTACAAACAATATCCGCAAGACAAAATCTGCAAAAACTGAGTACTGAGTCAGGCTTTACAATTTAGCTGCCGGTCTGTATCTAGTTGTATAAGCAGCTCAACACAGCTGCGCATTTCAACTGTCAGTCATACCTAAGGCCACATGGTGATTCCCGAATCAATAAAATCGTTTAACAGTTTCAGTATACGCATGTGTAATTAAAACAAGGCGTGCGCCTTGAATAATAATTTTAATTCAATGAAATTATTTTTCCCAGAAGTTCTCTACATGGTTAAGTTTTTTGACGTTCCCTAGATCCTTCACTTACCCTGAAAAAAATTGCATGTAAGGCTTAGATCAAGTAATTCATTAGCATTTCCTGCTATTGTTGCTTACTTTTCGAAATGTTTTGTCTATAGACAGACAAGCCCTCCAAAAACCGTCATAGCGCAGGGCCGCCAAGACATAAACCAATTAAGAACAATTACCTAATTTTTATAGGCCATACCAATACCATCCAATTAATTCCCAAGGGCCTGTCTCCTTTCAATCACTTTGCTACAATTATCACCACGTGGAAAAACTTTTGACAAACCAACATTGAAATTATCACTTTTTTTGAGGGAAAGTAATGATATTAAAGATTCATTTAACAAGAGCTTTGTCTTAGATTCCTTGGCCTATCATAGATTTGTGAATAAATAAGGAGAAATGATTATTCAGCCAAAGACACGTAAAGTACATACACATAGACACATCTATCATAAATCATTTATGCCATTGATTTTGGCACACAAACGACAAACCGAAGGCACTTTCAATAGCTGCTATCCACCGACCTAATGTTCCATTTATTTATCTCAATTTGGGTTAAGAAGACATATTTGTTAAAATACCAGCGGCAATTTCACGAGTTCTGAATTTGAAAATAAACACCCAAATAGACAAACTTCATATGAACGCCCTAAATACCTAACCTGATTTATTGTTCTTATCACACCCATCAGCTACCTCCGCAGTCCGCAACGACAAGTTTTGTAGAAGTCGCCTTTTGTTTGGCCCAAAGCCTCAAAAGATATTCGTTCAATTTTAAACGATTGTTGACCCATTGCAAGGTGGAAGCTAATGGGATGGGAATAGGTTCTTAGAAAGACGTGATTTGCGAATAGATTTCTGTGAGTTCGTACGGCACGCAGCGTAACAGACATAGTGTCAGGTAAGGAACAGGTATTTTGCTGACCGAAAGAGAACACAATGGGATAACTGTCCCACAAAGGTTATATTGCTTGGGGCTAATTGGATTCTCTTCAACGTTGAATACTAAATGCCCCTCTGCCACTGTTTCATAATTCCTTCAATCAAAAGTTTAAAGTTCCTGTCCATATGTCAGTCAGTTGTAGTGTGTTAGCCTTTAAGAGGGACTGACTGACTACCTACGTACGAACTGAAGGCTGAGGCTAATGAACTTTTACCCGCATACTTAATGAAGAGATTTAAATCTATAAGCTTGTTTAACTTAATTGTTTATTGATTTTTTCCGTGCTTAAAGGAAGCACGGCACAACAATTCGAATTATTCTATGTACGCGTGTGTGGTCTTGCATCTACGAACTATCGAACTGAATAATGCATGCGATTGCGAGTTCAGTAAAATCAGTGTTCGACTTGGTGTGTGTGTTTTTTTTTTTTTTTGCAAAACTATTTTGTTTTACGGTGATGGATTCACCTTTGATCTCAAGCACAAAACAGTCAAACTCTCGGTAAGAGATTATCGATTCAGGTCAAACTTTAATTGGAAAGGTCCGTTTACCATCGTTCAAGATGCTTTGAACATGTATCTCAATCACTCATCAATTCTTTCAACTTTACAAATCCAAAAACAAAATGAAAACAGTACTTATACTTACCCAACTTACCTATTTTTTCTTATTTATTATTTTTTCCAAAGAGTACCGTAAAAATAACTCATTGGAAGATTTATGCTGGTTATACAATTACAATGATTGTTGGAGCTTTATTTTTGAGTCTTTGTTGCGTCAGCACATTGATCTTGCTAGTGAAGCATTGTACATGACAAATAGTCCAAAAGGCGTAAATCAAGCGATTATATCGACTTATGATGGAGGCATGCAATATAAAGATGTATCAATGCCGTTTTTTAATTGATGTTTTCAAGTTACGCTTAATGAGCTCTGAATGAAGATTTCATAACCATATGCCCGGCTCGTGTCTTGTTTGGACATCCCGTGGAATTAAATTCAATAGTGTGTTGTTATATTATTACACATGCAGAGAAGAAATGAAAAGTCACGGTTCGTAAGTCAGTATGGACCTTTGCATGAGGCAATTCATTGGAGTCAAAATAATGTTCATATGTTCATCCTTTGGCGCACTGTTGCTTTGGTACAACATAGAGCGTAGACTCTTATCTTGGCGATGACAAAAGTTATGAGGCTATGCATAGGTCAGACACAAGCCACTGGTGGTGCTTCAGTGACGGGTGCACCGAAGTCTTTGAGGATGCACAATGCACATTTGGAATGCACGCGCTGTGCGCTATGCTCGCACATGATCAGATTATAAAATTTACAGGTGACTTTCTGGTTTTGAACAGAAAAAATAGATGACAAGCAAACTAATGAGGAATACACTGAAAACAAAGAAATAGGAGACTCAAGTATGAGATGCTTTGGAATACATCTGATGAAGAAAACGTAAGGCTATATAATTATATTTAATTGAGTCATAAGATCTGAGGCCTGTTTTTGAAAAGTTTTTGACGATATCGGCAAGTGATCTCCTCAGTAGTTTCGATTTAAAATTAAAATTTGTATTTGTGTCCTTTGTAGTGTTTCTACTAACACCCTTGTATTTTCAACGCATGACGGTGTTGCCAATCATTTAGAATATAGAAGCACATGTGGCGTTAACTTGTTCCTGAAATTACCATCCAATATCAACTTTGTTTTTTTCCTTGGCCATCAATAGCCGTTTGGGATCGATTTTTCTCCACATCTTATTCTGTCTTGGGCCAATCGTTTGATTTGATTCCACAGGGTCCGATATGTTAACTTTCATTCAGTACTCTTCGTTTCCATGTTATCTTAGGTCGGCCTCTTATTCTGTTGTGTGGTGGGTTGTATTCAAATCGCATTTTGGCAATGTCGGCAAGTAGCTTTCTCAATGTCTGCCTAATTCAACACCGTTTACGTTGCACTATCGGCTTACTCTCGGGGACAGCATCCGGAACAAAATGTCTTCAAAATTTTCCTTAAGCAGGAGTGAAAAATACTGGGTGGGCCAAAAGATTATTGGCGATTTCAAACGCTTACGGAGACAGCTAAAATTATGAAACCAAAATGAAAATAAAGCTTAAAGTATGCCATTTAACATCCAGGAAGTATAGTCGCCATGGCGACGGAAACATCGCGCACTCTTTTCTCAAAGTTTTCCCGAACTCTGGCCAACATCACCCGGAATCGCTGCAATTTCAGTTCGGATAGCTAATTTTAATACTTCGGTGTCTGGAGGCTTGCCTTCATACACTTCAAGAAACCCCACAGGAAAAATCTGGCGGTGTCAGATCCGGGCTACGAGGGGGTCAAGCGAAGTCACAATTGCGCGAAATCAAGCGGTTACCGAATCTTTTTCTCAACAAGGTCAAAACATCAGTAGTGACATGCAAAGTCGGAGCGACGGAGCGTTTGTTGAAATCAAGTGTCACGAAGACGGATATGTCTCAAGCGAAGAGCTGGAAAAAAAAACTCGTACAGACCGACCGATGAGGACTTTTGCTCAAGGCGTCGTTGACAGTTTTTATTGTTTGCGGCGTCCTTGGTGTATACGTAGCTCGCCAATTCGGGGACGGTTAATGACATTACCTGATTGAATGAATGTTTTCGTGACGTTTTAAATTAAACTGTTTTTTGAAAGGGCGCTGGGTAGCGAGTGCACTCTCTCCATTTTTTTAAGATACACTCCACAGCCAAAGGACGTTTCCGTTGCATCCACGGTGCCATAGAACCTAACCCAGTATTTTTCCATTAAATGGCATAGTTTTATGCAGCAGATGGCGTTGGAATCGTCGCGCTAACGCCTTTTGGCCCACCCTGTACTTTTTTGGTTTTTTTTTTTCAATAGAGCCTCAGTTATTTTCCACGTCTCGAAACCGAACAATAAAACATCTTTAAATTTTGGTTTTTTTCTTGAAGTGGCATCGGAATGTTCTTCCTAGTTTATGAAAAATTGGATATGATTGGCTTTTCGGACGTTTACATGTGGTTTTTGCCGTATTGACTTTCATTTCGGCGCTCTCGGCAATTCGCATTAATACTTCTAATTTTCTCTGCATATTGTATTAGCCAGAAAACAAATGTCGTGGGTGTAATCAAGGCCACAAGGTGCTTCGGCGTTAAGCCTTTTCATGATAGCGTCCACTAAAAAGAATAATAGAGGCGAAAGCACACAGCCCTGACGTACTCCTTTGTTTATAGCTAATTTTTCGCTTTGTCTTCCTTTGTACGAGACAGTGCACGGAGCATTTGCGTAAAGTTCGCATATGAGTGAAAATATGTGGTCAGGGTCAGCAAGTTTTCTGAGACCTTTCCATATCGTCGACCGTTTTTAAACTCTCGAACCTTAAATCAATAAACAATAGCTATAAAAGCGATTGTTACTCCTGCGCATGTTCGACGATTATGCGTAGATGCACATAGGAGTTGTTGCTATGGAAACCACTTTACTTGTTGCGCAGTTGATGCTTCCTATAATCTTTTCAATCGTGCTAAGCATCGTGATGCCACGCTAATTATTTGCATCTGTTGAGGTCACCATTCTTTGGCAGTGTGATAATAATTCCATGCATTCCAGTGGAATTTGGTGATTGTTCCAGCATTGATGCACAATTCGAAATAAAGCTGGTGTGAGTTTATTAAAGCCAACTTTAAACAATTTTTGGATGCAAATTGTTTTTCAGCAGGCTTATAAAGCTTTTTATATTTCTCTAATGGTTGAAGGAGCCGTTAAAATTTTAACTACCAGTGGCATTAAAGACCTGTGAACATCAGCAACTCGTAAATTATGCAAAGTGAAATTATATTTGAATGAAAAATTCTTTGAACTATCTGGTTAACAAATTTTTTCGTACTCAACTTTTCCAATCCTATTAAAAACTCGACAAGATTTGTTGAGATAGAATATAAGCCTCTTACCACAATATCATCTTCTACCTTTTTCTCTCCCACTTATCTGTTTGACACCAGTGATCCGCTCGTAAGTCGTAAGGTACACCGCGTGGGATAACAATGAAAAATTTAATTTACAGAGCATAAAAACTTTGAAAAAAGTAAATAAAAAATTCTAAAAGACAGCGAAACCCGCCATTCAACACAACTTAGCCATATTACCAATTGCCAATTTGGTTATAATCAGAAAAAGTCCTGTTAACTGCTAGATTCTTCGTTCATTCGACTCAACGCCTCGTGGTTAATTTTTCTGTAGCTGTACTAAAAGGATACATAGGTTTTTAATTTTCAAATTATCTTTTTAAATTCTACAATAAATCTAGAATATTGTCGTAAATTTTCAATTTGATCCGAGTAGTAGTTTTGGAGATACAGCAGTGAGAAGTCACACACTCGAGGCTAACTAGCCTCAGCGCTCAACTCGAGAAATATTGAACCGATCTTGATAAAATTCAAAAGAGGTTTTCGAAAAATAATTCACTATAACTTGAACTAAAGAATTTTTAACAGAAAAAAAAGTAGACATTTTGAACGAAGTCTTCTTTTTTTATAAAAATGTCTTCCAAATATATAGTTTTCATTCAAAGGTTTAAGTTCTAGTTTAAAGTTTTAACTAAAACAGGTTTTTTTTGGGTTCACTCCAGATGATCCTTTAAAAAATTCTGTTGCCAATGCTGACCTTTTTTTTCCGAGGAGTGGCCTGATATAACGTCGCCAAGGCGGAGTTTTCAAAATTTTTTCAGAAAATTTCAGAAAGTGTATATTAAATATGTACTCATATCTTCAAGAATGTAAAATATGAGTTTTTTATGTTAAAATTATTGAATATTTGGCATTTTTCCCGCTTGGAACCCATGTAACCCCTTAAGTCGTCGGTTTATGCCGACAAACTAGCATCTCTTGAAGCGCTTAAGTCCCATATTCAAGCCACCGTTGACGGCATACATCCAGTTTTGTTGGGAAAAGCTGTGAAAAATTGCACTGATCGAATGGACTATGTAACTTATAGCCAAGGTGGACATATACCGGAAAACATATTTATAAAATGAATGCCATGGAACTATTTACCAGACTATAATAATTCAATCCAACAGTATCGCTGTCTTGTATTGTTGTTCTCAAGCTCGTAAAAAACACCAGATATTTTAATCACCCTAGGGATCTCCTCCTTTCTTAAAATAGTTTAATAACTACAGTTTTTTTAGGTTTAATAGGGCATATCTGTTGATTGGCCTTTAATCCAATTTCACACATCTATCAATCCAAACTGGCCATTAAAATCTTAAAGTTTTCCCCAAACCTCTTTGACCTTTGTCTGGGCCAATGTGATGGAATGAATGTAAAGAAAAAACACCGAAAATGATTACAATTTGTTATTACCTCTTTGTGTTGATGTGAAGCTATTGTTCTTATTTTTCGCCAAACATTGGATGAAGGTAAAGAAAAAGCATTTCTCTTCTCCACTTTGGCTTATTATTTAATACAAGATTACCATTTCTATCGAGTGGCCATAAACAAAAAAAAAAAAAAAACACCGTAAAGATTATACAATAGACAATCATTAAGAAATTAAATAACGCTAGTCATTTGTGCTGAACGTTTTCGACATAAGATGGGATATCACACGCACTAAGTCACGACTTGCCAATCGTATTGACAGCAAAGCATTCCCCTGGCAATGATTCTTTATATTTTTTTGTATCTTAACCAATACATCCATTACATTAGTTTCAAGCATTGTATATACGCTATATTAGGATGGCGCTAACAGTCGACAAAATGATGTAATAGCTCCATTAATGGCTCCATTAGTAACATCATTTGTTTACAGATTTGAGTAGGTACCCAACTATTAAGTACGGTGACTTTTAAGCATGGGCCAAGGTTCCTGAACGCAGCGCAGTATCTCATTATTTGTTGACAAAGGTCTAAGGTGGCAATTACCTTCCCCTTTACTTATAAAACAACAAAGAATACTAACCGCTGCCGCTGTTGGATTAAATGCAGAGACAATCAAGAAGCGGTTTTTGTTGGTTTAATTGAAAGAGTTGTCGTATAATTACATAGTTGAAAAACCAAACAGTCAAATATTTAACAATGTACATATCCAAAGAACCCTCAATGGGGAATGTATGCCACAGGCCACAGGTCACCAAAGACCAATACTGATGAGTTGTTGCATAGTGAAAGTCAATCAATAACGATGGAATGGTTTTTTGTATCTTAACAAGCTGGATAAAGCGGTGTAGTGAGTCACTACACAGTACCAAATCCAAACATAGATCTTTTTACTTGGAGAATCCATTTATGGCCAACTTGTCATTTCATTCCGCATTCCTCTCTCTCTTAATCTGTTATTCGCTTTGCAACATAAGAGAGAATAGGTTGGTTTTTCTCTTGGAAAAGTGTTTTGTGTAACTATTTTGGGAGTGAATCTCGTTGAGTATCCAAGGTAAACACTTATCCAGTGCTGGGTTAAATGAATGCCAACGTTCAGTACACCTTGCATCGTTGTAGGCATTACAACACAAAATGAAACGCAACTTGTTGATAGAGCACCAGCTAAAATACTATTATTGTCTCAGAACTCTGTTCGAAAAAAAACAATGTATTTCCGCATGCATCCGCAGAAAAAATGGTAGAGAAAATGGTTGAGCCTCGAGATGAGCCTCAAGACGATGAGTAGCTAGTAAAATAAGGAACTGCTAAGCCAAATAATTTCTCTGATAAATGGCGAACGCATTCGGTTTTGCACCACCTTCAATTAAGGTCCTTTTTCGAACTCACTTTACAGAATTGTAAAGGATAGTGGCCAAAGAGCTATGTGAGATACACCAAGACTTCATTCCCCCCCCCCCCCCCCACCCCGTTCTGTTGAATGCTTTGCCTAATGATACTGGTCTCCATACTGCCAAAACATGAGTTGGGCCTAATAGTTGGGAGGCAGATAACATAAATGGAATAGAAGCTTGTTAACGCTTTACTGGTTGCGTGCAATGGAAGTGCATTTCTCAAGACGCGACGCTGCAGCCGGTTGGTTGCCGGCAGCTAAGCTTAAGTTGAAGGACAGCAAGTTATCAGACCCAGAAATGATGAATAATTTTTAAAAATAAAAAATTGGTGTTCTTACACTTCACAATCGACATTGAATTCTATTCTACTTTTTGTTTCGCTTCAACTTTGTTCAATTCGCCTCAACTGATTCAATTTGTTTCAACTTTATTCAGTTGGTTGATACGGATTTCTTAAAGAAGATTTAATTCATTTCTATACTGACGGCTTCAAAGCACAGAACGAAGTTAGTGGCAGTATGACACAAAAGAATCCTAACTCCCAAACTGTAGCGTGTTTCAAATGGAAACACGGTCGACCAAAGAGGTCTTGTCATAGACAACGTGATATCTTTGACAAATATCCGCATTTCCTCGGAAAGCCAAGCAGCTCGGAACTGTCGATCGTCTCTTATTAAGACTACAAAACAATTCAAAATTCACTTTTATTTTGTGCCAGCAGACAGAGAAACTGCAAGGCCGATAAACTCGCCAGTAAAGTAACTTCACTGCGACTGTTGCCCAATAAAATGAAAACTGGTATGCCATGATGCTTAAGAGATAACGAACACTGTGTAGATAAGCTTCATCATGTGTCATCATGTGTATTCTTGATCTTAACCGTTTTACAGGTCTGTTATCCTGTCGAAGCTGAATAAGTAGAAAAGGAACCTTACGAAGTCTTTCTTGTTCATGCCGTGCTCTCTCAAAGACGTAAAACACATTTTGGATAACTCTTCTGTGACGATTTATGCGATCTTAGAAACAAAGACGTACCTAACCTTAATCGCTTTATCGAAAGCTCAACATGGTTTAAGTAAAAGCTAATTCATCAAATTTATTTGTAGTATTACAATGGACCTAATATTCGTGTAAGAGCGGTGCAGCGGTCCTTTTCCCAAAAAGCCAATTTTTTTGCACCATGGCTCAAAAAACTGTTCGTTTCAACTTTACTCAATTCGTTTCAACTTTACTCAATTCGTTTCAACTTTACTCAACTCGTTTCAACTTTACTCAATTCGTGTCAGCTTTATTCAATTCTATTCAATTCATTTAAACTTTATTCAATTTGTTTCAACTTTATTAAATTCGTTTCAACTTTATTCAATTCGTTTATTCAATTCATTTCAACTTTATTCAATTTTTTCAACTTCGATCTTGAATCAAACTTCACTCAACTCTTTTCGGCTTTGTTCAACTTAGTTGAAAACTATTTCAAATATAAGACCTAACAACTCAACTTTAATCAAGCACATTCAGTTCAAAAATATCTTTCAACACCTGATTTCCTTTCTAGCACAATTACCTTGGCTTAGTTTTACTCAAATTTAATTTTCTGCTTCAAATTAACCCAGAGTCATAAATTTAAATCAAACACACTCCAATACAAAATCAAACTAATGCCAGTGAAGAGTGAAAAGAAACAGCAAATAACTTCCTTACAATTTACCTGTTAAATGCAAAGAGGCAATAACTTGGCCCATCCACTTGTGGATTACTGCTGCACTAAAAGGCATTTTTTCTTTTCTTTTGCTCTGAATAGGTGTATACAGAGACAGACTGCATTGTATAGACGTATGAGTGTTCGATGTAATCTATTACCACCGCGTGCCTCATACTCAAGCTGAAGTTGTATACAGAAGCTTCAGACTCTACTGATATGGAAATACAAAACGCATACCGACCTAAGCAAGGAGTGAATGTGCTCTATTGGTGATACTATAGGAATATACAAGTTTAAAGCATAGAAAATTCATTTACTTGAAGTCGGAATGATACTAGACTAGATTCAATCGATGGTGTAGGTATTTTGCATATCTAATATCACGAAGCGCCTTTGCTCGCCATATGCAAAATAGAAAAACGTTTATCTCAATAAATTTTACAGGTGAGTAGGTAATTTATGTGCTAAAAGTGATGCGCACCAGCACATTTTCATATTGAAATCAACTACAGTGAACACATCAATATTTTTTTTGACGGAGAGGTTAATTTATTGACTGCAAGAGCAAGCAACTCCTCTGTGGAAGTACTACGAATACGAATACGAAACGATGAATCGGAATTCGGGAATGAATCAGTGTATGATAAATAATGAGTTTTTCATTTTTGCCACTTTATGATATCTTCTTGTTTTATGGGGGGTTTCTCCCACTCCCACACAAAACTATAAATGAATCGTGAAGTAAAAGTATAAGGGCGTTTGTTGTTCATCATTTTAGGAGATGTGATACTAATTTTAATTTTGTATAGAAAGAGGCAGGTATAAAAATCTAGGTGGAAAAGATGTGCATTGAAAAATTCAAACCACGTTGTTACGCGTATAATTTTTACGGCATTAAAGAAGAATTAAATGATAGGAGAATGAGTGGGACAACATATTCGAAGGAGGGCAAGGGCAGACGATTAAAAGGTTAAGTTTTAGTACTTTTCTAATACGTGAATCGTTGGAATAGATTTATGACTTGATTACAACTCCGACTGATGCCTGATGGCTAAACTTCTTTACATAACTTTGCCATTGCACTGCAAGAGTTCCTACTCTCATTGGCTTCATAATTTATGATTTTGAAATATATTATAAATTAGAGAATAAGTCAATAAGCTGTCTCGATAAATCAGTACCTTGAAAAAAATATCAAAGTTCTAGGTAAATTAGGAATGAAGAGTTAAAGATTACAAAATAGCGGTGGTTATTACTACTACACAACAAATCAACGAATGTATACAGAAGCTGTCGTTGCCGAAGAACGTCAATTGTTAATTTAAAGTAAAGTTTTTAGTTTTGAGTTTTTAATGCGAAATATCTCATTTTTTTGGAGAGAATGCACAGTGTTCGACAGTAAAACTACTTTTGTTTGATGGCTCAATACAATTTAGCTGAAAGGTCTTTCTTTTATATTATTTTTTTTATGTATGAAAGTGTTTTATGGTTTGAATGCTTAGCTATTTCTTTTTCTTTCTGCCTCTCCGCTTCATACAAACTCATTTAAATTATCAAGACCTTCTCCCCAATACTTGTCAAATTTGACTCTGTTCTGTTAATAGGATAAAGTATAAAGCACTTAAACTGCAGATTTTTCAAATTTGATCATTTTTAACGTTCTGCTTTTCCTTTGTCTTATTAAAGTGGTGGTGGATGGATTGTTTATAGTAAAAGCAATTCATTTGATTTAAAACGTTTCTGATTTAAGTACAAAATAAAGATAGCCCCCGCCATGTGTTTGAACCTAAAAAAAACATTTCGAAAACAACAGGGAAAACGCTTCTCTGAAAACCAATCCTTTGCAAGGAAGACATGCGAAAGGTTACTACGCAAATGTCACTACGCAATGGAAAAGAAAACAATGTTTATGTTTTTTGCAACCTTCAGAAATAACATTTCCCATTTTCGAAAAAGTCTAACTAAACAAACAAGCCGAAGCTCACACTGTACAATTAGTTGGACAGACTTTGGCTTGAACGACCAATACTTGATAATGTGAACCATCAGACGACTGCTTTGCCAAGTTGTTGGATGGTTTTCAAATATTTTTGAAAATTTAGAAGTTGGACGGAGTGGTAGAGTATGTGACATAAAGTTGGACGACAAGATTGATAAATGTGAACGCAAACTACATCTGTCCATCCAACTTCCATCAAAGTCTGTCTGTCTAACTTTGTGTGAACTCGGCTAAAACAGAAGACGCTGTTGACGCGAAACAGCTCAAAATGTCATAAAGAGACAAGGTAAGACCTTGAACACAGGCACAACTGGTAGCGAAAGAGCATGTTCTAGATTTCAAAAAAGGTGCTTCGAACTTGGCCCATTGACCTAATATGAGGATAGAATCAATAGGTATAACCAACAACCTCCTTTTACAGGCTATTCTTCAACAGATGGCTTGGATGACAGAAATAAGTGCCTTCATTCACTTCCGTTATCAAACGAAAGGAATAAATGTGAAAAACATGCATTTGACTTTGTTGAAATAATTTTAATTTAATAATGGTATAAGCTGGCGAGAATCAATTATTTTTGGTTGTTGTTCCTTAGAATCGTTGCATTTTGAACCTCGATGAAACGAAAATGTGTCACGTTAAATTGACACACATAAATGCATAAGATCGAGTCAGAGAGAGAATAGAATACATTACACATAATTTAATCTCTCTGTCTCCTTTTTGTGTGATACTTCGTCTCCAATGTCGTTTACTAATGATTAGCCAAATAGCCATGCATACCTATACGCCTTGTGTGGTGGGAAAGTGGGTGTATCTACATTTGCAGCTGAACCTCGTTATAAGATTACTAGTATTTTTTCTCAAACTATCGTGAAGCCCCCTGGTTTAAAAAAAGATCAGCAAATATTCTGTTTGCACCTCCATATTGCAAATCTTAAAGCTTTTATTTGTTTGCAGTGTGCGAGAGAAGGAGGTAGAATGCAAACAGTATCTAAAACCGAACTTAGCAACCCATTTGCAACTACCCATTTACACAGTGATCTTCCATAGGAAAGCGAAATGGAGAAGTTAACATTGATTGTTTTTAAGTATCTACTGTTTTTGAAGTAAGAAAAAGCAATGATTTTTTTATTTAAAATATGGAAGAGGAACTCAATGTGGAACAGGGTTCCATATTACCCTGAATCCCTTATAGGCAGCAGTGTTTATTCTGAAAATACATTCCTATCATGAAGGCAAACAAGATTAGGGATGCATTTCTTGTTAACTTATTAGATAGCATCATGACCTCACCAGAACATCACAGTTTTTTAACGATAGTTCATGTTTCACTTGAAAACTTTGAAGTGAGATACCAACTCATACCGTCCATCAAAGACTGAAGTACCCTGAAGAGTCCCTTATAGTTGTGGATTTTTGACACCAGCTTAAATGCATATTGCCAAAAATATTCAAAATCTTTATTTACAGACACAACTGTCGAGCTTTGGTGTCTTAACCCTAGTTTACGGCACGACAAATAATGCAATAAAAAAAATTGGGGTTCGCGCGAACCCCAAAATTTGTATTCACATCTAATTTGGGATACTATCAATTGGCATCAATTCTTCGAGCCGTGATGAATTGTACACGTTTTGAACATCTGAATCTTCCTCCGTTTCGACGATTCAATTGGTCGCTGAGCTCAATTATCAGCCAGGATAAACACTCTCCAGCCTGTTGAAATACTTTTGAACGAATTGAAATGACCGTACCAGATCAGATCAGTACTGTCCACTTCATTCATTTTTGGATTTTTGCAGAGAATGGCATTGGTATCTTATGTTCTAAAACCAAATATGTAAACAGGTCGTTTTATTACCAACACAACACAATCTTGCGAAGGCTATTTCAGGCTGACATAACAAGCCGGACCATAGTGGGGTTCGCACGAACCCCAATTTTTTTTGTGGGTTTTTTCAGAAAAAAATTCCAGAAAATTATCTTAAATCGCTATGATGAAAATACGATGAAAAACGTAAAGAAAAATGAAATTAGTTCACTGAGTTTTCATCCTAGGTCGAAAATATGATTAAGAAAAAAGTTATAAGCATTCAAACTTGCGTTGGGGTTCGCGCGAACCCCAAAACGTAAACTAGGGTTAAACTAACGAATTTTCCTTAAACAGTTTAACGAAACACCTTACCTTTATTGCTTATTGTCCTCCAAAAGTTTTAACACTATGACTCAAATCTTTTGAAAACAATACTTATGGCTTTTCGTGATACATAAGATAGAAACTTCGATATTTTTTTGAATGACGTTATTTAGTAAGCGAAATCTTGGAGTGATTGTAATGTCATATCTTTTTGGTATCGAACTCTCCTATTTTCTGCTATCCTTCGAAACTAAAACTTAGAAAAGAGTATGCTGATGGCAGCACCCCACGCTTTTCTTTATACACAATGCTTGCATACGGTGCGACAAATGCTTAAAACGGAAAGGCCGGGTCAAGACAAGAAAAAATTGTGAGGTTCTTATCTCTTTCCATTCAGGCGGGAATGACAATTTAGTAAAAAAAAATTATTAATTTTCGAATGAAAGTACAGTGGAGGTCCAGTATAACGAATGCCGATATAACGAATGATCGATATTACGAACACTTTTTTCAAGTCCATTAGGTATTCTATATAACGAACAAAATAACGAATTTCAGACGAAATGGAAATTACGTACTCTATATAACGAACAAATAACGAATTTCAGAAAATGAAAAAAAAATTACTGTAAGTGTATTAATGTGTCTACTTACATGTATGTTCGTGATAATATTGGAAGATACATACACACAATTGCACCTTTTATTTATTTAAAGATTTGTATGACAAAAAGGTTTCGATATAACGAATTGACTCTGGACATTATATCGTTCGTTATACTGGACCACCACTGTACATATTAAAAATCAAATAAGCTACTTACAACCTACAGTTTTTTTGAAAGCCAATACTTTGATCTTTAATTAATTTTTTTGTTCAAATTAATTTGGTAAATGGTTTTTGAGTAATGAAGCCTTAAAGTCAAAATTTTTATAAAAAGATAATTTTTTTCTTTATAAAATTTTTATGGAATTTTGCCGCATTAAGAATCACTTTTTCTTTTGAAAATCAGTGCTTCTCCTAATTCTCTCCCAAAAACAGAAAACCGAATGAAAAAATTCTTCCTAGTTTTTGAGAAATTAGAATAAAATGAAAGAAACTCTCTCTAAAAAATGAAATTTTATTGGTTTTCCGTTGATTAAACTTTATTCTCTGAACAAAAAAAGGCGTTTTTTTCGAAACTGGGAAAGATTTTTTCGTTGGTTCCCTGGGTGTGACTCAAAACTAATAAGAGCATTGATTTGTTAAAAGTTCCCTTTAATATATAAAACAGGAACTTATTATAACACAGGGTTCCATGTAACCCTGAATCTCTTATATGCAGCAGTATTTTAACTACTACATTCCTGTCATGAAGCCAAACAAAAGCGCGAACCGAAAAGAAAGCCCTTTGATAAAAATTCAATGTTTGGTGCTGACAAGAGTGCAAGTGAATAATTTTTCTATAAATGAGCGAAACAATGAAAGTTGTAAGATTTTCTTTTTTGGACAAATTATAAAATTCAAAAAAAAAAAAAAAAATGATATGGATTTGAGTAAATTGAACATATGTAGTTGAATAATTTTGAAAGCTTTCAATTATAGGGTACATATATTTAGAGATGTATTTCTTGTTATCTTGTTAGATAGCAACATGCCTTCACCAGAACATCACAGTTTTTTGAACGATAGTTCCTGTTTCACTTGAAAAATTTGAAGTGAGATACCCACTTATACCGTCCATCAAAGACTGAAGTACACTGAAGTTTTTTTTCTAAAATTCTATGACACCAGCTTAAATGGATATTGCGAAAAATATTTAAAATCTTTATTTGTTTGTTTCTGATCTGTCGAGCTTTGGTATCTTAAACTAACGTATTTTCCTTAAACAGTTTAACGAAACACCTTACTTTTATTTCTTATTGTCCTCCCAAAAGTTTTAACAGTATGACTCAAACCTTCTGAAAACAATACTTATATGGCTTTTCGTGATACATAAAATGGAAACTTCGAAACTTATTAAGCGAAATCTTGAAATGATTGTAATGTCATATCTTTTTGGTATCGAACTCGGTTATTTTCTGCTATCCTTCGAAACTAAAACTTAGAAAAGAGTGTGTTGATGGCACAGAGGACAGAGCATCTCCTTCCATTCAGGCGGGAATGATAATTTTATAAAAAAAATTTACTTTTTGAATTAAAGTATTAAAAATCAAATAAGCCAATTACTACCTATGTTTTTGAAAGCCAATGCTTTGATCTTTAATTAAATTTAAATGAGTTTGGTTTTTGATTTTTGATTAGTGAAGCTTTAAAGCAAAAATTTTTCAAAAAAGATCATTTTTTTCTTTAAATAAAATTTTTATAAAATTTTGACGCATTAAGAATCACTTTTGCTATCGAAAATCAATGCCCCTATTAACTCAAACACAGTGAAACGAACATTGATTTTAAAAAGTTCCCTTTAATTAGACAAACTTCAGTGAAAGAAAATTGTTGACTTTGAGACTTGACAAAATCTATTCACTAAGTTGACATCAACTAATATTTTAATCAAAGAATAAAGTATGCATTAGCTTTAAAAAACATTATAGAATGTGGTAGTAGATATAATAGGTACTTGATTTAATGGATTTTTTAAATGAAGTAAATTTTTAATAAAATTGCTCCTCCTGCCTAAACGAAGGGAAATAAGCCACCATACGATTTTTTTCTTGCCTGTACTCTCCGTCCTGAGCTTTTATTGCACCGCACCGTACCCAAAACTACCTACATTTATCTTCCATCACTTTGTTTCTATGCTCAAAAATTATTTATTAGTTTGATTTCTCATTAAATTGGATTTTCAATTTTTTTTTTTTTCAAACTACCTATTATTTTTATTTTTTCTTTTAGCCAGCAACGTGCAATATGCAGCCCAGATGCCATAAAATTTCTTTCTATAGAACTGATTCCACAAATACATTTGCAACTTCATCAAAAAAATCTAAAAACACAAATGGAAAAGGCATTTATTCATAGCACAGAAAGCAAGTTTAATTACAGGTAAGTTCGAAATATATGTCAAAACATTCGCCAAGATGAACAGTTTTTATAAAATTTAAGTTATTTAAAAGGGTGGGGATTGTTAAATCTTTTTTTTTAAATAAGCATCGAAGATGTATAATCGAATGCAACACTTCCAAATTTTGTGGCTTTACTGCAGTTCGGTTTCTTTTTTATGACAATTTTTTTTTTTAAATTTACAACCCACATTTTGAATGTAACAAATCGAATATCTCTGAGTTTGTATAATTGACTCATCATTCACTAAAAACCAAGGCATGACATGGATACGATGTTTCGTAGGCGTCGCCTTGTTTAGTCCATCTTGATCAAATAACTCCTCTTCCTTGTAAACACAATCAATCCTAATTCCAAGTATTATTTATTCAATTTCATGAACATGCTACGAGTACTCTGTTGAAGGCCCTATAGTTCAAGAAATATGTAAATATAGATAAAACACTGAAAATATGAACATACCTAAACTTACTAAGTGTATTTTAATCGTAACTTCAGAGTTTCATTTTGGAATTGTTGAAACTATGAAGAAAATAGAACAAATTTTCTAAGTTACACTAATGACGTTCTTGTTTACAAATGGTTCGAAAGTGATGGGGTATTTAAGGCTAAAAGTTTACTAAAGTAAAATGTTTTTAGGTTAAGGTTAATGCAATTGAAGTGAAGTTACGGAAATATGCTGAAGAGAACTCGGACACTCAAGAACATTTATTCTTCCTGACAGCAAGGGACTTCGAAACAAACTTTTCTCCTCTTATGGCAATAAATATAAGAATATCGCTTTTGCTCATTAACAAAATAGAAAAGATAATCCTTTTCAAGTCTGTTTTTGTTTCGCAACCAATCCATCATCTTTCCCAGAAGAAAAACATAAAACAGACAAACTTTACTATTTACTTTTCTTTTAGAATAATCGTAGGAATAAATATTCACCGCAGCAGGAGACGACCGACCGAAGGAACTGACCTAAATTATGTGTAATTTTCTGTTTTCTAGAAATTAAAGCCGATTTGAAAGATTTTCACGATGACGTTGAAAAGAACTCCCTTTGTCGAAGTATCGTCTTTTTCCTTCTCCGAGAAATCACAACTAAATTGTGGTGAACTTGTGTCTTGAACTTTATATCTTAAATCAACCAAACTTAACTGCATTTGTAGCTATCTGGCTGCGTCTAGAATTCTTAGTTCTAATAGTCTAGTTAAAAATCGTAGTTGGAGGTGGAAAGTTTTGGTGTTTTTGTTGAAAGTAGCTTATTTGATGTTCTAGTGGTGGCGAACATTTCTAAAAATACTTTTCACAACAAAATGCGAGAATCCATCAAAGAAGGACAAAAGTTTTTATGTTTTGCTTTTGGTTTTGGGTTAACAAATCGAAAGTAGACATTTTATATTTAGAAACTTCTATATAAATAGACAATTAGGTACATATCTGCATTTCAGACCTTTAAGTTTTTTTTTAGGACTTGCGGCTTGCGGCCAAAAAGATCTTGAAAAATCTATGAAAATTATTAGTTTTGAGTAGACATGAGTACGATAACTGGATCGTCACTAACTAACTAAAATGTTCCTGTACAATAAAAAGTTTAAAAGAAAAAGTTACTCAAATTCAAAAAACGTTGTAAATCTAGAACGGCAATACTTTTGTGGAAATGAAAGAATTGATAGTGGGAAAGTTTTTTTTTTTATATTTTGGCTAACTTAAGTAGTTTCTATCAATCTGTTTTAAACTAAAATTTGTGGGGAAAAGTTTAAAAATTTTTTTTAATACTGATTCATTTAATATTTTGAGACAAGGTACTAAATTTAGTACTAACTGGCCGTATCCTTTTTTAATTTAACTACGAAAACCAATTGCTTTTACTTCTTTTAGTTTTTAAGAAAGTCTAAAATTTAAAATTACCGAAACTACAAAACACTAGGAAATCAAAAAACGAATAGGTGTGTTACTTTAATTTTCTTTTGTTGGTTTTATAAATTTGCCTATTTCGCCAATATACTATAGCCTGTAGGTAAGAGCTTTATGTTATTCTCTTCAATTTATCAATATGGAATGACTTTCCATAAACTTTTCAAGCTTAGAACCCAAAGCACAGATACATTTTTGAAGAATCGTGGTGATTTGAAACTCGATGAAACGAAAATGCGTTACGATAAAGAAACGAACAAAAAAATGCATAGGATTAAGTCAGAGAGAGAATGATATGCATGAATGAATTACACATAATTTTATATTTTCAGTGTCTTTTTTGTGCGGTGTTTCGTAACGTCCCCCACTTTCATCTGCTAAATATTATCTTTTATATTTACAACCTTACTTCGTTACTTCTTTCTTTATCTCGGCGGGTCGCAGCTCTTCCAATAATATTCCTTACGTTAGTGATACACATCTGGGGTACGCCGCGTTAACTTCGTCAAAAAGATCCACAAGAAAATTGAAACTCCTACAGAATTTCTGCAGATAGACCCAATAAATGGCATCCTTCCTAAGGAATCTAGGATCAAAATTGGTCACTGGCTTGGTTGCCAAAAATGCTAATCGATTGGCTCTAGCAAGGCTAGCAAGTGCTGCTGGGTGCAGACAAACCCGAAGAACGACCAACTGTCTGTAAGTCAGACGAAACAGTTTGGTTTCATTTGACGACTACGTTGCCAAATGTCTACCAAAATACGTGCAAAAGGTTCAACTTACTATTGGCGATGAACTTCGACATATTTGCCCTGAAGGAGTTGTACTTGTTTTGAAATTTTTAAAAGACCACCACCAGGTGCAATTCGCCAAATTGGTCGACATTGGTGGCGTGAATATACCCAGTCGCAAATATCGTTTCGAAGTTATTTACAACATTTTGTCTTTGCGTTATAATTTTCGTATCCGCGTCAAGACTTATACCGATGAACTAACCCCATTGGATTCATGCTGTGAAGTTTTCAAATCTTAATTGGTACGAACGTGAGATCTGGGACATGTATGGTGTGTTCTTTGCCAATCATCCAGATCTAAGAAGAATATTAACCGATTATGGCTTCGTGGGACATCCAAAACGTAAAGACTTCCCATTGTTTGGATATGTTGAGCTTCGCTATGATGATGAGAAAAAACGTTTCATTTGCGAACCGTTAGAATTGCCTCAGGAGTTTCGCAAATTTGATTTATCTGCACCATGGGAACAGTTTCCCAATTTCCGAAACGCTAATCCTTCAGCTGTAACTGTCGAAAATAAGGACCAGAAGAAGTATGTAAACAAAACTTTTGAGTTGTTTATTGAACTTTAAAATGCATCGTCAAGCCTCCCGGTTTTGGATTGCTTAATGTATGAGAGCAACTAAATGTACAATTTGTTGCATTTGTCTGTACTAAGGTGTTTCGGTTTGCCTTTCTTACTTCGCGATCATATCAGAACGTTGTATGGCATTGCCTTTTTGACGGCGTTCTCTGGATATCTGCTTTGAAAATGACAATACCAACTGAGTCGGCCGTGCTCTATTTTTTCTAAGATAGTAGGTATATTTGACGTGAAGCCTTCCACGGATCTTCGTACTTTTAATACGATGAAGCTTTTTTCGTTGCTGTCAACTCTCATACTTTTTGTACATTATTTAACATTGTAACCCTTATTTAAGTCCTGGACGCACAACGTACAATGGTGCGGCGGTGTAGGTTATTCTCTGCAGCGTAGTGGGCATTTTCTATCGCATAAGATGGCGGAGTTTTCTCGCAGGTTCCCCCATCTTATGCTTACTCGATGATTGATGTCGTCATGACAAGTTCCTTCTTTATTGATTATATTGATCCCACATATTTAAACTTTTCACACTTTTGAAGTACATTTTTGTTCAAATAAAAGACTTTAATAGGTATGTCTGGATTATAAAACGAGCAGCACAACACTTCCTCTTTTTTCGACTAATACGGTACTCACTACCCTGCAGGATTTTCAAACATTCATTTAGTGCTTCTCGTAGAGATGTAGAATAGAATGGAGAAAACCTAAAATTTTTTTGCGCTTTTCATGGGAATGAAATTTTTCTCGGAGGACTTCCTTGCGAAAAAAAGAAACAACGGATGTTTTCTCTTCTGTTGAGATTCGAACTTCCACGGAACTGGCAGACATGTTAAATATTTCGCCACGAGAGCAATTACAGCTAACCAAGGTCTGTAATAAAGAGCAAAGGACTTTGGGGTCGGGTATACCCAATACCAGCGCACCCAATACCATCGCACCCAATACCTTCGCACATAATACATCGGACACAGCATACTTTGCACTGCATTTCATAACGCACACACTCACATGTTATCATTTAAGAAGCAAATCATACAACACCTAAGTCTTAAAAAATGGTTGCACAGTCAAACTCCATATTCATTAATGAAAACAAAGTTACAACCCATAAATAACGGTACTGGTATGAAATGTCCGGGGTATTAGGTGCGCAAAGTATGCTGTGTCCGATGTATTATGTGCGAAGGTATTGGGTGCGATGGTATTGGGTGCGCTGGTATTGGTTGCGTCGACCCCGAAATTTGGGATGCTTCGCTGACTTTAGCAGGATGTCTTACCTTCTTTCCCATCCCTTCATACAAATCCTCAATCGCACATAGCCTCTGGAATTCCTTTGTGTCTCAGGGCCAACTATAATAGTAATAGATGTCTTGGTTGTCGATCGAATGCTTTTTTCGAATTCACTCAGACCAACATTCAAGTACTCTAAAGAATCACGTTGTTTTTTCATAAGGTTCCTTATACTTTGGGTTGCATAAGTTGTGTTGGCTTGCCCTCGACAAATCCGCACTAGTTATCAGATAGCTTTATTATTTTTATCCTTTTATAAATTTGAAGATGATAATCGTGGCCCATTTAAACCCGATGACTCCTTTCTTGTATGCCACATGAGTCCTCGATAATCGTTATTACCATTTTTGGAGTTTACTAAATTCTTCGACTGCATGTTGCGTATTTCCTTTAAGTTTGGTTCAACTTCTGGAAAGTGCTTTCTAGAAAACTGCTGGTTCAAAAGGCCATCACAATGCCACGTGTGAAGAACTGTGTAGTCAGTGTAGTCATCCGCAAGAATACTGTGCTTGAGCATCGTAAATGGCCTTAACTTTCTCGAACGAGTCTCCTGAGCATTTCTCCTTCTTTGAGTGGCTATTTTGATGGTCGTTGCTCCCTTAGAGGCCAGTTATAGCGTTCAGGAAAACGAATCAGGAAAAATTTTCAAAAGGAATAATAACTATGTTTTCGTTACAATTGAATAACAAATGTTATACCAATAAATAGTAAACAGCCCAGAAATTTTTTTTTTTCAAGAAAATGTTCAATTGAACAAATAATTTGCCGTAAAATTGTATTTTTCTATTTTCCTGATGGAATTGAAACAGGAAAATAGAAAAATACAAATTAAACACAAAATATTTGTTCTATTATATCTTTTTTGGGCACAAAAAATTCTTTGAGTGATTTGCCATCGATTGGTATAACATTTGTTATTCAATTGCAAAGAAAACATAGTTATTATTCCACTTGAAAATTTTTCCTGATTCGTTTTCCTGATCGCTATAACTGGCCCCTTATTCAAGTTTTTTTGTTCGTTTGCACCAGAGGCGATGCAGAAATCTGTTCCACCTTCCGATACATTCGCTTCTCTTCTTTCATCGCTGCTGTATTCGCTTCCAAGGCCGGCTTTTTCATTTTATTCCTTGACCATGCTTAAAAAGCCGCTTTTTTCTTACCTATCAGTATCTAAACTTTGTCCTGGTAATGATTTGAGTCTCTTTGGGCAAGTTTGTGTTCTCCCACATACTTTGTGCTGCACTATTTGCATTTTGGACTGATTGTGGTGTTACGCAGGTGTGTCTGCATATTGAAAATGATTTGCTCACCATTTTCCTTATAGATAGATAGATAGGTAAAATTCTTTGTTACAATATACAAGTCTTGCCTTTTTCCTCGTCCAAATTATAAGTTTCATTCTAAGACTTTAAGTTTCTATCTCAAATTATGGCGACGCTTTACAAAAAGGAATGAGACCTTTAAGCACAGTGTTATTTGAAAATTGAATGAACCGAAAAGCGACACAAAAATAAACATTATTCTCAAATTCGCTCTGCGAGAGACAAAACTTTTTTCCAGATTTCATTTGTGGAAAAATTAGTTGGACAACAACCCCAGGAAACATAAGTTAAGGTGGCTGATAGCCCAGTTGGCACACTCAAATGCCTGTTAAGACCTTCTTCCCAGAATTCAACTTAAATTTTTTCGAACACAATTTGACTAGATTATGACTTAAAATTCAATAACGAGTGCAATTCCAGGAAAGCAATTTAAGGTACGCAATTTCTCAACAAAAAAAAAAGAGAAAGTCAAACATTGAAACTGTATTTCGTTTTCATCCAATTAGTGCATCCAGAATAAACTTTAATTACGTAAGTACCTACATAGGAAATTCGTTACAACACTGCCTCAGTCGGTCAACTAACATGTAGAATAGATGTAGCACAGCCATCCAAACACACACAAAATAATTGAAATTAAGCCAAATTAATAAGCTTAATGTGATGCAAGGGCTCTAACTGAATTACCATCCACAACCAAACACAGCCCCTCTTACTGTGTTGGCATTAGTAGGTACCAACCTAATCTAATTATTTGGGATTTTAGCCTTGAATAGAACAAAAAAACAAAAACTTGCTCTTTAGCAGCATCTCCCTGGACCAGACGCCCCACAGTAAACTAGGTTATTGTACTTATATAAGTACAAGTACATGTATGTGTATGAATGTCCTTACCAACGAACTATAAATCGTAGTAAAGATGATGCGTGATGATTATGGTTCGCAGTAGCTCCCGCTCCCATAAGAACAGAACGAAGAGTAAAAGCCACTGATTACCACCACCTATACAAACCTTATGAGGCACTCCAACGTGCTGGGCATGATTATAACACAGCACAACCGGCGGCGAAAGTCCCAACAGATTTTCAAGTTTATAAACCGACTAAAGGACTATACTCGAGGGTAATTTCATACTGCAAAGCAGCAGCAGCAGCTGTATTATAGAGTGTCGTTTAAGTGAAACCCTATGAAAATATGTTTTAAAACGTGAACGAGCCAAAAGGACTATGGGTTTGTAAAGGGATTTTGTACATTACACCCGGTTGACAGTTTTCGCTTAAAATAAATACTTCCAAGTCATCAAAAGTAGCTTAAGCGTAGGTACACACTTACACAGCGACGCAGCACCGAAAATGTTTTAAGTGTGGAGAATAATTCTACCATTGTGGTGTGCTTTTTGGAATGTCTATAGTCTAGACAAATAATTAATGTATGCTGATATTATATTGGTAGAGGCTCTGTCTTATTCATAACGGAAATTCACAAAAAGGGACGATTGTTGGAAATCCAGGTATTTTAAACAAAAAGTCCTTTTGTAAGAGCGCCCCGCACAATGCAGACGTAGAGACAGAAAGGAAGAGGACAAAGCCCTTTTCCTTTTAATGTTTTTGGGGTGTTTTCTCTCGCACCACCCGCACCCCCTCGAATGAATGTAAATTAAAACGTTGGCAAATTGCTATTTCAACACGAAGCATAGGCAAAATACATAGGAAGTTAATCAGTCTTTGTTGAGGAAAAATTAAAAACGTTGCTTCGGCTCAAATTAATGTGCTGTGCTTCAGTGAGTGAATTGTGGTAAACAGATATTAAAAAATGAATGAGAACGAACGAAATTGCGTGGATGGAATGCAGCTGTAGTTGAAGAACCTCTTGGCTAGGAGGTTCAATTTTATACATCCTTTTTTTTTAAGTTTGCTTCATTGAAAATGCCCTCTTCAGGAGATGCGAGGAGCAGAACTGGGCTTTTGTGAGTTGAGCGGAAGGCTACATTCGATATTGTGCAAAGTGAAGGAGCAGAATAATTGGAAATATAAAAAATGTTTTAAAACGTTTGATAAATTCTGAAGACGCTCGCATTTAGAAAATACATAAAAAGGGACTTGGTATTTTCAATCGTGTTTTTCTTAAGGCGGTATCATATAAATATGGCAAGTTGACAAAAAAAATATGGCACAACATTGTCATATAAGTGTAATAGTCATATATATATGGCAGTATTTGTATGTCTCCATATATATGACAATGATTTTAGAGCCATATATATATGGTGTAGTGTAATACAAAATCATAATTGTCACTAGATAAGTATGTTCCGTCTTGTGTCAGTTCGTGTAGAAATATAGGCATAAGAGATATCTCTTCTTTCTTTTTCATTATTATCTCTGTCACTTTTTATTGAAACTTACATCTATGTACGAGTATGCATGTGCAATAAAATTTCAGATTTCACATAAGCACTCCGTACATTCAACGTACAATACAAATAGAAATAAAGAAATTACTACAAATAGAGAAATTAAAATAAAAAAACATAGGATGCCGATTGTATGACAAGCGCAAGTCATATAAAATCAATCGATTTTTATATGGCTAGTTCATTATATTCATGCTTGCCATACTTTATATGGCACAGGCTATCATAAAAGTGTGATAGCGATACTTTTCTTTGTCATATAATTATTGTTTCCCATATAAATTGTCCATATATGTACATATATATGGCATAGTGTAATATCACTTGCAATATTTACAGAAAATGTGCCATACATTATATGACAACTTTGTTCATAATTATATATATGATAGTGTAATACCGCCTTTAGTCTTACGCTAATATGAGGATTGAAAACTGCAGTGCCAAGTATATTTTTACTCATGTTATACAGACAAATATGTATATGCCGAAATTCATTGGCAGGCACATCCGGGATAAGCAGTTAGCAACCCATCCATCAATATGCGTATCACTTAGGAAAATCAACGGAAACTGGATCTTGATTACAAGGATTGAATATTGTATCGATCAAAGGAAATATTGGTAGTC
This sequence comes from Melanostoma mellinum, assembly GCA_914767635.1. Lineage (NCBI taxonomy): Eukaryota > Metazoa > Arthropoda > Insecta > Diptera > Syrphidae > Melanostoma > Melanostoma mellinum. The sequence goes on from OU612058.1 coordinate 218,097,162, forward strand.
GCTTTCCTCGACGTAGAAGGAACCTTGAATAACACTTTCTACGTGTTGACAGACCGTGCTCTAAGACACAACGTTTCACATGCAGTTCGCAATTCGATAATGTCCGTGCTGTGGAAATTTCAGCACTAACAACCAAAGGTAGAGTCCGTACCACAATATTTTGATTGCAACCCGAGGTATTCATGCAGTGATCTAGCATTTGTCATACAAGGCTATACCGGAAAATGTAATATCCAGAAGGCTAGAGTCAGCTCTGAACAAAATACAAAACTGATGCTCAGACGAAGGACTCTCATTCACAAAAAGTAGAAAACTAAATCCTTTTTTTCTTTTTGGTAAAACTGTAATATTGAAGATGCGTTGGGATCATCCTAGACAGCAAAATGTCTTGTAACCCACCACGTGAACGTTTCTCCAACAGACCGACCAAGTCGCTATGGACTATACATACTAGGGTCTGAACATAAAACGATGCACGTTGGTTGTTAAACCAACAATAAAGTAAGCAGCTGAAATATGATGGCTAAAAACAAAAGAAATAACGACAAACCAAGAGCTTAAAAAACTGCGAAGATAAGCAACAACAAGCATTACTGGATGTATGCAGAACGACTCCAACATATGCTCTTAACGTCATTCTACTACTATCACCAATCCACCTTTCTTAAAACTGAAAGCAAGACCAGCAATCCACCTCTAATACATGCCCAAAAGGACACCTTTCGATAATGAACAGTCTTGAAAAACAATGAAACCTTTTTAATGCTACTTTCCCGTGCACAACTTTGAACTCACCTCCTAGGGAAGACTAGGAGATCACAAAACCCTACATTTAAATGCGAGATATGGTCTGCGCTGCTGACTGCTCAAAAATGGAAACTGACTCAGGTTCCGGCATTTTCAGTTACTCTCATAAAACGAAATCTTCAACGAAGTCTTGGAAGTCATTCGTCCATTTTCGAAGCTAAAGTCTTTGCCTTCAAAACTTTTTATATCAAAATATACTCAAAATTCAAACTGGACTTCAACAGGAAAATCACCAAAAGTCGCTATTAAATTATTATTAAAAATTATGAATAATGCTTTCAAATTTATTTATACTTATTTTATTACTTATCGACTACACAAAAATTAAACTAAAGATAAAATAAATTTTCTTTAATTGAAAAACAGTTGTGAAATCTCCCGTTCTAAAGGAATAAAATAGACGGTGAGAGGTTGACAAAACTTTTGATTGTGATTTTTTTTTGAATTTTCAATTGGTCCTGCTCCAATATATACATATAGTATAGAGTTCCGCCGAGTTTCGCCTCGAACTTTATAAAAAATATTTCTGTGGAATGTTTGCTTAAAGGTAAATTATGTCGTTTTTGAAACGCCCATATAATTTTTTTTCTCCTAATAATATCGCGAAACCAAATTTTTGGTTTGTTTAAAAATTTTGGAAAGTGAAAGTGCATTTGAAAACTATAAAAAAGCAACATGGTACTTGTATTTAAGGGAATATTCATGGAACACTGTGCGAGTGTTCATAAAGTACTCTTTCATGGAAAGACATCATATCGTCTTGCTCTCGGAACAAGCACACGAGGCTAGGATATGGAAACAAGAAAGTTCAGAGAGATGTTCACAAGAAAAAATTAAACAATTAACAATCGGTTGTTGGTATCATCAGATCCATATATTGCTAGTTTACGACATGCACCAAAACGAATACGTACAAGTGGGACGATAGCAAAAGAAGTTTTCTCTTTGTTATCAATCGAAGACATATTCTTATTTACTTCAGAAAAAAATAAGACTTTTTGACGAAAATTTGATTTTTTTGATAATTTTATCAAATTATTTGAAATAAACACCCTTTTTTTTATTTTTTTGTGATTTCCATAATTTCTGAGTGTCCCTTTTGGAAAAAAAACTGTACAGCTTATTGTTATTAACTTGTGGTACACGTTTGTGATGGATAGCATGTCCGCCTGTTAATCCAGAGGTTCGATTTCGAATCCCAACAGAGGCAAAAATGTTTTTTCCACGGGTATCGCCTTTCGCGAGGAATTGGCAAGTCCTCCGTTAGTATTCATTGCCATGAAAAGCTCTCTCTCGATTGGCCGTTCGGAACCGGCAGAAAATTGTAGGTCCTCTCCATTCCCTCACAAGGCATGGTTGTAAGAAATGCGCTAGGCCCAGGGCTCCTCGCTCTGTTGCGCCACCCTATTTATTTTATTGTTATTAACTTGCGTTCCTTGGACTTTTATCTTATACATTAAAGTTGTGAAAAGGTCTGAATCTTAGATCCCGCAACTTCGATCCAGTTGAGATTTCGAAGTTCTACAATCAAGTCTTTCGTATTTGTCATAATTTATGCTATTATATCGTCGGAAATCGAAAAGGACCGTTTTTACCCTTAAACCAACGCAACTTCGGCCTCAATTCGGCTGTAATTTATTTTTCCTATGAAACTGAACTCTCTTTCTTTTAAAACTGGTTTCATTCTACTATAACTTTTTTAACTTTTTTTTTTAATTTTCAGCCCTAGTCTATATAGCTTTCGCAAGAACTACACTACTCGCAAAAATTAAAGGATATTAAAAATATTCCAAATCTTAGGGTGATTTTCAACAAGGGATAACAGAGAGAGAATTGGTCGAACAAAAAATTTAAAAAAGGGAGTGTGTCTCTGAGTGTCTACTACTCATATCTTAACAGTAAATGTTTTTTCGTCTGCCGTGCTCAAGTAATAATCCAAAAATCAAGGAAAAATTTTTTTAAAATGGTCTGTGGACTTCCAAAAATTTTTATCGTCTTGCAACTAAATTATTCGTTTAGCCAATTCAATAAGCCATAGCTTCATTTTTAGTTGAATAGAATAAAAACCCTTCTTATTTGCTGTGGATCATGACATGTAGATCCGGACAGCCATGGTGCAGAAGTTTCTGTCCGCCTAAGGGAGTTGTCTGTTTAAGGGAAATCAAACAACAACAACAACAAATAAAAAAAAAGAATAGCTGATGCTTTAAAATCTGTGATTCCTAAGCGCGTTGCAACTTCTGCTGCCTATTGTGGAATTGCACTTTCAGATATCTGAAACCCTTTGTTTCGAGATACATTGAACCACTCGAAAAAATTTTTATCTAGGCCGCTTGACGAAATAAATCGTCTTTTAGGATGAGTTGCATTGTAGTTTGACTGTCATTCACTCAAAAGCTCATTCTTTTTTTTAGTAAATCAACAACTAGGGTTTTTCCTATTTTAAATTCTGTTGCTTTTTCTCGAATGCCTTTTTTTATATTTTTGCCTAAAGCTAATTACGTCTACTATTCCCTTTAAAATCAAAGTTCTCTTTTTTGATAGCATCCTGAAAACATATTTCTATAAAATCTACATAGGTAAAAATAATTAAAAGAATTTAAAACTGCCTGAGCGCAAATAAACTAAAATCAGAAAAATAGACCCTTTTTTACGTCCAAACAAAATCACTTCCATAACATGACAGACAGATACAATCCTTCAAATCAAATACATATTCAACAGTTACACAAAATTAACACACGCATAATAGAGTTTCTGGACTGGCAACTGGCACGAATGTACATATTTTTCAAAGAATTTGATGCTCTCTGTAAACTGCTACTTAAAAAATATACAGCTGCCAAAGTTATCAGCCTGATGCCATGTTCAATCCTGCTTTGGTGTACGTCTAAGAGAAAATATTTTTTCTATCACACGTGAAATTTCTGTCCGCGTCCGTGCAAGGGATTGTCCGTCTAAAGAAAACTAAAAACAAAGAAACTTATATGGAGCGATTTCCGTACAAAATAAAAAATTGTCCGTCTAAGGGAGGTGTCCGCCTAAAGGAGATGTCCGCAAAGGGAGATTTCACTGTACTTGACTATGAGATCATCCCCCTAGACAAACTCAAACTCATCCCCTCACAAAAATTTATTAACTCCTGGTTCATTTAAAAAGCTAAAGAACTCTGCTTTGAAACTTTAAATGGTTTGGCACAGTAAGTTTCATCAATACACCGCAGTGCCTAGAGCTGCAGTCTAATCTAAGCTATACAGACTATCCGCAATCTATTACTTTAGTTAAATCTCGAAAATGACCAGCTAAGCAGAAGTTCACTTTCAACATTCAACGGCATCATTATGTTCCTTGTTGTGGTACAAAGGTTCTCATCTGGACCTAGATAGCAGAGTGTGTAACCGTACTTGCATAAAATATTCAAGTTAGAAATGTAGGTTTCTCTAGTTGCTGGTTCAATGTGCCATGCAATTTGAAATACGCTAAAACTTGAAATTCAAATTTCATACCATTAAACTTTGAAAAACAAAGAGTGGTTGGAAATTCATAGACAACACGGTTAAAAACTTTTACCACTCAAAATACCTTGCGAGATCCCACTGAATATGGAGTTTTAAAAGTCATCTTTGATATGCCATTTCGATTTGCTCAGCGGTAGCATTTTATTTGAATAAATTTCTACATTTGCGGCAAGTTCATATTACAAACACTGCAACACCGAGAACGAACGAAGGGACTCAAAGGTAATATTCAGTAATCCCCATATGAAAACTTGTGTCCCTTTCATGCAAATGTTTTCAATAAATTTTCAGATTTATTTCACACAGAGTATTTTGCAGAGTGCGCTAGATTTACTTGTCACCCATTAAATTTTGAATATATACAAATACGTAAAGCAAAGCTTGGAAACATCGACAACCCTGATGAATTTACGTTCTGTAGAATTCCCCCTCTGTGACATGAAACACAAATTTGCATATTACCATACCACCAGGAGGTTCCGCTTTTATTGAGAGTGAACAAAACTAGAACACTCTTATGTTTCAACTAAATATGCAAGCGAATTGAAGAGCGATACCAAAATATGTGCATTTCAAGTCGTTTGTACACAATTCACAGCAGGGGTGATACTACCTCTTGTGTTGTATGAAGTTTCCACTAGGGAGACATGTGTGTTACGAGCACTTGTCGCGGGTAAATTGTTGTTCTGTCATTAAGGTGCTAACGGACTGAATGTATCTACAATCATCAACAGTTCGCAAAATGTGTACACGAACTAACAACATTTTTAACGGGATGGCTGATAATGTGGTAGGATTCAGAAATCTAGTTGAACGGAATAAAAACAGAAGAGGAAGTTTATGTTTTGAATATAGGATTTAATGATTAGTGCCAATGAGAGTTAAAGATAAACTCCTCAAAAACGTTTAACTCAAACAAAACAGAAAACAATTGCTTTATGTTTTCGATCTGCAGACTATGATTTCAATAACAACTCCTTCAACATTTACCCCGAAAGTTTGACTTAGGTAATAATAATTTGTCCTTTTGGTTTCCTAAAACATCTTATCTTATCCCAAATTATCAACCTTTGAAAAAATATCGCGAAATCAAGGTTTTGGCCTTTTTTTAAGTCTTTGTGCTGTTTTTTCAAGACAGGCTTTGAGTTGTAAAGAAATGCTTTTACCCAGTATCCTCATTGCAACATTACTGGTATCTATCACAATGTCAAATCGAATGCCAAGCAGGAAGCATCATAGACGCCATCATAATGAATGTTTTGCCAAGGAATCTGTTACTTTTGATAAAAATATCAATAATAATAATATCTCAAGGAAAAAATTCACTTCATAGATGTTTTAAGTCCTTTTGGACATTCGTAGTCCGAAAATGCTACGACGGGCCTTATGATAAAGTTGAGATTAACTTTTTACCCCCAACCATCCCTGGTTAAAGTGCTCAATACATTGTCAATCATTTGAGTTGGAAGCCATATGGTGTAGCCTGTATTGGTTTTTGTTGTAGAAAATCGCGCAAAAGTTGAAATGATTTGATTTTCTTATAATTTCTTGAAACTCGTACTCGCAAATCTTAAGCCATTACTTTAACTTTGCTTTTTAGTGACCAAACGAAACACAGTCTTAAATGCGAGCGAATTCTGGGAAAACCATGAGATTTTCAACTCAAACGATTTCAATAAGCTCATTTTAAACTGACCAAAAGGAAATCTTTTTCATAAGACATGGTAGTGATTTCGTTTTAGGCGAATCATCACGATTTTTACGATGGGGGATAACACCCCCTTGAATGACTTCATTAAGGTTGTGTTACACAGCCCAACACGACCCATACCAGTGGTGCATATAGATACTTCCCAATTTCGAAGCAGTCACAGAATCTCTCAGTGAAACCAGGCTTCGGAGCACAGTATCGACTTCGTAAATATCTAAAACAAAAAAAAAATTCGTTAAACACGAGTAGAATCTTTAAATATTCATATCTCATAGTGTGGGTCGCTTTGTATTGCGTTACACGCACCCAATCCAGTCATTTGATGGTAAAAACATATCGTGTGATTCGTGTTCCTTCGTTCGAAACGAACTCTTAAACGAACGAACACGAGATACATCATAAAGTTTTCATCTCAGACGAATGCAATAAGCTCGCTTCAAATTGACCCATAAGAAACACAATTACTTTTTTAATTAGAAATATCTGAATGGTTTCTTTTTAAACGAACCAACACGCGCCACACGATTTGTTTCGTCCCTCAAATTACGAACTACTACTACTACTACAAACTACACGACCATTTTCTGGCCCTAAATGACTATTTTAAGCTTGTGTTAAATGCATATAGACACATCCGTATACCATAAGCTCAAAGATTAATGTTTGTTTTTAGAAGCTAAGCCCATGTTAAGTGTTTCAAGACTTTCAGTGCTATGCATCATAATTTTAATCAATTGTTGCTATTGAGTTCTCAAGTAAGTATGTCCTGTAATCAAATTTAAGTTTCGTTTTTCGTTGTGTCTTTAAGTTCCCCAAACTTTTATCTTTTTTTTTTAGCTCTTGGCAACTATTATGTGCCTGCTTTCAGTTGAACCAACTCTGTACTCAATACCTGAGCACTCTTCTTCTATAAAATAAAAACAAAAAATAAATAGGATGGCACAACAGAGCCCTGTGCGTCGGGGCCTAGCGCAATTCTCACATCCATGCTTTTTGGGGGAATGGAAGGGACCTACAATTTTCGGCAGATTCCGAATGGCTAATCGAGAAAGCGTTTTTCATGGCAATGAATTTACTATCGGAGGACTTGCCAATTCCTTGTGAAGAGCGATTCCCGTGGAAAAATAACTCGAACCACGAACCTCCCGTGTAATAGGCATACATGCTAATCATCCTGCCATGGGTACTACCGCTCTTCTTTTATGACTGAAGGCAGAAGAAAGATGAAGATTCCTTCAGATTAAACAGGAAAAAGCAGTATGCACCTAGAAGGATTTTTTATTTTCATGTCATCATTTCCCTTGACTGGAAAAATAATATTGTCTATAATAATGCCATCAATATTTCTCGAGAGAATGTCTTCAAAATTTCCGCCATAATTCAATCGATTTCAAGGAGTACGAGTACAGTACATACATAGATCAATGCTGTCTTCAGCCTTCACTTAATTCTGATAAAAAAAATACCACACTAAGTTAATAATCATTCTTCCAATCAGAATAGTCAAACTAAGGTGACTCTAATAACTCCACCGCTTTCCTGGGTTACACCACACGAGTTGTCAATAATGCTTGTAACGTTTATTAAAATAAAAATACATTTTCGAAATCATTAACAAAATCGTTATCATTTATTAATTACAAAAACAACGAAAGAGAGAGATTTTTTAATAATTATATATGTACACAGACTCTGGGGATTTGGAGATTTCGTGCGGATTTTGACAAAAAAGATTGTTTAGGTGTGGATTTCATCAATGTGCATTATCTCAATGGGGATATTAGAAAGGTGGATAAAAATTTTTGGGGATTTTGATCGATGTGGTTTTTTTTTGGAGATTCTGTACGACACCCGTTGTCAACAACCCAGACTCAGTATTAAACTATTTTACATTGACTTGTATGTGTTGACCTTTTCGAACAAGAAGGCGTTGATTATAATTTTGATGCGACAAAGTTAATTTGTCTTTTTTTGTTAATTCAAAAACTCAATGCTGTCTTTTGTCGTTGAAGCGAAACTTACCTCCCTTGCCACTATCCATGAGTGGCTCTTGCATTGTTGAAACAGAACAGCTTTCAATCCTCGGTATGTGCATTACCAACCACCTCTTGTGGAATAACCACATACTTGAAATCGCCAAAAACGCTGCAAAGTGCTTAGGCTTTCTTCGACGATGCAAGAATTTTTTTTCACCCAATGACCTGGCAGTCATCTACAAAACGTACATTCGTCCTAAGATGGAGTATAACTCCCATATTTGGGCAGGTGCTCCTTCAACCCACCTCAATCTTTTGGACAGTGTTCAGAGAAGAGCCTTTAAAATGATTAGATATACGAACATCATCGAAACTTTCACGACACTCGAACATTATCGTAATGTTTCTTGTCTCTCCTTATTTTATCGTTTTTTCTACAGGCAGTGCTCTTATGAGATTGCCAGATGCATTCCTCCCCTTAAATAATTCAACTGTAATACTCGCGCTTCCAGGAATGCCCATCAGTTTACCCTTGAGTCCAATTTCGGGCGTACTGTTAAATACAGAGATTCCTTCTTCAGCCGTACCACGCGAATGTGGAATGTATTGCCCAGATCTATTTTTCCCTCTCATTACAATCTTCAGAAATTCAAAACTAATGTGCATCGGTATCTCCTTTTAAACTCTCTCCCTTTTTCCTAACGCTCGTACTGTGTTACTTAACATGTTAAGGGTAGTCACAACTTCTTGAGTGTGCGCAAATTATAAAAAAAAAAAAAAAAATTAAATATTGAGCTCTCATATTATATTACCACCACCAGTAGTAAGGTTTTTTTTAGTAATACTTGGTCCTTCGAGCAAAAATAAATGATTCTACTCCCCGCTGCAATGCGTCACCCTATTACATTATTTATTTTTGAAGCGTTGCTTAGAGCCTTAGGAACAGCTTGGTTGTAACTCCAAACACAAATACGTGTCCTCATCCACCTATTTATGTATTTATAAGTGTTCCTAATGAGGCGTACAATCATGTTATCGCTCTCTATAACGTCAATGGTTCCAGATCTATCATCGGTTTTGAAACCATCAGTGAACATCTGGTAGCATTCGTTTCGTGTTTCAGATTCCATAGTGAAGGGAACAAAATATTTCGACCAAGTCAGTCGACATGATAAGCGCGGCAGTGGTGCATCCATCCACAGCACCACTCAGAAAGAAGGTTGTTACCCTAGCAGAAAAATGGACCTGCAGTTATTGTTCTGATCTGAGTGCTCCACCTTGAAAGAAAAAAGAGCTCAGCACGAAAATGAACATTTAAGTAAGAGGAAAAAAATTGTTGTAGAAGCAAAAAAGTAAGCGAAGTGTTGAAATATTTTATCAACATTGTATCAGAGATAAAGAGTCAAAAGAGCCCTACATTCTGGGGGCTTACTTTTTTTTCATATCAATGGTGACCACTGAAGACCATGAACAAAGTTTTTTTGATTTTAGAAAAACAAAATACAAAGAATCGCATTCTTTAATTTAGAGGTCTTTGGGCCTCGTTTTATTATCAAAAATAAATAATAAGTTGACAGCAACTCCAGGTTAGCAATGTTTTTTAAGTTTCAGGTATAGAGGGACCATATTTTTGAATGAATTTCAACTTTTCCTGGCCATTTTATACACAGATTACTTAATGGTTCTAACTGCGAGGAACCTTAAAAAAGTCACTCAATCCTGCACGTATACCACTGTTAGATTTGATTGATACCTCGAACCATTACCTTATTTATAGATTCATCAAAGTGATAGATAAGCTAGGTATTCAATGACTGTTTTATCATTGAGGGAGAACACCAAACAAAATATTTCAAAATGATAATACTAATTTCAAAGCTCATTTGAAGTTATTCAATTGCAAACCACAAATTGTTCAAAAACGTTTCAATCAGCAACTCTCTTGTGGCCATTGTACGACTCCAACCACTCAGCCACTTCTTGATTTACTTCCTAAAAGATTTTTACGGACGATCTGTTTTTTTGATTTTTCATCTTTGAACTCTCATTTTAGAAAACTTTTTCAATTTATTTCTATTCTTTTCAAATGATTGCTTCATCAAGATTGCACTTCAAAGTAAAAACTTCAGATCACACCCGCCCTTGTGCTACGAGAATGGAAAAATAATAAAATGAATTTAGTTCAAATCCAACACTAGGCAGAGATGTACAAATATTTGAAAAATGCGAACTCATCTATCAAATTGAAAATCACAGTCAGATAGGCCCTTAAAGCTTTTTTTTGTTATTTGAAAATAACTTCGTATTCATATTCCATTGTTGAGACGTCTCATTTCTTAAGACGTGATTCTTTTCTTCGATATTCTTCTGCTGGTTAGCTTTCAATGGATAAAATATATCCAAGGAAATAAATTGAATATCAATTGACCTATTTTCTTTTATGCACTGTTTTATGCAAACTCATTCTTCATCCTTCATCCTGCAGTCGGACATAAATGAATGAAAAATTGAAAAGAGAGACTGTGTACTAAGTTGTATTCTTTTGTGTTTCCTGAGGTCTCTGGCCTAAGTACTGTTGGAATATTATTTAAACTTTTGTTTGCAAAGTGTTCTTCTTAAGTTTTCGAATGCTTAAGTGTTTCAAATAAATGCAGTGTTGGAATAACTTAGATGGAAACTTTTCTATTTAATTTTGGGTGTCAATTAACAGAAAGTCACCTCAAGTTTATTGAAAATTAAATTGGATTTTCCAAAGTGCTGACTTCGAATGGTGGCGCAAAGAGCAAACATGCTGTTCAACTGACGCACTTTTGGGTAACTAAGTGACAATTTAATTTTGAATAGTGAAACCTAATGGTGTATGTTCTGTCTAACATTATGTTAAGAACAGGTGTTTAGTTTTTGGTAGTTTGTTCTTTCGAACTTTTCTTTGAAATGAAGTTCATTTTGCGGATAGTGTTTGTGGATTTGTGTGGGTTTTTTTGCTGTAAGAATACCCACTTATTAGTAACCTTTGCGTCGTTGCTTAAGAAAATGTTTTATCTGGAATACTGAATTTCTTGTGAAGTTTGAGTCTCAATATTTAGTCGTACAGTGAGGGACTTAACCTCGCATTTTGAGCAGACAGTATCACTCTTTCATAAGTCGAAAATGTTATTGGTGTTGGTGATTTCAATATATATGTTAATATTTTTGAGAGTAATGAAGTGGTCTCGAACTATCTTGCTCTTTTAGCTTCACATGGAATCTGGAAATCTGTAATCAATGAGCCAACTAGGATTATGTCGGGCAGTTGTTTGGACCACATTTTAGTCAGAGTTGAGTTTGCTTCTGTGTTTAGTTTTGAAAAATGTGTGTTTGATCTTTTGGACGAAAATTTTTCTAAGTCTTTTTGGAAAGAGAAATTCAACAAATAATTTTTGTTGAAAAATAATGAAAAGCGATGTTTTATAAAATGAAAAAGGAGGGTTCAACGAATAATTTTTATATCACTCCCCACTGCATGACTGGAATCTCAATAAAAACTTCATGCAAAAGGAGTAGTAATAACATAGCTTCAACCAGCAAAACAGCTGTAGTTAACATCAGCAAACTCAAATTTGAATTGCTTCATGAAATTTGGGAAGATGTATATCTGTTTAGAAATGCTGAAGTTGCATTTACAGCATTTATTGAGCGTACCGAAATGCATATTAATAATTGTTCTTCGATTATGCTCAAGAAACTTCTGAGTTGTTGAAAAAGATTAATCTTAAGAATAAGCTGAGAATAAAATTTTATAAAAATCCTAACAATCTAAGTCTAAAACTGAAATACAAACAATTGTGTGGAGAATTGAGACGTGAAATTCCACTCTGCAAAGACAGCTTTTACCGCAATCGTTTTCTTGATTAGTCCCATTACTCCTGTTGACATGCTAACAGTTATTTGTGGTTTGAAAAATTCGAACTCCAGTGGAGTTGATGGCCTATCTAGCGTTCTTATAAAGCAAATTTCGTATCTGATGATAGTAGACGTCTTGGCTGTTATCTTTAGAGCTAAAAACTACTGATGTAATGCCGCTACTTAAAAACGGTTCAGCTTTGAATGTTTGTAATTTTAGGCCTATCTCTCTTTTTCCAGTGCTGATCAAGATTTTCGAGAAGCTTATGAAAGATAAAGTTGTAAGTTTTTTTAAATAAAATAAGTTTTTTTAGTTGCAAGCAATTTGGATTTCGTATAGATGTACTGAAGCTGCGCTCTTACAGCTTTGCTCTTGGGTTGTTCATTGATATAACCAAGGCCTTTGACATGGTGAACCATAAAATTTTATTGAAAAGTTAGAAAAAGCTGGTTTTCGTGGATTTGTTCTGGATTGGTTCGAGGCTTACCTTAAAGATAGGTCACAAAGAGTAAAAACTGGTGAGGTTAGAAGTGACTTGAAATTTTTCAACTTGGGAGTACCACAAGGATCTGTCCTTGGTCCAATCCTATTTCTTGTCTACATAAACTCTCTTTTGGAGCTCGATTTCAAAGGTTTGCCAACTGCATTTGCGGATGATGTAGGTTTTTCTTATGGTGCGAATAGTCCTCTTGATCTGGTTGCTGATATAAATTGGGATCTGAGTTTATTGTGGGTTTAGGTTTGCTGAACACAAATTGGTAATCAGCAATAAAACTAAAATAATGTTTTTCAGCTTAACTGACGCGGTTAATTAATTTGATATCTGGAATGCACATGAATGAATGTTTATGCAATATGCAGTCTATTTCTTCCACCTTTTATAGGCATCGTAAATGTAGTGATAACTGTTTTGAAATTGAGAAAGTTAATGACTTTAAATGTCTAGGGCTTTTCATTGACTCATGAACATGAATTTTTCAAAACATATTGGTTCCTTTTACATGTATTTTCGTTCAACTCTTCAGCTGTTGTATTACCTGAAAAATGTGTGTTCTGATTTTATCATGAAACAAATCTATGACGGAATTTTTCTTTCCAAATTGAAACACGGAATTGTGTGCTGGGGTGGTTCGTATTTAAACAAAATTTAACGTCTTTTAGTGCTGCAGAAGCATATTTTAAGGAAAATGTGCCGTAAAACTGTAAGACATCCTAGTATCCATTTGTTCTGCTACCTTAACATCCTTCCAATTCTTCACCTATGTTGTTTTAAAGTGTTGAAGTCATTCTATATGAAATCCGGCGATCGTAATTTTCGGCTTATTTCCGCTTATAACTTACGTGTTAATCTGTCTAATGTCGTAACTGTTCCTCTGTTCCGCACAACTGCGTTCCGTTATTTTAATTATATAATTCTGTTAGATTTTTTAATGAACTTCCACCTTCAATTAGAGCAGTATCGTCTTCTAAACTGTTTCAAAGATGCGTAAAACTCTGGCTTTTAAAATTTGACCATTCAAGTCTAGCTTCAAACTTTTTCTGATGTTGCGATTTAACTTGTTATTATTATCGCTATTATTTTCTGTATCATTCTTATTTTTGTAATTAATATAAACCAAATATAACATTTCTTTTTTTTTTTTCTTCTAAAATGAAGCACACACTAAGCATTTATTTTGTAAAGCCTGAATATATTTCGAAGTGACATCATCACTATTTGTAAGAAAATACCGATTGTCTCTAAATCCTTTTCCTTTTAGTAATGTTTACTTAGCTTAAGATTAATTATTGTGATGTAATAATGTATGGAATAAACTTAAACTCAAGTTCGCTCTTGAACCAGTCTAGCTCACACTTGTATCAGTGGAGCTCGCATTAAGATAAGTGGAGCTCGCTCTTGGAGCAGTAGAACTCCAACTTAAGTCTGTAGAGCTCGCACTTGGAGCAGTAGAGCTCCATCTTAAGTCTGTCGAGCTCGCACTTGGAGCAGTCGAGCTTGCAATTGGAGTAGTCGAGCTCGCACTTGGAGCATTGGAAGTAGTCGAGCTCCAACTTGAATCTGTCGAGCTCTCACTTGAATCTGTCGATCTTGAACTTGGAGCAGTCGAGCTTGCGTTGTGAGTAGTCGAGCTCGCACTTGGAGCAGTCGATCTCGCATTGGATCTGTCGAGCTCGCAGTTGGTACAATCTTGCTCGCAGTTAGAATAGTCGAGCCCGCATATTGGATCAGTTGACTTGGAGCAATTGATATCCCACTTGGAATAACCGAGCTCGCATTTAGGGTAGTTGAGGTCTCGCACTCGGAAAACCAAGAACGTACTCTGAGCAGTCGAATATGTTAGTAGAAAGGGTCGGATGCTTACATGGAGCAGTGGAATTACTCGGGGAGCAGTCAAATACGCACTTGGACCATTCGAGTGTGCATGTAGAGCAGTCGAACTCGCAACGGAGGGGTTAGTGTATACTCGGACCAGCATTCAGAGTAGTCATATGTGAACCGATTTCAAGTTCACGCGGATTGGCAACTCCTAAATATGTTTCCTAAACTATATCTTTAAATGTTAAAATCCTCATTACCATGCAAGCCAAGAAAGTGTGCTCGTCTAGGGATTTTAATACCGAAACTTGCGTTACTTGGCCAACGGAAGTGCACGGCTGATAAAATACTTTTTTGATAATTAAATCGGATGCTTGATTTACATTAACGAATCCTGAAATTGAAAACAAACTCAAAACAATGCAACAGACAGTCCATAAGTACTTCGCTTCACTTGTTGAAAAACTTCACTCAAAATAAGGACAAAGAAGTCCGATTGAAAACCCAAAAAAAAGCCGGAGATTATTCATCAGACCAAGAGACAACCGGATGGCAACTGAAGTAACTCAAAAGGAGTTTCAGGTGATAAATGAATCGATTTCGTGTGGCTGATAGGTGCTCAGCTCTTAAACTGCTCATGAATTGAATTTTAAGTTCGCCAAAATATCTTATTTGGAATAAAAACTCAACGAGTATCGACTTTCAAGAACATAAAAGTTCTCCACAAAAACTCGGTGTCGATGTCGATGTCGATGCATATTTTATTCAAATACACTGGGAATAAATTTGAGCTTCTTAAGACTTGTTCGTGATGGAAAAGAAACCATAACCATGTAACTGAGAAACAAGCTTGTACTTGAGAAAAGTGTTCGTTTGCTGTTAATGCACCACTGAGTTAAAAGCTTTCACCCTTTTATTAAATCTCTTCAAAACTCCCTTCCTACATAGCTGTGTTTCTGTTTAATGTTAGGTACATTCTTATTTCCATTGTCCTTGACATTGTTAGATTTGCATGGTGTGGCGGTGATTGTAGTGCAAGACAAACTTTCTGTGTTTTACTACTTCACTAAAACAAAGAAAAAAAAAAAAAAAACAAAAACAAAGCAGAACTATGTTAGGTAACATAAAAGTTTTCAATTCCATAGTCAAGAACTTTAATATTTTCGAGTTGAAAAATGGGAAAAGTAAAAGTTAATTGCTGGAACCTTTTAGTTTTTTAGGTTGTAACATATCATCGGTGCAGGAAAGCCGAAGTTCTAAATACGAAAAGTTTAATGAATATTTTTGGTGTGACATACATATTCGTGTAGTCCTTTGTTCTGGACACTTAGTATTTGACAAGCGAGACATGTTGTTTGTTGACTCTGAAGCAAAAATGGAGAAAAAGTTGGGATTAGAGATTAAATACTTTAAGATTTATGAGCATAGTTTGGATTTTTAACTGGATTGTATTTAGTGAACAAAAAACCATGCAAAAGTCTACATGTCAAAATGATATAATATGTACGGTATAAATTCCTAAGCCGCCCAATGCATTTCGAAGTTTTTAGAGCAATTATAGGTGCAGGGACATAAGTCCCGAATTCATTTTATGACTTATGTCTCACTTAGGTGTGACATAAGTCTGGAATAATGCCAAAAACAAATGTTGAGACTTTATCGGGATCTGGTTTTCTCTATGTTGAAGGGATAACCCCCGGCTTCTAGCCGCGGTGGTAAGTTGAAGTAGTGCCATCATATCTACGTAAATGGCATGTTGCACCATGCTTCTTACCAATTTATTAGAATGGTGGCTCAGGTTATTTGTTAGTTTCCTTACAGCTTTCAGAAGAAATTTATGGGGGGTTCGTAGACGGTCAAAGTTGAGTCCTTTGCAGGTGCAGATCTTCAGAATTTTTCTCTCAAATGTTCCGAGCTTTTTCATGCTGGTTTTGGATATACTAAACCGAGCAAGGAAGCAGTAAGTGATGATTGGTCTAGTTTTTCAATAATAGCGCTGCAAAAGTTTTTTTTTTTTTAAATTAAACAAAAACGGTTTTGGATATCAATGAATTTTATTCCTGTGAAAGTACGTTCAATGCCATTATGTAAGGAACTTGATTTTTTTTGCATGTCCACCAACGCTTGCAGACGCTGTACCCAATTTTCGACGGTTTTACAGCATAAATCGGCCGATACTGCTGCAAGTTCATCAATCGTGGCTGGCTTGTTGGCATAGACAATAGAATAGACAACCGACTGACAAAGATGGCCAAGCGACTGGAACCATTTCGTGAGATGACACCTTCTCCGAATTTGGTTTCCAATTCATTTTTCATTGTGACATTCGCTGTGTGGCTTGCGGCGGTGCGGCGTGCTGTTGGAACCACATGTCCTCCAATTCCATATCATCCAATTGGGCCCAAAAATATTCGGTTATTATTGAACGGTAGCGATCCCCATTCACAGTAACGTTCCGTTCTTGATCATCACGGAGGAATACGGCCCAATGACGCCGCCGGCCTATAAACCACTCCGAACCGCAATGATGACTCATGGAGTACGTGTGGATTTCTACCTGACCAATACCGCATATTTTGTTTATTGTCGAAGCTCATCGCTGAAGATGATTTTTCGATGAAAATCCGAAATATTTTTCAAGTTGTTGCTCAATCTAATCTTGTAAGGATGTAGGCCAAGATCTTTTCGCAAAAATTCGCCACAACGACTGACGTCACAGAGATGCCCAACGCTTGAGAACAACGTATATGACACATTTGGGCTTTTATGCAACTGAAGCCTCAGCCGCAGCAATATTCTCGACACTACGGGCACTTCCTTGTCTCACTGGCATGGGAACATTTTTTACTGTGCCTGTAGATTCGCAACGTTGCGTTGAGGCCACTGACTCCAAATTTCGGTAGTAAATTTTAATAATTTCGACTCGTTGTTGACTCGTAATCTTTCCATCATGAAATGGCTTTATATACGAGTATCTAACTGAAGAGAAAAGTCAAAAGAGCGGCAAGAAATATGGCGTCGTTGGCTGTCCCTGTCGCTCTACTTTTGTAGCATCCCTGTTGAAAAACCCTTTAGAATGGCAACTTTGTCTTCTATGGGTCTCAGGCAAATCGGATTTTGACGAATTGACATTGATGCCCCATTTTTGCCCACCCTTTAATCTGTAAGTTGGAATTATATTGTAGATGTGATCTTGAAAAAGATACTGCATGTTTTTTTTTTATTCCCAACGTCCTCAGAATTTTTTGAAAATTAAATTTAAAAAATCATTTAGAAGTAAAAACTCAAAAACAGTAAATTGTATTTTTAATATTTTTTACATTTTTCCCTGAAGCATGAAGTAATGAAGCAGGAGAAGGCGAAAGATAAAATCCGTCAGTGAACATATTTATTTCTATAAAATTTTCTTCTTTTTTTTTGCAAAAATCAAAAAATCGTAAATTGTTTAAAATATGTTTTTACTTTTTTTTCTTAACCACATTGTGGTGCCCGTGTCGTAATGGCTAGAATGTCTGCCTGTTAAGCGGGAGATTCGTGATTCGAATCCGAAAAGAATACAAAATTTTTTTCCACCTTTCGCGAGGAAACGCCAAGTCTTCCGTTAGTAAATTCATTGCCATGAAAGCACTTTCTCGACTAGCCGTTTTTAATTGGTAAAGAATTGTAGGTCCGCTCCATTCCCTTCAAATAGAGTTGTGAGAAATGCTTCCCTCTGATGCGCCATTTGTATATTGCTATGAAACTTGTTTCCAAATTTGTTATTGTAATTGTTCTTCATATGCGAGTATAGTTTTATAACTCTCCGAGTCATGATTTTGATTCTATTCCTTTTGTTTCATATTTCAAATTTAATAACGTCTTATTTGGTGTTTTAAAACCGCGCAAAATCCGAAAAATATTAGCATTTCTCTTAGACGAAGTTCACATTGGTCGATTTGTTGAAGCTTCGTGCGAATAAATGCGATTGCTTTCTTGTTCTCCTTCTCTGTTACACCAATTTGTCGGTATTGGCTTGCGGTCGATTCGTTGAACAATGTGAACATTTTGGTCGATTTGTTGAAGCAACAAATCGACCGGTATGAACATCGCCTTACAGAATGTTTTTGACAGAATTTTTTAAAATATGTGCCAATCTTGTTTTCATACTTTGGTAAGTTTTTTGCTCTACATTTTAGTTTTTGAAAAAAAGAAGTTTTACATTTTTTACTTTCTAACATCCACCTTATTTCAAGCTACTGCACAAAAAAAAAAAGGGAATGCTGCTACCCTAAAAAACATATTAACTTTCAAAAACACTATAGCACGTAGTTGTTAGCGTTTTAGTAGATTTTTAATAATTTTTGGAGAATTATAAGTCAGTTTTTTTTTTTATAAAACTTCCTTTTCCGCCAAATGGAAGAATATGAAATAGTGCATCAGCTAGTTTTATAATGAAAGTTTTTTTGTATTTTATAATAATTATAGTAAGAATAATAATAATAGTTAATAGTAAGAAAAAGTCTTTCAAAAGCTTCATAATTCTATGTAAACTATGAGTCTGTGTATTTAAGGGGCTTATTTCGATATCTCAAATCTGTTTGTTATTTCAATAATGAGACTTGAATGCTCACGAAGCATTTTTTTAATTTTTTCATTGTATGAATAAAAATAATTGAAAGTGACAATGTTTTTCTTTCCCAATTTTACAAGGTTTTTAATAGCCATAAGAAATGTAAAATAAATTATTAAAATTGTACATTTTTGAAGTGAAACTTCTTATGCGACCTGCAAACATGAAAGCGTAAAACGTTTAACGCGAATTATCGATTGCATACTTTTCGGCACTGCTCGCAATTCGTCATTCAGCCAGACGATTCAATTGTATTGAAATGTCTTCTTCGGTGGGAAGTTTGCATTTTTTTCGGAAAAAATCAAATTGAAACTAGTTCTTTGCTCTTTTTAATGCGTTTAATACATTTGCAATTCATTTCCTAAGAAAAATCTCAAGATCTCATTGAATTCTTCTTAATAGTTTTTCAATTTGTGACGTGTGTGTTAAAATCGTGTCTGATGTTTTTTTTTTTTATTATTTGCTCAAAACAAAATAATAGCTCAACAAGGAGCTACCACCAACGTTCTGTACTCTGTACAACAAAAATGATCAGGCATTGGCTTCTCACTCTGATTCTAGCGAATTTCAATTAGTTTGTTTTTTTCAAAGCTTTCTTAAATTTTGCATCGGTGTACAAATATTTTTCACTTTAGTTTTGTTTTAGAATATCGCAAAACTAAACCGACGCATCTGACCTCGAGAAAGTTCTCAATTTATAAGGACTGTACCTGCTGTACTGACAATTTTTGTTTGACAGAGTTAAAATAAATAAGACCGTCAATTAAGTCAACTAAGAACTGAGTTGGGAAGCTTATTGAATTCTTAACACTTCTTCATTTTCTTAGAATAAACAATTTTATTTATTATTTTAATTATTTAAAATCACCATCATCTTCGATCGTTTCCCAACAGATTAGAGGTGGTCTTTACCTTTCTTAAAGCAATAGCAAACCAATCATAAGACCCACAATGAGAAGGGTTGCTCTGAAGCTCATCCAGTCTTACACTGTCTGGAAAAAAACCATCATTTGCTTCGAATCGACTGCGAAACTCTTGAGGAGGAGGAATGGTTTACGTTTAAGGGAATAATGAATAATTTAGCTACACAAAATTATATTAAGATAAATGAATTTTCATGAAGACCAGCAAAACGCTAAAAACCATCTCTGCCAAACATGGAGAGGATTTCAATGATTCAGCTACCATCAGATTCCACATACAAAATATGTAAGTGAGTATTGTATTACAACTCGTTGCGTTCATAGTTTCGAAACGATGTAAAACTTTGGTGGTTAATTTCTCGTAGTCACAAACTCGTTAGATATGTAAAACCGTGTAAATATGCGCATACCTATACGCTAACAGCTCTCATCAGCATCATACTTCTCGTACATCGCAAAAGGCATCAACTATACTAAAACGCAAAACAAGCAAAAATTTAATTTGATATGAGTGTAGACAGACAGAGTTGGAGGTACGAGAACATAGGCATAAGAATATTATACAAGATAAAATAATTGCAAAACATGTTCGTTTAATAAAGCAAATAAACCTTGAAGTGGTGTGCCGGACCTTTGTCTAAAAAAAGAATAGAAGATCTTAATCATACTTTATACTTATAAACTTGCAGGCAAGCACAGCGCAAAAAGAATAATCACATTTATAAATATAAATTCAATGAATCATCTTTACGGAAGAAGAAATAAAAAAAGTAATGATGATACCAGCGATACCAACGGCCGTTGGCGCTGCGATGGGCCTCTTCTTAAAACTTACCTACTCACAATCTATCAAACTTATGGTATAAGTCGTGAGTAAATCCAGGAAATCTTTCAGCAAAGAAATCACAGTTCTATGTGAGTTCTTTGAGTTGGAGAAGGATCAAAAGAACGTCTAATAAAAGATATGGATAGATTCCTTATTTGCTGCACGTTCACGAGAAAGTACTTTCATGACACTATTTGAACAAGATGGCGCAGAGGACCGACGACACTACGGAGACAGCCGGGGGTGTTCTTATTTTTATTCATAAAACCCTTTTTGTATGCAGATCCGAATGGGTTGTGTTCGGAAGGCGTAAGGATACGAGGCACAAAGCAACTCGTCATCAAAATGTCATTACTGTTCTTCGTATATGCAAACCCCAATCTGTTTTCCATTTCAATCGAGACAGCATTATCAAGTCCATTCAATTCACACCTACAATGTTTTATTACTCTTATTCCCCAAGTAGGCATTTGTATTCGGATTCGTATTCGTTTTTTCGTCTGCTCTACATCTACACGGATTTGGATTCAATTATGCTGCTTCGTTTAATGTCTGGAAAGAAGAGTAATCCTAACAAAGGGGCTTATTTAATTGAATGCCGTTGATGGAAAAGGTTTATCAATTACTCACCTGAATGTAATAAGTTTTACTGGATGATTAGAAGCTTTTTTCTGGCCAAATTAAGCGTTCCAACACTGATTTCTGATCATCTAAGTCGAAGATTAACTCCACACATCTCATTCATGGTCACAGAAGATTGGTTTTGATTTTGTTAGGTGTTATTCTTAATGAAGAGACAATCATATCTTTGGTTACGGTTTTGCAATAATAAGAATGACGCAATTAGTTAAATAAATTTATTCTTCTCAAAACCGACACAGAATATAATAATTTTTGCTCGCCAAAGATGGCACAACTATGCTCGTGATGAACGTGCTTGAGATGGTAAACAATGATTTTTGGTGTCAATAGTGTGATGTGTGACATGCTCAGACTCACGTTCGTCTCATCAATCTTAAATTGGTGGTCATTGAGTCGTGATAAGGACATCCTAGTTGTTATATGACATAAGACGAGACCATGGGTTTTATATTGTGCTTTGCTGAAAAATGTCTTGTGACTTTTGCTAATAAATGTTTAGCTAGAGTGTCAGCCGGAAGACTATAAACAACAATTTATCAACTTTTGGTATCGAGAGAAATGTTGGTGTTAAGCTAACAGGGTGATTCTGAATGAGGTATACACAGAAGAAAGGAAGTGTTTTAAAAGTTGTGGCAATGCTTTTAAATATACAACAACTTCTCATGAGAATGAACATTTTTGGGTATAGAGTGTTTGTTATTAGATGTTTTGAGAATCAAATCGAAAATATCGTTATGAACAGTGTTGCCAATTTAAAAATCAAACTTTAAAAAAAAACTCTTTATATTGTTGATGAGGCTATTTTAGTTTCTTGTTTACTTACGACTCAGTTGCTGGTTTTCGAAAAAGTGAAGCTGCAAAAGAGCTCTGCATCTCCGCGTGCTGTTTTATGTGTTAAACAAAGGTCGAGTTTATAATCTGTCAGATGGGCTATCAAAAGAAACGCTTCAAAAAATTTCTGGGGGTCCTTTAAGTAACTTCTTTACAGAAAAGAGCTTGTTTCTATGTTTTTTTGTCAAACAAAAATTTTTTGAAATCATGCAAATTAAGTCGCCTGAAAGGGAGACTACCTTTGAGTTAATCGTGCTTGAAAAAGGTGAATTGAAAAGTGGCATCACTTATTTCATTACAGTTATAACAGCTGTTTTCAAAGGTATATAGAACTGTTAAGTGGTAACACTGTTTTCATAGACGCCATTTTGTAATTCTTCATGTGATTTTTTTATGGTTTGGTTTGTCACTATCGTCCATCGTGGATTAAAGCTCCATGGCCACTGCTCCTCCCGATTTTCACATTATGCCTGACCTGTGAGATGTTTCTTGCGATTTCACATCAGACTTGGTGGCTATGTGCCAGAAATGAAAAAGAAATTATAAAGAAAATGGTCATACAGACTACAATCTACCAAAACAATTTCAGTCATCTCATTTTTCTTGTCTTTTTTTTCGACATTACCACAAAATAGAGGACTAATATTGCCACAACTGGTGTCTTGAAAGAGCAATTTCTTCGGCGGTATAGGGCATTCAGTTTGTCCTGATGATTGGATCAGAAAATGGCATTCGTTCAATAACTTCGACTTAATGAATATTTTTTTTAAAAAAAGAGTGCAAAAGGTGATGTAGTCTGACGTAGGCTTTTAGTTGAAAGATTCGAATTGACGAGACTTAACATTTAAAAACAGACAAGAAAGGGTAAGTGCATCTGATGCGAATATTTTTTTCTTGTCTATAAGTGATATGCGTGTGCTTGCATATGTATATGACGCAAAGTTTTCATTTTAACAGAAAAAGGACCGTAACTGTTCTGTTTTTGTGGTAGCTCATTGCAATAACTGAAAAAATGTGTTTTTATTCGTGTTATTAAAGAAATATCAGAAGTGTAATCAAAAGAGGATATGGCACCCAGAAACCTCAGGATATATGGCACCGGTTGCTTTCCCCCACTTCAACTTTTAATCGAATTAATTTTTTAATTGGCGATTGTTATTATGAAATGCTATAGTACTAAAAAAAAACTTCACCAAACCGGGCGAAATGAACCTAAGTCCAACTCACATCAGCCGTTGAAGCTGTGCGCGAGAATAAAATGTCAAAAATACCTACATTTTTTGATTCCATTCACTAAATTTAGAAAGCTTCTCAATGGACCAGGCCCTAAAATACCCATTTTGGGATCCATGTCCTGTCAAAGAGAGCAAGGAAAAGGAAAAATTACTCTCCATATAAAAAGATTCAGGCAAACGGGTTCGCTATAGTATCGAAAAGCAGTGTGACGCCATATAACTCTTGATCAGGTACCATATCACACTCCATGTTTTCAATCATTATTTTTTAAAGTTTTTTTTTTGTCATTTTTAACAAAAAAAAAAAAACAAAAACAAAAATTGTATTTATTAGCTGGGTTTTTCCAAACACACTTTTTTAAACTGAGAGGAAGAGATACAAATTTGTTTTTGATGAGTTCGGAGTATCATTTGACTTTTTTAAGAATCTTTTTTCTTTCTATTTCGATGTACAAGTTTCAAGATTTACTTTTGAAATTACGTTGTTTTCGATTGAAATAAAAATCTTGATTATTCTTCTAGTAATAGCGAAAAACGAAAATTGGTTTAATATCCCCCGACTTTACCATATATGAACTTTGTAAAGGAACATAGTCTTAGTTTAGTTGGCTAAAGACTCTCATTTCAAAGCTGATAGTTGGTATCGGATTTAATTTTACTTTTTCACAATTTGAAAGAGCTGTGATAATTCTGAATTCAAAGAACAAATATTTTGTTTGATGAGTGATGACCAATGCAATGCAAATGTAACCCAAAATATGTATTATGATTATTTTAAGTGTTTTTTGACCTAGTAAATGCATCGACAATCACGTGATCCGAACAGATCAACATTATTTTGAAAACCATCAAATATACGTCTTGACAGTTCTGCTCTTTATTACAGTCCTCTACTGAATGGTGAACCGTATAGAAGAGCATCAGGAGATTTTTGAAACAGATGGAAACTACTATAAGGAGTATCGAAACCTTCTTTTTTTTCGGCTTTAAACGTAATCTCGAAGGGATCACAGCTCTCTCACGTCTCTGTTACACACTATTGATCAACCTGCACCTGGTACTATGCAAAAGGTGTATTGGTTTGCCTTTCTTCTTCCTTCACTTTAGTGTGTGAACCAACTGAGCCGGTCGTGCTCTATTTTTCTGGGAGATTTTCTTAAGGTTTAGGGCACGGCCAGGCACTGCAAAATAAGAACAAAATTGAAAGTTGAGCGACATTGTTCTGTTCAATTTTTTTTATTTTTTTTTTAATTTTTTTTTTATTAATCATTATTTCTAAACAGTCTTTGAATTAATACATAAAAAGCAAAAAATCAAGTTATTGATGTTTGAAATAGTAAAAGATTCACTCAGTTGTAATTTAACCAGCGGCGAATGAATCTATTGGGTACTAATTTAAGTAGGAAACAGATGGGGAAAAACTTCAAAGCGTATAAGTAAAAGAAAAAAAAAAGAAAAAACTAAAATTTTAAATTTAAAGAGGAGCAATAAAAATTTAATATGAACAGAGGAGAGAAAAAATAACAAAAATAAAAATATTTAAATAATTAACAAGCAGATTATATGTATATTTATGACAAGGGAGTAAGAAGTGATTCTAAAGAAGAATAGCTATTGGATAAAAGCCACCATTTTACGTTACGCAAAAAACTTGTTTCACTCTTTCGCATCTTAGGATATCTGGAAGACAATTAAACAGGCGGGGAGCAGTGACTGAATAAAACCGTGAAAAGTGCGTTTTATTGATTTTATGAAGCGTGACAAAATGTCTGTTGTTGACACGAAGATTGTGATTTAAATCAACTCTAACTGCATAAAACCCAGAGTTTTCAAAAAATATTTTTAGGACCTTGTAACAATAAAGGTGCCTTGATGGTAGAATTTCCAGGGACTTGAACAATTCAAAATTTGGAGTACGACGATCTGCGAACTGCATGCTTTTGCTTTATTAACAGTGGATTAATATTTATAGAATAGGAACCTCCCCAACAAGATAGCCCATACTGAAGTTTAGAGTCAAGTAAACCATAGTAAACTAGTTTCAAAATTGGAGCGCTACAATAAAGACTGAGGACTGATTTTGTTCTAATTTTGCCGCTCTTACGCTTTGCCGCTTAGTGCGCGGCCATGCCTTAATCCTACTGTCATACGCAGAATCTGCATCTCAGTTACTGTTAATTCACTCGCATATCCAATGTCATACTTTTTGTCCATTGTCCAATGTTGTGAACCACATTCCACATGTGCTGGATGCACAACCCATGGGCCATTTTTTTTTTATTGCTGAATATGCCTTAGTTTTCTCACCTTTTTCGATGATTGTTGCTTTACTTTCATAGGATATACAAACTTTTCACATTTGAAAAAAACATTTTCATTCAATTAAACGTTCGGAATAACAATGTCTACTTCAGAAAACGGAAAACACCAATATTCAGTCTTTTTTAACAAAGAAACACTAAGCACCAAAATTTGAACAAAATTGAAGGCTGAACTGCCAAGTGATTATGCCTCAGCTTTAAAATAATATGAGCATTCTTGACGCAACAGAGCGGTTTCAACAGTGCCTAGCGCATTTCTCACAACCATGCCTTGTGAGAAAATGGAAGACACCAACAATTTTCTGCCGGTTCCGAAAGGCTTATCAAGAAAGCGCTTTCCATGGCAATGAATTTATTATCGGAGGACTTGCCAATTCTTCGTTTGTAATGGAATAGCATACTTGACTTCCTCGACTTGAATAGCTGTAGCTCTTAAATTCGACTCAGAAAACACTTATCATTGAGAAGCTATATCCGTTCAAGTGAAAAAATGCGCAACTAGCCCCGTCCTTCTCTACCCACTACGTTTCAAAACTTTTACCTATACATCAAGTGCTTCTTGCATAGGAATCCTCATTTATGATGAAATGGTCAGCAAATAAAAGATGGTGCACTTTGGAGTTCTTAACTTTATCTTCCATTAGTTAAGGGCTGTAATAAGGAAGAGTATTATAAAATATTTACCGAAGAATCTTCTGAATATTTAAATTGGTAATACAGTGCTCCCGGTTAATTGCGTCACCTTAAATGCACAACTTTAGACGCATTTAACAGGGGAACGCAATTAAAAGAATCCCGCTTAATTGATCTGCTGTCCCATTTAGAAAAACCCCGCTTAATTGAAATGAAAACGCAATAAAGCGATTTTTTTTACGACTTTGGCAAGAAAGTCAAGATGAACCTTTTTAATGAAAATCAAAATTTTATTGAACGGAAAATTAACATACAATGGTAAGACATAAAAAAAGAACAAAACAATTTCAGCCTGGGAATGATTGAAAAGGAACAATTTTTCATAATGTACACAACACATAAATTATGAATTGGTACATAATCCGTGCGTATATCTTTAGCAAGCGTACAAGAGGGAATTAGTCAGATTTGCTTTTTATTTGGCTAGAACATTATATCATGGTAAGAATCTGTAATTTTCACCTGCATTGTTTCCTTACACATTTTCAAGATTTTAATTTGCAGTCGCTAAACTCTGATGTTTCAGCAAACAATAGGCTCGTTCGTTGAACTTTACCCAGGGTTGACCCAAGTTTTCTTGACAATCTTATGAGTTGTCAAAAAAACCTGGGTTTTCCAATTCTCAAAAAACGCAAAGCCACAAAATCACCACACATCCCTGTCATTTGAATAAAAATACATGCCATTTGACAGCCCTCAACTCGCCACAGCAAAAACCTAGGGTGAGTTGAGGGAAAACCCAGGTCAACCCCAGGGCTAAAAAACACTCAATTTGAAATTCAGGGCGACCTTAGGTTTCTCAAAAAAACGCTTTGTGGCGACCCAAGGGTTTTAACGAACAAACCTAATAATAAATAGGTGTGTTTCTTTACTGAAAATTCCCACGAAATGGACCCAAATTTCGGTGAAAGTCAGTCTAATCCTGTTCCAGCACAGCGATTTTTCTTAGCAGTGCACAAAAGAGAGTGCCCACGAGAGAGTAAAAAATCTCACAACGATTTAAGTCATGTCAATTTGACTATTAACTTGTAGGCGCGCAACAATGCGACCAATTCATCATCAATCATTTAAGGTGTAAGCAAAAAGTGACTTCAATGATTTGGTTTTTTTCGTTCAATTAACCGGGCAATTTTGCTTCAAATTGAAAAAAAGTGTTTTGATTTTTGGACCATTTAACCGGGAAACGCAATTAAGCGGAATGCATTTAAACGGGAAATTTTATGTATATTTCTTATGTGATCTTTTTTTTGCCTAGGATTCAGGTCAATTAAACGGGTAACGCAACTAAGCGGGGGGTATTTATCCGGGGATTACTGTATAACGAATAAGTGAAAGAACAACCTCGTGCTATGCTAATCCAATGTAATGTGACTTTATTACAGTGCGTCAAAACATAATCGAAAAAATATCTTCTAAATGATTGAGCAACAAAGTGCTTAACCTACTTAATGGCACCTTGGCTTCCTACAGGACCCAAATTCCGTAACTTTTTAGACGGTTATCGTTCAAGCGTCTATAGTCGTATCGAATCCGGCGCCAGTCCACAAGTTTGAACGTCTTTTTTGAAATTGTATGAAAAATACTAGAAACATGTCTGTGTTAAGGTCAGAGAATATTTCTAAGTGCTAAACCTAAGTACTGCCAGATTGTCAAGCAATTTATGAAAAAAAATCCCTAACTTAACGAACGCACAGGTCGACCAGGCCCAATTCAGGCCATGCAATTATGCGTTCTGGTAATGGATCGGCCATAAATTGCTGATTGACTTTACCCTGCCAGAAGATAAAGATTGTCATATGCTAATATTGTTCATTACCCGGGATTTTAAAGTAGTGATAGTAAAAAATTAAATTAACTGACGGTTGTCATTGTGCTACTCTGTACTTTAAAAAAAACACACACATTTTGTAATACTTGACTTAAATACACAAGTTAGTTCTTTGCCTTTGCGACCGTGAATTCAGTGCCAGAAGAATAATCAGCAGGTAATGATAATGAGCCTTCATTAGTCGCATGCTTTGCTCAAAAACATTTCTATTCTGCTTTGAGCAATCAGTCTCAAGCTTGCCGTGTGCTTACCCCCACCCCCTCTACAAATGAGCTTGTTCAAATCTTGTGTTTAAGTAAAATGTCCAACGCCAAGAATTGCCAACACTGCAAACTCAGGAACATTCTTATATCCCTCGTGAAAATTACTTGATCACACATTTTTGTATTTTTATGTTTTTCGATGCAACAATGTTATAACGACGCATTTGCATAATTTATTTTTCCTGTCGAATGCCGCGACTCCACCAACTTGTCAACAACCTAAGCATACAAAAGCGGTGATGGGTGACGTTGATAAGCAAACAAACGCGATAGAAAAAACGCAAAAACGTTCTTGGTCATCATAGGTAGGTATCCAAACTGTATTCTTCTTTGAATTCTATTTTCAATCAAATTGAGGTTTATGTCATGATTGTTATTGGCAGGGAAGTAAACACCAATTTCAATCCCAAAAAATGACGCAATTTTTTTCAATGCCATCGCAATACTGTTAACTCCAGGGCTTAGAAATCACAGCGTGGTATGAAATTCTATAAATATATGCAGGCATCAAGCATTAAATTCAATTTGCAATTTATTCCGAGCTAAAGGCTGGGAGGACTTATTACTATGCGTTTGCATAACGCTCTGTGCAGCAACACTATTAATTTTATAAATTTAATTATAGGCCCGTCGTCACCTGAGCGTTACGAATGCCAAAGGTCATTTGCATAATACTCGTCTCGTAAGCTTCAACGGCAACATCAATTTCACAGGTCAGCGAATGTGAATGAACCTTTGAAATGGCTTGAACTTTTTTGTGTGTTTCTCTTCTATCTGAGTATCTGACAGGCAAATTCAAAGTCAAATTTGTCTTTTCAATAGCGCTTGCCATAAAATGTAGATAGTCATAGTCAGTCACTCTCACTGCATGGTACCAAAACCTACCAAAACCTACATAAAACCCAGAAAATACACATCAGTGGGAAGTAAATGCCGCACTCGTAAGTCGTGCTCTTAGTGTGCTTTTGTGAAGTTCGATTATGTATATCTCGTTTGACAGTATATTCAATTTGATATAAATCATATGGGGCTTACCGAGAGCAGCGGTCAATAACATTTGCTTTTGCTTGTTTGGGTTTTGGGTAAAGTCGATGTCAGTCGGGTAGAGGTGGTCTTGGGTAAAGTAAGTATGTACGTACTTTCAGTTACATGGTGGTGTGGTGGTTAGACATGAACGTTAAGATATTGCCGTGCACTTCCTACCAGGGGCAAGTGGTTGACTTTGAAACAACGCTCGTGCGTCGTCGCGTCGTTATGGATATTCAAATTCAAAGTGCGTCGTGGAAGGTCATCGACAAACGGCCTTCCATTCCATACGTGTGGTCACCATACTGTGTGCACTAAAGCATGAGTAGACTTGGAATTAGAAGATTACTGTCTATGTCTACGCGGATTGGACCTATACGCTATACCTACTCTGCGACGACGTTATTTACCCACTGGCAAGCTTATGTTGGCGACTGTTTTAAGTCGCATTTAAGTCACACTTTACTTTTGGAAGAAGTCAGTCGACTGACTCAATGCTTAAACGGAGGTAATCACATAAAATGCACAAATTAGTTGGACGTACTTCTTCTCGTTGTTATGCAATGATTTTGCTGTAAGAAAGTGAATCGATCGGTAGTAACCCCGTTCTGTTGCTCTTCCCAGACACTGTCTTGCAAAGTTTAGAAAGCAAGTCTTATTGTCAATTCCTTCCCAGACTTAATTCTTATACCGAGAAGCACTCTCTCCATTAGTGCCTTTTACACTTCAAAGAATTTTTCAATCTATCAGGGTTTTTTGCATACTTAGAGTGTCTACAATGATGATTGCATATTAACGAATCGATCCTTTGAGAAAAATGATCACTTCGGGCATTAATAAAACAAAAAAACACAAAACACAAAAATTTTCATGTTTTTGAGTGTTCATGGTTCTGAGCAACGCAAAAGTAAACCCAGGCTAAAGTTATGGGCTGACGATTGATCTTATTTCCGCCACACTTTGATCAATGTAGATCCATTGTAATACCCTGGAGTATTCTAACGTCCTAAAACCTATGAGTTTATGATTGGTCAGTTTTCAACCATTTTGAGGCCTTAATGAAGTTCAACAGGCTGTTTCTTGGAGTGTCTGATAATTCTTCTAGTTCATTGAAGAATTAACTGCCCAGAAATTTTTTCCTGGTGTGGCAGATTACTGGGCAGTGGCAAAGGAAGTGAGTGGTATCCTCATGTTCATCAGATGTCAAATTTGAACGTCAAATCGGAAGCAAAAATTCATCTCTCTATAAATAACTTTTAAAATAAAGTTTTCAAAGTGCAAATCAATTTAGAAAATACACTAATTGTATAAATTAAGAAAAGAGAATTCACAACAAATTAAAGATTGAGTAAGTTCTTTTGAAGTAAGCAATCTTTTAGTAAAAATAAGCTCAATTGAGAAGCTAACCTATAAATGGTTAGTTTTAAATTCATTTTTATAGTTTCTCACTTAAAACTAATTACTTGCTAACAAAAATGTTTAAACTGGCCTACATAATAACTTAATTAATCTACTGACTTTAGGCGGGTACTCTTAATTACACAATAACTTATTTCTAATGCCTTTCGGCCTAAAGATACAATATACATATCTATTTCAACCTAGAACTAATATTAATAACTAAGAAAGTTTTAAAAACTTAGTTTCATCGATCAACAAACCTATAAATGGTCGAAGGAGGAATATATCACACCTCACCAGATCACCCAGCAATCAAAAAACGCCACCAAAACCTAAGTAAAACCGAAAATAAGATAGCAATGAGGTCTTTTTCTGGTCTGAGTATTGAAAGGATGCAGGGAATTCTTCTTGAAAAGAATCAAAAGCTTGTTGAGCAGTTGGCTTCAAAGGCAGACCTGCAGACTGTTCGTTGGACCTTGATTAGATTATCTCAGTAGGTCCTTTTATCAAGAGCGGTCCATCCTACCACTACTCCGCATGTGAGTATTGGTCTGATGACCGCGGTGTAGAGCCAGTGGGTGATTTGGAGGAAGAAACGCCAACGCCTGATTCTTTCCTGTATATTGGCTTTCCAGTTTAGCTTTATGTCTAGGATTATACCTAGATATTTAGCTTTGTCTGAAAGTTCAAGTGGGTTTCCATTTATTGATGGAGTTATTAGTTGATCAAAGAGAATGAATATATATGGCTCTTCGCTATGCTCCACCTTCAATAGGAAGGCGGATTATTAATT
The DNA here is from genome assembly GCA_914767635.1 of Melanostoma mellinum. Lineage (NCBI taxonomy): Eukaryota > Metazoa > Arthropoda > Insecta > Diptera > Syrphidae > Melanostoma > Melanostoma mellinum. Next base: position 218,128,765 of record OU612058.1, read on the forward strand.
TATTTATTTTACTTTATTAAATTGCAGAAAATATCCACTTGTCAATAGAATATGTTTGACACATGTAGACATTAAAGTTATTGAATTTGGAAATAAGAAAAATCTTTTGTTACATTCTTACCTAATCTTAACGATAGAAACTATCGATAAATTGTGATTAACCTTTCTTGTCTTTTTTGTAGAGCGTTCAATTTTGTTCTAGGAATGATAATATAATTTTTTTTTATGATCAAATAATGACGAGGTGTAGATTTTTGCATGCAGAATTGAAGAAAAAATTTAAAACTGGAGAACCTTCATAGAAAGGTTCTAGGTTAATAGTAAAATCAGGAGCTAATCTTTGAAGATAATTTTGTCAAGGTGCAAAGATACTATTTGTCAGTGCCAAAAGTAAAAATAAAAATACTCAGTTTATTGACCCAGCCCGATACATGTGTATTAAGAATTACACGTTATAGTATTTTGAATAACTTTCTATAACTATTTGTAACTTAATCTAAAAGAATAAATTTTGACTTTGAATTATTCGGCAAGTTGTTGTAACTTGCGCTGAAAAGGAGCAGTGCGACGTTTTGGACATAACTAAGCAAATTTTTTAAAAATAAGTAAATGTGTAAAGTGAGTTCCGGAACCGATTTTTTGATATAATCACCCTTATTACGAATGGCGTTTTAATAAAACGCCAATAAGATGACTTATTTTTAGGTGCCACAATTGCCGTTTAAATAAAATAACTTTTGAGGGAATGATAAGACCAATGAGGGATAGATAGAGGACTGAATTTATATTTTTATGAAAACCAAAATTATGGCGGCTGGAGCTCTGTAATTTTTTTTGGCGTTTTAGTGAAACGCCTATCGCAATAAGGATGAATATCAGAAAGTATAACTAAAACACATATTGTATGGCTTGCAAATTTAAACAAATGCACTAGATTCAAGTTAACGTGTATAAACACAAGTTTCTGCTCACTAAAATAGAAAGACCTGTGCTCTCTTTAAGAGCAACTTATTATTGAAAACAAAGATAACATTTTGTCTGTTAAAAAATATAGTTTGTATATGGCTCAAACGTTAAAAACATGGAAAATTTTTGTTCCAAAGTATGTGGAGAGAGACCGCCTACAAGTATATTAGTTGAAAGAGCAGTGATAAGTAAGAACAAAACATTTTTCAAATCTGATCATGCTTTGAAAAATGCTGAAAGCGAAAGCACCTGAAATAATTGACATAAGAAGGCTCACAGAAGCTCCACAAAAAATGTGAAGAAAAAGTGCGCTCAACTCCAAGGAAAAAAAGTAGAATATGTAAGCTATTGCTATTTAAGAAACAAAAAACGACTTTAACTCTAGGCAAAAACATTTTCTAGCGATTTGTTCGCCGAACTTCGCTAACTCGTGGGACAAAATTTTTGTGCAATCAGGGAAATTTTCCTGATGATTTGATGTTTTGGCGTACCATTTTTTTTTAGATTTTTTAGATTAGATAATGATTTATTTAACACAATTTTTAATCATATTTCGTAACAATTTCAGTTATATAGCATGGCCTACGCCGTCTGCCAGAGTAACAATACCATGTTTAAATAAGTAACTTATAGTTTAAGTTGAGAATATAATTTTGATAACTATTTTCTTCTATGTTATTTGATTTTGTTTTAATTTAAAAAAGTTCTTGAATAATATTCTGTCTATATCTTAACCCCCATTTTATGTACGCACTAAGCTTTTTCCAGTTTTCACCATTTAGAATACTCTCCATTTCAATATGGCTCAAACTATTTTTGTTAAAAACGAATCTACGGATTTCAGCTAGTATAGGACACGTTCCTAGGAAATGGAAAACATCTTCTCTCTCTCTTCTATTGCACAGACCACAAATGTCAAAACTCTCAGTTCTGTACGGGATAAAATTCAACGGAATAATTTCGGCTCTTGTTTTTATAATGCAGGATATTTCCTCTGCTGAGTTTGTCGAATTAAAGTAGTTCAGGTGCATTAGGTTGTGATTGAGCTTAGCATATATAGTACGTTGCAAAGACGACCTGGCCTTTGTCTCAAAGTCACGCCTTTTCCTCATGTCAACTTCCTTAACAAGTTCGTATACATCAGATTTCAAAGCATTTATATTATTTGTTTGTATATTTATGTTATAAGTACAGTACTCAGCCAACCGCTTCCATTGAGCATACCACGCAATTTTATTTCTTATTATCAGCGTACTGATCCTTTTTGGCAATCGTCTATCATCCATCCTCAGAGTTTTTAAAACGTAGTCGATTTGCATTTTAAGGGTTGTTATGTAGAGAGGGGATAATCCAGTTTCTAAGTACAGAATGTGGTTTGGGGTAGACTGGGGCAACTTAAAAATTCTCTTCAGGAAATATCTTAATAGTTGTTCTACTTCCTCATATTCGTTTTGGCCCCAGATTTGAGCACCGCAACACATAATGTACTTTGATGTTGCGTCAAATACCCGATATTTAGATTGTGAATCTACCTCTTTATTGGCCATGATACACCTCCAGGTTGCATTAATCGCAGCTTTAGATTTTCCGAGCTTGACTGACATATGTTTTTTAAAATTTTTTTTTAAAATTTAGATTCCTCGTGATAAGCATGCCTAAGTAGGTGTATTCGTTTACAACTTCAATATCCTGGTTGTTAAATTTCCATGTCTCGTTTCGACAATTTCGTCCTCCTACGTTGCGAAAAATCATAATTTTAGATTTGTCGAGGTTAACTAGAAGTCTCCACTTGTTGCAATAATCTGCTAGCCTGTTTATCATTAGTTGTAATCCGTGTGGAGATTCAGATAGGGCAACAATGTCATCGGCAAACATTAAATGACTTATGATCAGTGTTTCAGACAACTTTACTCCACTGTTCTAAATCTCATTTATATCATCTATAAATAATGAAAATAAAAGTGGACTTAGGTTGCAGCCTTGTCTGAGCCCAATTTCGACTTCAAACTCCTCTGATCTTTCGATTCCATTGACTATAACTGAAGTTGTATGGGCATACAAACTCTCAATAATTCGTCCAAACTTAAATGACATTCCTTTATTGTATAACTTCAGCATAAGGGCTTTTCTATCAATCGTATCGAAGGCTGCTTTGAAATCGATGAAAAATGCATAAAGTTTTTTTTTCTTTTCTATAGTTATTTCCGCGGCACTGGTAAGAACATAAATTTGGTCAGCTGTTGAATAGCCACTTCGAAAACCTGCCTGGTTTTCACTTAAAAGATTGTTTTGCTGAATCCATATGTACAATCTTTTGCTCAGAATTCTTGTAAGTATCTTCATTGATGCATTCAGTACTGAGATACCTCTGTAATTTGATGGGTTGGTGCTTTCTCCTTTTTTATGGATTGGGTTTAGTAGGGCCTTATTAAAATATTGAGGAACCGTTCCTGATTCAAACAATAGATTTAAAGCATCTGTAAGTCTATGTATAAATTGTGCAGTGTTGAATTTGAAAACCTCCATGGGAATACCATCGGACCCTGGCGCCTTATTATTTTTTGAGTCATTGACTGCCGCTTGTACTTCTGCAATCGTGAATGGGATATCCAATACACTGTCTTGCCTATACGGGATGGCAAACTGGAAGGTATTGATGTAGTTATCCATTGTTATTTCCCTGAAATAGTCTACAAGTGATCGAAGTTCTATTGGAATTGGGCTGTTTCTTTTATCACCGTTGTTAATCTTCCGTATTGCTTTCCAAAAATCGGATACATTTCTGCAGTCAGTTATTGCTCTCGCTGCATCCATAGCATGATTTCTGCGCTTCATTTTATACATTTCCTTGTAATGACTGTTTGCCTCTAAGTATTTTCGTCTGAAAAAGTGATTATGTGGATTTCTACGTACCACTTTCAGCCACGCAAAGGATTTTTTACGAAGTTCTGACAATTCTCTATCAAACCATTTTTCACGGTGAACAAAACCGGGTTTATTTTTAGAAAGACATCCTCTGGGAATTGAATTAAGAACAATGTTGTTAAGTTCTTCAATCGGCAGGATTTCAGTACTATAAGCTGTACGATGCGCAAGATTATCAGTCAAGGACGTTTTGTATTCGGTAGCAAATTCAGCTTTCCATTTGTATTTGTTTTGATGAGTTGTTTCGTTTTCATGTTGTGGTTGGGGGTTGAGTGTTCGAATAGCTATTTCGATTGGAAGATGGTCAGAGAAAATCTGAGTTTTTACGGCAAAATCGTTTATAAGTTCACACCAGTCGCCTCCTACCAGCCCATAGTCTATAACAGAGCTTCCTTGGTGGCTTACAAACGTCATATCTCCTTCTCTGTCACTGACGGAACATCCATTACATATACCCAAACCAAAAGAGTTGCAAAGGTCGATCAGTTTTCTTCCTTCCCGGTTAATTACAATATCCTTCGATTTGCGATCTTCTCCCCAAAGTTTGTTTTCGCTAGTTTCGGAACCCGTCCTGGCATTGAAGTCACCGATAAGTAATAAATTTGTAAATCCATTACTGTTTATTTTATCTATAAGTTGATTATATTGAGAGTCCCAGTTGCTACAATTTAAATACGTTGGAACTAATGTCAATTTGTGGTGATTTAAGTTAATTTCTATGTAATCAAGGCCATAATTACATTTTAAGCTGCACTCCAGGTTTTTAAGGCTTGATTTGTATCCCATAAGGATTCCACCACTTGCCCGCCCCCTCATATTTGGTCTCTCTGCATAAATCCATTTTAGTTTGAATTCATTAAAATACATATTAAAATTATTAACTTGCTCTTCTATTACATGAGTTTCAATTAATACAAAAATATCATACTTTTTAACAAATTTTATAAAATCTGGTACATTTATCTTATTTCCTAAACCAGCAATATTGTAACTTAGAATATATAATTTTTCAATACTTAGCATCTGACAGACGGCTCTTTCCTAATTGTTTTTAGCATTTCGTGTCACCCTACTCCCAATTACACTACCCCTTCCATCACGGCCAACGCCACCTATGGCTGCATAGCTGTAACTAGCTCCAACTGCTCTATTTGACATTTGACGGTCCGACATTTGTTTTTGCTGATCTTTTCCACGTTTGCCTGGTCGGTTTTGCAATAACATCTCGGATTGTAGCTTGACGAAAAAGTTTTCCTCCAGTTTATGAGTTTCAGATACAATATTTAATCCATTTTGATGTTCTGATACAAATCCAGATTTTTCGTCCCATCGTATTGAGATATCATCCACAAGTAGTTTATCATCGCGTAGAAAGGCTTTTGATTGTGGATTTTTAACACGAAGTTGTTTTCTCAGTTGCATGAGCCGCCCGCGCCGCTGCCTTACTTCAAATGGGTAGTCTCTACTTATTGATATTCCAGTTCCTTTTAGGCTTTTTGCCTCCTTGAGCACTTGGAATGCTGAATTTTTGCTATCAAATTTGGCTATAAAAGTTGACGTTGCAGTATTGTTGTTGCCAACCTGGTGAATCTGCTGGGATGTAATTATGTTTTGCGATTTAGCTAGGTTTTTGCAAATGTTTTCCACTTCAAGCGACTGGTCTCCGTTTGTTTTAGACATTTTGAAAATTAAATTGCATTCATTTGCGGAAATTTTAATACGTTCGATTTCGTTTTGAAGGAAATTGCACTTGTCACCTAATTCGTTGACCATCGCTTTCAGGTCTTGATTTTCCTTCTTTACATCTGCAAGATCTTCTCGAAGTTCATTCAAATCACTTTTTGTGGCTATATCTTTTAGCTTACGATCAAACAAGGCATTTAAGTCGTTTATAGACATGGAGCTTATTGGATTATCCATATTGATGTTTTTATTTTTTTTTTTGAGGTAATTATGGCAGATTCGGGGGATGTGTGCTTTCGCTTATTCATCCGGTGCCGTTGCTTTAGTTGTGGTAATTTTTGTTGGGTATAGGCTTATTCCACTTATTTACTTGAATAAAAGTTAATAAATTAAAGCAACTCACATTCGATTTTCAAGAAAGAAGGCCGTTTATATATTGTTTTTGATTTTTATCGATATTTAATGTATAAAAACAGAATATTTTACTGGAACTATAAATTTACACTTTTACACAGCAAAGCCAGTGTTGCCACTCCTCCTTGGCGTACCATTCTCTTGGTTATATGTGATAGAAAAAAGGTATCAGTGTTTTAAAATCATCTAAGTCCCACTTCTTTGTACTCAATAGAATTTTTTTTGGAATTTTTGATGGACGTATGTGATAACCGCATGAGTGAAACGTCAGATCTGAAAAATTACCATTTTAAAGCGCTTTCCCACGCCCACGGCTAAAAAAAACCTATCAGGTTGATATAATGGAACGTATATGTAAACATATATATGTGCATGAATTTTGGTTATCACTCCTCTCGAAAAAATTTTCTCGAAGCTCTTAGACAATATCGTTCGGCTTGCATCGTTTGGCGTCATTCCCTTCACATTTGTTTCCTCTGTCATTACTTCCGATGAGGACTGATTTCGATGATTGCACAGCGAATACGAAAATTGAGTGGTGCCAAAAGTAATTCCAGGGATACCTAAGGAATTTATGTAACTGTAACCTACTTCTTATCTGTTGGACTTATACTACAACAGAGTTGGGTCGACATGATTGGCGTTATACATATACAAGAAAAATAAGCAAAATTTTAACAAAAACTAATCACAGAGAAAAGTGTCCCTTCCGGAACGACCTCTTGAATATCGCCCTTTGGTCATAAAAGTCATGACTGAGATATGGGTTATCGCATCAATCCCTAGGATAACACACAAAAGGTCTTAGTTATTATTCAAAGAAAAAAACAACAAGTGTGTGAACGAGTTAATTCCGTCATTTCAGGCAGATGATGAGCACATGTTTACCACATAATTCACAGTCTCGAGAATTTTAAAAATATGTAAATGTTTATGATAAAATGTGTGTTTTTGTCACAAAATGCTTCCTTTAACTTTTATTCTGTCTGTCACAAAAGTGCACATTTTGCAAACACGGTCATCTTGACTTCATCATCCTCACAATATAACTGCACTTTTGCTTTCCGTTGCATTGTTTCCATCAGCGAGAGTGACTTCTTCAAAGATTTTTCTTGGTCTCACAGCTTTTGTTCGTTCTATAGAAGTACCTACATTAACTTATATGTTTATTCATTTACCCGCTGCTACCTCGGTTGGATTAAAAATTCTTTAGGTTGCATTCATAGGCCGTGTGGCCCTGTAATGCACTCTTCCATTATCAACACATACCTATAGGGAAAATATCTGGTTAAGAGAATAGCATTGTTGAGAATTCTAAAGGGATTTCGTACTTTAAGATGAATTTTTAATAAATGAATTTTTTGCAAGCAATTAAAAATGCAATTTCAATTAAAGCGCACCGGCCCAGCCTCTCACTTGCCTGCTGCATTGTTTATTGATAAAACTCAGGCAACTGTTCGAATTAACCTAATGAAAAGGTGAGAACAAAATAATGGTTTGCGGTTTGTTCGAATGAATTAAATTCAATGGAGTTAGGGTAAACATTTGCGATTCTGTAGGCAAGGGTTGTTGAGTTTTTATCTAAAATTTTACTTTAATTCAAAATAATTTCATCACATTAGCGATTTTGGTTTTTCTTTTACTGATTTTGTTCAAAATCAATACATTACTTTTCATTGTGTAGGAAGTGAAATATACATACTCAGAAAAACTGAATCTTAGTCTTTTATTTCGCCTACCCGATCATTGTAGTGTGTTCCAAGTCGAAATTCTGGCGATTAAGGAGGTGCTGTCTTGGCTCAAAGGAAACGTCATATCTCATATCCTCCACGGATATTCGATTTAAGGGCCAAGCTGCCCTTAAATCTCTTGCCTCTGTCTCTACGAAATCCATCACGGTCCAAAATTGTCAGATGTCTCTGATGAAGGTGTCAAATCAGTTCAACATTTACCAAAAAGTGCACGACCACTTCCCTACGCTCAGAATGGAACAACGTAGGTGTACCTACGTAGGTGTAGGCTACATGTAAACTCCTACTTAGACAAGATGCTTAAAGGATAACAAACACTAGATGGACTGAGAGTAACAACTTCCTTGCAACCAAAAAAGTTTGGCCGTGTGTAGACTAAAACGCTCAAAGAGTTTTTTAGCCCTGAACCGCCTGTATCTAGGTTCTACCATAGGTGTTCTTACGGGACACTGTCTAATAGGGAGACACGCCAAAAGACTTGGTGTGTTTTCCAATGATTTCTGCAGAAGCTGCATGGACGAAGAAGAAGAAGAAACCGTTCAACCCTTTCTTTGCTCATGCCGTGCACTACTTAATAGGAGGAAAACTCATCTCGGTGAATTCTTCTTCGATGATTAGCTTACATAAACCCTAAAAGTCTTTACATTTAAAGTTCCGCTTGGTTCGACTAGTGGGTAATTAACTGGCTAGTCCCGTAATAGAAGATAAATGGGTGATCAACTCGTTAATCTTACATCCGGCTTCTGAGATCAGTAGGTGATTAACTTGCTGATCTCTGTGGTATCACAATGGGCCCTTGCGGCCTAAGTGTGTCAGGCAACGTACTCTTTGGCTGACAGCCACTTCCACGTTCCACCTAACTTAACCTATGGTTGTTTTGCTGTTTTAAAGTTAAAAAAAGCGTCTTTTTATGAATTTTAATTGTAGGATGTGGAGACAATCTCTACTTCTTCCAAATGATTTCATTTCATTTTTTCCAAATTTTTTCATTAATTAAATATTTGAATTTTTCTGCGTTGTCATTTACTCTTGCTTTTCTCATTAGCCCTGTTCACACTGTACAATTAGTTGGACAAACCTAGGTTTGACAAACCAATGTTTGACAGTGTGAACTCTTCATACGACCGCTTGTCCAATTTGTTGGATGGTTTTCAAAAATTTTTGAAAATCTAGAAGTTGGAGGGAGTTGATAGGTATGTGACATAAAGTTGGACGACAAGTTGGATAAGTGTGAACGCAAAGTTCATCAGACCATCCAACTTCCATCAAACGAAGTTTGTCCAACTAATTGTATAGTGTGTACAGGGCTTTTTGGAAATAATTTCGGCTTCTTCCAAACTGTCAAACTTTGACTTTTTCTCTATAAGTAAGTAAGTAAGTAAGTAATTCATTCATTTTATTGACTGTTATGGATACATCAATTTACATTATTTAATGAATCTAAAAGCTATGGCACTGCCGTCAGCTCGATTGGCAAATTATTTTCATACAAGTTATTTTAATATAAATTTGTATATTAACATAAAATGAATTTATTCGAATTCAGTTATTAATAAAAGTCTATACTTATAAACTTCATTCAAAAAAAGGTATAGTTGTTTCCAGTCAAATCCGTTTAGTACTGCTACTGTTTCATTCATAGACATAGTTTTCTTTTTGAAATATGTAAGCCGTTGTGGAACAAAAATGGGACATATACTTATGATGTGAAAACAATCTTCTTTGGCCTTCAAATTACAGAGGTTACAAAACTGGTTAAAACTTTCGTTGTATGGGCGTCCATTGAGATAGAGAACTTCGCATCTGGTTTTAAATATTAAAGATATTTCTTTAAAATTCATTGTGTCATTGAAATAGTTTCCTTCCATTAAGTTGAATTGAAGTTGCGAATACAAAATTCTACTTTCCGAACATCGAGCCTTTTCTATGAACGCATCACGTGTATGATTTTCATGTGCTTGAATTATTCGGTATAATTGCTCCGTTGGACCATTCAAGCTTGGAGGATCCAATGTCACTATTTCTCCATAAGCTTGTCCTAGATCTTTCCACTTCATCATCCACCAGTCTTCGTTCCTAATTTCATAAAGAGCCATTTTTTTGGTAGTCGGCCATCCTGATAAGACAATACCTTAACAATATAGCCCGCCTGAGACCTTAGAGTGTTAGTGAAAAGCTTGGGTAGACCAGTTTCGAGGTATAACGCATAATTTGGTGAATTCAGCGGAAGGTTAAACAATTTCTTCAAAAAATTTCTGTGAAACTTTTCAATCGCATCAAACTCATCAATTCCCCATACTTGTGATGCGTAGCACAGTGAAGATTTTACTACGGCATTAAAAATTTTATACTTCGCAGAAAGTATAATGCGTTCGTTTGTGAATAAAGTCTTCCAGGTAAAATTTAGCAAGCTTTGAGAAGTTTTAGCCTTCTCAGCCAAGTGTTTGGTGAAGTCCATGGTCTTGGTAAGTTTGACTCCAAGGTACCTGTACTCATCAACTATTTCTAAAATGTCTTCATTAAAAGTCCAAATCCTCGTAGTCTGGTTGCGACTAGATCTAGAGAACAACATCACTTTGGACTTGTCCGTGTTAATAAGAAGTCCCCATTTACTGCAATAGTCGGCTAATCGGTTTATCATCAGTTGCAGGTTTTCTGGTGATTCTGACAGAAGTACCAGATCATCGGCATATAGCAAAACATTGACTGTCAGTCCAACAATTCTGATTCCTCCCGGCAAATGTGTAACTACGTCATTAATGAAGAGTGAAAATAACAGAGCACTTAAGAGACATCCTTGTTTAACACCAGTGTTTGTTTCAAACCATTCTGAATAATGTGAGCCATCCCAGACAGTTGCTTTCGATTCTGCATACATCTTCTTTACCACTTGTATGAACTAAACTATACTACCACTTGTATGAACCTCGTAGATACACCTAATTGCGAAAGTTTGTAGAAAAGAGCGTTACGGTTTACATTGTCAAACGCTGACTTAAAGTCAACGAAAAATGCGTATATAGTTTTCTTTCTAGCCTGATATGCTTTAACAATTGACACAATTGTAAAACTATGGTCCACAGTTGAAAATCCCTTTCTGAATCCTGCTTGAAACTCAGACAAAACGTTGTTGACCTCGACCCATGCTTCTAGTCTATTAGCAAGTACACCACAAAATAGTTTTGCCAGCACGTTCATGAATGAGATTCCTCGGTAATTCTCTACATTATTCATGTCACCTTTTTTGTGAATCGGGAAAATGACCGAATTTTTAAACGATGAAGGTACATCCTCGTTGCGGTAAACTTCATTGAAAAATTGTCTAAGGCAGGATATATACGCTGGAGTTGCATTTTTGAAAAATTCGTATGGCACGCCGTCTTCACCAGGTGCTTTTGCGTTTTTAGACTTAAAAATAACAGCTTGTACTTCTTCCAATGATATTTCGCTATCAAGGATCTCATCGATGAAAATTGGCTCAGCGTACGAAAAATTGAAGTTGCTATCGCTATGAAGCAGATTCTTAAAATGAATGGAGAGAGCTTCAGCAGATACTCCTGATCCTATCATAAAATTAAGCCCATTAATTTCCTTGGCCACATTCCAAAATTCTTTGGAGTTTTTTGTTTGACCTAACGTTTGAGCTTGGTTGTTTTCGAACTCTGTTTTCTTCTTCAAACATAATTTTTTGTAGTAGGTATTCGCTTCGTTATACCAAATCTTAAGGTTTTGAGACTTAAAGTTGGATTTCCTCAAGGAGTTAAAGAGAACAATTGATTTATTGCGCGCCTTCATGCACTCCTTATCAAACCACTTGCTTTTGTACTTTTTGATGTTGTTTGAAATTGAGTTAGTTGCAGAGTTTCGTATACAAGAAATCAGCTGCTTGGCATGTTCATCCACTGATTCAGGGAACACGTTTAAACTTGAAAGATTATTATTCAGCTTTTTTTGATACAGAAGCACATTATCTTGTTTCCATGGAATAAGTTGTAAGTTTCTTTGATGTGTTACCAATTCATTTGACCATTCAACAGTAATAGGTAAGTGGTCCGAAAAGTTTTTGCTCTGCACTTCGAATTTTGTTATTAAATCATTCCACTCATTATTTACTGCACAGTAATCTATTACAGATCTGCCTTGACCTCCAATAAAGGTGTACTGTCCTCAGTGTCCCCATGAGTACAACCGTTCAAAACTATACAATCGTAACTCTGCAGCATTTCAAGAAAGTTTGTACCATTTTGATTGCAAACATTGTCTTTTGAATTTCGATTTCTGATGTGTATGTAAGAATTATTTGTACTGCGGACTGAGGTTATTTGTTGATTTTCTGTTCTTGCATTAAAGTCGCCGATCAGTAAAATGCTTTTGTTGGCCAGGTAAGACATGAGGTTATTAAGTCTTTCAAAGTCATCACTCCACTTGTTGCAATTAATATAGATTGGTATAATATACATATCAACTTTATCTATAAGTTTAATGACGGTTAAACCTTCGATGTATTTGAAATCATAACATTTTAGTAGCGATGTTTTTATTCCATAAAGAGTTCCACCACTAGCGCGCCCTTTAATATTTGTTCTTTCTGCTGCATTCCAGAGAAGCTTGTAACCATCAAAATATTTAGTGTATTTGTTTACATTTTCGTTGGTGACATGAGTTTCATACAAACAAAAAATATCAAAACTTTTAGCATAATTGAAAAAATCTACAAATAACAGCTTATTACTGAGACCTGACACATTATAAGACAAAATATTACATTTAACATAAGATATAGAGCTGACGACTTTTTCTCTATACATTTCACAATTGTCATTTTCCTCTCGTTATCTTTCAGTCTTATATCTCTCTCTCTGTCTGTCTGTCTGTCTCTCTCTCTCTCTCTCTCTCTCTCTCTCTCTCTCTCTCTCTCTCTCTCTCTCTCTCTCTCTCTCTCTCTCTCTCTCTCTCTCTCTCTCTCTCTATCCCTCTCTCTCTTTCTCTATCTGTCTATCTCTATCTCTATCTCTTTCTATCTCTGTCTATCTATCTATCTCTTTCTCGCTCTCTTGCTCGATTTGTCTCTATCTTTCTCGGGCTCCATTTGTCTATCAATCTCTTACTTTCCGTGTATCCCTATCCCTATCGCTCTATATTCACTCTAATGTTATCATTTTCTCTCTCTCACTCTCTTTATCTCTCTCTTTCTCTCTCTCTCTCTCTCTCTCTCTCTCTCTCTCTCTCTCTCTCTCTCTCTCTCTCTCTCTCTCTCTCTCTCTCTCTCTCTCTCTCTCTCTCTCTCTCTCTCTCTCTCTCTCTCTCTCTTTCTTTATCTCTCTCTTTATCCCTCTCGCTCTACATTTAATATTATTGGACGTGAACCTCGCGTTATCATTCAGTCTTGCTTCTTTCTCTTTCAAATACCATCTCGGATTATCCCAAATCGTTTTTGAGACCTTAACAAATTTGATAAGTGACTTATGACATTTTTCTCGCGTTACCTTTCAGTTTTGCTTTTCTCTTTCCGAGACAATCTCAGCTTCCCCCAAATCGTTTTTAAGACTTTGAGATTTTTTTTTCTAAGTTTAATTATTCTCTCTCTCTCTCTCTCTCTCTCTTTCTATCCACATCCCTATATCTTTCTCTCGCTACTTCTCTATTGCTCGCTCGCTAGATTTTTTTCTCTTTTTCGCTAGCTTCTATGTTTTATCAAATGTGTTTTCCTTTTTTTCTTGTCTTAAATTTCTTGTTTTGTCTTTTTTTTTTAATTTCTTTAGCTCTATACCTGCCACCCCCTCCGCCTTGTCACTCTTATTTAAGTTCTTGAAAAAAACACCCTTTTGATGTTCTTTTTTCTGTCGGAGAGACTGTAGAGGTCAATGTTTTAGCAGCCTTGAATTTCGTCATCGATAAAACTTGCCGTTCCAATTTTACCCACAATTTCTCCAAATTCGTTTAACACCTATAACACCAATCAATAAGTCTCTTTATTACGTACTCTGCATTAATTTTCAATAAAATCATGTATGACCTTTAAGATGGTCTCTTTATGCCGAATTGTTGTTCGCTTCCTACTTGGATTGCTCTCATTTAAAGTTTTATAACTTTTTGAGCAACATGGAGGACTAATCCCCATAAAACCAGGATTTCCACCAGTTTTTGTGTGCAGTCAAGATTTAAACTTTCATAAGACTTTGTGAGTGAGCAATTAATATTAAAAAAGGCAACTTTTCTTAAATTGTGCCTCTTTTTTAATTCCAAATATAAACGAAAGAATTAAGCATGATTTTTGTTCTAGTTAAAGTTCCTTACTACGTGCTTTTGAAGACTTATGGCTCACATTGAAAAAGAATGTGAGTGTTCTCAAATTTCACATATGTACGAACGTGCCTTCAGTAGTGGTAATATTTAATCAGAAAATCCGACTAATAAAAGAAAAGAAAAATATTCAACGATTCGAACCAAGATTTGAGTTGGTCACGAACTGCAAACACTTTCCAAATAGGTACTTCCCTCGAAATGATTGAAGTGCTCGCTTGGATCATTTATAGAGATCATCAAGGCTGTGAATGTTGGCTGTCACTTAAGTGCGATAATCACTTCTTAAGGTATTGTTAAATGGCATTGACATCACACGAAAAGAAGATGTTCGGCCACGAAATGTCCACCAACTCAAACCTTAAAAAATTTTTTACTGAAGCGGTGTTATCAATTTATTGTGGAAAACCCATTGAAATTGAAAGTAAGTGGGTAGTGTTGAGAGGTATTATGTTAGTAAAGATGAGTTTTTCATGTAGGTATGCTTTTGAAGGTATGTTGTGTTGACATATTTTTAGTAGGCATAATAAATCTTTTTTCTTCTTTAAAGAAAGACAACCAATCTTGAATGGAAATATATAAATCGAGGTTATTTAAAAAAAATGGCTTCTTGTTTTTTGTTTTGATTAAACAAGCGAAAAAAAATGAAAGTAAGTTAATTTTCTGGTAAATTCATATTGAAACGAAAATGATGGGAGGTCGGAGCAAATTTGATTGTCAATTGGTGGAATTAGGTAACCAAGGCAAAGTGGCGGATTCTATGCCTAGATGCATAATGTTGCACCATCCCTTCGAAGTGATCTTTCCTAACCGCTCAGCATGTAAGAACCCTCTAATTCTTACAAATAACTTCCAATCCAATACATTTGGTAACTGACTGACGGTTCAAAAACTATAACAACGGTGTAGGTGCAGGGATTTTCGGTCCCAACTTAAATATACGAGGGTACTCCGTTCAGTACTTAGCCTCTCCGCCCGATAGCGCCAATATCGCAAGAGAAACTTACTTTTTCACTTAGTGTAGTACATTTTTGTAGTTTTGTTTTAACCGCGTGTGGAAGCAAAAGTGTCAGCGGATTTAAGAAAATTTAAGAAAAATGGAAAAAGAGAAGTCAGTGATTCGATTCTTGTTTTTGGAAGGGAAATCACGCAGCGAAATCAAGGAGCGGTTGGATGCTGTGTGCGTTGACTCTTCTCCTTCGATGGCGACGGTCAAAAATTGGTTCAACGAGTTTCAACGTGGTCGCGCGTCGATTTTTGATGAGCCACGCCCAGGTGCCCCGAAAACGGCTACCACGGAGAACAATGCGACAAAAATCCTCGAGTAGTATTGGCAGATCGCGGATTGAAGGTGCGCGGGATAGCTGAGATAGTAGGCATCTCGAAATACCGCATTGGTCATATCCTGCATGTAATTTCGGGCATGAGAAAGCCGTCAACGCGATGGGTAACGCGTTTGCTCACTCCGGACAACAAACGCAACCGTGTGACCACTTCAGAGCTGTGTTTGACGCTGTTTAAGTGCAATCCGGATATGGAGTTTCTGCGTCGTTTCGTGACCGTCGACGAAACATGGATCCACTGGTAAAAGGCGAAAACTGTCCCATCGGCCTGAAAGGTTATGGCCACCGTTTTCTGGCATTCACAAGGTGTGATCTAAATCGACTAACTGGAGAAGTGTAAAACGATCACAGGACAATACTATGCCAGATGGTATTATAAAAAACTCAAAAAAAAAAGGCGAATTATTGGGCCGATTGTATGCCGAATTACAGAAAAAACGGCTCCATTTAGCGAAGAAGTGCTCTTCCACCACGAAAACGCACCGGCTCTCACCTCCGCCATCGCTGCGGCTAAATTGGTCGAGTTGGGCTATGAACTATTGTCCCATCCACCGTACTCTAGATTTGGCCCCGTACGACTTTTTTTTACTTCCAAACTTGGAAAAATCCCTTGCCGGGCAGAAATTTGTGTCGAATGAAGAGGCCATCACCGCCACCGGGGCCTACTTTGCGGAACTCGAGAAAACGTATTTTTCAGATGGATTAAAGAAGTTGGAGCATCGCTGGGTCAAGTATATCGAATTAAAAGGAGATTATGATGAAAAATAAATCAAAACATTTCCAAAATTTTCGTTTTTCTTTTGTAGGCTAAGTACTTATCGGACTGCCCTTGTATGAAAGAAATTCTTGACAAGAGCAAACGTGATACGTGACGCAAAGTTATACTCTCAGACTTCTTCACTGGTTACTGGTCTCTCAAGTAAAACCTTAAAAAATGGGCGTCAACCAAGATGACACCTGCCATCTCTACCTCGAAGACATAGAAGCAGCGGAACACATTTTATGTGAATGCCTTCGCCTTGCCATAGCCTGATCCAGGCTAAAACGTTTCCAAAAGGGAGTCCCCTTGGCATCAGAAACACCTTTTCTTACACGACCTCAACTTCGAATGAACAACCTATTTATTCAGCACAAAAGATCTTTCAGGTCGACCGACGTTCTATAAAAATGATCTACATTCGCCTTATCTAGTTGAAAAAAATATAACCACGTATACTGTTTTGTTTTGGAAAGCTTTTTTTTCTTCTTCTTCTTTTTCTTCTTTTTTTTCCGGCATTACCAGCACCGGGACCTCTAAGGAATCACTGTTCTCGCATCCAACTCGTTAACAATGGTATGATCTACTTTTGGGGTAGGCCCCTAACTGCATCGTTTGCGTTTTTCGTCCTCAATTCGCTGCCGATTGCGTACGTTTCAGTTAGTTAGTTTTCTTTAGACTCGTATCTTAATTTGCGTCAATTTGAGGCAAAACGCTTTAATTTGCGTCAGATTGCGTTTGCGTTCCTTTTTTTTCTTATCAAAGCATCAGTGGATTTCAACTCTGAACCTATTCACATTGCTATCCGTTTTCACTGCTTCATTTAGTAAACGCTTTAAAACTTTCAATCTCTCCTTTTCTATGAATGCCTTTCATGTTGACATCCATCAGAACTTGGTAACATAAACAAACTGGCCTTCATGTGTGTCCTCGGAAAAGAAAATTTCCCTTCCAGTCACATTACTCATTCCTGCATCGTAGCTTCTCAATACGAAAACAAATTTTTTCAAAGCCATCACTTTAGCGTTTGTATACAGAAAGTGTAAATCCAGTTCAAAGCATCCGTTCTACTTTCGATTGAATTGTGAATTTCATTCAACTGGTTGCCAAGTAAAACCATGAGGCAATGTTTCACTCCGTCCTACTACACATTCTCCAACTTTATGTATGTTTGCACTCATTTCCTTTCAATCCCATCGAAAATCGAAAGGACTCAACTTTGAAATTTCGCCATAAAAAACCCATGCTCCTTGCAGCTAAACGAGTGCTCACAACACATCACACACAACCCAAAGCAAAGCAAAGCAAAGCAACACTTGCATTGCTACATTTTAATTATCAATATTGATTACACTTCTCTTTCGAAGAATTTTTTTTTTGTGTGTTCCAAAAAAGTTTTATGGGTCTGAGAGGAGCTGTGATTTATTAAATCCAAATCCTAGATACTGGGTACATGTACATCGCGTGAGCTACAGAAGAAAAAATCACTTCGTAGAAAGCAATCTGCTGATTAGTTTTTTCCTGGGTAAAAGAATATAACAAAAAAAAACGAGATGTTAGCGGAAGCATCTTTTGTCACCACCGAAATGCTTTTCAATTTCCTCATTGAAGGTGATTTGCACTTTTTTTGCACGTCACTGTATGCCGGCAATAGCTGGCAGCAACCCCATGCTACTTTCGCTTCAATACAATAACTGTCATCTGTTGCTGCTAACAAAAGATTTTCCAATCGACCTCTGGCTATTATTTTAGTCGGTTACAACCAACCAACATAACCTTTTAAATGACCGCACCATAGTACACTGATATTGTTTGATAAAAGCTTTCGAATCCGGTAGCATCATTGTGCTTAGGTGGAAAGATGATGATGCAAAATAGTGAACGGTTGTGTTGTTTTATACTTTGCTCCTTTTTGATGTACGTAACATTAAAATGCTGTTTTCCTGGTGTCTCGCCCACCTGCTTTCGAGTGTTGATTGAACTTAGATGTCATCTTTTAAGAGTCTTCAACTATTGAGCAATTTTCCGTCATTGGATGAATTAGGGAAGCTATTACTTTCATTTTCAATGAATTGTGTCATTACGTTTACGACGATAGTACACCAACGACAATTTTCTTTTGGATCTTTATTGCGGTCAACATTTCGCCAATGAATGGTTAGTTGTCGTTGGGTTTGCATTGTGGCAGTGAATAAAATTTTCATTTAATTTTTTATGTAAGCGCTTGAGGAGAAAACGGTGTAGGAAATGTGAAATTTGATATTTTACAAATAAAACTAGTATTTAGGGTAAAAAGGGTCAAATTGGCTTTTTTTTTGACAATTCCAATTTTTATAAGTAAATGGAAAAGTAACTAGTCTACTTCAAGTTCCATGTTTGTAAACGGGCTATATGTTTACCGCGTGAACTCTGATTGATTAGTTTGAGAATTTTTTTTTTTCTTTTAAGTCTAGGAACGGTACTACTATAGTACAGACGTTCTCGTTAATGGCTTACACGATTTTGACTATACTTTATAATTAAGAAGTCGAAGGTTGTTTGAGAAAGATTGCATATCAACCTTTGGAAAATTATAATTTTTGATTTTTTTTTTTTGGGGTTTTCACTTTCTCCTTGTTAAACATTTAAAGAATATACTCATAAAATTTTAAGCCGCTGCGCCGATCTAAGCAACATACTCGAAGTTATTGTCTTACTAGTCTCCTGCCCTCGAATTTTAACGGCGAGCGTTGGGGATAGATGTCGAGCAGATATGAATTTATTCATTGTGTTATCAGCTTGCCGTGATATGTTGGACCATGCGCTTGTTGATTTATAATTTCCTCAAAAAATTTTAAAATAAAATACAATAATTTTATCTCAAAACTACTTCCATTTTGAAAACTGCTTTACCGACTTATTTCAAGTTTTGCATGAACTTTCTAGATATGAAATATATCCCCCTACGTTTAGTTTATAATTATTCTCTTACATAAGAGGGTTTCCTACCCTCAAAATGCCGGAATTTTAGTTTGAAAATAACAGTTTTCACTTTAGATGGCTACCAAAAGTTGTTAAATGAAAGGAGAATCTATCGGGGGGAATTTTGGGGGAAGATTTGATAATTATTAAACTAAAACCATTAAGGTTCTTCATTTCCGATTAATCTAGGCCAAGTTACAGTGAACACCGCAAAACGCTTTTTCCTAGGCGATTCGGGAAAAGCTCTTCTACCGGCTTATATCTCAATATTTCTGCATAATAAAATTATACAAAACAGTTAAAAGTATGCCTAATATTATACAAAAGATGCAAATAAAATTCATCAACCCATACTTGAACTATAAAAAATAGCAAAAAAGGTTTTTTTACGCTGAAATCCAAACTTCACCCTTAACGATTTTGATTTAATTTTCAATCTTTTTGTGTACTAGCAACTTGAAAAGACTTTTTTGTATTTTCGATGAAAGTCGTTGTGTAGATGGCAACCCTATACCACGAAATCATTATGAAGAGCGAGTACTATAATACAGCCAGATTTTGATATTGTACTAAGAACGCAATCAAAAGTTCGTGCGACCCAGTCGTGCCCATTTTTCTTAGTTTCGGTATGTTTTAGCCGAAGTAAAAATGGCGAAAATACGTAACAGGTCCAAACCTGATCTTGTGAGCACTGATAAGTTTTGTGATATACATCTTCTGTTTTTTCTTATAAGTATTTAGCGATGCAATGAATACTCTAAATCTTCTCTCTCATAGCTTAAAACAACCATAATAATGGTTGACTTTGATGAAAAAAGAGAAACGAAGGAAAGATCACCAAGTTCTCAAGCGGAAAAAGCGGCTTGAGCTTCAGAGCTTATACCAAAAGTTAAAAAAGTCATGCCAGGCAGGGAAACCAAGAACCAAGTCCGCAAAGACAACCAAGCATGGTAGAAACGCAGTCTCTTCTGAGGATCTGGAAAAACTACATTTGCAGACTCAACTAAGACGATGATCAAGATTGCTATACCCCAGACCCTTAAGAATATAGAATTTGCAATCTAGTATGTTGACAACGGCCTAGTCACTCGAAAGCATCCGTTCCCTTTAAAACACTTCAATTAATTCGAGTTGAACCGCTGGCACTGGCTGTTAGTGGTTAGAGAGGGGAGCGTCTGTACGCACAACAGCTTGCTGTTTTCTTTGTTAATTGTTCTGTTGTGTCTCTTGTGGGCGTACCAGAGCCAACGGGCCTTGTAACTAATGGCAATGGTGCAGTATGTAATGTTTCGTTTCGTTCGTTACTTTCTTCGAAAGTAAAACCAAAAATCGAAAGTAGTTTAAAAAAACCGGGACCCTAAAAATTTTACACATTTTACTACTCCGCAGATCTCTTCAAAAACTCGTATATTAGGTTTAATCAAATAAAACTGCACTTGCGCACGGTCTTCACCCCGTAATTTTCAAGGCAGCTAGAGATTAGCTTCAAAAGAGAAGGCTCCAGCTACATGATTTAGTCGGTAGAAAGAATGTTCAATGAATGGCGATTGGAGAACCTTATCTGTGTAGATAAACGTCTGTAAACCCCCCTTGGAAAAATCAGCGTATGACAGTATTGACAGAAAAAGCTGTACAGCGTCATGTATAGTTGCCTAGGTTTTAAGTTCTTTAAAAAAAAATGTATGACAAAGCTACCACGCATGGTCATTTGAAGAAAAACACGTGTCATTTGACATCACTTTTTGTTACCTGAACTCTCCCCAGGAAAATCTGATTTTACTTTGGGGCGAGTTGATAGCATATCCAGATCTTAAAAACACCCAGCTTTATATTTACGATAAGTTGAGGTTTTTCAAAAGAATGCATTGTGGCTACCTTAGATCAATCCCTTGGCTTGAAGCTTGAATAAACAAACTAATTAATACACTTCTTAGAACATACTCACACAATTCTTCGTTGAATATTCGTCTCCACACATTGTTCTCACAAACGAAACTAATGATCAAAATCGGAGTATTTTTCTTTTGAATTTCAATTGAAAGTGTGTCTCGTGCCACTCATTGTGATTTTTTCATGAAAATCGGGGTTGTCATGGGCTAGCTGTAACATCCTATTGACATGTACGGGAACCGGGAACGTACAACACAGTAGTATATATATTCCCGGCGGACAGCCTGTATTATTTCTCAATTTATTTCTTTGTTTATTATATTAGCAGAGCCTATGCTGACCGTGTCAAGTACTACCTTGAACTGACTGACTGTCTTATCTGTACTATTCGTCGATGTTCTTTATACTTCTTTGATGAAGGCATGTACTTGTTTTGACCCATAACCTATACCAATAAACCCATTCTTGCTCTTCAATCCTTGGATAACAGCATTTTGGGGACTGTACGATGTCCCGTGGCCTCGCAATCTGACAATGTGTCTAGTTTTTACTTCGATTTTTAAGGTATCGAAAAGCATCCTTTTTAGGATCGTTTTACAAAATACATATTCAAATCTTAGCGCCGCGGATATTGTACTGCTGGCAGTATTTTTACCGGTCTACATTAAAAATCTCGGAGACTGTTTCATTTCATTCAGGTAATTTATCTACTGCATATGGAACTTTTAAAAGAACTCTTAAAGATAGTATACATACTTATGATAGACAAAAAGGCAGCTCTTAAAAAGTATCTACATATATGTATGTATGTTAACATGTTTGCTTGAAAGAAAATGGGATTACATTGAAACTTTGAAACAAAAAACGTAGAAGCAGCTAGTTCACTTTTCGACTGCTAGTGTCCACCGTTGATTCGAAAAATCGAATTCTTCCACTGTGACACTAGGCTTGGGAAGTTAGTACCTCAACCTACCTTTTGATTGACTTAAACTCATCTTATCGTACAGCTTTTCTAGTTTTTCGGTTTGTGTTCGTCTCAGCACATTGTTCTTTCAGACAAAACCGAAGATAACTTGAAATGTTAGTGTTCGATACGATCGAAACTTTTCTCATCTGTCTCAGATTAACTCCATCCTTCATATATGTTGTTTTCTGAGACTATATAGGGAAGCCTTCGACTGCTCAGTGCCTTGCCTTGCAAATGAACATGTGATATCACCCTTGCCTTTTCCCATACGTCAATATCATCTGCATGAGTGATTACTAGAGCTTTCAAAATAAACAGCACCAATCGTCACATGCCGATCGGAAATACTCAATTAGTGTGGACATACCCATCGGTCTTTTAACTTAACGAAAGCCGGCCCGAATAGGAACCAAATGAAATGGATCCGATTACCGCCCGGCATAGTGTGGACGCATATTTAGACAACTCTTGATTTTACGCCTTAAAATTCTAATCTTTTCTTTGTTTTAATGTTGAATTGTTTTTTAAACTCGTTACCTAACTCTTTAAAACAGCATCTTAGCTCCTATCGCGCTTGAGAGTAGATTTTGCCATGAAACAAAACAATGCTTCCATTCAATTGCCAATTGCCGGAATCTTAAGAGAAAAGATTTGAAAAATGTCTGCTCATTGATGAACAATTTTCCATCAATATCTTTTTATTAACATTTTTCGTATTTTTCAACAAAATAAAAAAACGGTTCCTGAAAATGTTGTAAAATCTCAGCAAAAATGCGTTGGTTTACCTGTTCAAGAAATCTTGTTTCCTTTGGAACAGAAGAAAGATACGTAAGAGAATAATTTCATTTTTTCCGCTTAACTCTTCGTCATTGCATCACTGCATGTGCAAAGTTATCAACGTCAGCTCGTGTTGATTAAAAATTATCACGGTCAGCTTGTGTTGACATATTTCATCAAAAATTATTTTCTTCTTATTAGAAACCTAGCAGTCCTTGTAATTTATATGCCATTCAACACAAAAAGCCTTCAAATAGTATTCTGAGCATCAATGGAAACTCTAATTTAAATTCCATCCATCCTTTTCCACACATTTGAAAATATTCCCTCGCTTTTCTTTGCAATAAACGCAGCAGTAGTCAGGAAAGTCTTTCTCTAAGTGGATTTGATTTAAACAGAAAATGAAGTATCGCGGTTCACCATGCATATAAGAAACTCTCTTTTGGATGAGACGTCTTACGTCTTACCACTTTCAGCACGAATATATTGATCGAAGAATTGAGTGTGAAAACTTTGTCCTTCTTAAAGTTTAAAAAGCATTCGAGTGGGAAACTGAAAAGAAGGATTGAAAGCACTTTGCGCTTTCCTTGAAATCAAAACCGTTTTATAACTGACATGAGTAAGGTTTTGCTGATGGTTATTTGGATCAGAACTTATATTTCATATCCCAAAACCCTTAATTTCTCAATTCTTGAAGACACGCCAATAAAAAGCAAGGACTTCCCGGCATGTATGGGAGAATGGCTGGGTGTAAGTTAAGGAAGGAGTATAGTTACCTACATTACATTTGGTGAACTAAAATAGCAAACACTTTCCATGTTGTAATTGGATTTTGCCTAAGGATGTTTGCTTTAACTTTCGCAAATAACTGATTCTTCATGCTTAGGTGCATGATCTGCTGATGAAATGCAAGTGCAGGCATAAGTAAGACCGACTTTTGTTAGTTAGAAAGCGTTTTGAGATCCAAATTAAGTTAGTTATGCAATGGTTTTGTGCACTGCTGCACTAATTATTATTACTGCCTTGCTACGAGTGTATATTTTGAAAGTTCGTGCAGTGGGTGTGTTTTTCTTCTGCTAAGTCTTTTCTATGAAGAAAAAATATTGAAAGGGAAAAGATCGTGATGAGGGCTTTTCTTTTCTTCTCCTCTTTTTTTATTCTGTTTTCGTACAAAAAAATGTATATACAGACTCATCTTTCAGCAACATTCAGTGGCCACGTCGCGCCCGCCACCATCACCACCTTTCGACACTATCATGGTTGTGAAACATTATGCAATTTAATTAGATTCTGAATCTTTTGCATAGCTTTAAAGGCAGGCACTAACCACCACACTATGTAATTACAGCCTCGGTTCTTTCTTGTCAACAGCTAAGTAGCGCTGCGTGTGTTTGCCGTTACAAACACCACATGACCTAAATTAACTTGAACTTATAGTTACTACACGTACCTACATCTCAATTGTTGTTTGTTGCCCTAGAAGTGTTGCAGTCCTGCGAGTCTTCACCTCGCGTACACCTCTACGAGGAAGATTGAAGGCGCCGCTGTCCCCCACCGATAATCTAATAGGACATTCTAAACTGGTCAATTTGCATTGTATAATTAAAACTGCAAGGACGTTGGGGCTGCAAACTGTCACAGAGTTTACCATTATATGCGCAAAGTTGAAGTCAAACTTTATTTTTGTATTTTCCATTTAAAAAGTTACTTCCTTTCCCCGTTTGCCCATCACACCCCATCCAATGATGAAGTAGGTAAGCAGTGATATGCAATGGAAGAAGGTATACAAATACACGGACGGCGCACTGGTGTGGCAATAATCTGGCCTAATGATGATAGAAGTGCATATTCTGGAAGCGGACGTAGAAAGAGACGGAAGGGGGCCATCCGGTAGGTGGCAGCTTTTCATTCGAAGGACTGTTCAAATTGAACTGAAAAACAGATTATTATGATGTGGATTTTCGCTGGCTCTCTGATGTTGAAATTACAGGGAAGATTTTATATCTTTTGCATGAGTAATTGGCTAATTTTAGCAGAACTGGTTGTTGTGTACGGTATACGTCATGTTGGCTGTCGGATAATAATAATTACACTTTATATTAATTTAAAAACGTGTTTGCATGTGATAATGATTCAGTAGGTATCGGTGGCAACTGGCAATGGGGAAAAAAAGATGAAAAACAATAATAAAAATATTAAAACTTTTTTTACAAAATCACAGAACTGTGTTTTCATTGAATCTCGCCGGAGTTAATTAGCCGCTTGTCACGTCAAAGTTTTTTTTTCTTCATACAATTGTAGCCTTTCGAGCAATTAAACATTGAATATATCAGATAGGTTCTCACTTGAAGTGCAATCAATTGTGTGTTGGGTGAATAATGTGCCAATTTGGAGCGATTTTCTTTATTACAGGGGGTAGTTTAAAGTTTATAGACACACATGTGTGGGTATGTACACTTGTACTCAAAAAATGAACAATTGAATGCGTTTTATTTGTCATAGAGTGAATCTCTTATTTGCATCAGAGAGACTTGAAAACCTAAGGATTTTCCACGGCGTCACTTAAAGTGAGGCAGTGGTCAATTGCTTTATGGCTAACATGTAATAACTTTGAAGGCGAAAACAATCATTGGAATCAAAATCTGGAATTTACTTCTTCTGACAATCCTATGATTTAATGATGCGATTTTTTTTATATGATTTTAATCACGGTTTGTAAACCGTTCGAGGTATGAGATCATTAAATTATTTACTATTTTAATGTTGAGAATCTAAGCTATTGTTTGTAGTAGGTAACAGTGTTGAGTTTGATTATGGGGTTTAATTTGTATATTTCAAGAACGAAGTTGCTTTGTTTTATTGTTATGGTAGTTATCGGATTAAGATGACGTCATGAGCAATAGGTAATTAGAAATGCGGGAAATGGTATTTGCAGGTTGGCATAGGTCAATTCAAAGTTGTTATTAAATACGAATTATTCTTTGACATTAGTTTTTTTTGTTGTAGAGAGATGGGGTAGACGTCGGAAGGGATTTAGTAGTTTTGGGGATTTTTTGAATCATTAAAGTAATACTGAAACTGACATATATATACTGATATATATATAGCTAAATATAGATAAATAGATAGATAGTTTTTGTTAGTTTTCATTGTTCTATTACAAAGTTCACAAAAAAAATCATAATGCATGGCATTTTTGCCGTTAGGCAAACGGCTTGGCAAAACATAAAAAATAAATCATCAAATGCCCTCACAGGTTTTAAGAAAGAACTTTCAGTTATAATATAGTAGTAGTAGTAGTAATAGTTACTTTATACTTCTATTTTCTCCAATAACGGTGAGAACACATTTTCCCAGGTCTCTGAATCCATCTCTAGTAATCGAATGCCATGTTCCAGACACACGAGGGCCCATTCCTCGAAAAATTGAGTTCTTTCCGCAAGTAAAGATCTTGCGATAACATTTGGGAGCCAATGTCTTGGGAGTGTCATTACCTTTGCAATGTACTGGAAGTGCATTTTGAGCGTGAAAATGAATATCCGTGCAACTCCTGTTTCCAAATGAATCATATAATTTGGTGTGGGAGCCAAAACATCTTCTTGATAAAGTACCTTAGTAGTTTTTTGACTTCTTCTTACTGCAAGAATCCCCATGCTTGAGCAGCATAGCAGAGTATCGATCTCATTACTGATTCAAAAAGTTTGAAATTGACGCCGGGGGCAATATTTTTTTTTTTTTTTTTTTTGTTGAGAACTCTTTTCCAATTGCAGTTGATAGCCTTTTTTGATTCTGACAGCTTCTCTTGCAAATGCTTTTTGAACGATAGCGATGGCGTAATGATAACACCCAAGAATTTATATTGTTTTACCACCTCGATGTCCGTTTTCATGAATTTCCATCTCTCTTCTCTTGCGTATCGTCCAGTGTCATTTCGGGAAATCATTATTTTTGATTTACTAGTGTTAACAGTAACGCTCCATAGCTGGCAGTACATTTGCAATTTTTTAATCATGATTTGCATAATATGTGGAGTCTCTGCGAACATGACAATAATGTCAGCGTATCAAAGTGTTTTTATTTTATTACCAGCAAAACAAATACCACCGGGAAAGTAGCTTGTGAGGTCATCCAGGAAAAGTGAGAAGAGAAGCTGGCTCAAGAGGCAACCTTGTTTAACTCCTGAAGTCGATGAAAACCAGTCTGATACTTCGTTTCCATCCCATATTGCCGTTAAGTTATTTTCATACAGCCCCCTTAGCATTGCCATCATTTTGGTTGATATACCAAAGCAGCTTAGCTTATATGTAGAACAGAGCTTTACAATCAATTGAGTCTAAGGCAGCCTTGATGAAATCAATGAAGAAGGCGTATAGTTTTCTACTTTTGTTAAGGTATGAACGAGCGATACAGGTGAGGGTAAAAATGTGATCTACTGTAGATTATCCTTTTCTAAATCCGGCTTGGAATTCACTTAAAGTGTTATTTTCTTGGGTCCATATCGTAAGTTTGTCTAGGATCACGCCAGTAAAAACCTTCATGACACAGTTCTTGAATTACCTGTGTCATATTACAATATATGACAAAGCTTACTTCAAAAATAAATTACATACTGTGTTTTTCATTTAAAAGGCTTCATTTATAATACATTTTCTATAAAGATTCTAGTCTGCAGAATTGGAATAACTTCTTTATATCCATGTCATTCAGCAAGCGTACGACTTGGTTTAGTGTTAGAATGTCGCTTCCAAAAAAAGGCCTTTTTATTTCTTTAAAAATCGGACATTTTCCCATAAAATGAGCAGCATCTTCTCTTTCGGTTAAGTTGCATAGCGAACATATTAATGGGTAGATCTTCTCTATGCGGAAGAAGTTCTGCTCGCAGTTTTACCATTGCTGATATTTCCGCAACACTATTCTTGTCATTGAAATAGTTGTCGGCACGGGTTGCCGTCATCGTAGCAAAGTGAAATTTGGTATACAAGTAGGGCAGGGAGTTTTTTATGAAATGAGAGGGTATGCGTTTCCATATCTTATATACTTGGTGGTCTTCTCAGAAACTACGAACCATTATTTAGAAGTTTCTAGCATATAATTCGAAGATTGCCACACGAAAAAAAAGAAAATTAGCCACTCAAACACGAGCGATAAAAAAGTTAAAAAAAAATAAAAATTTGAATAAAATAACAATAAAGTGTATCATAGCCCAAATCTATTTGACCTGGGAATTTAGTGTTCGGGGATCAGTTCTGCGAGTTCTCGAAAGGAGGCAATTAAGAATAGAAAAAGAAGTTTTCAAATTTATAAAGATAACCCTACAGTAGAAAATCAAAATTTCTTCAAACGGGCTGGAAATATCTGCAATGCTTATAAACAAAAGGCCAAATTTTTGCCTAAAAGTAAGGCAAAAAGTGCTGTTGTGTCCAAAAGGAAGTAAAAACTTTTGCCTTTTGTTAAGAAAGTTAAGAACTTAACAACGTTGTCGGTCCCAACGCTCGTCTTCAATGACTCTCCGTTACTTAGCTCCATCGACAAAGCCAATTTTCTGGCAGCTCGATTTGCTACCAGCTCGACACTTCCTCATATCATATTGGCTCCATCTGATCTCGAGTCTGCAAATTCTGTGATAAAGCAGATGGTATCCTCGCCGCTATTCTGAAGAGTTGTTCTCCTACGCTGGCAAAACTACTTCGTAAACTTTTCCACCTTTCCTAATCTGCTGGGCTTTTCCCAAGGAAATAGAAAACTGCTTTTGTCCAGCCGGTCCCTAATCCCTAAAAAAAGGCGAATCTTCCTCCCCTTCCAATTACCGTCCAATTGAACTAACGACTCTTCTTTCCAAATTCATGGAAAAGTTGATAAACCGTCAATTTATGAAATATCTTGAAGAACGAAAGCTTCTTAATGACTGTCAGAACGGCTTTCGTAGCAAACGGTCCATTAGTGATTTGATGGCATATCTCACCGAAAAGTGGAACCAATCTTTACGTTGTTTAGAAAGTAAGATTTTTGCGGTTGATATTTCTAAAGCATTTGATAGGGTTTGGCATCAGGGTCCATTATCGAAAATGCGTATTTTTGGTGTCGATGAGTCTCTTCTTCGTTGGATTAGATATTACCTTTCCGACCGTTCAATACAAGTTGTGTTGGATGGCTTCAAGTCTGATATCCACTTCATAAATGCTGTGGTGTGCTCCAGGGCTCCGTTTTCTGTCCGACTCTCTTCCTCATTTTCATAAATGATCTCTTGTCTGAAACTTCTAATCCGTTTAACTGCTTTGCTGACGACTCGACCCTCAGCTTTTCATATTCGTTTCCAAATTCACGTCCCTGCTCTTCGGATGTGGAACTGGAACGGTTGCGTATGATAAGCTCATTGAATTTTGACCTCGACAGCATTGTTACATGGGGTCATAAGAACCGAGTAGAATTCAATGCTTCGAAAACTTAATGCTGTCTCTTTTCGTTGAAGCTTAACATTCCCCCATTTGCCGTTATCCATGAATGGTACCTGCATCCAAGAAACCGAAAAACTGTCAGTGCTTGACATGTGTGTAAACGATGATCTTTGTTGGAATGACCACATTTGTGAAGTTGCTAACAACACTACTAAATGCTTAGGTTTCTTAAGACGATGCAGGAAGTTCTTCACTCCTTCTGATCTGGCTACAATTTATAAGGCCTTCATTCGCCCAAAACTGGAGTATAACTCCCACATCTGATGGAGTACAAAATAGAGCGTTAAAATTGATAGGTAATAGTTCAATCGTAGAATCGATTGATTCTTTTTAACATAGTCGAAACGTTACCTGTCTCTCTCTCTCTTTTATCGCTTTTTTTACAAACAGTGCTCTAGTGAAATAGCTAGTTGCATTCCTCCCCTGAAACAATTTAGCCTCAACACCCGCCTCGCTAGGATTGCGAGCCATCAGTTTTACCTTCAGCCCAACTTCGGGCGTACAGTCGAGTATAGTGAATCTTAATTTAATCGCACCAACCAAATGTGGAGTGTTTTACCTGGCTCTGTATTTCCCCTGAATTACGATTCACAATAGTCCAAAAGCAATTTGCATCTGTCTCTCCTATTGAATCCTCTCCTATTTTCCTAAATGCTTGACTGTGTTCTATAACATTTTAAGGGCATTCATATCCTTTTGATGTGCACGTTAATTATAAAAAAATGCTGGAACATTTTTGCCCTTTTTTTATTCCTTTAAATATTTATTTATGATCTAAAACCTATACCTTAGCGTCAAAACTGCATCTTTTGTTAATTTCAGTGACAAAAACTAACTAACATCTGCATTCGGGCTCCTGATATCGCCTTCAGCGAACTGCTTCAGCGTATAATTTGGAAGAAAAAAGACGCCATCAAATTTTCTAGGCGAATAGAAGTCATTCTTATTCATACTATATAAATGAAACAACAATATTTTGCTTATAAAGCACTTAAAATCTAAGCTCTTTAACTTATCAGCTCTCACTTATTTCCACGAAAACTGAAATTATTAGAGAAAACTACTTTGGTAGTTAAGGCCCTGATCTACTACACAAAACAAAAAATAATTATTAAATTGAGAATTGGCTGAAGAAAAAGCAAACCAGATTTTTATTTAAATTATTTCATTGCACAGTAAGTACCAGGTAACACACCCTTATCTGTTCATTGCAATCAACTTCAAGTTTCTAAAGACAAATTCAATAGAAATCTCGTTTGAGTTTTAATTCAAAAGTCGACTTTGTTTCTTTTATATACAGAACGGATTATTTAATTTGATTTCTACTCAAGATAAGCGGAAGTAGTTTATCTATTTTTAATTTCATTTCCCTGTGAGCATTGAGCATTGAAGGACGACACAGTAAAGGTAAGGTAGGTACTGTGCAATACCTTTGAAAAGTGGGAATTAGTATAATTCAATCAAAGAAAAGACAGATTGAAATTTTCTAGATAAATCTTTGTTCTATCTGTGACACTCTCAAAAGAAAATTTAAAAGAGCAATTAAAGTTTTCATTGGCAGTATAAGGTAAAGACAGTCCAGTGAATGACAATTGACATAGATTATCTTCTGTATTTGGAAAGGTATTTCTAGACAAAGAGATTTATATTTTTCCTTGGAAGAATAAATCGGACACTTTATACGGTTCGCAATATAAAATATTCTGACTTACGATTCTAAAATTGATTACAAAGATATTTCACGTTTTTGAGGGGAGCTCTTACGTGTAAGTTTTGAATTTAAGGATTTCCATTAAGTGAACTGCAATTCAAAACTGGAAACATTGCATAATGTATAACCAGACAGTAAATAGACAGCTTTACTTGGTTCCTGTTTTTTCAAGAAAGTCACAGTTTGACAATTCGAGAGGTTGAGACTAAGTCCATTCTTATTACACCGTGTTCCAAAGATATCGACATCTTTTTGAAGAATTTCGCGAACAGAATTGTTTTGAATGGATTTGAAAATTTTCATATCGCCCGCGAAAGTGAGAATTTTCATAATGTCATTGATTGATAATAAAAAGCGGAGGCCCAAGGAGACTGACTTGTGGTACACCCGATAGAGCATTGAAAGGATTCGATAAACTGTTACGAAATGTTACTTGGTATGTTTTACGAGTATTTACGAGATAACAGTAAATCCGTACAATAAATACTGTAGAAAAACAAAAAGCTTTGAGCTTATATAATATAATATGAGAGAGCTGATCGAATTGTTTGAAAAATCTGTATGATTGCACTGGAGCTCCAACCCATTTTAAAGATCATTGGAACATTATTGATGAAAGGAAAGAAGGTTTAAGTTGATTTTTTACGAAGTTTTTCTTTTGAAATTCCACGAATCTAACGCTGGCATTTATTTTTTTAATTTAAATCCAAAGTTAAAATATTTTTCTTTTAGCCACACAGCTTGCTTGCTCGAATTTTCAGCTACTGGTTTGCTAACTTGTGTGATTGAAAAATAAAATCATTTTAACGTTTGCAATTTGATCACAAAACAAAAATAGCTTAAATAATAATTAATAGCTTCTTCCACTTGATTACGATCGCCCTTCTGCGATTTCCCTGCAATGTGCTTTCGCAAACCCGTTGAGCCAGAACTTTGCTATTCGTCCGCTCTAGATGTCAAATCAATCGACCAAAGTTTTCCTCACAGATATGGCCTACTCTTCCTAGCCTAATGATCATGGTCTTTTAAAGGGTTACCTTGGTTTTTCTAGAGAGCGTTTCATTAACCCAAAGAAGCAGCCACTACCTCAAAGTTAACCATCAAACCCATTCTCGCTTCTGTTTCAATGGTTACAAAAGTATTTCCCATTACGTCAATATCTTCTCCTTAGCGTTAAGCAAGTAATTGTACAGACTTAAAGGTTATTCCTTTTGTGTTGAGGTTTTACTTTTTTGCAGAGATTACAAAACTAGACATGTGTCTCTGTATAAATTGTCATGCGCGGAATGCTCATTCATATTTCATAAAATTACCATTCGATCCAAACGCCTTGAGTCTTTAAGCTGACGAAAAACTGCCTTGAAATTCGCTTTCTTACTTAGCTATTCGGAATCAGCAAATAATAGTAAGTCGTTGAAATGCGTAAGATCCTGAGATTTTCATAATCAATCAAGAACTTCATTATATGTAGACATATATAAAGAAGTCCAATATGTAGTACATTATTGTATGTAGTACATATTGAAAAGTAAGTTTCTTTTGTTTTGGATTCTTATGGTGAGCTGCTGGAATATTAAAACTCAAGCTTGAGTGGCTGGTTCCACATTCACTCGCTGATGAGTCGTCTGATCCGAACTTCAAAAGCCTTTTCAATGCCCAAGATATAAAACATTGTTTTCTGTTTAAATTCCTGATATCATTATGAAGTTTTTGTGGAAAATGTAAGCACCTCAAATTTATACTTGAAACTAGCTGACCCGCCCGGAGCGGCGGGCGTAGCTCAGGCCCTACTTTAATCGAATTAAGTATGTTTAGTTAAGTAGTCTCCATTCTAGTGGGAGAATGGGGATGAAATAAAGTTTATGTTACTCAGGAACAGTTAAGCACTCTAACGTTGACATAGTTTTTGGACTCAGCCCAGTACTGTGAAAGTGAAATACGCATTGAAATTTGGATTCCCGTTCCTGTGGGAAAATGGTGATGGAATATAGTTTTGAATGCTCAGGAACAAAGGGACAATCGCTTCAGTACTTTCCAGTTTCCTGGTTATTTCACAATTCCCGTTTCCGTTCCAGAAAGAATATGAAATGGAAATATAGTCTTTTATACTCAGGAGCAATAAAGCATTCAAACATAAAGAAAAAAATAGAAAAATCTTTAGGAATCGGTCTAATATTTTCCAAGTTCCCGCTAATGTTGTTGTTCCCGTCCCGTTGCTGATGCTCGTGACACTTGTTGAGTACATCAAAGTGTCAGCATCTGCACCGTTCAACATGGTCTTAGAGACCACCAAGTGGTTTTACAATGCCCTTATTGGGTCTGAGCCAAAATTAAAATTTTCTTCGAGCCTTTATTACTTTACTCATTTCTCCTTGACTACATAATAACCAAAGAACTTCGACTTTATTTCGAACCCTATATCCCTTCGAGATCCTTGTCTCTAACAAAGGCCTCGAAGACGCTGTCATTCCATAGGTCAAAGTGTATGCTATCACTTTCAATCAATTTCTTTTGTTTTGCGAATGTAAATAAAATTCAATGTGCTGTCAATTCATATGAAAAAACAGCTTGGATTATTGTAAAAGTAACATTTTAAATAAAAAAAAGTTTAAATCTTTATTCTTACCAGGCGAAAATCAAAAGAGTTCTTAAAAACAAATAATCCAATAATCTTACTATTTGTTATTTAATCAACTGAGCCACCTGGCGTTGCTCGGGTCTGTAGTTTTAAGGCTCCCGTGCGCATTCCTGTTTCTGTTCCCTTGGGATTATAGGGATGAAATAAAAGCCTAGAGCTACACGAACATTGTAAGCTCAAGATAAGATAAATCCGTTCAGCCGTTTTCGAGTTTTAGCCAGACTAACGAACAGCAATTGATTTTTATATATATAGATTTGCTTTGACATTTCTATCCCAATAGAAAACAAAAATATTTTCCTACGGGAATTTCCATCATGAAAAGCTTTTTCTTGATTGACCGTTCGGAATATAAAATTGTAGGCCCCCACCATTCCCTTAAAAGGTATAATTGTGCGAAAAAAGATACATATGTATATTTATTTACTTATATATATATACTAAAAGTAACGTTAAAAGTAGTACTTGAAGTTGGATGCTATACTTTGTTGGTTGTTGACATAGTTTCAGGGAGTTTTTGTTATAATCAGCGTATACATCAAGGGGTTGAGACATCCTTAGGAGACACCGTGGTTTTTGAACTTTTGTGAATCTAAATTTTTTTTTTTTTTTTGAATTTTAGAGACTTAAACGGAACTGAAGTAGAACAAGCTCATTTGTATACACTTATCTATGCTCTTCATCATTAATGCGAGTGCTAGTGGTTAGTAAACTACGCCAACACAAGCAGGAAGAGAACGCATTCGAGGAAAAATGAAAGACTACAAAATACAACAAAAAAATTGATTAAATCAAATTAAAATTGACATTAATATTAATAGAACAAACTAAACTAGTGAAACATAATCAAGCAAAATCTATAAATAAGAAATAAAATTAAATTACAATGTAGGAGAAAAACAAAGTCAGGTAGGATGTTTGAGGAGCGCCTGATCAGATAGGGGCGGATGTTTTTTTAATTATGATGCCTTATTAATTGCAGCCAGATCAGAAGAGGTCAAAAATTTCTTTGCGACTTCAAATTTGTGGCCATTCCAATTTAGGCCATCGTTGACACGCATTCCAACCACTGAAAGCTTTTCGGTTTCTTGGATGCAGGTACCATTCATGGATAAAAGCAAATGAGGGAATGTTGGGCTTGAGCGACAAATGACAGCATTGAGTCTTTGAAGTATGGTTTTTATTACCCCATTTAACGATGCTGTCAAGGTCAGAATTCAATGAGCTAATCATACGCAACCGTTCCAGTTCTTCATACGAAGAGAAGGACGTGAATTTGGAAGCAGATATGAAAAGCTATGGTTTGAGTCGTCTGCTGCAGTATTTTAGCTAAAGCGTTCATTTTTGTAGAGCAACCCGGCTTAGGTTTTATTTCTTCCAGTCTTTCTCTGAGTGGATTGGAAATCAAATATTTTTGGATTTACTTCGTTCGTCTTTACAAAAGTTCATTGATAACTTAGATTTCTAATAGAAGCTTGTTAATAAAGTACGTCTTCGAATGCCATGATTTCTGCTACGATGTGAGTACAGATCTATCGATGTGTCACAACTACCACAGTAATATTCTTCGCTTTCGTATATGTATTGATCTACATCTAAACATATGTGCCGCACAGTGAAAATTTCCAAAGTTTCGAAGTGCATTGGCAAACTATGTCCTATCCTATAAGAAGTCCATTGTGGATTAAGATTTTCTATTCCTTGCCTTGAATTGGCGTTCACCAGGGTTTCGGTGTCCCTTTTTTGATTTGGTATCCGTCTGGTCGATTTGTTTGCATCGTGCTCTCAAGCTTGCCTTAAAAGAGGAATATGTATAAGGTTTGAATTTGACTTTGTAGGAACAAGCTAAGAAACAGAATTTTATAGATAATACAGTTTTAATATACATATGCATATAAGGCATCCAACTATTAAAGTGTGGCTATACCGTAAAAACTTGTCTATTTTGTTAGGCTGAGTCTGATCAGTGTCAAAATGGTCAGAGCCGATCGGCAGAGTACCGTTATTTTTGTTGTTCAGGAACTTCGTTGCTATTGAACTGGTTAGAACTTTTTTTTAGTCTGAGCTGGACTGGATTTCAGTGTTTTAGCTTTGACCTGATTTCAAGTTTTGCTGGTAGGTATTAGGAAGTTCAAGATAAACGAGATAGAAATGTGATCCCTTCGAGATCGTTACGCCGAAAAAGAAGAAAAATGAGTTAATTCAAGAAAAACGAAACCTACAGTTCCTTTAAAACGTTACAATATTTGTACATTTTTCGCATAAAACCAACCTTCAAGGATATCCCATACAAAAATAAATAGATCGTTAATTTGTATGTTTCCTTCATTTCTTTATCAAATCAAACCCAAATTCAGAGTTTCCTCAAAACACTTTGTGGCACCCCTTCATCTCTTAATTTAAGACTTAAAAACAACATTGTGTGTTATTGTAGATGCAGTGCGGCTGAACAAAAACCATACACATTGCAGATGAGCAAAACAATTTCACTTCAGTTGCTTTTGTGTTAAACAAGATACCCTTCAGTGTATGCGGTTTAGTGGATAAATAAGCGCTTCTCGTCCCCATCATCGGGCATACACAACACACATTTAACCGACTACAAGTGAAACTTAATTTTCTGAATTTTTGTTCACAAAAACAGAAGATGATGAAGAAGAAGAGAGAAAAAAACACTACCGAGAGGGAAAAACACAAAAGTAATTAATATGTGCAACAACCTCATTGCCGGTGGCAGGTGGCAGTTGGAACTTGGAAGGCAGTCAGGAACTCATCCTCAAATTTAGTTTACCTTAAATTTCAAAACCATATGTTCCTCCATTTGAAGAACTAGAAAGAACACCCAAGCCCAGGATGTGCGCAGCACAATAACTGGATGGTATCACGTAACTCAATGAATCCCAAAGAGTATGCAATTTGGATATTGCCCCTTACCAGATACGAAGGAAACCTACAACAAACCAAGTATAATACGTCGCTCCTAGACACCTGCAGTTCCTTACACCTACTCTCTTGTGTCCTCTACCACCTCATTGAAAATAAATAGCACTTTGCAACACCAGAAAAGGTCGCTGATAGAGCGAGAGAAGTATGTCTCTATGCTGTAGTTCGGCAAAGGATAAGGTAAGGCAAGGTATACCACCTACAGCCTGTGAATAGTCTACTCACCAACCTCTATTGCAGCAATCCATTCAAACCATAAGTAGTTCTTTCAAGTTTACCTTAATTGCTTTTCCCTGTAGTGTATAGAAGAAGGAAGTGAAAGCATAGAGCGAGTGGGTGGTGGTGGTGGACTTATACCAACCGGGCTGCGTTGCAGGTGATAAATGAGTCTAAATAACGAAAATGCATTAAAATCACTACTCCTTGTTGGACACTAAAACGGTTGGTTGGTCGTGCAGCAGTAGTTCATTTGTTCGGAGTCCCTACTGCACTTCAAAAATAAAATAAAAGAGAATTTCTGCCGAAGGATCGACCACATGATGAGAGGATTTTTCAAGTATTTGCTTAGTGTCTTTCGTTGAGTGACAAAGGTTGCAGCACACCACATCGTTCACCTCCGTAATATTGATCAGGAAGTGCATTGAGTACGTGCTGGACTATTTGCAGCTCCACTAACCCACAAAAGCTGCACCTTCCTGTTACTCTCTAGTCCCTTATATTGAGTTGCATCAAAGCGGATTTAAGTATATTTCCTACATTCATATGAGAGATATGTACAATGTACATACACGCAGTTCTATTCTCTGAGCATTCTGAAAATTTTATAAATTGTATTCCATCGGAAAGTGTAACTGTTGGGCTCTTTGATAAAGGCTTTTAGAGAACGATATCCGTTATTGAGTTTTCATTATGGAAATGCTCATGCTGGCTTATTGCATTCCGGGAACCACAAAAGGATCCATTCGAGTGCAACTGCAAATCAGTTGTACACATATGGAACGCGTGACTTGGTCAATGATGGCAAGCCTATTTGGTTTGGCAGACAACCAGATGGGTAGAGGCAAACCACAATTATTGTCACTGCCAGTTTTGTTTGGCAGAGAGGCAAAAAGCCTCTGTGTGTTGAATGAAGGATATGGAGTTTTGTTGGTTTTTGGGATCTTTTCTTGGACACACAATGAAGAATGAGAAAAAGGACCAGTTGAATGAAAAGCATTCTTTGTTTCATTGAGCTCTTTTAATGCTTTCATAACACGCAATGTCCAGAAGATACTTAAATTAAAGCTTTAAGGATGAAAACAGCACAAAATATGCTGCAAAAATAGCAAGCTCTTTCTTTGATGATGTTGCAATGAACATTTCTTTTTAACAGTATGTAAAGGGTGTTTTTTAGGGGTTTGGTTTTTCTAGTGATTGTCAATTTGATAATTGGAGGTGTGATTGTGGCCGGAACGTTTTGCATTTCACATTTTACTTGCTTCAGAACAACTTGCAAATAGTCGATTGAAATTCCCAAATACGCTTCGTTCGAGCCAGCCTTGAAGGTTTAAACCCAATTGTGAAATTGTTTTGAAACGGAAATGGCATAAAATCTTTTATTTCAAACCAATACCCTTCTCGATGCTCGTAAAGCCGAAAAGGAAGAAGAGGAAAAAGTAGATCCTCTCCAGGCGAAATAAAAATCTGGATGACGACGATGCGACCAGCTTCACGGCCTCTTCGAATGAGCAAGCAAAAATACTCAATATGTTTGATCAACGATCACTTTTAGAAGGGAAGAGAGCAACTGACTAACACCTTTTGTACAAATGCGTCTTTCTTTAAAGAGAACCAAACCTTTGAAGGCTTTTTAGAAAGTTTAGACAATGCAGACACAATTTTCAATAAAACATCGAATAAATTTCAAAATCCTTGTGTAATCACACGTGACACACGAAAATCGAGAAAAGCAGGATTATCTACTTGCAAGCTATTTGATCAAGAAGTAGAAAATTTCCAGGATATTCAGCTAAGAAAATGAAGCTGTTAAAAATTGAGCCCGGGCTGGGATGCTTTAGATTTACAAGGTTAGATTAGATTGTATAGTGGATTGAGCTTGCGCAGCTCAGGGCGCTGCGGTGTCTGAATGAAATGTATTGTGCCTACACTGAAAAAAAAAGGTACATAATAATGATGAAAAACGTCATCTATTTGATGAAAAATTCGTCAATTTTGATCCAGTGAACCTTTTCATGCATATGATGAAAAGCGTTTCTTCAATATGATGAAGCTTTTAAGCGATGAAACTCGTTCATCATACATCAACTTTGTTCATGAATGTGATGAAAAGTGATAACTTAAATTTCCCCTCCTTTTGTTCATCATATAGATGATTGCATTCATGAATATGATGAAAATTGAAGTAATATAATAAATTTTCATTTACAAATAATCATCAATGTGATGACTGTATTCATCACATTGATGATCGTGCACATCAATATGACGAAAATTTTCGATAAATTTAATGAATTAGTTCATCAACGTGATTCACATTTTCATCATATTGATGATCGTGTACATCAATATCATGAATATTTTTCATCAATACTATAAATATATTCATCGGTATGACGAACATGTTTATCATATTGATGATCGCATGCATCGATACCATGAATATTTATCATCAATGCAATGAATATATTCATCAATATGATGAACATGTTTATCATATTGATGATCGCATACATCGATACCATGAATATTTATCATCAATGCAATGAATTTATTCATCAATATGATGAATATGTTTATCATATTGATGATCGCATACATCGATACCATGAATATTTTTCATCAATACAGTGAATATATCCATCGATATGATGAACATGTTTATCATATTGATGATCGCATACATCAATACCATGAATATTTTTCATCAATACAGTGAATATATTCATCGATATGATGAACATGTTTATCATATTGATGATCGCATACATCGATACCATGAATATTTTTCATCAATACAGTGAATATATTCATCGATATGATGAACATGTTTATCATATTGATGATCGCATACATCGATACCATGAATATTTTTCATCAATACAGTGAATATATTTATCAATATGATGAACATGTTTATCATATTGATGATCGCATACATCGATACCATGAATATTTTTCATCAATACAGTGAATATATTCATCGATATGATGAACATGTTTATCATATTGATGATCGCATACATCGATACCATGAATATTTTTCATCAATACAGTGAATATATTTATCAATATGATGAACATGTTTATCATATTGATGATCGTATACATCAATACCATGAACGTTTTTCATCAATGCAATGAATATATTCATCAATACTATGAGCATGTTCATAATTTTGATGAAAACTATTCAGGATATTGATGTATAGGATCATCAATACAATGAACATTTTCATTAATATGAAGCATATATGTTCCTCATATTGATGATCTTCTACATCAATTCAGTGATTATATTCATCATTGTGATAATGGATTTCATGAATGCAATGATTTTATTCATCTACCTGGTGCGTTCCTGGTCGTCGTACTGATGATCGTGTTCTTCAACATTATGCAAAAATATTGCCTTGGTGATAAAAAAAACTTCAAAATCTGTTGATTTTCACATATAAACCAAACACCTCTCCTTTTAGATGAACTGTGAACTTTGTGCATAAATATGGGGCATATTTAAAATCACTTATAAGAATGAAGGCACTGTTAATAAACATTTAAAAAACAATACAGGAATTGTTTTTGATATTTGCTAAAAGTGCTTTCATGTATATCTACCAGTGATTTTAATAATTACCAATATTTATGAGCAACGGGCAATCTAAAAGGAGGCGTGCTTGCTATATAATGTGACAATTGACAGATTTTGAAGCCCTTCATCACCAAGATAATTACTTTTCATAATGTTGAAGAATCCGATAATTAGTACGACGAACAGGAACGCACCAGGTTGGTGAACTGATGTTTCATTGCATTACTGAATTCCATTAAACATACCGATGAAAATAATCACCTAGAATTAGAAAAAGCACTACATATTAGTAAAAAATCACCAATATAATACTTATCCCAACATTTCCACATTAATACAGGAATCGATTCTGCACCTTAAGATGAAGCTCTTCAAAGTTGTCATTCCTCAATTTGAAAACCTGTTCAAGAAACTTTCCTTCTAAACTTTATAGAAAAATAAAAGAAAAAAGTAGATTTGAATTTAAAATGTTTACAAATACTTTATTGATCTTTAAGCGTTTCAATTATAGTACTTATTCGTGAGGTAATATCTTTTTTATTAGGTTCTATAGAATAAAAAAAGTATTGTATAAAATTCCAAAACTGCTCGCAAGCAGCTGGGTATTGCAAATTAAAAACAAAAAAAATTTTTAGACAAATATCTACTGCACGCAGTAGTTTTTTAAATTTGAGTTTATATCCATCTAGATATACAAAATATTCCTCACAACCGTCGTTTTTCGATAAAACAAGAATTAAGGGTTGAATATTGGTATTCTTCGTTTTTAAGAAGTCTAAGTGGTCTTCGATCTGCTGAACGCTCTCTCCCTCAAAAATGAAAGCCTGTTGGGAGTCTTTGATAGTGAATCGTTGAATCATCCTTTGCCGTGGTGATGTTGAGGTTGATGGTGATTTCGTTACTACTGGCCTTGTTGGAAACAAATAGCTGTGCAAGCTTTTGAGTAGACAAAGTACCGCGTTTTCTATGGAGAAAAAAAAGTAAGCATAAAGATAGGTATAGTTGAAAATTTGTTCAAAATGAATATAAAGTAATTTTTACCTTTGTTTGCATCCCGGTCTTCTATTTGTGTTATAATTTCTGCTACTTTCTTGTCTTTTACATTGCTGATGAGGAACTGTTTAATAAGCTTAAAATTAGTTTCCCAGTTCTCACATATAGTTAAGCTTTGAGGGTATAGGGTCTTGAAATCTCTGTCAATCTATTAAAACAAAGAGATTAACTTAAAAAATTAAAGTTACTTTAAGTTATTACTTACCAAACGATATCCATTTAAATTTTTGTATTGCGGCCATGTCTTGAAAATCTCTTCTTGTGATGAACATTTGCGTATTTGCAGAAGTCGGTACTCGGTGCAAGCATCCCAAGCACCATCAAACTCATCAGATGACAAGTTGTCCATATTCAAGCTTTTTACACAAGCTTCTGCATCTGACTCCGCAACTTAGGAAAACGATTTTTTTATTTGGAGACGTCACAAAATATTGCAACACCTTTACTCACTTAGGTTTTTTTTTGATTTTTTTGTCTCCTTTTCTGGTGATGTTTTTTGTAGTGTGAGAGATTTGTAAAGCCTTTTCATGTTGTGCAGCTTAGTGTACAGCTTCCCTCTTTTTTCTGTACGGTAGTACTCGAGCTTTTCGGTGGGAAAAAGTTCTAGTATTTCTTCTTCCAACCTATAGCTGGTTTTTAGGCTTAAGGGAATACTGTTCTCATCAAAATATTCCGCAATAATACTAATGAGACGCTGCCGATGTTCCGTTTGAAATTTATTATTTTTATTGTAATAATCCACAATATTTTGTCCATGTTTTTTTACATTTAAAATTGTAGACAGATCAATGGATTTGCATTGTGTTGTTTCGGGTGACGACGTAGGTGATATCCCTCTAGACGACAAGTTCGATGGTGATGGAGAGCTTGGAGTTCGACATCGTACTTCGGATGATGTTGATGGAAGCTCAATGCCTGGTTGAAGAGGCATTCCAATTGAAGCCCTCCACTTTTCTAACTTATACTCGAAGAGTATGCGGTCACCGTGTTTAAAATTTGAAAGTAAAGATGTTACTTGAGCCACTTTAATTATTTTTAAAATGTCGATTGTTACATTTTCACCTGAGGAAAAAAAGAAATACTTAAAGTTATGTCCCTTCCTGTATGAAGTTGTAAATTCAGCTGTCAGTTGAATCACTAAAACGGTAGTTTTATTTCTTACTATAGATAGAATTACTCTTTTGAATATTTCATGTTTCGTTAAAAAAAAATTATAATTCTATAGTTGTTTTTTCATAGTTAGAAGATTACTTCTGAACTCACTAGCACACGCAAAATTGTCTTACTACTTATACTGCAAAAAACATGTATAATTGGAAAGAGTAATTCTCGAATCTGAGAGTACATTTTTCCAATTTCAAAAAAAATCACATGCCTATGGTTCTTATAGAGCTGTTGCGCCAAAACTTTTATTTATTTGTTTATCCTAATTTTAGGCTTTTCAGCCTAGCTAAACTGACAGCGAAAATATTCACATTGTAACAATAAGCTAAGGTAAATTAAGCAATAAAATAATCATCTTACCATGCATGTAATTATACAGAGACATGCAACCCCAATCCTTCAAAAGTGCTTTTAATTCCTCATCGTCATCACTGTCCGTATTGTTGCTGGAATATTCCGTGAATGGTATTAAAGTGTAGAGGGAAGTCTGCTGCTGTTCTCCATCAGTACTGAGGATTGTTACAGTTTCCTCAAGGAGCTTCGAATTTCCATCGTCCAGCGTTGCTGAGCTCTCAGGCAAATTTTCCATTTCTAAATATTAATTAGTATGTATTATAATTTATCGAAAGTTTGTGTTTTAAGTTGCTGGAGATATTTTGTTTTTACTATTGATGAAAATATTCCTTAAGCTTAATCAGGTGCTTTCCTTTTGATGTTTTTGTCAAAGTAACAGGAGGTCCGATAATTTCATCAAATGCAAGGAGTTTGAATTCACCAAACATATTTGTATCAACCTCAAAAGCTTTAAAGTGAGAATTGAAGTAAATGTTCAATAATTTTTGGCAAAACATTAATATATTCCCTTCTGCCTTAGCTATAGTCCTAATAATGTATATATTATAGTCATTCGAACATTTACCAACATAAAATCCAGCTTTATATTTTTTGCCAATATACTCTATTTCATCATAAAATTTTAATTTTTTGTCTTCTTTTAACTTCAGCTTATCTCGAACAATGTTAGCAAATCCAGTATCGCATAAATGTTTCTCCTCTATGTGAAATTCATTTATATTACTGTTAGAATGTAGAATCAGATTTGCAAACTGGAATTGAAATTTTTTGGACAGAGTGAGACATATATTTTTTCTTGAAGTTATTCCATGGGCATACACCTTGAACGGCCTGTGCTTGGCTTCAAATTTAAAACACCAAAAATTTCGTGCCGGTCCAGAATTTCTTATTACAGTAGGGTAGTGTGTTAAAAAATGGAATTTTGGTTTCAAATTATCAGTGAATAATTTGACATATTGCTCATTATGATGTTTTATTTTTAATTTTAATGTTGAGATGAGTAACTCTGTAACTTCGAACGACAAAATAAGTTCCGTAATGTCAATTAGTTCAAGTAAAAAAAGCCAAACTTCATCTTCGGAAGGAATCAAATCACCGATCATGAGGGGTAAATACATAACAAAAGTAAGCATTTCACGCGCAGTCATTTTTAAGTGCTTATTTTTCAAATGGTTCATTGTTAGCTCAGTTGAAAAATTCCCAATCTCCATTGGCCCATAGTCAAAAGTTTGCTTTCTTTTATTAAGCATTTCCAATGTCAGATAATTCATTTCCTGTGTCAGATATAATAATATGTGACAAAGATCATAATGGAATATACCTTCACATAAGTCATGCATTGCATCGACACAAAAGTTTTCCACAACATGGAAAGAAGGTATTTTGTTAAATGGGCTTTCTTTTGCGATACCGGTTTTTTTAAGATCATTTACAGATACATCATAACTGTAGTTCTCGACCGTTCGAATGTGCTCCTGTACTTCAACACCAAGCTTACTGCAATTTTCTCGGTCTACTTTACAAAATCTGCAGAAAGAAGTGCTCGAGAATGATTTTGAAAAGTCAAGAAGCGAGTTTACTCCCAAGTTATCTCCGAGAAAAAGACCCATTATAAAATGAACGCGATGCATTTCTCCCTTGCCAACTGATATGTCTACTCCAGTCTCTTCAAGATATATCAACTCCTCGATTAGATAATGCAAACAGTCTTCGTTTCCAATATTTTTCAAATCTTTGGATTTTATAACAGCTGCCAAGAAAATGCTCTCTAGCTTAGAACTACGCCTTGGAAAGCAGGGAAATGAGTAGTAAAAGTTGCAAACGGAATGAGTTGTGGCGTGTGCACCTAACGGATTATTAACAG
Organism: Melanostoma mellinum; assembly: GCA_914767635.1. Lineage (NCBI taxonomy): Eukaryota > Metazoa > Arthropoda > Insecta > Diptera > Syrphidae > Melanostoma > Melanostoma mellinum. The sequence goes on from OU612058.1 coordinate 218,173,492, forward strand.
CAAAATCATCCGCGTACAAAAAGTAGGGTATCAAAGTTTTTCCTGGATACATGTCACACTTTTTTTTCCAAACTGGCCCTTGAATAAAGTTCGTGTACTGTTTATTAGAGTATAAGGAGTTCATATGTCTTAATACTTCCAATAGTATATTCTCTTGCTCGAAGATTTTTCGAAATTGTGACTTTAGTGGTAGGACGCTGCCCTTACAAATTTTTTCCGCATACACTAATTCGGACCGATCATAAATGGGCTGGATATCGCTTTTTATAGTAAACTCTCTAATTTCATCCATACATCCATTCAATTTAAGTGTTTGACATAAATTATGGTCCGTACCACAATATTGAAATGGATCTCGACAACTGAAAACCAGGCTCATCAAATCGGTTCGAGCCTTTATGTTATTATTAAGATGATCTTGTGCAAAAGTTTTGAACTGATCTAGCAAAGGATCTATCAAAAATGTCTTAACGTTTTTTTGAATGTCATACACATCTTTTCGGGAAAAATTATAATTGCCATGCAGGAGAGTTGAAAATTTTAATGCTTCATTAAAAAAATCAGGTAAGAATTTATTTGGATTAATGCATTCAGCTGTCATTTGTTGAGAACCATTAGTTTTACTGCCACTAACTTCAAAGCCACTATTTGATGATGTTGGCAAACTTACAGCTGCGGTATTTGAATTTGCATTTCCTTCTTGAATACATTTTAAGCTTGTGGTAGGACAATGTAATCGGAGAATATGCCGTTTGTAATTTGAAAGATTTGTAAAACACTGACCGCAAGAATTGACATAGCAAATAAATGTGCTTTTATGTTCTAAATTATGTATCTTTCTAAAATGTTTGCCTAATGCAAAGACGCAGTCTAAATCCATCCTGCACAAAAAACACTGCATTTTAATTTTTGATCGACAACGATTTACAATTATGAAATGTTTAGTATTCAGCAAAATATTTTCTTCTTTCTCATTTGAACTGTAAATTGAAAGAAATAAAAGCCACGTCAATTCTGCTGTTTAAATGTTGGGAAAAATACAAAAAATTCATTCATGAAATCGCAATCTGCGAATAAGCTAAAATGTTTTTTCTTAAGATTTTCATTACATTGATGAAAATGAAGCAACAATTCTTCTATGTGAAGAATAATGATGAATAAATTCATCAATATGAAGAAAACTACGGATATATGCGTATGAGGCTCTTTGTTCATCAATATGACGAACACAATAATCAGAATGAAGAAATGATGAAAACATATATCACGTAATTCATCATATTGATGAAAACTATGAGAATTCATAAATATGAAGAAATTGTTCATCAACATGATGAAATTGTACCGTTATAGTGATGATAAAATGAACATTTCATTTGTTAAAAAAATAAAATTTTTTGGAAAGAAAATGCATAAGAAATAAGAAATAGATTTAATATTTGATTCCCAGATTCCCACCCACCGAAACAAGCAGATTATAGAATCTCTGTATTAAAACACCAATGCAATGCAACAACTCAAGAAATGAAAACTAACTCAAAATGCTTGCAAACCCCGTACAATTTAACTATATGATGGCAAAGTAAAAAAATTACAAGAACCCAAAGAAATAATAATAAAAACAAGGCATACCTTCCGCAATTCACAGCTTATTCAACACAACTTTAACAATTTTATAAAATTTATACTCAGCTCACATAGGCAAAGTACCTACATGAGAACTTAATCCTTTCACTTTCACTTTCAAACATAAACTGAATATGAATGGCAATGAAATCAAAATCTGCGAATAAGCTAAAATGTTTTTCTTTTAAGATTTTCATTACATTGATGAAAATGAAGCAACAATTCATCTATGTGAAGAATAATGATGAATAAATTCATCAATATGAAGAAAACTACGAATATATGCGTATGAAGCTAGACTGACGCCCAAAAGCAAAAGGACGCCTTCCTTGCATCTTTGTTCATCAATATGACGAACACAATAATCAGAATGAAGAAATGATGAAAACATATATCACGTAATTCATCATATTGATGAAAACTATGAGAATTCATAAATATGAAGAAATTGTTCATCAACATGATGAAATTGTACCGTTATAGTGATGATAAAATGAACATTTCATTTGTTAAAAAAATAAAAATTTTTGGAAAGAAAATGCATAAGAAATAAGAAATAGATTTAATATTTGATTCCCAGATTCCCACCCACCGAAACAAGCAGATTATAGAATCTCTGTATTAAAACACCAATGCAATGCAACAACTCAAGAAATGAAAACTAACTCAAAATGCTTGCAAACCCCGTACAATTTAACTATATGATGGCAAAGTAAAAAAATTACAAGAACCCAAAGAAATAATAATAAAAACAAGGCATACCTTCCTCAATTCACAGCTTATTCAACACAACTTTAACAATTTTATAAAATTTATACTCAGCTCACATAGGCAAAGTACCTACATGAGAACTTAATCCTTTCACTTTCACTTTCAAACATAAACTGAATATGAATGGCAATGAAATCAAAATCTGCGAATAAGCTAAAATGTTTTTTTTTAAGATTTTCATTACATTGATGAAAATGAAGCAACAATTCATCTATGTGAAGAATAATGATGAATAAATTCATCAATATGAAGAAAACTACGAATATATGCGTATGAGGCTAGACTGACGCCCAAAAGCAAAAGGACGCCTTCCTTGCATCTTTGTTCATCAATATGACGAACACAATAATCAGAATGAAGAAATGATGAAAACATATATCACGTAATTCATCATATTGATGAAAACTATGAGAATTCATAAATATGAAGAAATTGTTCATCAACATGATGAAATTGTACCGTTATAGTGATGATAAAATGAACATTTCATTTGTTAAAAAAATAAAAATTTTTGGAAAGAAAATGCATAAAAAATAAGAAATAGATTTAATATTTGATTCCCAGATTCCCACCCACCGAAACAAGCAGATTATAGAATCTCTGTATTAAAACACCAATGCAATGCAACAACTCAAGAAATGAAAACTAACTCAAAATGCTTGCAAACCCCGTACAATTTAACTACATATATGATGGCAAAGTAAAAAAATTACAAGAACCCAAAGAAATAATAATAAAAACAAGGCATACCTTCCGCACTTCACAGCTTATTTAACACAACACAAGAAAGAACAATAAAAAATGAATTTAAAACTGAAAACTTAACACAACTTTAACAATTTTATAAAATTTACGAATCACTTTTTCACACTCCGTAGCTATATCTTATCTTTTGCTTTCAAAAATCCAACGCAGACTGTACTCGTACTATGTTTTGCGCAGAGTATATCTAATAATGAGTAGGGACACTCTCTACACAAATGCAACGCCTACTACTACATTCAACAATAAACAGCAAAAAAATAAAAAAACTGCAATGAGTGGAAGCAGGTCAAAATTATGAATAGTAATCCCTTCGGACAATCCCAAATGTTTGAAGGATACACAATAGGTTTTCCCAGGCCAATACCAATAAACTTCCATTGTAAGATACGCGACCTGTAGTTTTTTATGAATGCATTTTTAAAGGCATAATGATCGTGAGCGTGTATATGGTTTTGTTGTGCTGCTTAATAGCTTGGGTGACCAGATCTATATACACACCAGAGTATATCTAATAATGAATAGGGACACTCTCTACGCAAATGCAACGCTTACTACTACATTCAACAATAAACAGCAAAAAAATAAAAAAAACTGCAATGAGTGGAAGCAGGTCAAAATTATGAATAGTAATCCCTTCGGACAATCCCAAATGTTTGAAGGATACACAATAGGTTTTCCCAGGGTAATACCAATAAACTTCCAATATAAGATACGCAACCAGTAGTTTTTTATGAATGCATTTTTAAATGCGCACCCAAATGATCGTGAGTGTGTATATGGTTTTGTTGTGCTGCTTAATAGCTTGGGTGACCAGATCTAATTTGTTTTTATTACACTCAATTGTTTTATTACGTTCGGGTTTTTTCTTTGGGTTACATGTTTTTTAATTAATTTTTCAATGGTAGGTATGATTTATATGATTTTGTCTTTAATCTGGTCTTCTAAGAAATACATAAACAACACAATTAGGGAAATACAGATATTTTTTTTCTACTTTTGAGATACTTATTTAATAGCAGCTGGTCATATTAAAATGGAATTAGGCATGCACAGAAATTTGTTTAAAATGAAATTCCCCAATTTTAATATTTGTAAAAGAAAACTCGCTAGCGATATAGATACCAAGTGGAGTTGGCAGATATGAAGCTAACGACGCGACGGTCTAATATAACCAATAAAATTGTATTAAGATTTTAAGAGACAGGGGTTTCTTTCAACGAGTTAAGACGGTACGTTAACGATGAACTTACTCTTATTTTGAACTGCAAGCTTCGTGATAAGTACCTAGTGGACCAAAACAGAAACTGTATCATAATACCTATCAAGTTTAGAAATCATCTTATACTCACTTATTTTTTCACATTTTCACCCTCCGATGGCATCATCTACAATTAATTGAAACAATTATTTATGAAAAGGTACTGAAATGAATATTGGTAACAGTGAAATATTTATTTAAGATTTACTTACTTTGCAGAACCAGACAAAAAATTATTTATTTCTTAAGCACTGTATTCAACTTTAACTTTAATATTTTGCACATATGTACTTGTTAAGGCCAACCACATTTAACTCGTAAGAACCGTTCAAAAACAGCGACCTCTACATAGTAATAAAACGTTTTTCGGCTATAATTTCAAATTTTACTGAGCCAGAACTTTCAAGTTTTGGTTATATATTTGCCAAAATTGTTTTTCTGCTAAATTGTAGTTATTTGTCCTAACATTATGGTATTTTTCGTTTTCCAATTTTTGGTTTTTGGAAATTTATTGATTTTCTGAACTTAGTGAACTTAATGATGTTAAAAATATAGTTAAGTTAGCTTATCCAACCCTGATTGCATATTCTTATACATCATTCATCATATTGACGAAATCGTTCTTCTATATGATGACTAAGGAAATATATTCATCAGTATGAAGAAAATTGGGTAGACAGACACAGCGTTGTCACTTCTTAGTCGAAAAAATTTGAGTTGATGAAAAATGTTTGCAGTAAGTAAGCAAGTATTTATTTTTATGAAAGATATCATTAATGCTCAACCGAAAGAAATATTAAGAGTTCATATGAAAAGAGATGAACCTCCTCTCTGCAAAAAAAAATTGTGTCTTTCGTATGTATTTTTTAAGACACCACTAAAGCTATTTGCGAAAGAACGCAGGGCAGAGAATAGGTGTAACTAAGCTTCATTTTTGATCTATTTAACATTTGAAGAACAAAAAGTAAGGCTTTCGATCTTATTTAGGACAGACATTTGAGATATTTGACTTTAAATGAAGCAAGAACAGATATTCTTTTCCAAACAAGATTTGAGTCAGTAACACTTTTCTAAAGTCTCTTTATCGAACCTATTCTGAATGAATACTACAAGCGAGTAGATTTTGGGGAAAAGGACTCCCATCCCAATCCAAAATCATTTGCTCGATATTATCAAAACAAGTCATTTTTGTTCGTAAATATAAATAAAAAGATTAATATAATTTTCAACAGTTAAAAACACTTGTTTTATTTCCTCAAATGCACATTTCAGAAGCAATGCTTCCATCGTCCGTGAGATTCATAAATTAAATTCATAAATTTATAAAATAAATTAAATCTCACTGACGATGGAAGCATTGCTTCTGAAATGTGCATTTGAGGAAATAAAATAAGTGTTTTTAACTGTTGAAAATTATATTAATCTTTCTATTTATTAGATTAAAAAACACGTGGAATATCTCTACTACAAAACTCATTCGTAAATATGATGAATTAGTTCTTCAATAAGATGATTGTTCATAAATATGAAGAATCAATTCATCTATATGATGATCAAGCTGCATCCTAATGATAAAAAAAGTCTATTTTTTCATAAATATGATGAATTTTTCATGAATATGATGATACGAGTATAATCAATTCATTTGCTCGATATTATAAAAACAAGTCATTTTTGTTCGTAAATGTGATGAATTAGTTCTTCAGTAAGATGATTGCGCATATCTATTTAAATTTTCAATGCAGAAATTCCAAGTCTATTTTTTCATAAATATGATGAATCAATTCATCTATATGATGATCAAGCTGCATCCTAATTATAAAAACAAAAGTCTATTTTTTCATAAATATGATGAATTTTTCATGAATATGATGATACGAGTATAATCAATTCATTTGCTCGATATTATAAAAACAAGTCATTTTTGTTCGTAAATGTGATGAATTAGTTCTTCAGTAAGATGATTGCGCATATCTATTTAAATTTTCAATGCAGAAATTCCAAGTCTATTTTTTCATAAATATGATGAATCAATTCATCTATATGATGATCAAGCTGCATCCTAATTATAAAAACAAAAGTCTATTTTTTCATAAATATGATGAATTTTTCATGAATATGATGATACGAGTATAATCAATTCATTTGCTCGATATTATAAAAACAAGTCATTTTTGTTCGTAAATGTGATGAATTAGTTCTTCAGTAAGATGATTGCGCATATCTATTTAAATTTTCAATGCAGAAATTCCAAGTCTATTTTTTCATAAATATGATGAATCAATTCATCTATATGATGATCAAGCTGCATCCTAATTATAAAAACAAAAGTCTATTTTTTCATAAATATGATGAATTTTTCATGAATATGATGATACGAGTATAATCAATTCATTTGCTCGATATTATAAAAACAAGTCATTTTTGTTCGTAAATGTGATGAATTAGTTCTTCAGTAAGATGATTGCGCATATCTATTTAAATTTTCAATGCAGAAATTCCAAGTCTATTTTTTCATAAATATGATGAATCAATTCATCTATATGATGATCAAGCTGCATCCTAATTATAAAAACAAAAGTCTATTTTTTCATAAATATGATGAATTTTTCATGAATATGATGATACGAGTATAATCAATTCATTTGCTCGATATTATAAAAACAAGTCATTTTTGTTCGTAAATGTGATGAATTAGTTCTTCAGTAAGATGATTGCGCATATCTATTTAAATTTTCAATGCAGAAATTCCAAGTCTATTTTTTCATAAATATGATGATATATGGTGAACATCAATTCATCTATATGATGATCGATTGACATCCTCATTATAAAATCGAAAGCCTATTTTTTCATCAATGTGATGAATCAATTCATCTATATGATCACCGGTTCACATTTGATGTGGTAAAACAAAAGCCTGTTTCTTTCATTCGTTTGTTCATAAATATGATGAATTGGTTTAATCATTAAAATGATTGCTTAAATCGACACACATTCTCCATGTTAAAAAACCTCACTTTTGTTCATCAATGTGATGATATTGTTTCATCAATAAAATGATCACGCATATCTATTCAAATTCTCCATGATAGAACCGAAAGTCATCAATATGATGATTTAATTCATCTATATGACGATGATTTACATCATTTCACCTTCCCCTATCTCAAAATCGAAGTCCGTTTTTTGATGATTGTTTTCATCAGTATGATTAACTAATATTGTTCTTAAATATGATGAATATCTAAGTCATTTTAAAATAAATTCGTCATTTAGACAAAAAAATCATCAATAGGATGAAAAACCATCAAAAAAAGTGTTTTCATCACATGCATGAAAAGTTTTGATGAACTGATGAACTTAATTCATTCCAAATTACGATGAAATTCTCCAAAAAAAGTTGATGAACGCACTTTCATCTTATTGATGACTGACGAAACCGTCATCAAAAAGTTTTCATGAATTTTTGCATCATAGGGATGAAAAGTGCGTCATATAGATGATTTTCAGTTGATGAACGCCATTCTTCATATTGAAGATGATTATTTTTTTCAGTGTACCCATGTGAAGTTTCAGAGTTGTTCTCTTGCTCCTGAGTTGAGCCAGTAGTTAACAATCTTCTGTGGTTGGGTGAATTTGAGTTTATCTAGGCTATAGAAGGATGATCTCATCAAGTATTTGCTTTCCAAGGCGGAAAAGTGCTGGACATTCTGTAATTATGTACAGAGATGTTTCTTAATTTTCGAGGCATAGTCTGCAGATGGGGTGGCCGGGTAATAGTCCTGTGCAAATAGGAAATAGTACTAAAAATTTTATGTTTTTTAAGTATATTCTGACAAAAAAAGTTTTGAACAGATTTGACAAGTTGAGTTAAGCCAAGGCTTATTTGATTCTTCCAGCAGGATGATATTGGCTGTGTGTTTAAAGGTCTTTTTATTTACACCGCAGAAAGGTTCAGAACCGACGCCGACGGTGAAGAATAAAAAATTCCATAGCCGGAAGCTCTCATACCATCCATAGAAAAACATGACATACGAGGTGTGTTCAGAAAATAACGATAACTTTTGGACAAAAACAGAGCCGAAGTTGCTCCGGAGTCACTAAATAAAGTCAACGCTGATGCAGAATTACTGAATACAGCTCAAAATTTTGTCATACTTTAAGAACAAATACATACCAATATATTACAGAAAAACTCATTATTTCATCCTCTAACGCGCGAAATGTTATTTTCTGAAAACGCCTCCTACACGCTCTCTGAAAAAACCATGCGTTTAGGAAAAAAACTTGCACTGTTTTTCATTAGTTTTTCTATTGAGGTTAAGTGGGAATCCTCACCAGAGTTGAAACTCGAAACAAGAGTGGGAGGTAGCCTTCACGAAAACAAGTATCGGCTCGAATCTGAAAAGTACCCTACCTACTAACGAAACGTTGATGATGATTCCACCAGCATGTGAAACGTCAACAGAGCTTGATGTCATCTAAAACTTAACTCTAAAAATTTTGAATTTGCCAAGGATTGGTATTCTTCAATTTATAGTTATCGGCTGCCATTCGATTATCGGATACTTGCCAACGACTGTTAAAACAGTATTGGTTGTTCTATTGCAAGCAACCGAATGGACAATGCTCGGCAAGATGAAAGCTGATGTTGCTGCAAGATATTGGGAATTACTACTTTTGAAGAAGATTCAAATTTTATGGGTTGAAAGAATATCATACTAAATATTCAGTACTAAATTCTTATCGCAATACTCGACGATACATAAATACTATTTTTAGACATTGCAAATTCTTTTGATAGAGTGTGGATCAAATAACTCATTTGCCAGTTGAATAAACTTGTTAAAAATAGATTCTTCCTTGGGCAGAATTCAAATGAATGGCATGTCAGGATCAAATCGACTCAGTTCTCAGTTTCTCAAGGATCTATCTAAGCTAGAATTCCTCATGCTCAGTATCTGAACTAACCTGCCCAACATACAAAAAACCAAGAAAAAGCTGTAAACGGATGACTCCATTACGCGTGCGGCCTTATCGCTTTGGGGAGAAAAGTCCATTTAGTATATGCCTATACTCAATCAGATTTTGGAACGAAGGATGAATGGTCATTTTTTGCAATTTTGCAAAACAATTACATAAAGATTAGTATCAGTAAAACATTACCCTGTCTGTATGCTTCAGGCCATCAGCAAGAAGTATACAAGAGGAATAAGAACGATTGCTAAAGTTGAATACATAGTAGGCTTCCTGTTTTCTTTATCTGTACCTACTCTGTACACTATCTTTTTACTTTATTTATTTGTGTTGAATAGGCTCCAGTCCAAAACCACTGAGCCGAATTGAATTTGGAACAGAGATGGTCTCTAGAGCCTAGAAATTTACAAGGTTATGTCTCATTCCCATATCCCAAAGGGAACGGGAAATTAAAAAAATTCAACTGCTGGACAGAAAAACAAAATTCTTTAAACATAAGGATGCTACAATATCCCTCAGTAACACAGATTTTAATTCATCCCCAGCCAGTTCAGCAAGGTCATGCATCAAGAGTTCCCAACTTTTCGTACTACAGCGGTATTGCGTGACGTGCTTTTCACCTTGTCTATGAAAGTACAATGGCTCTAAGTTGAATCACATACATCTAATAATGGCGTCGTGTGTAGATGCTTAATACTAGGTCACATTAGGAGACGAGCTACACCGCGCCGCTCCGGGCGGGTCAGCTAGTCTTGAATATTTATATAACTAATACACGAAATACTTTCTAAAAATATGAAATTTAATAATCATTTGAACAGATTCTCAATCGTGGTTCGTGGAACTCCTCTTTTATTTGATGCACCTTCTTCTGGAAAAACAAAACAGACCTGATATACCTAAGCTATTAATTTGGACCGTACTGGGCATTGAATTTCACATTTGGTTTAACATACCCCCAGCTACGTTGAAATAAATCCAACTTTTCATGAGAAAAATCTTGAAACTTTTCTATGTATTCTCTCGTAATTATTTTGAACAATAAGTGAAATGGTTTCCAAAAGCATTCTTAGAAATTTGAAATGAAGCCCAACCTAAGAAGTCCATCAAAGGATATAGAAAGAAAAGTTATGAAATCAAAGATATTTTAAATTAAGTTTCATTTTGGAAAGGTAATTTTGTCTTTTCTATAAATTTGGGTCAAAAGAAGCTCATTTCTATGAAATTGAGATGATCTCAGTACTGTTATTCAAAATGGCCCAAAAACACTTAATTTTTCTATGTTTTTCAAATGTCGTTTTAAACTTATAAATTATCGAATAAATTGAACCCTTGAGGTGACAGATCAAAAACTTATTTTAGGAAAAAGACATATGAATCTAAGTATCTTGTGGTTTGATTTATTCCATTTTAAGCTTCTCACTCCCTATACTTTCACCATTTCCAATCGTTTTTTATGACACGATACCACATGCATGGGCATTTTAGTTTTCAGCGTCATTTTCTTAATCAATTCGTTGGGTCATCAACAATAACAAGTTGATTTGTCGTTCGACATAGTCAAAAGCATTTTGAATGTCAGAAGCTGACAGTAAGACTATGAAAAAAGACAGTCGTGTGTGTTTTTTTAAAAGGTTCGTTCGTTGAACTTTATCCAGAGTTGACAGAGATTTCCTTGACAGCCCTATGAGTTGTCAAAAAAAGCTTTGTGTACAGGGTAATCCCATGGCTTCAACCAACGAACCTTATGTCGCCTGTAGTATTTGTTTTACCGCTTTTATTCCTTGGGTTAAATCTGATATGAAGTAAGTTGAAAACAGTTTCGTTCCACATGCAAAATTCATGAAAACGATTCATTTAATTCAAACTGAACGAAATTTTTTTTATTCAAGTTTTTGGTTTTCTTAAATTCCAGCCTTAGTTTCGTTTACAACCGAATGATGGCGTCAAAAAAAAAAATAATTTAACTGTAGGTAAGATTTTCGAAATCTTCGGAAAACATGAAGAAAATCCATGGGACAATCGTTAACATACACCATACAGGTGCATTTGCACCTAATTTTTTTCCAAAGACGGGAGTCAGCCTCCAAAGTCCTGTTTTTTTTTGCATATATTTGTACATTTGTTTATGTGGGGCTTAATGCAAACAGAAATTTTGATGCTGTCAGAACTTCAAAATTGATTTAGTTTGGGAACACTTTGGACTAGGCAACCTGGTTACCTGCCGCAACCATATTTCGTTGTATAGAAACCTGGGTACTCCGCAGCCCTGAGTCTGCGGTAACGAGGCTGCCTAGTGTAAGGCAGAATTCGATTTTTTTCCAATTTAGTCAAAATTGGTATTTCCTGTCTTCATTTCAGTTTTAGTGTGTTCTCGTCTGTGGTCTGTAAGAAGATGTTGATTCGTCTGCGTAGTTTTGATCCCCGAGGTGCGAGGTCATTGTTATCTCCGTGGTTCCCGTGTGTCAAACACAATTATATTTTTTTGTAAAAATTAATTTCCTGGTTCCATTTTCAGGCTTTTTCAATTAGTCTAAATACTTCAATCGAAAAATGAAAAGACATCAGTGGGCCAAATTAGCAAAATTAAATCGATGGGTGGTCAAGCTTGAGAAAGCAGAGATTCTTTGAACAATTGAATTTGTGTGTTAGTACTAAATAAACATGCTTATTTTAACATTCTATTCGATAGAAAGTTAGTAGAATTCGAAAGAAGTGCATTTTGAAGCTCGAACATTAGCACTCGAATCATTCTACCAGTACATTAACATTCGAGTTTCAAAATGCATTTCTTTCGGATTCGACTAACTTTCTGTGGAATAGAATGTCAAAATAAGCATGTTTTTTTAGTACTACCACACACAGGATTGGGAGTGAGAGAGGAGTTAGAGGTAGAGGGTTGAGTGTGGGACGGGGGTGGTATTTCCGACTTTTCATCGTTTTTAGCCTGGGAGGCAGATTCCGGCCTCAGGCTGGGATTCTTTTTGATACGGAATTGAACCCTATTGAAATTAAAGAACGGTTGGCAGTTCAGAGTTCAGAGCTCCAGTAGGGATACCGATCTTTCATCCATTGATATTGTCAGGGCAAGACCCTGAGACTTAGCTACTTTCCGAAGGACTTTCCAGTCATTGGTTGGTGGCACTTGATTCTGAATGCGTAGCTGTTTTAGAGCATCTTCTGGTGTATTGTTTGGACTAGGGAAGTATGCGGTTGCCACACATGGTTTCGGAAGGTCTTCACCCTCCACCATTCGCAGCTTTTAATTTTCAAATGGCGAAATTAGCTTGACTGACTGAGCCATGAGCCATCATAATTGAATTTCCCTGCCACGAAAACTTCATGTCAATATGGGTGGATTTTTTGTAGGGAAACTAGTATTGCATTAGTGCAAAAAATGATAAATTCTGGTGCCACTATTTTCAATTATACGGTGCCTACGTCAAATATATTCAAATATTTTTTTGATCTGTGATATACATATTACAAAACAGCTTGTAATGACGATACCAATGTCTTCAAGTGTAGGGTGATTGCTCTTCCGACGATCCTTCACCTTGCCGTGGCGGGAGGGCTTAAGTTGTTGAATCTGAGAACTAAGGAGCTATACCGGCGGTCTCAACTTGGGTTTATGACTAGAGTTGATTCCAGCAGGGTCACCCATGCCGGAAAGGTCGGAGGGGAGAAACAGCGAAACAAAGAGACGATCCAACCCCCTCTTCCCTCTACCCCCTACCCCTCCACTCTTCTATCCACTTCTTCTACCCAACCCCAATTCTTTAATTTCCCATGGCCGGCATCAAGGTGTCAACCGTACCGTGCCGATGATCTATTAGGCTGAGAGCCCATCTCAAATAGCTCAGTCACTAACGGTGTACTGTGGTTTTGCGGCAAATTCCAGTTTTATTTCAGTCATATCCACGCATGCGGGGCTCTGTATGGACGTACCCCATTATTTCCCTAGCTAATCGTGGGATCCAAAATAGATAATTTGAAGACCAAACCCTGTGATGGGGAAGCAAGCAACTGCCTCTCTGTCACTCAGCCACTGGCTGAACTTCCAAGCCTTGCGGGACGGATAGACCGATCCGCAATGGTAACATCCGACAACGACATAGAATCCATCGGATATCAAAGCTCGTCCTGACAGTGGAATCGTACGGGAGCTGTGAAGCTCTCGGAGATGACACAGAAAAGACACTAAAGCTTGACAAGCTTAACATCAAGCTCAGACGCCTTACCACGTCTCAAAAAAAAGCACCTGAGAAGACTGCTAGCGCAAAAACTGCCATTCGACGCAGCGCTAGAGACAGTTCTCTTAAGTCCGTCGAAAGACAACTCAGACCCTTCTAACAAAAGAAGAAGGTCCGGACACGAAGCTCCTGAACCGAGCAAAAAAACGAAAACCAACGCTCTCTTTTGTTCAATGAGGTTGCAGGAATGATTGTGGTTGGGATAATCGCCGAGGATTACCCAAACAGCCATCTGGAAAATGTGCAAATCACAGAAGTGGAAAATGCCATCCTTACTGAGCTGCATAATATCACAAACCAGGATGGCTCAGAATGAAGTGCGCAGATGCGATTAGTAAAGACCGGTTGGCTCATGGGTAACTTCTGGTGTCACAGAAGTTTTTCTGGGACACCAGCTTGACAGCTTGCAGTAGGATTTCATTTACTCTCAGAATATTCTTTGTTTTCAGAAACCCTTAGTTATCTTTCCTGTTATCAAAAGTATTTTGCATTATCACATTGGACAATATGAAAATACTAAGAAGACGAGAGTTTTTCCATAACGAATCATCACTTGGATTGCATACGTACATATTTCATCTAATTATCCCCTTAACCTTTGTACTTTTCGCAGTCAGAAACCCCAAAAGATGAAGTCGGAAAAAAACTTTAAGAGTATCTACAAGACTGACTTGTATACTAAATCATTAAAAAAAGTACATAGGTACATGCTGATGAAAAAGGTGCAACCAAAAATTATTTTTTAACTACGAACGGCTGGGCGCTCTAAAAAAGCATTCATGTGCATCGTTTCTAAAAAAATTTTTAGCTATACAACCTTACAAATGCACGTATACGGCGAAAAATTGTTCAAAAGGGTCCTTAGAAAACTCTGAAGAGGGACTAACGAACAAATAATTTCCATGTTAGTTCTTTTAAAGGCATCACTTCCAGTTTGAATTTTTCAGTTCCCTTTCCAGGAATACTAAACGAAAATAAAGGCACTTCCAGTAAACAAAAAATGCTCCAACTACAGGTGACAGGCTTTGATCTCGTTTCATAAATACGCCGTTTGTCGCCCATAGCATATACACTTTAACTTACAGCAGGTTAAAGGGCACATCTGTTCCCTGCCTAAACCACTCTCGAGAGGGAGTAAAACTAGTTTGGTGATAAATATCAAATTGTCATTGGACCAAAAAAAAAAAACAAAATATTCTTTCTCATTTCATAACCATCGCATTGGCACACAATTCCGAGAACGTGCTCATGGCCTCGAAAACGCTACTTAAGCTGCCTGAATTGTGGCAGATATAGATGTGCGGTGGCTGCCATTTGAAATTGAATTTCCTTCTTGTTGCAAAATGTCAACGGAGGTTCACGATAATAAATTAGCGACAAATCTGTTTAGCTGAGCGTCACCTGTCACCAGCAACATATCACAGTTCACAAGAACGTAGTCGGAATAGTTTATTCTTCCCCACCACTGAACTTTCTTATTTGTGCGATGTCGTGTAAGTCTTCATGTAAGCTTTTCAAGACTTTTAAGTGAATCATACCCGTTGCCGCCAAGCGTTTAGATGATGATGGTACACATGGTACGCGGCTGTATCACGTGTGTGTTATGTTCATAACATTTCAAACGCAGGATACGACCAACTTCCTCTGGCTCTGCCGTTTGCGCGTTTGCCTCTCGTTTAATTTTAGAAAATGAGTCCCGGTCCCGGTCCCGGCCGAATAGAATGAAAGAAAGAAAAAATAGCAAAATCGCGCACGTATGTGCTATGATATGAGCAATTGTGTATGAAATTCCAGTATGGTGGTCGGCGCTGTCAATCGGTTATCATTAGGGAATTCATGTTAGAACAATGACAGGCTAAGCAGCTATTCGCATCGGTTGTTTCTTCGAATGGTTAAACACTCTCCCTGGTAATAGGATTAACTGCTGCATCCGTTTCAGCTAATTGAGTGGAATATTTGCGCAGGATACGGGATCGACATCCGCCCAAGCAAATGGCTTTGCTTTTTCCAGTCGTCGAAATCGGGGAACGGGATTTGCAATGAACTCCCTCGCGAATAAATAAATAATGTTGGTTGGGTGGAGATGAAGAGTTTTGTAGGTATAGGTGGATTGGTAGCAGTGTAGATTGTAGAACGTATTGCCGTTTTATACAAACGCGATACCGATGAGCACTTAGGTTGTACAAAAATACCATAAGCAGCAGGGATGGCCGAAACGACTATCGTCGGATATCGACTCGACTCTGGATGCAATATATTTTCTCAACGGCGGGCGTTTGACAAACCCTCGAAAGAGTCTGTTTGCCGAGTGATAATAAATAATCCCATGGCTTGGAGCTGGAAACTAGTGCAAACTGCAAAGCAGCAGAGAGGTGTCAATTGGGTTACAGTTCGATTAATTCAGGGCACTATTTCACTGTCGGGATTGGGTTAACATGAGTTTCGTTCAACCATAAGTACACAGCAGTATACCTACACGACACAAGACCACAGAGTCAGGCATTGTGTTTGTAATGCAGAGGCAGAATAGGGTGTCTGCTTTGCCTTTGAAAATGCCTACACACTTGGGTACTTGGCTGTGTGCGGTGTACTCTCTCACCTGGGCTGGCACTGGCACTCAAAAGTTGAATCTCCCCCTTGTTTCGTTGGCTGTACGAAGTACGATGTCTAGTGCGTTGCGTTGGTTAAGCTTTAAACAGACGTCGACAAACTGTGCAACAGCGCGTAACACATTGCCAACGTTAGCGTTACACAAGTGATAAATATTTTAATTTGATTAACAAAGCGATAGACACGCGCGATAGGAAGGGCAATAACTAAGGGCGAACAATTGCGTCTTTTAGATTACCTACTCCCCGAGTCAAATATTTTTCAAATTAATTGTAATTTATGACAAGTCAAGTGAGATGTTTCAAATTCTTCAAATGTCTTGCCAATCCAAATGTGAAAAGCCTATATTATGTACATGTATGTATGTTGTCAATACACAGGGTGTTCTGTTTTGGTGGGAATTTGAGTTCATGTCTATATTCTGCTGAAGGATGTCGAATTGTCTTGCTCTTTTGTTTGTTTGTTTATTTATTTGCTTGGTTCAATGTGGTGATGAAATTTCACCTCCTTTCTGTTGACGGAAATAACTGATTCATTCAGTATGCACCTTTAGTTCTGATGGCAATAAAAGCTTTCACCAATCATTATCTATGATGGCCGCTTCAACAAAATGGCGGATTACAAGGCAAGTTTTGCGATCGTGTAGAATTTTTTTTTGAGATAACAATTAAATATGACATAACGATGATAGGGAATACCAAAAAGTTGGTCCTGCAATTCTGTCTGCCTGTCTGCCCGTATATGGATCTACAGCCAGAACCGCTTGACCGATTTTCTTTAAATGTTGCAGTCAGTGTCTGTGGGGCAGCCTACAGAGTGCTTTTTGGAATTGGGCCTCTGGGTCTTGTAATAACGGTACCTGCGATTCATCCTTTACGGTAATTCTTATTTTTCTCGAAAACGACTGTAACGATTTCAATAAATTTTAAGTGATGCACTATTTTTTAATTGTCTGTCTTCTTATGATGTTAAATACTTGTTCTTTTTTAAGTCTTTAATATTTGTGGATGTTTTTTTTTTTCAAAACCGACTTTCTCGTAAATGGCTTCGTATTTAAGGATTCGTAGGTTATTTCAGAAAGATGGCATAACAAAATATAAAAAATTATATGTTTTGATATTTTTATTAATTTTTAAAAAATATTATTATTTTTGTTTTTAATATTTTCAATCAAAATCATCAAAATGGTTTTTAACGATAGACAAAAAATACGATAGGATCAAGAGTCTTTAATATGCGTGCCTATAGTAATTGGTGTAGGATGACGATGGAGAACGCACGCTGCTCCATCAGGGTCGGAAAAGATCTCACCGATACATTCGATATCAAAAAAGGTTTTAGGCAAGGCGATGCACTGTCATGCGACTTCTTCAACATCGTTCTTAAAAGAATAGTGCAAAACTCCCACGTCAAAAGAGGCACAAGCTTTCAAAGATCCTTCCAATTACTCAGATATGCCGACGATATTGACATAATTGGAAGAACGCAGCGTGATGTCAATGGCGCGTTTATGAGCATTGAGACGGGAGCGAAGAAGATGGGTTTAGTGGTCACTGAGGGCAAGACCAAGTATATGCTGTCATCTACAAAGAACACCCAACACCGAACGTCACGATAGACAGCTATAACTTTGAGGTAATTAAGGACTTTGTCTACCTAGGAGCCGCTATTAATTCAGACAACGACACCAGCGCTGAAATCAAACGAAGAATAACTCTTGCCAATCGGTGTTTCTTCGGACTAAGAAGGCAATTGAGTAGTGAAGTCCTCTCTCGAGCAACTAAAGTGTCCCTGTATAAGACACTTATCATCCCGGCCTTACGCCAATACGGCCAAATACCTTGGGATGAATTTGGATGCAAAGCTAAAATGGAAAGAGCATATAAAAAAGAAAAGGGAAGAGCTCAGCTTGAAGTATAGAAAAATGTACTGGTTACTCGGTAGAAATTCTGACTTATCTGTCGAAAATGAAATAATGCTTAAAAACAAGTACTTAGACCTGTTTGGACCTATGGAATCCAATTATGGCGCTGTACAAAGAAAACAAATACTGAAATTATCCAAAAGTTCCAAAACAAAGTCCTTCGTGGAATAGTAAATGAACCATGGCATATAAGAAATAGCGATTTACATCATGACCTACAAAGAAACGGTTACAGAAGTTGTAAGAAAACATGCTGTATCACACAATCAGCGACTGCATAGTCATATCAACTCTGAAATGGAGTCCGTATTAAATACGAGAGGCAATGTTCGGAGATTAAGAAGAACCAAGCCACACGAGCTAATGGCTTAAAAGTGATGTAAGCTTCCCTTAAAGCGATAATATTATTGAGAAAGAAAAATCTGTTGTCGATCGTTTATAGATTGGTTCTGATTATGAGGAGTTTTTAGTGGGTAAGAATCCCACACTACTTGGTATCGAATACTACTAAGTGTCTTTTGAAGATTTACTCCTGACAAAAAAAAAAAAAAAGAAATCCCTGTTCTTATATATGGCGAAGTGGCTTGGACCCCGTCAAAGGTAGATGAAATGCTTCTAGAGAAAAATTCTTCGGGTGATTTTTGGTCCCGTCTGCATAGATGGAGAGTAGAGAAGAATATTTAACCACGAACTTTACGGGCTGTACAGCGACACTGGCCTGGTCGAACGAGTCAAGGTCCAGCGGCTTGGATGGCTGGGTCATGTAGAGCGAATGGACACCAACGCTCCGGCCCGGAAACTCTTCGAATCCAATCCCGAGGTACGGCGAAGTAGAGGAAGACCGCGACTCAGGTGGCGCACGCAAGTAGGAGAGGACCTCAACCAACTTGGTGTGCAAAACTGGAGGCAGCTAGCTAGGGACCGAGCTGGCTTTAGAAGCATGTTGGTCTGACACGGACTGTAGCGCCACCTTAAGTAAGCAAGTAAGTAAGTAAGTATTCGTTTTTACAACCAACTCAAAATGAAGTTTTCAAGTTAAAAATTGCATGTGATGAAACTAGTCATTCGCCTATCCAAAATGCTGATGAAAAGCGAGAATTAAAATTAATGACAATAATTTAATAGTCACAGCTAGAATCGACAAAAAATTGTTGGTCCCTTCCATTCCTTCACAAGGTATGATTGAGAGAAATGTCCCAAGGGCTTCCCGCTCTTTTGCAGCCTATTTATTTATTTATGCTAATGCTTTTTGAAGAGCACTGAATATTCTCTAATCTCTACCACCATTATCGATAAATACGTACCTCCTCCTGAGCTCGAGAGTTTGCATTCCAAAAACAAAAGCAATGTTATGTAGGTATGTAAACGCTTGTTGTGTTGAAAAGAAAAATTGATTTTAAGATTCTTTTGATTGAGATACAACAGAGCGCAACGAATCAAAATAAATTTTTGGTATCCGCGGCCTTCAACCCCCAGAAACAGCTACAGCACTCTCACCTATGTCGATTATACCAAAGCTTTTTGACCCACTTGGATTGACTATATGACATTATAAGTCTACTTTTTCGTATTTCAACTCAATAATATTTAAATTCTTTTTTTAATTGCATTTAATCTGTAGTATTTGATAGAAACACGTGAGCAATTAGTGAATAGGTCTTTATTCTATTATCTATATCTCTGATTAAACTGTCTGCATAAGGCAAATGTTCTCAACATGTATGAGCTATAGAGAATGCACACCTAAATAAAACACACCTAATAAACTAAAAAGAAGGTGTCACTCATGTAAACAAAACCGATACACACACAATTTAAATGAAAATGCAGTCAGTTAATTATAAACTTGACCCAATGGCGGTGACCATCTAGTCCGATTCCTACTCCTCTTTTTTGATGATTTAACCATAAACCCCACTTTAGTTTATATCGACATAAGTACCACTTATCATTCACTGCACATCACTGATTCGCAATTTGGACTTATTTCGTCACATTGCAATCAACACCGCTCAAATGGAAAATTGGCGGTTTTTGCATTTCAACGCTATTTGACGCACAGCAAGTAGCTCTATCTAACAACATTTAAACTCGAAAACATCTTATTTTCGATTGGATTGGCTATGTTTACAATTTGACGATATACACACATGTTTTGAGAATTTTTGGTCGGAATTTCTATAAATTCATTTTGTAGCTTGTTATTTGTTTATTTATTTATTATTTTTTTTTTGGGAAATTTGGTGGTGCAAGTAAGTGTTTGTAAGCCCATGCCAAAACAAAAGAGACGCACTTTGTGTCTTTTTTTTATGTTTTAACTGTTTCTGAAAACATTGGCATTTAAGTAAAAAGAAAACTTTCAAAGTGAAGTACAAAGAAAAGGCTGAACTTAAATTTTTATCAAAAGACAAATCATCCCGCTTGGAGAGTATATTTTTAAGCGTTGATTGAAATTGAAACGCCTAAATAATATAGTCAAATATTGGTTATTGTATTCGTTAGTGGAACTTTTATTCTCTGATGCTTACAGCGTCTATCCCTCCAGCCAAATAGGTAATCTATAGCTTGATTACAGAACTTGCAAAAGAGACTTAACTGATTGGCGTAAACGCTTTGATGTAAAGATCGACTATGCTTTTTTTGTTCGTAATAAAATTAAAAAAATTAGATTGAAATCTGGTCTTTTCAGAAATAACTTAAGTCCATGCTACTATCTGATACTTCATTCCCAATTTTAATCCTATGTACATCATAGCAAAAATTCCTAATTTCTGGTTCTACATTAGTATCAGTTCAGTACTATACCTATACTGTGCTGCGCTCGCTCTTAAGTTCAGTTTGTTTCTATTGCATTCCATTTCATGTCTAGCAACATGTATCTATGTTTTGTTTATATTAGCAACAGCATAATCAACAAAACGGTGTTATCTACATGGAAAAGTTGCATCAGAGTTCAGAGAGATACTTTGTGCCTTCAATAAAAGTGAGTTTCAGTTTTTTGTGGCTAAACATTAAAAACAAAGTTCGCTATTGCACTCTACTCTTTGTTTTTGTTATCCTAGGCTCAGATTCAGGGTTGCTGTCTCTTTTATATCAGCTACCATTCCTAGTACACTTAGTATTAATTCAGTAGTCAGCAGAGGTTGCGTTTTCACAACTAAAAGTAAAGATGAACAGTAAAATTTTATTTGATTGTAAAAAAGTATAGTTTGACAAAAAATGTAGGCGCGCAATGAAGAAAGTATTGTGAAATTGTAGAGTAAATATCTCAGTATCAGAATACTTGACAATGTATTGTGAAACAAGTTAATGACATATGATTTCATTTCACTGAGGCCTAATATCAACGGAGAACGTAGTATTGCGAATCCTATTCCAATCCTGTGCCAAAGTCTGCAGTGTTCGTACTATTTGTTAGCTAGTTTATTGCGAAGGGAAGACAACCACATATATTTTAGTTTTTTAATTTAAACCGGTATTCATAACCAATTTGCAAAGCCAATATATGTATCTCCAAATCGTTCTTGCTGTTTTTAAAAATAAAATACATATATAAATAAATAGGATGGATAAACAAAGTTCGGGAAACCTCGGAGCCTATCGATCTCCCTCAATTCGGAAAATGTTATTTGTAACATTTATCGGCTTCTAATTTTCAAATTTCGTTACGAGACAGAACTTGTATGAGCAAGCCAAAAAGTAAAGGAGAAGTAATATTATTGTTTTAAAAATTCAAGAACTTTATTGATTATTATTGCATTTCATATAAAACTGAAGAGCAGGCTACCTCAAACACTAGTAAACTTTCGAGTTTTTTTTTTTTTAAATTCCACTAAAATTTCGTCCTCGGTAAGTTCAATAGTCGTTCCTGTTCTATCGTTTTTATCAGCTAAGTTTTGATCCTTCTCAACGTTGAAAGTTATCGTTCTGGAGTTGCTGTAGTTACAGGTAGTACCGCCAAGATTCGCAAAATATAATGGACCTGCAAAATATCGTCAGATTGATGTTTGCATATATGTGACTTGATCCGATAAAAGGGTCCTACTATCCGAAAAATCGGTTGCTGGATCATGATTGATTACACAATTTCTTTAACTGAATATTCATGAAGCGCAATCAGAAATTGTAACATCGCAAAATGTAAATTCAGAGAAACGACGTTTTTCGTGGGTTTGAATGGTTAATCAGCGAATTTCAGAACGTGCCGTGTAAGCTGTCACTTTTGCCTAGAAGGTGCCTTTTCTCGGATCGCATCACATATAAACTTTTTTACATGCAAATTTTTGATGGAAAGATACTAACCAGTAAAGCATCAAGCGCATTTTGGATGTTCTGGCCGTGGATTCGTTGTCTCCACATCTTGACTTCTGACAGAAAATTTTCCTTCGAACAATCCGATATATCTTCGTAAAATGTGTAGAGGTAGCGCATTTCTTTTCGTTAAATTCTTGTTTAAGAAACAGTTGCCCGAAACTTTGGAAAATGGATTTGTTTTCCGAGAACTAAATTTTGAGTTGAGAAATGAACGTATCAAGAAACGGAATGAAGAAAGAAATTCTGTAGTAGTCTTCAATACGTTTGTACGTAAATTCATTCTAAGCGTCATCTGCCAGCTTAGTAGCCTTAATCAGATCATGGTTTTTAGATTGCATTTCCCGACTCAAAGGCAAAACCATCGAATTAACCGATTCCATAATGTGACAGGCGATTTGGAATTCAACCGTCGAAATCGCTATCAAAAGATGCAATGCAATTTGAGTAATAGAATTCCCCCCACCCCCTCCCCCCTTGCACAAATCCTGGATCCACCACTGGAACACAATGCTAGCATTTGAGTGGTACCCGTGGTCTGATGGATAGGATGTCCGCCTGTTAATCCAGAGGTTCGAGTTCGAATCCCAACAGAGGCAAAAATGTTTTTTCCACTGGTATCGCATTTCGCGAGGAATTGGTAAGTCCTCCGTTAGTATTCATTGCCATGAAAAGCACTTTCTCGATTAGCCGTTCGGAACCGGTAGAAAATTGTTGTGGGTTGTGGGAAATACACTAGGCCCAGGGGCTCCTCGCTGTGTTGCGCTACCATATTTTTTTTTAATTTTTTTTTATTTTACTGGTTCACATTGCTTTTAGATCGTAGTGCATATGTGGGTTTTCATTCGAGGATTATTTGTTTAACGGTGTCAAATCGCGCATGATCTTTGTTGCCAATTGATGTCACCAAAGCTTTGAATTAAGCGACCAGTAAACTTTAAACGCAATAAAGCCATGGTTTGTCGTGTTGTGTAGCTTGTTGCCCCGTTTTGTTGGAACCACATATCGTCCAAGTCATGATCATCAGTCGACGTTCAATAAAAGTCGGTTATCAGTCGACCATATTTCCCCCAATCAACTGTAACCGATCGGCATCTCACACCAAAAAGTCATTTTGTCTGAGTGTAACGGCACCTCTTCGATCACTTGTAGATTTTCTAAGCCACGTATGCCGCAATTTATGTATGCATATTGTATATACACCTAGAGACTAGAGTAAGAAATTCGATTGAAGATAAAATGTTTTTCGAAAAATCTGTGTTTGCTGTCCAAGAAACCAAGAAACTTATCTGCGACAGAGGTGTGATTGGTCAGTCATTCTCTTCTCCCCATGTCCCATTCATCCCCATGATTTTTCATATTCCCTCGTGCATTTGCTTTTTGCACATTTGCACCACATGGAAACAAAGTATCTATCAAAGGATTCGGCAGCGAAATGAGATGATGACATAGCGGGTTTTTATACACATGAAAACTTTTGTTTTCTTGTGTGGAAACAAAATGACTACCTACACGTTTTTGGCATTCGACGCAACTGGTTGCAAAGATGTGTTTTAAAAATTATCATTTCGAAATGCAAAATACATTATGCTTTTAGGAAAGAAATATTGTGTGGTATCCGGGAAATTTAGAGTAGTTTCTAGTCGCAGACATATCGCCTTTTCTATTTAGTAGTAACAACATGTGTATGATTTCGACAGCACTGGATATGCTGTGTTGCTGTGCTGGTGGTTGCTGGTGAATGGTTTTGTGCTGTGGACTGTGGTGAATGGTGATGCTAAACATTCTAAAAATTGAATACTTTTCCTTGCTGAAACAAAACTCGAAACGAATAGTTTGTAACCGGCTTTCGACGTGTAAGGTATCGTATTATTTTTGTCGCTTGAAGAGAGAGAATCTTCTTCACAAAGTGTGCGCGAAAACAATCGAAGGAAGTATTTATTGCACCACACGGTCTTCATTCCAGGTAGCAATGCAAAGATACTTTACCTGTCGGACGGAGTGATTTCTCATCTGCTGCAGATATGTGTTTCTTTCACTCGCAAGATTAAAATCGAATTACACGAATTGAAGTGTTCATTATTGAGAAAGTGTTATACTACATCATTTGTGTTACTTAAATAAAAGAAAATAAAAAAAGGGAAAAATTACACCTACTAATCAACAAGTGATTTATTGCAATTTAGCAAAACTTCCAACACAACCTATACTATTTGCCATAAACGGATTAAGCAAAATTTAATTTTGCCTTCGTCTAATTGAATTACCATACAAACTATCGGAATAACACTAAAAAAAAAGCCAAACTCAGGTGAGTGTTGTGTTGTGTTTTGTAAGGTATTTTCCCACTTCTTGTGCTGCTGCTGCTGTCTGGTTTATGGATTTGGTTTTCCATTCGAAAATTTGCATTTGCATCATTTAAGTTTTACAAAACCGTTTTAATTACATGATTTTGATTTCGTCTTAAAATTTTTTTATGGGCAAATTCCACGGTTGTGTTTTAATTTTTATGAATAGTCAGTCGTTTGGTATTTTGAGTTTGTGGTTCGTCAGACGTCAGGTTTAGGTCAGAAAGCAACAGGAGAACAAAAAGTAAAAAATAAAAAATAAAAGCAACGAGCTGAATACTAAAGGAACCGGTTTATGACCTTCCTTCTATCAACAGTGCACAGTGGTTCGTTGGTTGCCTACGTTTCCTTCATCTCCTACCTATCTCCTTTATCTTTGGTTTTCCTTTAGCTCGTCATCCATCGTCAGTCAGCCTCAGCACAGCACTCTCAGCAATGTAGTTTCACATTTCGATTTTTCTTTTGGATTTTGTTTTCATATTTTGTTAGAGGAAGAGATGCACGTGGTGTGCAGATGCAGATGGATAACTAGCTTCATTATGGTGCATTTTTTAAAGACCCCTCTGGAATTGGGAAGCCATCTTCTTTCGTGCAGTTCGGTTTATGTTTGGAATAGGCATTCGCCAATTTCAAATATTTCAATACAAATAGGTAGAGATTAATTTTGTTCGTTGTGGTTTTTTTCGTAGTTAAAGTTGGAGTTGAAGTAGTTCAGAATTTTTATAGCGCGGCGGAGACATCATCGGTCGTTGCAAGGAAATAGTATCTTTTTAATAGGGCAAGTAGTTTTTAAAGAAGGGTTCCCTGAAGTCTTTTTTTAATGGGATCATTTGAACCCCAATTTTATATTTTCTTAAATCTTCTTATGGTTTAAAAAAAAGAAGATTATAAAACTGCAACGACTTGTTCAATTGAATTCAATAATTATGGCTTCTCAACGCAAAGTCCTTAAAATATCAAAGGACGGTCAATGAATTGAATGAGTTGAAACATGTAAGTAAGTAAAATGGATGTTGTCGTAAGTGTTCTCTTGTTTCTTGTTTAGGGAATGGTTTGGGAAAACACTCATATTTTATGGGTAGCTTTCAATCTGGCATATCCATACGCACTCAAATGAGCATTTACGTAGAATCTTAGTCTTAAAATAGGCTAAGTTTAGTAGGCAGGTAGGTGTATACTTATCTAGTCTGCTGTCAAGAAAATGGTTTCTGTGTAGGTACTACATCCGAATATTCTCACGAGAACGGAAAAATACTCGAATTTAGAAACTGCTTGACCGATTTCAAATTGGATTGGTTGGATTTCTATTCATTCCCCTATCCCCACGGTTACGGGAGCGTTAACTTAGAAACTACAGGAATGATTTCAAAAAATCTTTCACCGTTAAAATGCTACATTTTTAATAGTTACATGTAGGTATGCCTATCACGCGGGAAATTCGTGATTCGAATCCAAACGGAAAGCTAAAATATTTTTCCGAGGAATCAGATAGTCCTCCGTTAATAAATTCATTGTCATGAGAAGTACTTTCTTCATAAGCCGCTTGTAATCGGCAGAACTTTTGTAGGTGCCCTCCATTCCTTCACATTGTATGGTTGTGATAAATGTGCTAGGCCCCGTTGGTCAACGCGCAGTTGCTCCACCTTAAAACTTAAATCTTTCAAAAAACCTTTAGTTTGACTAAATTGGTGTTCCTGGCATTTTATAAATGTTTGTGTGAACAGCGTTTTTGAATGAGCTGGATCCGAGTAACAACGGCGGGTCATCAGCTAGATGATGATAAGAGACATTTGGCAAGCCTTAGTCTAAATTATTAATTTCTGTTTAACCTGAAAACACAAGGCCCTTTTCGTTGGTTTCACTCGGGGAAGCACTCATCTCATTTTAAAAGCGAATGGAGCAAGCAATATAAAAATCGGCGTAATGTTTCTTGTTCTCTCTCTTTTCTATAGGTTTTTTTGCAAACAATGCTCGGACGAAATAGCC
The DNA here is from genome assembly GCA_914767635.1 of Melanostoma mellinum. Lineage (NCBI taxonomy): Eukaryota > Metazoa > Arthropoda > Insecta > Diptera > Syrphidae > Melanostoma > Melanostoma mellinum. The sequence goes on from OU612058.1 coordinate 218,200,324, forward strand.
GGTTACATTCCCCCCCTAAAGCAATTTAACCGCAATATCTACACGCCTCGCAAGGAATGCGAATCAGTTTTACCTTCAGCCCAATTTCGGACGTCCAGTGAAATATAGAGATTCATTCTTTAGCCGTACTACTCGGATGTGGAATACTTTACCTGACTCTTTTTTTTTTCCTCTCATTGTAAAACGCAGAAGTGTAAAAACAACGTGCATCGGCACCTTCTTTCTTAATCCTTTCCTTCCTTCTTAACCGCTTGCACTGTGTCAATAACATAATAAAAGTATTCATAACCCCTTGATGTGCGCGTATATTATATATATAAAAAAAAAAATAGTTTCCACTCAGCTCGTGTTGTCTTTGTGCGAACTCTCCTAGTCTTTTCTTTTCGTCCAATGGAAAGCGACAACAGTCTAAAATTATGCCTGTCGGTCGGGCTACGTAAATTTTGCACATCATCAGCGTATAGGTGTAATAAAACGCTGTGACATACAAATAGCAAGTCATTAATACACAACGAGAATAGGAGAGGACCAAGTATGGAACCCTGTGGAAGTTCAGATTTAACAGACAAAAATTTTGAACAGCCATTCTCATTGAAATTGTAGTAAATTGTCTGCCTGTTAATTGTTAGGTTCGTGGTTCGAATGCCGACAGAATCAAAAATGTTTTTCCACGGGTATCGCCTTTCGCGACGAATGGGGAAGTCCTTCGTTAGTCAATTAAAATAGGAAGGAATGAAATTAATTCATTACCAATGAAAACACTTTGCTTTCCAGCAGTAAAGGCTCGCCCAAACAAGAGTGTTTTTGTAGTTGCGACAAGAACGACACAATATTTTCATACATTGGCATTGTAGCGTCGACAAAAATCCTCTCAACAGAGTTTCTACCCCTGCCTTGACTGAAAAATCAACACGTATTTAATATCTTTTTATGAGTTTGATAGAGGTTTCATCGACACCAAAAAACGCCAATTTCAAATCCAACATTTCAAAATCAACGCGCTATCGAACCCCTTAGGAAAACCAAGGAGGCATCAAGAAATTTAACTGTTGCAGTTCGACAATATTCTTGATTTTCTGCAATAACTTGCACACATCGATTAAAACAAGAATACCTTAACTTCCAACATATTACGCTACAATAAAAACGATTATTTTGAATAAATTTCTCATTTTGTAAGCTTTCAAAACCCTTGTCGTTGTGAAAGCTTGCGAAAGCATAAAGAATACATCAAATCTATTTGTTGTGCAAAGATAATTTTTTTGCGCGAACTCTTCAACAGACGTCTTTGAACTACCTATTTTACTTTTCATTTTATATCTACAGTGCATTTTTAAAAAACAAACTCAGAGTTGCTTTCACTCAAAAACTCAGGTCCTTTCCCCACTTCTTTCTTCTATGCCTATAATATTCTTGACTTTTTTATTCCTTCGGAGGCTTTTAAAATACTATCCTCGACCTTGCTTAATAGCGATCGAAATGGTATAGCCGAAAATAGGTCTGCTCATCTAGCTTATCCAAGGTCGTCACAAATTTTCTTGTACAAATACAAAAAAAATGTCAACACAAACTACAATTACCTGAGCACAAAAAACACGAAAGGGCGGTTAAAAGTGCTTTTGAATCATGTTCTTTCTTTAAGGGAAATTATTTCAGTAAATTAGTTTAATTTGAGTAGGCAAAGGAACAAAAAAGAAACCCTGGAAATGCGAACTAATTCGTATTTCGTTTTCATAGCTTTGTTATGCTTTGTTATATTTGTGCTGTGTTGACTCTTTGTTTAAAACATTAAACATTTTAATGTTTTCGGCTTTTGCTTGGTTCAATTCAGAGTAAATACTGTTGTTAATGTCTTTGATGGTCAGGTGATTAAATTGTGTTTGAAAAAATTGTTCTAACAGAGTAAAAGCGGCTGATGTTTCGCTTGGCTACAAATCAATTTTTGAACCTTACTTTGTAGGTTTGGTATCTCTTAACTAAAATTTAACTATTTATGCACTTGGCTTAACATTTTGTTATAAATACTTAGCATATTATAAAAAATTCACATATGTAAGCCTCGTATCCGATTTGCTTCAAGAGCATTCTTTACCAATCAAAAACACATCAATCTTTTATGTCTTGATCATTCCCAAATGCGAAGACAATGTGCGGGGAAGAAAATACAACAACGAGCTGTATGAGCAATACCGCGACATTGGTCGAAGAGTGTGGATATCGAAACTACGGTGACTGGGGCATGTAAAGTGGATGGACATCACCGCTCCGGCTCGAAGGGTTTTTGAAAGCACATTAAAGGGAAGTTGCGGTCGAGGAAGACCTTGTCTTAGGTGACGCAATCAAGTGGAAGAAGACCCAAATTGACTTAAAGTGCAAAACTGGAGATAGCTCGCCCGAAATCGAAGTCGTTGGTTGAGGCCAAGATTCACCCCGAAATGTCCACCTAAGTAAGATCATTCCCATAACATTGCGCATAGTGAAAAAAATTTTTTTGGCGCAAAGAGCTGGGATGAGTCAGGGCATGACAGCAGGTCAACAACTTTCTGCCGGTTCGGAACGACTAGACAAGAAATCTTTTTTTATGGTAGCATTTTTTTTTTTGTCAAAGAAAAAGCTCATACGTTTTTAATTCGAATAGGAATCTTGGTTGGAATCGGCTGAGGTGATAAGCGATCGCTTTATTACCTTAAATTATGCTTCAACTAAGGTGAAAATTAAGTCGACCTTCAGAGATTTTCGATGGATTTCAGGTGGCGTTTATTTAGGTGTTAATTTCATACAATTGTACTGAGCCTATGAGAAGCCTCTGTGGGTTGAATTCCATAGAGGTGTGGTGCAGGTAGTGGTTACTTTACTGGCTTACAAATGGATAGACACGATGCGACATGCGATATATTTGAAAGAGTTATTATATCATTTGTATCAACAGAAATAGATAGAGCATAGCTTAAGTTTGTGGTTTTTTTTATGGGTTGATGCTTCGAACAGATTAAATTGCTTGTGTTTTTTTTAACCTCATACAATGAGTAGCTGATCGCCACCGTCAAGAATGTGATGGTCAATTATCCACTTATATTAGTTGATTCCACACCTGCGTTCAGATATCTGTCTCGCTAATTTACTTTTCAAAGATTCAGGTATTCGAGAAAGTAAGAAAGTAAAATTCCTGAACCTGCCTTTGAAATAAAAGTTACAACATCTGTGCACCATCTATTGTAGAGAAGCAATACAAAACCGCCAGAGGCATAACCTTTCAAAAATCTGTACAATTATTCGCTTACGCAAACAATATGGACGTTATGGGAAAGATGTTTTAATGGCTGATGGTAAAGCGATGTTTATGCTGTCATCAAACAAGGACAATATCATAGCAAATTGGACAAACAATAGACAGACGTAATGGTACTGTATATACAGATATAGTACTAAAGGACCTCGTTTACCTAGGAATTCGCAGTAGAAACGGCAAATAAAATCAGTGTGGAAATCAAACGGAGAGCGTTTATTGATGCTACTTTTAGATTAGAAGGCAATTGAAAAACAAAACCAAGTTAGCCTGCTATAAGGTGAAACATGGACCTTTTCCAAAGCGGATGAGGTAACCTTTGGTTGTTTCCAGACAAGAATAATCTGAGTATAATCTATGTTCTCACATTGCAGGAAAGTCACGGAAGAGGATGATCATGTGTTAAGTGATGGAATCAAGTGGAAGAGGCTTACATAAAAGGTTACAAAGACAAGTTAATAGATAGTTTCTGAAATTTACTTGAAAAAATATTTGCGAGGCCATTTCGGGCGACCCGTCGACAAAAAGTTGCGTCCGCCTGAACATCAGATCTTTCAACAGAATCATCTGAAGTGAACTAAAAAACACCTGTTTTAGTTAAGGCCATAAAATAGAGCTTAAACGAAGGGGAATAAATAAAAAAAAAAGAAGGAAATTGAATTTTTTTTTACAAACAATACATTTTAAATATCGTCAAAGTGTCTACATTTTTTTCATTTAACAGTAGGTGTAAACAAAGAGCAAAAAATCCTTCATTCAAGTCCCTGCTAATTGTATTTCGATGACCTGTTTCATTACGAATGGTTGAGTAGTTCCCGAGAAATCTTGACCGTCGATTTTAAAAGCACAGTGTGTTAACGTGTTTAAATTTTGAACACTAGCAGTCTAGCTGACCTCGAGTGTGTGAATTCTAAGGGCTCTGCATCTCACAAATTATTACTCGGATGAAATCGAAAATCTACGACAGTATTTTAGAATTTATTGAGACTTTTTTATTTTGAAGTCGCGAAACCCACGTAACTTTTCAAATTCCAGGCCATAGGTGGCCTTATTATGACGATCCAGGCTAGCGTTAACACCACCCAATTTTCTTACGGGTGATCCAATCCTTGCGCTTCCCGAACATCATTCCTTTGGCTGATTGATGTTTTATTGCTTACTATTATCAACCTCGCAACTCGTTAACTCGTCTTGTAGTTTGAGTCTCCACATATTGGAACAGAACTGCCAGTATCAGTGAATTTATTTCATTTTCTGATGATTTTGGTTAAAAATGTTATGAAGCAATTTTTTTTAATTTTTGAGATAACTTATTTGAAGAAGGTATTATCATTTGTGTGCGGTTAAATAACTTGTTGATCCTTGCTTTGTTGAATTAAAAGCAAACGTGTGCTTCAACAAAAGTCACTGTGATTCTGTTTCGAATTGTTATGTTTTATCATACCAACGAAGCCAACCCTAAGGGCCTAGAATGGCATATTCAAATCCATTACAATAAACGAAAATTGCAAATACCATATCTTTCCCCTATCACCTATTCTGGTAGTCGAAACATCACCGACTCGACGACAGAAAGAAATGTTATCACTGTGGATGTATGTGTGTAGTTGAGAAGACCATTTCTCGTTGCCATTCCTGGTAATTTACGGCTATTAGTTGAAGGTTGTATGTTGCCTATTTGTTAAAATCAATTGCTCATAAATGATTTTCAACGATAGCTTCTTCTGTATGGCGACAGTAATGTGATGACTTTCCAGAAGAAGCTGAGCCTAACTTAACAAAAATACCCGACAACAGAGTCCAAGTAGTTAAGAACTCTACAAAAGCAAAGGTACTGGGCCAGACCAGACATTATATGAGTTTTGAAAAAATTAGTAGACATCGGGCTTAGATTGGTTCACATATCCAAGTTTATAAAAGGTGATACTCTGCCTAAGCAATGAAGCGAAGTTACCAATGTACAAAGGAAAAAAAGACAGAGGAAATTGCGATAACTCCCTTTCGATCAAGCTGATGTCCCGCGCTTTGGAAATCGTTCAGCGGATATTGGGTAGTTGACTGCTGAAAATAATAAAGCTATCTAATTACCAAGCGGATTTGTCGTGGGCAAGTCGACAACCTGATGCAATCCAAAGGTGGCCAGAAACTCCTCCATCTTCTGTGATAGAAAATGCACCCTGAGCTGAAGGGAAGAATCTTGTCCAGCACTCTCATGTGGTCCATAATTTCTATAACTTTCAACTTTGTTCCAAAAATATCAGCAAAAACTTGTCGCCTCTTGTTTACAGTAGTAATGTTCATTGACATACCAATCCAAAAAGCAAGCAAAATGTTGATGTGAGGATCAATTTTTATTGAAAAACATAAAAAGCAGAGCACAATCTTCTTATTTGGTGTTTTTTTTTATGAATCGGCAAGTTTTGAAGGTATCTACACTAGAATAGTATGTTTCCTTTCTTCCCTTGAATTTACGTGTTACCTCCGGATCCGGATCTATTGAAGGAATCTTTAAAGATTGTTAGTGGACTGAGTTGAATCGTTTGAGCCCCTTTAAAATTTAGCTATGACTTGACGTTCAAAAGACTGACCGTGGCGTGATGGTTAGCATGTATGTCTGTTAACCCAGAGGCTCGTGGTCCGAATCCCAACAGAGGCAAAAATATTTTTCCATTTGCATCGCCTTTGGCAAGGAATTGGCAAGTCTTGCGTTAATAAATTCATTGCCATGAAAAGCGCTTTCTCGATTAGCCCTTCGAAACCGGCAGAAAATTGTAGGTCCTTCCGTTCCCTCACTGGACATAGTTGTGAGAAAAACACTAGGCCCTAAGGCTTCTCACTCTATTGCGCCACCCTTATTGTTTATTTATTTTTTAGAAAATTTGCATATGATTTGAAGTATGAATAATTTATTTGATAATTTCTTTTTTATGCCACTCAAGGTGTGTCGATTTTATGTTGTAGGCAAGAAAGAAAATCGAAATTAATTTCTTTTGATTAATTAAGTTTCTTATAAGTTGTGTGTCTATAGTTATGCACATTTTATGTACATTTTTATCATCTTTTTTATATTTCAATTTGAATATCAATCAGGATTGATGATTAAATATAAATATGAGAGGCAGTTTGGTGTTTTGAAATTTACAGGGATTGGAATCATGTTATTAACATACTTTTATCGGCACACCCCATGGGCGGATCACTACTCTGAAGCAGATAAGTGGAAGAGCAGATAACTGTGAGCAGAAAAGATCACGATGATACACGTTACGCCGGAAAAAGGAAGAAGAAGAAGAGGAAGCGGTTAAAAAAAGTCAAACACAAGTAATCACATAAAGAGTCATTTTGTTTGAGCCTTAAATACATTCACTCTATTGCTGCGTGCTTTGTTCGTGTATTCTTCCTGCTGCTTTTTATGCGAACAGCTGTCAAAAAGGATTTTTACCATTTCCGGCGCTCGATTTCAAATTCATTTATCTTAAAATCATCAAGGCCAAATTCAAAAATATCTGCCAGATAGATTAGGCTGAACGTAAGCTTTCATTTGGTGCACTCATAGGTGTACTTCGTGGGCCCAAATACGCACCACCTCCTTTCTGAGGTAACCAAAGCAACAAATTTCAGATATTTTTGAGCTCATTTATTTAAAGAAATAGAAATAAATAAATTGGGTGGCTCAACATAGCGGGCAGCCGCATGGTCTTACGCATTACGCTCAACCATACCTTATGAGGCAATGGAGAAGGCCTGCAATTTGTTGCCGACTCCGAACGACTTATCGAGAAATCGCTTTTCATGGCAGTGTGCTATCGAAATTTTTGTATGAATTTTATAATTAGTTATAGGGCAGTTCTCATTGTACAATTAGTTGGAAAAACCTCATTTGATAGATGTTGGGTGGTCGGTTGTAGTTTGCGTTCTGTTTTATAAGACTTGTCATTTAACTTAATTCTAGAACAAAATTTTCAAAAATATTTGACAACCGTCCAACAACTTGGACAAGCGGTCATCTGAGGGATCACATTATCCAGCATTGGTCGTTCAGACTAAAGTCCGTCGAACTAATTGTACAATGTAGGTACAGTTTGCCTTTATTCCACTTTTCTCACATCAAAATTAACACAAATTTTTAACAAACTTTGCTCACCAAATTGACAAATTTATTTCAAATGGGTGTTGACAAAAATTTCAAAATTTTAATGAGCTGGTATGTCACTGCGATGAAACTGGTCATCAAGCCTAGAATAAATGGTAATTCGCTGGGATGCGTGCAGGCTAACCACGTAACTATATATATTCAAAATGAAACCAGTTTCTTTTAGTTATGAGTAGAAGAGAAGCTGAATATTTGCTTAATCAAGATTTCAATTCCAAAGTTTGGCATATGCACGATCAGAAACTAATCAACTATGCTTTTATGTTCCCAAGAGATGAGAACACATGTTCTTCAGAAGTGAGTAGGTAGTATCTACAATCAACAAAGAATTTGCATGATGCCCTCATCGTTTTCAAATCACGCATGATTAAGTCATGCTATACCTACGGTGACCATATTCTCCAAAACAAAATAATGAACAATAAGAAAAAAACAAATTTTAACCGATTCTTTTCTATTTATTAAAAACTTTTTAAACAGAAAAAAATAACTCAACATAAATAAAATTTATTTTGTGCATTGAGGGAATTCAGTCTTTGAATTATAGGAATACAGTCTTACATGGATTTTAAATGAAAAAGAGGTTAATAAAAACAAAATCTTATGAACAAAAATGAAAAATGAAAAAAAAAAAAAAACTTTACGTGAAACTGTTTTTTGTAAAACGAAATCCGTCTGTTATTGTCCCAAAGCTGTATTTAAGGTAGTGTTAGTAGATAAAGGGAGTCTAAGCAAGTCCTTAAGTTGAACTCACAGTTGTGTAGGTGAAGAAATGGTGTCCAAAAGCTGTACTAAAAGATGTGTCAGTGAAATCAATTTTTGGGTAGATTTCATTGTGTGTGTACGGTTTGCCTTTGCCTATGCAAATGACAGATGATGTAGAAACCAATAGAGTGCGTTCAGAAAACAGTAAATCTGTACGAGATGATTTGCATGCTCCTCGTTAGCAGGTTAAGGCACGTAAGTATCATCGTTCGGTCACTGAATTCTTGGCACACTTTTTGTTTACATTTTGGATTTTAGAAATTGATATGAAATACAGAACAAATAATGAACATCTTTTAAAATACAGAACATTTATGTGTTTTTGTTTCCATCGAAATTCATAATGAACATCGTCTTCAAATATAGAACAGTTCATTATTATAATGAACGGATGGTCACCGTAGCTATACCGCCATCTCGATGGTAAATTTCACACGCCTTTAAGCAACAATAAACTACAAATATTAATCAACCGAGGAGTCACAACAAACCTATCTCTTTTAAGTAGGCTCCCAAAAGAACAATAAATAAATAAAAAGAAGATAAGAAGAATATCATGATTAATTTAGAAACTCCAACAATGACCCTGATTCTTTAGCAATAAAAAGATGTGATTGATGGGCACTTCTCCTCAAAGTTCCCCATACACTCAATACAAAATTACGAATCTTTTCACTTCCGAGCGTTAAACTCACAAAAATAATATTTATTCGTCATGATTGTGTGTTATGATTCAACTGTCACGCAGAAGCAAAATGGAATTCAAAACCGGAATCCCATTCAACGATTTGCCATAATACCAAACCGAACCATACAACAACCTCCGCAACGATCCAGACAAGAAAAACCAACATGAAGTTTGTCGATTGTCGCATAGTTGAGATCGATGTTTTGTTTAATTTTCATACACAAATATGTAACATTATGTAGAAATGTCTATAAGTATATGTAAGTCGTGCACATTTACAAACAGAAGGAACAAAAAACGACAGCAATTTATGACATCGAGTCTTTTTTTGGTTTGTTCCTCAAATAGACTATAAGACAACTCTGGAGCGATTGCGACCAACCGAACCGCACCCACGAAGTATGTTTTCCATTATTAGTTTTTCCTTACGTCGACATCAATACATTTGAGGGGAGAGGGTGGTGGAAATGTATACGTGAAAACTGATCTACACCATTAATAAAAACAATTTGGATTTTGGAGAGTGCATGTGCTGCCGCTTAGTGATCAACACTCGAAGAAAGATTTTGTTTGAAGTCAGTTCAAATTCAAATGGCAAAAGAAAACGCTTCGCATGAGTGTTGAAACAATTCTCAGAAAATTCTTCAGCGGGCGTCATTAATCTCTTGTTCACTTTGGTTATATTTTTCATCGTCAGTCATGCAGTCATGCTTGTGTCTTCTTGAAATGCCAACCAAGTAGTAGGAAGGGTTACGTAAAATTAAAAATAAGTGTGTGCATCGAGAAGCCTCCTTTCTGTTTAGAAATTGAATAAAAAACACATAAAATAAAATTTAATTAAATTGGTTTCGGTTAGATGAGAAATGTTTAAGTACTTGAACGCTTTATTGTCAAACAATCAAGTAAATAAATTTCGGCTTTCAAATTTGTGAAATGAATATGTGAGCCTCTACAATGGAGCATCCATTAAATTATTAAGGTATCACAATTCACAACAACGAAGCGGACCTAATTAGACCTAATTGAATACAAAGTGCGATGGATGAATTTTCCTAATTTGAAATTGACCACTAATAGGCTGTGGTTCACCTGACTATTTTGTTCAGCACGCTTATTATACAAAAAAAAAAGTAGCTATTTGTGTAATGCTGACCGGATAATCGTTAACTGAAAAATTAATCGAAGTCAATTTAAGTCTAATTGTTCCATGCGCCGCTTTAGAGTTTTGATGTAATTGATTTTTGAATACAAAGTTTGTGTGTTTTTTATTTAATAATTATGGAAATCACGACTTAGCGGTAAGCTTGAAGGCTAGTGGTGGTTTAAGAAATAATAGAACGATAGATAAATTATTTTTAACAACGACAGCATAAACTGACTCAGAAGTCTGGACAACACAAGTCTATGTCTGCGTAACTGAAATGTCACAGAAATCATCTGAATAAAAGTGCACAATTGTCACAGACTCCGGGCATTTGTAGCAATTGTATGGCGGCATAAAAAGACTTAAAAAGAAAAAAAATTGATTAAAAAGTCAGCATCTGTACATGCGTTTCTTGAGCCATTTCAAGAATTAAGATTACAAATTCAGTTTTTCGTATTTGCCAAATACTTGCTGACATATTGTCGGTGAAGTGTGTAAAGTGTGTGTCTCCAAAATGAGATTCTTATAACATCTGTTGCATTTTAGCGAGTAGTAAAATCGCTCAAACCGGGAATCCTGGTTTTTATTCATAATAACCCATAAAATGGCACTTTGGAAAAAGTCTTATTTTTTTATCTAACTTTGAAAAGAGGAAGTTTTATTTTTGCCTATGCAGCTTTGGGCACTGCAGTGTGTCTAGTTTAAACCTCTTAATTAAGACTTAAGTCAACCCATAGAGAGTTTCAAAGTAATTCCTTTGCTCTTTAACTTGACTAGAATTTAATGATCCTCTTTTGGGTGGATGAGTTTAGGTTCATCCAGGAGGATGATCTCATAATCAAGTATCCACTTTCTAAAGCGGAGAAGTGTTGACACTCTGTTAAGATATGCAGAGATGTTTCTTCACTTTCGAGGCATAACCTGCAGATTGAGTTTGTTGCGAATAGCGGAGTTCACACTGTACAATTTGTTGAACAGACTTTGGTTTGAACGACCAATGTTGGATAATGTGAACCCTCAGACGACCGCTTGTCCAACTTGTTGGATAGTTTTCAAATATTTTTGGAAATCTTCAAGTTGGACGGAGCGGAGGAACGTATGTCATAATGTTGGACGAAAAGTCTGAACGCAAACCCATTCGACCATCCAACATCCATCAAACGAAGTCTGTACAACTAATTTTGTTTAGTTTAGTAAATATTTTTCGTGGGGAATCGTGTCAGTCAACAGGCCGGTCAAAGTTTTGATGGTTTTCCAGTTGAAGCTCAGTTGGAATTTTGATGTTTTTTTTTTAAGTATATTTAAATATAAAAATTTGACATACGACTGCACGCCCCTTTAGGCTCATTTGTCTTTCAAGCAGAGCCGTATGCTATCCAAATGGCTATGAGCTACGTAACGAACAATGGCTAAAGCACCTGTATTTGCAGCGACAGCGAAGCTGTGCTTAAAGCCCTTAACAACCCTCTAACTTCTTTGTAAATGATCCAGGAATGCAAGAGCTCTCTGAATGCGGTCGTAAAACTAGATTCTTTGATTTTCGTTTGTGTTTCAGGCCATTACTGCATAACTGGAAATGAAATCGCCGATGAACTTGCGAGGCATGGTTCTCAGACAACTTTTTCAGGACCTGAACCGTCGCTTCGCTTGGTCTGCTTGGGTCCTCAGTGAGGGCTTCAATCAACGATTGAATCTGTCAAGAGCACAACCGCATAAGACATGCCTCCACTGTATGCAGAAAGACCAATCGTATGCTCCCCAACATCAATATGAAGACTGCAACAATTTTGCTATCTCGTAGCAGAAGAGAATGTAGAAAGCCTATTGGCGTTGACACGGGGCATATCTCTTTTGCCAAGCACTTAAACGTGTTAGGCTTAAGTGATGCCACTCTGTGTGAATCTTGTAGAGAAGATGAGGACGCCACGGAACACTTCCTCTGTGAATGTCCTTCTTTTTCTTGCATGAGGTTACAGATACTTTGCGAAAACATTTTGAGAGCTGGTAACTTAGGCTCCTTATCATGGCAGCGTCTTTTGGCTTTTCTTAAAACATCTAAATAGCTATAACAAAAAAGAAGGTTGCTTTCTGGTGCTCCAGCTGGTATTTTAAAGCCCTCCAAGGGAAAACAAAAATATAAAATTTTTTAACATGTTTAACCAGAGGACGTACGCTAAGCTTTATTGAATTCTTTCAGTGGGATGTTCTGGGCTGTGTATTTGAATACTCCTACACTGTGATGCCCGTGGTATAATGGTTAGCATGCCTGCCTGTTACGTAAGAGGTTCGTGGTTAGAATCCCAGAAATATTAGAAAAAGAAAATGTTTTTCAACTGCATCGCCTTCCGCAAGGTACCAGTTATCCTCCAAGAATAATAACACGCTGCCATGAAGAGCGTTTTTTAACTCTGCAATTCAGAATCGGCATAAGATTGAAATCCTTTAAAAACATGCCTAAGGTTTCCATAGCTTTGTTGCAACATCTTATTAATTTATTTATTTTATTTACGCCACAGAATGGTTAAAGGGCTCGTGACCTTTGCTTAGAAGTCTGCATTCTCGTTATCATCATAACCCTCGTGGGCCCTGCTCATTCGGAGGGCAACTTAATTGTTTCCTGGTTTGAATTTTGTGACTGGTGAGATCAGTGCTAGTACCCAAGCACATACTAAAGGTTTCAATTTTTTTTTTCACATCTTAGTCAATCATCGAAAGGTTTTCATATGGGTTTGGATTCGAGTTGAGGTGATCTTGATGGAAGAGGCCGTCGGCTTTTTCTTCGCTTATTTTGCTGCAAGTCCATAAAGACTTGGCTACTCTATTGCAGATGCGTTTTAGTTGTGAGTTCTATGACATTTTGCTGTCTAGGTTTAAAAGTTGATCCAAAGTATGGATTCTTTAGAGAATGTTACCACTTATACCATAGAGAAAGGGTATTGAGCGATATAGTTTTCTTCCTTTTGCGAACGGAACAATAACTGTCTGGTTTGACGGAGAGACTTTCGCCTGAGCATCAACTTTGAACTGTATTCTAAGCTGACTAAACCCTTGTTTAGATTAATCTTTCTGTCAAATTCTTGTATGACAAATTCTTCTGCGCTTAATAATCACTTTTTAATAAAACACCAATAGTAAGCAAGCCAATGCAACATTATACAAAGCACTGAAGCTGGGGTACATACGTTTTTGTACATACAGCTCACCTTTTTCCTGAGTGAAATTCTCTCTTACGGCAAAAGTGAGAAAGTGAATGTGCAGTATTGTCTGCAACGCTCCATTGATATAAACTTGTCTTGAGTTAGCTTGAGTTTATTTTGATTGCTGCAACTATCAACCTTTAAAAAAGTTTTAAAAAGGTTAAAAATCTGACACACAGCTCAAAAATCGGTGACTCAACATTTTTCTGCGTAAAAAACAAACTATGGTAAATCAAACAAGATCCTAAGTGAAGAAAACATGAATTTTGTGTTTAGGGAGAAAAATGGTTGTTCTTAGAGAAAGATTTTTGATCGTTAAATTTTGGTCAATATTCTTACATCTTTCATACATTTACTTGTTCCTTATTTTTATCGAAATCTCCTTTTACTCGTTCCAACAAATATGATCTCTCTAACTTGTGATCCTATTTTGAAACTTATGTATGTTCCTTGGATCCCTGGAACTTGATCAAATAATAAGAACACAAATCTTGGGTGCCCGGAAGAAATAAGCGGAATCAGATGGGCTGTGCCTTGGAGAGGAGTGGGTTTGCGCGTTGTAATCAAATTTGTCCTGGGCAATGCTAGCCTCCGCAGTCCAAACCAAACTTTAATGTTGAGAAAGAATCTTATTGTAAAAAAATCTTGTTCCGCTATTGCGACGAATGAGCTGTGTTTTCAAAATAAACCTACAAGTCGTTCTTGTTAAAACGAGGAGTTGACGGCTGATTCAAGTAAGTTTAATGCAAATAGATTTTCTTATTTTTAAGATTTCGCCTTTGGAGAAAGATTAAGTTTCAAAGCAAGACTTAGTTTTTCAGTGCGGAGTTTATTCATACTATTCAATCTTCTCCATATTTACTTCATTAAAGATTCAGACGATAACTTTACGTTGACCTTGAAATTTTGATAATTTACGTCAAAAGTCCTTGCCAAAGTGTGGATTGAATGAACTCAAAAATGGAGTCTATTAAAGCTATCTAGTCCTTTTTAATTTTTCTTTTTCTTTTGTCAGGCGAACTAAGTTTTGAACTCTGTTAGGACCCCTACACCCTACAGGCGATCGACTGATCAGGGTCCATTGCAAGTGGATAAGGTTTTGCACACAACTTTTAAATTAAAACATGAAAGAAACAGCAATTAAACTTGAAAAGTTTTATCTTGAAGAAAACCTCTGTCTATATTCATTGAGGCTGGTCTTCACTAATTCGACATAAAAAAGGCTATCTTAAACCAAACCAACTGTCCGACTATTTGTGTCGTTTAGTGTAATCAAACCGTACATTCATACACATACTTTTCCAATCGAACCTTGGACAATGGCGTAATTAATTGTGTTGACTAATTCTAAATCGACGACCCTATAAGAGCTGCGTTTCTACGGTTTCCTTAATGTGTGTTCAAATGTTTACACAAAAGATAAGATTAACTTATTCGGTCCAATGTTCGTTTGAAAAACCATTGATCGAAAAGGCATTCAATGCTTGAGATTGATTAAATTGTTTCAGTACATCGGTTGCTTTTGCCCTGTGATATCGTTCGTCACAATGAACAACAAACTAATTCTACTTCCCGCACTTGCATTTGCTGTGATCTTGATAGTGCAATCCAATGCCATGCAACAAAGCAATTTGGACAGACTGAAGGCACAATTCCTGCCGAAAGAACTTTCTGGCATGAATTTCACAGTTGACGATGCAAGGAAAATCCTAAGGGAGAAGTGTCGAAAAGTTTCCGGTGACAATGAAACGATCTTCCGTCAAGCACACAATGGCGCCACCGAGTTCTACAAGTGCATTTCTAGTTTGGCCAACTTGACTGCCATGCAGGAAGAAATTGAAATAGCCAAACCAATTGGAGAACTGGACACAATATTCAATAAGTATTGCAGTAAACGGCCAAAATTGGAATCATGTTTTACCAATTTGATGACGAAAATCCAACCTTGCCTAAACAAAGAGGAGAAGGCCCATCAAACCGTCATGGTTCGAGTTGCGAATAGTTTGATGGGATTCATCTGTCACAAAGGCGGTGATCAAATTGCTTTGTTCGTTGCCGAACAGGGTCCCGAGTGTCTTGAAGAGAATAGAGACAATATAAATAATTGTCTGAATGCATCATTTGCTGATTACATACCAAAGAATGGAGTTCCAGACGTAAATAACCTGCCGCAGCTGGTACTGGGCAAAAAAGAGTGCAAAGACGTGCAGGATTTTGAAAAGTGTGTGCTGTTTCATCTGGGCCAATGCAACGACATCACTCCATCCAATATTATTGAGTCGATGTTTAAATTTGTGAAAAACGAAACACAATGCGAACCAAAGCCTGTCGCATTGAAGTCTTCTCCCCGAAATGGGGGGTCATCACATTCTCTGACCAGTTTTACAATTGTCTTGAATACTTTTGTCTTGTTTGTTTTACAAAAAGTTGTCTCTTAAAAGTGTTGTTTTGTTTCATTAAAAAATAAAGTTATTTATTTCTATGCTTAATTATTGTGATCTTCAAAATTAAATGCTCAACCAGCCTTGACTTAAAGAGACCTTTTTTTTGACGCGTACAATAGAGTCGGACCAATAAAGATAAAATGAGGGTAATGCTGAATAAAAAATAACTACTATTGCTTGCTGACCCTTGACTTAGAGATGACTTCGAACCTCTCTTGACTGATGACACGCAGATTAAATTGTTTTATTGTTTTATTTTTCTCAAGGTCGATTCTGTTTTATTAGAATTGTTTATCAAAAGCCTTGGTGGTAGGGTTTCCTTTCGGTGAGTTTTTAACAACTCAGTTGCTATACGAGATTATCAATATCAATAATATTTGTTATTTGAACGCACTTACTAAAGATAAGCGAAAGATGGTTTATAACAGATGACCAGTAGTATGGAACAGTAAACATTGGGTGTTGCTGTGTAAACTTGTTTAAATACTCGTATCAGCTATCGGGTTTTGTTATGGTTTGTGAAAATGTGCTAAAGACTGGTTTTTTGAATATCTAAGTCATAGGATGTTTTGAGTGATAACAGGGTGGCTGTCCAAAGCTCTTTAGATGCGTGCAAGGTTTAATCTTGTTTTTCTAGTTTCACCATATTTCACTTGAGCAAAATTGTTTATTTTATTTTTAAGAGTTAATTAAACTTTTGCCCTTGGAAAACAGCGAGAATCGACTCATGGAATGTTAACTTTGTTCTTCAGGAAAGCTGAAGAAAATATGAGCTGTTGTGCTCTAAATTTAACTTTTTCCTTGAGATAAGAGCTCTTTAATAGATCGGCGCCAATAAATTTTCTACAAGTGATTGACAGCTTTGCCACATTGAAGTAGCTAAAGAAAATTGATTGAACAAAAAGGAAGTTAAAATTTGACATAGATTTAAAAACGAATGGTTTTTATTAATCACATTTCGTGCATCACATTTTTTGTAAACAAATAAGAACAAGTCAGAGCTTTTCTGAGCTCAACAAATAAAGTAACTCAGTTTAAAGCACTCAAGCGTTTTTTACTCCGCTCAATATCGATGTTTTGTGATATGGCGCCCAACGCTAGATTTATGTAAATCGAATAACAGATATGTAATATCGAAGCGAAATTGCTAAATTGTACTAAATTGTACTTGAAAAAGATTCAAAGTTGGTTGATCTTTTGAAATGGCTTGAGGTAGAACTTTTCTCAGCTTTCAATATCAAAAGTTTGTCAACGATGCGAAGTAAATTGAAGATTTTGAAATTTCTACATAGCGTAAGTTAGATTGACTTTGATGAACGCAACCAAAATGGTGTCACTAGCACTGACGTTATAATATTTTATTTGCTCCTTTCGTAAAGTTGCGTACCTAAGACATAATGAAGTTATATTTATGACGCATTGAGGTGTTTTTTGATAGAACACTTCTTGATGAATGAGTGAATCACATGCATCCCGGAAAAAAGTTTACCCCGGTCATTTACATTTATTGTGTTTCATTATTAACTGGTTTAAGCAGAATCAAGAGATTAAAGATTATTCATGAGATTCCAGTGATTAAGTTGAACGTAAAAAATTCTCGCCAGGTTTTTATACTATCTTACAATTAATTCTCAAGTCGTTGAGAAAAGTCAAATCGGTGTGAAAAATTTCTCCAATGTTGAGCAATTAAAATTAGTTTTGCATTCTCCTCGAGACATTTTGTTCTAATTTTGCTATATTACATTACCTGTTCTTAGGAATATACTCGTTCACTCTTATTTGTTTTGAGTAAATTTCTAGTCAGTGAAACAACTAATTTTTTAGAAAATAGGAATCGAATGCTTCTGAGGATAACTTGGCGTACCCCACGGACGAATTACTACTGTTAACCAAATAAGTGGGAGAGCTGTAATTCTTTTGACTGCGGTCCGAAAAGGTAAAACTAGGTTTTATTTTATTTGTTATGAAAAAAATTCATATATGTATGTATATGTAAATAAATTAATATATAGAAATACAAAAAAGGGTGGCGTAACAGAGGGAGAAGCCCTGAGGCCTAGCTCTTTTCTTCCCTTGTGGGGAATGGAGTGGAGCTACAATTTTTTGCCGATTTTGAATGGCTATTCGGGACTCTCGGGAAAGCGCTTTTTATGGCAATAACATAATTTATAAGAGGAACTGCCAATTCCTTGCGACAGGCGATACCCCAGGCGGTAGCTGTTGGGATTGGAGCCACGAACCTTCCGCGTAACTGGTAGCTATGCTAACCAAAGAATAGATATATACAACCTTTTTTAACAGTTTTCTGGCCTTGGGTTGAGCTACAAAAAAGTTCTTGTGAGTTCGTGCTGTAATTTTGTACAATGTACATGTACAAAATTACAGCTACAACTATTTGTAATGTTCAAATAAATTGCAGGTCGTTGTAAAAAAGAGTAACTGTTCAGTTCTGTAATTTTGGTCCCTAAAAACATTTGCCTTATTGAATTTTTCAATTATTTGGGAGGTAAAAGAGCTGAAAACGAGAAATTTTCTTCTCATCTTAAATAAAAATGCGTTTGACTATTTTTTTGACTCTAAACATTTCGTTAATTTAAAGCATCCACTGTCACTTTAAATTTTGTTTCAAAATATTTTGTGAACTCTTAAATGGTTTTATTTTAAAAGCTTATTTGTTGAATTCCTTTGTTGCGAAAATCTTAATTCATTCAAAGATTGCGAAAAACCCTGTTAGTTACAAATTACTTATTAACCTAGTTGTACCTGAGCCTCAACCAACATATTTCGAAAGCGACTTCGATTTCAGGCAATCTCTCTTCAGTTTTGAACTTAGTCAGTTGAAGTCTTTTTCCATTTGATTTTGACACCTAAAACGAGGTCTTCCCTTTCCGCGGTTTTCCTGCAATCTTCTTTGGAAAACCCGTCGCAACGGAGCACTGATGTCCATCGGCTCTACATGACCCAGCCATCGTAGTCTGAAGATGCGTACTCTTCTATCTGTGCCCTCGTCGCGGTAAAGGTCATAAAGCTCGTTGTTTATCTTCTCCTCCACACATTGTCTTCGCATACGGGACTAAAGATCATTCGGAGTACTTTTCTTTCGAAACGATCAAAAGTTTCCTCATCCGACTTCGATAAAGTCCATGCATCTATAATCATCTGTATAACAGGACTGGGTTGATCAATCCAATGCCTTTTCAATCCAAAGAAGCAGCGGTTGGCGGGAGTTATTCTACGTTTGATCTCCCCACTGATGTTGTGTTCCGTGCCTATAACGGATGCTAGGTAAACGGGCTGGAAGTTATATCTGTCTGTTGCCACATTTTGTCCAATTCGTCGATGTTCTCTGTCCTTGTTTGATGACAGCATATGCTTCGTTGTGACCTCACTAACCATTAAACCGATTTTCTCAGCTTCTGTATCGATGCTCGCAAAACCATCCATAACATCACGCTTGCTACTTCTGCTTACGTCAATATCGTCTGCCTAAGCGAGTAGTTTTACAGACTTTTGAAAGTGTATTCCTTTGGTGTTATCCTTTGAGTTTTGTACAATCTTTTCAAGTCATTTGGGACCACAATGTGCCTGAAAAAGAAAAAGAAGAGCGCTTATACAAAGCAAAGGTTACGATTGATAACTTGCTGGATTCAAGCAATTATAGAAGACCAACTATCATAACAATTGAGTACACTCACAATTTGGTACATTATATGCTATTCGTCCTATAGAGAAAGAGTATTTGAATTTTCAGTTACAAGAGAAGGCCTGTAATTGTTTTTCTTTTCAAAAACTTGTTTCGGTATCAGAATATTAAGAATCCTAGAGAAATAGATGTAAAGTTTCTTAAATATTTAGCTCCTTATAGGGGTAGAATAGATAATGTTAACAAATTTGTGCCATAAAAAGAACTTTTTCGGTTAGCCGTTCGGAACCGCCAAAAAATTTTAGGTTCCTTTTATTCCCTCACACAGCATGATTATAAGAGCATGAGCTAGGCTCCGAAGCTCTCTGTTGTGTTACGCCAGTCGGTTTTTATTTATTTATTTTAGAGAACGTTAAAAAGTCTGAGTCAGTATTCTTCTTTTGCTTCCTTTATGTCGAATGGTTCACAACTTTCCCACTTATCTGCCTGACGGCTGACGCTAGTGATCCGCCTGTACCCCTTCTCTGCGTAAGTATTGACGGGAAATTGTAATAAAAATACTCGGACTCTTTTTTGTTCTTTGTTTGTCCAAAAAACCTTTGAATCACATATTCAAATAAAAATAAAAAATAGGAAATGAAAATTAGGTAGACTTTTTGTTTTGTTATTCTTTACTTGAATTTATTTCATGGTCGAACAATTGTTTTGAATTCGTACCCTCGTGGTGTCATCATGAATTTGAACTATTTTTTATTTGTTTTTATTTTAATTTGCGTAATGTGACTCAAAAGTTTTTTCGACAAAAATTAATAAAATAGAGTAAACAAGTCACATAGGTATTCATTTTGTTTTAAAATTATTTCAATTGAATAACAATTTTGTGCCTGTTTTCAAATAGATCATAATATAAAAATTGGGATGAAGTGATTCTTCGTGCTCGTGATTTTGATATGCAATGACAATGAGATGTAAATTTTATTTTTTACTTTTTAAAAAATGTTAAGAAGTATCCATACTTCCCCGTATGCCGGACTCCCCAAGGTGTCCTAACCTTCACATACCTCCAAAAGTTTCTCGCTGATCTCTCCCTTCGGGACCCCTTGGGCATTACTTCGAGAGGATTAATGTCTGGGTTGCGTTTTTTTTTTTCAGAATTTGTAACAGATACGTGGGAATGCTCTTCGTCTCTCAGCATATTCTGGGTGATATTATTTTTGTTTATTTCCTGACGGTGAGATTTCCATCTACTAAGATTTCCAATACTGTATAGTAAGCGTCGTCTGTCAACGAATCTCTCGAAGTCTGAAGGACTTCTTCTTTTTCCAATCTTGTGCAGAAGGACGTTGAAATACCCGTGTCAAGTGGAGAACTGTGTGACGTAGTAGTTCACTTCATCGTGTTTCTGGTTACTACATTCGCTTAGACCTCCGATCAGCCTTACAGACCAGCGCCCTCTATTTTCCGATTCCTATCTTTTTTGCCATTTTTGCTGTGCAAGCGCTTTTATTTCCGTCGTCGCTGCTTCCACACCGCTTCCACGCCGATTTCTGCTTTCTTTTTATGTGTGTATTTTCTTTGTACTGTGAGGGGATCAATTGGTACGATATCTACAGCTACAAGAACTGGTGGCTCAGGCACTGGGCGGAACGCGCTTGCTATGCACAAGGCACCGTGCCTCTGTACCGATGTCAGGTATTTCCGGTACTTTTTTTTACATAAATTTCACTTCCGTACAGTAGAATTGAGTGTGTTATTTGCCAGAAGAAATCTCCGTTTGGTCACAAATGATCAACCTGCATTTGACATTAACCTGGATAGATGCCTGGTAACTTTGGATGTGCGTTCTGTGGCTGTCCCTATCTGGTCCCAAAAACTCGGTTTTGTATCAAGCTTTATTCCCAAGTTCTTACCACGTTTCTGCTCTTCATAACTTCAGTTTTGATATGGAAGTCGATAACCATGAAAATTTGTTTTACTTGAAGTACTAATTCTCAGTAGCCAGAGATAGTCCGTATACCTTCATCCAGGAACTTCCCTTCGTATCACTTGGTTCAGCTTTTTATGTGCGTTTTCAATGTCCCTTGCGGTTATTATCAGCGAATCCAACTATAAAACAACCTTCGAGCATCTCCATACATAGAATGACATCGTGGGAGATGTTCCAGAGGTCTGGCCCAATTATAGATTCTCGTGCAGCTGCAGCTGCGAATCCTTTTCGTCTCATTGCTTCTGGTTTTTCGTTCATTGAAATAATCTTCACTCTATAATTTAATTTACTCTATAATTTCAAGTCTTCATATTTGATCATCAGTCAAAACTATAAAGGCGTTTCCGATATGCAGCGTTACCAGCAGCACGATTTTCTTGGAGTAATGGCTTCCTTAGGGAGCATTTTTAGCAGCCCTCATTGCTTTTGTCGATAATGCTAACCAAGAGCGCACTTTTTTTACTTTAATTTATGTGTAAATTTGGTTTTGTACTGCCCACAGGTGGATAGCTAGTGTGAAGCTGATAAGTTGGAGAGTTATCCCTCCGAGGTCACGTTGCTCGTGGCGCCGAAAAGGGGGAAGGGGAAGAAACGAAGCATGCTTGTATATGAATTTTGCTACTTAAAAACAAAAATCTGACTAATTAAAGTCTTATGCAAAATCTCAAACCGCAAGTCAGTTATTTGCTTTTAAACTCAGCCACCATTGTTTTCAGCAAAAAGCACTGCGGGAGCTTCCATATTGAAAGTATCACTAAAAAAATATGGAAATTCCGTGAAAGCATTAGCTTTTAGTTATTAATAACGTGTTAATATGAATGATTGAGAGAAAACACTGTAGCCCCTGGCTTTACCCTGTTCCAAAAATATTCAATCCGGTTTAACCTTCAAAACTTAAGCTCACCGTAACTAATCTCTCTTAAGCTTAAATATCTAATTGGTTCTTTTCAGAGGTCAACAAATTAAGTTATTTGTGCTAAGTTAAGAATTGAGACATAAATACTCGCCACATTAAAACAACTTAAACTTCTCATATTCTCTTAAACATCCAGCAAGTCTTAATCCTTGCGCAAGTACCCCTTACGTTAACAACACAACAGCAGCAGTTAACTGTTTGATAAAAAAAAATTCAAATAGGTTTATTAGCATTCTTGCACTTAAAGTTGAATCTGCGAAACAATTACAACTCTTTTAAAACCCTTTCTAATTCCTTGCATTTTGTGTGACACATTCTTGCGACAATTTTCCAGCAACTCACCCCAAGTATTTGCCCCAGGAATGTATTTTTTGCCATCTACAATTACATTTAAACAAGATATGTATAGGTATGTTCGTTGCTTGCCTGCAAAAGCAATTTAAATAAAAGCAAGTCTGCGACTGTCTTCAACTGGAGCGTGAAACAAAACGATACAAGGTTGTTGGTTTGTCGGGGCTACCAAACCCAATATAAAATGAAAGGTATTAAGCTGCTTACAGAGTGTACGAAAAAAATACAAAATCTTCGCTACCAAGTAAAAACGTGGCGTTATTTTCCCTCGTTGTAAAAAAGTTCTGAAGGCTTAGGTATTTTTTTTTTTTCTTTTTTTTTCACTCAAAAAAGTTCACTCAACAAGCATTGCATTACCCTGTTTTATATTTTTGTTTTGTTTTGATGTAGGTACCTACTTTATAAGAAGAAAGAAAAAATACTAATGCTTTAAGTTTTATGGCGCCAAAAAGATATAATGCAATTCTTTGCTCTGACATTTCGGATCTTTGTGATAAAAACGATGCCACATAAAAGTGCACGCCAAAGAGGGCAAAGGTTTTTTCTACTTTTAATGTGAATCCGATATAGTCTCAAAGCTGAAGCTATCAAATGAAACTGAACACAGTTTGCTTGGAGGATTGGAGATCAAAAGATCACAGAGTTTGATCGATTCGTAAAAAAAATGGGAAACTTGATATACGAGTATGTATATTAACTGCTGTTTGTTGCACACCAATTCGGTTGCAATTATTTAAATGCATGGAATCAGAAGTATTAAACGCACGGTGATGAAAACACATATGTTTACCTAGTTTTGATTAGAAAAAAAAAATATTGTCAAGGCAGCTGTATATTGCTTTAGACTTTGGGTCTGCGTACTTGAGTGTTGTTAGAGTTAAACTGGGTATCTTTAAGCACATTTAACTTATTCATTCATGGTTCGACAGTTAACATATGGAAGGCCTTAGATACTTTTTTAAAATGTCCTTGAAGCACGTTTTGGTGAAGCATTTGATTTTTTAAAGTTGTTTTATGAATGACCCTAAATCCATCGTTTCGGGTGCTACATGTGGTTCACATAAAGTCAAAAATTTGATGTATTTTGAAATGATATTTTAGCGATTAAAATGTCTTATTTTCTACGTTTTTAGTTGTTTTATCTTAATTGTAAGATTTGTAGAATTTTATGAGTCGAAAAGTGTGCGTTTCGGGCGTTACACGATGGAATGACCCTTTGGGAATTACATAGTAACCTCTAATAAATCGATAAGGCAGCAACTTGGTGAGAAACCTGTTTGTTCGAAGGGAGATTTTTACTTAAAAAAAAACTATTTGATTGAGATGTTAATCTACAGTAGAGCATTAATATTTTTTGAGCAATTAAAGAAGTTTTAATGGAATTTTCTTCTTTGTTTTGAAGTTAGTTGAGGTCTAGTTTTTCAGAAAAGACAAAACTGAGTGGCATTGTCCGTTTCCTGAATAGTTCACGTAATGTTGTTCGATGTTAGGCTCGAATCTCAGAAACACAAAGAATTTTTTTTTGCAAGGAACTGGCAATGCCATGAAAAGTGCTTTCTCGATAGTCGTTCAAGGGCGAGAGTTACGACCGAAAATTAAAGGAAATTTATGATCATCGACTTCGGTGGAAAATGTTTTTAATTTGCACACGTTACTCGTTCGTGTACTTTATCATGATGAAAATGTTGACTTTACTAAATAAACTGAGAATGACAATTCAATAGTTGTAAAGTCGTGAAAGTCGTGCTTATCACTCCCGATACAATGCTTGATTTTACTTTTTTTTTAAAAGTCTAGTATATTTCTTTCGCTTTGAAGAAGACCATTTATGACTCCAGTATTTAAAAATGGGCCAATTTCCCAGCTTTTTTGCATTATTAAACTCTTTAAAAATTAGTCTCTGACCAACTGGCTTGCAGTGTAAAACACGACCGTCGCAAACCTGCTTTGCTTTCGCTAGAATAAATTTAGAATGACAGTTCAAAGAGCTCGATTGCATCTACACCCATTTTTTAAGGGTTTTCTATCAATAAGTTAAAATTTCAATGCTATTGGCTCCCCACCGCTGGCGCTGGGTACTTTCTTATCTGTACTCTGTACATGAGATCTTTTTAATTAAAGTTTCATAGTTGTCTTTTCAACACTTTTAATGTCAACTCTGATGTACCTCAGGCAAGTCATCTAGGACCTCTTCTATTCCTTCTTGCTAACTGATATAGTTTCTTATATTTCCTTCAGTGCTTTCTAATATTTGCTAATGGCCTGAAATTTTTTTTTTATTTTTTTTCTAATTAATTTTTCTAGTTTGTTATTTGGAGTTAAAATGTAATAAAAGTAATTGTTTCTTGTTTTTCATTCATTTAAATAAAATTTGATATTTGTTCGAAATATCTACATCTTATAAAACGTAAGGAAAAGAAAGTGAAATGACCACTGGATTCACAAACCTATCATGTTCAAATGCTTGGCTTCGTCGCTGACACACCCTTAAAGTTTTCAGCAGATATTTCTAATAAGAGAAAGCCAGAATATTGTAGTTTAATCATAAACGTTTGATAAAGTGTTTGGGCGTATTTCTAAACGCAAGCCCTGCACAAACAAACACTTCCTAAATATCCAAAACGTAGTAGATTGCTTTTTTCCGCAATTGTAAGTGAATTTGTGCAACTGTCAAAAAACACTTGTAAACTTTTAATTGGATTGCAGATATTATTTGCGATATTTTTTGGCTTAGCATAAGACTTTTTTAGCAAAGCTTGCGTTTAGGAATTCGCCCTTTCATTATTGGATTCATCTGTTCAACGAAGTTTTCACTATAAGTTGTAGAAAATACAGACAAGAATCAAACTAAAAGTTTATCAAATTGATTTAAAAACTATAGTTTTTCGTATATGTATTAGAAACAATTGAGTAAACAGTTATGCGACGAAATTTATGGAAAGTTCCGAAAGCACCTGGCAGACTAAGCGCTGCTGCTGCAATGTCCAAAAAATTCATCGGCGATCTGATTTTTTCTGATATCATAATGGTCTAGAACAAACTGTCTTTGCTAACAGAAACGGCAACACTATTCGAAAACGCCGAAATAATTCATTTCAATTTAGTTTTAATCTTTATACTTCATGCTTTAGTCTCGACTATTCCAAAGAAAAAATTATGCAGTTGAGCGGAGCGATCAGATTGTAGTTCAATTAGCCTACTTCCATTTTTTACGAAAATTGCTGACAAAAGTTTGGAAAACCAAATAATGTTTTTTTAGAACTGAGTAATGCTTTAACCAAATGGCAATCAGCCCTTCGTAGAAGGCATAGATGTGAATTGGATGTTAGGAACATATTTTCATAAATTTTTGGACTGTAATCAACTGGGTATAATAGGTTCACTATACCTACTATATCTATACTAGTCTTCTAAATGGCATTTGATTATTATCTTACCTGAGTAATAAATTTAGATCGGCCATCAATCTCCTGTAAAGCTATTTAGTTCATAGAGCTCAAGTAACAAAAATTGATGTTCGGTCATAAAGTCTCTATAATATGAACAGTGGAGTTCCTCAGGGTTGCGTTCTTGGACCTGTATTGTTCTCCTTTTTAAATACCAATTGATATCGTTCATAATTCTATTATACAAATGTAGGTATGCTGGTGATGTAACATAAAAAGTTGTGTTACTCATAGAGATGGCAGAGTAAATTACCTGAGGTAATCTACTCGCGTAGGTAATCGGGTAAACTACATTCCTGATTTGTTACATTTTGCTATACCTACGTTTACTACCACCCTACACGGCTAAATGTACATGACTATGATAATTTTAAGTACGATATGTAATTAAAATTTTAAGGATGTAAAAAAGAGAAACACGATGAAATATTGAGCTTAACTGAACTTCTGTATTAAAATAAAATAATTTATTTTTAAACAAATCCGTCTTCACTACAGAGCAAATTGCCAATATGGCCGTTGAGTTAAAAATAAAAAATAAAAATTTTGACAATTAACGCTACTTCTACTACATTTAACTACATAAACTACTCAATTTGTGTAGCAGACTTAAAAAATGTAGTTAATCGAAAAAAGTTGAATTTCTGTCATCTCTGTTAAGCTTAGTGAGGACTAAGTTAACCGTCAGCTATTGGCAGCGGGTGTTCCTGACAAGTTTTGTCATGTAGGTAGGCAATTTCGTGTTGATGAGTTAGGTTTGAATAACGCTTGGCCAGCCAGCTAGTGTGAAATACAAAACACAAAAATACAAATACTACTTATTAATTGCATTGTTATGACTAGCCGTTAAGAATCGGTAGATATTTGTAGGGCCCCCTTCATTCCCTCACAAAGCCAATGGTTGTGAGAAATGCGGTATGGGGTGCTCCTCGTTTTGTTGTGCCACCATATCTAATCTATCTATCTATAGCATTCTATCCATACCCTTGTGTTAGTAAAAACGTTTCAAATCTAAAAAGTCACTTCCTGGACGGATGTTTAGTCACACTGAAAACAATGTTATGGCTTTGTATTTGCTTGAGTATCATTTTCTTTATACCTACTCTTGCTTTTATACCGACTGTCGTTAGACGATATAAATTAATTTGTACATTTTACTTCTTTAACTTAGATCTATGGAAAACGTTTAAAGTTCTACTTTTGTTTTACCGTTGTTGTCTTATTTAGCACTAAATTGTTTCTATCATAAAGCACGAATAAATGAAAACAGTTTTTAATGAAGTCAGGTGAAGTTGATAGAAATCGCTCAACTACCACAAAAAAAAACAAAAAAGAACGGTATAGCCCAAATTCGCATACTCGCAATCTTCAAAAATCTCACAATAAAAGAAAAGTATGGCATTAAACAATCCCGGTGGGTGCCCATGCCCAATTAGCCAAGTGTGCCTCATGAGTACCACTACCACTCATAATTACGCACATAAAAGATCTCGAATCGGCAAATAAAAGTCAAGTTCACCGTACCTACCTACCTAATTGTTTTACATTCACTCAAACAACCGAACTTGCAGATTGAGAACCCATCCCAAAAATAAAGTTTACATTCAACTTCTAACTGTTTTTGCATAAAACTCGTCATTGGCCTTGTTTTCTAATTAACTCATCGCAGATTTACTTTCTAAGCACGTACCTACCTAAGTTTATCCACATAATGAACACTAAAACAATTTTCACACTATTTGCAGAATAATTATTTAGTGCAGAACAGGTTGGCGTGAATGGAACAATTTTACCTCACTTGTTTTTGTAAACAATAAAAACAAAAACGCAAACAAACTTAAGAAAGTAAAATGATAAAATTTCAAACGACTATACCTAGTTTTTCACGATTTTCCATGCATCGATGGTTAATTTGTGCGATAGTCTGGTATGTGGAACCAATTAAACACAATTTTCATCTTTGATTCCATCACCGATAAGAAGCAGGGATCGCTTTCTTTTCGAATTGAGCTCGTTAACGCTGCTGTTCATAGAAGTCACTTTGAAATATTGCGCAGTTTGCAATTTTTTTTAATAATAAAAAAATAGAAAGAAAAACCCATTAAAACGAACGGTTTTACCCTGCTGCAGAAGCAGAAGCAGCAACCAACACTTAATCTACCCTTGATACTGTTGTTCTCGCTGTTGAGCTAAAATACTGCTGATAGAATCAACCCCTGTTGGTATTTTGTCTTCCTTGACAGACATTAAACTTCTGCGTCTCGTCGCATATGTTGAGTTGATTGTTTTCTTTTTTTGATAAATGATCCTCACAGCTATTCTATAGTCCGTCCAGACTTTTAAGGGTTCCCGTTCCTGTGTGGAACGCATATTGGAAACAAAGGTTTCGCCATTGTTCTCTAATCCCCCTCCTTATTTGAACGTTGAACATAATAAAATATATATTTCCTCCTGACGGCATTTCCCTCTTCAATTTTATTCTCATCTGAAGCAGTCTCTGGAGTGATGTCGGTCGTCTAGTCGGGCGGTCGCTAGTATTCGAATATGCCTATAATTCATTTAAACCTCTTCGCAATATTCGATATGAATTAACTCAGTCGCAGCCAAATGCATTATTTTCGGGGAAGAGGAACGTTTCGTCACAGAAATTCGCACAATGAAGTAGATGATTGTCAAATAGCATGCAAATTATTGTGACAACAAATGATGCGATGCCTGTTCCTTGTGTGAAATAAGGAAACGAATTAAGAAATAATCTCGTTAGATTACTTCGGGCATTGCAGTGATTTTTGCTTTTTGTGTGTCGTCTCACTAAAAACTAAAACAAACAATCAAGCAGAACACAAACAAAAGGACACCCAAGAAAAACGCATATAGTTGTTCAACATGCAACGTGCCTGCAGCAGTTTTTCTCTATGATCTCCTTGTTCAAGCGAGCTCGAGCTTTTTAAATTCATTCATTCATTCGTATTCGTGTTTTCTTTCCTTTTGGGCAAAAAGCACTACGTCGGAGTCGACGTCGACGTCGACTGAAACGTGCAAAGGACGGTATGGCCAGGCACTCACCCACAGGAAATGGGTCATCGTCAAAACAGAACCTTGTATAGTTTTCTTGGAGTTTTCATATTTTTTGAAGGATATGAAGATGAACAGGAGGGCAAATAAGAAACTAGCATCATTGCTGATTTATTCTGTTTGTTCAAGTAATTTTTCAATTCTTACGCTGACTTTTTTTTTGTTGGGTTGCCAATTGGTGAACTTTCTTTTATTTTGTCTGTTTTTTTTTTTTTTATTGTGAGAAAACCCGGTTCAAGGGATGTGTTAGTGTTAAATTTACGACGTGTGACAGGGCAAATAATTTGTTTACACAGTGAAGACCCTCTATGAAAACGAATTGATGCCATTTCGAACGTACGTGGGGTTGCTTCTTGCCGCATAGTAGGCCTACATATATTTAGCTTTGGTAATTTTAATCTGCTTATGTCTATTCATCCCCTTTATACGGTATGTTACCCTCATCATCCCCGAGTCGATTGTGATCAGGAATCGAAATCAAATGATTGTGGGCCTTTGTCATGAGCAACCATATTTCCCAAACATAAGTTGGCGGAAATGGAAATATTTATTGCTGTTTATGGCACATATTTGGGTCCTTCATTTTGAACCAATCAAGAAACATAAAGCTCTGCCAGCAAGTCACAATCAAATAATTTACTTGAACATGAGGGTAAGATGTAAGAACATCCAACTGTGTTGGGAGCATTTAAAGCAAATATACAAGATACATTTTGAAGAGTGCTGTTCTCACGCCTGGGAGATCTTTGTAGGTTTCGTCTTCTTTCTTTTTTGTTTTGTTTTGAAAGTAGCTTTGACAGCAAATCAGATGAAGATTGGTACGTTCATTGCTTTAGTCTTGAATCTTGGGTTCAAATCGGTTTCACCATATCAATTTCGGTTAGCAAAAATTCTTGTCAAAGCAGTCGAGTAAAAAAGAGTGGATTTTTTTTATTTGTTTGAACATTCAAGATATTACTGTCAGCTATCGTAATTCTATGACACTTTTATTATATTCATTTTCAAGTATCAGGGGAAGCAGTTGTTTCAATTACTAAGGGCCAGTTGCTCAATCGAATTATAAATTTAAGTTCTACATAAAGTTTTCATTTTTGTATGAGACGTTCCGGAATTCTTAAGTTCTACATAAAATCCCCATACTAAAGTAGAACTTTATGTAGAACTTAAATTTATGATTCGATTGAGCAACTGGCCCTAAAATGTTTACTTACGAGACTACACGAGTAATCGGATATGCACATAGTCAAAGGCTTACTCAGGTCAAAGACTTGCGGACCGGAACTCCAATTTGCAAACTTAATTTCCCCCCAGTCTTTTAGTCACTTAACGTACACTAAATATTGAATCAACAGAAGCTTCTTTCAGAGGGTGATTAATATTAAATAGAAGTGAGAATATTAGATTGGAAGGAATATAGGTAATAAGCGTAGGGAGGATTACATTGCTGAGCTAACTTGACTTCCCTGGAGTATTATGAAAGTCATGATATTGAAAATTGAAGTATTTTTCCGATTTAACCATTTATAGCGCTGCCTAATAGAAAGAGTCTTCTTTCCTTAAAAATTATCGGCACGTAAATTGTATGCATTGGTGTTCCTTAGGGCTTAATTCTAGGTCCCATCTTATTTTTTTGTATATTTTATCAAATTGGTGATTGATATATTTTATCTCCAGCCGTTCCAACCAAAAATTTTGTATCAAAGAAACTTGTATTTGTCCTTTACGACAAGAAGTGGAACCATATATATCTCTATGCAGATGATGTTCTAATTGAGATTAGTAGATCTTTTACTTGGAACTAAGATCGATTAAAATTTGATTTTTTTATCTACGATCAAGGAACATATTCACAGTAGCATTAATATTCGAGTGAGGAGAGCTGATATTCCAATTTCGACATCTTCTATAACCCAGTACCAGTACTCGGAACTGACCTATAACAGATTATTTCTTTCTAATTTGGGTTAAACTTCTGTTCTTAGTTGTAAAGTTGTCCTCTAAAAGCTGTAATGCGGTGTTTTATAATTTCGATTTTGCGTCAAAATACTCGTTGTTGTTGGTGTTATACTTTGTTAGAAAATGCTAGTTTCAATTGAATGGGCTTCAGACTATCATGTTTGACATCATTTCTGGTGAAATGTGGCACCCGTGGCGTAATGGTTAGCATGTCTGACTGTTAACCCAGAGGTTTGTGGTTCGAATCCCAACAGAGGCAAAAATGTTTTTCCATGGATATCGCCTTTCGCGAGGGATTAGCAAGCCTTAAAAACTTATTATATTATAGTAAAAGAAATCAAACCCCAGCTGATTTTGTCATGTTGAAAGGAAAAATCCAGAAAAAATTGTCAAAAAGGCAATACACGCAGTTTCGAAATGATCGTGGTCGGGAAAGACAAGATAATAAATTCCTGGGATAAACAAATGCGACGACGCGACATTAGCAAAAATTTAGCCTCAGACATAGAATAATTATAAAACTTATGCGATAGGCTTCAACGCACTCTGAGGTCATATCGGCGTTCCTTAAGGCTGGCCAAGTGACCAGACCACTAGTATAAACCAAGAAAATTGCAAAGCTTTAAGGCTTGAGGGTTGCGTAACAGAGCCGGACCATTAGTTTAGATAAGATTTGATTAAGGCGGGTTGAGTTTGCGCAGCTCTGGGAACTGCGGTGTCTGAATGAAACCTATTGTGTCAACCCTTGTGAGGTTTCAGGGCAGTTCCCCTGCTTCTGAGTTGAACCAGAAGTTAACAAACTTCTGTCGGTGAATGATTTTGAATTTATTTAGGGGGATGATCTCATAGTCAAGTATTTGGTTTCCAATAATGGGCGGAGATGTTTCTTCATTTTCACCATACCTTGTGTGGGAAAGGGACCTTAATTTCTTGTTGATTCCGAAACCTTCGAAAGCACTTGTTATGGCATAAAATTACTTTTGTGGGAATTGTCAATTCCTCGAGAACGGTGAGACTAGCTGCGATCCTTCAACATCTCGTTTCACATAATGCCGTCTAAGAAAAGAAGAAGAAAAAAAGTAAGAGAAAGGTAAATCAAAGTCCTTGCTTATGTAACTATGAGACAAGTCTTTACCTTTCCACATTTTGTCTGTCGATCTTCAAACCAGGAGTTAGAGTTCATTCCTGAGTCTAGGTTCGGGGGATCTACAAGTATAGAGATTCTTTTATAAGTTAAGCAACACGTATATGAAATACCTTATCGAACAGAGTGTTTCCCACAGCAATACAATTTCCGTGCATTGGTTGCTCATTTCATCTCCTATCCTTCTAAACGCTCGTACTTTTTTATGGTATTTCAAACCCCTTTAATGCCCTCCACATTTATTTGAAAAAAGAGATGGTGGTTTAAGGATCATCTATTGGTGTGTGTTGGGAGGAGTCTAATCACTGATTTTTGTTGCTGTGAAGGGCACGAGTACGATAACTATGGCGACAAAAAATAATAACGGTTTTTGGTGGAGGGGTTCAATACAAGCATTTTTTACTATCGGAGGGGGGGGTCTATCTCCCCCCGTTTAGGCGGTAGGGGCAATTTTATAAAAATTGACTTAAAATCTAAAAAAAAATATTGTAGAACAACGGGAAAACTTACAGATACAATTTATACTTTTTATGAAAGCCAGAAACTTGCACTTTATAACAAATTTTAAATGAAGTGGTTTCAATTTATAGTTTTTGAAATAACTGACTTCAAAGTCAAAATTTACGAAAAAAATTTTTAAAAAATCACTTTGAGTACTATGTTTCTCGTGATTACAAATGCCAATAAAAAAAATTAGATGTAGTTAGTTGCTTCAATTAATTTTTTATCAAACGATATAAATTACTTTTTTATATGTCTTATAGTTTTTGAGATAATTGTAAAAAAAAAGTAAAACTATTGAAGTATGCATTATTTTCAAAAAATTATGGAAATACGTACGAATTTACAATAATGTTAGGAAATAGACTAGTGAAAGTATAAAAATTCATAAGACAGGTACTTATGTGCAATTAATTTCCGTATGCAACAGCTTTCCGCATGGACCGCTTCGCGGGGCTCATTATTTCAACCCTTTTTCCGCAGGGTTAAGCTGCTCATGCTAAATATGAAAATAGCAATTAATTTCCGTATGCAACAGCTTTCCGCATGGCCCGCTTCGCGGGGACTAATTATTTTAACCCTTTTTTCCGCAGGGTTAAGCTGCTCATGCTAAATATGAAAGTAGCAATTAATTTCCGTATGCAACAGCTTTCCGCATGGCCCGCTTCGCGGGGCTCATTATTTTAACCCTTTTTCCGCAGGGTTAAGCTGCTCATGCTAAATATGAAAGTAGCAATTAATTTCCGTATGCAACAGCTTTCCGCATGGCCCGCTTCGCGGGGCTCATTATTTTAACCCTTTTTCCGCAGGGTTAAGCTGCTCATGCTAAATATGAAAATAGTAATTAATTTCCGTATGCAACAGCTTTCCGCATGGCCCGCTTCGCGGGGACTCATTATTTTAACCCTTTTTTCCGCAGGGTTAAGCTGCTCATGCTAAATATGAAAATAGCAATTAATTTCCGTATGCAACAGCTTTCCGCATGGCCCGCTTTGCGCGAAATAACTGACTTTGAAGTCAGTTATTTCAAAAACTATAAATTGAAACCACTTCATTTAAATTTTATTATAAAGTGCAAGTTTCTGGCTTTCATAAAAAGTATAAATTGTATCTGTAAGTTTTCCCGTTGTTCTACAATATTTTTTTTTAGATTTTAAGTCAATTTTTATAAAATTGCCCCTACCGCCTAAACGGGGGGAGATAGACCCCCCCCCCTCCCATAGTAAAAAATGCTTGTATTGAACCCCTCTATCAGAAACCGTTATTATTTTTTGTCGCCATAGTTATCGTACTCTCCCCCTGTGAAGGGTTCTTCTTGTACCTTTGACTATAAGGTATTAAACTTTTGTGGTTGAAATATTGATAATAACTTAATTAAAAATAGCTTGGGCGTATTTGAGGTTCGAATTGATTCTTCTGCACTCCTTTTTCTTGACCTATTTATAGTTTAATTCTTTGAGGAGTGATAAGCAAACCACAGTTTTTCTTTGTAACAGTATTGCGGTCTCCCTTAACCTCACAAACCCCATTTCATCAAATTTGACAGGACAGAACAGTAGATAAATCATTTTCTCTATTTTCCAATAGCCACACGTTTGCGGTTTCATTAACAATGTTTTCAGTTTAATTACATAAGCGCAGATGACTATACATATGACTGTATCATTTACAATCGCCTTAAAAGGAGCTCTGATGACGGCAACAGATTAAAATGTCTCTGAAATCATTTATAGTTGATTTTAACTTCACATTTACAGTCACCTTAAATATTAAATTTGGCACATTCCATATAAGCGGAGTTCACACTGTACAGTTACAGACATTAATTTGAGACAGACATTGGTGTGAACGACCAATGTTGGATAATGTGAACCCTCAGACGATCGTTGAACCAGCTTGTTAAATGGTTTTCAAATACTGTTGAAAACTTTGAATTTGAACGGAGCGGAAGAATATATGACATGAGGTTTGATGATAAGTCCGATAAGTCTGAACGCAACCTACATCCGACCTTCCAACATCCATCAAATGAATTGATAAGTCGATAAGTTTATTCTCTGTAATTATTTGAACAATTATTCATTAAATATTTTATAAGGGTACAATATACAATGCTTACTCTTTTTCGCAACTCCAAACCTCCGTCGATTCCAGAGACAAAATGAAGTTTCTTTGAAAAATTTTCCCTTTTGTCGCTTAAGACTATTTTCACCCGGGACGTTTGACGTTTTGTTTTACGTTCACTTCGCTCGATTTTCTCATGTCAGCTCTGTTTGAAATTAGCTCTGTTTGTCTGTGGAATCGGCTGAGCTCAGGTTATACTTTTAATCTAATATATTTTACGACAGTAATCTTTCGTATTTTTTTCCGAACAGCCGATTGTGAAACGTCGAGATGATTTAATTTTAACTTTATATCTGAAATTTTTACATTACGTGGGGTGAAAAATTTTCAACTCATTTCGCAGTCGTTTCTAATGACTTGATTACGTAGTTACTAAAGCAGTGAATGCACCCACTTGCATCTTTTCTATCTTTTTTTAACACTCCATGTAGGTGATGGATAAAAAAGGAAGACGATGAAGAAAAGGACAACAAACAATGCAGCGAACTAACAAATTCTAAATTATTTACATATTTCTGCACTTATATTCAATTACTTTCTTTTTTCTTTTCAATTTTAATAATCACCTAACAAATTTGACAACAATTTTTTTCCATTTGACGTTTGATACAACAGATGTTTTTGCATGTGTGTGTAATTTTCAGAGTAGATCTCCCAACCGATTGGGAGTAGATCTTTGGCGTTTAGAGTAACTCCAGAACTACTCTTTTTTTCCAATGAAACATTAAAACTGGAAAAAGAGTAGATCTTTTCACAAAAGGAGTAACTCTTTTCGTCAATGAAAAACGGGTATAAATCTTTCTTTAACTCATCTGACGATTGTCACTTGCTTGACATTTTGTGTTATTTATTTTCGAAAAAAATCTTAGTTCTGAATGAAGTATTTCTCGAAAAATATCATTCTATTATTCTAAATGCTTTTTTCTAACAAAATTTATTTTTTCTGTCACTATTCACTTTGTTTTCTTCGCTTTTTAGTTTTTTTACTTCAGTTTATTTGCCAGAACTGTCAGAGTCTAGGTCCTGTTCACATTTATTCTATCCAAGTTCATTTTGAAGTTGTCACTGGTTAGTGAAAGAAAAAAAAGAAAAAAAAGGTGTTAGAGCGATATTAACTAGAACCGGCACTTTCTCTTTAGACCGCGCTTATTATAATTTGCGCTATTTTCATTTCTAAAACAAGTTGGCCTTTGAGTTATTGCTTTTTTTTGTATAAAATTAACCGTTATCGATTATTTACTCCAAGACTGTTTTCCAGAGATGGCAGAAGTTCAACTTTTTTTATTAACTGCATTTTTTATTTCGTCTACTACACAAATGAGGTAGTTTATGTAGTTAAAGTAGTTAAATGTAGCAGACGCAGCGTTAACTGTCAAAATGTTTTTTTTTTTTAATTCAACCGCCGTATTGGAAATGGGCTCTGCAGTGCAGATGTATTTCTTTTTCTAGTTTCCTTTTCAGACGGATTTGTTTAAACATACATTTTTTTATTTGAATTCGGAATTTTAGTTATGCTCAATATCTCATCGCGTTTCTCTTTTTTATATAATTTTAAATTTTAGTTTTAATAAAATATCTTAATGGCCACTTGTAGGCATATGTCCATTACATTTGTAGAGGATCAAGCAAACTTGTGGCATTGTGTTACAGAAATGTCTTACATTTGTCACAATTCAAACTACAAGTACAGTATTACAAGTACTTGTAGTTTTGTCTTACAGCCCCATTTTCGAAGAGGTAGTCATCAAGATCATCAAAACAGTTGCCTTCTTAGCAGATACTTAACAAAACCATATCGAAACATAAAAAAAATGTGTTAATTATCGGGAGGTAATTTTTAATTTGATTAATCAACTCAAGGTTAAATCTACGTTGTGAAAATCGTCGGACATTAGCTCAATGTTTTTAAGCAAACCGCCGAAGGAACGAAGTTTATAACAAGCTACTCATCATCAATCTTGTGTTTTCCCAAAGCGCAGGGATATTTTTTTGTTTTTGTTTCACAAATCTTTCAAATAAGTGATCATGATTCATAATTCGAATTATTTTTAATGAAGTTATCACAAATTTGCAGATCACGAAGTCTTGTTAAAATTTGTGTATGGACATAGGTGCGTGTGATTTTATTACAAAATCATCACCACAATTTTTTTATTTATGTTTTTTTTTCTTCTTGTTGAATAACGCAAAACCTATGAATTTTAAAATCAACATGAAGTCATTATAAATGAGGGAAATAAAAACACATGGTACAGTAGGTACATGAATGGCACACGGTCCAATCCTAACTTTGGTGAAGTTTTGCTAGTGCCTCCTCACTCAGTAGTGTACATCTCTGTATCTATATTTTTACTGTGAAGTACCAGGCATTTGCTTTATTTTTAGTTTGTCTTTCTATTTACATCCTACTTGTGAGTTTTTTTTTTCCCCCGTATAGAACAAGCTACGAGGTATGTAATGTGTCTGTTGAGTTTAAACACATCAGCGGATGTGTGCTGGGGAGCATAATAATTAACAAGATATTCATAAATATAAATAATTCCTCAGCAAAAAAAAAATAGAAAGAACTACAAGAATCTCCTCGAACGAAACTTTAATAAAAATAATTGAAAATATTTGTGTAGGGGCGACTGAAGACAAATGGATTTGATTGTCTACACATGCGAAAAAGGTGCAATTCTCATCAATAAAATCGAGGCTTATTAGGAATAAATAATAAATAGTCGATCTGTCTCTGATGGGATAGGCCATCTTTTTTTCATTGGCTTTCAATGGGAGTGAGAGCGAACGGTTTCACTGCTTCAAATTCAAAAATTCCACTTTAGAAAGTAAATCTCCTGAAAAGGCAACGCATAATTGCCATAAATGACTATTAATGTGAATGTAATGGTTTGTTACGGTTTAAATGGCACGTTCCAATATCCAATCCATCAAATGAAAGAAGAAAAAATACTCAAAGCCATTCAACTGAATAAGTTTAACGATTTCATATTATGTCTGATGTTTTCTTTTTTTTTCTTTTTTTTTCTTTTCAGGAAACACAATGAGGACTCCGATTTAAGTTTGCATC
Source organism: Melanostoma mellinum (assembly GCA_914767635.1). Taxonomy (NCBI): domain Eukaryota; kingdom Metazoa; phylum Arthropoda; class Insecta; order Diptera; family Syrphidae; genus Melanostoma; species Melanostoma mellinum. Next base: position 218,238,214 of record OU612058.1, read on the forward strand.
ATTTTCGAAAGACATTTTCGAAGGTAAGTTGGGATTTTGTTGTTAATTTCTTTTATTAATTTGTTGACATTTGTTTGCGGACAGAATGTGTTAGATTAGAAGGCCACTTTGAAACAAAAGCTCAAATGTTATTTAAATCAGGTTAAGCAATGGAAACAGCTTAGCTTAAAAGAGTGTCGATCTCATTATTCAAGGTGACATAATAATTTAGTTTTTAAACCTGTCTGGTTTGTAAATAGGCAATAAATATCTTTGATGACAGAACTTAGTGTTGAAAAAATCAATCAATTAGTGTTGCTTATGGATTATGGTCGCAACATATTTGAAACTGGATATAGTGGTGGAATCATGTCACAAGTTTGACATCAGAATGATTTTTACTTTCCTTCTGCACTTAATTTGACCCAGCCGTATAGAGTATATCGACGGTCTCTCCGTCAATCCTTTTGATTGACCGAGGTTGTACTCTTCACGAGACGTAAAAAATTGACTGGCCTGACCCTACTTACACTTAAAGGCGTCAATATCCCCTTTTCAAATGAAGTCAAACATCTTGGAGTGATCCTGGATAACAAGCTTCTTTGGTCTAAACATGTCGAGTCTAAAACTACTAAAGCACTGTCAGTCTTCTGGCAATGTAAAGGAGCCTTTGGCAAGACATGGGGTCTTTCACCGAAAAGGGTCCTTTGTATCTATACGGCTATGATAAAACCAGTTGTTTGGTGGAATAAGCTCTCTCGTAAAAACGTTGTTGCCTCGTTTGCCAAACATCAAAGAACAGATTGTCTTGTCGTTACTGGGGCCTTTCCCAGCACACCGGGAGCTGCTCTGCAGAATCTGAGCCTGGAGAGAACTGTTATCGTGTCTTAACAGATGGCTCCAAAACCGACGAGAGTTCTGGTGCTGGTGCCTTTGTTGAGAACAACGACATACGACTGCACTCATCTTTAGTATCATACGCATCCGTTTTCCAAGCGGAGGCATATGCTATCCTAATGGCCTTGACCCACGTAACAAACAATGCATGGACGGGGAGAAGTATCTTTGTTTGCAGCGACAGCCAAACTGTGTTTAAGGCCCTTCTCAACCCTCTAACTACTTCGAAAGTTATCCAGGAATGCAATAGCTCTCTGAATACGATCGGAAAATTAAATTTCTGGGTCTCATTTTGGGTTCCGGGTCATCACGGCATAACTGGAAATAAGATCGCCGATGAACTTGCTAGGCAGGGATCTCAGACAGCTTTCTCAAGACCTGAACCGTCGCTAGGTGTGCCAGCGTCCTCAGTGAGGGCTTCAATCAAGGATTGGATATGTGAAGAGCACAACCGTAGATGGCATGCCTCCATTGGATGCAGACAAACCAAGCGTATGCTCCCCAACGTTAGTAAGAAGACTGCAACATTTTTGCTAGCTCGCAGCAGAAAAGACTGTAAAGAGCTTTTTGGCGTTGCCAGTGGGCACTTCTCTTTTGCCAAGCATTTGGCTTAAGTGATACCACACTCTGTGAATCTTGTGGAGAAGATGAGGACACCGCGGAGCACTTCCTCTGTGAATGTCCTTCTTTTTCTCACATGAGGTTACAGATACTCGGCGCAGACATGGTGAGAGCTGGTAACTTAGGCTCCTTATCATGGCAGCGTCTTTTGGCTTTTCTCCAAACATCTGGAAAGCTATAACAAATAGAAGGTTGCTATCTGGCAGTACAATGGACCGGTATTTAGGTCTAAGTGCTCCAGCTGGTATTTTAAAAACCTCCAAAAGAAAAAGAAATTGTAAATCGAGCAAACTTTTTCTGCTCGTATAGAAACTATGAAGGATAAAGGTCATATGCGCGCGATATGCGATCTGATTTAATGATTGGAATGTGTTCGGATTCTTTTCTAAGAATACAATCAAAATGGCGCAGTTGTAGGGACCTTCTTTTTGAACAAACTGCTCCTTGAATTCAAATTTAAACACAGTAAGGCTGACATATCTTCAATCAGCTCAATTCAATTGAAAGGACATCAACCAAAACATCGTTTTTGCTTTCCAACCGCGGATTGGCCAGGGTCTTTCTGAAGAAAAACACGAAACGTCAGGGAGAAGTTCTAAGATTTATGTACAAACTCTTTATTTAATCACGAACAAATACTCTAAAGGTATAATCAATAAACTTTAAACTAAACTAAGGTGGCGTACAGCCTGTACGGTAGGTCCTCAAGAGCTATTTCAATCGTTAATAGCTTACGGATAAGGCCTTGCTGTCAGTTAAACGGGTAATACCTTAACCTGAAACAAATAGCGAGTACAGCTTTATTTATGGCCCCTGATGGTACACAAAACAGAAGTGGTGGATCAGCAGGTCTGTTTTCGGCCCCCGGTGGCACGGAGAAATTGCAGACAATAGCTCTAGTTGATCAGCAGGTTTGTTTGACGTCCCAGGCAATAGCTCTGGTTGATTAGCAGGGTTGTTTTACTTCCCGGAGGGCAGAAGAAAACTGCAGCCCAGCGTTCAAACCTTGCTCTGATCAAAGCCAATTTCCTCCATTTTTGAATAAAAATTTAAACATGCTTTGGCGCTCTGATTTTTTGTATATTCACTAAACTTTTTCCACGTCGAAAATTTCGAATATGCAAGCTACGACTCACTGTGGACTGGAATGCTTTAAATCGAAATTATAAATAAATAAATAAATAGAAAATCCAATAAAAGCAATAGAAAACGCAATATAACTCGGGGAGGTTCAGAGCCTAGAGCATTCAATTTGAAAAGGCACACAATTTCATGCCAGACTCGAACGTTTGAGGAGAAAGATGGTGCTTTTCACGCCTGTATTATTCTCTTGACATGCCAGTTCCTCGATCCTTGATTGAATGGTGGAAGAATGAGAAAGAAAATACTTAGTCCACAATGTGCAACGAAGAGTTAAGATTAGAAAGAACAATTCCCAAGCCCTACGAACGGAACGGAGACTTTAGTTACCTGTTTTCTTATTAATTTGCATTAAATGAATATTTTACGTAAATAAATTTAAAATTAGAAATTTAAAGTTTTAGTCTCTCTTTGAAGGAAAATTACTCCCATCAACAATGACTGGGCTGATAACTGAATTGGCAATTTGGAGTGCCAAAGATTGATTACGGCATCAGCTGTGTCCTGTGTGGCAGGGCACGCCATCCTGCATGAACCAGAGGTCGTCTTAGCCCAAGTCATCAATCTAATTTAAAAAAAAGTTTTTTATCATCTGCAACGCTCAACGATAACCAAGGCGTAGGAACATGTTCGTAGATTGAGTCTCACACTCTCGTCTACATCAACCTAGATGGTGGTTTGTCTGGACCGCAAGAGGTTGACCTTGAACCTTGCTACTTTTTTGAATTGATTTGAGGTTCGTGGTTCGAATCCCAACAAGGGCAAACATATTTTTCTACGGGTATCACCTTTCGCGAGGAATTGTCAAGTCGTCCGTTAGTAAATTCATTGTCATGAAAAGCGCAGAAAATTGTATGGTTGTGAGAAATGCGCTAGGTTCTGGGGCTCGTCACTCTGTTGCGCCACCCCATTTATTTATTTATTTATGTCCAACGGAAAGCAATTATCAGCCTCAAAATAACCTATAATCTCAAAGAAACCAAACTCATGGCCCACTCTTTACTGAAATTTTCTTTTAAAGTAAAAGTTTCCTTGAAATCTACTCTGAAAATTTTGCATTTACTTCACTTTTGTTAAAAATTTGCTCTGAAATGTTATACCCGAGGTTCGAACCCTGCTCTAACCTAAGGCTATATAACTACGGAACTACTTTCGTAAGCAATTTTCGCACGTTTCAGTCAGGAAATTACGCGTTAATTATAAAGAAAATGATCTCTTACCGATCATTATGCTTGTTTTCTAGTCTTAGCCTCTTAGCCTCAATATTTGATATTGTGCAATATTATTGATCGTCTGTAGATGATATTGCAAGATTGTGAAATACATTGTGTAAAATCAAAACGCTTTTGATATTTCGTTTTAGTATTGCACAATATTTGCTTAGCTATTTTGCAAGCGCTGTGAAATCAGCGTTGCCACTGTTTGAAAAAATTTCCGAAGTAGATTTACAAAAAAAGTGCAGTAGATTACATTTTTATGCAGTAGATTTTTTTTTTCAAAGAAATTCATTTATATACAAATAAAATCAATGTTTTATAAAATGGCTTCATTGGTACTTCCTTTTAAAATGCTGAAAAATATCAGAAAGCTTCGCAACCACAATACCACATCATTATTGAGGCAAGGATGCGTCTTAAGTACTCTCCTTTTCTCCATCTACATAAATGATACAGTCTCTTGTCTTAATGGAGGGATCGAAATAAGTGGACCTAAAATCAAAGTTTTGATGTACGCTGATGACTTAGTTCTGTTAGCTGGTACTCCTATAAATTTTCAGATGATGATAAATAAGCTAGATGAGTTTTGCAAATTGTGGAAACTTACAACAAACCAAAGTAAGTCCCAAATAATGATTTTTGGTAGAGGAAAGAGACAGAGGGATGGGAACTACCTCTGGAAACGGGAGAGGGAAGTTGTGGAAGTAGTCAATAATTATAAGTAACTTGGTGTTATACTAACTCCACGAAATAATATGAAACTTCACTTTGCAGAAAAATTAATAACTGCGAAAATTGGCCTAAACACAACCTGGTCAGCATGTATGAAGGATAAAAATATAGGAGTCCGAGCGAAATACCAAATCTTTGATGCTACAGCAAGGTCGGTTACAGCATGCTTTGAAAAATGTAAGGAACTAGCGTTGGATGTAGGATGAGCTGTGTCCTCTTAATCTTACGGGAGTTAGTCTAAAACAATACAAAGAAGTGCTTTACAATTTAAAAAATGCATAAAGCCTTTATTGAACAAGCACAATATCAATCTTCTTCTTCTTCTTTTCCATTTCCGGCGTTACGAGTAGTGATCTTGAAGCGATCACAACTCTCCCACTTTTCTGCTTCACACTAGTGATCCGCCTGTTGGGGTACGCCGCGTTAACCTCAGAAAGCGTCGGCAAGCCTCCCGGTTTCGGATTGTTCCATGTCTGAGGCCAACCAAATGCTGCTGTTTTTGCATTTGCTTGTACCAGGAGTGTTTTGGCCTACCTTTTCTTTTTCATCGCGAATTTACTGAAACGTTGTTCGATATTGCCTTTTGGACGGGGCTCTGCGGATCTCTCCTTTGAACATGACAATACCAATGAGCCGGTCGTGCTGAATTTTGTCCAAGATGGTACTTTTGACATGAAGGCTTCCACGGATCTTAGTACTTCTAATTCGATCAAGCTTTGTTACTCCTGCTGTCATCCGAAGCATCTTCATTTCGGCTGCCGTCAATTTGCTCTCATACTTTTTGTACATTGTCCAACATTGTGAACCGTATGTCAAAGCTGGATGGACAACTGCTGTGTAGAGTCTTCCCTTCAGCTTAGGGGGCATTTTTCGATCACAGAAGATAGCGGAGTTTTCTCGCCACTTCATCCACCCTACGCTTACTCGATGATTGATGTCGTCATCACAAGTTTCTTCAATATTGATCATAGATCCCAGATATTTAAACTTTTCACACTTGGGAAGCACATTTCCATTCAAATAAATGTCTGGAATAGGCTTTTCTGGATCAGAAAAAGGGCAGCACAGGTATTCAGTCTTTTTAGCGCTAATAAGGTACCCGTTTCCTTGCAGAACATCAATCCAAACGTCAAGTGCTCGTTGCAGGGATGTAGGATCCTCGCTTATGAAGGCTCCATCGTCAGCAAAGAATAATTGTTGAACTTTACTGTCCGTTACTTTTCCTTCGAGCAAATAATCCAGAACAGCAATAAAGAGCAGTGGACTCAAGACACTTCCCTGATGTACACCTACTGTTATTTGGAATTCTTCGGTGACTCCAGCTGGGCATCTCACTTTTGTAACTGCTCCCTCGTACATGTCCATAATTATTTGCACATAGGCTTCAGGAACTCCTCTGTGTCTGAGGGCCACCCATATCAGATCTCGTGGTTGTCGATCGAATGCGAACAATCACAATATCAATATACAGAATATATGTAGGTATTACTCAAAACTGGAGCATGACTTTAGCACGATAAATTACTTCGAAGATAATGTGGATGCAGACAAAATCTCAACAATTTCTTAAAGCTAGAGGCCATTAAATTACATACCCCACCGCCCCAATCTGCCCATAATCTGCAGCTTGTGCAATTTAAAAGATCGTGGAGATATAAAGCAAACTAAACTTGGAAAATTCGAACTACGAAACGGATGAAGTTTTTTAAATACTGAACGGTTGAGACTGGCCTACTCTTTTCAATTTTGTTAAAACTGCGCTCCGATATCGAAACCAAATTGGTATTAAAGGAAGTGTTTTATTTTAATTCATACAAATACGTAACTTAGTGTACCTTTTTACTATTTTGTTTTATTTTAAGCTTCTCATTCTGGGAGACGGCTTTTACCAAAAGCGCAGTAGATATTTTTTTAAGGCAGTAGAATCATTTTAGGAAAAAAATGCAGTAGATCTACTGCAATTGCAGTAAAGTGGCAACATTGGCTGTGAAGTGAACAGTGAACAACACCTCCTAGAAAATTAGAGGAAATATTGCACCGTCTCTCTAAAGCAATATTTTGCCGATTTATAGTTTCTCTTCGATTCTGGTGGATGACTGATCTCTTTGATTAGTGTCTGCAAATGACGATGACATCCAAAATTCATGGAAATTAACGATTTAACGATTTTTATTGAACAAAAGGATATTTACAATTAAGTATCAATTGTAAATATCCTTTTGTTATATAAAGGATAAGTATCAATTGTTTCCTTTTGTTATATAAAGGATATTTACAATTGATAATTAATTGTAAATGCCCTTTTGTTCATCGAAATTGGGTACCTAGTCACCTATGTAACTTTTAGGGATGAGAGTGCATGTGAGTTATACTCGGCGAGTAAAGAGTATACTGCACCCTGCATTATTCTTTCTGTATGGTGTGGGTGGGATGACGGTGACGAATTTTACATTCGTAGCTGTCGACTCCGGATGTACATTGTGGTGTTCCATAAACATACAAATGGTTAAACAAAAATTACTTTTCTTATTCAAACAACGTATATTTGCTCAAAGAATTATCGAAATCACAATCCACACACAGCCATTGATTGCAAATGGGTCAACAATATTTGCCAAAGCAAAACTTTACTGCAAAAGATTACAGGTATGAAATAAACAACATGTCTGATGTCATTTTCACTACTGGACACAGGTGAAAAACTTATCCTTCTCTCCACGATAGAAAATTATAAATCGTTTTGTAAGTGCATCGTATACATTCTATGTATGTGTACTATGCATTGGTCTAAGCTTTTTCGCAAAGTACAAAGTCAATAAGTTTTCATTGCATGAACAACATCTTCTTATTGTACAAACTTAGAATACTTCAAGCGAATAGTCAGTCGTATAACAACAATAAAGTAAAAAAGCGAAAACAATGACAAAAGATTAAAGATTTTCAAACTACAGAACTATCGATTGGGCCATGTACAGGTACACATGTTTCTTTGGGGAGTCTATTTATATAACAACAAATAATAAGATGTGCAGGTGTGGATTGTGACTATAGTTTTGTTGCTGTGATTTATGTCTATAATTGTACAATACAACAACGTGAGTTAAATGTATACTATCAATTCTGTCATTAATCTATCAATTATATTTGTGTCCAGATCCAGAACCTCAGGATTGTGTTTGGAATTCTGAAATTCAATGGAAATCTTAAACTGTCAGAAGGCTTTGAATAAATAAAAGTATCAACATATGTATATTTCGAAAAAACATAGCTGTTCTTCTCTTGTTTGGTGCAAATAGAATTCGTAGAAGTATTCAAACATAGTCATACTTTAGCTGTTAGTAGACAGAGATTTTCACTGAAATTTTCGAGTGGTGTGATTGCTAGAAAATTTTTGTCTTTGAATTATATGAATAATAAGTGAAATTCTTCCAAGCCATAGTCGGGTCGTGCTGAGTTCTACTGAAAATGTGCTTAGATCTTTAAAACTACTGAACGGATTGTGATGAGGCTTTTCTTTTAATGAATAGAGTGAACCCAGAGAAAGATTTATGTGTATATTTCCTCCCTATATTCCCATATTTGTTTAAAATCAATTAAAAAAAAAGAATTTTATTTTTTTGCTTGCCAGTGAGGAATGTTGAAAACTTGATTTAAAGCAGCAGTAATTAACATTATTTGCCATTGAAGGGAACAGTACATCAAAAATAGGAAAATAATGAAATTAAATTGCAGATGCTATATATTAATTAAGACACCATCTTTGATTGTGTGGTACCCGTGGCATGGTGGTTAGCATGTCTGCCTGTTAACCCGTAGGTTCCTGGGTCGAATCCCAACAGGAACAAAAGTGTTTTTCACGGGTATCGTTTTTCGCGAGGAAATGGCAAGTCCTCCGATAATAAATTTATCTGTGTTTGATACTCTTTGGCCGCAACACAGAATAGGTAATACAGAGTCAACTCACACGGCCTGGTGAAATCAAAGTCTGTTTTTTATTTGTGTAATGCTATGTCCGCATCTGAAGATAAACTGGGTCTCATTCCAAAATGGTTTGAGTTAACCAAGTAGTGTCCGCATATGCAAAAAAGTTTTGAGTTTATCTTTTTGTTTTAAGTGAAAAAGAGACAGATATAAAGTGTGAGCAGAACGTCAACGACGTATGAGAGAACTGTGGAAATGTAGTGCCATTTTTATCTTCGTCGCAATTTTTTGTTTGTTGGTTTCAAATCAATTTAAGAAAGTAAACGTTTCTTTTCGTTGTTTTTGGGTTTGGTACAGTGTAGTGTAGAATGTAGAAAGCTTCATTTGAAGCTGCTGTCATAGACATTATTTGCCAGTTAAGTGAAGACCACATTAAAAAGGTGGAAATAATGGAATTCAATTGTAGCCGGATAGAGCTGCAAAAATGTTGATAGTGTTTCAGGCAAATGGTGTTCGAGTCGCAGAGCAGAGAGTCAACTGTGGCAAGGTAGCGCCATTTTGTCCACTAGTTAAATTAGACTGGAAATGATCACCGTCATTTTTTGTCGGTTAGTTTGAAAATAAATTAAAAAAGTGAATGTGTTTTCCCCATTTTTTTTTTCTAGTTTGTAAAAATTGAAAATAATGATAGTTTTAAAGCTAAAACTACCTACGTTAAAACAAAATGGCAGTAATGAAACTCAATTGCAATCGGATATACTACCGAAAAAATGTATGAATCTCTGCACAATCTATTCTTTGGTCACCACCATACACAATTGCCTAGAATCACAGAGAAGACAATATAAATACTTGAATACGGCAAGGAAGTCCATTTTACCCATAAGTTTAATTAGATCGAGAACCGTCTCGGCGTTTGAGAGACTGTTTCAGGCAAAGGGCTTATGAGTACCTACGAGTTTCTGCACTATCTACTTTGTGCCTAAAACACTTTCGACTTAGAAATCCAGCTGAACAGTTTTGACAGACAGTAAGGAAAGCAGAAATAAAAGCGATTATCAAGTAACAATTTGGACATCTATCCTTCAATGTTTGCCATTATTAACGAACATTTTCCAAAATCTCCTTTGACTGTGTTTTGAACTGCAACTACAACTGAGACAAATGAGCGAGTGTAGTCTTGGACGATTCTAAACGTTAAATCTCGAATCGATGTTTGCTTGGTTGAATTTGTATGCAGTCCTCAACTGGATACAGTACTCTTAAGTCTGTTTCAAACATGGCATTTTTGTCTTTCGTCCGTAAGGTTTAAAAAGCCGGAACGGTTGACGTACATTTTAGTCGTTCAGAGGGCTGCTTTTTTAAATCGTAAAATCCACAAACGTCCGTGTGGAAGCTTCTGTGTCTTTGATTAGTTGACTATCAACTGAAATAAATATAAATTTTGGGTGGTGCAACAAAGCTATTGAACGCATTTCGTTTCCCTGCCAAAGGCTATGTATGTATAAAAACGGTCTCGGATTTTAAACGCCGTTGACGGATTTTCGCCGACGCTGTCTAAAATATTGAAATATACGGAGACCGTGCCGTGTATCGCCTTCTTATCATGGTCTTCGTGACACTGAGCAAGTTTTTACAAAAGACCAATTTTATTCGTTAACCAATCGTTGTTGTGTTGACTTGTCGTACATATAAAAACTGTTAATTCGTTTTTTTTTTTTGTTTTGTTTTAAAGTCAATAAATAAATAAGACTGACAAAGAAACGGAAATGCTTACTTGTATTTTAACGGAATTATGTGAGTTTGGTAGAACAGCTCAAGTTATCGAGCAACCTAATAATAAGTTTGGCATTCTCTCATCAGTAATCGAAATGTCGTTGGAGTTGGACACATGAATTTTCTGATAATCTCACTGGAACTTGTTTTTTTTTACAAAAGAATGAATATTGCTAACCAAAAAAGAAATTACAGCTGTCTAAAGAGACATCTTTGAATTAATAGAAATATTATTGAATCTTCGATGTTACTATAGAACATTTTTAAAACTGATACCAGTCACTCGAGCTTGAATTCGACCCCAGACTTCAATGAATTACGAAGGAAAGACATTCACCCCTATCACAAGGTCCGTCGTAGAAATTTCGGACTACGAATTTTAAATTGGAATGACTAAAAACAAATATTTTTAACTTGTTAATAACTTTATTAATAATAACAAATTTTGTGGCAAAACAATCACTACAAGGGCGTCTGTGATGGTTCCATTTTGGTATTCGTAATCCGAAAACGCTACCACGGACCTTGTGATAGGCGCCATTTTGTTTACTTTCATACCACGACAGCAAGAATTATTTTTATTTAATTTTTACCAAACAAAGAGCTAGCAGGCAATGAAATGAAATGTAACTCTTTTCTACTTTTCTCAGAATTACAGCTATCATTTCCATAGGTTGAATGCAATTTCTCATTTTATTGCGAATATTGTTTTTTAGTCGGTTATGAATTTCATCAAAGGATGATGTGAACATACGATGGTAATTATTTAATTTTTACATGCGTGTAATTCCCTTTATTTCTTTCTTTTCTGATTATTTTGGTGAACCGAGTAGATATGAATTCGTCGTTTCGACAATACAAAAAACCCTTTTGATATACATGTTGTGAAAGCCAACTGATTTCAATTTTAAAATATAACCAATCATAGACGATTCACGGGAAATATCATCGGATTTTAATTTTTTGTTCCAACGATACTGGCATATGCAAAAGAAAAATAAATCTCAAATGAAAATGAAAAAACGAAAATACTCTTGTATAAAAAAGAAGTAAATAGGGTGGCGCAACAGAGCGATGAGCCCCAGCCCCATAAGGGCCTAGCGCATTTCTCTCAACCATGCTTTGTGAGGGAGTGAAGGGGACCTACAATTTTGTGTCGTTTCCGAACTTCTAATCGAGAAAGCGCTTTTCATGGCAATGAATCTACTATTAGAGGACTATAGCTAATTCATCGCGAAAGGTGTTACCCGTGATAAAACATTTTTGCTTCTTTTGGGATTCGAACCACTAAAAGAATTATTATTTGAATATTTTGAATTCATGTTAGTACCTGCATAGCTTTAATTAAAAATTCTAAGTTTATTTCGACGTCTTTAGTAAACCAATCGTCTAGAGCAGTCAAAAGACTTGAAGTCAAAAGAATGCAATACTTTTTAACTGTTTGCAGTCTTGGAAGTCTCTTGGACTTCTCGATTACTTTTCATTCAAGCGAGCGGGCCATGACCATAGCCCATATGCCGGAAATCTTTTTTAAGAACGAATTTTATAAGAATATTTTTTATTTAAAACCAATACCGATGGTGTAAATTATTTTTGCTTCTTTTATTTTGAATTTTTATGTCTTAGGGTCTGGAAATCTTATTCCAAAAAGTGTGATCCTCAGGCCAACACCAAGTTTGAAACAAACCGGCTAAGCTCTAAGTACCGATACAGACGTACAGAAAGATGCTTTTGCATGACCCACCTTTTTCGACTTTCTTACTTACTTACTTGCTTACTTAGGTGGGCATTACAGTTCGGGGTGAACCTGGGCCTCAACCAACTTCCTTCTGTAACGACTTCGATTTCGGGCGAGCTCTTTCCAGTTTCGCACTCTAAGTCGGTTGAGGTCTTCATCCACTTGATTGCGCCACCTAAGACGAGGTCTTCCCCTTCCGCGATTTCCCTGCAATGTGCTTTCGAACACCCGACGAGCCGGAGCGTTTGGGTCCATCCGCTCTACTTGACCCAACCATTGTAGCCTCACGATGCGTACTCTTCTGGCTATGCCCATGTCGCGGTACAGCTCATACAGCTCGTTGTTGTATCTTCTTCTCCCCACTTTGTCTTTGCATACGGGATCAAAGATCATTCGGAGAATTTTTCTTTCGAAACGACCAAGGGCTTCCTAATCCGCTTTCGATAAGGTCCATGCTTCCGCGCCGTAAAGCCAGGACTGGGATGATTAAGGTCTTATAAAAGGTTACCTTGGTTTTTGTGGAGAAGGTTTTTGTTTTTCAAATGCCTTCTTAACCCAAAGAAGCAATGGTTGGCAAGAGTTATTCTCCGTTTGATTTCCGCATTGATGTTATTTTCCGTGTCTATAGCGGATCTTAGGTAGACGAAGTCCGATACTACCTCGAAGTTATGTCTGTCTATTGTGACGTTTTGTCCAATTCGTCGATGTTCTGTGTCCTTGTTTGATGACAACATATAGTTCGTTTTGCCCTCATTAACCATCAAACCAATTTTTGCCGCTTCTGTTTCAATACTCGCAAAAGCACCTATGACATCACGCTTTTTTCTTCTCATTAGGTCAATATCGTCTGCGTAGGCGAGTAATTGTACAGACTTTTGAAAGATTGTTCCTCTGGTGTTGACGTTTGAGTTTCTTACAATCTGTTCAAGTATAATGTTGAAGAAATCGCATGACAGTTTGGCGCCTTGCCTAAAACCTTTTTCGACTTTTCTATCATCGTAATACTGCGCGCTATTTTCATCTCAAAAAGGAAAACGCTCAGACACAGACCTCAAAAAATCAGCTTTCCACTATCAAGATATTGTCTTAAATTAAGACTTCGGTTTCGAAACGAAATGAATACATGTTCTATACAACAGTAAAGAAACCTGCTGCAGGCAACTATGCCATGTCATGTCTCATTCAATTGGAATTGTCAATGGAAAATCTCTTTTGCCACGTATGTAGGTACCCTTTAGTTCTTTTGTTCAAAAATATTAATTATCCCTTTCGAATGCGTCCTCAAAAGGTTTCAGATGAAGCTGACACATGTACATATGTATGTTATGTATGTACCGAGTTATGAAACAACCAATTAACTGGAACATAATTTCCAATTTAAAACCAAAAACACATTTTGATTGAAATCTTAAAGCGTGCGCCTTAAAGCTTAAAATTGTCAAAGCAAAATTTGCTAATTTGTTGCAGGAAGTAAATTATCTCCTCTTAATTGTCCTCTGACTTGACTGTCTACACGGGGTAGATAAATGGTCGTCATGGACACAAACTAGTTTCCAGTTACCATTTCTTTTTTTAACGAAAAATGCATTTTATGTATGACTGGAGTTTTTTTGCAGTTTTTAATTTTTCGTCCTGAGTGAACATTTTTAGTAAAATGATTGCAAAGGAAAGGAATTTGTTAATTGTTTGTTTTTATTTTATTTTATTTCAAATCAAATATTTTCAATTCACGGCTCTTTGCTTTGGTATTCCATTTGTTTTATTTTTTGTCAATGTTGTTCTGTGTGCGCTCATCCATTGTATCAGCTTTTGTTTTGCTATCCCTTGTTAGAAAAATAGGATTTCAGATTATTCTCCATAGCAAAGCATACCATACATATATGCAAACATTTGCAGCGCTTCCATGGAGATTATAGGATACGTGATACGTCAAGTAGTATCTACTGAAATGGCAAAAATCAGAAGCGCTGTCAAACGTTTATAATTATTTAGGTCACCAATTGTGTAGGCATATAGTTAATTAGCATTGAATTATTTTTATTCCAATGCGGATGCCGTATTATAAACTTAACAACCCTCAACTCATGATGCGTATTATACGACTACCTACCTACTTTGGTTTTTTATTTTTTTATTTTTTAGTTTTGTGGAACAGCACGATAGCGAATTGAAATTAAATGCACGATGCAGTTACCCAAAGAATAGCATTTTTAAAAGCACAAAAATCTAGGACGGAAATTGCATTGTGCTGTTGTTGTGTCTCATTGCATTTCTACTCATCTTACTCTCCTTTTCGCTCTTCTTACCCCATTGATGTTTGCATTTTTATCTCATACCCTCCACGCAAGTGAGTGTTAATTAAATCATTTGGAAACGCGCACAGAATTTATCAACGCCTAGCCTCACCAAGCAGTCATCACATGGGGCTTTTGAGTTAAGTGTGTTGTCGACCGCAGTTTAAGCCTTTATTGTTTGACATTTAATTTGGAGTGTTCCTTCTTCCCTTTTTTTCGGATGACAGCTTGTGGAATAGTCATTGATCCAAAAGGCCGCGAGTTTAATCGTCTTGGTGTATTTTTAAGCCCTTTTTGGTCTCTGATATCGAACTTCCCTTAACATATTTGCTATTTTGAAACACAGAACTTGAAGGACAACATGTTTGCACCTACCTTTTTTCAAAATCAGCTTTTTGCTGGTTTGACTGTGATCAAAAAATCTGCATGTTTCCAAATATTTTCAGCTTCTAACTGGCTTGACCTCAAGATAAAAGTTACATAGATTGGACAAGTTCTCATAATATTCACAAATGAGGACATTTCGTAACAAATGAGATCATTTCAAGTAGAAATTGGTCACTATATTGAGCAGCTTTATTCATATTTTCTAAGAAGGTAAACATCACGTTTGAACGTCTGAAACCAATCAACCAAAACTATTTATTTGCTATTAAGTTTACCTACTTACGGATAGAAACGCTAACCACGTACAAAAGAGTAATACAGTCATGCGGATTTGTTTCCAACTAAAAATAAATGGTGTATAGGATTTCAATGCAATAACTGTAAAGATGTCTTGACCACTGTGATTTTCAATGGCAAAAAAATACGAAAAAAAAAATCATAAAAAGGTATTTCCTTACAACTATGGGAGAATTCTTTAGGAACAGAGAGGTTCGTGAAGAAATGATGGCATTGGTAATCAAAGAAGTATGCTGCAAATATACACTACCGGTTAGCCGTGTATGTTCACGCACTGAAAGTTTTACAAATAAAATAATAAAAGAAGTTTGGTCGTTTCGTTTTTGTAAGTGGGGCTGTGGTTATAAAATATGACAGAGGTTCGAAGGCTTCTTTCTTGTGGTTGGAAAATTAGTGCTGGAGTGGCACACGAATTCAAATAGTAGTTGATTTGAATGTGACTAACATGGAACTTGTATTTTTTTTTATGGCAATAGTTTTTTGTAGACTGAGATCAGATAGCCATGTTTTATTTGGGGATACCCTGATGTCTGTTAGGGAGGATTTTTTTTCTCAAAAGAGGCAATTAAATTTTTTCGGCTATTGCTGTTTTCTGTGTTAATAGCGGATTCTAAATTCATGAAACCTATAGGCTATCTCGAAGTTAAATGACTATTTCGTCCAGTTCATGAAGACAGTAGCATTGAAATAGTTCAAAAGCATTGATTTCCTTGGTAGAAGATAATAAATGTTGTTTTTTTTTTAGACGTTTTGTTTTCAAGAATATATCAAACGCATATAACACAATGTTGTGGCTTAGAATTTAGCTTTATTATAAACACAATGGCTGGCCATTATGTTTTAAAAATGACTTCGGGGAAGTGGCCGCGGCTGGCTCGAATAAATTCCAGCAGAGAGGCCTAATTTTCGACCACATTTTGCAGCATTTGGGGCCGTATGTCAGCAATAAGCCGAATATTCTCTTCCATGGCGCCAATCGCTTAGGGTTCATTTTAATAGACAAGCGACTTCATATAATCCCACAAAAACTAGTCAAGCGGTGTTTAATCGCACTATCTTGAAGATCACGCCACAGGACCACGGCGGAGCGGTGCCACATAATATGATCACAAAAATTTGCTCCAATATTTTTTTTTTTATTATTATATTTTTCGTTAGATGTATGACACGTAGCGCCGCCGGCCGCGCGCCGGCGCCGTCTTGTTCTACCCAAAGGTCGTCCACATCAACATCCTCAAATTCAGCCACGAAGAATTTATTGATCATGGCGTTCCCCATTTACTGTAGCATTTTGGCCGGCTTCTTTTTTGAAGAAACATGGAACAATTAACCTTATCACAGATTCCATCGTAGAAAACTTCCACACGGAAAGCTTAGTTACGAACTATGAAAATATGTGTTAACAAAATCCGAATGAAATCGAAGAGTGCATTGCTAGTTGCCACACTAAATACGGCCATGCTGGTTTTCGAAATCAGCTGTTTTACGCCAAATGTACAAGATCATTCACATTTTTCTGCAAACACAACTTCTTTCGTATATTAAAGCGATGAATTTACATTCCACTCGGATTTGGTGATACCAAATCTACGAATTTCGAAATTTGTTCCAATCCGATGGATTATGTGGTAGTTACATCGGGAAACTTAGACTTTTTTCGAATGCGATGGAATCTGTGAACTGTGATAGGGCTAAATTAATGATTCCCTCTGCCCATGGAGCACACCAAATAGTGACTTTCTGTGGATGTGACGGCGCGGCGGGCGTCTTAACAATGACTTGTAGATTATCATGAATTCAAATGCAAAAATTATGTTTGTTTCGACAAAAAGTGAGCTACGTCGCTGAACAAAACCTGGATCGGTGGACAGTTGCCATATCGTTTTGGGTCCATTTACCGAGTGCGACGCGCTTGATGGTCGTTCGGCATCAATTCTTGTACGATTTGGATTTTCTAAGGTAGTAAACTAAGATGCTTGCACAAAATTTTCCTTAAAGTGGATGGGCACAGCTCTAATTGCTGCGCGCGATGCCCGATATACTCATTCGGTTCTTCTCGATACTCTGCTCTACAGCAACAAAAACGCCTTTGGTGCGTACTGTACGGAATGGCGTCTCTGAGGATGCATACTATCCACTAGAGTTGAAGTCGTTCGGAAGCGTTCCATGGTTACTAGAATTATCGACTCTGCTGGGCGTTAATGTCGACCTAATAATGCAAACTTGCGATGCGTCGAGCTCACCGAAACTATTATTTTGGCAATAAATTTGCTCGTAATACCCGTGGTGTGATGGATAGCATGTCCGCCTGTTAATCCAGAGGTTCGAATTCGAATCCCACCAGAGGCAAAAATGTTTTTTCCACGGGTATCGCCTTTCGCGAGGAACTGGCAAGTCCTCCGTAAGTATTCATTGCCATGAAAAGCGCTTTCTCGATTAGCCGTTCGGAACCGGCAGAATTAGAATAGACCCACAATCCTAAACAACTAACCGAGAAAGCGCTTTTCATGGCAGTAAAATTACCATTGCAGACCTTCACAATTCCTCACGAAAAACGATGTCCATCAAAACACGATCGGATGTTACTGGGTTTCTAAACACGAACTCCCATGCAGAAGGCAGACATGCTAAAATTGCAATACCCCATAGGTTAGAAACTCACGACAATTCCAATTAGAAAACTGCGAGCTTAAAATAAACTCCAAAGGTTACTTGAGAAAGCGTTAGCTTGTGGAATGCTTTCTATTTTACAAAGTCTGGACGAAAAGCTATGGAAAACGCACACTTAGATTTTTATGTGATGAAATGTTCGGTCGCAAAATAAAATTTTGTTGTGACGAAATGTTCAACTAGCATTTCGGTGATATGTGCCACAAATGATTGAAAATCAAAAGAGCTATTGTCGTTATTCATCTTCAAACCTTGCGTCTCTCTTGACAATATGAAAAATAAATGACTTAAGCACTTTGATTCGCCAAGAAAAAATTAGTGCCAGTTTAAGTTCAGCGAACACGCCAAATTTATGTTACACTAGACCCGCCTGGCGCCGGCGTATCTCAGGTCCTACGATTATCGAATTGAATAAACTAAGTAAAATATTTTC
Organism: Melanostoma mellinum; assembly: GCA_914767635.1. Classification (NCBI taxonomy): domain Eukaryota; kingdom Metazoa; phylum Arthropoda; class Insecta; order Diptera; family Syrphidae; genus Melanostoma; species Melanostoma mellinum. Next base: position 218,256,316 of record OU612058.1, read on the forward strand.
TAGGTTTCCGTTCCCGTGGGAATATGGAGATAAAATATAATCTATATTATTGGGGATAACACCGCATTATAATTGGGGAAAAAAAAAGTCTTGAAATCGGTCCAGTGGTTTTTGAATTCTCTTTCACGTGAAGCATTCACATTTCTTGAAGTCGGTTTCTATTTTCTATGTTCCCGTTTCCATTTTCGTGGGAGTATGGAAGTGAAATGAATGATTTATAAGGCTTTGGGCCACTTCTTCGTCTAATTTCATTCAAATCGGTTCAGTAATCATCGAGTTCAATACAAAGAAACAAACTAAAAAATCTTCCCTCTTTTTAAAAAGCGCATATATAGTATGTTAATTAAGTCAATTCACAATATATTTGTGTAGTAAAATAGGAATTCTTTATCAAAAAAATAACTTGCTGGCCACTAAAACCAACATTAAAAATTAGCTACTCCATTTAGCCCTGTTTCTCCTACAGTAATTCTACCTTCATGACTGCTAAAGAAATGTGAGATGATATTATGTGGTCAAGTCATACGAATCGACGACCATGGCGAAGGTTTTGGATTACAGTTTATTTATATTTTCTCTGCAAAATTATACCTCCTTCAGTGCATTTGCTTGTGACTGCAGCAACCTTCATTTATTGTTTACAGATTGCAGAAGAGCCTCCTTCTTACACTTGGACTCGAAAGCAGATTCCCTCTCATCTTGAAGGACTTTTCACTGCTGTTTTTTTGTTTTGTTTTGATTTATTTTTTTTTTTGCTGCTACAATTCGAGCTTTAAAATTGTGCTGTTCACATCGGGATCGAGTAGCATAGCACTTGAACTGGATTTGAGTACAATGTTTACGATGAGTGCGTTTGAAATCTACAATCTGCACACCTGAAAAGTCGATTCTTAATGCACCACCATTCAGAAAAGCTTCTTGAAAAAAACTAGACCATATTCGAGCCAACTTAACACCATTCATTCATGGTATCTATAGAAGAAAAAAAAAAGTTGAATAACATAGTTTAATGACCAGCCAAGATTGCCAACCATAAAGAAAATAGAAAAAGAAGAAGAAAAAAAATAAAATACCACTTGTCCAATAATTATGTTAACCAGTTACTGAATGAAAGAAAACAATTACTTAACTTGTTCAGAGAAAATGGGTTTTTTGTCGCTGCTGGAGCGATTTAATTAGCTCTGATTTGTGTTTTCCTATTTTCTCTTACCCTTTCCAGTGATGTGTTTTTTTTTTTTCCTCTGCAATTGATCTCTCTTTGAGTCCAGGGAACCAAAGCAATATGTTTGTAATAAATACCGGGCGCATGGAGTTGGAGTCTGTTTCCAATATGTGACCATAGCCGTAGCAATAAGCAGAAGAAAACTAGTTTGTTGGCATCTTTGAAGAAAGATAAAACAGCATCTGTGACGCTTTGAGGTCTCATAGCCATTGGCAAATAAGCAGTTCAACAACATTGAAATATGTTATATCGTGTATTGCATCGATATGTTGTTTTCTTCTCTTTCCCTTCTATACTATATGCCTGCCTAATGTATATCAAACATTGAACACTGCAAATATACAAACAAATATAGCTCCATGATCCATCAGTAAAACATCACCGGACTAACAAGTTCAAGTTTGTAAGCGGTATCTTGAATGCCGATGCCGACGCATTCAATGTGATAGATACCTATACGATGCTATGCTGTGCTAACTGTGATTATGGTAGATATAGCTGGCAGTTTATGTGGTATGTTTAGTATGGTAGCATTGGAAGATATGGTTATGGACACTCGGAAGAAACGCGTTTTACTATAGTGCACAGCACACTACTGGAGAAATTGATATATTTTTAATTTGCGAAATCGAGAAACCAGTTGTTGTTATAAACGACTTTCTTAATGACATTACAGTCAGTTATTTAAACTAATTGAACGTACAAGTACCCAACAATTATGAAGATTCTCGTTTGCAGTAATATTCACATTGAGAAAAATTGAAATGTTTTTGAATTTTATAATTGAGGAAGATAAAATACGACTTCAAACTTTGTCTGTTAGCATATAAGATCCCATCTTAAATTAACCTACGCCATTTAAATGTATACTGTTGTTAAATAAGATGTAGATGAATTAAGTCTAGACAGAGTTGTGTTTAATAACCAGTTAATTTTTTGTAAATAATGTGAGAGCTCTATTAACATTTTAGTGGAATTTTATTTTTTCATCTGATCAGTGCTCTAGATTGATCAGAAGAGGGGTGTGATTACTGGTACCTGGGATAGAACCCAGCGAATCATTTTTTAGCTGTTAGAAAGTTTTTCGACATCATCTTAATATTTCTTTTCAAGAAAATCGTTTAGGTTAAATTTTTTTTAATGATTTTTATTTTGAAGTTTTTGTTTTTTTAATATTTTCATTTGTTTCTTTTTCTATGTATTTTAATACATACCTAACGTGACCATTTATTTTTTTTGTCAAAGCGGGACATGTTCGGAAATATGTAATAACAAAAAGTTACTAGTGTCTTACAAGGTTTTTTATTATTATAATTATTTTTAAATAATCAAAGCAAATAAGTAGTGGCGTGAAATCTAGTTTGTATTTTTATATTTATCGGCTGAACAAATTTGTTTTGAAATATGGGGTCATCTTTTTAGAAAAGTGTGAAGCTTAGTACATGACTTATTTATATTTATTTTCGTTATCAAAAATTTCCTTGGTAGACTCTATAGCCGATACATTTTGCGCTTCGATTTTCAAAACAACTTCATGAGAGGTCGCTGCTTGTGCTTGAAAAAAATATAACCACAATTCTGAGCTGGGATTATCCAAATCGTCTTTAAAATATTTTCCATTACTCAGCATTTTTCGATACTCAGAAAATAGTTTTTCAAATGCTGAAACATTTTGATAACTCTCTCAAGCGCGGGCATTAACGCAAGCCACTTTGTTTTATTATAGCCGAGCAAACTTGTGATACTCCGTCTCGGTAGAAATACAAAACTCTTTCAAAGCTTCTACTCGAACGCTTTAGAAATGAGGAATTTTTTACTATAATGCATTCGAATACAGGAAGACAATCAGCGGCAGTTTTGATCGCGTTGTGGACTATGTGGGCTCCACATCTAATCCCAATAATCTGTCTGCCGAGTGATTTGTTCAACTTTGAGTAAATATTATTATTTCCTCTCCAATTCTTTCCCCCGAAGTTGAGGTTCGTGTTATCTCCCCAAAACGCAACAAAATTTTTTATTTAAGTCATTAAAAGACAATACTTCCTTCAATACAATAATAATACAATAAGTACAATAATATCCGATGTTTCGCCTGGCTGCTCCCGAAACTCTAAAACCTTAACTTTCAAGCCTTCTTATGGTTAAAAATAGCGAGTTAAAACTGGGAATAATTTGATTGAGCCATGATTTGAAGCATCTGTTAATAAAGTTTTGCAATTGGGTTTACGTAAATACTCTTTTAAATCTTCGGTTGCTGTGGTTGACATCACATTTACGACAATAGCTTGAAACTTTGTATGTGCACATTTAAATTTTTGCTCAAAACATGCTAGAATTAAAGAAGAAGAACAGTCATTTGAGCGAAAACTGTGATGATGTAAATGTTGCTCGGTGTGATACGCTCACGTACCCCCAGCTGCAGCTAAATCTAAATCCTTAGAAGTCGGCGACTCGGTTTTCTTACAAACATTAAGCATTGACGAGCTTGAAGCACCGACTTGATCGGCAAGTCAATGTTTTTCTGATTTAAAATGTTTTTCTATATCACTGGCACCACCGTATCCAACACTAAAATCTGTTGAACATTTTTCACATGAGTAACGTCTGCGGTGTCATCTTTTGTTTGTTTTATAAATGAATACTTCTGTTGCAGACTAATATTAAAGGAACACTTTCGTTTAGCCAGTATTCTTTTGTTACAAAACACTATGTTAGAACTAAAACAAAACCATCGATAACTAACTGACAAGATGGCAATCTCTGGCCATTGCGGCATTTGTCCACAAGCTGCTCACACACAACTTCACGTGAATTACTTACACAACTTTAATTTCGCTTTGTCCTACACTAGTTGAGTTAGTGAAAAAACCGGACTTAACAGCATTGACCACAACTTCAGATGCCACCAACCCTTCAGATTTCATCTCGCTGAAAAAGGGATTTTTGAAATATATTTTTGTTTTCCACTTAAAAATTGTTTTTAATTTTAACCTCGAGTATTTTGCTAGCACGCATTCCGAGTTAATAGCAATATACAAAAGAATGAAATTGTTTTTGCTTATATTTTGTCGAATCAAAAGAAACTCAACCCTCACAAAAATTGCGAAAGCGGGACAATTTCAGCCTCGCGGGGGACAGCGGGACAGACTGCCTAAAAGCGGGACTGTCCCGCCCAAAGCGGGACGTATGATCACATTATACATACCCCATATTAAGGTAAGCATGTGCTTTCTTTCAAAAACGTGTTGTTTCAAAGCAAGCACTTTGTTTCCCTGATACATATATTCAATGAAGTTGAATATTGAAATATACTCAGTACTCACATATTTTTTTGAAGTCCGTCAGTTAAGGATTGATTCTGCTAACAGCAGAGTTCAAAACTTGCTTTGATCGGAGCAAATTCGATCCACTTTTGAAGAAAAAATAAAATCTACTTCGACACCGATTATGTTGGGATTGAAATTGCAATTATAAATAAATAAGTTAACAAAGCAAATGGGGGTGCAAAAAACATCGGGGAGAATCGAGCCTAGTGCATGTTGGGATTGAAATTGCAATTATAAATAAATAAGTTAACAAAGCAAATGGGGGTGCAAAAAACATCGGGGAGAATCGAGCCTAGTGCATTTCAAGGAGCTAAAATTTTACGCCGAGTTTGAATTGCTAAGTGCGAAGGCACTTTTCATGGCATTAGGGTTCTCTTAACTTGCCAGTTCCTCGTGAAAGGCGATACGAGCTTTAATGGTTTCCAAATTATTGACACAATGTCGGCCTTTCAAAGGTGCCCAAAAAATTTGGAGCTCCAAGACGGCCAAATGACACCGCCAAGATTACTGATAACACGATTTGGCAAATTCAGAGTGCAAAAGATTGATTGCGGTATAGGCTGTGTGGCATGGATCGTCATTCTGCAAGAACCAGAAGTTGTTTAAGTTCATGTCATTAATTTTATTAAAAAAAATTGTTGTTGTTTGTAACACCCACTCATTAGATTCAGTCACACACTTTCACCTACAGCAGCCGCATTCTGTCTGTTAACAACCGACGGCGGGCGACGGAGACATTGGGAGTTAAATAAGTAAATAAATAGGGTGTCGCAACAAAGCGAGGAGCGCCTGGGCCGAGAGCATTTCTCACAACCATGCCTTGTGAGGGAATGGAGGGGACCTACAATTTTCTGTCGGTTCCGAACGGCTAATTGAGAAAGCGCTTTTCATGGTAGTGGTTTTACTAAATTCCTCGCCAAAGACGATACCCGTGAAAAAACATTTTTGCCTCTGCTGGGATTCAAACCTCGAACCTCTGGGTTAGCAGGTGGACATGCTAACCATCACGCCACGGGTACCACAATTTTGACATTGGGAGTTGTCCCTTAGAATTACCGTTTGCACAAACTTGCTTACAGCGGCGCGCTGCGTGCTTCATTTCGGACAAAACTTCTTTCAAAAAATGCACTGCTTGGGCAATTTTTTTTTGTTCAGCGGATTTATGATACTGACTTTTTGTCAAAAGTTCAAACGGGCTCCTGTCAGTCAAAATTAGCTTTGATTTAAAAAGAAACCATTAGAAGGCCCAGTCTTTGCTAAAACGAATTTTCTTTTAAATTTTGAAGTTTACTTCACTTTTTTTTAATTTTCTCCGAAATTTAATGACCGAGGTTCGAACCCTGGTTTACAGTTAAAAGAATTCGATGCGAGGAACTTGGTGACAGTTTACTCGACTGAAAATATTTATACCTATTTCAAAAATAATTCCAATTCGAGCACGAAATATAAAACAAAAGTTTAAGAGTTAGACGCAATTAGCAATTTTATCGTTGCGTTGGTTTAAACAAAAGCAACGTGATTGATTTTTTGGTAAACAATGTCCGGCAAGCATAAGGATTAAGGAGTAGTGACAAAAATTAAAAGCTTTATTAAAACCGCACTCTATCTTCAAACGAGTTAATAGGCAAAAAATAAAAAAAGATGGCCGCCACTACGAAATGGTGGAAACATATTTTTTCACTACTTTCTTAAAGTGCCAAATAGTTTGACTTGCGCCGCAACAAAGCAAATATTTTAAGCAAAGGTTTGGTATCTCTAATGAGGTCTGCAACAATCCATTTGTGATAGCTTCGGGAAAAGGAGCAAAATTAAACTCTATTCCAACAAAAAAATTTAGTGCAGTTTTATGGGGCTGTGGTCAATGTCGCGGTTGTTCTTTGCACCAAACAAATACTACTTATGTAATAGTCAGTATGTTGTATATCTCTCTATAAACCTATATATTTTTCTATATACAACTAGCTGAGCCGCCCGGCTTTGCTCGGGTCTGTAGTTTTAAGGTTACCGTTCTCGTTTTTCCTCTTCCGTGAGAATTTGTGGATGAAATATAATCTTTCTTACTGTGGGTATATGTGGCATCCTAATGCTGAAAGAATTTTTGAAATCTATCCAGCAGTTTCTAAGTTTCCATTCCCCACCCCGTTCCTGAAGGAATCTTCCGTTCCCGTGGAAATATGTGAATGAAATATAAGTCCATGTCACTGAGGGATAATGTAACAGTTGAAAGAATTTTTGAAATCGGTCAAGTAACTTTATGGTTCCCGTTATCGTTCCCGTTTCTGTTCCTGTGGGATTATAGGGATGAAATATAATTCAAGTTACTGATGAAGAGAGATAATGTAGCACCTCTAGTGCTGAAAGAATTTTTGAAATCTGTGGAGTAGTTTCTAATTTTCCGTTCCCAACCACGTTCCTGTGGGAATATGGGGATCAAACCTTGACAGGAACCATCTCTGGACTAAACTATGTCTACCCTGAATATTTCATAAGAATCCGTTGGGTGGCTTAGGAGTTTACCCGGACATACATACATACATACATACATACATCCTGTTTTATATATATAGATTATACATAGAAAAATGAAAGGAATCAATCTTATGGTCTGGGAGCTTTTAGAATTGAAAAAGGGTAAGCGAAACTTTAATAAAACAGATAAAGCATCTTAGAAGTAATCTGAACGACAAATTGTGAAAAACAATGAATATGATATCCAGTCTGGGAAATGGTACAAAATTTATACCTCTGTATATTCCCAAAGCTGATTTATTGATTATGTCAACAATTTATTTGATTTGATTTTGTGTTGTAAGGACTCCGAAATCCGAAACTGAAGTCAATCGCGCTAAAACCGTACCTACTACATTCTAAACATTATCTCGAACTCTCATATATGTTTGCTGTTGATCTGTGTATAGGGTTTTCCAATCAGGAGTTCACAACTTTGAATTCAATATATGAACGCACCCTTTCACTAGTCATTGATGTTATTCAATAAACCAAAAATTCTTTAGACATTTTCTAGTCATTGACCGGAACTCTGGTGGTTTTGCGAAGAATTTGAAAAATCCTCCAATACTAAATTCATTGCCATGAAAAACGCTTTCTCGATTAGCCGTTCGGAACCGACAGAAAATTGTCCCTCACAAGATACGGCCAGGCCCCGGAGCTCACACTTCTGTTGCGCCATCCTATATAAGACCGCAACGCTAAGTGCGTTAACTGCAATTCTCTGTCGTAATTCTTGCCCTAGGAGACAGGCATTTACCAGTCTAGTGAAAAAAATCGAGTCCACATATTCGTTGTGTGATGTTGCTGTTTCAGTGAGACAACGGGTTGGTCGAAGTGCCGTTCAGGCGTCGCGTCGATAGCAAATGATCGACAGCGTCCGATTGGGTCGAACGAATCCACCGCTGCAAACCTGTTCGCGGTGGCCACATGAGCAAAGTCGAGTTCCGTTCATAAATCTTTTGGTTAAACTTCAAGCCCGTCGTAAAGTTTTTGAAATATTTCAAATGTTTTGTAGTTCAATCATTAACGTCAGAAAAAACATCCTAGAAATGCAAATGAACCGAGCTGAGTTTTGAATATGACTTTGGGGAGATTTAGAAGAACTAAACTTGAAATTGTCCACCAGGATTTCCTATCTGCATTTTTCGCCGTCTGAACTCAGATTTTTAAACATATCTGTTCTCCGTTGAGATACGAACATTATTAGTTACTCATTATTACATACTTATTTGTTGCTCTTTGTACGCTTTACAAACAGAGTCCTTTGGTTAGTTTACCTATCTTTCATCGATATTGAGATATTGGTCGAAAAGTTAAAAATTTACGTATACAAATAGTTTTTTCATATTTTCTCTTTTATCGTAATAAATATCAAAAAAATATTTATTTTCAAACTTGTTCTCTTTTTTACATGTCCGAATAAAATGAAATCTTAGTCGACAATTTTAAGTTAAGCTTTTCTAGGCCTTCCCCACGACATATCCAAAATTCAGCTCTATTGGTTCATTTGAATTTCTGAAATACTGAACGTTTAAAAAAAAGTCCTTATTGGAAAACCCGGTGCATTACACTTTATTGCCTCAAGTGACCTTAATAAAATTTAACACTTTGGCTGCAAAGCCGTTTTAACATTTTGGTTTATGCCAGGCCAAATTATTTTTTCTCCAATTTTCTGTACCTAAGTGTTTCAAAAGCAGTTTCCAATCAATCCCGACTTTTTTTTCGTCATAACTGTGTAATTCTAACGGTATTTGTGTGTCGCACGTTTTTGTACAACGCGACGTGGTCCTGTAAAAAGAAAATATTTTTTGAAGCCACGTCCGTCGTACGAAAACGTAAAGTTATCCTATGGCCACTAAGTTAAACCAAAATTTTCACCAGAAGCCATACAATCAATCCGAAACTCATACAAAATCCAATATACTGTCGCACAAAAAAATTCGACATGACCTGTTAGGCGTCTCGCGAAAATGTGCGACGCGGCTTCTGAGGAACCATGAGGTGTTGCACGAAAACGTATGACACGGCAGGTAAAGTGTTAAAGCTAGAACTCTACAAACTAACTAAATAAATAACAAAAAGGTAAATATAAAGACAAGCCATATTAACTAAAAGACGCAATAGTGAATTTAATAATCATGGCTATCCAATTTGATGGTTCAATAAAAAGTAAAGAGTTTTTATGAAACTTCAAACACACACTTAAAGTTCCCGTTATTCACGCATCACGCTGCGAAATTAAGTTAAATAAAAGTTGAACGGAAACACACAAATTTCAACAATTTTGTACGGCCATCAATATCGTACCTTTCTGTGTGTTTGATTTGTCACCGCTGCGCCGCACCAGTCGTGCGGGTAGAAAGTTCACATAAAAAATCAGTATGTGGATGCGGGTTCAATCTTCAAATCTATGAATCAGTGAGTTTGTTTTGCTTAAAGGCCCATGAAAACCAAAACCATGTTTTTTCCATTTACCTATGCAAATAATGTTTTTTTTTTCCATTAACAGGTTTTTAATCGGAACATTTAAGAAGCACGGGTGTAGGTAGGAGGATATATGTATAACTTTTTTTGTCTTAAGGCTTTTTTGGTAGGTTTGTAGGTCGAAGTGAAAACTGGACTAAAGCTTAGTCAATAAAACTTTTCAACTTCTCACCAGTAAGCCATTAGGTTATGTTAAATAAAACTAGCTTGTTTCCATATTTAGGAATTTTTAATAAGGACACAGAAGGTGTGTGTGTGTATGAGTACATACCTAACGTATTACGGTTCTTTGCAAAAAACTGCTTTCAATTTCCTCTAAACCTTGAACCAAATACACGAAGTGGGCGTGCAGATTGAACAAAGAGAGAGACTCTCGAACACTATTAGATGCAGAGTTCGTTTACAATTGACTGCAATGGAACGCCATAAATTATCTCATTTCATTTCAGGCATAAATCTACCCACTACATTGGACTTATATTAAAACCGGAGCAACTTTGCTTTGCGCACCGATGAATGTTGCAATGTGTGCAGCCTACCTAACAAGCATGCAATTTATTGTGTTGATTTAATTTCACTTTTTGTTATTTTTGAAAGTGGAATGCATTTCATTTTCAGACAACAAAGTGTTTAAATTGATAATAGTTGGTTGGGGATTTTAATTAAGAAGGAATAACAACTGCTTTAGGGTCGTTTGAGTGAACAAAAAAGGTAATTTGTGTTCTCTCAATTCTCAAAGCCTTTTACTCTACTGACCAAAACCATTTCAAACAAGACAAATACTTCCTTAAATAAACAAGAACCCATAAGACACGTTTTAGATGCCAAACTAAGTGACAAATGATACAGTCCAACGTCAGGTTAGAAATCCTGACTTCTTTGCTTTTGAACCTTGCCTAAAAAGCTTAATGGTGATCTCATAGTGAGTAATGCAGTCATGATTTTGAACGATGGAATTCGCCAGTGTATGCTTGTTGGGCTCAGAAAAACAAATATATTGAAGAACGAAAGCTTCTAATTAACCGACAGTACGGCTTTCATAGTAAAAAATACACTGGTAATTTGATGGCTTGTCTCACCAAAACGTGGAACCAATCTTTACATTGTTTTGGAGGAAGTAAGACTATTGCGCTTGACATTTCTAAAGCATTTGATACAGTTTGGCATCAAGCTCTCTTGTCGAAAGTGCGTCCATTTGGTATCGACGAGTCTCTTCTTCGTAAGATTAGAAATTACCTTTCCGACCTTTCAATACATGTTGTATTGGATGGCTTCAAGTCTGATACCCACTTCATAAATGCTGGTGTGCTCCAGGGCTCTGTTTTGTATCCGATACTCTTCCTTGTCTTCATAAAAGATCTTTTGTCTGAAACCTGTAATCCTATTAAATGTTTTCCAGACGTCTCTACTCTCAGTTTCTCATATTCGTTTCCAACTTCATGTCCCCGCTCGTCGGATGTGGAACTGGAATGGTTGCGTATAACTAAGGAGCCAATTATAGCCATCAGGAAAATTTGAGACAAATGAAAACATAAATTTTTTCGTGATTAGCGGAAATAGTGAACAGGAAAAATATGTCAGCTGCCAGGCTCTCATCTCTTCCAAATCACACACCAGCAACTGGTCATCCTTATCGATTTACACGAAAAAAATAATCTGCCAGTGGAATATATGGAAAATGGAATCCAAACTCTGGAACGGTTTCTTCCACTTTGCATGAAGTTTCAATCAGCTGACACGAATAATAATTAAACTATGACAGGAAAATACATAGAAAATACAATTTTAGTTCAATTGAACATCTTTTTGGCAAAAAAAATTCTCTGGCTTATTTCATATCGATTGGAACAGCATTTGCAATTCAGTTCTAATGAAACATAGTTCCATGGTTTATGTTCCATTTAAACATTTTTCATGATTCGTTTTCCTGATCACTATAACTCGCCCCTAACTCATTGAACTCTGACCTTGACGTCATTGTTACTTGGGGAAATATTAATCGTGTGGAATTAAATGCCTCGAAAATCCAATGCTGACTTTTGTCGGTCTATTCCAACTCACATAAAAATCTAATTCTAGAAAGATTGCATGATCTTAAGCCAAACGCTAAACCTGGCGTTGATGGTATTCCTGCGAGAGTTTTGAAAAGATGTTACAGTTCTCTGGCGCTTCCATTACTAATCATTTTCAATTCTTCACTGTCATCTGGACTGTTCTTGGATGAATGGAAATCCTCTTTCTTGATTATATTTTTAAATCGGGTTCCAAAATTTGTAAACTATCTGCAATTCCTAAGTTTTTTGAAAGCCTTGTCAAAAAAAAGCTTGATTACCTAGTGAAGGAACATATAAGTGATACCCAACAACCCAACATGGGTTCATTTCGGGAAGATCACCAATTTAACATGTTTCTCTTCTTTCGTTGTTGACGCTATTGAAAGTAAAGAACAAGTGGATGTTATTTATACCGATTTTAGCAAAGCGTTTGATTCGATTTGTCGACTGCTTCAAAAATTGGAATCTTTTGGTTTCCACTCAAACCTCCTTCAATGGATCTGTTCCTTTCTCATAAAAAGGGTACAAAAAGTCAAAATTGACGAATTCACCTCAAGGCAGATAAATTGTACCTCTTGTGTTCCACAGGGTAGTCATCTAGGTCCCCTGCTTTTTATCATATTTATTGATGATAATGTTAACTGTGTCAACTTCAGCAAATGCCTCATATACGCAGACGATCTGAAACTTTTTCTGAAAGTAACCTCTATTAGTGATTGCCAAAAACTCCAATTGGATCTTGATAATCTATCTGGCTGGTGTGTGTTAAACCGCTTGAATCTTAACGCCAAAAAATGTTTTGTAATTTCTGTCTCAAGAAAGAATCATACGCAAGAGTTTTCATATTATCTTGATTGCAACTGAAAAAGAGAACTGAAAAACTTAAAGATTTAGGCGTACTTTTTGACTCCAGATTCTCTTTTACACCACATATAGAAGCTATTGTATCAAAAGATAACTCAATGTTAGGATTTATCAATAGGAACTCAACAGGCTTTACTAACCCCTACACCATTGTGTCTCTTTATACCTCACTAGTAAGACCCAACCTAGAGTATGCAGACATCGTCTGGTTGTTGGTGAGGGCACCAACAATGTTTTTCCGATCGAATTCAGAAAGTTCTGAATAGGTTTACGAAGTATGTACTTTACAAATGCGATGGTGTTTTCATCCAAATTCCACAGCTAGGCAGAATCTTCTAGGTTTGCAGTCGTTCAAATCACGTAGAACTAGTCATGACATATTTTTTGTGCGAGATATTTTATGTTATAATATAAATTGTTCCTTGTTGTCCTTGATTTGTTTTTATGTTGAGGGATAGAAATCTTCTTTTTCAATCAAGGCACAGAACTAATTATAGCATGAGTGAACCAATTTCAAGATAAATTAGAGAGTTTAACGACATTTGTGGTCATATTGATTTAGCTTTCTCCAGAGATAAATATCGAAATAAATAGTATTACTTATTTTTAAGAAATTGAAACCTATTTAGTTATAATGTGTAATCTGTTGAGCTCATTGCTCGTAGAGGTAGTAAATAAATAAGCTCAACCGCACCCAACTACCATTATTGGTACCTACATCCAAGAAAATGAAAAGCAGTCAGAACTGGGTATGTGTGCAAAACGAGGATTCTTAAAACGATGCAAGAAAGGCTACAATTTGTAAAGCCTATATTTACCAAACTAGAGTATTCCATCTTTGGGCTGGTGCTCCTCAAACATCATTGCCCCTGCTTGACAGGGTCCAAAATAGAGCATTCAAACTGATAGGAGCCAGTTCAATTGTAGGTTCAATTGATTCTCTGGAACATCATCGTAGTGTTTCATGTCTCTCTGTTTTGTGTCGCTATTTTTACAAACAGTGGTCTAGTGAAATAGTCAGTTGCCTGCGTAAGGAATTCGCATCAATTTTCCATTCAGCCCAATTTCAGTCGTACAGTTAAGCACAGAGATTCATATTTTAGTCGCTCAACCTGGAATTCTGTACCCAACACTATTTCCCTCCTTGCTCACTGCAATGTACAGAAATTCAAAAATAATGTGCATCGATATCTCCTTTCTTCTTCTTTTCTTATTTTCTTACACCCGCACTGTGTTTTAAACTTTATAAGGGTAGTCACAACCCCTTGAAATGCGCGTGAATTAGAAAAAAAAGTAGAAAGACAAAACTGAGTTTTCGTACTTCTTTAAACAAAGACTACCTGAGGAACCAGCATAATTATCTTAGATCCTTATATTGTTCACTGTTACTATTTCATTTGCACGTATTCATAATTAACATAAAAATGAGCTCGCCTGTTAGCCCGCCCAACACGACTTCGATTATTGAAACCACTTGTGATTCAAACATTTGTTTAAGCCCACGAGCAAATCTGTCGGATTAGAAACAGCCTACTTTGCAAACATCTGCGCTTGATATGAAGAATGATTGTGTCACCACATAGAATATGTTTTGTATGCCACCATCATAAGCTTATTTTCACAAATAAATCCATGCCCTCGAATTAGTAATGTTCAAAGTTGTCATCGTCTACTGTCCAGGGAATTAATTTTAATCATGTATTGCTCAGGTATTTCTAAAAAATAAATTCGTTGCTCCACAAAAAAAAGCAATGAATAATTTAACCTAAAAGAAAAATAAAACAAAAAGTGTTTGGTCCACATCGACAATCAAAGACTATGCAATGATAAAAAAATCACTTAAACAAAAAGAAGCCGATCATCAGCAATTCAAGAATGGAGAATAGAACAAGATTGACGAGAGGTGGAGAAAGCAACTTCTGTTAAAATTAGAATCAATGACCGCAATCAATTTATTCTTCTTCTCGTAGTGTTTGTTACCAACCCAACCTATACGGTAGACACTTTTTTGAAGTGAAAACTTCTTTAGGCGCGTTTGGCACTTTTGCGATGGGGGTAAAGCAATGAATTCGCGACCGACACCATTTTTTGGCTCATTGTATTTCGTATGTAAATTCGTCATAGCCCAGCGTCTCAGGTTCGATTCCCAGCAATGACTTCCATTTTTTTTTATTTATTTAAAGTGAAAACATAAACAAAAATTGTGGCCACGGCTGGAATTCGAACCTGAGACCCTTAGTCTAATAGCCATCGACTCTACCATTGAGCCAAGAAACACATTAATTTTGAGCTGCTAAATGACTTAAAAGAATGGAATAGCAACATTACCTAGTATACTTACCGACTCGGAGAAATACAGAGAAGAAAGAAAAAATAAGAAGCACCAAATATTTTACTACCATTTCAATGAAGTGGATGAGTGAAGCTGGAATCATGGCAGAGTAGGAGACGCACTGGTCGATGATTCGAACTTTACAACAAATTAAAAGAGATCAACAACTCATCGCGATGATTTATCAATGGAATTGAAATGGTTGCATGAAAATAGTTTGAAAAACCATTACTCAAATATTCACTAATTTCGTTTCTAAACTTAATGCATTGTCCTTTCATTTTATTGTCAAAGTTTACGAGCGCAGTTACAAAATCTGTAGACACTATCGTTAAAAAATTGAATGTATTGATTTTAACAGAATTTCACAAGGGTGACGAAGAAATATAGATATGATATTCCAGATTTCAATTAAGTTGCTGGTTTCAGAAGGCACGATAGTCCAGCAGCAGGAGCAGCTATCTGTAAAAGGTTGTCTGATACAACTGCCATATTTTGCTCAAATCGTATGGATTTGCATACGAGGTACCTACACTAGTATATTTTTAGTAGTAATGTTTTTGATATCGGCGATTTGTGTGTTTATCGTTGCCTTTCTGGAAATGGACAGCAAGTTATAACAGTAGGGGTTTATAATTCACTGACTACGTCTTCAAGTGCAATACGACAGTTTTTATATAAAAATTTATTTATTTAGTCTGAAGACGCTTCTGCATACCTTCACGATAAAATTGGGGAGAGATTTGATGATTTCCCAATGACTTTGAGTGGTGATTTTAACATCAACTTCGGCGATGCTACAAATTTGCCACTTTTTCATTTTTTAAAAGAAGAATACTATTTTACAATTGACGAATGACCGCAGCCTTAGTACATAGACCTATTATTTCAGTATTAGAATACGATGATTGTAGAGATAGAATTGTGAATGAAAACTCATAAGTTTCATTGATGTTCCTCTATATGTACATCTACATAAGTATATTATTAAAGATTTTCCTGTACCTACATTAAAATATTTACTGAAAATTCAATTCTGTTTTCACTTCCGTCGGCACTCCCGGAGTGCTTCTTTTTTTTATTGACGAAGGAAGTGGAATTCTTGATTGGTGTTTTTAAGTGGCGCTCTAATTTCTCAAAGCATTTCTTTTTAAATGTAGGCCATATGAGAATATTATGTATGTCATTAGTTTAATATATTCAATGTAATTTAATTTAGGTTTACGGATTTGAAAGTATAGTTCTAGTTTCTAATTGAATGTTATTTTATCTTTCCTTTTCAGGTTGGCTAAAAGGTTATCAATCGCTGAATAAATACAGTCCAATCAAATAAATACCAAAAGCAGAAGAAGGAAAAAAAGACGCTCCAACATGCCAGGTTCGAAGACAATCATAAAAATCCTATTTACGCTGTGCGTATGGTCATTTGCAATGCTGGGACTGTTTAAAATTCGTGATGGCCAGATAGTATCACAGGAGTATGTGTCAGTGCCTCTAAATGGTCGGATATTGCTGCAGAAGGAGAATAAGTATGGTGTAGATCCCACCTCAACAACAACCGATAGATTCGATCCGTCCGAAATTTTAGTTGATAACAGAACAGGTAAGTCACGAGTTGGAGATATCAAATGTTTCTGGAGTGTCTTCTTAAAAAAGGCGCCTTCCTTTTCAAAGCCTTGACTATTTGCATTAGTTTTGATATTCTTTTATACCTGAATAAAATAGCAATACGTTAAATTGTTTACACTTGCGCACATGCGCCTACGTAGGAAAATACAAAAGAAATCATTGAATATTGGCCTATTGGGTCTAGACGAGACGCCAGTATTTTGATAAGAATCATTGTTTGCAGTTGTTTTTATTGTTGTAAAAAAACCACGTTCTTTTTCTGTGTTTTTCCCTATGAGAAAGAGTGAGTTATTGCCCCTGTTTGATTTTCGAAGTTATGTTTGCCATGTTATGTTTATATGTAATAACAAGGAACGATCGCCATTCCATTCAAACCAAACACCTATATATATGTAGTTTTTTTTTCGTGTCTATCTTGGCAGCATTGTTAACTCATCGATAACGCGTGTTTTATGTTGAAGTGCTCTATGTTCATACGTTGTTTTGTTCATTGTGCCTGGTGTTGTTATATCTTTAACTAACATTTCGTTGCTTTTAATTTTTGAATAAAACGATGTTAGAACATCGTGAGTATAAATACCTGGCCGCAAGTCGTGATTTGCATCAATAAAATTGCACACTAACAAATTTTTGCAGATTTGTATATTTCCTTGTATTAATATGTCACCAGAGAGATATATCGAACTTTGAGGACAACAGTGGCACTAAACAAAAATACGTGCTTTCGAGTTAGAGCCTCAGTCAGACCCATCTTTTGCACAGATCCTGAAAGGGGTTAGGGCACAGAGTGGAACCTAAGATTCAAGTAGTGCCATTTTGCCTACAAACTAATCTCAACATCGACCGGAAACCCTCGTTGCCATTTTTGTCGGTTGGTTTGAAATCAATTTGAAAAAGTGATCGCTCCTTATTGACAGTTTTGGTATTCTTTGAGTTTCTACATCGGAGAGGTTAGAAACTTCATACAAAACTGCTATAGTAAACTTTTTTTTCAACAAAGTGAAAAGTATACGTGTAAATAATGAAACTAAATTGCTTAAAGACGTTGATTTAAATAAAACGCTATGTTTGATTTTACCTTAAGACGTTATACCCAAGCACTGCGCTTATCTAGCGGCGGCGCGGTGGCGTGGATCACCGGTGGTTCACAGACAAATTCATTTATCTGGCGGCGTAATAATTTCACATTGAAAAGTACCCTTATACGAAAAACTTGGCATCTTTTGCACACAATTCGTAAATGATGGTGTTTCAGGCAAAGGCTCAATTAATTATAATTATAAACAGAGACACCCTTACACCTTCAAACCTTTGACTAGCCAGTAACAACTTTTTAAAATAATATGAACAGTAACTAACCTTTGACAATTCAAGCAAAACAAGCGAGTTCACAAAGGAAAATTCAAAGGAAAATAAACTAAATTTTGGTTGAAAGTAAAACCTTGGAATGATGGTTTAGTTTTTTTTTTTTTATTATTTCAGAAACAAGATTTGTTTAAAAATAATTAACGCAAAATATCAGGCAATGGCAAACGTCAAATGAATTAAAGCAAGGCATATACAATTTAGATTTAAGAGTGTGAAGTTAAGATCAGTTAAAAATGATTGAACATTATTTTCACTTTCATTTACAGTTCGGGGTGAACCTGGGCCTCAACCAACATCTTTCTATAACGACTTCGATTTCGGGCGAGCTCTCTCCAGTTTCGCACTCCAAGTCGGTTGAGGTCTTCATCCACTTGATTGCGCCACCTAAGACGAGGTCTTCCCCTTCCGCGATTTTCCTGCAATGTGCTTTCGAACACCCGACGAGCCGGAGCGTTTGGGTCCATCCGCTCTACATGGCCCAACTATCGTAGCCTCGCGATGCGTACTTTTCTGGCTACGCCCATGTCGCGGTACAGCTCATACAGCTTGTTCTTGTATCTTCTTCTTCACACATTGTCTTCGCATACGGGACCAAAGATCATTCGGAGAATTTTTCTTTCGAAACGACCAAGGGTTTCCTCATCCGCTTTCGATAAGGCTCATGCTTCCGCACCGTAAAGCAGAACTGGGATGATCAAGGTCTTATATAAGGTTACCTTGGTTTGCCCCTTCTTCATTCAAAGAAGCAACGGTTGGCAAGAGTTATTTTCCGTTTAATCTCCGCACTGAAGTTGTTGTCCGTGTCTACAGCGGATCCTAGGTAGACGAAGTCCTGGGGCCCTACTCTGTATTTCGTTTCGAATCGTAAGTCTATTCGAAAGTGATTTTCGATTCGATTATGAATTCGTACTCTGTATTTCGTTTTCGAATCGAAAAAAAAGTACTTGTTAATATTTTCATTAACGGAATAGATTTGCGAAGTCTTGAAATATTTCTCAAGATATCTGTCAAATCAAGCAAAAAAATAATATCAACGCAAATTACAAACAAGTACAAATATAAATAAATGAAATAAAAAAATCGTTTTCGGATTTGCCGTTCCGAAAGTGGCAGATTCGAATCCGCTTTAGAAATAAAGAGTACAAAATATTCGTTTTCGGAAATGTTTGCTTTCGAAACGAATTACAGAGTAGGGCCCCTGTACTACCTCGAAGTTATGTCTGTCTATTGTGACGTATTGTCCAATTCGTTGATGTTCTGTGTCCTTGTTTGATGACAGCATATACTTCGTTTTGCCCTCATTAACAATCAAACCCATTTTTGCCGCTTCTGTTTCAATACTCGCAAAATCACCTATGACATCACGCTTTTTTCTTCCCATTACGTCAATATCGTCTGCATAGGCGAGTAATTGTACAGACTTTTGAAGAATGTTCCTCTGGTGTTGACGTTTGAGTTTCTTACAATCTGTTCAAGTATGATGTTGAAGAAATCGCATGACAGTTTGTCGCCTTGCCTAAAACCTTTTTCGACATCAAAGGTCTCGGTGAGTTCTTTACTGACCTTGATGGAGCAGCGTGAATTCTCCAAAGTCATCCTGCATAGTAATTTTCACTAGTGCTGGCTCAATTTTAGAGCGATTTGAAGTGAGTATATGTAGATATTTTGAAATCATATTTAAAACGTCCACAGTGTTTCCATCACCAACTGCCAATTCTACGATTTATTTGCACTCTTAGTG
The DNA here is from genome assembly GCA_914767635.1 of Melanostoma mellinum. NCBI lineage: Eukaryota > Metazoa > Arthropoda > Insecta > Diptera > Syrphidae > Melanostoma > Melanostoma mellinum. The sequence continues at coordinate 218,275,847 of OU612058.1, forward strand.
CTAAACTGACTTTCATTACGATGTTTGCATGGTTGAATTGAATATGTTGCAAATAGCCGCATTCTTCTAAGTTCTTGCTGTCCAGTATTTGAGTTCTCTCGAACCATATGCCTGCATATCTTAAACGATATTTGTTTTCACAGTTTCATTTAAAGTAATTAAGTTAATATCACAAATAGGGTGGAGTACAACAGAAATGGGGGACCCGGGATCTGGTGCATTTATTTCAACGATGGCGATGTGGAGAATGGAGATGACATACATAAATATTTTTGCCGATACCGACTAAATGAGCAAGCGTTTTTAACAGCGGTGTAATAATTGTCGGAACACTTGCTAATTAATCGCGAGATGCGATACTCATAGTATCAGTAGTGAAATCAGTAATAGGGCCTATACTCTACTCAAAAAATTTTGTTCAAACGTGTGTTTGTGCAAACATAGTTTCGCCACACACTACACAAATATGTTTGAGAGATACTAGTTGCGTGCCGTTTTTCAATGAGCTATTCAGCATGTGCAGCTTTAATTATTATTGCCTTGGCTATTAAACAAAATTTAAAAACAAATAAAAAGAAATTTGGTGTAAGGAGTGGTTTATTCATCGTTACTTTATGAAAATTGACATCTGTTTGAGCAAAATTCACACACCACTCTAACATGTCTATGCAAACACGGAAAATTCAAAATTTTTAAAGTTAGAAATGTTGCCAAAATTTATAAAAAGGGTTGTCAGCTTGTCAGCTGTATGAGAATGCATTTTTTTTTTTGTATTACAGTCAAATGACGAAAAAGACTTATCTTCTGAATATTTTGACTTCATGTTCGTACTTAACTTAAATCAAAAATTTCAAGTTAATTTTGAAGTCTTTAATAAACCTTTCGTCTAGGGCAGTCAAAAAACTTGAAGTGTAGAACCTGATGTTAAGAGAATTTAAACCAATCAAATCGTTCAGAGCAATAAAAAGAATTCAATCACCTAAAAGACTTCAAGCAGTAAAAAAAAAGACTTCATGCAGTTAAAAGACTTCATTAAGTTAAAAGACTCCAAGCAGTAAAAACGAATTTAAGCAGTCAAAAGGCTCCAAAGCAGTCAAAATGACTGCAATTACTTCCAATGCAATCAAAAGACTTCATGATTGCGAAGAATGTAAGACTTTTAAAAGACTTCCAAGATTGTAATCAGCTAATTAAGTTAGGTATTGCATTATCTTGGTGGTACCCGTGGCGTAATGGTTAGCATGTCCACCTGCTAACCCAGAGGTTCGAGGTTCGAATCCCAGCAGAGGCAAAATGCAAAAATGCTTTTCCACGGGTATCGCCTTTCGTGAGGAATTGGCAAATCCTCCGTTAGTAAATTCATTGCCATGAAAAGCGCATTCTCAATTAGCCGTTCGGAACCGGCGAAAAATTGTAGGTCCCCTCCATTTCTGAGAAATGCGCTAGGCCCAGGGGCTCCTCTCTCTGTTGCGCCACCCTATTTATTTATTTTTTATTTATTGCATTCTTTTGACTTCAAGTCCTTTCACTGCTCTAGACGATTGGTTTACCAAAGACTTGAAAATTAACTGCGACTTATTTTTGTAAGTTGAAGTTCTGCGATAAGGAATGTGAATGTATTCCGAATATTCAGTTTAATGAATGGGACTTTCTGCATTCTTTTAAAATTCTGGTAGTCAGGCATTCCAAAAAATAATCCATGTTATAATGTTGATGTACGTCTCAAACTAAATTTTTTTACCGTTAGTGTCAACGCTTCGCAGACGTTTTCGAGAACATGGTTATATTGCCCAAAGTCCAATAAAGTTACCTATGCTGACAAAGAAACATTAGAAATAAACACCTTCACTAGTCTGCCCAAAAAATAGAGGAATAGTAAAGTAATTGAAAAGAAACCAATTCGATCAACATAAGTGTGGATACTGGGCAGTCCGAAAACAGCTGCTTCATCATTGTGATCTAGCACTATCTCTCGAAACACCTACATATAATAAGGAGAGGAATATGTTCTACGACTTAAGTTAATAAGAAGATGGTCAATTATGCACACAGCTGACTTCTCAAAATAAGACCCACAACGATTTGGCTCGATGACAAAACTAATACCATCTTCACACTCGCGCGAAGTCTGGCAACGCGAAGAGATTTTCAACTGAAACGACTGTAATGAGCTTATTTAAAATTGACCAATAGGAAATCTTTTCCTATCAAAAATGACAGAAAATGCAGTGTTTAACGAACCAACACCAGCCTACACAACCTTTTTTGAGAGGATATAAACACTTCCATTTCAAGAGCACCAAGGACGCTTCTTTGCCCTTCTTTTCGTTAATTGGGAACAATAAAAAAAAATTGACAAAACCCAGTTCTCGCTATTAATACTCCCTTTCAGAATGTAATGTAGATGTGCAGATTTTTAAATTTCGGTTACTATCTCATGGTCCTGGCCGAAACAAGTTTTTGGCCCTCTGATGTTTTTTTAAATTGTACCACAATATCATACAAAGTTGTTTGATCGAACAATACAAATTCATTATTTCTGCAAAGATATTTTTAGTATAAAAATACTTCGTGCTTCTTTACTTGTCTGGTATCTGACATGGTACTTTACAAGAGAGGTTATTCATTTTCGCCTTCGAAGCTTTGCAAGTATATCATCTCTAAAGTGGAATGGCTAATACTTCGCAAGTAAATTTTTTATATTATAAACAATTTTTGTCATTTATAAACAATTCATTTTAGCTTCCTATAGTAATGTCTTTTTCTCTTTTATTTTATAGCAATGGACGATGAGCAGCTGGTCCGTGACGTGGAGTCGCGCATTCCATCGCTTCCTATCGCATATTGGAGCAAAAATAAAAACTTTTTGCAGCAAAAGTCCTCGACGTGTGCGAAGTATCCCTCGATCTTCGAATTAGAATTCAACAACATCTATTGGCAGACAATGCGCACATCAAATGGAACATTCCAGCTCTTTGGTGCATACTACGACATCCGAAAGAGTTCACTCCTTGGTCCCACTGTGCGCATTCTGGGCATGATCGATCGTATTGAACCCAAAGTGAAAACGTACTGCCAATTTTGGTTCGATGGACAAAAGGAACCTTTCATAGTTAAGACTTTTGAGTACAAATACATTTGGTACAACAAATGGGGAAATTACAAACAGGGTATATACCAACCATATCTAATAGCCTGTCAGATTCCCAAGCCATTCCATGGAGTCGTACCTTCGTCGGTTTCCATGGTTGAAAAGGAGTGCGAAACAGCAACGAATAATCTCCGAGTCATATACAATCGACCACCAGATGATCATAAGAAGGGATTTGCTGTTTGCGTTAAGGGTCTAGATTTCCTCTATGATGACCTTTCTGTTAGACTTATTGAATGGATTGAAATGTTAAATATCCTAGGAGCCGATAAGATATTTTTCTACAACTTACAAGTCCATCCGAATATTTCAAAGGTCTTGAGCCATTACGAGCAAGAAGGCATTGTTCAAGTCATTCCGTTGACCTTACCCGGGGGTCAACCAAATGTCCCAGGTTTCCAACATCTTTATCTAACGAAGAAGACAAACCACAAACGCCAAAACGAAGTGATACCCTATAATGATTGTCTCTACAAAAATATCTATCGATACGACTACATTGCCTTGCTGGATATCGACGAAGTGATTATGCCAAAACATGACGACTTCACATGGATGGAACTGATGCAACGCGTCATACCAAAAGCTAAGAAAATTAAACCCGAAGGCTATGCAAGCTATAATTTCCGTAACGTATATTTTCTGGATGATCATCAACATGACCACGGCTGGCACAAAGATATACCTAAGTATATGCACATGCTGCAGCACGTTCATCGAGCGAAGAACTACACAAAGCCCAATCAATACGTCAAGTGTTTTCACAACCCCGAAAAGGTGCTAACTCTGCACAATCACTTTCCGTTGGCGTGTTTGGGTGGTGTTTGCAAGTCCTATCCGGTCGACACCAAAGATGCCCAATTGCAACACTATCGGGCAGATTGCGTAAAGACACTGCTCAAATCTTGTGAGCAATATCGTGAAAACTCTGTGGAAGACAAAACGATTTGGAAGTACAAGGATGAACTCGTTCGACGCTCCATAAAAACCCTAGAGACGCTGGGATTTTTCAAAAAATCATCCAATTCTAACATACCGACACCAAATGGGGCAACAGAACGGTGATTTTGGCTCAATTGGTGGCGATTGGGTTGGAATCAAACGCCAGCATCTGACGAACAAAATGATATTTTGTGACCGAAAACCGCAGCCGCTACCAATTCATCGTGGTATTTTTCGCTAAAAAGTTGGTATCAGAGTTTCATTGTTCATGTAAAAACATATCATATCCATCCTGCAATCTTATAAGACTATCTCCCATTTCTTCTGACTTTAAAAAAGTCTGACAAAGTCTTTTTATAACTATCGGTGCTACAAGAAAAAAAAAAAAATAAAACAAAAACCAAATTCTAACTAAGTATCGGCGGCACTATAAAAACCTTAAAGGACTTTAAAAAAAATTCAAGCAATCATTTAAATAAAAAAATCCTAGTGATGATGAGTTGCATGTGTGTTTCTTCGATATTTTTCAACTAAAGATGATTAAATAAAATTAAATATAATAAACTTATTTATCTCGTTACGATATGAATAAATAAAAAGAAATCAATTTGTGCCTTTAACAGTGACAAAATAACGTAACAAACCGTGTTGCGGGAAAAAAACTCAATATTGTTGTATACTTGTTACTGTTCTTGTTCTTAAATGAAATGTTAGTTATCTCTTATCAAGCGAATACATTCATTTTCTTGAATATCTCTGTTATGCCCTCTAAAAACATACATACATATATTTTTTTGATACCTTACCTGCGAGTGAGAAAATTAAAATGAGATTCAAAGATCGTACTAAGTTGTTTGTAAGTTTTCTACCCTGTGGTGAATGAGCTTTTGGATTTGGTTTTTTAAAATCTTCTTCCTTTCCTCAACATTTTATTGTTTCATTGAGAATTTTGTTGAATATCTTTGCATGACATGCCTTCCTTTTTTAACGAAACCTTTTAAGCTCGTCATGCTATTTAAAATTTTAGTGATGTCAAGTTTTACACATGCATGACTTTCTTCAAAAAAAAAGTTCTTGTAAAGTCATATCCGAGCTTGACCCTCTTTTATTCCTCAATACCAAAACATTACATTCTTTGAATTCTCATTTTTATTTTCTTTAATACCTTACATAATCACATATGTACCCTATACGCTAAGTATTTTAAAGTTCTAAATACATTTGATTTACTTAAGTTAAAGACTGATGGCGTTGGCAAAACGAAACAAAAAATTATTTATAACATAATTATAATGTATACTTACCTACTTTTAAACAAGTAAATGGAAATCAAGCATCACTTTCAAGAGGAGTTTATATAAATTTATCCTTTGAAATTACTATATTTTATTTCGTGTAAATATTTATGTACATTAAGTTCACAACATAAATTTACATGTATTTATTTTGTAAAATTAAGTTTTAAATAAAAAATTTAAAAAGAAAAAAAACTATTTAGGAGGATCTTTGTGTGTAATTAAAGAGTGTTTTATTTTTGGCGAATTTATTTACTAAATACTTTTGTTGTAGGTACCTATATACTTATGTTTTGTCTTCTTTTTTTTTGTATACATATATGTAATTAAGACATCCTCTAAAGAAAAGTGTTAAGCAATAAGTAAAATAACTGTTTTCTCTTCATTCAAACTCCCTAAGTTCTCCTATTCATGCTAAACATACATAAACGATGCTTACGACAGCTATTTTTATTCCTATTTTGCCAATGATGATAATTAAAAATAATAAAAAAACAAAAAAAAAATAGTCATTAATTTTTATATTTTATGTAAATTATGTTAATGTACTTACGACGCGTGGCAAAGACAAAAATTTATAATATTTAATTAGAATAAATAAACTAAATAAAACGAATTGGAATGAGTTTAAATGGTTTTTAAGACTTTGAAGACAATCATATAGGAGTTGGTTTTTTTTTACAGAGTAAAGCCTTGAGCTTATTTTGTTGAAAATGAGTTGTTTGCAACAAAAGAATTACCAAAAGCCAATATAATTCAATTATGTTACTGATATTCAACATTTGCAGTAAAAGCTCTCAGTCTAGTAATGAGGAAATCTCCGAAACTTCTTCGACCGGCTACAGCTTATCAAGGTTGCTTTTGAGGAAACCACCAAAACCGACATTTTACGGATATTTCGAGAAGAATTTTAGCGTGAAATATTTTTCAATCGAACTAATTGCGTTAAAAACTATGAAAATTAAATATTGAAATGAGAAACAAAATACTCGTTCGATAGGTAGTTTGAAATTTGAAGCTATCTTTACATAAATAACGTCATGCGTATACCGCTAGTGAAAGAAAATTTCTATACAAACCTTGCAATAAACTGTTGTCGACAGCGATACTCTGTCTGTTTTTGATTGTAGGAGCGAAATATTAACTACAGAAAAACAGATGGTGCTCAAAAATTTGATGTTTTCCATGAATCTGTTTGGAGTAATTTCTATACAGGGTGTTTTGAATATGGAAGGAGGGAGGAGGGCAATTGTATAAAAAAAATTGACTTAATTATTGGAAATATAATATACTAGCTGCGCCCTCGATTTCATCCGGGTGGAATAGTGAATTTCAGCAGCATTTTTAATTATTTTAATTTAAAATAATATTTTAATTTAAAATAAAACACATTCATGCATTAAAGTAACCTATTGTTATATTATTTTATTTAAGTACATTTTTGCACATGACGTTCTTCCTTTTACCATCTTTTTAAAAAGGTTTTGCGGTATTGATACGGTATTGATACACGTGACCGTGCCACATAGAGTTGCCTTTAGACTTTTTTCTAAGCGAACACCTGCAATTTTAGCGTCTGAGCCTTATTTACACTAGTATCTAATGTCGATTTCCTTTCACCAATTTACAGTCGACTGCAGTCGCTACTAAATTCGATTCTTTTTTGGGTACCTATTTAGGAAATTAAAAAAGTAGCGATTTTCTTTTTTATGAATGTATGTGTGTCCAACTGACTAATGAAAAAAAACAAGCACCATGGAACAAAACAATTCCATCCATATTGTTAAACACACAATTTTTATATTTTTTTTCACCAATTGTTTTCCAAATTCACAACTAAATATTAAACAATCCTGCTTCCTTTAATTTTTTTCATATACTGATGTTTTTGTTTGCCGTTTTCGATCTGTCAAAATTGTTGTGTGTGTGAAAATCCGTGGGCAAATCCGTCTCAAAAAAGAGATCGACTGCAGTCGATTTTTTTCCCTCCTAAATGAATTCCATTGAAAAAAAAATTAACTGCAGTCGACTGCAGTCGATTTTTTTGTTGAAAGGAATTCGACATAATACTCATGCTTATTTTGACATTCTATTCGATAGAAAGTTAGTCGAATTCGAAAGTTCATTTTGAGACTCGAATGATTTGAATGTTAAACATATAAAAATTTCGAATCGTTCGAGTTTCTAAATGCACTTCTTGTCAAAATAAGCACGACTGGTTTCAGAAGAAACTGCACTCTTTTAAACTAAAATGACAAATCAGTGCGAATTAAAGTAATACGAGGAATCAAAAAGTTTTCTCTTTTTGCCATTTCAGTCATAATTAAAACTATATGGTGCCGCATTCCAGATGTGTACATAATTTGTAGGTGTGAAAAATTCTAGATCTCTCGTTATTCGCACACCAACTTCCAAGAGTAATAAAGTATCTCCTCTGTGACCTGAACTGTGAAAATTTAGGTGCTGTTCACATTTTTCTTAACTAAGTTGATTTGAAAGTTGTAACAATTTAAAAATGTGAAGGTAGGAAGATTTTTATAAATCTTATGTATTTATTGACCACGTTTTAAGTTAGAGCTAACTTGAGATGGTTTTGGGGGCGTTCATAGCAATTCAGATTTTAAGATTGACTTAAAAACTTATTCAGTTTTGCGTTGGACGGATATCTTACGCTGGGTTTACATGCATCTGCAACTTCAGAAGTGCAGAAAAGTAAAGCGAGACAGATGAAGATTACAAAGCACAAAAGTTAAAAAGAGAGACGAATAGGATTATGGTTGCAGATGAAAAATTATGGTTGCAGATGAACATGTTCATCTGCACCCATAATTTTTCATCTGCAACCATAACTAAGGAAGTTCGTTCCCTCTCTATCAGACAAGTATGAATTTTACATCTTGTGTCTTTTTCCGATTTTCATCTACACTTGCAGATGCATGTAAATCCACCATTATGCCGGCCATTGACGACACAATGGGCGCGTTCGAGAACCTATCGGATAGCCTATCTCGGATAGCCGTATCTTGGATACCTTTTTGAACGATCCAAATATCTTTTTCCAGATTGCTGCAGACAACAGCTGTAGAATATTAAAATTCGACTTTTGAAAATAGAAAAACATTCAAAATATCATTGCTAGACGTTTATAACTTATTTTTTTCGAGTTCCCATGCGTTTTAGAAGACTCTTAAGCCTTGCGCAAACCAACGCGGTGAGTGCGTGCGATGCGATTGCGTTAAGTCAAATCCCTATGTAATCTTATGGACGTTTGACTTAATGCATAGGGACTTGACTTAACGCAATCGCATCGCACGCACTCATCGCGTTGGTTTGTGCAAGGCTTTATGCTGAAATAAATGCACACCAAAACAAAAAGTCAACATGAAAAGAAATAAAAATAAATTTTCTATCAGCTGATCACTTGAGAAAGGTATACCAAAAATACTCGGATACCTTTAGATAGCTTTTTAGTTGAAATGGGTGTGTGGCTCTGCTAAAAGTTTAACACGTAAACAACAACAACAAGCTATCCGGTTACGATTCTCGAACGCCCCCAATATAACTGCGCAAACTGACTTGAGCAAAAATCAAAATGGTTTTGATTTTAACATATATACATAGTTCAAACTCCACAAATAGCACAAACAACCCCATTCACAACAAAACTGAACTGTCAACTGAAAAACTTGACAACTGGCCGAGAAAAGTTAGTTAATCTGAAAATCTAACTTTTTATTAACTCACTGTTTCCTAAAAAACCGACAAAAGATTTGCCATAATTCTTTTCAATTTGAACCTTGAACGTTCATACTCACCACAATCGGCGCGTTCAAGAACCTATTGAATATGCTTTATCAGAGAACCGTATATTGGGGGCGTTTAGTAACCGTATCTGGATAGCTATTTGTTGCTATTTTCGTGTTGAAGATTTAGCAGTGGCAAATGGAAACTGTTTCTACCTGTGAAATTCGTATCTGATTGTTTTTGGTATATATGTATCTTTCTATTCTAGTGATTCAAAGAAAATTTTATTTTTTATTTCTTTTTGTGGGGTTGTGTGCACAAATTTAAGGGAAAAATAATTCTGTTGCAATAGATTACTTTTTTTTTACACGGATTTACACAGATCAAGTCAAACTAAAGTGTCTGCCTATAAAAAAAATTAAAGGAAACAGAACTACTTTTCGTTTATTCGATGAGCAAAAATATAAAAATTATATGCATAACAATGTAAATTAAATTGTATGGACACACAAACACACATACATTCATAATAAGAAAATTTGCTACTTTCTAAAACTCCAACATAGGTACATACCAAAAAAAATCTAATTTAGTAACGACTACATGCAACTGCAAATAATATTTCAAAGGAAGTCGACATTTTTAGTTTCGTGATATAAACTGGTTTGTGTTTGTGCTAAATGTTGAACACGTTTAACACCAACGAAAAGCCACCATTGAACGCCTCCAATCTGCGAAACTCACCTCATAGTTAAAAGAAAGAGAAGCTAAATCGAATTGAAGTTCCAAAACATCTCTCTCACACTCACTCAAAAAAGCGCAAAAATCCAACGAAGAATTCAGTGCAACTGTGCAAGTGTGCATTGTGCAAGTTGGTTTATTTTTATTTTGGGTGCATTTGTAAATATGATTGTTATAAAAATGTTTTCAAATAGTTTTCGTTTAATTAAAAACTAAAAGATAAATAGCAATGTTATTTCTGTGATGTAAATCCCTCTGTTCTAATCAAATCGAGTTATAGTAAAGTGTGAATTCCTTTTTATTGTGCGCGATTTCTTGCTATTTTTTGGCCTGTAGATTTCTTTTAAATTTTCTTTTCGTATAGTTTAATCAATCTTATTGTTTACCTTCTAAAAAGGAATTATTTAATAGTAATTGATTACACCCTTAAATGAACTAGTTGGCATTCTAATGCCATTTCAATGAAGTTAATCAGATTCTTTTCGGCAGAATCAGAGAACGGTTTTTGACGTCAGAAGAAATTCGTTGTCCATTGTTTATTCGTTTGAATTTTTGAAATATGGTGTTTTATTCACAAGCTTCTCATCTATTCAGTGTCTACTACATAATTTGTATTTCTGTTATGCAAAAAATAGCCAACAAAAAATGTTTGTTCTTCAGCCACTGCAAATTATTTCCAATGGTAAGTGTTTTTGATATTTGAGCTTTTAAAACTAAATTAATTTTTTAAAGTTTATTTACGGACCGATTGATTTCACTTTCGACCAACAGGAATGAATAAACTACCCCATGGTCTTGTTGGTTGTCATGTTGATTAATTTATGTTGATTTAATTTTTTATAACACAATTTTTATATTTGATTACCACTTAATCGCATATCTACTTACTACTAACATAACGGTAAGATTTGCGTTTTGTAAAAAGGAACAGTTAAAAATTACCTACCTACATACCTATTTGTTAGAAATTTTTAGTTCCAAGTCAGACTCGCACCGTGTCTAACCTTTTCAAATCGTTCTTTACACATTTTTGCAATTATAGGTCTGTTCGTTGAACTTTCCCCAGGGTTGACCCAGGTTTTCTTGACAACCCTGTGAATTATCAAAAAAACCTGAGTTTACCAGTCCTCAAAAAACGCTTTACCACAAATCACCATACATCCTTGTCATTAAAAAAAAAAAAATACATGCCATTTGACAGCCCTCAAATCGCCACACCAAAAAGCTAGGGCGAGTTTGGGGAAAACCTATGGCAAACCTATGGCTCAAAAAACACTCAATTTGACATTCAGGGTGAATTTAGGTTTCTCAAAAAACGCTTTGTGGCGACCCTAGGGCAAACCCAGGGCTTCAACGAACAGACCTTATATGTTAGGATTTTAGGAACACTCGCTGGGCTATTTTTTATCCTTTGCCGTTTCCCATTTTAATAAAGGGAAGAAATGTGGTCTATGTTACTTGCAGGGGCGTAGCGAGGGGGGGGGTGTGGGGGGTGTAGCACCCCCCCACGATTTTTCCGAGTCGGCAAATCGAGGAAGAAAAACAAAGTAGATTTGTCGAGTTAAGTCAACTCAACCAAAAAGACACGAATGGAAGTGTTTGTGACAGTGGATTTGTTGCCAAAAAATAACAAATCGGCAAATTAAGTTAAAAAAACAAAGTAGATTTTCCGATTGCCATGCCGACTCGAGTGATCTCAACCAAAAAGACACGAATGGAAGTGTTTGTGACAGTCGTTTTTTGGCAAAAAAAAAAATAACAAGTCGGCAAATTAAGGTAGAAAAACAAAGTAGATTTCCCGACTGCCAATGAACGTAAGTTTCTATGTTCTCTTGGGCCATACCAGCCGAAGCTTGACATTTTTCCGACCAACCCAGAAGGGATTCAAAGACAATTTGCTAATCCGGAATGGGTATCGGTGGGTGTTCGTCAGTGGCACAAAATGAAGAGTCGCGGTACACAAAAAGAAGGAAAATTGGTTCAAAATTTCACTTCTGAATCACATCAGGCGGCTTTACTTGATTATTGCCATTTTGTTAATGGAAAAGTTCACGTCAACGTTTTGCTGGACAAACCTGAAAGACAGCAACGCATTCAAAAAGAACAAGAAAATGCGTAAAATTTAAAAGTGCTGCAAATTTTAGTTGATGTTGCGAAAACTTTGGGAAGGCAGGGATTACCTTTTCGTGGTCATAAGGAGTCCGATGAGGACGATGGAAATTTTCGACAAATCACTTTACTGATTTCACGACATTGCCCATTAATGAAAAAGTGGTTGGACGGGTCTTCAAAAAGGCCGCGAGGTGTGACGTATCTTAGTCCGACTACCCAAAATGAATTTACTGATCTCTTGGGTACTACAACTCAAAAAATCATCGTGAATGAGATCAATAAAGCTGGTATTTTTTCTGTAATGGTTGACACAACCCCTGACTCATCGCATCAAGATCGACTTGCTGTCAACATTCGATACTTAGTCCAAACCGAACCTGTTCCTATTGAACGCCTTTTGGAAATGGATGTCGTTTTAACAAAGAAGACTGGAGAAGAGTTGGCACAAAAAATCATATCTACACTTCAATCAATCGGTATTTCTGTGATGAATATTGTATTGCAATCCTATGACTTTGCCAAAAATATGTCCGGGAAGTATAATGGTACCCAGAGAAAATTGTCAGAAAAATGTGGTAAGAAAATCCCGTACATTCCATGTCAAGCGCATCGTATAAATATTTTCGTTGAAACAGCATGCAATTCAAGCGTGCTGATCAAAGAGTTTTTTAATACTTTGGAAGCATTGTTTGTTTTTTTCTATGGTAGTACAAAACGTTTTCAGTGTATGCAAGAAAAATTCAAAAACATTGAAAACTCCTTGCAATTGAAAAATTTGTCAAAAACTCGATGGACTGCTAGAGCTGAAACAGTAAAAGCTGTGTGGATATCCTTTGAAGGCATTGTAAATGCTTTAGAAGGAATAAAAAGCGATGCCAGTTCTTTTGATAACAATAATCGTACCTCTGCTTCTGGACTTTTGAAAAAAATCTTAGATTTTAATTTTATTAGTTCGTTATATTTTTGCAAAAATGTCATGTTTAAAGTCAAAAATTTGACCCAAAGTCTAGAGGCGGAGGAGTTAAACGTTTTTGACGCTTCATTACTGATTCCAAGCACATTGGAGTTATTTCAAAAAATGAACGATGATGACATTCAATTAAATGCTTTGATAAAAAGTTCTTCTTCATTTGCTGAAAAACTAAAGATAAGTCCCGAAAACGATTTTTTAAAACATCATAGAACGCGTCGGCTACCAAAGAGAATTGATGAAAATTCTGAAATTGCTTTTGTATTTGATCTAGAAACATTTTATAGAAAAGAGTTCAAAATGGTTCTTCAAACTTTTATTTCCCACGTTAAAGATAATCTAACAGATTATTTTACCATTTTTGAACCTTTCTTAAAAATTTTTAAAATACCCGCTTCCATAGCAAATGCCAACATAGAAGTAGTCAAATCTATCATAGAATTAGATCCATTTTTTTTTTAAAGAAGATGTGGGCTGCTATTTATCGGAACTGCAAATTCTTCTTTTTACTTGTGAGAAATGCTCAAATTTCGATGATATTGTCAAAGAGGTATTCAAATTAAGATATGTGATTCCGTTAGCCTTTAAACTAGTTTGCTACATGTTAACTGCTCCTGTGACGTCGGCTTCTTGTGAGCGGTCATTTAGTAAACTTAAAATAGTTCTTAATTTATTTGCGTACGGCGATGGGTAGTGATAGGCTAAATTCATTAATGCTTCTGTATTCCTCAAAGGATGTTGTTGATAATATTCAACCTAGTGAGGTCGTCAACAAATGGGCATTATTAAAACACCGGAGAGTTGGAGTTTAAATTCCAATTGATGAACTTTTTTTTGAATAATGATAAAATTTTTAAAGACTAAAGTCAAAGAATATGTGCTCTTTCTCATACCAAATACTATATTGTAATATTATTTCTTATAAATACTTTTAATTTTTTTGTTGTTATATCGTTAGGTATATTGCAATTATAAACTGATTTTATGTTTATAAATGAATTTCTGTGAAATGAACACTTTTACGTTTTTAAATAGTTGTATTTATTTATTAGCTGAGCCACCCGGTGTTGCTCGAGTCTGTAATAGTTTTAAGGTTCCCTTTCTCGTTCTTCCGCTTCCGTAGGAATATGAGTATAAAATATAAGTTTTTTTACTGTGGGATTATGTGACATCGCAATGGCGAAAGAATTTTTGAAATCTGTTCAGTAGTTTCTAGGTTTCCGTTCCCAATCCCGTTCCTGTGGGAGTATGGAGATAAAAACTTGAAAGGAACCATCTCTGGTTTGAACTATTTCTACCCTGAAAATCTCATAAGAAACCAGTCTATAACGGACATAAATACAAACATACATACATCCTATTTTATATATGTATATAGATTTATTTTTTGATGCAGTCGGCAAATTCTGAAGACTAGTCGGCATTTCATTAAAATTCACCCCCCCATGGCTTGGAGCCTCGCTACGCCCCTGGTTACTTGGGGGCAATGCAGCATTCTAACTGTGAAATTTTTGAAATCGCTCCAGTAGTTTATAAATTTTCATTTACAATCTTCCCATATGAATATAGGTACAATAACCTTTCTCAAATTATCTATGATCTGTACAAATATTATCAAAATTGGTGCAGTAGTTAAGGCGAGAAAGCAAATAAACAAATAAACTCATTTTGACTCTTATGATATTAGTTAGGACTGGTGTGCGCGGTCTAGACTTATTTAAGATCAGGGAAATTCTTTTATTGATAATAATCTGCGACATCGTACTTACCTAATTCCGTGACGTATATGGTGGCCTCGGTGTACTAAAACTTTTATGACAATAAGTAAGCTCTGTGTAGGTATTTTATTTCACCCAATTCCAATTCAATTCAAATCCGTTCAGCCTTTTCTGTGTGAAGAATACAAAAATTTCAAATTCTAATATAAAAACTTGCAGTCATGTCACTAACAGCTGTTTTTTTTCATACCTATTTATGTTTCACCTATCCTAGACGTTCTCCAAGGTGTTTGTTCCAGAGCACCGGCTTCCCTAAACTTGATTTAGACCATGTTTAAATCCTCAATCCTCTTAAAACCGAGGTTGTTTTCTATATAAGACGCAGAAATTTACTGTTCTGACCGAACTTACTATTACAGGCGTCAATATTCTGTTTCAATTTCTATTCAAACATCTTCGAACAAGCTTCTTTGGTCCAAACACGGCGAGTTCAAAATTGCTAGAGCACTTTCACTCTTTTGGCAAAAGGCTCGTTCGTTGAAGCCCTCAGTTCGACACGTGGTCATCACGAAGCATTTTTTAAAATTTTTTTTAAACTGTATGTTTTTTGAGCTCTGGGTTTGCATTCAACCCGCCCTCGGTTTTTGGTGGGGCGAGTTTAGGCATAATGTACAGGGCTGTCAAATTTCATGTATTTTTCTCCAAATGACAAGGGTGTATGGTGATTTCGTTGTTTAGCGTTTTTTGAAAATCGAAAACACGATTTTTTTTTTTTTTTTGATAATGCCCAAAAGTTGAGGCTTGTCAAGGGTCAACCCTTGGTAAAGTTTTTCAAATTTTTAAAGAACAATCGACCCATCCGTTTGTAGAACAAAATTCTCCTATTTTGTACGATTCGAAGGTTTTTGCTCCGAGGTATTCTATTTAGTAATTTTCTCCGACTTTGACACTTCTATGTACAAGTAACTCGATTCTACAACAAAAGTATTCGAATGCTTTAAATTCTTCTTCCGAACTTCTTAACAACCTAAGAGTGATTGAGAGACATCACCATAATTCTACTTTCGGTTTTAATGGCATTTATAAGTAAAATTGAAATAATGTTCGAATGATTCGAAATAAAAATAGAGTTACATAGTTGGGCCTATAATCCATTCTTAATTCTGAACAAAAAAAGGATTAAAATCTCCACAGATAGTTCAAAAACTGATGTTTGTGTCTGCAGCGACAGCCAAGCTGTGCTTAAGACTCTACTCAGCCCGCTAACTTCTACTTCGGCAGTGATCAAGGAATGCAAGTTCTTTCTTTAGGTCTCGTTTCGGTTCTAGCCCATAAAAGCATAAATGGAAACAAGATCGCCGATGAACTTTCGAGACAATTATTTCAAAACGCTATCTCAGAACTTAACCAGCGCTTGGTGTGCCGTTAGTAAGAAAACTGCAAAATTTCTGCACAAGACTGTAGGAAACTATTTTACGTTGCAACGGGGCACTTCTTTCCCGCCAAATTTTTCAACGGGTCGGTTTTAAGTGTTATTAACTCTGTGAATTCTGTGGAGAAGATGACGATACCATGGCGAACTTCCTCTGTGGATGTTCTGCAATTTATCGAATCAGTTTAAACATACTCGGCACATTGGGAGAGATAGTAACCTATCTCCTCCTTATCATGGCAGCTTTTTCTGGCTTTTCTACGAACATCTGGAAAGCTAGAAAATTGATTGCAACGGAAAGAGCTTTCTCAATTAACCGTTCAGAATCGGCAGAAAATTGCAGGTACCCTCCATTCCCTCACAAGTCAATAGTTTTGAAAAACTTCCTAAGACCCGTGGATTCTCGCTCTGTTGCGCCACCCTAATTTTTTATTTTTTATCTGGAAGGCTATAAAAAAAGAATAATGCAATCTGGTAGTACAATGGACCGGTACAATTTAGGTTTGGGTGCTTTAGTTTGTATGTTTTTTTTAAACTTCGGACAAAAGATACACTGTAAGTCTAGCAAGCTAACGTCACTTTTCATTGAACTCAATGAGCTTTTGGAATCCTTCGGGGGTTTATTTCAAACGGTTCCCGTGGTGCAAAAAGATTTTTTCTCAAGGTTCTGAGAAGTGCCAGTCACTTTTCGGTTTGAAGAGAAAATCCACTCAAAAAACACTTAAGCCTCATGAGCAGACCCCGTAACTCCACCTTTTACCGAAAATAAATTTGAATGCCATTTTATAGAAAATTTGTCAGCGCAGCAATATAGAAAGTCTCGCATCACTCATAAAACTCTAAATAGTCTTAAATTTAAACTAACTCCACTGCTACTCGGTTGTCTGTCGACATTTTCTTCTCCCCTGTAAAATTTTTAATTTTGGAGATACGAGGTCTACCATGAGAGCGACGTATATATGTACTCAAACTTCAAAAACAAAAATTTCCTCAAGCAATGTAAGTGTTTCACCCACACAAAAAAATACGTTAAATTGACCAGAAACAACTTATGGTGTTCCATTTTTTTAAATTAGTGATTCCTTTAGCAAAATAAATGAAATCGATAAAAAAACCCACCCCAAAATTTTGGAACTCACAAGCTTATCCTTAGTTCTCGATTGATTTTAAGTATTTTCCATTTTAAAATTAAACACACAAATTCGGACTATGTACATTTATTTATTATTTTTACACGATTTTCTATACCTATTTGTTATTAATATTATTTTTTTGTTGTTTTTTAATAAATATTATTTATGTCTTTAGTCTGCTTCAAAGTTTAATATCTTTCGACATATTATTATTTTTGTTTACTTCTTTTTTGTTTTTAATCAATCACTATTTGACGTTATATAATATTAAAATCGAACTTTTCACGCATATAAAAGTGAGTTCAGCTAATAATTTAAACATACAATTTTCTGTACAATATAGAATTCAGTCATCAATCCTTTTCTCACCGCATTTGTTTATAACTGTGTTTATAGTTTGAAGTGTTGGATATAAATTACATAGTATAATCTTCTGTTATTTTTGTTTTGTATATAACTATATATAGTATATATGAGAAAGGAAACAAACTATTGGATTTTGTATTTAACTTGTGTGGAACATATATGTTGTTGTAATAATATAAATTGAGCTACTTTACCTTATTAACAGACAATACTAAACTTAGTATAAACTAATATTTTTTTCAATAAGTGTTTCTTCTTTTAAAATATATGTTTACCCTATTGTGATTCTCTTCTAACGATATATTTGAGGAAGAGAATGCAAATTTGTTGTTGTTGATAGCATAAGAGTGAGAAAAGTGGTAATGAAAAATGTATGTTTTATCAATTATATAATTCTAAACTATTTTTTCTTTTATATAATATATAATAAAGAACAAAAATGTACTCATACATTAAAGAGGAGATGATAATATGTGTTTGTGTGTATGTGTTGTTTAATAAATGTTCTTCATTTTGTTAGGAAGATTTTATAATTTTTTTTTTGTTGTTTGTGGATACAGTCTTACAATACGCATAATTATTATCTTTTTTAGTGTCCCAAAGTAGAAACAATTTGTTATTACAGATTTACTGTATACAGCAGCAACTATATCGAAACTAAATAGTAATTCATAACACGTATGTTAATGGGGGGTTACAAGGAAACGTTAGACACTCAATAGCCTTCGAAACGAAAGCTCTTCTATACAAACAATTTACATAGGAATATTGCACTGATATTGTTTTAATAATTATTATTTTGTCAACGTCACATCCATCAGAAGCGCATAGAATGGGTTTTATGTGCGTTAGGCATCTTTGTCGATACTGGCTTCTGAAAAGTCATCGTCATCGAATCCGTACCAATATCACATGACCATGATTTGTAGTGCCACTCATTGATCTATTGTCCGATATATTCGTCGCTGTGGTTCGGGAGTGTAATGGATGCGAGTTCGAAAATGTTGCGGCGAACCAGGAACACTTTCAGATCCTCGTCTTGGTGGCGGGAGTGGTGGCGAAGCGTTGATGAATCTAAATAGAATTGTTAAGTTTTACAGAAACACGTTTTTTATTGTGACAACTACCGTCTATTCAACAAAGGTGATCCCGGTGGTTGACCACTTAATTCTAATAGATTTTTCCTCAGTAAAAGCGGTGATTGGCCGCGGTTATACCTTGGTGGCGGGTCGGGACTACGGTGTCTTCGGTCAATACCTGTCAATATATGTGGACTCGGTGGCTGGACATAACTTCGCTGTATGCCATCAGTGACTTTGTTCAAATGATCCACACACAATGTAGTAGGATCTGTTTCTGTTACATTCAAAACAGAATTACTAGAAGGATTAAGTGACAACTGCGATTTTCCACTGCTACAAGGTTCGGACTTTCGATAGAAACTCGCGCAGTTATTAACACGATCCGTTCTGATGTCTTCGTTAGGTCGATGTGAAGAATTCAATTGCAGCTTAACGTATGAAGAAAACTGCCGTTTCATCGCACCTGCAAGGGAATTAAACCATCCTACAAAATTCAAGAGTTGGTGATGATGATAGCAGCGATGGGAGAGAAAGCACATGTATTTAGACAAGCGAGCAAGCACAGTAAATGTATGAGGTATAGATTGTGAAATGATTTGTTCTTTTTTTCTAATGTTCAACTAAGCAAATGTGTGTTTGTGTGAAGTGCATTTATGAATGACAGTGAAAAATGAGTGCAAGAAGAAAATAAAACGAACAAAGTTGAGTAGCATGTCCATAATTGTTACAGCAGCCCCGTCAGTAGAAAAAATACACCATCTTTTATTGGAGCAATTGCTAAAACTAACTAATCGAGAAAAAAAGTTCGGTGGATTATATTAAAAGGCTTTTATAGCACAAACACAATTCACAGATGCAGAATGGTTGCTTGAAAGAAGAATAAATAACAAGACAAGAAAAAATGAAGTGCTAGCTTACCATGTTCATCTCTGGCGGCGTTTTCTTTTAAAACAGGAGATGTAGAAGCTAATTGACGACTTAGCGCATAGCTTTCGTATAATTTATTCGTTTTCACAGCCTCACTATTGTGACTCTCTAAGAAGATCGAAGAATTTAAATTCGAACCGTCTGTAGTCGGAGAAGGCGGCGATCGGACATTTCTTAGACTATTGATGGGTAGATATTGTTGATTAGTTAACGAAGAATAACCATTACCATCCATGTAAGACAAGCTTGATTTCGATGATTGACTAGATGTTGAAGGGGTTGATTGGTTTGTAGAAATTGGTATATGAGATGTTTGATACGTTGGAACATAACTATTTAGAAAGGGATTCGTAACTCCTTCAGAGTTAAGGCGCTCCTTTTCTCTGTATTGATTTTGCTGATGATAAAACCGTTGAAGCACTGAAAAGAATTTTTATTTTTGTATAAAGTTCGAGATCGCCCTTAAACTGTGGACCTACCAATCGGACTTTGATTGCCTTGTCTCTGCGTTGGACATTGAAATGATTGTGGTTCGGGTTGTTTGCTGCTGCTTTGGGAATTCAATGGCATATCAAACCTTTTACGCAACATTGCTGGCGAGTGCTGCGACAATAAGTCAGAACTAAAACTATCAGTTCTATCAAATACAGGTTCATGGGAATTGCCCATTTTCCATGGCGAGTCAATGTGGTTCGGTTGAATTGGATTTCGTTTTTGACTAAATGGAGATGTCGTTAAATTACGCATTATCGATTGACCTTTAACAAAAAATACACAAAAGTTAAAAATCAACTTTCAATTGGGATGAAAGGGATTAACACAACTCATACCAATACTGCTTAGCATTGACTCCTTTCGAGGACTTTCGCCAAATTTTTGTTGGGTTCCTAATTTTCTCTGCATAAACGGGGATTTTCTGTAGAACTTACTCATATCGTTTGCAATGTTATCGTCCACATTACATAATTGAGAATTTGTTAAATTTGTAGATATGGCTTGAGGTATAGATGATGATTGTTGTGATCGCATTTCCTGATGATTATTGTACTGAGGAAAATTACACGGTTTTATTGTTGTGTTTGGTGTTGTTGTTGCTGTTGTTGTTGTCAAGTAGTGCTGATAGCTTGGTATTTGAGTTATTTTCACAGGTTTAGAAAACTGTGTTGATTTCGAATAAGGTGTTTCTAAACTGGAATCTATTTTTGTTGTTGCTGTTGTTGCTGCGGAGTTACTTGGCACTAAGACTCTGCAAATGAAAGCATTTAAATTGAAATATTTCCACAGCATCAAACAAATATTTTTCCCCTTTAAAATAAAAAAAGATTATTGAAATGAATGTGGAGCGATAGAAGAACATTGTGCGGCTTATTATTATTTTTTTGGTGATAGTGAAAGTATAGTCATATTTTTATGTGCCATAAAAAGAAGTAGATGGTATTTCAAACTATGTACTAATTAAGATTATCCTCTTTTTTGTATAGTTGTCTTAAATTGGATTAAAGCAAGATATATGTATGTGATGTGTGTATGTATTTAGTTACACAGTTAGAAAATATTTGCAAAAAAAACTGCCCCTCGAAAAAGAAACAATAAGCAGCCAAAAGCGCGTTTTAAAAAAAAAACATCTGATTTGCTTTGTTGAAAGTTGGCTTGAGTGATCAACAGAACGAGCTACGCAGCTGGCGGAATACCTTACTTAACTCGCAGGGTGTAATTTTATGGCATTATTACTGTTTTTGTTTATGTATACTGACGATTGTTGTATTAATCTCATGTTCGATTTACTCTTAAGATTTCTTTACATTTAAGTTCAAGTGATGGGGTTTTTTCCTTTTTTGTGATTGTGTTGTGTTGTGCAGCACATGGCGGTTTCAGCCATCGGTCGACCGCTCGTTTGAGCAATAACAAAACGATTATTGTTTAAAAAGAAAACTGAACATTCTTTTAAAACTAGGCAATAGCTTATAGCGTAATGGTAAGCGTATCTGTGAGGTCCGGGGATCGAAACCTAGAAATATCAAAGAAAAAAAATTTTCCCTCAGGCATCGCTCTCCCGAGTAGTTGGAAATTTTTTCGATAGTAATTTCATGCCATGAAAAACGCTTTCTTAGCCTGGTTGCGACCAGACTTTGAGCTCCTCCCTTTGTTCCGCCACCATATTTATTTTATTTTTACTAAATAATAGTCCTAAACTCGCATGAAGCGCGATAGCTAAGTCATTTGTTTTCTAATTTGCTTTCGGCAATTTTTTCCGTTTTTTTAATTTTTATCTAGAAGTAAAAAGAAGTAAAATGGCAGTCTTTGAAAAGCTTATGAAATGTATTGATTCTTAACCATAGACCTACGTTTAAGAAAAACCACTAATCTTACGTTGGTGGGTCGTTTTCTATCCTCATATTTTTTTAGGAAAATATTAACAAAACTGAATATTTAATGACAATGTTGTCTTCTGTCTTTAGCACTTGATTACACGCGCCCTAACCATTAAAAAAATTTTTTTTAGTTTACAGATTTAAATGAAACAAATATTTAAATATTATATTAATTTTATGTCTTGGACATTTAATAAATTTAATTCATAAATATTTGTTAGGAGCATCAAATTTTATGAAAAATACTTTTTCAATACAAAAAAATAGAGAATTTAACCTGTTTCTAAATTTCTGTTAGAATGACACCGCTCTTACATAAAAAACCGTTAAGGGATCATCTCAGACATGCTGTTAAATTTTTAAATGGAAAATCGAATTATTTTTGTCACTACAGCATTTCTTAGGGAAAGGGAACGGAGCGTCACATCTGCCGCGTCTGTCCCGTCGTTTAACCGTAATCCCTTTTGTTGAGCTTCTGCCTGCTCCCCTTTTATCAGTTCTATATACATATGTGGAGTTCGACGTCCCCGCCTTTTTGTCAAAAAATTAAATTTAAAAAAAAACTCCCATTGGACGATAGCGGCTTTTCTACAGATTAATAATCCGATTAGGACCCTTTTTTTTCAAACATTTTTGAAAATTAATAACAATAATAAGAAACTTAAAAATCATCGCAACAAAAATCGTTTTGTTTTCTTCATCGTTGCTCTAATTTATTAAAAAAAAAACTAGACAGATTAGGATATCCCAACCATGAAAAAAAAAAAAAAAAATTGCGAAAGTCAGTGATTTTTCGGGCGGTCACACTGAGATGATCCCTTAAGTTATGAACAAAAATGTCGACTGTGGTCTACTACAGTAGCCCCTGCGTGTACTCCAGTGTTAAAACTAAACTCTGTCCCGTTGCCACTATCCATGAACGGCACAGCACTTACAAGGAAAGAACTGAGCTCTCTACTGTTTTCCACTAAACAAATTTTTTTTTTATAATATTAACACATTCCACCGACTGTACCCGCTTGTTCAGAAAACTATATTCCAGCGGGTAAAAGTTCTTATTTACAAGAGCGCCTGGCACAACCAAAAATTACAGCTTCCCCTAACTTAATTTACCATTTCTAAAGCAACTATGAAAGAACTTTATGTATTCTAGAACAAAGTGTCGGAGGTTTTGCTGGCTGAAGATCGAAGTGAAGTAAAAAACTTCGATCTTCAACTATAAAATCATTGCCAGAACGAATACAGAAACTAGGTTGATCCGCCCTGAGTAAGCACTTATTGTCAGCTGTAAGAACCCTGATAGGAATAACTTGAGAGAACTAATAAACTGATGAGGAAAATGTCCTTGTCCAACAAGAAAAAAAAAAAGAAAACAACCTAAACTAAGGAACCTTAACTCTATAGAGATTCTGGCCGAAGATACCAAACTTCCATACCAAATTGTGGTCGGTCTACTACAGTGGCCAGTTTTTTATCTTCCCCAGTCTTCATTCGAACGATAAAGTGAAAACCATGACGGAATACCCCGAAAAGACTGCGAATTTTTAATTATTGGGTTAGGTTAGGTTAGGTGTGGCTGCCAGGATACGGAGAACGACACAGTTAAACCACAGAGGGTACATTTTAATACCACTGAGACCAGAAATTTGTTCACCCTCTGGTTTTCATCTAAAGGATGAGACAGTTGATCACCCTCTTATCGAACCGGGACAAACAAGCTAATCACCTGTTATTCAAACCATTCTGAACTTCGTATGAAAACGGAAAGACTTATAGGGTATTTGTTGACTAAATCGCTGGTGTCGTCAAAGAGGTATTCACCTAGCTGAGTTTTGCGTGTTTTAGCGAGCACAGGGCATGAACAAAGGAGAAGTTGGAGTGCTTTCTCCTCCTCCTCCTCGTCCATTTAGCTTCTACAAAAGTCATCGGAGTAGACACCAAGTCTTTTGACGTGTTTATTTATTAGGCAGTGTTTTGTTAGGACACTTACGCTGGAGCTTTTATGCCGACGATTAAGATTCTATAACCTCTTTGAACGTTTCGAGTATACACATGTCCAGATTTGTTTCGTCATAACATACTTATTACTCTGCGTCCATCTAGTGCTTATCTACCTAGAAGAGTCTTGCTTTAGCAAAAGTTAAAATGTAGCCATAGGTATTCCTATGTTGTTCCTTTCCGGTCTAAGAGAAGAAGTAGTTCCTTTTCTAACGAGTTCACCTGCCATGTAGTTGCCTGGTATTTGTCTGTGAACCGGCACCCATGAAAGTGGGTAATCGATCATCAATTTACACATTGACGTAATGTAAAAAGTTAATAAATAGAACGCAAACATTCTTTACAATCGACATTCTCAATGCAAACGATCGTAGTATGGGCCATTATCAACCTTAATATGTCAAAATATGTTTCAATTTCAATATTTTTGAACTGAAACTTGTAAAGCGATTGAGATTTAAAAATTGGATGAAACAAAAAAAAAAAAAACAACACTACAAACATATTTATAAACAGGAGATGGCCGGCTTGTGTCACCGAAGCATTCCAAGTCACAATAAGTGTAAACCAAGGAGCTCTACGCTTGATTACAGTTCTTGACCATCTGCTGGAAAATAAAAATACAGAACAATAAAGTACATCAAATATTCTTTGCTGAACATGGAGCTATCATTAGGGAGAATCCTGCACCCCTGCAAGAAGCACTTAACGTATGGGTAGAAGTTTTAGAAAACAGTGAGTATCGTTTTAATCTCACCGAGACTGAGTAATTGTGTTGCTCGTTTCCTGATCCAGACATGCCTATTTTAAACATTTGTTTGAATAGAAATGTGCTGCCCAAGTGTGAAGAGTTAAAATATCTAGGAGCTCAACCGAAATAGAAATTTTTGGCGAAAGACCTTGGTTAAACCCCAGATTTACTCCTAGTAAGCAAATAGTGTCTGTTTTCTACTGAAGAATTTCCCATTGATATTGTGTAGATACATTACACGAAAATTTCACACCACCTACTGACAAATTATTTTATGAGGATAACTTCCAGAGCTACCCTTTACGTCGCTGGATCTGATTGGTTGAATTTCACTAATAG
The DNA here is from genome assembly GCA_914767635.1 of Melanostoma mellinum. Lineage (NCBI taxonomy): Eukaryota > Metazoa > Arthropoda > Insecta > Diptera > Syrphidae > Melanostoma > Melanostoma mellinum. Next base: position 218,300,920 of record OU612058.1, read on the forward strand.
TTTTTGTTTTTAACTAATAGTTAGTGTTTTTTTGTTTATAGTATAGTGCCTTGTACTGACTGTTTTTATCGAAAAGAATATAAAAGCCTGTTTTCGCTTAACCTTTGTGAAAAATTACGATCTAGTGTACTAAGAAACTAATAGAAATAACAATCGAACTCAATTCAGTGGTCTATTAAGAACATAGCATAGGTGTGTTGCTCTGACTAGATAATAATACATCTTTGTCGTATTCTTAAATTTCGCCATAGCGTTCACGTAAAAACAATGATTTTCACTTGAAAAGATCAAAGTGAACTCCCTTTCCTTCCGAACCCAATACGATCGACACAGACATAATGATATTTTCTATTTTGATATTTTAGTTTTCTATTTAAGGAAGAAATGTTAAAATAATTAAAACAAAAAGTATTGTGCTAACGATTATAAAAAGGATTCTAGACATTTAAGAAACATGCACTTTCAAAGGAGTGTTTACAGATTGGGGGAATAGGTGTTAGCAAAAACGGAACATAAAAAAAGGAAAACTAAAATTAAAACAAAAACAATTAAAAATAATATTAACCAACAAAAATTAAATCAAATATACTTACTGGGGACAAAAGATTAGGAATTAAGTAACCTACAAATAAATTAAAAAAATCAGTCAGTAGTAAAGAAAAAAAACAAGACGAGTGTTATGATTTTCAAATTTCAAATTTCAAATTTCTCAATCGTAATTTAGCAATTTTTAAAAATCAAAATAAAAATCTAAAGTGAAAGGACATGTTGTCACTGCCAGGATGAGGGACTCATAAACAAAAAAATAAAAATAAATGGTTAATAAGTAAGTCTTGCCAAATCAATAACAGTTCTCTGCATGCATTAAACAAATTAATAAAAAAAAAAAACAGATTGTGTTCTCTCTTCCTCTCACCTTTTGCTATTATACTCTGATACCACTGACGTGTTTTAGAAATGAAAAATACAAAAACTAATACAATGATTGTTACCTATGGTGTGTTCGGATTCCAGAAGTCTCAACGACTGATCTAAACCAAAGCGGTATGTCGACGTAAGCTATCTCGTAAGCTTTTATGAACGGTTGCTCCAAAAGTTCAGGATATTTTGGCCTTTCCTGATGATTTTTTGTTAAGCTGCAAAGTGAGAAGATAAACAAAACGTGAGCAACAAGAGGTAAGCAATTGGTTTACCATTTTGTAACAAAATCGTGAAACTCTGGACTGAATCCTTTGTCTCGGGGTAGTCTGGGCGGGTCGGAGTCCAAAACTTTTGTTAGAACTTCAAAGTCGGTATTACAACCTTCATAAGGGGATCGCGCTGTCGCTAGTTCTACCAGGGTTATGCCAAGAGACCACACGTCGGCTCGTATGTCATATTTTGGTTTTTTTGGGTCTATTCGTTCGGGCTGAAAAGAATCAAACAAAAGCAACAAATAAGTGAGCTTAAATTTGAAAACTCACTGCTTCTACTTACTGCCATGTACGCTGCACAACCCGCTGACCTCGTATTCGCTTTTGAGTCTACTAACCGACCACTTATACCAAAATCACATAGCTTTATGTTCCCCCTTTCGTCTATGAGAATGTTTGAGGGTTTGACATCTCTGTGTATGACACCATGTTTTTCTTTGAGATAAGAAAGCGCTTTCACGGTCTAAACTCACAAAATATAACAGATTAAGATATCACAAAAACAAAAAGAACACTCCCTCTGGCTTACCGCAACAGTGACTTTGCCGAGAATTTTTTCGGGCACGGGTTTCTTTGAAAGTTTCAACAATTTGTCAAAACACATCGCCATCAACTCCATGCAAATCCATACATCAGGATCACGTACAAAACATCCTAGGCACTGAACAATGTATTGGCAGTCGTGTGATTTAAGAACTACGTCCAAGTCCATCAGTATTCGTTTATTCTCCTCAGTGTTACCTGTGCGTCGCATTTGCTTAACTGCAATCACCGTTCCACTGGGAATGTGTCGCATTTTCACCACATGTCCGCTTGTGCCATTTCCCAGGTCTCCTAAGTGTTCTAAATCTTGTACATCGGTCTTGTATGACTGATTGTTTATTGTGAGAATTCCAGTCTGTTTCATTATCTTTTTGAGTTTTTTGTCTGTTTCGGTTTCTGCGGCGGGATGCTGAGCCACAACTGGTAAATTTAGCTGTTTCCTTGGTCGAATTGGTGTTGTTTCCACTAAATAACAATGAAAAACTTTAATTTTCTAACGCTAACAATTTATGAAGCGAGAGTACAAAAAGTTGGAAGTGATGTATGTAGGTACATAAGAGCGAAGATTGCAATTATGCAGTTCAGGACAAATGTCAAACCATTTTCCATTTCGCACTTAAACCAATCGGGGGGGATTTTAATTCAATTTAACACAATCACTGGTTAATAACCAAAGTATAACGATGTGAAAACAACAATAATAACAATAATTTAACAAAGATTTATTGAATAAGAATAGCATTTTAGTTTAGCAAGTTTTCTTACAGTGCTGCGGGCGGGGTGCCTGTCGAGGGGCAGACAGTTGTGGAAATACCATACGTGAATCATTTTCGGCTTGCAATCTCTCTTCTAGCGTTTGTAGTTTAATGCCAATTGTGTCTATAGAACTAGACATTATTTGAAAGAAATCTTTTCGCTTTGGTTGATGTAAATTTAATTTTTTCGCAACACAGTAGACAGTATTTTCTCAACAAAAAGAAAATAGCAGAAACCACACCACACCGAACCGAGATATATACTTCTCCACTGTGGAGACAATAAATTTTGAAGTATGGTATAAGTGCTTCCAAATCTATTTCGAATAAGTCTCCGTGGCTTATGCATGGATTACATTTGCAGTTGGCAGCTGCGGCAGCGACAGAAACGTTAATGATAAATTTACATGCATCTGCAAATTAATGCAGATGAAAAAGTAGACACAAGATGTAAAATTCTTACTTGTCTGATAGAGAGGGAAGGCACCTTCTACACTTCCTTAGTTATAGGATGCGGATGAAAAATTATAGGTTATTATGCACCCATAATTTTTCATCTGCAGCCATAATTCTATTCGTTTGTCTTTTTACCTTTTGTGCTTTATAATCTTCATCCGTCCCGCTTTACTTTTCTGCACTTCAGCAGTAGCAGATGCATGTAAATCCATCATTAACCACTTAACTCGACTTATGACAATACTGAGTTGATGCTACAATCTTGTTCAGAGCATTCAAATCTGTGTTCACTGAATTTTTTTAGGTTCGTATCTTTTTTATAAGAAAGTTATAGCGAAAAAACCTTATGGCTTAAGTAATTTTTTTCAAAAAAATATTTTCTCATATCTGTTAAGTTGCTTAGCTTAGTTTTCAACCACCAAGCTAATATTTTGTCATAATCACTTAAATTCAGTCAACTGAATTTTTATTTTATTTTCATTTTTCAATTTTGTTAGTCATGGTAAAGGGCTTATATAGGAAATCACATGCAACAGCAGAAAAGTGAAGCGGCACGATTTTAGATTATAAAACACAAAAGGAAACTCGATATCGATTTTCGAAGATGCTATAATCTGTTAAAACTTGGTGACAGCTTTGCATTTGAAAATTAAATGTTTTTGTGTCAAAGTAATTTTTTTTATTTTTATTGCTTTATTTTAACTATTTTATTTGTTATTTTATTATTATTATTATTATATTGGTAATTTTTAATAGATGTACTGGCACGAAAAAAATTATGGGCGCATATGAAGTTCCTATACTGCAGATGAACATGTTCATCTGCACCTATAATTTTTCATCTGCATCCTACAACTAAGGAAGTGCAGACATCTGCACTTGGTGTCTTTCCTCTCTATGAGACAAGTATGAATTGTGTATTTTGTGTCTTCTTCTGTACTATCATATACATGTAAATCCACCATAAATCAAGTGACAGCTGTCAAAAAAAGTAACTCCAAAAACAGTCTTGCCAGATTGAAAAAAAATACACTTCATATATTTATGGAAAGGTCTCTTTACTCACAAGAGAATTTTTGTCCCCCTTAAAAAATCTCAGAATTTCCTCAGATTTCTCTTTGTGAGACTGGCCTAGTTAAAAGCAATAATTTTCGTCAATCCATGGTGCACTTAAGTATAGCGCGACGGATATAAATAAGCACAGACGACAAAGAGAAAACCAATATCCCTTTTCTAAATCAGGTATGATTTGTTGACGACAGCTTTGTTTTTTAAAACGAAATGTTTCTGTGGCAATAGTTCTTGTTGAATAAGCTGCTTTTGTAACACATATAATCTGTCATAAGTTCATGTATTGTATGCAGGCCCGGATTTAGAAATTTGCCACCCTTAGACGGTTGTGAAAATTGAAATTGTTTCAATGGTGGAATAAGTTTGGTTTTTTTTTTAAATTAAGTGCACTTTTCTGAGAGCAGATTTTTTATTTTAGTATAGTCACTTTATTAAAATCATTCAACAACTAGCATTGTGTATGCGATGACTTATTATCGGCAAACTCATCGATAATCGAAATAAAATCTAAAGACATGATCAAATCTGACTCTATATTCAACAAAGCGAGTGCGTTTAATCGTTCTGCAACTAGTTTTGATCTCAAGTATTTTTACACCCGCCGCAGTACGGATGATCGTTCAGCGCTGCAATTCGATACGGGTGTGCAAACCAGCATTCGGTACGCTATATCAACATTTGGAAAAACTGTGAGGTGATTCGTAGTAATTTGAGCAGATCCATGGGAGAATTTTTTCTATATTCTTTTTGACTTAATTACTTTTAAATAAAATTATTTCATTTGCGAACGATCTTGATCGTAGAATCTTATCAATTGAGCAGATTTTTCACGCATTTCTTTTTCATTCAAACGATGCATGTTTGTAAAAACTGAATTTTTTTTTCTAAAAGACGTTGAAGGTATTTATTTCAAAGTTTTCTCGACCAATAAGTTCAACTTCCTCATCTCTAGATTCATCGCATCTAAGATTTCTCGTCTTTTTCGCGTAGTAACCTCTTTTTTCTTTGTTAATGGAAACAGCAAGCGCTTTCTCTTCGTCTTCACGCGTATCATTAATCATTATGTTCAACCCTTCTAAAAGTTCAATTACTTCAACAATAGTTGTCTATTTGTTATTTCTAACTCACATAACTCATGGAAGATAACAAAAAAAAAAAACAACATTTGTAAAGATAACAAACCTGAAATGGGTGCCGTTGAAACTTTTTATACGTACTGTTGACATAAACAATGACGTTAAAGATCGTTACCCAATTTTCAGTAATAACGACAAAGAAGGTTATGTTTATTACAATACTGTAGGAGAGAATAAGATGGTTTTCGAATTTTATCTTAAAATTCTATCTTAAAATTTGCAGCTTTTCAAATCTTGCCGCTCGATACAACTACCTACTGTGCCTGCATGGTAAATCCGGGCCTGATTGTATGTAACATACTTGTAGTGTTGGAATAAGTGCTGATTTTGAACCTATTTTCAGAATTTTGAGATCTACGAATCTCAACTGCAGGTTTCATACCCACGACGCGAAAATTTATTTTGTTATTCCTTAGTTCCCTTACGACTTATAACTTCATGGGCGTTCAGACTCTTTTGTGTAATAATTTTGTTCTTTTTTTTTCTTAGACTTATTGGGTTGAATACAGTCAATTGTTATTGTTATATTTATCTATAGACCTAATAGTATTGTATTATAAGTGATCCTTAATAATTAAAAATACTATTAAACCATCAACAAGACAACTTGCAAAACAAAAGCTACTTTTTGTGACTCAACTCCAATAGTTTTAGCATAGTCGACTCAGTCATTTGAAAATTTGAAGCCTGATAGCACTCGAATACTTACTTTACTTTCCAGACGAGACAAGCTTTCAAGAACTCCTCCCTGAAATAACAATTTAGTACATTTTTGACAAGTTCCAAACGGTAAAGGTATACTCATCACAAAATGAAAATCATTGGTTAAGTGGAAAATCGAATTTATTTTTATCACATAAAATACAATAATTTATTTTGTATTTTTAATTCGTACATTGTTTTTGATTTCATCAAAACCAATTAATATGGAAATAAGGAGTGGCTATGGACTACGCGCGTATGCTATTCATTAAATTTGATTTTTTCATATCGTCTTTAAAAAAACACATACAAATTGACTTTAACTTAATGTTTAAAATAATAACACTTAAATGCTGTTTTCGCAACTTCAATCAACTTGTTTTCAATATAATCGAATTCCATGCAAAGAACTCAAAATAAAGAAAAGGATAAACGGAAAGGTATAATCTCCCAAGTCAAACAATGCTTAAATGAAAATTGTCTTACTTATTTAATGTTACTTTTAAATTGTCATGCTTAATCGTATAAAAAGATGGGATTACAAATATATCCAATTTTAATTTTTGTATACTTTAAATGTATATTTGTGAATATTAAAATATTCGTTTATTTACGAGTAAGTTTATATAAATTTTTATTTTGTTTCTTTTTTTTTTTTGATTAAACCATTCTCTAAGAATTGGTTAATTGGCAAGCTATTTAATACAAAAACAATAGTCACACTACTATGTGTTGTATAGATATAATTGTTTCTATATTTTCGATTCTACTCCGATTAGCCATTGATATTTTGTTTACGACATATACAAATAGAAAAAGAAAATCAAACAATATTAAAAATCTTTAATTAAGTCTTCTCTGAAATAGAATCATTTCCCACAAATATTATGTTGTTTTTTTTTTGGCATTGCAGTGTTTGCTTACGATTATTTATTTATTATTTTTTAGTTAACATGTTTTCAGACAGTCTTGTTTTTAAATTTAAAATTGTCGCCACATTAACAAATATGTATTAATGCAGGATTTTCATTTACTTTTTATCAGACTTATTGTGGCTTCCTGGAATGTTAACGATGTTTATTTTTGTTTGTTTTGTTTTTTATCGAAGAGAAATTAACCCGGATTCAAATAAATTATGCGAAACTTACAATAAAAAAAAATATTATATTCTTAAGGATAATTTAAAGTTTTCAACAGCAAAACATTTTGTATTTATTTTAGAACATAGTAATTATTTACAAATTATTGCAAAATTTCGGAATGAGCACAAAGACATTTAACTTTATGATTAAGATAATATTTTTAATATAATTTTAATCCACTCAAAACATGGAAGAAGTATACACATTCTAGATATATATACTTGTACCTATATGTATGAATATATAAAATAAAAACAATATAAATTAATACAGTAAGTCGGTTTTCAATGAACCTTCACTGTAAGCTATCGTGAGATCATCGGATGCAGGTTTCAGATATTCCAAAGAAGGATTATCAAGCTCTCCATAGTAGTCCGCAGGTTGCTTCTCATTTCAAATCACCAGTTTTATCCGATTGACTATTTGGTACACGTGTTACACCTAATTGAAATATGTTCTCGGTTTTCGCTTTTATAGGGGTGTAACTACCTAGGGGCGCAGAGCCTAAAATAATAATAGGGGGATTAATAAAGGACTGCAATTTAAAGCTTTCGATGCATATAAATTTTATACTTCAGCGGAAATTATGAGAATTACTTTATTTTAATGTGAACGCATAAGAAAAACTTTTTTTTTATCAAGACAAATCTCTGCACAATTATTTAAATTAAATGAAATATTAGTATTTTTTTAAATAAAATATTAGTTACCTCTTAATCATTAGTTCTACTGTTTGGATATTTTTAAACTCTTGTTTCAATGAAAAAATAGCTAATATTTTGTTGATGATATTTTTTTTTTTGAATGGATTATGGATTATACATTTTTGGATGTAGTGAACTATACTCGGTAATTTTTAAACAACATCTGGAAATATAACAATTTGAATGTAAATTTTGTTAGGGTCATTTATTGTAGGTTCATAAAAAATCTATGTTGGAGGAAATAACACACTAAACCGATAATCATGGGTACTAATATAGTGTATTCGATTAACTTATGAATAGCATTCCGTGCTTTTTAATTTAAGTGAAATATGTAGGTTTTTGTAAATACAAAATGAGAGCTTAAATTCTTTTAAATAAAAGGAAACAAAGTGTTGTAGTTGTTTTAAGCTACTAACTGCAATAAATGCAACCAATAAACAGCTTGAAATTGTATATTTGCAAATCTAAACTTATTCGATTTAGTAAACGAAATGTAAACAAATATTTTTGACATTCGACAAATTATGAATAACGAAAAGAATATTTTTGCATTGAAGTACGACTTGTAGGAAATTATCTTCCTGGGCGAAACACCAATTTTTGGAGTTGAGGTCAGTGGATCTCTAGATCCTCCATGTCTTTATGACTTTTAAAGTTTCTTTTGTTTGCAAACTTATGCCTCGTCGCGTTTTTTACGTTTACGCAAGCGAAATGATGTGTTGCGATTAACAATACTTTCTTGTAATCAGTATTGACCTGGTGCGTTAGAAGTTACTTTGCATGGTGATGTGTGATAGAATATAAAAATTAATTGAACTTGAGTGATTTGGTATTGTTTTGTATTGTAAATAGAAAAATTAAATTAAGAAATCAAAAGTTGTTCCTCCTAGCAGGTTTTTTCACAAGCTTGACATTTGAACTGCTTTGTCACATAACTATTTGATGTTCTCTAACGCGAAGGTTAAGACAGCAGCTCCAAAAAAAATTAGGCGTAAAATGTTCTCAACGCGACGCAAAACTTCCTGTTTTTCTGTTCCTTATTCAGTGTTGACTGAAACTAGTAGACTTTTATTTTCATTTCTTTCGTAAGAAATTTTATTCTTTGGCTATTGAATGACCTATATTCTGAGTATTTTTTTAGGAGGAAACTAATTTTAAGCTGAAGCACTCAGACCACTTGCAGGTCCACTGTTCTATTAGGGTAGCAACTTTTCCTTTTTTGTGGTGCAGTGGATGGAAATAAGTTGGTTGTAATATTACTTACAGCCCCAAGGGTGGCGTCCAGTCGAAACTGGCAGGCTGAACGAAAAGTGTATCCCCACCGTGGGAGTTTGGCTGAACTAAAGTAATTTCTGCTCACGATATGCTAAGCAAACAGGCCCAAAATGCAAATATATAAAACTCTCTGCTAAGTAAAAGCTATTTGAGTAAGCATTTCACTTACTTTTTTTGTTTTTACAAGCCAGTAGCCAGTACAGTATTCCAGTTAAAATTGATCTATTTAATACAAAAAACTTTTTATCAGCATAAAAATTCGTTATTATTACTGATATTTTTCGACAGAAAAAACAGGCCAAATAACTTTTACTGTACCATTTACTGGCTTGAAAAAAAAACACGGTTATTCTGGGTTTTTAAGATTTTTAACCGTCAATTATAAATATTGCGTTATGAAATTCATGTTTTCTTTTCAACAAGACTATAGCACTATCCCTCCTCCTGTGTAAATTCAATACAAGAGTATCCCATAATAGCTTCATTTTTCATTTTATCTTCAATATGAGCTTATTCTTCTCACGCACTCTGGATTCTAATGCGCCTTAGACATTTTAGATAAGTCGTTGTTGCAACAATATATTAACTTAAACAAAGCTAAAAAATCAAGTCAATGGTAGTTTTTTCAAGAACTCGATTTAATTGAATAGCTTGCACAACATATTTCTGATAATGAGGACGAAAATTTAATCAATATCATTTTTAATATCCCCTTCTGGCTTACACCTCGAAATACAGGCGCATCACTAGGTATTAGGGTGAAGCAGGCAAGTGACAGAGCTGTAGTCTCTTTGGCATCATGCTTATAACGATGCGTCAAAAAAGAAGAAGAAGAAGATCAGCTCACTGACTGAATTAGTAATTTAGTAATGCCTGATACGTTGAAGGCTTCTGGGTGAATAAAACATTTTTCTTAAATTCATATTAAGTTTTTTCTACTACTTTTATAGAAGCAAACAAAACCTTAAACACGGGAATCAAAAACAAATAAAAAGTTTGAAACGGACAGCCTCGGTGTCTGATGCGTTTCAGGGCCTACAAAAACTGAGATCTAAGCGTCCGTCAGTGTAAATACTGAATTACTATCTGACGACTTATCGGTTCATCACGACATACATGTGAAAAAACATTGAATGTTTCGGTTCCAACCTCGAACTTAATAAGCAGACATGCCAACATTACGTCTCAGGCAAGAAATAATGGGCACCTTTCAAGTAACTATTTTTACATATTTAATTTTAGTATTTTGAGAAAAAAACATTATCACTTAATTCAATTAACTGACTGGTTGTAAGTAAGACAGATCAATAATCTGACTGAAATTCGTAGGCTGTTGCATTTAAGTATAAGAATGCGCGTGAGGTCCTAAAAAAAGTCGATGGTAAAGTTTAAACAGCAAGATTTTTGCTTATAAAACATGTAAAGTAAAAAAAGTTGATACTAATACTTCTTATTTATTCAACTATCTCAAAGACTAACGTTCTAAAAACGTTGAAGCTTATTTTTAATATAAATAAACAAATAAAAAGAATGACGCAACAAAGCACGGGGAGCTTCGGAGTCTAAAAAATAAAATTGGTCAAGCATAAGGTAATTCTTTTCTGATCTTAAATAAATACGCTTCAGGCCCTAGCACATTTCTCACAACCATGCCTTGGGAGGGAATGGAGATCTGTTCGCTATTCTGATCATATGTGTTATTTATTCTTTGGATGGAATGATTTGAATTTTTATTCGAATAGCAGAAACGCAAGCCAGATCATCTACAGTCTTTTCTAGCATTAGCATTAGGGAAATAGATTAGATATAGAAAATTTTATTCTACTAACGAAAAATTAAACATCAAACAAAAAAAATGTTTCAAATTTAAAATGGAAACGAATGACTATGCTGTTGAAGGCATTACGTCTAACAGCCTATATACTTGCGATAGCAAATTAGGAAAATAATTTAATATGTTTATTATTACTTGCTACATTTTTTTGAAAGGAACTATGATTTGGTTTGAATTGGGACATTACATTATTGTTATAATGTGAGTTATTATAAACTTTAATTGTTGAAGAAAACGAGGCGGATTTTAATAAATTTGGCGTAGATGCTTCATTGTTTTTGTTCTTCTGATTGTCATTTAAGAAGAAACGAGCATATTGTGGGTTATTAAAAACGGATTTTGCCGACTTAATTGGCACCGGAAGGGGTCGTTGTGACATTATATTCTTCGGACCACTTGGGTAATCTGTAAAAAGTTTATCGAAATGCATTAAAAGCTTACACATTTTAGATTTGATTGTGGTGACATGTGATAAGATATATTGTTTGTTTGTTTTTTTTTTTTTTAATAATTTGGAAACTAGCCTGGACTACAATTTTGTTTTGGACCAAGTGTGTGAAGGAAATGTTTTATTTATTGGTACAAACAACAAACCTGATAATTTTGCAAAGCTGTCGGAATGGACAAAGAAAAATTTTGAATAGTTTATTTTTCTTTTTTATTTTACATGGTTTAATCGCTTGGAAACAGTTTAAGATATCAGCGGAAATATTCCCTGTAAATTGTATTATTAATTGAATTATGTATGCATTGCATTATTAGCGGAGATTATATTCTTGTATAGGGGGAAGTATATTGTGCACAGTTGGCAAAGTATTGTATGTATCGTATGGTGAACATAAACTTATTGATACCAATGTATTCAGGGTGGTAAGGGAAATGATGTTGTCCATAAGAACTATTGGCAGGACTCGAAAAAAAAGAGGGTATGTTATGGGTAGTTTCTTTAGTAAGTCTGATTTGTGTGCAGGATTAAAAGTTTATGTGTTAAAGAAGATTGAGAGTTAAGTAAATTACCTAATGACAAATTTCCAAGAACTTTATTGTTATGTGGAAGCTGTATAATTTCTTCACTTTTAACGTGATGATGAACAATAGGCGAATCCCTATCTTGGGCTATATTCGCAGAAGCTCCATACGCTGACGTTGATGCATCCAATTCATTTGAACTGTAATCAAGATATTCACTACCGGAGTCTTCGATTACTGATGATTCTGATGGATACTCAAATGTCGACGTAAGAGTATCATTGAATTGCACTCGGAACTGAAATGATCAAGTGAAATAAAAATAAGCATGAGTCATTGTTACTTAACACAAATAATGTCATTTGCACTTTGTTTTTTTTTTTACTTACATGTGCTTCTTTGGGTCGATTTTTAATGTTTGATTTGCCGTCGATTATAATGTGGGCATTTTCGAATTCTACATCACAAGGCGAAGGTGGACAAATTGGCCAATCATCGTCAGGATCTGTTGAGGTTTCTAGGGAAAGATCGCCTAGCAGTACGAAACCAGATTCGTTTGGCTGTAAAGGATTGATTGATACAAAGAATTATTAGAAAATTATTAAATATTAATTTTGTGTTGATATATCAAAGAATGTCTTATAACAGAAGATAACATGTTTTAAAAATATATTTTGCTAATAAATTAATTTTATTTCTTAACTAAAGTCCAATAGAATGGTCGCCATAATCTGCTGTTCAATATTTGACAAAATGGTTGTCTCCGATTGTCAAATAATTGTATCAAAGCAAGTGCTGCAGCCGCAGAAACGCTGTTGTCGCAGCAACTGCAAATGTATAAAAACGCGGCGTCGCTTCTGTGTAGGCGCGTAAAGAGCAATGTGAATATATTTTGACAGCTAAATTTGTCTCGTATTCTATTTTTTTTTTTTTCGATTCGTAGTGGAAACATATAACAAATTATACAGCCATTATAAGTGTTATACTTTCCATTGGACTTTCAAATTCAATATTTTCCTATTTGCCTACTTGTGGTTTGTAATGATATAAAATGAGTATAGTTTAGTTTTATTTCGTGAACGCTTAACAACTGTAATACACAATATCTTGTAACAGTAACGAGTTCCAAAGATGGACCGAATTTACAATGAATTGACGATCCAATGTTAAACAAGAATGATGACTTAAATGACGACATTTTTTTTTGTCAATACAATGTTGTGGTTGGAGCCGGTATGTCAGAGAGCAAAATTAAACTTCGAAGTTCAACTTAGCTATCAAAGGGCATTCCCAATCACATTTTAGACATATTAGATAATCCATCGTATTTGCTTATCAATGAGTGAATGAAGATTTAATATTTATTTGCAAACATTGACATCATTTGCATTCTTTAAACTCATTGCATTAATTTCAAAGTTAAATGAATAAAATCAATGAATTAAAAACCCAAGTTTGCCAAATATTGTTACTGATTGCATTCCTTTACAACCTTGGCACATGCCAAATGAAAACAACAAATTTATTAATAAGTTTGTTCGTTGAACTTTCCCCAGGGTTGACCCAGGTTTTCTTGACAACCCTCTGAGTTGTCAAAAAATCTAGGGTTTCCAGTCCTTAAAAAACGCTAAACCACAATTCACCACACATCCCTGTCATTAAAAAGAAATACATGCCATTTGACAAATCTAGGTTAACCCTAGGGCTAAAGAAACACTAATTTGACAAATGAGTTCCTTTTTAATTTCATACATTTGATCGTTTGTCAAAAAAAAAAAAAAATGCTCATCCGCCACAGTCATTAAGGACCTCACAAACCAAAGCGTTTTTGCAGTCTCGGCAGCTTCAATAAAATATAAATATTATTGCAGTTGTCAAAATTAAGTTATACTGCGGCATGTGAGAATACCCACATCGACGCAACAAAAAAAAAAACGCAGCATTTTCATACATTTGTACTATCATGACAGCAAAAATGAAGACAAAAGCGTTTCTGCCGCTGTCTCAACCGCAAAAACGCTCAAAAAGAGGAAAGCTTATACGATTGTTTACTTTATTTTTGAGCCACTTTGGCTATGAATGTTTTTAATAGTGGCCGTAACAACTTGCAGCTAGTAATTAGCTTACTTGAAATCGCTCGTAAGCATTAGTTATCCTTAGAAAGATTGCAAGCACTTGAATTGGGTTCAATTGGCTTGTTCACAAGAACTTTTTGGATCATCAAGCTAGACAAGTATTACTTTCAGAAAGCACTTTCGCCACTGAGTTAAGTCACTTTTAGCGTGTGTACTGACATGAGTAGTTTCTTATATACTGCGCTTCAAGAATTATTTTCTTATAATATAAGGGTGTTGTTTCTGTAATCAAGAAACTACATAACATTAGAGTGAAGCATACATTATGTATGTAAACCAGTTTTTAAAAAGCGATAGTAATCTTGAAATCAATTTTTATGATCATTTAACGGATCCGATGTCCGTTTTAATACACACCTTCAAACTAATTTTAAATAAATTGAAAAACAAAGCGCAAACCTACTTTTTTCGAAAATAGCATACTTATATGGTCAAAAGTACAAACCGCTTTTCTGGTTCCCAGTACATATGTTAGTTAATTTGATTCTGATTGATTTGACTGGTTGTAGTCAATTCACGACAAACCACAAGTTGTTGAGCTCATCAAAACTTACGGGTAAACATAAAAACATGAAAACAATTTTACAACTATGCACTTTATATAAAAAGCTGGCAATCGATCGCATGGGTCTTTGAGTGCATTATGCAAAATATGCACAAATAACTTATGCCCACAGAAATCGACGATTTAATTGCTCAATTTATTCTTTTGCTTACGACATTCTTAAGGTTTTAAGTACACCGAACCTTGCGATAGCTACAGATATCACAGCAACTGGACTTTTGTTATCCTAATATTTCATTGCATAGCATTTCAACAATTTGGCTGAATAGTAGAAAAACTAAAACAATGATAAACTTTTGAATGTTTCCTGAACGCAGTAAACAATGTGCATGCGTAGCTCCCTATGATAAAGAGAAAGAAATTGTTTGAAACCTTTTCAATTTTTTAAACTTTTTAACAGCATTCTGAATAGTTAAGAAATTGAAATTTTGCAATACCGACAATCAATTTTTGGACAGCAATAAAATTGAATCGCATTAATCGTAGTTGAAATTAATTCTTTCTCATAAATACATACACGAATACAATGGGTGCGTTTTGAAAATTTTACTGCCTGCGCAGTAACAAGCCTCAATAAAACGCTTTACTAAGTAATGCAACTACAAATAATAAACACAATTTACCTGCCATCATGTTGTTCACTCCTGAACATTGACTTATTACTAATCGTTGTTGTTTTCCCATGTGCAATGTTTTGTGATTTTTTGCAAACCTGCGTATGTTTTCCCAATAAAAAACGGCAAATATTGTAATTTATCGCTCTCACTACTGTCGATCTTCGTTGGTGTTTCAGATTCGATTTTAAAATTCAATATTTTTCGTGGTCATTGGGAGGATTATTTGTACATATATGTGAGCCAGTTTTTAGTTTTCATATTTGCGTAATAGCAACTACATAAACACACACCTCTTGTTTACAACTTTAAATATCTTTTCAACTTAATAATCTACAAATCACTTTTCTCATTTGAAACTCCAGAATGGTGTAGGTCAATGTTCTATGTTGCCGGCACAAGAAAAGGCGTGCATCCACGAACTGAGATTGGCAAAATATATTTTGAATTAAAAAAAAATGGTTTTCTGAGTCAATGGAACTGATGACAATACGAAAATAGTTTCAAAAATGGATTTGGTGTATGAGTGGAAATCGGCATAAAAAAGTTTGACATATGTGGCTACCTATGTGAGAACAACGTTGAATAAGTTAAGCCTAATTTTCGCTCAAGAGAAGTTAACTTCATTCACGCCGCTGGCAGGCGTTGACTTTTTGAGGAAGTGAATACTAGGCTTGAGACTCGAGTAATGTCGGGTTACCTAGTATGTATAGTAAATTGTAAAAACTTATATTTTTGAATTTATTGTTTCGGTGATTACTCTTTATTCACGAAAAACGGATGAACGTATTTGAATTTGGTAAACGGTTAGAAACGGAATGTTAGCTCAATTGGTGTTAAGGGTTAATGGGGTATGAAAAATGATATTTACGCTTGTGAATTGTGGTTTAGCTGTTGTGGTGTTAATATTTTTATTCGTGATTTTGTCTCACGGAATAAAGCTCACTTGAAGCTTGAAGCTCACGGAATATAGCTCGTCGATCTTCAGGGGTTGTTGCCATATTCATTCGTGGATAATATTTTTCCAATAACTTTTTATATTTCGAAAATACGTACTGACGACTTATGCCTTTTTCTAAAGGATACAAAAATCTCTTTAAATTCTGTTTGAATGCTGCTTGATAGTTTTTTAGATTTAGATACAAATTATTTAAACGAGTGAAACGATATTAATTTTTAGACTATATTCGATTAAAAATTCAAAACTTTTTCTGCAGCTTCAATGGTATTTAATCGAATGACACGGAGTGTACTTACAAATGAAATGACCAAATAAGTAAAAAAAAAATAGAAAATGAATAAAAGCTTCGGATCTTCAATTGAAGAAATTTTTAAGTAGTGGCTTTCTTTGTTCGAAACAAATACCATGAAGCTTAAAAACTTGAATCAATGTCCGATACAAATACTTTTGACAATTAATTCGTTGTTTTAATTCAGTCAAGTATTCCGTAAATTAGTAGCACCGGTTATATGTTACCCGCATTCGACTGCGGAAATTTAAAGGTTTTTTTAAATAATATGACTTAAAATCGCAACTTCGTATTTTGTCAACGAAAAGCACGCACCTTTCATTGACACAAACAGCACGTTCCAATAACGAAAAAGAAGCAAATATGCGGAAGCGTTGTGGTGCCCGTGGTGTTATGGTTAGTATGTCTGCATTTAAGTGCGGGAGGTTCAAGTCTAAACAAAAACAAAAAATGTTTTTTCACGAGTACCGCTTTTTGCTACGATTAGCTGAGTACCCCACTTTCTCGATTAGCCGTTCGAAATCGGCGAAAAATTGTAAGTTCTTCCTCACAAGGTATGGTTAAATGCGCTAGGCCCCCGCTCAAAAACGCCATGCTATTTATTTATTTACGCAAACGCGTTCCAAGATTATCTATAGCATTTTGATCGGAACTAAAAGAAATTTGACAATTCTAAGAAGAGAAGTTGAATTCTTGTCAAACGCTCAAAACTTGAAAACTAAACGTCAAAAGTGAGAGTTTTCTCGAGGAATATTATTTGTGCACCACATTTTTTGTTTTTCAGATTCTCTGCATTCCTCATATAAAAACGAAACTCCAAAATTAAACAAAAGCAGTTTTGTGTGTGTTATTCTAAATGAGTGGTTCACGAGTGAAATTAATCGAAAGTGTTATAAATTGGCTATCGGATTAGAACACAACAAAGGATCTTTTTCCAGTTGGAGTATCACCAAACTGGTTTTTCGCTTTGTTTTTTGTAGATGTTTTCGTAACCAAAGCCAAAGACCGGCTCAAATATAAGAAAACAGTCAGATGATTGTAAAAAAAACAATACTTGCATATCTTGTGTTAACTTTGTCAGCGACCAATTTTGTTTTGCCCTCAAACCAAAAACCCGTTAATATATGAAACGCCGCTAACAGTAAAAGGAATAAACTACAAACACAGCCATAACATTTATGATTAAGTATTTTCTTTTTAACATATTGTGTTAATATCTCTTCTTTGTCATGAACAAAAAAAGTATTTCCCCATCAAGAAATCACAAAAAAAAAAAAATTAATATTTCCGACGTTAAAATGTTTGAATCTGATTAGTAAGGCTTCTTGACCGAAAAAAAAACATTCTTCCAGCCCATTTGCACACATGCACATGTTTGTTGGTTTTACTTTCTTTTTATTCATATTCGCCCAAAGTAGCACTCAATGAATAATAAAATCATACAAATTATAAACTTATACCAAAGAAGGGAAGTCCTATATTTATTTATTCATTTATCGCATATCCATTGTTTTGCAATTAATAAATTTAAATTCCAGCCGCGATTAGAGAACATTTTAAGCACAACAAACTTTTGTCTTGTTTTGTTTTCGTGACTTATGAATGTTACTTAATTGAAAATTATTGTATTTCGTATTAGGTAGGTAGTAGGTAGGTAGTTAGGAACAGAAACGAAGAAAACTAAAAAGGCTGGAAGAAATTTTCACTTGTAAATATGTTTGTACCTTGCCTATGTTCGATATTGAAGTACATACTTATTATTTCTCAAAAACGCAGTCATTAAACGATAACATTGCCTTAACACCTTTTTTAGAACAACACACGTTACTTCCTTGTTGAAGTCTTTGTTTTTTTTTTTTAAACGAATCAAAGTAGAATTTATCAATGCAATGTAGACATGTATTTATCATTACTATACAAGTGAACCGAGACATAAATGCTTGATATGTTTGTTGACAGCAATAAATATATAAATGAGTATAAATATCCACAGTTCTATTGAATTTATATAATTGCTGTAAGCCTCGGTTGATATTTCCCGAGTGTACTCACACGTATGAGTGAGTATGAGTAAGATATACAAAAAAGAAAGAAAAAAGGGTGTAAGTAGGTATGTGTTTACACATTATTCTATTTAGAATTCTTTATCGCACTCAAAAAGGCATTTTAAACTGATAAACGGCATAGATTATTGCGTAAATAAAATAACTGTTCAATCTCACGTCTAACCGGAAGAATACACTTTGTTACATTCATGCAAGTAAGTAGGAAACAAATGACTAATATAAATACGCTAATTGCTTAAGCTGAATTTAATAAACAAAAAAAAAAAAATACATTAAGAACAGTATGAATCACACTCACCTTTGGCAGTTCTCTTTTTCTTTTGAATATTAATCCATCATTTTCAATGTAGTCTGGAACTTCTTTGCGATCCTTGAAATTGAACACCATCGTATTATTTTCTGGTACAGCTCCAACAGGATTGCGTTTCTTTTTTGAAATAATGGACGATGACCAGGCAGGAGCTTGGGCGTTGTTATCATTTTCGCTGCTGCCACTTATGTCACTCTTGTTAATTTTAGAAACTCCAACATTTCCTAATTTATCCATTGGGCTGAGGCTTCCTGATTTCTCGATTTTCTTCTCGTTATTAATCCTATTTTTTTCGATTTCCCTACTTGTTAATGCGGGTGTTGACGACTGAACAATAGAAATTTCTTCAATACGTTCCACTACAATGGAATTATTTTCAATATGCTGGGGCTCGGCTACTAGAGGTCTTATAACTCCAATCTGTTTGACAGTTGTCGCAGCTCCTACAGGTGCCAAGCTCGGTATGTCATGTAGAGGTTCAGCAGATGAGTTTCCGTTCGAAAATGGCGCAGAGCTTTTCTTTTGAAATAGAAACTGTTGACTGGTTCCAGCTTTTGCGATATTTTCGAGAGCCGATTTTGAAATCGATTTTGTTGCAGTTAAATCTTCACTATTAACTACGTATTCACCGTCCATAGAATCGTCGTCGTCGTCGTCTTCGGATTCTCGATCAGATGATTCCGATGAAAATCTACTATGAAATTCTTTGTGTGGGGGTTGTGGTTGTTGTTGGTTTATTTGCGTTGTTGTGGGTGACTCTATTCGAAGCTTTTCAATTTTTTTAGTCAATTCTGTTACAGGCGACTCAACAGCTACGACTGCGGGCAATGTTTTATCAAGCAACTTATGGCGCGGAATAATGTCGGGAGAGTTCTCAGATAAACCTTCTACAACACTACTGACACATCCAACATTTCTTATCGGTGTGGAATCCATTTTTGGTCGAAAAGACGCTGTAGTGCGATTACTTACCGCTGGTGTTGAACTTAAAGGCGATAAATTCTTTTCTTGAATTGAAGGAGTCACAGTTGGACTTGTGACCGATGACGATTGTGTTGGTGGCGGTGTGGAGAGAATACTCTTAACTTCCGGCTTAGGTTTCGATTTTTTTGGACTAACCGGCGGTTTGGGGAAAGTTATTGCTGGTTTGTTTTGTGTAATAATTGATTTATAATTAGCAACTTTACTAGCCACCTCGCCTCCACTGTTTCGATTTACCACACGACCTCTACGATTTGCGGAAGCTTCAAAAATTTTCAATGTTTGCTTAACTAGGTCAGGTGGTGGTCGCTCAGTATCATCTATAATCGAAGTTAATCGTTTGGGGGGATTGCTATCCGTACCCGAGAGCAGACGATCGCGTGCATTGTTTATTTTGTCTTCTATCGTTACTGAATCCGTTGCACCATTAGTTACCATTGTTGGTTGACTGTTGGAAAAATTCCAAGGTGATTTCTCACACAAGAGTGCTTCAACTGATCTCGCACGTTTTAACGAATCGTTACCACGTTTGATATGCCGCGAGCGAGTATGATGGTTATAAGCTGTACCTGTTATTCTTTCACCAGGATCAGTCTTAACATTTTTCTTAAACCCGACAGCTGTTTCGTTTACTTTAATCGAAGTCTCCTTAGTACCTATTTGTGGCACTGCCATCGATGTGGGACTGGTTGCTGCTTTGTTTGTAGTGTCTGGTGTATCATCTTCTTCATCGTCGTCTTCGTCATGAACGCCATTGTCATCCAAAAGATTATTTAATGAAGTCGCACGACGCAGAGAATCCATGGATAATCGCTGTTTAGCAGTGGATTGGCGCAGGGCCAAACTTAAATAACGACAACGCAACTTTGACACAATACCCGGGCCATATTGCAACTCTTCGGATGGATCGAAATCCAATTCATTGTTTGTTATTTCGTTCATTTCTTGAACGGCAACCATTTTCTTTTTATTATTAGTCACTGTTGTAGGTGATACGTTAGCGATGGATGTCGTCGTCGCAGAAACCGAAGGGGAAACACTTGAATTCTGATTCTGATTTATGCGAACTTTTGTATTTATTTTATAATTATGATGTGTGGACACTAAAGTGGCGTTACCAATATTTTGATTTTTAATAAACTGCGAAGAACCCGACGTTGTTGACGATCTAACCGATGCACCTGCAACACCACATGGCTTCTTATTAGTATTAACGGCTTTTAATGAGGGAGTATTATTACCGTTTGTTTTAATTGTATTTTTTATTGAGAATATTTTTGAATCTATCTCTTTGGCATCGACTACCTCATTCAAACTCGCGCACGCCAAGTTATCACTTTCGTGTCCAGTGTTTAACTGATGGTGCAATTGCTGTTCGTCGTCACCGCCGCCACCGTTGCCGTTGTTGTTGTTGGTGCTTACATTTGTAGCTATAGCTAAAGCAGGTTCTTGAAATATGTGTGAATGCTGCTGTTGTTCACCAATACACACAACACCACTTGAATTGTCTTTGTTGGATTTTTTATAAATTTCTGCTGCTGCCGCCACTTTTAAACTCGAACTCAAACGGGATGTTGACGTTATAAGAGAATCAGAACTTGTAGTGTTGGTCGATCCACGCTGTTCAGTCAAATTCTTTCGAAATCTCACATTCTCTTGTGCCGCTGAAGCTGAAGTTGGATTACCATCGTTGTTGCTGTTGCTGCTATTCTGTTCTATTATACCAAATGATCGAGTCAGTGGAACTGGTGGCGGCTGTTCCGGTTGTAATACAGATGCTGGTCTTGCTGTTGGGGCTGCTGCTGCTATTTTTTCACTGTATTTGTGTGTAGAAGTAGAAGAACCTCCAGTGGATTTATTATTAACTTGCGTATAATGACCTCCACACGATGATTCGATTTCGTCTTGTGGTTGAAGTGTAGCCGGCGTTTTTAGCATATTGTTAATGCTAGCTGCTGGAGCAAGGGAATTTTGACTAGTATTACTCTTGGTATCATTACTTGTATTGGATTTTGTTGAAGGTTTCTCACTGTTGTTGTTATTAGTAAAGATTAATGGATTTTTGTAATCGGAAGTCGGTGATAATGCACCTAACGCTTCGGTGTTGGACAAATTAGCTATAAAATAAAATAAAAAAAACCGTTGTAGAATATCAAATCTATTACATTTGGAATTTAAGTGTGGATTGTTAATGTTTTATCTGTCTCGGATAGAAACTCTGGTGTTTGTTTGATTTACGGTGATAAGTGAAGAGCTAAATACTAATTAGTTTAGCCATTTTGTGGTAGGATTGATTTTTAGTTTAGGTATCTTGATTGGGATAGGAAATATAAGTATGGACAATTGATATAATAACAAGTTATTTTTTTAAAGCTTATTGACTTGACTTGTTTTTGAGGTCCCCCGCATTATCATAAACAACCTTGCTTTGAGAGCAAGTTAAAGGTCAAACATACATTCGAATTAAAAATTTGTTATAGAGAGCATTGTAAGCCGAACCAGAAGTGATTAAAAAGAATAAAAGCAAAACTAAAGAAGAAAGAAAAATCTGTCGCATGTTAAACAATAAGCATAAATCTATTTCGTGCACATATCTATATAAGTAGAATCCAGTTTGTAGGTAGGTACCTTGAAGGATTAAAGAACTTGTTCGCTGACAAACAAAAAACAGGTCAATATGAAACGTGTTTTTTATTTGATCTGTTTATAAGTTTCATCTGGATACAGTCTGCATTCTTTTGTATTTTAATCAACGCAAACGTCAGTTTAGATTTGGTTTTTACTTATTTCAATGGAGTAGAGAAGATGATCGCATTGTTTAACAATAGTAGGTGTCAGTTTAAGGAATGCGTTTGTAATTTAAGTGGAAATAAGTGTTGCCGATGTTTATTTAACTAATGCACTCGAAAAGATAAAAGGTTTTTAATGCCTCAAAAAAAATCAATGCTTGGTTCAGTAAGTTTGGAATGCAACTTTCATAGCACATTCCTTCACAATATTTTATAATGTTTGTTAGGGTGGTTCTTAAAAAATGGGAACGCTTCTTTAATAATTGAAATGCATAATTACAAAACAGTTCAAAATTTAATCTCTTTTCTTTACTTTTTATTGAGATAATCACTTAAGCTTAACATCATATTTAAAATTTTAGTAAAATTGTATCGAATTCGATTATTTGAGTTTATACAGAAGTACACTTCAACAAAATTCAATACAATCTACAAATTTGCGTCGTTTATGTACCAAAATAAATAAATAGGGTGGCGCAACAGAACGAGGAGCCCCAGGGCCTAGCGCATTTCTCACAACCATGCCATTGAAGGGACCTACAATTTACTGCTAGTTTTGATAAGCTAATCGAGAAAGCGCTTTTCATGGCAATGAATTTACTAACGGAGGGCTTGCCAATTCCTGGCGAAAGACGATACCCGTGGAAAAAATTTTTTGTCTCTGTTGGCATTCGAACAACGAACCTCTGTGTTCACAGGCAGACATGCTAACCATCACACCACGGGTACCACTTTTGTGTACCTATTTCATAAAAAAAGAAACAAAGAAAATGTAAACTTAACTGAAAACGAAATTCATAATTTGTTTACAAATGCCCACGAAACCATCATCTTGTTTGCATTCGTTTTCATAGCCGTTTGCAGTTTTCTTTTAAATCGTATGTAATTTTTGGGTTTTCCCGAGTTTTTTAAAAAGGAGTTTAAAGCTTGTTGTACGCTCTATTTTTGCAAAAAAAAAAAAAAATAGACTGGCGTACTAGTGCATAATACTTATGGTTCTCATCTTAGTACCGTGCACATAGAAGAAAATGTGGCTGCTATAGCCGAGTGTGTAAGACTTAAAGGGGATTCGGGTTTTCATTTTGGAAAAACCGAAATTTTTGATTTGTCTAGTCTTACTATTTAACATTTCAATAATGTAAATTTTAAGCCGATCTGAGCAAGCACTCAAAGTTATTCTTTTACTAATCTCCTGTTCTCAAACTCTAACGGCTGCGAGCGTTAAACTTTAACACGTTTTTCTCAAAACTACTTTTTAAAAGTCCGTGTTCACTGCTATTTAGAAAACAACTTGATGATTGATTGAGATAAAGAATACCTCATCCCTACGTTTAGTAATTTTTACTTATTATTATATGTAGGTACGATAAGGCAAGTTTTTCAATCGTGCAGAAAAAAGATTTCGAGGTACCATCAAACATGACATTACGATGATAGAGAATACGAAAAAAGTGGGTCCTGCAATTCTCTCTGTCTGGCTGTCCGTATAACCAAAAATTTCAAATCAAAATTTGCAGTTAGGGTCTGTGGGGCAGCAGCAGCATACAGAGGGGTTTTTGGAATTGAGTCTCTAGGTCTTGAAATAACGGTACCTGTGACACAACCGATATGATAATAGTTATTTTTATCAAAAACAGCTCCAACGATTTCTATAAAATTTTATGTGAAGGATTACTTTTAGATTGTTTTCTTTATGATGTAAAAATTTTTTTTTTGAAAAGTCTAAAAACGGTACCGCCCATAGAACCGTTTTTTTCTAAACCAACTTTCTCGTTAATGACTAACACAATGTTGGCGAAATTTTGTAATTTAGAAGTCTTAAGTTGTTTAAGAAGGATTGCATATCAACTTTTTAATTTTTGTAGATTTTTAAAAATGTTTTGATTTTTTGAAATAACTTCAAAATTATATCTTTGAGTTTTTTTTTTAAATTTTTTGTCAAAACAACTTCTGCCAGGATATTAAACTTTGCCTACTAGGTTTCTAAAAACTCGTTTTTTTTAAAAAAAAGTGAAAAATAAAAAATTTTTTAAAAACTGTTCCAACGATTTTGATTAAGCGTGTCTATGTATTAGCAACTGCAAAAGAATGACTTGTTTGTATTTACGCTTTAAATCTTTCGAATATTTAATTTAATTTTTTTTTTCAATATTTTGCGTCTTTTAATTCAATTTTCATAATTAATGTGTAGTTGACAACCATGTTCCACCAAATATAAATATTGGTAGATACTAAAACCTTTTACTCAGCCTTAAGATTTTTGTATTGTACTTAGCACACAATCGCGACCCAGTCGTGCCCATTTTATAAAACAAAGAGTGTTTCCTTCCCCCAAAATGGCAAACTTTTGATAGAAAATAACAATTTACACTTTAGATGGCCACTAACAGTTTTTAAATAAGAGAAAAAATTATCTGAGGCTAGGGGGACCATTTGATAATACAGTACGGACAGTACGATTCATGCAACTCCTCGAATTTCGCAACACTAAAACACGTCTTGACTCTATAAGTGCAACTTTTCAATAAAGCTACCTCGATAAGTGCAACTTCATGTGTTTATTTATACGTTTTTTATATTCCATTCTTCTTTTGATTGTTTATTCCTGCTGCTATTTTACAGCTAGTTTGTCTGAACAATATTTCTTGCAAGAACATGCATAAAAGAACATGTTAATTTGAGTGGGTTGCGATCGTTAATGTGTAGGGGCGTTCAGACTATCAAATTTGTGGGATGAAAAGTTTGACGGAAAATACCCTAGTGTTCACACTCATCAAACAAATCGTCAAACTCCATTCTGATTTTTTAACCATGAAGGACATAGTAGGCGCAGCGCTTATTAGGGATGAAATGTAAGAAAAATAAAAGAAAGCGTGTTGGAACTAAAGAGCTGCACTACCTGAAACCATGGTATATTCCACTTTCAATGTAACCAGCAAAGAAAAAAAAATCCTTCCGTGCGATGTGTACTACTTGAAACTATTTGGGAAATGGGAATGAAATATCAAAAAAAAAATTTAAATACATCCAACAAATTTGACAAGCCACTTGATGGAAAGTTCACACTAACAAATTTGCTTGATGCTGAAAAACAAATTGAATCGTCGGAACGCCGCTTTTGCTAAAAATTCATAAAGAAAATATGACCCAGTAAGTGCAACAACCTCGGTTACTGCAACTGCCCGAATTTCTATTGGTTGCGTTAATCGAGTCCGTACTGTAATTTAACTAAATTTTAATTGTTTTTCATTTCCGGTCAGGTTACGTTGAACACCGCAAAATGTTTTTTCCGAAGGCGTTCTGGATGAAGTTCTGTTAACGGCTTCAATATTTATGCTGGAAAAAATTATTGGATATAGTTCAAAGTTGGCTCAATAATGTACAAATTGAATTCAAAAACCTTGAAACCTCAAAATTTTGATTTATTATGCACATAATCCCAAGTACGTGCGACACAGTACCGAAGGTATGTTTGAAAGAAATACGCTTGGCTCCGAGATTCCTGCGTCATTCTGTCATATTTATATATGTATTTTAAACGCCCCAGTGCGTTTTTGCATCTTATGTAAATCTAATTGTTTATGTATTTAAAGTTAAGCAAATGTATTTTCAAAACTTACATTAATTAAGTAGGTGGTTTATTAGGTCTTTCAAGTTAGCACCAAGACAACCTGAAAATCCAATTATGAATAGCTCACCATCGTAATTAATTGACAGTTTAATTTGTTTTCATAAAGCTTTTCTCAATATCGCTGTCGAAACGTGAAGTTAAACTCGAAGATTAGTGATTATTTTATTGCAACAATCAATTCGACAAAAAGCCGAATAGACAAACTAGTTTCTCACTAATCTTTGACTTCGTAAGTGATTTCACAACAATGTTTACATTTTACAGAAGTGTATGCATAGTAAATTGGTTTTGTTTTTGACAAATGGTGGTGCCAACTTGACTGTCATGCGGTGCTAAACTCAACAAAAGACTTCTTAAGTGTCTGTTTGTCTATGGATCAATAAACCGTTATACGTTACTCACATTGTTTAAATCTATCGAACAACCATATCAGTTGTGAGTTTAAACTTACACAAGTTTCTTTTTAATTTTGTAAGAATTGTTTGTCATTAAAAGAGTTGTTTGATCACCTTTTTTATAACTGGGAGACCAAAGCTTACTTTTATCATACCGTTTATCGGAAAAGCTGTCTAGTGTAACAAAATAAAATGACCATTAATTTAAAAACCATTCCATTAAACAAGATTATGCATTTACATATATGTAAATACAGAAAAGAAAATGCTTTTTTTCCCTCATATTTGGGGACTAAGTTTTCATAATAGAAACTATCTGCTGAAGAATATTTTAAATGACGTCAGTTTTAAGTGATTCACTTTTTTTTTATAAATTCTTGTTTTTATTCAACAAACACTCCCTTTTGTTACGTGTTTTATGGCCGTGTATTGATTGCCTGCTATCAAGAACATGTGCACAAATAGTTGAGATATCATTCGGCACATTTTAGTACTCACAAAACAAAAAAATGTAATTTACCTGTGTACATTTGAAACGGTAATATAATAAAATATAAGCTGTGTATAAATTATTTTAAAAACGGAATTTAATTGTCGATTAAGTAAAGACGAGACTTTTTACTATACTTTTATATACAGCACAGAACATGAGTGATTATTTCTGAGTTCCTCATTTTTATCCTATTATTATTTTAGTTACTGTTCAATCACTTTTCTGTATAAGTTATTATCGTAAAGATAACAAATTTTTTTTATTGATTTTTCGCTCTGTGGACTCATTAACTAGTAACCAAAATTCAAGATAGAGTACATATTTTTTTAAATACTAATTTCAAAATTTCATCATGCGTTACTAAGATAAAATTTACTCATCTGATTAAAATTAAATTTTTTTTCATCAGAAAAATCAAACGGTTTTTCACGTAGTATCTTATTTTTAACAAAAAAAAGGTTGCATTTATAATAAGCTGGTTGGTACCCTGCAGTCTTTTTAAAGTAGTAAGGTACCCACTATCATTGTCTTACATCATTTCTGTTGGAATGATGTTAAAAATCATATGAATATGTAAATGACAAATGATAAATAAATGATTAGGCATACGATGAAGATCAAAGTTTTTCGTGGTTATGATTGGAATGATGGAATGAAATGACAGTTTGTGTGGGAAACATATTTTCGTGTGATTGAAAAAATGTCTTCATTGAAAGACAGTGAGGGCGTTAATAAAAAGTAAGGTCTTCAGATTAACTAACTTTTCTCGGCCTCTGACGTTAATTTTTTCAGTTGACAATTCATCAGCTGTTAGTTTTTTACAAATTCAGTTTTTCAGTCAAGAAAAAGAAGGCTGAAAATCTAGTTTCTGTTTATTAAGCTGTCAGATGCGACACGTTACATCAAAAAATTATACTCGCCAAGTGAGGGTGATTTTATTGTGCGTGATTTTTATTTTAAAAAATAGAATTAATTAATTCTAACTCCATTACTGATTGTTTTTTACGCTTATGAAATGTTTATCGCAGTAAACTCAATAAGCTAATGAATTTTTTTGATATATGCAAATCAAAACCGTCGCACTTGTTAGATAACACAAAACTGAATAAGTTTTTCAGTGAATCTTAGAATCTGAATTGCTATGAAGGTATGAACGCCCCCAGTGTGTAGCATCAAATGAATAGTTCAGAAATGACAGTTTTGGAATGCCATTTTTGACTCTCTTGGGATTCGAGAATCGCGAACCTCTGGATTAACAGGCGGACATGCTATCCATCACACCACGGGTACCACTACACAAAGAACTTCAGCAAAATTATCAGCTTTCAACAAAAAACCGCAGATTCTTCGAAAAATGAGTCGAGTTAAATTTTGTAGGAAAAAGGGTGGTCGAAATTGAATTTATTTATTATTTACAGGTTTTTAAAAATTACGGTTGCAAAAAATTGTACTCTTATTTTGGCGTTCGGAATCTAGTCATACATTTTTAATGCCATGTCTACAATATATACAAAAATACACTATCATTTCAATGAGACATTTTTTCAATCTCACGCCAATATGTTTCACATACACTGTCATTTCATTCCATCATACTTATGAACAATTTTGGTCTTCATCATGTCAATCATCATTTATCATCTACACTAACATTTTTTCTATCATTCCAGCAGAAATGATGTGTAGCGCACTTAAAAGTACCGAAAAATTAACATAAATTGAACACTACGGTATAAAATACAAAAATCCGGTATACATACCAATAACGAGAGTGCATCATTGAAAAAAAAAAAATTGCTGAATGAATCGTTCGGAAATGCTTTTAATGTTTGTCAAAAACATCACATCGACTCGGCGACAAACTTTTAATTATTTTTGAAATGTTGTGCAACAATGA
This sequence comes from Melanostoma mellinum, assembly GCA_914767635.1. Classification (NCBI taxonomy): domain Eukaryota; kingdom Metazoa; phylum Arthropoda; class Insecta; order Diptera; family Syrphidae; genus Melanostoma; species Melanostoma mellinum. The sequence continues at coordinate 218,329,829 of OU612058.1, forward strand.
AAACATTTTACATGAGGTACTCTGTTTTAGCTAAGTGTAAACTGTTATGCTAACAGGTATTTTGATAGTTAAAAATAAAAAGTACAATCATAGCTCTGTCATCGAGTTTTAATAAGCATTTGATTTTCTTTTACAATAAGAATCCTCTTAATAAAATAACTCTGAGTAAAAAGTTTATCATGGGTCATTCAAAAAAATATTGTTAAGTGTCATTCCATGTGATGGGCTCAAAAAATCGATTTTTTTTTCTTTTCATAAATTGTTTTCTTCACTTGTCTAAAATACGGTAGTTAGGTGATTTTGAAAAATTCAAAGTCGTTTTAAAGATCAGCAGTTAGAAGATGTTTAACAGCTTTATAGTCTACTCAGCACATGCAAACGCATGGAATGAACTATTACCCGTAACTCTGATTTGTACTTTTGTACTTGCAATTGGTACTATAAGGCAAGTTTTGCAATCGTGCAGGAAAAAAATTTTGAGATAAGAAATAAACATGACATTACGATAATAAAGAATACGAAAAAAGTGAGTCTTGCAATTCTGCCTGCCTGCACGTTTGTATGTCTGTCTGTCCGTATATAGACCTAAAGCCAAAACCGCTTAGCCGATTTTTTTCCAATTTCGCAGTGAGTGTCTATAAAGTAAAATAACGGTACCTTCCATACAACCGATATGATATGAAACTTATTTTTTTCCAACAATTTCGATAAAATTTTATGTGAAGGACTAAAACTAATCCTGTAATAATGGGTTTTGTTATAATGTACAACTTTTTTTTTTTTGGAAAAAATCTAAAAACGGTATTTCCCTTTTCCCATAGTGTATTTTCCAAAACCGTTTTTAATGGTTTACACGATGTTGACGGAGTTTTGTATTTAAGAAGAAAAAAAAATTTGAAAAATCAAAGTTTTTGAAATTACATTATAAATTTAAAAAAAAAACTTTGATTTTTTGAAATGACTTCAAAATCGTATCTTTAATTTTTTTAAATTTTTTTGTCAAGACAACTTCTCCCAAGAACTTAAACTTCGCATACTGGTTTTCTAAAAAATCTTTAAAAAAAATTAAAAATTAAAAACCTTTTTTTAAAACTTTTGATTGAATTTTCAGCGTTTATATGTATTAGAAACTGCAAAAAAACGGCATCTTTAGATTTACACTTTTGCATTATTGAATTTTTTTTAAATATTTTGCATGATTTATTTCAATTTTCATAATGAAAGTGTAGTTGACAACCCTGTACCACCAAATTTATTAATGAGCGAATACTAAAACCTTTTACTCAGCTTTAGGATTTTGGTATTGTACTTAGCACACAATCGCAAGTTCGTGTGACCCAGTCGTGCCCATTTTTTCTTGTTACTTTTTAAGACGGATTTTTATGCTTTTTTTTTGAAAAAAAAAACTTTAAAAAATTTTGATAAAAAGTTTTGATATTTTAATAAAACTGTCCATGGTACTTTACTTTAGTTCACTTGAACACACAAAATCGGATTTCAGGTTCTAAGGTTTATAATTAGAATAAATAAATAGGCGGGAAGAAGAAACTCAGGAAGATACCTACCGCATTAGTCTTAAGCAATACTGTTAAGAAATGGAGCGGACTTTCAGTTTTTTGGTAAATTTCACTGTCAAAAATGTTTTTTGGAAAAAAGTGCTTATTTGAAATGACATTATGCCTCTCTATTTTTCAAGTTCGAGAATTTGGAAACTAAATACAAAACCAATATTTTTTTGATGATTTTGCTATTCACCCTTCTGTACAATACTGAGCGTACTGTTAACAATGTTTTATAATTGTATTATGCATAAATATTGGGGGCATAAGCTCAAATTGAGAACCACTCTTTAATGAAAAATGCTTTCAAGTTTTTTTTTTCTTAGAATTGGTGGAGAGCCGACGTTCATATAACATTTGGCAACTCATGTTTTGTTAATTGTTTTCTTTGGCAAGTTAATTGATTTGATCGTAGTTTTTTTTTATAATTTACGCGCACATCAAGGGTCCATGAATGCAATTAGGTATAATGTTATTAAATACAGTGCAAGCGTTTAGAAAAATAGGAGAGGATTTAATAGGAGACCTCTATGCATGTTGCTTTTAGAATTTTGTGAACCGAAAGTTAATAAAAAACAGAGTTTGGTGTTGGTGGTGGAAAAAGAATGATTTTTTTCCACAAAAGTAGTTACTCTTTTCTTCAATGAAATACTTTAAAAAATATTGGATCGCTTAACAATCGTACTACAAAATGTGTGCGAAAAAGTAGTTAAAAATTACCTACGTCAAAAGATGCGCATCTTCCTGAATGATATTGTTTTTTAAACATAATTGCAAATTTCAGAGTATCCTTGTTTGTCTTTCATTTGGCTTGAATTTCGAATCCAAAATTGTTGATTTTTGTTTTATATTTCAAAACATACCCTCAGAAGTTTTAAAGGAAAACTCTTCTTAGTCATTGAACTTATTTTTAAAAGTATTTTTGTTTGTTATACAGCAATGTTCTTTGAAAGGTAAATAGTTTTAAAGAGGTGTGTACTAATGAACAAACAAGACAGTTATATAAACATTTATAGAAACAATAAAAAAAAAACACCTAACGCCTTTCCAAAAATTTTATCTCAAATTATTTGAAAATTTAAAAAAAATAATTGTCGAAGATTTCCTCTAATTTTGCCTTCCTGTTACTAAGTACTTGATAGAAAGAAAAGTCTAAATATTTGTCTCAATTATAACCGCCTCTTTGTTGACTTGATGATTGGCACCACAGTCTAGCATTTAGTTTACGGTAAAAAAAAGTTTCTTATCAACCGACAGTGCTACGTTTAGGAAGGTTTTCTTTTAATGCCAAAAGCACGACCAGCGACATGAAGTAATCACCTCGTTTAGTAAGAAGAACGAGGACTTATTTAAGATTTTTGCAGATTCTACCAAAAACCAAAAGAAAAGTTCAATAAACAGCGTTTTGCGTGTACACTGTACATATATTTACGTAGATGTTCAAAAATTAAAAATGAATACCAGACCCCCTCTAAATTAATTCAAACAATTAGTTTTTATTTGTAATTTAAAGGCTGATGGTAAGCTGCCTTTATTTGAATAAACAAAAAGATTCGGTTTATTTGCACTTTATAAAAAGAGCTTCAAATTGAGACATATAATTGAAAAATGCCCACATGTTATACACCTATGGTCCTTTAAATATAAAATGTCTGTTTCCGTATCGGTAGGTACCTATTTGTTCAATAAAGAAAACTAACAAAGAAGCTTGTTAAATCAAACGCTGTTTTTTTTTTAAGATAACATAGAGATAACACTTCAGAATCATACCCGCGAAAAATACATTGAAACAAAATGACACAGGTACCTAGGTGGCATGGTTTGGTAATACAATACGACTACCTACACCAAGAACTCATTACCTAAAGGGTAATGTGGTTGTGTGATGATACAGCAATCAGAACATAAATAATACCTAAACGTGCTGATCAAGTAAAGCACTTGCTTTTAATTTTCGTTGTCACGATACGATACTGAAATGTGGTAGAATGAAAATTAAAAACGAATAATATAAAAATAATATCAAAGTACACAACGTACGTATGTGCAAAGCATACATATGATGTACATTTGTACATACTGCAAAAAAGAAGTCTAATTAGGATTTGTCGAAAGTTTATTCTTTGCTTGGTAGACTGATGTCTCATACAAAATTTAAACGGAGAATTTAATTAGCAAGTCGTAAGGTAACTCTTTTTATTAACCTACTCTACTCTGCATAGATGTTTATGATGTCAGTCATGTCAAACTTGAAAGGGTTTACATCAAGAGAGAGAAGTTAAGTCGAGTTCATTTATTGAAACAAATAGAACATATATATTGTTATAATATCGTACCGACAAAATTAATAAATTAAGGTGTCTACTTCGTAGATAACAAATACCCAACCGACACAATTTTCTTTTTACTTTTGTTTGCAGTCAGTGTAGTTATAAGGTTTCCCTATCTATTGAGCTCACATCCGAAACCGAGTTCTTTTCAATGTTTTTTTATGCAATTGGTTTCAATGAGAAAAATAAAATACATACCTTCTTTGGAACAATTTCCAGCGTTAAGCATGCCTTGATTGGCTGCAATAGTTTTAGCAATGTTTGTTTTTCTTCGTTGGATCAAATCCTTCTTCCACTGAGGGACATCGGCATTTGGAGGTGATACAGCTGCATCGCTGGCCGTCGAAGTTTGATGATTGAAGGGCGAAGAAAGGCTTCGAAAAGTACAATTTTCGACATCACCTTGGGCAGTGTGTTCTTTTCGTGCTGGTAAACTAGAAGCGATATGAGTTTTTGGCGATTCAACATCTAGATCCGTAGTTGGCAACGACGACAAATTTGAACTAGGTGACGCCATGTTTTACCACGCAATGTGACTATTCACCGAGTCCCCAGACTATGCACTAGTGCAATGTTATAAATTATACTCTCCGTTGCGCGCGTCGAACTTCAGGTACGTAGACGTTGCTCACTAAAAAATTAATGATACTCTGAACTTGGAGGGTGGGTGGGCAAATAGATTCTGCACAGTTTATAATTGGATTGGTACCACTTTTGAATGTTTTAGAAAATAATTAAGAGCACGCAATGATAAAATCAAAATTGGTGCAAATGTTTGTTGTTTTATCAATGAAAGTCTTTTTCATAAGGAATAAACATGAATAGTACCTTTTAACTTATTGCTAAGGTTAAAAACACACGACTAGACAAACCGAATATTGATTTTTTGTACATAGCTGATGAAGAAAAACTGACGCCATTTGGTCGTTTTGTAGACTGTGTTGTTTTTTGTTTTCTCGCACTCACCAGAAAGAAAAAGGGTTAGGTATCGTTTTTTTTATTTAATATTGAATGGTAAGCAACTATTTGATGAATTCAATAAACACTTCTTTTAATATAACAATTAACGCAAAGCCAGGAGTATCGACAATCCACAAAGCAAAGTAAATCAACCGAGAAGTTCAAGCTACGACTTTTTTTTCAACTGAAAACTGACAGTTCCGAATGGTTGACTTTTTTGTCGCTGAATGCGTTTGACAGCTACAAGTTTTTGCATTCAGTCATGATATAAATTTTGTGAATGAACACATCCAGTAAATTGAAGAAAATTCTTAAGTTTTTTATGCCATGTTTGCACTTGATGTTATACTGGGTTTTATTCCAGGATGGTTTAGGTTAGTCTAGTGGTGTTCCCATATGAAAAAAAAGTTTTGAGTTGATGTTTTTGTTAAGTTAAAAAAAGACAGACATAAAGTGTGAGGAGAACGTAAACGACGTATGAGAGATTTCCTTCTCTCTCCACTCACTTTAATCTAGTCAAATTCACTGGAATTTTGGAAAGAGTACATTCAGCACACTTGGTTTCAAGTGAAACCCAGTAACTAAAGAGGTTTCGTTTTGTATGATAAACCACTTGGTTATCATGTAGGTTTGGGATAGTTTTGAGGTGGGGACATAGTTTTACACGGCCTCCATCGCGTAATCCGTGGCGTTACATTCACAACTCAACGTCTCTAGACAACAGCGTGCTCAACGACTAATGTTGAATTCCTTTCACCAAAAGTATCGATTCGCCATCGATTCGGCGGCGATATTTTTTGCTTAAAAATGTTCCTTTGGAGAAATATCGATTCGGCGGCGATTCTTTTTTTGAGACGAATCTACACCGATTCTCACACAGATTATCACACACACAACTAGCTTGACAGTTTGGATATGTCAAATAAAGTTATTATTTATTGTGAAACTTTTGCGAAACAATAATCTAGCGCGCCCAATTATTTGATAAATTCAAAATTTATTATTTAATATTATAATAAAACAGTGTATAAATGGTTTGTGTTGACTTTATCAAAATATGGAAACGTAAAATCGTTTTATTAATGAAAATTTGTTGCAGAACATGAATTCCAGGCTATTTGAAACTTTGCTGTCTTCTGAAAATGAAATACTGTTGAATTGACAGATGGTACGCACGCACACATTTACAAAAAAAAATCGCTACGTTTTTATATTCCTTTCACCCAAAAACGAATCGAAATTAGTATCGCCGGCAAGTGGTTGAAAGGAAATCGACATAAGTTCACATTGGTCGATTAAATGGAACTCATTTCCAATAACTGGCTGAACACAATGCAAAAACGGAGCTGGACTGCAAAATCGGAACTGGATGAGCTGTCAAAATTGCTGTACGTTTCGATTTTAATCGGCCCACAATGCAGCTGTACAGCTTTTGACATTTCCATCATTTGAAACATTATTTTGTATTTTCTAAAATCGGTTTGAGTATTTTATAAACAAAACAAATTTGATATTGTTACTATGGATGAGCAAATAAATGATTGTGTTGCTTGTTCCAATTATCAGAATGTTTTATTTGTATTTAAAATACTATAAAAAAAAGAAATATGGGGTGGTGGGTGCACAAAATTGTTATAAATTAAAAGTAAAAACCAAAAAACAAAACACTAAAGTAACACTTGGTTGTCACACAATAATTTACACACAAAATGTTTTTTTTTTCCTTCAAAATCATAAACGTCAAACTTGCTGTACAGCAAAAGTTAAAAGTTCGTCAACTTGTCCAGTTCCGATTCCAGTTCCGTATGCAGCTCCGTCGCATTGTGTTCGCGCTATTGAATTTGTGTGTATTCAATAATTTGACAGCTCTTCCAGTTCCAGTTTCAGTTGCAGCTCCGTCTGCATTGTGTTCAGCCAGTAAAGCGACTGTTTGCTTGTTTTCCTTCTCTGTTACACCAATTTATCGGTATTGCTTTGTTATCGTTTTGTTGAACAATAGGTGTGTTTCTTTACTGAAAATTCACACGAAATGCACCGAAAGTCGGTGAAAGTCAGTCAAATGTCGTTCCAGCACAGCGATTTTTCGAAGCAATGCACAAAAGAGAGTGCTCACGAGAGAGTAAAAAATTTCCCCACCCTGCGAATTTCTGCCACCTAAATTTCTGTGGGCAGAAATCGTGCACAGCCAAAACAAATACAACAACTGTCAAACAGACATTTTTCCAAGCGCTGCTGCGAATGTTTGTTAAAGACTGTTTCTTTACTTTTGAGACAATTACGCTCTTTCAGAGAGTTTCTGACCATTTCTGAGAGAATTCTACCCCCACTCCTTAAAATTTGACAGATTGTGAATTTCTGTGCACAAAGTAAAGAAACAGACCTAATGTAATCATTCAGTAGCTTGCAGGACGTTGTTGACAGGATTTCTTTCGTTGCGACAACTGCAAACGTATGAAAACGTGGCGTCGTTTTTGTCGCTTCAGTGTAGGCATTTTCAAATAGCGTTATATAAACGAAATTCGACTACTGAATTTGTTGCTGCGCTAACTACAAAACCGCTTTGCTTGGGAAGAATATCAAACTGTGTTTTTGTGCTCTCGATGACACAAAAAAGCTTTATTGTATGAGTTCTGAGACGATAGACTACAGAATATTGAGCACATTCTTAACCGTTAACGATTACAATCTCCGAGATTTCTCTCCATTTTACGAAAAGTAGCGTCCAGAAGCATTCTGAAACCGAGCAAGAGCTTCCAAAATATCGCTTCTCACAGGTCTGAGAAAATACCGTCATTTTGGATTTGAACTTATGCCGCTTTCCATTGGATGAAAAGAAACGTTCAGGAACTATCGGGAACATCCTCAAACTGGGTAATTGGTGAAAAAATGTTGGTTCTAATGATTCTGAGAAGTAACAGCAAATTCTTGGTTTGAAGTGAGAGTCCACTCAAGAAAATTTTACATTTTATTTTCTATGGTGTTTCACCCATGCAAAGAAAAAACGCTTTACTGAGTAGAAACAACAGTGGGTGTTCCATTGGTTTTTAAATTGAGTGCTTCCACGAGTGGAACCAATAGAAAGCACCACTTAACATGTACTAATACATGATACTGGAATGGCAACAAATTAGTAGGTGAGTTATAATACCTGCTTCAATAACGTATATGAATTTCACTATTTAAATCGGTTTAAAATGAAAAGTGACTCTTTTTACTCATTCCCTGGAAAATGAAGTTAATTGGACCAAAAGCAATTTCCGGAAACTTTCGAAAGCATCCATAGCTTTAGAAAAAGATCGGTGCTTCCCAGGATTCTGAGAAGTGATAGTAGTCAATTCTCGATTTAAAGTGAGAATTCACTCAAAACGAACTGATAGATGATACTTTTGTCGGTTTCCATTGGAAAAAAATCGGGGATGCACTTATTTTAACAACCAATGGAACACTTAAGAGTATTTCTGTTCAGTTTTGACAAATTGTCTTTAGGTGAGTGAAATTCTTACAGCTCGTAAGAAATATATAAGGTAAATAGCTATTATTTCAATTTTAAAACTATGTTGCTCCAAAATATTCTTTCAACAGAAACGTTTTTGAATTGGTTTTTTAATTTATTTTTAATGTTTTATTCATTATAACAACAGTAATTAAAAATTAATATGCGGATTGCCTAGTATTTCAATATATTATATATTTATGCAATTCAACTATTCAAAAAAGCTATTCTTAACCCAACAACTAAACGTCTTTTATTTCTTCTTACACAATTTGGCCGCCATTAATGTACACGACTTTATCAATCGGTTGAGAATTGTGATTTTTTAATTTGTCCATTTCAAATTGTAATCTCTGATTATTAAGACGTAATGTATCATTTTCAACAAGGCACTCACGAAGGCTGAAAATTGAGAACATAATAAGATTTGCTGTGAGGCATGTGAAGCATAAATCACCTTTTTAATTCTTCTTGCATTTCCTTTATATAATCACATGCACGTACAAGAATTTCACTTTTGGAATCATGTGCATTGGTTTTATGTGTTGAAGAATAGTTTGGTGACTTAATTCCTGAAGACTCTGGGATCAGTTCCTTTAGCTTTAAAATCCATGTGTTTATTTTGTCTCGTCTCCTTCGTTCAACTTCCCTGTGTGTGGCTCTCTTTTTAGCATCTCTCTAAACGGAAAATTACAAAGTTCTCAACGGAGTGTTTTTTTTTTTTAATTGAATGTTTACCTTCTTATATGGTTCAATAACAAACTCATTCACTGCTAAATTGGTGCCGTTTCCGTTTGGTAATTTAGGAGCAATGAAACGCGGAACTGACCTAACTGTTGTTTGAATGAATCTAGGATCCTGCATATCATCTGTTGGATATTCTTTGATTAGAAAATATTCACAATCGCTGCTTTTAAACTGATCAGGAATGCTTCTTGTTGGCAGTAAATTAGACTCTTCCTTTTTGTTTGTGATATTTCCTGTCCTTTGTATCAATCCATAACGCAGGTCCTGAGAATCAACCGAGTCCTCACAATTGGTCAGCAACACATCATCATTGGGAAATAACCTGCTTGGTAAATGGTGTTCGTGAAAAGTGAGTTTATGCTTAAGCCGCACTTACTTTGGTTTGAGAGACTCTTGCGATCCTTTAGTTGGGTTCTCCATAATAAACCCATTTAAAACTTAGTGGAGCAATATCAATCGTTTGATTCTATTGTTTTATGAAAGACAAATTTTACGACAAAGGCCACTCAGAATAGAAACAAAGTTCTGTCATAATCAGCTGTTGTTCTCGTGTGTTGTTTTATTACAAAACCACCTGTCTCTGTTCTTCAGAACATACTTTGTTTATGTTTTTGCATGTGGGTGGAAGTGGTTCCGCAATATGTCGTATGTTTCGAACACTGTTCAATCGTCGCGAAAGAAAGAGCTTTTTGTTATATTTATACATTCTATAGCTTTCCTTTTCCGATTGCCGCTATTCAGCTATCTACCACAAATAAATATACCATAAAAGAAAGTCCCATTATACCTACCTGACATTCCTAAAGAACGATAAAATAAATAAAATATTTTTAATAGAACTATCAGACTTCCGAAGGCTGCATGGATTTGAGTTTTGAAATTAAAGTAAGATCATTTTGTGACGTATTTTGTATTTTATAACATAAACAATAGCCATAGCCACAATAAATAAAAAATTCTTTAGCTTGCAGTAGGTATCTACTTTCTTATCACCGACGATTTCAAGAATATGATAAATCAACGTATGTAATTGTTGAACTATTATAAACGTATAGTTTTCCTGCGATTTACGAAGAGAAAGGCAAAATCAGTTCTTAAAGGTTTGTTGCTTCTTTTGATTTCAATTTTTCTTTTCTAAATTTGTGTCTTTTTATGCAGCGCATGTGTGCAGTTGTTTTTTCATCACTCAAAAATAAAGATTTGCCTGGATAAAATTTATATAAAAATGTTTAGACAATTGAATCGATTGTTAGGCCATCAAACAGCTTTAAACCCAAGGAGGCTTCTATCCAACACCCAGAACTTTTCAAAGTCCTATGTAATCAAAGATCATTACGATTTTGATCGAAAAGTGAGATCACTCAGTGAATCATTATATAATTTTAGATTTACTCTTATTTTTCTTTTTTGGTGTATTTTGAAGGTAATAAACAGTGATATTCCAGTAATAGTCAACTTCCATGCAGAATGGTGTGATCCTTGTAAAATACTGACTCCCAAAATGATGGAGCTGCTTGAAAACTCTAATGAAATTGATTTGGCAGTTATTGATGTGGAAAATAACACAGATCTAGTTGAAACTTTTGAAGTAAAAGCCGTACCTGCAGTTCTGGCTTTTCGTAATGGCGTCGTTGTGGATAAGTTCATCGGGTTAGTCGATGCAAACAGCATAGAAAATCTCATAGAGAAGCTCAAACCTACCAAAAAAGAGTAGTGGTGCTATCTACCTTAAAGTGCTTAACAAATGATATTTAACTAATACTTCCCCTGCAATGTAAATGCGATGCCTTTCACCTAGTTAATTATAGCTATAAAATACCTGCCTAACTCTAAGAATTTATTTTTCTATTTAATGTAGAGTCTTTCAATTATTTAATTATTAATCTATAAAGAACCAAACACTAAGAATGTATTTTTCTACCCTTTGATTAAGTTTTAAATGAGATTTATTTGTACTGATGTTATTTTGCTTTTTCTCAGATAAAATGTTAAGAAATACCTAGAGGAAAAGTGTTTTTTATTTCATGACGATTGATTTTGCAAACTGGTGAATAATATTTAGCTTTTTTTAGGACGATGTATGTATGTTCCTGTATGTCAATTTTTTTTAAATTTGTTTTTTCTTTACAGTTAATGGTAACTGTTTTTTTAATTCTGCCATATTGCTTTCCCTTACAATTTTTAAAAATTCTTAACCTTTTTAAAAAGAGACTAGGTGTGAACTTATAGCCTTTGAAAAATAGAGAATAGCCGATCGATAACATGTCAAAACTTTATAGCGTTTAAATATATTTGCCGATTCCAAACTGCTAAGTGTAAATCGGAGAACTTGCCAATTTCTGGCAAAAACCGATATCCCTAGAAAGAATTTGATGTTTCTGTGATTCAAATTCGAACGTAAGTGCAGAAATGCTTGCTTACTACTAAACTACTGCCCCTACACCAGAAGTTAAGTTGACAAAAATTCTGTAAATTATGAAGGAATAATTACATAAGTTAGATATAACCAATCTAAAAACAAATTAAACAACATGCTATTTGTGAACCCCGGCCTTACCACCAATCTAAAAAAAACTTTCAAATAAAAGATATTCTCACCGTTTCTGGGCCGGGTGCCTGTAACCTGATTCCAGGAAATGTTCCAAAGTGTCATCCATCTCTCCATTACTTAAGTCTATACTTTAAAATCCTACGCAAAGAAGAATTGTCTCGTAAAAGAATTCTGCCATCATTTCTCAATTTTTCCTATCAACGTTAGTTTTTAGTTTATCTACATCATCTATTTCCAAATGCAAGTTGATGTGAAGGATGCTTTCGAAATAACAATATTTGACACCCCTTGATGAACCCCACCATAGAAAAGAACCCTCAGTTGATATGTAGGCCGAGCGATAGTTAAGGTTCTGAGGAATATGTCTGCGATTCTTACCTTGCCTTTTTTTCTTAGCGATGAAGTGGTCAAGGTGATGACCTGGATTACTCAAACAAATGTTACTGAACTAAGTGTTTCAACCAGAGAAGTCCTGCATTCAAGAATCAATTTTCAAATAGTTGAAAAATTGAGCATAGACTTAAGCACAACTTGTTTGGACCCTACTATTTTAAATTCCCGTTCCCACTCCTATGAGAATTATATTATTACAGAACATTTTTAAAAAAGAAAAAAAAATTTTATTAAAAAAATGTATGTTGAAGATCGTAAAGATCACCTGAACTCCATATTGCGTTTCGCCAAGGCACGGCAATTGGGCTCATCAGTTAGATGATTGCCGTACCCTTCTAAGACGCAATTTTAGTTCGGAATACACCGACACTTATAAAATTCACTGCATTCACATGCAGTGAATTTTAATTTCTAAGTAAATGTACAAGACATTATTAAAAACTTAGAAAAGTAATCAAAAGTTTTCCATGGTTTGGCATAAATTTATTTAAAAGAAAAATAGCAAACAAGTGTTTGTTATTGTTTTTGTTTTGTCCTGGAGTTGTAATTGAATTATATTATTACAGAACATTTTTAAAAAAGAATAAAAAAAATTTAATTAAAAAAATTTATGTTGAAGACCGTAAAGATCACCTCAACTCCATATTGCGTTTCGCCCAGGCACGGCAATTGGTCATGGGGTTTAAATAAACTCTATGTTACTCATGGACAGTGTAGCATTCTAACGAAATAATTTTTGATATAGGTCTAGTAGTTTCTAGGTTCTCAGGGAATAATTTTCAGCCTATTATGCTGATGTATTAGCTTTATTACTGTAAAGTTTCATTTAAAGTTTCACATAAGGTTTTATTTAAATCCTAGTGAGTTTTTGGAAATACTAAACTCATCAATGTCAAACTGAGTGTTTTTTGAGACCTAGGCTTGCATCCAACTCGCCTTGAAGTAGACCTAGGTTTTTCCTGGGCTGTCAAAAGGTATGCGTTTTTCTTCAAATGACAGGGAAGTTGGTGATTTTGTGGTTGAACGTATTCAGAGATCTTAAAACCCAGTTCTTTTTTTACTACTCAGGATTGAGAAGGAAACCTGGGTCAACTTGGGTAAAGTTCAACGAACAGACCTTTTGGATGTAAGGATGTTCAACTTTTTTAACTTTTTATTTCTTTCCTGACAATAATCAACGCAACAAAAAAGAACTAGCAAAATAATTCCATACGTTCACACATGATGCGATGGCTTATTGTTGATTGAGTATTCCGATGTTTTTTCTACTGAAGTAAAAACTTTGTGATTTGAAAATTCAATGACACCAAAAAGAGACAAGGATAACTTTTTCAAAACTAATAATCTTTTCAACTGTTTTGCTGATGATACTACACAGTGATGACACCAGTCAGTTCTTAACATTCGGTCCCAAGTTCAATTTTCACAACCATATGTCCTTTGTCGGATTCCCAAAGGCTTTGCGTTTTAAGTCTGCCTTACATTTGATGCAACTTGCAACTGCAGCGTACGAAAGGCTTCTTAAATCTGAAACTGTTTTATATTTGATGTTGTCGAAAACGCCGAGTGCAAAAACTATTTTTCACTATCTGATGCTTCTGAAATACATGAAGTACACGCTCGCCCAAGACTCTACTTAAATTCACAAATCTGAGCACGAGCTCACGTTATTTATTTGTATTTAATTGTATTTAATTTAATTTGTATTTAATATTCAACTTGTTAGTCGAAATTCAAAAGGGCATAAATTTTTTGGGTGATTTAAAAATCAAAAGAGGCTACTATCTAACTCGATTCTACAATAAAATTCTTCGAATGTCCAAAATCCTTTCTTTGTGATTCCTAAAGACAATAGAAAAAAGAGACTGAACGAAGCCCTCAAAAGACAGAGTTGAAAGAAATGTACTAGGCACTGAGCCTACTCGCTCTGGTGCGTTTTCCAATTTATTTTACTTCATCTCCGTCATCCACTATAATCAAATTTTAATATAAAACTTGTACGAGCCGTGGACTCAATATTATTTTATAATTTTATTTTATCTTACTAATACTAAAATAAATTTTACAACACATTTTCTGACATGTTTTGGTATAATGTAATTTGTATAATATTTGAAAATAAGGTTGAAGCTAGGGATAATAAAACATCTGGTTTGATTAGGGCATAATAGAAGTAGCTTTTTTAACGTGCCAGTTGAATAATGAGCGCAGCACACATTTCAAAGAACTCCATTGTATGATGTCCAGTTGGTTGTTGCGGCATTATTCCACAGTTCATTAGCGGTGGTGGAGTTAAACTCTCCATGATCACATCATCGCCCTGTTCGACTTCTTCATTGGTAAGGGATTTGAAATCAAGCAAATAACTTTTAGCATCCACTTGGTACAGTTGCAAGGACATCTTGGAGAATTTGCCATTCAAGATGTTTTGTCGTCGGACACGGACATGATATGGATTGATTATTTTCCACTCGTAATCTAAAGCCTTCATAGCCCGGTAGACTTCAAGCATAATGTCATTGGGCTTGCTCTGCGAACGAATACCTAAATGCCACTTGGCTCGTTTGATTGGGGTACCCCTTGGGCGGTCGGGATAAGTTGGATTTCCAGCTAACTGTGCTGACATCGCAAGCTGACGGTCTCTGAGTGGAGCAATGCGCTCTGGATGTGGCCTAAAGCCTGTATTTGCACCAGTAGTTCCACTGTTCAAAGCGCTGATAGCATCTTGAGGCCTTTCGTTAGGCGAATGAGCAACAGGTGGAGGACTCCCAGCTACAAAGAAGTTTGATATCTCAGCTTTAGCTGCCTCGTCAGCAAAACGTTTATTGTCAATAATCAAGTGATAAGCAATGGCCAATTGATCGTGTGGATCTCCACTCAAAAGAGCGTTATGAACTTCGCTCTCCTTGACACCGAATTTACCGCAAACTTCCGACACGGCATAGGTGTCAATGACGTTACTATCTTGTTCAATTGAAGATGGAAATAGATACGATGGAAGGTCCTTCTGGAACCAATCGTGTTTCTTGATTTCCTCAATGTTCGCTCGTTTTAGGGGATCCACTTGTAGCATCTGACAAACCAAATTCACCACCTGTTTGTTCAAATACTCTGGAATTGGGAATATGCCTGATTTAATTTTGCGGAACAGGGTCGGAACATGTTCATCATCGAAAGGAAGAGTTCCGCACAGCAAAGCATACAAAATGACACCGCACGACCAAATGTCTACTTCAGGTCCAGCATAGAGTTTGCCAGAGATGACCTCCGGTGCAGCGTAATTCGGAGATCCACACGAAGTGCGGAGGAACTCTCCGTCTAACATCATGTTGGATAAGCCAAAATCAGCAATTTTAACGTGCATATTATGATCAAGAAGCAAATTTTCGGGTTTCAAATCACGATGGACAATCATGTGTCGATGACAGTAGTCCACTCCGGATATTATTTGCTGGAAGAAACGACGTGCTTCGTGCTCTTGTAACTTGCCATTTTTAACTATGTAATCAAACAGTTCGCCTCCGCTTACGTATTCCATGATCATGAATATATCACTTGGTGTTGAGATTACCTTAACATAGAATGAGTTATAAATATGAACAAAATTTCTGTTTGTCGTAATTTACCTGGTAGAGTTTGATAATATGCGGATGTCTAAACAATTTTAGATTTTGGATCTCCCGTCGTATTTTACCAACGACATCTAAGCTCTTAATTTTTTGTCTATTTAAAATTTTCACAGCCACTTTGTGTTTGGTCAGTTGATGTTCACCGATTTTAACTTTGCCAAATGTACCCGTTCCCAAGGTCGCTCCAAGCGAATAATGTCCAATTTTAACAAGGGGCTGAGGGCCACCCGTTGTGGCAACCGCAGCAGCGGAAGTATCTCCACCTCTGCTTGAATGTGACATAGCGGAAAGATTTCCTTTGTTGTTTTGAGAATTCACACAAATTGATTTTCTTTATTGATTCTTTGTTCAAATAAAAAAAAATTATAAATTATCAAAATATTCTGGTTTTGCACTACGTAAAAAGTAAATATGATTCGCAATGGACGTCTTTTTTATGTTTTTTTTTTTTATTATTTTGACAACCAATTATGATCAAAACCAGTACTCAAGTCTGGTGACAAAAAGATTGGGCGCGTTCGTTGCAATTCAGATTTTAAGATTAACTGAAAAACTTATTCAGTTTTGCGTCGAACGGTCTTCTAAATTTTTTGTCAGATTTGAATGGTATTGGGATTCACCTTTCAATTCTGCTAGGAAAGATTTGATAAGAAATAAATAATTTCTTGTAGTTGGTTCAAAATAGTATTAACTTATAGTCCAAAGCATTTCTCTTCAATATTTGTGATTAGAAATATGCGTGTAACTACAATTTGAATAGACTTCGAGTGAAAATGTAGCAAATAATTTTCTTAAAAATCTATTTCCTTTGTAAGGGTTTCCATTAATAATCTTTAATTATACGACAAATTGCCTAAAAATAAATTAGAGTTCAGTTTAATGAAAAAGTTCACTACAAAAATGTTTCCACAAAAAGCTAACCGAAAAATACAAAGTAAAGTTCAATTGTCATGTAGGCTATTTATCGCATCTGACAGCTTAATAAACTAAATCTAGATTTTCAGCCTGCTTTTCTTGACTGAAAAACTGAATCGGTAAAAACTAACAGCTGATGAGTTGTCAACTGAAAAACTTAACGTCTGGCCAATCAGAGGCCGAGAATAGTTAGTTAATCTGAAAATCTGAATTGCACCGAACGCGCCCATTTTTGGGAAATTCATCTACCATTGGGATATTTTTGCTGAATAGGTCTGTTCATTTATAAACTAGCTGACCCGGCAAACTTTGTTCTGCCTACTGTCTTAGAGGCAATATATGAGCAGAGTTTGGATTTTATGAATTTCAATTATTAGGATAGTATATATATATTTAAAAAAATCTATTTTAATGATTCTTTATTAGCTATTTATTTTGGTGCATGTGTTGCACTTTTCACAGAAGCACCTTGTGATAGACGATATTTTTTGGCTTATCGGGCGCGAGAACAAATAACGCAGATGTAAAAATAAAAATACAGACCTATGCAACGCCGTGAATGTTGAGGCATAAGGGGTATTTGAGTAAGAGTATGTCTAAATAGAAACGGAACGTTTAACGTTCATAAGGTTGAACTGCGTTCTGAGGAGTACATCCATTTACGTGATGCAGTTAGTACTGATTACTGAAGGATATGCAGCTAACATTGGTCGATCAACTATTTTGCCGGCGACGGCGACGTTCATTGGAAGTCCACGCCAGATGCATGAATATGTGCAAGATGCAATGACATATGTTCGTCATTACGGTCGGCCAGATCACTTTATTACTTTTAGCTGTAATCCAAAATGGATAGAAATTATTCAATTGCTGCTTCCCAATCAAGCATCAAGTGATAGAAACGACATCACAGCACGTATATTCAGGCAAAAAATTCGGCCCCTGATGAACTTCATTTTTGAACAACGCGTCTTTGAAGATACTCGATGCTGGAGGTATTCAATGAAATTCCAAAAGTGAAGCCTGTCGCACGCACACATTTTTATTTGTGTAACGGAAAGAATTCAGCCTGACCAAATAGATGATATCATATGTGCCGAGATTCCTGATCAGGAAGCCGATCCAGATTTACATGATGTTATTACAAATATGATTCATGGACGGTATTCACGGGAATTTACGGCCTACCCTCACTGGCAACTATGGTTATCCGCTGTATCGGCGTCGATCACCAGATGACAACGGTCGAACTCAAAAGTGAAAAGAATGGATTTCGTTATCCGTTGTCGGCAACTACAGTAAGATTTTTCCATATTCGCCACTTATTTCTAAAGCGTTTAAGACGCATTGCAACGTTGAGTACTGCAATTCAGTAAATATGTAACAAAAGGCAGCGATATAGCAGCTTTTGGATTGCAATCCTCAAATACCAACGATGAAATATCACGCTATCAAGTTGGTCGTTATGTGAACTGTAATTAAGCGATTTGGCGTATATTCGCATTCCACATTCACGACGCATTCTACTGTTGTGCATTTGGCGGTGCGTCTGGAGAATGGTCAAGAAGTGTATTTCAGTATTTCACGGCTTCGAATGCTGTGCAATGTGCTGAAACACTTTTAGCAACTACATTGACAAATTTCTTTGCGATGGCAGATCGATCCGTTTGCACGAACTTTGCTTTACTCGGAGATGGCAAGTTATTATACTTGGAATGCTATATCGAAGAATTTTTAAAGAAGGAAGCAAGGCGATGCAGTTCCTGGGTATCCGGGTGTGCTTTCTACAGAAGATGCTTTTATATTTATTTGATATTGATTTAATACAAAAATCAAATTTATTTCTCACTATAAGTCAATTTTTTTTTTGGTTTTTTTTTCAGTACAGTGTTTTGTATATAAGGAAAACTAACGCATTGCATTGATGTCATTCCCATAGGGATATAAGGATAAAAAGTATCCTATGTCCGTCTCCGGGTCCTAAGCTCTCTCCTCACCAATTTTCAGACAAATTGGTTCAGCCGTTCTTGAGTTATGAGTGGTGTAACTAACACGACTTTTTTTTATATATATAGATTTGCCACAGAATACTTTCCGAGCAACTAAACAAAATAGCACCGTGGTTTTAACTCGAATAGATAGTTGGTAGATGGTTTTTATGAAAAAACCTGAAACCGGTACACCCGTTCCCGAGTTATGGCTTGTTTTTTGAATGTCAGTTTTGTCCATATAAAAACTACAGGAAACGAAGGACGAGAACTATTGACCCGTACAACGCCGGGTGGCTCAGCTAGTACAAGTATATATTCAACCAACGCAACGGGGGCTATATTCCGCAAGAGTGAATTTTTATTTTTGTACACGAAAAATTGTGCACACTCTAATTGATTTTTTGACAGAAGACTCACGGTCTTTCAAAGCGTGAGTTTTTTATACTCACCCTAGCGGAATTTAACCCCTGCATGAAAACTGTGCACTAATCGTCAAAAATTAAAGATTATTTCCTTTTTTTTCTAAAATGTCTTAATTGCATTTTGATTTATTGGATCTATTTGTGCAAAATGCGACGTGACGAGTTATTTGCTATCAAATAATTTAAGGTTATCCCAAACCAAATCAATTTTTCAGTTGCGGCAGTAGCAGAAACTCTGTCGACAGGATTTTTGTCGTCGCACAACTGCAAGTGTATGAAAACGAGGAATGGTTCTTTGTGCTACAGTAAAGCCACTCTCATATAATTAAATTTGTCGCTGTCACAACTACAACAATTTGTTTTTTTTGGTACAAAAGTATTTGGATTTAATTAACTTATGGTTGTTGTTTTAAAGTTGAAAGAGTTTGTACTAATCTTAAGTTGTCCCGAAAGGGCCATTGACCCGATATAAAATTTTCTATTTGGCGAAATAAATTCTATTGAACACAGCTCACAGAAATAAATCGAACAGATCTTGTTGCAAAACACCACAAAAATGTAGTAGTTTTTTTTCTTGATCGTTTTTATTTTGACATGTGACAGTGACATTTTGCTGGCCACGAAGCTTTTTTCGTCTCACGGCTTGAAAAAAGTACCTACACTTGTAGTTTTTTCTTTATTTTTTCAAAAAATCTTAAATGTTTTCGTTTTAGTGTATTCGAAAATAAAGTCATAAGACGTGTTTTCATAGCAAGAAAAATAACAACACTCCTTCCATAAAATGTTTGAATTTTGAGTAGTTATTTTCTTAGAATTGTGTTAATCAGTGTTTCAAATTTAAGTTCGGTGAACCAATAGAAAATAAATATCGGTGCTATTAAACCTTAAAAAAACAGAACCACGCTAACTGTTCAAACAAAGTGAATTTGTGAATGTCAGTGAAATGTTTAGGTTATTCATATCCTGTTCAATTTGCTTGGTCTTTCTTTTAAAAAGTGTTTGTTCTGAAAATGAATCATTTTTGACTAATCCCAAGTACCTCTCAAACAATGAGATCACTGATCTGTTCGAACGACTTTCTTCTGAATCGCACCCGCAGTTGGCCATTAACTATTACCTTGGCAAAACTATACAAGGGAGGATGTTGAATGCAATTCAAATAAGCAATCATGTTGCAATTGGCAAGAGAGAATTATTAAAGCCAATGATAAAGCTGACAGCTAATATCCATGGAGATGAAACGGTGGGCAGGCAAATGTTGCTCTACTTGGCTGAATACCTTGTATCTAACTCTAATCAAACAGATGTACAAAAACTTCTAAATGAAACTGATATTCATATCTTACCATCGATTAATCCCGATGGATTTGCTGCCTCAAAGGTAAGTCATCTTGTTCCTCCTACCTACATTTTTTCATTGAATCCTGTGCGAGTTCTCAAAGAAAGAGTTCTTGTCCTTCGTTCATTAAAATATTCAACAGGTTGAAGTGAACAGTGTTGTTGCTTAATAATGTAAGCCTACCTTATGTAGGTATTTGTGATAAAACCAGGTAAGTACTATTTAAAGAGCGTCCTACAGTGTACTCAGTGGTCAAACGTGACGAATGACCTAATTTATTTGTCCAATTTATGCAAAGAACAACCGTAAACCGTTTACCAACCATCGAAGTACAAAGACTTTCTTTCTTGACGTCATTTGGTGTTAGAAAAGCTTTCACGTTACAGTTTTTGTTTTGTTTTGCTAAATCTATTGCTCTTGCTTGTGCCTCATCTTCTTGCTTTGTTAGCATAGGCAGCAAGTAGAGCTTTTCTAAACTACATCCATGGAAATGGTGGATGTGCGGTGGGTGAAGGTACATTACATACATCCACATGTACGTACACCACGTTCATGTATACTGCATTGAGGATGGAGAGAGAAGAAAAAGGAAAAAAAAGAACTTCAGTTGGTGGGTACTCGACTTGTCAGTTAGTTAGTTAGTTGGACGGCATAAGTGGCAGACATTTAAAGAAACGCTCTCGCCGTCACCTCATATTATATTCAACAAAAATAAATGATAAGCAATAGCGCTACTGTTAAAAAGTAAAACAAAAGAAAAGTTGAGTGTATTTTCTCTGCGATAATGAAGCTGCTTTGGACTGTACTATACACCATCACGGTCCTGGTGCTAACTGCTCAATCATATGTTATTAAAAATGACGAACATTTCATCGAAAATCCATTCTATCACACACAAGAAGACCTCGAAGATCTTTTTGCGCGCCTCCCAAAGACATTTCCAGAATACGCAAAGCAACACACTATTGGCCATTCTCTCGAAGGACGCAATCTAATAGCTCTTCAAATTGGAAAAAATGTTCGCCATCGCAATCTGCTAACACCAATGGTAAAATATATTGGAAATATGCATGGTGACGAGACAATAAGCAGAGAAGTGCTAATTTATCTGGCACAGTATTTGCTTTATAACTACGAAAAAAGCGAAGAGATCTCTAAACTCATAAATACGACCGATATATACATAATGCCAACCATGAATCCAGATGGGTTCGTTAGATCACAGGTAAATACAAAAGTGTTATAAGCCAATTAACATTTAATTCTTACAAGTTGTAGGTGAACGCTGGAAACGTATTGTAATGCTTTTTCTCTGGCAAAATCGATACACGACTGTGTGTATGCGCTCTCGGTAATAATATGGTGTGGAGTCCATACTCGATAGATAATACGACGTTTTCATCTACGACCAGAGATAATGTACGGAAATACACATTTTACCGTATGTTCACATAAATTTATTTTGTTATTGTCGTCACATACTCGAGAGATATTTTTTTGGCGAAAAATAATCCATACACACCTCTCTACCTACCTACCTACAATATGTTTCCAATTTATTTTAAAACAAAAAAATGAACTGGCTTTCATAGAGCAGGAAAGCACCATCAGCGTTAAGATATAATGTTGGGAGCTTGCTCTATGTATGTACTCTCTGTACATGCAAAAGTTATGCTAGGAGGCATTTGAATTGTAGAAAAGGCCAAACTGGTTGTAGTTGCGGAAGGTTCATTCATAAATAATCTGACGTGCAATTTGTGCCTTACAAAAGAGTCAGCCAGACATGTTTTGAGAAAGAAAAAATTCCGAAAAGAGAGCTCCCATTTGGAGAAAACTTTCTGATCGCAAATTGCTTTCGTTTGATTACTTCCTCCAAGGGAATCAGCTTTTGAGGTGGTAGTGGACGAATAACGAAAATGTGTAAAATGTTTCCAAGAAGAGATTTTGTTTTTTCATAAGCAGGTTGCACTTGTTTAAACAAAATTTTAAACAGACTGGAAATAACTTAGTTTCTGAGAGCAAAAATACTTCACTCCAATTGTAAAACTAAGAATGATTTCCCAATGTACTTTTATGTTTCATTGCTAATTCAAACGTATTCTTTGTTATTTTTACATGTAAAGGTCAAGGACTGCTTTGTGGCTTGTTTACTATCATCAATGTGATGAATCTGTGCCTCTTCAACTATCCCCGAATCATTCTTACTACCACCCATTTGGTTGTTCTGCGGTTTATAAAGCACATCATCTAAGGTTGAAACGTAAAGAGAATCAGTAATTTGAAAACCTCCCACAGAAAGTACGAAAAACCTTAAATGGTAAAGACTAGCTGAAATGAACTGCGCTATTCATTTCTATTTTGAAGATTGTAAATAAACTGATATCGATCGAATTCAAAATTGAAAGTATGGAACAATACGCAATACCAAATTTCGTTTTCGATGTTCGACTGTCGACAACCGTCGCGTCGTGTATTGACAGCTAAACGACACTCGCAATAAGGGCCTAAGATAATAAGTGCTTTTCCTGGCAGTGGCACGGAGGACTTAAAAAACCCTTGTGAAAGGCGATACCCGAAACCTGTGAACATATTTTTATATTTATTTTATGTTTCTGGGATTCAAACTATTCGACTTGAAAACTCCTTACAAAAGGCGATACTCGTGAACTACGGACCTCCCACGTAACAGGCGGACATGTTAACCACGACGCCACAAGAGCTTTGAAAGTGTAAATGGCATAAATGTTGCAAATATGTCAAGCTCGGTTGTAAACATTCATAGCTTTCTTTAAGCCCATAAAAAAAAACTAAAATGTGGGCTAGATACTACCCAAGTGGATGGTAAACACAATCGAGTACACCGGCATTTATTGTGTTGGAGATATGTCTTACTATACGGTGTGAGTTCTCTGTTTTTAGACAAATGCCAAGGCTGTCACAACGATTTCATAATAAGGGTTACACTCCAGTGACCGGGAAAGTCACGCTCAAGAAACAAATTATTTCTGGTGGAAATAGTTTTTCGGTGGCAATTGGTTTACGGTGCCAATTTTATTCGAGAAGCAGCAATTGACTTCTGTTAAAAGTTGTTAAATAACAATAGACAGGGTGACGCAACGAAATTCAGGAAACGTAGGGGTCTGCCGTATTTCAATGGCCTACTATTGGGTGTCGATTACTTTTGGCTGAATTAATATGCACTTTTCATGGAAGTTTGAATTACGCTCGGAGGAATTTTCAATTCTTTGGGAAAGGCGATAACCGTGGAAATACAATTTTATGTTTCTGGAATCCCATAGACATCCTTATCATTATACCACCGGCAACGCCGCCAGTTTTTATCTTTTGTTTAGTGGTTTGTGATGCCAAAACAAACAAAAGCTGGTATCGCTTTTTTACAAACCTGAGTTCTTTTTGCTTCTAGTCTCATGGGAGCTTTGAAATTAATACATTTGATATTTTAAAATATGTTGGTGCTATGTCTAACTCAGCAGTTACTTTTCTTGCGTTCTGATAATTTTGAATTTTGCTTTGCTTATCAACTCTGTATGTACAGTTGATATAGTTTAAGTTTAATGACCTGCTCTAGTTCGATCTGGAGCAGAATAAAGCAGCTTTGTGATGTTTGGCGGTAATTTTTCTGCAAGGCTGTATTGTCTTTATGACCTTTACTAGCCCATTTAAGAGCAGCATTTTCTGTATCTCCTTTTCATTATAAGAGCAAATTCGAGCAAAGGGTCAAAACCATTTGTTGCTCCAAAATAGAATTTAAAATTTAGAAATTAATTGAACTACGATGAGATATTAGATGTTTGTAAATATATGTATTTTTACTGTAATAGGATACCAAATATTCCAAGCTACCAAATGTTGGTTGTTTTTTCTTCAGCTGACTTGTGGCACCAACTGACTATGCTCTAAGTTGCCCAACATTTTTCATGTTTCTTGCTCTGTTCTTGGCTGCTGTAATTTGCCTTTTCCTGACTAAGCGTACATAGCTACAAATTCCGACAAATCTTTTGTGATCCTGTAAACTGAATGTCATACCATAATCGTTAAAAACTTAGTTTAGCTACAGTACTACTTTTCAACCCTGTTCACGTACATCTTATATATACAAGATTTGTTCGTTGAAGCTCTAGGTTTTCCCTATGGTCGTCATAAAGCCTATTTTGAAAAACCTAAACTTCTCCTGAATTTCAAACTGAGAGCATTTTGAGCACGGTGTTTGCCCTCAATTAACTTCAAAGAAGAACTAAGTTTTGCTGGTGCGAGCTTAGGAGTTTTTTTTGTGTAAAAAAAAATTGTGCACTCGAATTTGGATTCTCTAAGTTGGATTCCGCAAGGGTGAAGGTGAGTTTATTTTGACAGAAGACATGTACACTATCCTTCAAATTTGCTCACGGTCTTTCAGAGCGCTCACTCACTCTTGCGGAATCTAGCCCCAGGTAAGGAACTTGGCACTTGGCAGTAAAAAAAAAAAAAGATAAGGATGTCTGGTAATTTTGCAGTTAAGAATTTTTTTCAAGAACTAAAAACCCAGTTTTTTCTTACAACTCATAAAGTTGTCAAGCAAACCTAGAACAACTTTGGGAAAGTTCAACGAATTAATCTATTGCCTTAATACCACACATTTTAAACAGTACGTTACATGTACCCAAAACTTTTTATTGATTCTCACTTTTCAGAAACCTGCCTGATAAATGTTTTTTGTGGAACAGACTTAATGAGTAAGGTTAGGAAAACAAATCGATTGAAGTTGTTGGGTTATTAGAGAAAGAATTTCTTCTTTCGGTAGTCATATACAACAATCTGCTTTTCGTTCTCATTTCTGGTGTACACCAGGCTAAATGCTAGTCAACAGAATTTTTTCCTTCGGTAGCAGTCAACCGAATCTGTTCAAATGTTCATCAGTCTTCTTTTACTGTTATGCGATCTGTTCGCTTTTTTATTCTGCATAATTGAGGTGGTACCCGTGGCGTAACGGTTAGCTTGTCTGCTTGTTAACCCAGAGGTTCGTGGTTCGTATCCTAACAGAGGCAAAAAAGTTAAAGATTTTCCACGGGTATCGTCTTTCGAGAGAAACTGCCAAGTCCTCCGTTAGTTCATTCATTGCTATGAAAAGCGCTTTCTCGATCAGCCGTTTGGAACTGGCAGAAGATTGTATGTCCCCTGCATTCCCTCACAAGGCATGGTTGTGAGAAATGCGCTGGCCCGAAGGCTCCTCGCTTAGATACGATCAATATGCCCCTTCGCTTGCTACATCTTACTGCACTTTGAGAGTTGTTGTTTGTTTTTGTTGGCGCAAAGTAAGGGTCAAGTCTTGGGGCCATATTTACGATTTTTTGTTCATAAAAAATTCTTTTGGAATTACAAACAAAAGTTGTTTCCAAGGCCGATTATTATTTCTTATTTTTGTAAGATGGAGGTTTGTCTGTGAAAACCTTTCTTTGAATTGGTTTTTTCCAAGAAATCAAGATTATATTTGGGTGAAATTAAGTTCCCCAAGTAACCTTCTAAGAACTTAATGCTTCTCATGTTTTCTATCTGCAAAACTAGTACCCCACGGCAATTTGGAATAACACGCTGTTGAAGCAAAGAATAAAAGAAAAAATCTCCAAAATAAAATGAATCATCACCCTGCATTAGCTGGGTGTGGTAAAATTAGTTTTTTTTTCATTTCTTTATTTATTTCTTTTGTCTGTGCAATGAACTGCTTCTTGACCTTCAGTAGGGCTGTTGGTGCCTGATTTAATGCTTCAGTGCAGTTTTAAGTACTATGAAACCAAGGACAGAACAAAGCAACTAAATTGCTTGACAAAGAGATTCACGATAACCAATTAGTATTTTTTTTTTTTCATGGTGGATCACTACACGTTACACCAAAATTGTAAATAAAAAGCGTGAATTAACGATTTCATGGCAATGTGACGGCATTGGTTGGATACGAAAGTTTTCTTGTTTTGAGAAAAGCATTGATGAAAATCCCAATAATAAACTACTTTGATATAGCTAAGAATTAGACGAGCGCCCTGTTCGTCTCTACGGTTCTTTAATAAATCTCTTCAAATAGTTTTCTACACATTTACTTAACAAACGTTATATTATGTTTCAAAGAACTTGAAATTTTATCTTTTATAAGCTGGTGAAGAACGAATCATTTTCAATTATCGTTCATTGGTCAGTTTGATAATAAAATCTTTTAGCACAGTTAACAACGTTATAGGCAATATTGATTATTCAGGGTTCTTGAATATATTTAGGAAGGAAATTGCGATTCACTTCGCAATTATGTTGGGCGACACAATGCAGCCGGTATGGATTTGAACAGAGATTTTCCAGATCGATTGGAAGATGAGCGAACAATTCAATTAAAGGCTCCACAACGGCAGCCAGAAACAGCAGCTGTTGTCGAATGGATTGTCAACAATCCCTTCGTTTTGTCAGCAAACTTCCATGGTGGTGCGGTTGTCGCTAGCTACCCATACGACAACTCAATGTAAGATTTTTGAAAACAAAAACTGAGCTAAAAAAACAAAATTCACTATTTTCATATTTTGAATAGAAACCACCATGATTGCTGTGAAGAAAGTCTCACGCCAGATGATCGAGTATTCAAAACACTTGCACGTGCATATTCAGACAATCATCCTGTGATGAAAACAGGAAAAGATTGCAATGAAACCTTTGCAAATGGCGTTACCAATGGTGCATTTTGGTACGAATTGAATGGTGGCATGCAGGACTTCAATTATGCCTTTACAAACTGCTTTGAGCTTACGATTGAACTTTCTTGTTGCAAATACCCAATGGCATCTACACTTCCCAATGAATGGCATAAAAACAAGAGAAGTCTTCTAACTCTCCTAAAGATGGCACATATTGGAGTCAAAGGATTAGTCAAGGACATAAACGGCTATCCCATAAATGATGCAAAAATCGTTGTGCAAGGCATTGAAGACAAAATGATTCGCACTACAAAGCGCGGGGAGTACTGGCGGCTTCTAACACCAGGCACATATAACATTCAAGCACTAGCTTTCGGGTAAAATCATCTTTTGAAAAAAAAAACCTACTCCTTTGTGATTGTATACAAAAATTCTCATACATTTTTCTTACAGCTATGAAGCGAGTCCAATCCAAAAAGTGGAAGTTCCCAAAGACCAAGATGGTGCAATTCGATTAGATTTCAACCTTAAGCCAGCGGATGCAATTAATGACGGTATCAACAACTTTTATAGCCCATACTACTTTAGACATTAATTTTAAAAATAAATATGATGCACGCAAAAAGAAATATAGGATAATGGTGTTTTGTTTTCTGAAAACGATTCTGTAATTTATATATAATCATAGCCATGTAGTGAGCATTTGTTTCTATTTTTGTTTTGTTGATCTCAAAAAAGAACACATTTTGTTTCATTTCACATTAAAACGATAACACTATGGTTGAAAGTTGTACGATGTTTTTTTTCTCCACGAATCTACACTCATTCG
Source organism: Melanostoma mellinum (assembly GCA_914767635.1). NCBI lineage: Eukaryota > Metazoa > Arthropoda > Insecta > Diptera > Syrphidae > Melanostoma > Melanostoma mellinum. The sequence continues at coordinate 218,357,655 of OU612058.1, forward strand.
TCTAACTTGGAGTGATTTTCATTTTCATTCACATTTATGTTGAAAAGCTTTTGTAAAAATTCCAAATCTATAAAGTGGGACTTGTTTATTTCTTTTGTTCTTTTTTTTCAGTTCAATTTCGCTTAAACAAAAACTGCAACAAATTTATTTTCACAATAATCTCATAACACATACCTAATTTATTATTTATCCCATTTTAACGCATATACTTATTATCGTTTGTACATATTTACACATTAGGGTAAACAGAATATTTTTAAAAATAATATCTCCTCAAAAATGTATGTACTTAAGAAATTGTTGGAAAAATAAATGGCATTAAGAAACTCAAAAGAATGGTACTATCTAAAAAACTTTGTTGAAAAAAAGTTTTTTTTTAGTAGCGCACGGTATTTGTCTTGGAGTTGGTTCTTTTGGCTGGAATATGGTTTCTCATTTTAATGGTAGAATTCTTGTTTATTTTATTAAAAAAAAAAAAAATTATGCACAACGCTTGATGTTATTGAAGCTTATCCATGAAATAAAACACTGGGAAATACAATTTCAGATTCATTCCGAAAGGTCATTGTGGAGAGAGACGAGAAGAACGCATATGGGTTTTTAACTGAAACAAAATTCGAGCATCACAACTTTACGCAAATGGAAAAGTGCGTAAATTAAAAAAATTTTTTGTTTTAAATATGACTTAGATTAAAAATAGTATGAAGTAACATCACTTTATAGCGCAAACATATTTAAAAAGCAGACGCTAGAGGGAAATTAGTGAAATTGTAGTTTAGAAGTAGATTATAAAGAAACAGACAATATTGAGAATGTGTATCCTTTGATATACCCTAAGTTATGAAACAGGAAAAAAGGAGTTAATAGTACGTAGTAGTAGTAGATTGAATAGTTTTTGAAGTTTAAAAATGACATGAAACAGTTAAGAAGCGATTTTTTTTAGCAATGGCAAGTAACGCAAACAATGACATAAAGTAGAGTGCTTAACTAACTATGCAAACTTTCTACAAACAAAAAATCAAATTTTTTTTTGAATTTTCCTTTTAAAAGCAGGTATCGCGTGCCTTGTTGTTAGACGGTTATGGTTCAAACGTTTACCGTCGATTAAAAAGATTATTTCAGGTTACTACACTTTCAGCAATTTAGGGATAGATATTTTACTGTCGCTTAATTAAGTTTGTTAACCTTTTCCATCACGTTTTTCGTTGTCTAGATTTTGAACGATGGTCGTCTTTGAAGAGACGAATATATTAATTTTTGATATGGATTCTTCTCACTAAATAATCATTCAAAGGCTTAAACGGGAAATAATAACCAATTTAATAAAGAGTTTCGCAAAAAATGTGATATGACAATCAAATTTTAAATAAAACGTTATTCAAACGTCCTTCACGACTTCCTCTTCTTCTGCAGGATCGAATTCGATGAACCCAATTTTTGAGCACTTTCCATTAAATCAAGTCGTCTTTCATGAATGGCACGTTCAATATTGACTTCTAAAGCTTGAAGAGAGTCTGGTTTTTTTCAAAAGGCCAATGACTTCAAATAACCATAACAGAAATAGTCGAATGGTGTTAAATCACAACTTCTTGGAGTCCAATCAACATCACAATTTCTTGAAATAATCGAGTTTCCAAACTTTTCTCGCAATTATTCTATTGTTGCATTTACTGTGTGGCACGAAGCTCTGTCTTGTTGTCGAAATCAACTTCTTCCAATTTCGGCCATAAAAAGTTGGTTATCATCGATCTATATCGCTCTCCATTGACAGTAACGGTGTTACCAGCTTCGTTTTGAAAGAAAATGGTTTTCTTAAAAAAAATCGTTATCGTTTACAAGTTGTTCTAAAGCAAAATCAGCAAATTCACGACGCGACGTTTACAGTAGTCCAATGGCTTCAGTTATTGAGTGAGAACAATTTTATACGGATGCAAATCTAAATCCTTTCTCAAAATCTGCCAGGTTGGGTTTGAGACAGTCGCAATAAAATGACGAAAGCGCAAGAAAAGTTACAATTGAAGAACGATTGTTTTAATAATGAAACTAAATACCTTCCATGATGAAATTGTAAAAACTACTGAATACAACGAAAAACAAATGACAGATCATGATCAAATGGCCAAAGCATCACTTCAAAATCATAACATCTCTATTGGATAACCCTTTAAAAGGTGCATTTTTGTCGCTCCTCAGCATTGTAATTAGGTTAGCAAAGTACTTTAACACTAAACACAAAAACAAATCAGTACTGAGCTGACTGCTCGGTTTGATCTGTTTTCAATTTAGTGGTAAAAGGCATTACTGAGCTGATTATAGAATTGCTTGGTTGACTTGGTTGTTGATTGTTGTGAAAAAACGCACCTAATAATATGCGAAAGTAACGAACGAAAGTCCAATTATAAAAAATTGGCAATCCGACAAAAAATTCGTCGAAAAAGGCTAAACGATTTTTTGAATTTGCCATGGAAGAAACGAAAGCGCAAAGAATAATACCAAATTTCAAGCCTCTAGGCTTGTTTTTTAAGTTATGGATTTGCTCTGAATTAACTACAATGCGTTTTTTTGAAAAACCTTAACTTGTCCCGAAAGTCAAACTACGTGTTTTCTGAGCCCTAGCTTTACCTCAAGTCCGTAAAAATCGAATGAATTCCTAGATTTTTTCTGGGGCGTGTTAAGGTAGCGAATAAAACTTATGTGATGTAGTTTCGCCGTTAAGTAGTTTTTCAAAAACCGGAAATCTAAACTGTTAAATTGGCAGCTTGTGCTGTTTTCTCACCCTTTCTATAAAATGTTACAATTTTTATCATTTATTTGCACTGATGTGAGTAATAAAATAATTGATGTGGTGCTTGTTGCTTTTGTTTGTCCCAAACTTATATACTTTGACATTCACTTTCTTATTTTAATCAGAAAATGAATATCTGGAAGCTGCGAAAGAACGTAAACTTTTCAAGGTACGCAAGACTAGAACAAACTGTACATTTTCCCTTACAACTTTAGTCATTTTGAAGTTTTTGAATTCAAATGAGAATGATAAGCTAAATGTATATGGTTGGGTAAACTGTAATTCATTTATCCTTGAAATATTACCCGAAAGCTTTTTGCTTTCTAAGGTTTTAAAGCTACCCCTAAGAGTGTTTTTTAGACAAAAGCGTCGGTCGTTTTTAACAATTTTTGAAGATTTTGTGGTTATTTTTAAATATGAAAATTGTGGACTCTTCTGTGCTCAAATCACATTAAAAAATTTGTTTACGCAAGTAAAATCTTTCAAATTTGAATTGCGTATTATAACAATCGCCAAGCGGTGTTCGGTGGTCGCGTCAAAATAAACATTTGAACATTTTGTTGTATTTAAATAGCAAAACATGAAAATTGAGACTCTTCTGTGCTCAAATCAAAAAAAACTTATTCAGCTTATTTCACACACTGAAAACTTTCAAAATCGAATTGCATTTTTTATTTTGACAACTGCCAATCTTTGTTCGGTGGTCGCGTCCAAATAAAAAACAAAGCTACATTTTTTACGGAAACTCTTTTTTTGATTATTATTACTAAATCTCATATCAACGTACTATGTATGTACAACATTATGTAGAAATATAGTTCACTAACAAAAAATTTGAATATTGTATTCAAAGCATCATAGGCAGACCGCATTCTGAGCCTAAAATCTGTAGCTAAATATTCATCCATGTTACAAAATAGGCGTTTTACCAAAGACGTCTGTGAAATGACAAAGCTCCAGGCGGGAAGATTTGTGCTTTTATAAAAACTGAAGTTCAGCCTCTCCACTTTTCATTGTTCTAACTTTACGATTGTAATAAAAGTGGTTTTACTTGAAAGCCAAAGCTATGTCATTTTACTAGAATGCCTTTTGCATGCAATAAGGGTGATTAAAGTCAACAAGTAAAGTTGTCACACATAACAGTTTTTTCGTACGTTGGTCTGTCTATTGATTTTTGTAAATGTTTTTTAAAGTAAATTAGTTGGGGGAATGATGCAGCAAGAAAGCATTTAAGTTTTGTTACTCAGCATATGATCATAAACATTAAACTCAAAGTTGAATCCTCCCATGCAGTATACCTTATACAACAATAAAAAAGTTAATTGGATGAGTATGAATTATTCTCATGAATTAATGACCGTGCAGTGTTATCTTTACACAATTGAAATTTTTTTCACCCTATTGATGGCTACAAATAATTACGAATTATGATCAAACGATGCGAGTCAGAAAACTAAAAACTTTTATAAGGCTTTTCAATTTCAAAATTGTTGTTCCATATAATATTTCTGTTGCATCAAAACTTTCACCCACACAACTAAAATGTTAAAGCTTGAAGCTAACAATTTTTTTTTACCACCAGAAGTATGCGAGTTTTGTGCGAACATTTTTTTAATTGTCATGTAAAACTATACGTTAAAGAATAACTAAATGCAAACAAAATCGCCTAAACTTGTGAATTGTGAGACAAGCCTTCAGCCTTGTTCTAACCAGAGCTCATTTCTTTGCGGAATGTGCGCTTTCTTATGCCGAGCAGGAACTGCTCGACACAAAATATTTTTCAATTTAAAATCAAGACTACGAGACTACATAAATTGTTCTGTTTTATTATCGGTTTCGAATTGTCATCACTTGTTCGTAAAGTATGTAATTTGAATATCGTGGATAAGAATCCTCGGCATTCGTTTGCCTGGTTCGGCATGTGCTGACTCAAGTGGATACGGTTGTTCGAACCACTGGAATTTGTTGTGTTTGATTATTCATTCCCGTGTAAACGGCGCACCCCACGGTGGATCACTAGAAATAGAAGAGCTCTGATGCATTCGAGATAACAAGTCTAATAACGCTTAAAAAAAAAGAAATACAAAACAGTTTTTCACGGTATAGTGGGTTTAGTAAGAATTAAATTAGCTAGTCCTCTAAGAGTAACATCAGCTCAATTTTTAAATTTGTGTTTTGAAAGTATGTACGGTTTTGTGATTTCAATCAATTTCAAACAACGGTAAAACCTTGGCCTGATAATGTAAGTAAAGGGAAAATGTCTAGAAAATGACTTAAAAATCAAATCAGTATACAGACAAAATTCGTATATGTTTCCAAAAGCAAGTTTGATAAAATGGGTGATTGGGGCCAAGCTATGAAAAAATTCGAAAGTTATCTTTAATTCTACATTCAAATGCCAATAAGAACAAAAGCACGATCATATTTGAATTCTTCCAGCTGCTTTGCAAAAAAGCTTCCAAGTTTTGGTTAAGTCTTCTGTAAACTTCAACATGCGCCTTTAAGAATTACGGAGAAAGAATTTTGAGGATTCGATCACTTTTATTACAAAATCGAATGTCATAGTAGGCCCCCTGGCCCCTGGTATGCAAAAAAAAAATGTCTTTATAAGCCGTTCAAAATGGACAGAACATTAATATCCCCTACATCTTTCTAACAAGAATGGATAATGTAAAATGCAATAGGCTATGGCTTATTCGGAACATATTCTCCCTTTTTTGAAGTTTCGATCATCGGGATCTGCCTCATATCTGCACTGGTGATCCACCGTTGTACGCAGCTTATTTGGAGCTGTTGGGCACAAATATTTATTTATTCATTTTATTCGTTCAATGTTCTCATTCGTTATTCCATGAGGCGTCTATGTAAATATGTTAAAACGACAAATGTATTGTTAAGGGAAACTACGTCAGCGATAAAGTCCATATCGAGACAACCATTATGAGATTAAATTCCTGGATTCTGTTTCGTTGAAATCGTTTAAATTCTAGATACTACAAAAAACGTGTTTGAAAAACTGAAAAGTTACCAAAATTTATGAGACGAAAGTTGAAAATAACTATCCTATAATAGTTGAAAGCAAAGTTACATAAAACAATTAATTAATTATTAGCGCACTGTAATAGGGTTCAAGTCGAAGCAATTGTGATAAAAGCGGCCTTAATTTGGCGCACAAATATCGATTCTTTAAATATTGTGTAATTCCCTCAGAAACATGTCAGGTAAAGCCTTTTATTATGTGCGTTCAAAAACCTACCAGAAACCTGTATCGGATTCAATGAAGACACAACTAAAAAGTCTAGAAACAGAAAAACTTCTTTAAAAATATCATTTTTTGTCGGAGAAAACTGAAAGTGTAGAAACTGTATATGTAAATATGAATTAAACACAAGCTCAAGCGAAAAGAAAAATTAAAGATGGCTAAAGACATTTGCTCAATGGTTTATTTATCTTAATCCCTCACAGATAAGAATTCCTATTCAAAGCTTTATTACATGTGTTGCTTATTTTGTCGGTGTTATAAAAGGCACGGCAATTATCACAAGAAACTGCCTACTCGGCAGATGCTATGTTCTGTAATAGTGATCTCTTGTGAAGTGATCTTTTGAGAAAAACTAAGAGGAAAAGAGACTGTTACCATGTTTTAAGAGTTTCCTAATGAAATAACTTAAACGATTTCGTTAATATTGAAGTTAACTGTTTCATTTTGTTATTGCAACTCGAAATGTTTTCAAGCAGAGTAAAGTCAAAATCTCTGTTATGCTTTCACAAAGAGCCTTCTTCTCCTTGTAAGTGTGTCTAGAGACTCATAAGTCCTTCCTTAATTCACAACTGCTTTTTTAAATGACCACGGTGCATTAAACAAGGTTTTTCAATAAATTGATAAATATAGAACAAGAACCTTTGCTTGAAGTTTTCAAAGAAAATAAACATATTTCTTTATCTTTATCGCTAAGAAATACTCATCTCCGAGAAGAGCCGCATTAAACTCTTTAGTCACATTTATCTGTTTCAGAGCGCTGAACTTTTCCATATAAAAGAAGGTGTAAATTTCACTTCTATTAAACTTCACAATAGAAGTGAATAGCAAAGTAATTCTGATTTAAGGTATTCGGGACTTTTTTAAAGAATCAGAGCATCAAACTTGTCCATGTGAGGTTTTGATGAAAATTTTATTTTCTATATACTTACATATATAACTTTCTACTTTAAGTCCCCCCCCTTCTCCATTTATTTGAAATACTTTCCTAGCTAGTGCTTGTTCTTTAAAAGCAAATGTTTAATTTTATTTATAAATTTTTACACTTAAAACATTAAAAATAATTCATATGACAACCATTGCATTTAAACCATATTTCTAAAGTCTGTTTTAGAAGGTTTTTAGCCACTTTTGTACTCCTTATTCGTTTGACAACATGAATTGATATTTAAAACATTTTTTATAACCTTACAAAACTAACTCAAACTTTTAAGAAATGAAAAAGAAATTATGGATAACAAAATATTTTTTGTTGTTTCGATCGGACAGTGAAGTAGATTTCTCCTTTTTTATTATTGCGATCGAAAAACCCGATGAGAAACAACCTTAATTGTTCTTCTAACAACTATAAATCAACTTGGTCATTAAACAACAAAATATTTTTTTTTATATATTTTACAGCTTAAAAAACGAAGTGAAAAAATATTTTTCGATTTGCTATTTTTTGTTTAGTTAGTTGCTTGCATCTTTTTTTGACTTTTTTTATCTTAACGTACAAGCGAGCATGAACAAAAGAGGCAGTCTTAGACCTTGTAAATATAGAGGTATTAGAACTTAGCTTTTTACAATCGTTTTAGTACGACTTTATTAGTTTTTATGTGGAAATATTTTTATGTGGAAATAAATTTTATGTTTAAAATTTTTTTGTATTAAAATTTAAAGTATGGTTATTAAAAAATATTCTTCTATATCTGTAGATTTATTATTGATTTATCACGGAGTTATCCAACGATAACAAAACTATACTCCATTGGTAAAAGTGTTGAAAAACGAGATTTGTGGGTCATGGAGATTTTCGCTAAGCCAGGAAAACATGTTCCCGGAGTTCCCGAATTCAAATATGTTGCCAACATGCATGGCAATGAAGTTGTCGGTCGAGAAATGCTCCTTTATCTTGCTAAATATTTATGTGAAAATTATCTTCTGGACGATAGGATAACAAAAATTGTAAACACAACTCGTTTACATTTTCTCTTCAGTATGAATCCAGATGGTTATGAACTCGCTACAGAAGGTTATTTGTATCCATTCGATTATATATTGAAAAATTATATTTATTTCTCTTCCATTCTTAGGTGATAAGACAAGTGCAGTTGGTAGAGCGAATATAAATGACATCGACTTGAACAGAAACTTCCCAGACCAGTATGGTACTGACAAGTTAAATCAAAAACAAGAACCTGAAGTCAAGGCTGTAATGAATTGGACTCTTTCAATTCCGTTTGTCCTATCGGCGAACCTGCATGGAGGATCTTTGGTGGCTAATTACCCATATGATGACAATGCAAATGATTTTCAGGATTCTTTGGCAAGACTTCGCCTTTCAATGAGCGGTCGAAAACCAAATCCAACAGAAGACAATAAGCTCTTCCGACACCTGGCTGAGGTTTACTCAAAGGTAATATGATAAGTTTGGTCTTGAGAATTTTTAGCTCAAAAAATGTTTTTCTTAACAGGCACACAAGACAATGCATTTTGGAAAACCGTGTCCGCTTTTCAAGAACGAAGTTTTCCCTGGTGGTATCACAAATGGTGCTGAATGGTATAGTGTAACTGGTGGAATGCAAGATTGGAATTACATACGTGCTGGAGTACTTGAAATAACCCTCGAACTAGGTTGTGATAAATTCCCATTAGCTGCGGAGTTACCCAAGTATTGGGAGGAAAATCGTGAACCACTTCTTCAGTTTATCGAACAAGTTCACTGTGGAGTACATGGCTTCATAAGAAGTTCCATTGGTAGTCCAGTCGCAGGTGCTATCATTTCGCTTGACAATGCCAAGCATGTAACTTATAGTGCAGCACAGGGTGATTATTGGAAATTAGCTCTTCCAGGAAAACATAATATTACCGTCATTGCTGATGGGTAAGTCTACTAGGAATCATGTCTTAAGTGGCGGTTACAATTTTTTTTTTGTTTCCACAGCTTCGAACCTCACCATCAAGACTTTGTTATATTGGAAGAGGGACCTTGTGGCTTCAATCTTGACATCAGTCTCATGCGAGACGATCCCCAGCATTGGGCATCGGCTCATGATTATCGAATTATTGAAAATGTTGTTCACACTCGGTATCATTCTAACCAAGAAATCAAAACTATAATGTCTGAAATGGAGAACAAAAATGTCGGCATAGCTTCCTTTATGTATGCCGACAATGAGATCGACATGAACTATCACTCGCTTAAAATAACAAATGATGTAAGAACAAACTTTAATACAGTAGAAATCTATAGTCTGAAAGTACCGGCTCTTGCTAATATGAAACCTACTCTAAAATAAAGTCTTTAAATGTTGTTAGTATGTTCATACCTTTGACTGACTGGTATTAACTTGAAAAAGGAGTTGATCAGAGAAAATTTGAACGTTTCCGCCGGAATTGGCAGTTAGTTTATGTGAAGTAAATACACAAAAGACATTTGTCAAGTTTAGCAATAAAAACGAGGATTCAAAAGTCAGTGCCGGTACTAAGGCTCATTTAATCGTGATTTTAAGTGACAATAAATGTGTCGCTCATCTTTTTTATATTATCTGACAATCTCCTTTTCAACAGATCGGCTCACCAGAAGAAACCAAATTCCAAATCCTTGTTATCAGCTCATTGTTCGATGCTACCTCACCTATGGGCCGTGAAATAACTTTCAACCTAGGAAGGCACTTGATTGAAGGTTACCGGATCCAAGAACCAACGATTTTAAAGATACTGAATAGCAGCGTTGTTCATCTATTGCCAATTATGGAAAATTTCGAAGAAGTTCTGAACATTTTTTCTAACAAGTTAGTACACAGTCCAATCACCAGAGTGCACATGCTCAACCATTTTTAATTTCAGCAAAACAATTTGTGATCCAGTTGTGGGCAACGATTTGGCAGAAAGAATTCTTGATCCAGAAAATGAAAAGCGGCGTGATTTGTTCCTTCAGTTGATAGAAAGAGGTCAATTTGATTTGATCCTCTCATTCTCCGCAGGAAACTACGATCTAATGTAAGCTTAGTTTTTTTTAACTATCGACAGTTCAAATCCCCTTAACACTTAAGTTTTTAGGTACCCCCCACAACCGATTTATGAAAACTATGCACGCGCTGTAGACAAAACGGATCTACCCTACTCAAGACTCGAGTGTCCTTTGACTTCAATACGTTCGGCCCAACAAGACTACACTCAAAGAATAACGAACCAATTCTATAAAATTCATGATGTGCCACTGTTCAGTCTTGGCATTTCTTGCTGCCGAATGCCCGAACAAAATCAACTTGCCTCGGTGTGGCGTGAAAATCTAGAGAAGATAATGAACTTTATGCACTTAATCAATATGGGAGTCAAGGGTCGTGTTCAGTCAGAAACTGGCCAATCTCTTCGCAATGCCTATGTTAAGATCGTGCCGTTCGAACAAATTTATAATGTCAGCAAGAACTTAGCTCATTTCAAGGTTATTTTGACATCTGGAGAATATGCTTTGCAAGTTTCTTGCAATGAACACAAAACGAAAATGTTCAGTATAAGTGTTAAGCAGGATCAAGTCATTGACTTAGGCGTAGTGACCCTTAGTAAACATGACTTCCTGATCGGCACAAGCGAAGTGCAGGAACTTGCTTTGAATGGGCAGCCAAATTACGTTTCAGGTAAGTGAAAATTGACCCAAACAATCAATTTTATACCGACAATGGATTCTTTTTTAGGTTTCGTATTGGATTTGGAGAATCATCCTATCAAGAATGCCAAACTAACTAAAATAAATGGTAAGGAGATAACAAATTACACAAACAGCGATGGAGAATATATTCTACGCAACATCCCATTGGGAAACATAACCATAAATGTTGAATCATCTGGACATTATTCATCTTCAAGAATGATAGCCATCAAAGAACATAATAACAATGCAGTTTTCCGTCTGAAGAAAGATGAACGAGTCATGGGTGTACCACGATTGATCTTCGTGGCTATGGCTGGATGTGGACTAGTGTTTGCAGTGGTTGTGTGTGCTTTTGCAATTCAGTGCATTAAGACGAGAAGACACCGCATCAGAAGATATTACAATTTCTCACTTCTACCACAAAAAGGGAAAGATCTTTTTGAAGAAGACGAACAGGGCGAGACGGAGCTCTTCCGTTCTCCAATAAAAAGTATGTTTTTCAATACAATTTCAGTTTTAGTATAAAATAAATAAAATCTAATTTCAATTACAGAAAATATGCTTTTAAAACCTTATTATGATGAAGATTTACCACCGTTTGATTCCGATGACGACGAAGACGACAGTTTAGAGGAGGACATTATAATGTTGAACCAGGTGAAAAAGAAATCTGAATACTGTGATTAAACTTAAAAGATAGACAGAAAGTGAAAAGTAATATAATTGTAATAATATAAAGGAGGCACAAAAATTTTATTGTAATAACATCCAAGACTGACAACTTACAACTACGATTAAAAATAAATCAGAGTGCCTATTTTCTTTGAACTATTAATTGTGAGCACAATAATATTGATTGCCTTAAAATGTTGAAGTTTACCACAAAAGTAATCTCATTTTGTAAATTTATTTAATCTATTTTTACAACTTTACTCATGTTTTTTTTGTATAAAAGCAATGAAGTTCTTCAACAAAAAAAAAAGAAAATAAAGTTAACTTACTTCTAAAACTGTTTCCAATGAAATTCTTTTTTTTAACAATCATCACTTTACTCTGAAGTGGGATGAATCGAATGTGTACTCGGCGGTAGGCGTGGTAAGTTTGTTATGCTTCAGTTTAAGACAAGCCGCTTGGTCTTTTTTATTTTTACAGGAACGGAAAGAAAAACAGCCTCAAAGCTAATAGAATACTGAGGTTCTTTATTGCCACATTTGGAGTCCTTACTATAGAGTTCTCACTGTCAAATTTTAGTGTCCACTGTCCTGTATTATCTTACTGTCGACTTTCTGGTGCTCCAGGGGAAAAACCTTATTTATATAACTCAGAACAAAAAACTATCAGAATAGCAATCCAGAGCAAACCCACGAAATCGCCTTTCGGAATTGGCAAGTCCTCCGATAGTAAATTCATTGCCATGAAAAGCGCTTTCTCGATTAGCAGTTCGGAACTGAGAGACAATTTTTTTCTCACAAGGTTCTGTTGCGCCAACCTATTTATTAATTTTATTTTAGGTACTCATAAGGGCACTTTGAGACAGTTGTTTGAAGGGCAGCTCTATAAAAAGTGTTGAGAACAAAATCATTTGAACTCTGTTATGAAAAATAAAGCAACAGCCAATTAACATTCTGTTTAAATAATCAATTCAATAAATATTAGAGAATAAAAGGCCCCAGTGAATTCAACTTCTAGCGTTGTTTTCGATAGCCACCTTCCGTCATTCTCTAGAATGAGAACCTTTTAAAGTTGAAAACATGGTTTTTGCATAATTTTAATTGTTCTTATTTCCAAAACACTGCTTTAACAAAGAGTTCAAAATCACACCCTTGTAGTCGAACGTCGAATCGCTAGTCGTAATAAAAATCTTATTTCGAACTGTATGAATTAGTCAAAGAGTTGAACACTAACCTCCCATCATAGAATCGGCTACTGTAAATATTGAATTCGGGGCCCTATTATGAAATTAGAGGCGAGTAATTTTGAACTCAATATCTTCTTCACAACTCGCCTCGATTTGATTATTTATCGGATTCGAGGCGAGTCGAAAATAACTTTTCAAATTTCCGGAAGTGCCAACGGTCAGAGAGGAGGCTAAAGCTCAGTGCCTACGGTTTGAGTCGTGCCAATCAGTGACGATATTCCTGGCAATTATCCTAAATAATTGCATCAACAATTGCTATTTTCCCAACAAATGAAAAACAGTGAAGATTGCTGCAATTCCCAAAAAATCCAACAACAAAGACGTCTCTCGATACCGACCCATTTCTCTTTTGAGCAACATGAGCAAAATACTAGAGGAGCTTCTACTGACACGGTTGAAATCCTTCTGCAGCAACAACAACATCATACCAGACACACAGTTCGGCTTCCGTGAAAAACACTCCACCCTATATCCTCTTATTAATTTCAGCACGGCATTGCCTCTTCCTTTAACTCCCATCAAGTCATTGTTGCATGACATCTTGATATCGAGAAAGCATTTGACAGTGTTTGAATTAAAGGACTAATGTATAAACTCTTCCAACTAAATTTTCTATAGGCACTAATCAAAATTAGATACAATTTTCTTCATTACAGGTCATTCTTCGTTCAAATAAGAAGTTGACAGTCATCAACAAGGACAATGAATCACATACATACGCAAAGTCCATTTCCCCGGTATTTGCTGCCAGAAGAGTTGAAGCCCACGTTAGACAGCTTTGCGAGTACTACAAGCACTGGGGCTTCAAAGTTAACTCAGCCAAATTCGAGCTAATTTGCTTTAGACCACCATCCATCGGGAACGCAAGAGGACGCTCAGCCAACAAGTGTAGAAGTACCAAGATCTCCTTACTCGATGGAACTCAATTAACAGCCAAAAACAATGTGAAGTACCTGGGAGTACAGTTCAACGAATTACACAGGTTCAATCCCCATGCAGCTGTTGTACCAGGGAAAGCCAACTTCAATTTTCACCGTATCCATCCACTAATGTGAAAGAACAACAAGCTAAGCCAGAAGACGAAACTACTTCTCTACATGCAGCTCATTCGGCCTGTGATCACATACTGTTTTCCTACTTGGTACACGGCAACAAAAACCCACATGAACAAGCTGGCAGCTCTCGAGCGGAAGATCTTGCGAATCTGCACAGGACTACACTATGACAGGATACGAAGGAAGCACGTCAGCAACAGAAGACTACGAAGAAGCGAAAATAATAAAACATGACGAGTACCTCATCGACTCCAGCCGTAGATGTCTGCGAAACATGACCGACCACCTGAATCCCTTAATAAGGAGCATCATAAGCCAGCCAAGACATCCCAGCCCGCGGTACCTTCTAGCAATGGAACTTCTGGATGAGGATCTTATCTTTACAAGAGATGAAGTGAACATCAACCCCCCATCCTCACCCCTCCCCATCAAAACACAGTGACAACCGGACTTGAACAATCCAAGAGAAGTAAACGAAGACGATGAGATTAACCAATCCACAATTGATTTTAATTATTTTTTTTTATCTAGGTCAATGTAAGAAAGTTCGGCCTCCTCTGTGCCAACAAAATATAAATACTAAATTTATAGAAAAATAAATAAAGTCAATCCGAGTGAGTTACCACAGGAAAAAACGAATGTTTAGAATAAAAAATTAGTTTTAGGTTTTGATAATAGGCCATAAATAAAACGAAAGCAATAATAGTAATACCAAGCCTTAATTTTTGGAAAAAAAAAACGATTCGCCTCGAAATCCACAATCGGACTTCGATGACCCTATCTCTACTTTATGTCTTTGGTAGAAGTAGAAAACTTTAAGCCCACTCTTTTCACTTGTGCTAGTTTGGTCAAAAAGAAAAAAAACTTACTCCAAAATTGCTCTGAGGGAAAAACCAGTTTCAGCAAACGGAAAAGTCATTAGATAAACAGTTACCTTATTTGATCTTACCAAACAACGGAAAATTTTATATTTTTTATATTCTTATATAATTCAACTGTAATTTGGTTGTATTTCCATACAAATTAAAAGCTCACAACCCAATTTTGAATTGACTTGCCGAAGGTGAGTAAATACCATGTAAATGAAAAGCAACTTGCGACAGAATTTAGAATCAGACCTTTAAATACAAAAGAAGAACAGAGAAACTAAGTGGACTTTAAAAACTCAAAAAACGAATAAAATTGTTCTAAATTGTTTCTTTTTGTGAAAATTTTTAATACGTCCCACGTACAAGTTCACTGTGTTAGAAGCTTTGAAAGTCCTTAAAGCTCGTAACCTCTGCCATACTTTCCATTCGATTCCGCCAGAGAACACTGCCAACTATTCAAATTTCAAAAGACGGTTACAAAATACACACTGAGATTTCTTAAACACAAACCCTAAATCGTATCGACGGACAAAAAGCAGTATTTTCTCGACAAGTGTCTCTGATAATTTATGTAACTTTTCAAACTGGTTTATTATTCTGAAACAAAGGTGGAACTTGTGTCATTTTGATTCTTAAACGTATCTCTTATCGGCAAGCGTAGTAAATTTTATTCCATTACAACGAAAAATACATAAAAAAGAAAAACAAAAACAAATGAGCAAAAGACACGAAAACGAAACAAGTTTCCTAAATATTTACAGATAAGCGCCTATATGACCTCGAATATACCCCTCCAACAGGTCTGGTTTGAAAAACATATCAAATAAACACTCAAGTGTGGTAAACAATTGTCTATGAACCTACGCTCATTCCCGCACGTTGCGTTGTAAGTAATTTTCTTCACCTACTGGGGTCGATGGCAGATCTTTTGCGAGACGCAGCAATTTGCAATTTAAATGGTGTACGTGCAAAAAGTGAATCAAGAGCTAGAGTCATCTCACAGACGTCGCGTCGTCCATAAGCGGAAATTTCGAATCAGGGCCAACGCAACGCTGCGACAACCACCAATCGCATTGTCAATTTATTTATATTTAATTTTTGATCTTTTTTTGTCGGAGCAATGGTGGGTAATAAAATCACTTCTTGCTCCTCGACTGGTAGTTTCTTTTTAGTAAAGTAAATGTGCGAAATGTTTTTTCTTTCCTTGAGCCGGTAAAGCGGCTTTAGTCTGTAAAAAATTATGACTGTTGCATTGCATTGTAGGTTGGTAATTAGGTGTTTCAGAACAGGTCGTTGAGCCATAAGGAAGAAGAAGTTCAACAATGACCTCTTTTCAGTGGCTGTTACAAAACAACTTTTCGTATAGCTCTGATAGATATACTCGTATATGTTGTGTGTATTCCACAGCCATTTTCATTTTATCTATTAAAGGACGCCACACTTAATCTTGCCCCTATGTTTCGATTGATCACGTAGGCTAGAGAGATCATCATACACTGAACCAAAAAGGTACATAATTATCATGAATTATGACCTATTTTTCATGTATAAATACATAAAAAACGAGCTAAACATCGCGTTCATGTGATTTAGGTATTATTGTATGAATTCATTCATACGAGTATGAACGAGTCCTGTGATTCAGGATTCATTCATAAAATGTAGGTATTTGATATTCATAAATCTAATGTTTGCATACTTAAGTTGCATGAATTAAAATCATGTAATGTAATTTTTATGCAGTTGCTATTCATAGAACTTATGAATATATTCCTAGATTTTATGAATGCATTCCTAAAAACTATGTACAGCATTCATGAAAAATATGAATCTATACATAAAACCCAAAATTCTGTCCCTAGATTTTATGAATCCATTCCTAAAAACTATGTACAGCATTCATGAAAAATATGAATCTATACATAAAACCCAAAATTTTGTCCCTAGATTTTATGAATCCATTCCTAAAAACTATGTACAGCATTCATGAAAAATATGAATCTATACATAAAACCCAAAATTCTGTCCCTAGATTTTATGAATCTATTCCTAAAAACTATGTACAGCATTCATGAAAAATATGAATCTATACATAAAACCCAAAATTCTGTCCCTAGATTTTATGAATCCATTCCTAAGAACTATGTACAGCATTCATGAAAAATATGAATCTATACATAGAACCCAAAATTCTGTCCCTAGATTTTATGAATCTATTCCTAAAAACTATGTACAGCATTCATGAAAAATATGAATCTATACATAAAACCCAAAATTCTGTCCCTAGATTTTATGAATCTATTCCTAAAAACTATGTACAGCATTCATGAAAAATATGAATCTATACATAAAACCCAAAATTCTGTCCCTAGATTTTATGAATCTATTCCTAAAAACTATGTACAGCATTCATGAAAAATATGAATCTATACATAAAACCCAAAATTCTGTCCCTAGATTTTATGAATCCATTCCTAAAAACTATGTACAGCATTCATGAAAAATATGAATCTATACATAAAACCCAAAATTCTGTCCCTAGATTTTATGAATCTATTCCTAAAAACTATGTACAGCATTCATGAAAAATATGAACCTATACATAAAACCCAAAATTCTGTCCCTAGATTTTATGAATCTATTCCTAAAAACTATGTACAGCATTCATGAAAAATATGAATCTATACATAAAACCCAAAATTCTGTCCCTAGATTTTATGAATCCATTCCTAAAAACTATGTACAGCATTCATGAAAAATATGAATCTATACATAAAACCCCAAATTCTGTCCCTAGATTTTATGAATCTATTCCTAAAAACTATGTACAGCATTCATGAAAAATATGAATAGATCTTTATTTTTATGAATACCTATTCATAAAACGCATGCATTTTTCATGAAATTTATGAATCCTCTACATAAAACCCAAAATTCTGTCCCTAGATTTTATGACTGCATTCCTTAAAACTATGTGCTGCTTTCATGAAAATATGAATCAGTCCTTATTTTTCTGAATACCTTGTCATAAAACGTTTAAGTATTATGAGTAAATATTTATGAAAATAAGGAAAAATTTATATTATTCATAAAATGCATACATAGCAATAATGACTGTTGACACAAAAGCTAAGAAACAAAATTTTAGGTTTTATAAAAGTTATAAGAAGTTTCATAAAATTTTTACAAATGCATACGTATTATGGCTAAATATTAATAGAAATAAAGAAAAATTTATATTATTCATGAGTTACTTACATAGCCTTTATAGATGCATCAAATGCTCCTATTCCTATATCTCCTTACAGTTTTGTATCAAGAGGCTAAAGTCATCTAAAATTGAAAGTAGAATTTCGTTTAATATTAAATAATATTATAACATTAAAAAAGCAGAATTTCGTTTCATTGTATTAACAAATTGAAATAATGTTATAGTTTATTAAAAGCAGAATTTCGTTTCATTGTATTAACAAATTGAAATAATGTTATAGTTTATTAAGACTATAACATTATTTCAAAGAGCATTGTCAAAATGTTTAATAAATTGCTCAAGGTTTTTGAAATTTTGGCATTCTTTCAAAACTATACTTACTTTTGTTCCTCAAAAAAATATACTTTGTACCTTACGTCATTCAGTAGGTAAATAATACAGATTCTTGCCATACCTGAAACATTTTCTTAAATAATTTTAGGTCAATAAAAAGAAATCATTCAACATTTTACACTTAAACAAGCCACGATTTAATTTATATTAATAATGCAATAATTTATAATAAAAACACAACATTAAAATTAATATAAATAAGACTTAATTAAATACATCCAGAGGTAAGAGGCCGACTTCTGAATCTGCAACTCCATCATCTTGAGTTAGAGCGCTGTTATAATGAAAAGAAAAACAAAAGAATTAAATTTGTATTTTAAATGGTAATTTTATTAGAAGTGGTTTTACTCAAAAAAAAAAACAAGTGTTCAATAATGAAAACATTGAGCTTATAATTGGTAATTTATACACATAAACGTTTCATAAAAGTAATTGTCCATTATTACTCAATAATGTTTGCAAGGATTCTGTTTTAGTATTGTTCGAACTAACATTGTTTCGAATAACACTGAGATTTACTTATGGATAAAAAAAAAAACAAAAATCGTAGTCCTTTCAACTTGTTCTTAAGCTTTTGAACGATTTTAAGAAGTTATAGAACATATATGCATGCACTTCAATTCTACAATAAATTGTCTCATAAACAAAATAATAATTAAAAGCATACATATTAGAAATATAAAAACTCGCCCATAATCTTGAAGTGAAAAAATATTTTCAAGAAGCTCGCATGAAAAGTTAATCCATATATAAATTAAAAATTGCTCACCTTTTCTTTAACGCTTCTATGAGTAAAAACATTTTAGGGGATTTTGTTTTAGAAACGTTGAGATCGTAGAAGTAGTACTCAATAAATGTCCATAATTGTGAGCACGCTAACGGATACTCCAAATTAAATAAGTTGAAGCACTTGAAACATATATCAACTGCTCTCAAAAAATTTGGAAACATGAATTTAATGCCATCAAGGTAAACGTAGTAGCTCGAAAAATGTTCAAAATCCTTATCCCCAATGGCAAGTATAAATGGTTGTATATTTTCTGACTTGCTTTTCAAAAATGTTATATGGTCATCGAGTTCTTGAACGCTTGACCCAATAAATAGGAAAGCCTCTTGAGAGCTTTTAATAGTAAATCTAACAGTGCTACTCTTGCCAGAGTTATCTTTTCGGCTGCCTTTTTGTGTTGGTATCAAATACCCGTGGAGACACCAAAATAATTTTACTGCAGCACTATCTATAAAAAAAAGAACATTAAATCTTAAACTAAGGGCAAAGATTATCTAAACTTTATCTAAGGATTTTCTAGAATAAAAACTTAATTTATGAGAAGGTTAGTAGTTTGATGAATAATTATAAAAAATTGCTTAAAAAAATATTTTTGAGTTGGAATTCAAAGGAAGGTAAGCTTAGGAACTTTTAGTTTACAGAAATGAGCCTATCTATCGGTACCTCAATCCATTATCTGCCAGCTCACCGCAGCTCAGAAAAAGGAACTACTTAGTTACCGGGATTTGATTGGAAATCCCCAAACACATACAGCCATTATGTTTCAAAAAACAAATTTTTGAAATAAAACAGCATGGAATTTTAAGTACATACTGCCGTTGTTGTTTAATACCTATTAATCCTCTATAAATCTTACCAGTTTTAATATCATTTTCATCAATTTGGGTCACCATATTTCGCAAATTCTTGTCTCGCAGGTGCTCTTCATCTAATAAAAACTTTCTTAGATTATCAGCCTGCTCTGGATACTTCAAAAGAATTCCTGGACAATTTCGGAAAACAACCCCAAAATCCTTGTCAATCTTAAAATTTTGATTTTTTTTAGGTTCGAAGTTTAAGTATAATTTTTTGAAATTAAAGCTTACCAAACGATAACCTCCTGGCTTCTTGTAATCCGGCCATTCCTCGAAAATGTTGTGTAATGATGTCTCTTTATTTATTTGATCCAATCTAAATTGACTACAAGCTTGCCAACAGCTATCGAACTCTGAAGTTGACAAGCTATCATACTTGATGCTATTAATACACTCTTCTGCATCAACTTCCGGAGCTGATGGCAAAATAAAGATGAAGAAAAGATAATTTAAAAAAATTGTAAATAAAATCCGTTATTCTTAAGCTAGATTTAAATTTATGTGTAAGTGTAGGTGTAATATTCAATTCCGGTATGATTATAATATTCAATTCCGGAGTTAAATAAAATCATATATACAGTGACGGACAAAGCAAGAAGCCCAATAGGGATACCTTAACAATTAGTCTTTTTTTGGAAATAAAATGATTATGATTTTCAAGAACTCTCAAGACTAAACACAACATGGTTCACGGAGTACATTGTTCCCAAACTCTGAGGGAACTATCATCAAACTGGTGCTTATTTTGAATTGTTAAAAAATCTCTGGCTCTGGTGAAAAATCAAAAAATAGAGATGAATTCGTTAAAATATTTTATCCATCACTGCATAAGACCATTTTTCAATTTTTTGAAATGTTAATTTCTTAAAAAGAAATTGAAATAAAAAACAAACTTACTGAATTCCCGCGAATTTGTTTTCTTTGATTTCTGAGTTACATCAGAATTAGGAAGGATGGATCTTTTAACAGCCAATCTAGAGGAAGTCTTCGAATTGCAAAACTTGGCGTATATTTTACCTCTTTTACCAGTGCGGTAAAACTCAAGCTTTTCCCCTTTGAATCTTTGTAATATTTCTTCCTCTAGCATGTAGCTATTATATAAATTCAAATGAAGATTGTTGTCGATGAAATATTCACATATTAATGTGATCAACGACTGCCGATGTGTATCCTGAAGCCTATAGTTTTGTTCATAGAATTTTTCTATATCTCTCCCCTTTGGAGAGTTTTTTAAAATTAGAGAAAGAGATGTAGCAGGCACAGATGGATCTTCTCTTAATGAAGACGTTGGCGACGATGAAAATGATGGGCTGTATGAGTTTTCCCGCAAGGTAAACATATCAATTTGCTGCTCTTCGATACCTAGAGAGGATCTCCACTCCATTAGCTTATGTTCAAACATTGCCAGATCTCCAACTGAACTGTTTTTGAAAAGCAAAGGAAAATGTTTTTCCTTTAGAATTTTAAGGACTTCAACCGTTATTCGCTCAGCTGTTGAAAAATCAATACGTCATTCAGTTAGTCTCAGCATATGCTATTAAAAATTAGCTATATAATCGAAGTTCTACTAAAAATTGATGTGCTACATGAAAACACATGTGTTTGTGCTACAAGACACCAATAACACAGGTCAATGAGCATGGAGAAAAATATTATTTTCTTGTTCTTTACATAGCAATTTTTAAGTAATATCTCATATCTCATACACTGAACAAGAACTATTGAAAAATTTATGAAGATTATAATAAATCAAATTTATGTGAATGTAGGTATTATTCTTACAATACCGGATCGAAAAATTGCAAAATTTAAGGCCTCCCGTTTATCATTATTATTTATCATATCTATTCTATACATATAATAAAAACGTAACAGTTTGTTTGTTTGTGCACGCTAATCTCAGAAACGGCTTCTCCTATCTAGATAGGGTTTTCAGTAATATATTGTGGTAAGCTGCACTTAACATTTAGTTTTTATTTAATTTCAATCGGTTGGTAAATAAAAAAATAATGCCAATTATTGCGGACGAAGTCGCTGGCACACCTAGTTTATAATATAACGCGTAAAACAGATAGAAAATCGTTTTTTTTTATTTTTATTTTTTTTTTAGAAAAGGAACTACTAAGACTAACTAGACTATAATTGATAATTGAGAAAAAAATGTTTGACTTACTAATAAACAAATCTGATAGGTGTCCAAGATTCCAACTTTTCAGAAGTTCTTTAATTTCCAACTGGGACTGCGACTCATTTGACATAGTTGCTGTTTCTTGAACTATTTTATAAACTATTCGTTCGACCCCAGGCTCGGGAGGAGTTGATGGTTGTTCCAATGATATAACATTTATATTATCCATTCTGAAACCCAAAGTATTTTTTAGAAAATATTCAGAACTAATAATATTTGATTGTATATCCTCTTTTTTAGTAGTTCATTCTCTAATTATTTAAATATTTTTTTACATTTTGTATTTAGAAGAACAACTAAAGAAGGAGATATGCATTCATATGAACATATCACGATATGTTATATTAACTTTTTTGGCAACAAAAATACTTATAAGCCAGCATTACGACTAATTGTAAAATTATGGTTGTCCCTTTTACGAAATGTCCAATATATAACTTCTTGCATAAGAAAAAAATGAGAAATAAAGCCATAATGGTCTTATATTTCATGGCTCTATCGCACCCCTCCATAAAAAAATCATTTATTTATCAGATAAATATTTGAAGGTATGAAATAACTCCCACTTTACAAAACGAATTTATTCCCACTCAAAACGAAATAAGTCCCACTTAAAATAAAAACGCGTAACGAAATAAGTCCCACCAATTGACGAAATAAGTCCCACTTTTAAAATCGAAATAACTCCCACTTTCAAATAGCAATTTTTGATGGGAGTTATTTCGTTTTTAAAAATGGGATTTATTTCGTGGGAGTTATTTCATAGACCCAATATCAATAATTATTTTTACTAACAGAAACAGAATTGTTGTTCTAAAAAGATTAAACTGCACCTGGATTTAATTTTTGTATCAAACTCGGCAGTGGCCTTATGTTTATCTATCTATTGTAAAGTGTAATCTTTTATTCGAACCATAGTTCTACCTTTAGCTGTTTTTATAGCTGTTATTGGAGGCCCAACAATTTCATCGGGATCAATTATAGAATGTTCTCCTAATATAGCAGGATTTATATCAAAAGCAGTAAAATGGGGATCATAGAGTACTTCCTTTACTTCCTGACAAAAAAGCAAAATTTTTTTTAAATGTTTGACTAAACTTACTATGACAAAAATTTTATAATCATTTAAGAGCTTAGATACGTAAAAACCAGTTTGAAATTTATAGCCATTGATTTCAGTCTTACTTAAATATTCTAATTTTTCTTCCTCGATACCCATTTTTTTGCTTATTAAAGAAGAAAGACCAGTTTTAATTTTGTTTTCTTTAAAAAATTCATGTTTATCGTCATCATCATTAGAATTTAAAATCCTGTTTGCAAAACCTAGTTGAAATTTTTTGGCCAATGTTAGACAAATATTTTTTCTAGAAGTAATAGTTCGTGAGTAAATTTTGAAATTTTTATGTTTGGCCTCATATTTAAAGCACCAAAAATTTCTAGGTGGACCTGATTTTTTTAAAATCGTAGGATAATGAGTGAGAATATGAAACTTAGGTTTTAAACTATCTTTGAAAAGTAAAAGGTACTGCTCATGGTGTATCTGTATTTTGTTCCTTAAAGAAGAAATAGAAAAGTCATTTATTTCAAAGCACAAAGTTAAATCAATTATTTCTATCAAATTCAATAAAAAATGCCAAACATCATCATCTAATGGAACTAAATCGCCAATCATGATTGGAAGGTATTGAATAAAAGTGAGCATTTCTCTTGCAGACATGCGTAAATGTCGCTTTTGGAGATGTGTCTGTGATATTTCATTTGATATATTGCCTATTTCATGAGGACCATATTCAAACGTTTGTTTCCGTTTGTTTAAGACTTCCAACGAAAAGTATTTCTTTATTTGTATAAAATTTGATAAAATATGGCAAAGATCATAGTGGCATATACCCTCAAACAAGTCATGCATTACATCAACACTGTAGTTTTCAACGGCATGAAATGAAGGAATTGCATTAAAAGGACAACTGCTTGATATGCCAGTTATTTGGTTATTATTTTGAAGGACATCTTCATCATAATTACGTTTATTTCGCATTTTATTAGGATCCTCAAAACACGTTGTTTTACATTTATCTTTTTCTAATCTACAAAACCTGCAAAATACGCCAGAAAACGATCTGTTAAAACCCATTAATGAGTTAAGTCCTAAGTTATCACCTAAAACCAAGCCTAAAATAAAATGAATGCGATATACTTGACCATCAGATGCCTCAATAGGAAGCCCTTCTTGTTCAAGAAATTTCAACTCATTTACTAAAGGGACTAAGCATTTACTATTGCCAAATGCTTTCATATCTCTTGTTTTTATTACAGCAGCTAAAAATACATTATCCAATTTAGACTCTTTAATAGGCATACACGCAAAGGAATAATAAAAGTTACATACTGAATGAACTGAAGAATGGGATCCAAGAGGATTATTTATTTCGAAATCATCCCCATATAAGAAGTAAGGAACTAATAACTTATTTGGGTACATTTTGACCTTTTCTTTCCATAACTCCCCATTGATAAAGCTTCTAATTCTATCACTTTTTTCCAACATTTCCATGTGCTGTAACATTGTTTTAAGAAAATTGTTTGTCTCAAACAAAAGTTTAAACTGAGATCGTAATGGAAGAACGACGCCTTTAGTTAAGTTTTCGTTCAAAGATAACTCTCCGCAATGAAAAACCGTTTCCATTTCGTTATTTATAACAAAGTCGTTAACATCATTCATGTATCCACTCTTTTTAAGTTTTTGTAATAAGAGATAATCGGATGAACAGTCCTCAAACAGGTGTTTACAAGAACAAATTATAGTTGAAATTTCATTTAAAGCCTCATGGTCATGGCAAATTCTAGTTTTAGAGAAGCTATCAAAGATTTGGAGTAAGGGTGCGACTATCTGAGTAGATACACTTTTTTGAATGTTTACTACATCTTTTCTAGAGAAATTGTCATTTGAATGTAATGATAAAGAAAATTTGAAAGCACTTTCCAGCAAATTTTTGATTTCTTCGTCGAAATTCTCTTTTTTGGTGTAAGACTTTTGACATGATGACAATGAGGATGGAACAACTAGTTTCTCTTCCACGTTTGTACCTTTTACGTTGATACAACTAGATTCTTCTGAAGAAGTAGTTACTCTATTTAAATCTTCTGCAATACTACACGCTTGTCCTTGAAATTCGCTAGAATTTGAAATGTTTGAACTTGAAGTGAAATGTAATCGTAGCATATGTCTTTTATAACTTGAAGAGTTATTAAACAATAAATTGCATTCAAGGCAACGATACGTACTAGAACAATTAAGATTATGTCTCTTTTTAAGATGATGCATGAGTAATGTAAAATTTGTACACTTATTGTGGCAGACAAAACAAAGCATTTTGACGAAGAAGCTAAAGAAATATAATATTAATTATAAGAATTTAAACTAATAGATACAAAGATTCCTCAAGTTTCTGACAGTTTGATATAGCTAATGAACTTGGTAACAGCTCCCAACAAATTAAAGCGACAACCTGTTGAATAAAAATGAATAGAGAAAATGTTAGCTAATTTTGTAGCATTTCATCAAATTTTTCGAAATTGTTTAATAAAATATTGATTTACTATAAAAAAAATTTTTTTCTGGATAATCTCCATTACGGCAGAAAATATGCAATTTTTAAATTTTGAAAAATTTGATAACTTAAAATTTTATAGAATATGTTTTGAAAAATAAATCTACATATATATACATATGTACATAGGTGTGCAACATACCTTCAAGTTAATCAACAGCTGCCAACTAACAAAAAACACAACCTTGTAGCACCTGTAAGTCACCAAGTTATTAAAGAGACAAGCCGTTAGAATAAAGAAAATTTAAAGGTATTTTGAAACATCAACATTTTGATATTTGAATATTTGTTACCAACTTGGAATGCATTTACATATCTGTTTTCAAAAAAATGTTCACAAAACGCAATATTCAAAAGAAATTGTATTTTGTTTCGCATTATCTCTTTTTGTGGATCTTCTTGTTAACAATTGCTTTTTCCTTTTAATTTAACTTTATTTTATTTCCTTAATTATCGATAACCAAACTACCAAACACTCAAAAAACTCGTGACCAAATGAAATCAGCAAGAAAATTGGTATATGAAAAGTTGTTACCAACTTGGAATGCATTTACATATCTGTTTTCAAAAAAATGTTCACAAAACACAATATTCAAAAGAAATTGTATTTTGTTTCGCATAATCCCCTTTTGTGGAGCCCTAGGTTCTGATTAGTAGATTCAAACAAATTTTAAATGACGCAAAATCATCAAGAAAATTGATATATGAATAATTATATCTACTTAAAATGCACTAAAATTTACCGAATTGTTGTTGGCTCTTCTTGTTAACAATTGCTTTTTCCTTTTAATTTATTTGTATTTTATTTCCCTTTTAATTAACCAAACTACCAACTTGGAATGCATTTACATATCTGTTTTCAAAAAAATGTTCACAAAACACAATATTCAAAAGAAATTGTATTTTGTTTCGCATTATCTCCTTTTGTGGATCTCTAGGTTCTGATTAGTAAATTCAAACAAATTTTAAATGACGCATAATCAGCATGAAAATTGGTATATGAAAAGTTGTTACCAACTTGGAATGCATTTACATATCTGTTTTCAAAAAAATGTTCACAAAACGCAATATTCAAAAGAAATTGTATTTTGTTTCGCATTATCTCTTTTTGTGGATCTTCTTGTTAACAATTGCTTTTTCCTTTTAATTTAACTTTATTTTATTTCCTTAATTATCGATAACCAAACTACCAAACACTCAAAAAACTCGTGACCAAATGAAATCAGCAAGAAAATTGGTATATGAAAAGTTGTTACCAACTTGGAATGCATTTACATATCTGTTTTCAAAAAAATGTTCACAAAACACAATATTCAAAAGAAATTGTATTTTGTTTCGCATAATCCCCTTTTGTGGAGCCCTAGGTTCTGATTAGTAGATTCAAACAAATTTTAAATGACGCAAAATCATCAAGAAAATTGATATATGAATAATTATATCTACTTAAAATGCACTAAAATTTACCGAATTGTTGTTGGCTCTTCTTGTTAACAATTGCTTTTTCCTTTTAATTTATTTGTATTTTATTTCCCTTTTAATTAACCAAACTACCAACTTGGAATGCATTTACATATCTGTTTTCAAAAAAATGTTCACAAAACACAATATTCAAAAGAAATTGTATTTTGTTTCGCATTATCTCCTTTTGTGGATCTCTAGGTTCTGATTAGTAAATTCAAACAAATTTTAAATGACGCATAATCAGCATGAAAATTGGTATATGAAAAGTTGTTACCAACTTGGAATGCATTTACATATCTGTTTTCAAAAAAATGTTCACAAAACGCAATATTCAAAAGAAATTGTATTTTGTTTCGCATTATCTCTTTTTGTGGATCTTCTTGTTAACAATTGCTTTTTCCTTTTAATTTAACTTTATTTTATTTCCTTAATTATCGATAACCAAACTACCAAACACTCAAAAAACTCGTGACCAAATGAAATCAGCAAGAAAATTGGTATATGAAAAGTTGTTACCAACTTGGAATGCATTTACATATCTGTTTTCAAAAAAATGTTCACAAAACACAATATTCAAAAGAAATTGTATTTTGTTTAGCAGAATCTCCTTTTGTGGAGCCCTAGGTTCTGATTAGTATATTCAAACAAATTTTAAATGACGCGAAATCAGCAAAAAAATTGATAGGTATATGAATAATTATATCTACTTAAAATGAACTAAAACTTACCGAATATCTATGTTGTTAACTCTTCTTGTTAACAATTGCTTTTTCCTTTTAATTTATTTGTATTTTACTCAAAATACTCGTGACCAAATGAATTGCTAGAAAAGAAAGAAAATTGGTATATGAAAATTTGTTACCAACTTGGAATGCATTTACATACATATCTGTTTTCAAAAAAATGTTCACAAAACACAATATTCAAAAGAAATTGTATTTTGTTTCGCATAATCTCCTTTTGCGGAGCCCTAGGTTCTGATTAGTAGATTCAAACAAATTTTAAATGACGCGAAATCAGCAAAGAAATTGATATGTATGTGAATAATTATATCTTATTAAAATGCACTAAAACTTACCGAATATCTATGTTGTTGGCTCTTCTTGTTAACAATTGCTTTTTCCTTTTAATTTATTTGTATTTTATTTCACTTTTAACTAACCAAACTACCGAACACTTAAATCTCAAAAAAATCGTGACCAAATGAAATGAGCGTCTGAAATATGTTTTGCTGCACAAGCAAAATCAAGAATAAAACGGTTAATGCGGAAAAATACGAAAGCGCGTCCTAAAATAAACGGTACTTTTATCATAATACATGCAAAATATGCACATATTCATGAAAAACATGTATCCATACACATACATGAATGTATGTATTCTTACACTCCATGTTCTATTCATGTAGTTTAAGTCTGGAACATATGAATGTATGTATGCTATCTTACGTTTTATGTATGCGTACTTACGTTCTTTGTATGAGATACATACTCCTCACAAAAATTCTTAACTCACCACAGTGAATTAGGCCTGTTCAGAAACATTTATTTTTTCGTATCTAAGGCCCTGTTCAGATGGTGAATCAAATTGAAAATGTAGTGATAATGGAAATAGAAAGAAAAAAGAGATGGATGTTTCTATGTAGGTACTCGCATTGGTTTTTGCGTATGACTTAGTGTCTTTAATACACTACATGTACCAAACAAAGTGAAGGTATTTTTACTGAGACTGGATTTAAAAACTAATAAAAATAACTCATTTCCAATATTGTACCAGAGATAACATAGTTATGTATTTTCTTAAAAAAAAAAACTTAAATTTTTATAAAGTAAATTGTATATTCTTCTCATAATCCTGTTCAAATAAATTTGTTGATCAAATTCATAGAAAATATGAAGCTATTCACATATTATATGATTAAGGGTTTGATTTTCTGAAGAATTCCTTTCACGCATGATTTTTTTCATAAGAAACCTTACATATTTTGCTGTACGATTTACATATTTTAAGAAATTTATAAAAGAGAAAAGTAAAATGGCATTTTTAATTTCTCGAATCTTTAAGGCTCCATTCACATGGAGTCCACAGTTGGATACGTGAAAAAGGAAATAATCCTTCCTTTTTCTGTGTTCTGCAATTCTCCAACACGTCAACGAAATGCTTATGGAAATCACGGCGAAAATACAATATGGACAGTTTCTTACACACACGAAAAAAACACATTGTATACACAAAGGTACAATAGGCGTGTTTTTTTCACAAGTCTGTTATATACATAACATAATTTTACATGCAAAGCAAAAACAACATCCCCGACAACCGATGTTATGGATAAAAGAATGGTCGAGTATCGAATGGGGTTTTCGACTTTTAATTTTTTAATTTTGGTGCGTCCAGAGACTTTCATGTATCTCGAACAAAAGCAAAATGGTTGTCAGAGGGCCTGTTCACAAATGTATAACTGAAAAAAATCGTATGTCCCCTCTTACACTCCGCAATTTTGTTGCTGAAAATTTTTGATTTTTAGAATTTTATTGATTTCAAGAGGTAGATTTGTAAATTTATATAAAAAAAGACAACATAATAGCAATTAAAAAAGGTCTATTTAGTGACTGAAAGCAATTTTTGCATATTTCTTTTCACATTTTTCTGTGAATGTTGACTTTTTTCAAAGGTAATCGTTAAGTATGCCATAAAAATGGTTTTATTTTTTTATTATTAATAGTTTTATTCGTTTGAAACAAGTAACAAAACATTTCTTCCAACTCACATATAAATCACAATCTCATATGAATTCAACCCCTGCATGTAAACAGAGTCAAGAGAAAATCCTTGTTACCTTTGTGAACGGACCCATTTTTGACATTTCTAAACTAACAAAAAATGGAAAAAAAAAATTGTTTACCTGCATTAATTTCACTACGGAATGTTTTTTTTCCACTCTATACAATTGCTTTAGGAATTTAACAAACATTTTTTGCGTTTTTGTGCGAATTTGGCAAAAAAAAATTCATTTGTTGACTTTTATTGGTTTGACAAATGATCAAGAACACCAACCCACAAATAAAAATAAACGAAGCGTTTTTTTGGATATCATGTTATGTATATAACAACATTGTGAAATAAACACGCCTAATGTAAATTGTACATACATAATTATAATTTTTGTGTACATTTCAGCTTTAATTACATTTTCCAAATAAGAATCTTTCTGCTCATGCGCGTCGCGCCTTACTTGTTTGTTATTTCCTTTTCTATTTCATTTCACTTATTAATGCATGCATGTGAAAGAGGCCTTATTTTTCAGACTTGTTGGTAGGTAATTCATACATAAATCGTAGGAATTTATACATGTATTGCATGTTTTTAAGAACTAGAAAATTAAATTCGTGCATAATATGTATTTCATACATAAATCGAAAGATCGAGTACATACATTATATGAATGCTAATGAAATAAATGTTTTTGATCGTTTAATTTATGAATGAAATACATATTTTGTATGAATTTTATTTAAAAATAATTCGGAGATACATGCAATATAAGTATTAATTCCTACGATTTATGTATGAATTACCTACCAACAAGTCAAAAATAGGGCCTCTTTCACATGCATGCATTTTGGTGTGCAAATATGCTCCCCAAATAAACACCAAACGAAAAATCCCATAAAAAAAATGAAAGAAGTAAAAAGTACAAATAAGAAAATTTTCAAACTTATTTTGGGATAGTAATTCTGACTTTAAAACTCATAAAAATGATAGAAAGCTTTTATTTTGATTAAAAAAGGGATTTTTTTACTTTTTTAATTTAGAAAAAAGGGTCCAAAGTAGTAAAGGCTTTTAAATCGTGAAAAAAAGCTAAACGTATTTACCTATTTTATACAAATTAAACGAAAAGCGATTCTTTCTCTTTTCAGTAACTCTCTGATAAAATGTATAATTAGGTTTGTTCGATGTGACCAGCACTGGGGCGCTCCGGTGTATGTCAAAGCACTGAATGGAGCTGTCAAAAAACTGAAAAATTTCTCTGGGTTTATTTCATATCGAACGCTTTAGTGCTGCTCAGTTTTTTTTTGTTGGTATTTACAATTTTTTGTCTGGTTTTTTTCTGACGTTCGAAGTTAGAAGACGTTTTAAGTATAATTTCAACAATCGACAAGAAATATACAGAATTAAATATACCTACGTACTACGTTTATACTTTGACTAGTCAACACCTCTGAAATTCTCGCCCCGAAAAAAACTTGCGAAATCAGAGCGACCCAGAGCGCACATCGAACAAACCTATTTATTGCCTTTGGAGTCAGAGTAAACGAAACTTTTTTTGGTAAATTTTAGGTCTGTTCGATGTGCAGTGCTCCAGTGCGCACTGGGGAATGTCAACGCACTGAAATTATCTGTCAATGCACTGATAATCTGCTCTGGATTTGATTTCACATCGAACACTTAAGAGCCAGAACTCACTTAGCACTTGACTTTCATAAATTAGTTTCCTCCATTTGGCAATAAATACGGTTTTATTTCTTTCATAGATGTATGAAAAGATATAAAATATCAAAATGAAACCCAAATATTCAGTTTATTACCCAATTGCCAACAAAATATACTTGCTTTGCAAATAATCTTTTTGGCGTAAGCAGCTGATTTCCAATTGACAGCTCTGAAAACCTCAACCCCAGAAAAAAACCTGGGGCATGGCAGTGCGCACTGAGTGCTTGCACCGGACGAACATCGAACACAGTGCAAATGCACTGGGGCAAAAAAAATGTCACATCGAACGCATCAGTGCGATTTCAGTGCGCACTAGGGCGCCCCAGTGCGCACATCGAACAAACCTTTTGTGAATTTTGTGTGAAGTGGTGAAGTGGTGAAGTGATGAAGTGGTGAAGTGGTGAAAGTGAAATTGATACATAGAAAATTAGAAACGTTTTGACTTTAGACCTTAGATGAATAAAGAACAAGATGGAAAACCATAACCTCTCTTGCCACGCAACTTCCATTTGTTTACATTGTTGTTTTTGTAATCGCAGCATCCATCTGTGAATACGTGTGAGCTGAAAAAAATGGCGCAAAAAAGTTGTGGAAGTATATGTGTGGTGAGTTTCATTTGACGTTTCGGATTTCAGTCATTTTATTTATTTTCAGAAGAGGAAGAGGAATTTCTTTACAGTCGGGATCGTAATTCATTTTTTCCTAATAAAATACCATAAATTGTGTTAAAATTGTATATTAAAGTGACCATTATTCTATCTTCGACAATCGAAGATAAAAATTCCGTGTCAAAGTTGCATTTTTGATGTGAATTTTGAAGTTATCATACTTGCGCTTCATCGTCTGCCCTCATACTAATCGGCAATTTTTATTTTATTTTGTATAATTTTGTAGGTATAATTTTTAACCAGTTGTTTTGAGCTTGAGCTTCACAAATCACAAAGTGGTACTGAAAGCACCGAAGATTGCATATCAAACATGGATGAGTGTCACGACTTTCTTTGTCAAGTAGGTTCATATTGGAATGGTTAAAAAATTTTCGTCATGTTTAACACTGTTTATTTCTATAGCTGATTGAAGATGACGGCAAGCGTGTACGCGGACCAAATCTAGCTCGTCTTGAGCTGCACAAACGTATATTGTCTAACCAAATGCGATTTTTGTGTGGGTGATGCTCGGGAAAATAAAAAGACTAACGTGACCGAGGAACTGGTCTCGTGTTCCGACTGTGGTCGATCCGACCATCCGACATGCCTGCAATTTACACCGAACATCATTACATCACCTATCACCATTAAATTTCTCTTCGATGGATAACTACTATCTACTAAGTTATACCTTGCATCTTTGTTAAATAAATAATGAGAATTAAAAAAACCAGTGTAAAAAACAAAAAGTGTACCCAATCCTACTAAAGTTTATATAAAAAATACAATGACAGTACTACACTCGATTCTTATAAAATGCCCTTAATTTGTTCGTCGTCCTTCCAAAGGACATAGAAGTAAATGGGAGACGAACGAAACTCGAATGTTTTGTCGAAAGCAGTGGAAATATTTGAAATTCGGTTCTACTCTCATATTTAGGGTCATTTTGAAGTAAAATTAAATATTCTCCCCTATCACAAGACTCGTTGCAACAATATTTCGACTAACGTCTGAATTTTAGGCAATAAAAAAAGTGCTTATGACCCGAAAAGTTGCCAACATTTGTAGGACGATAGTAAAATAGGTTTCCACCAACAACTGAAAGCAAAATTATGTGAACCATTTTTTTGGCCATGCAATCTGAACGATAGCAATCGTCTGAAAAGCTACGGAATGTTTATGATGAAGGTTCTCCCAAATCAAAGCGATTTTCAGTTGCAGAGCTAAATGCTCTGAAACCAAAATAAAAAACCATAGATGAAAACAAACAAATATAAACTTTCCGCGTGATCACTTGGGTAGTAGTGGCTAGTGGGGTATACAAAAAGTTCTCGGGTGCCTTTAGATAGCTTTTAGCTCAAGCATGTTTATCAAACTAAAAATTTCATTTAAATGAAATACTACAATCAATTATTCATTCCATTTGATAAACATGCTTGAGCTAAAATGCGTCTGGCAAGCAGAAGGCTGAAACCAAATCGTCTTGGACCGACTTTTATGTAATCAGCGAAACTTTTCTGATGTTTTGGCATACCACTTTCTTGGTTATATGTAATAGGAAAAAAGTTATCAGTACTTTAAGTATAAAAATGCATTTTACTAAAATGTTAAAGAGCGTCTGGCAAGCAGTAGACTGAGACCAAATCGTCTGGGACACACTTTTTTGAAATCAGGGTGAATTTTCTTACTTTTTGGCGTACCACTTTCTTGGTTATATTTAATAGAAAAAATGTTATTAGTGCTTTCATCAGAATATGCACTTGAAAATGGTAAAATGCGTCTGGCAAGCAGAAGGCTGAAACCAAATCGTCTGAGACCAAGTTTTTTGTAATTAGTGGAATTTTTCTGATGTTTTGGCGTACCATTTTCTTGGTTAAATGTAATAAGAAAAAAGTTATCAGCTAAATTGAAAAATGCATTTGAAAAATGTTGAAATGCGTCTGGCAAGCAGAAGGCTGAAACCAAATCCTTTTGGAGACACTTTTTTGTAATCGGGGGAACTTTTGTGATTTTTTGGCGTACCATTTTCTTGGTTACATGTGATAAGAAAAAATTATCAGTTACTTTAAGTTGAAAAATGCATTTTACTAAAATGTTAAAGTGCGTCTGGCATGCAGTAGGTAAACTGAAACCAAATCGTCTGAGACACACTTTTTTAGAACGAGGGTAACTTTTCTTATTTTTTGGCGTACCACTTTCTTGGTTATTTGTAACAGAAAAAAGTTATTAGTGCTTTAAGCTGAAAAATGCACTTAAAAAGTGTAAAAATGCGTCTGGCAAGCAGTAGGCTGAAACCAAATCGTCAAGTCCCAAGTGTATATATATAGGTATATACAATTTATAAAATTTTTAAAGTAAAATTTCAAAATTCCAGGTTCATGATTCATAAAATATAAGAATAGACATTAAATTCATGAATCAATGCATACAAACTTAAAATCCTAAATTTATAAGAATTATACTTACAACTTAGGATTTCAGTTCATATAAATAGGTACCTAACTCATTGAATTTTTGTAGGAAAATTTCAAAAGTCCAGGCTCATGATTCATATAATATAGGAATAGACATTAAATTCATGAATTTATGCATACAAACTTAAAATCCTAAATTTATAAGAATTAAACTTACAACTTAGGATTTCAGTTCATATAAATAGGTACCTAACTCATTGAATTTTTGTAGGAAAATTTCAAAAGTCCAGGTTCATGATTCATAAAATATAAGAATAGACATTAAATTCATGAATCAATGCATACAAACTTAAAATCCTAAATTTATAAGAATTATACTTACAACTTAGGATTTCAGTTCATATAAATAGGTACCTAACTCATAGAATTTTTGTAGGAAAATTTCAAAAGTCCAGGTTCATGATTCATAAAATATAAGAATAGACATTAAATTTATGAATCAATGCATACAAACTTAAAATCCTAAATTTATAAGAATTATACTTACAACTTAGGATTTCAGTTCATATAAATAGGTACCTAACTCATTGAATTTTTGTAGGAAAATTTCAAAAGTCCAGGCTCATGATTCATATAATATAGGAATAGACATTAAATTCATGAATTTATGCATACAAACTTAAAATCCTAAATTTATAAGAATTAAACTTACAACTTAGGATTTCAGTTCATATAAATAGGTACCTAACTCATTGAATTTTTGTAGGAAAATTTCAAAAGTCCAGGTTCATGATTCATAAAATATA
Organism: Melanostoma mellinum; assembly: GCA_914767635.1. Taxonomy (NCBI): domain Eukaryota; kingdom Metazoa; phylum Arthropoda; class Insecta; order Diptera; family Syrphidae; genus Melanostoma; species Melanostoma mellinum. Next base: position 218,393,043 of record OU612058.1, read on the forward strand.
AGAATAGACATTAAATTCATGAATCAATGCATACAAACTTAAAATCCTAAATTTATAAGAATTATACTTACAACTTAGGATTTCAGTTCATATAAATAGGTACCTAACTCATAGAATTTTTGTAGGAAAATTTCAAAAGTCCAGGTTCATGATTCATAAAATATAAGAATAGACATTAAATTTATGAATCAATGCATACAAACTTAAAATCCTAAATTTATAAGAATTATACTTACAACTTAGGATTTCAGTTCATATAAATAGGTACCTAACTCATTGAATTTTTGTAGGAAAATTTCAAAAGTCCAGGCTCATGATTCATATAATATAGGAATAGACATTAAATTCATGAATTTATGCATACAAACTTAAAATCCTAAATTTATAAGAATTAAACTTACAACTTAGGATTTCAGTTCATATAAATAGGTACCTAACTCATTGAATTTTTGTAGGAAAATTTCAAAAGTCCAGGTTCATGATTCATAAAATATAAGAATAGACATTAAATTCATGAATCAATGCATACAAACTTAAAATCCTAAATTTATAAGAATTATACTTACAACTTAGGATTTCAGTTCATATAAATAGGTACCTAACTCATAGAATTTTTGTAGGAAAATTTCAAAAGTCCAGGTTCATGATTCATAAAATATAAGAATAGACATTAAATTTATGAATCAATGCATACAAACTTAAAATCCTAAATTTATAAGAATTATACTTACAACTTAGGATTTCAGTTCATATAAATAGGTACCTAACTCATTGAATTTTTGTAGGAAAATTTCAAAAGTCCAGGCTCATGATTCATAAAATATAAGAATAGACATTAAATTCATGAATCAATGCATACAAACTTAAAATCCTAAATTTATAAGAACAACCTATGATTTCATTCCTAAATCATATGTATTATTCATAAAAAAGTGCAATTTTTAAAGCAGGAACCGTTCATGCTCGTATGAATAAATACATAAAATCTATGATCAATGATTTTAAACGAAATTCTTCCATACAAATTTTTTTAGGAATCTAGATTCATAAAAACAACACCCATACATGAATTTTATGACCGTTTTTTCATACATTTTCGGGAAAAATTTGCCATTTTGGCTCTAAGAACGCTGTTCATAGATTTTAAGTACAATATTTTTTTCAGTGTACACGTGCACTCGCATTGCATGTTTTTTTTTCTCACTCATACAGAGATGTATGGAAGAGCGTCCCAAAAATATGCTTAACTTCATAAGCCGCATCATGTCACGTAACCTCCAAGACTCCGCTGAGCAACTCAAAGTCTTATTTCGACATAAATAAACAAAAAACAGCTGAGCAGAACTGAGGCCTTGAGGTTGTTTTGTTTTTCTAAACAAGTCGAGTACATTATGTATATTTATACCTTCCAAACATATGGATACCAGTTTATGTAAAATGTATAAGTTGTATACCAATGCAATGATTTCAAATCTGAATGAGAGTTCAAAGCAAGATTGACCCAAACATCTATCTGAAAAAGACTATTTGTATACACCCACATGTTCTAAAAGACGAACGTGCATAACGCAGCGCAGCGCTTCTTCAATGCAGAAACCACTATATGCCGCTATCATTGTCGAATATAATCTCTGGTCTATGTGGTATACATAAACATCTGAAATCGTTTATGTGTGACAACAACAAGTAGGGTTTAATAAAACAATAAATATTTATGTTCAAAGTTTTCTTGTTGATGGCCGATGTGGGCCAGGTTTAATGTGGAATCAACAGCGATCGCGATCGGTTGGATTTGAATCGAATTAATTCGAACTTAAAAAGTGACAGTGTGACTGTTTTTTATATTTATATTTTCATCAAGTTATACTTGAGTTTTGAAAGTGGTATAAAAAAAAGGAAAGACAAGACAAGATAAAAAGTGTTTCAGTGATTTAAAAATATTTAAAAACATTTAAAAATTCAACTAAAGTTTGTCAACGGATTGTATAACAATAACTAAGTGGAAAATGGCATTTTCTTTGGCTAGATCATCTCTGCTAAGGACTTCGCGAGAAATCCTGGCTAGAAGAGTAACCGCATCTACGGGAATACTCAACAGTTTTGTGGAATTTGAATCCAGAGTGAGTGTAAAAAGCGAGACAAGTAATTTTTTTTTCTGGGAGTTTCTTTTTGAATAAACATTTAATTTCGAAAAGAAGGTTGAACGTTCAAAAAAACTCTTAATACAATGCTTATTGGTGTAAATTGTCCGATTTTCAAAAGCACCTCTCACATTGATTTTTAAATATTATCTAACAACTCTTTTCTGCTTTATTTTGGAGCTCTTTCTTTGTGAAAATGTATGTGAAAAGAAAGTGGAAGTAGACTGTTCTTAGTAAAATTAGGGAATGTTAAAACATGTTTTTAGCGATAACTGGCGCCCAACTATGCAACTCTACTCTTCTTTCGAATCATTCGAAAGTTATATTTAAATGAAGAACCGAGGTACATAGTAAGACTAGTAGGGTCTAGGTTATACACTTTTTATTATCAAGTATAACAAATTGGATTTTCGTTGCTTTTGAAAAATTTTAAGACGATTGCGAGGGATTTTTGATTTAACTAAAATTAATTTTTGGCAATTAAAAAAATCTTGTTTAAATTTGTAGGTAGTTAGAAAATAGAAAAAAACCACACACTGGAAAAGAAGAGGGTGAAGCTTTTCGTTCTTTTTCATCTCTAATAGCCGGCCACTTACAAAGCAAACCGTCAATGTTAACAACTCTGTAGTTCTACTGCCTTTTTCAATATTTTCAAAGCATTTGTAATCATTTTCTTATGATCTGAAAAAAATTACTAAATATACGAGAGAGAGAGAGAGGGAGAGCGTGGGATTTCGAGATTGAATCTCAGAATTGCCAAGTCCCAAGAGAGTAACAAAACTGCCATGAAAAGCGCTTTTCAAATTAGCTGTTTGGAAACGGTAAAAAATTGTAGGTCCCTGAATAAGGCCATCTTATTACATTTTTAAAACATTGTTTAACTTGGATGTGTTAGATTTAAATGTTTTTTTTTATCTATAGATAGCTAAAAGATTAGATTAAGATTTTTATTTTACAATAGGATACAAATGGATACATTAAAATATCGTTAAAATTGAAACTAAATCTTTAGGCATGGCCTAATGGGCCGTCAGCCAGATGATAGCTTTATAAAATAAAAAAGTGTGTTGTATGTTAATTGAGTTTTGATATAATTTTGAATTTAGCAGTCTTCTCGTAATATTCTTTTTCTATAAGTTAGAGCTGTTTTAATAAAATGTGATAGTTTCTGCCAGTCCTTTTTATTCAAAATTGCTGAAAACTCAGTTTGTTGCAAATAGTTTTCTTGCCATGTTTGTCGCTGTATCTCTGCTAAAATTGGGCATCTTACGATGGAATGAAATACATTTTCTCTTTCGTTGGTGTTACACAAAGAGCATTTTAGTGCTAGATCGTTACGATGCGGTATGAAATTGAGCGGTAAAAGCTCCCCTCTTGCTCGGAAAAGGTTCGATATCATTTCAGTGCTAAAGCGGTCCTTGAAGTAGTTTTTGTCGCCTAGGTCGTACTGCAGCTTCGAATAGATTTCCCTATGAATATGAAGATAGCTAAAATTTAAAGCAATGATTTGAAAAAGCTGTAACTGGAGCATGAGTACTCAGGGATCGTGTTACAAACAAAGATACCAGAGTCGTTATCTTTACGTTGCAATTACGTTCTACAATACTCGCTGTCATTTACGACGTTTTATAATCGTTTTGACATAGGGGGCGTTCAATAATCGTATCGATATAGCTTTTTGTTGTTGTTTACGTGTTAAAAGTAAAGCAGTCACAAATCCATTTCTACTAAAAAGCTATACCTATGTCAGATTATGTCGGGGCTTTCGTTGTTTCGGAACCCAAATCAAACATGATTCTACTATTTGGGCCTATAACTTTTTTTTAAAAAGCCCACGGTAGGCGTTAACTCAAAACTGAGAGCCAAGAAAAGAGCCCGGCCTGAGGTTCGAATCCACAAGGTCAAACACTTATGAACTGCCATTTACTTTATCGGTTTAAACCGGTGTCATAATCAGTAAGAAAATGCAAAATTAAAATTGACTATCGCACCGGTACGGAAGTTTTTAACCGGCAACGTTGAACCGGTCGTAGATACATATTATCATGGCTGTTCTGATTTTCGTACGGATTCAAAACGGAAACCGAAATTGAATCCGTACGGATTTAAAAAGTGTGTTCTTATTTCCGAACGGATTCACTACTGATTTTTTGTCACAAAAACGTGTTGGAAATTAAATTTTTGTGTTTATTGGAACTATTTACAGCTTTATTGCATGTTAGTGCTAATATAGTTTATTATTTTTCATTTCTAGCAATAAATAATGCTCTACAGAATTCATTAACCGGATTCAATTCCGCTAACAAAATGATAAGCGAATTGAAAACGTACGGATTCGGAATTGAGAACCGCAAAAATTCTAAAACGGGAGGATATGGTATCCGAACGAAAATCAGAACAGGGGTGTATGTGATGCTTTGTTGATATATTTTGTGTCAGGATTTCTACGTCAGTTTGCCTTCGAAATTATTTCATTGACACAAATGGCATCTATGCGTACAAAGCACATACTCAATTTTTTTTTACGCAAACCTTTAGCAAAAGCTTGAAAACTTTAATAAATACTAAAACTTGTCTATAGTTCCGGAACCACAAAATTATGTACTTAATGCAAAGTAATTATTTTTTAAATTTTTGGTGGAAGAACTAAATTTCCATAAGTGTTTCAAAAAATATGTTTATTTCCGAAAGAACCATAAAAACATTCGATTGGTTTTTCCGAAATTAAATGTTGCTATGAAAAACGCCGCCTCTCCGCCGTCAAACCTAAGTCATTTGGGGCCCGCAAAAAATTATAGTTTTCTTCAAATAACAATGTTTTGTTCGTTTTTTTTTTTTATTAAATTTTCCGAAAAATGTACCCGTTTTTTAAATTTTTCTACTTTGGCTAAACCTTAACGATCTTACATTTTATGCATCACACACTGCATAGTTAATGCATCAAAAAAATGTGAAAATACTCTTCTTGAAGGGTGGCTAAATTTCTTCAGCAGCTAATTAGAGAATAAAAAGAATGCACACGCGCCGTGAAGACGACCTATTCAAGGAAAGCAACTCTTTGTTTAGTTGTTAACTACAGAAAACAAGTCAACTGGTGGAGATTTAGTTCAACGGCTTGCCACGCAGTTGTGTTAATTTACTTCTTTAAAAAAAAACTTGGCGTTCCCAATATGTTACGACTCAGTTTGGAATCGAAGAAACACATACATGTGTACCTTATTCTTTTCGATACCAGATGAACCGGAAAGATGATAAAAAAAATCCTGAATTACTTTCTATTCGGGTTTCTTTCTTCTTTCAGTTTCTTTTTGTATCCCTCCTACCTGTTGTGTTTTGTCTGCCGATAAAAACAAATCACGATCATAATTAAGATTTACCAATTTAAGTTATTGGTATTTTGAATGAAACGTGTCCGTTTTGTATATTATGAATTATGTTAATGAACCATTGAGAGTTTTAGGGGCAGGGACCTTAAAATAGCCCAAAAAAAAAAAAAACACGCAGCATCGCATAAATTCTGTTTTTGTTTACTTTTTTTAATGCTGTTGGACTAAAACCAGTTGTCTTATAACCACACCAAAACTGATTTCAAGGTTCACAAGGGAATTTCATTAAAATAAATTTCGGTTTTTTACTGCTCTATCCCAATGTATGTTTTTGTTTATAAATGAGCAGATACCTACCATAAATAAACATGCGCAATTAAATTCTGACTTCCTTCAAACCATAACAAAAATCAGTACCCAGCAATAAAACATGTAGCCGCGTGTAATATTTGATTATCTAGAAGCTACAATTACAACAACAACATTCTTATGTAGTACTGTATTAAATTATTTTTGTTTTGTTCGTTTCAGATGGTTTTTGTTCCATGTGTCAACTATAGCTTTATCAATACCGATCTCCGGGCAAATGTTTTACTGATTACCGCCCGAAAGTATTCAAAGAGTACAATGCCATCATACGCCTTCGATCTCGAATCGGATTCAGATTCCGACTCAGACCATGAAAAGTCTCATAAGAAGAAGAAACCAAAAAACACACAAAGGGTAAGTTTACATAGTTATGCATATACACATCACTACGTGTCTATAAAGAATTATGAGCTTAGACCTGCTTTTCAATATAAGGCACTTGGTATTTCATGTAGGTTTGTATAATTTAGGGCACATACCACACATATCTATTATCTACTATTTTTTTCTTCGTTAGTATGGGGTACTATATAGGCTCCCACACACATTTTTATGCATTTAAGTGCATATTTAGCTTGAATACGTACACAATCAGTAGCCTAGCTATAGATTAAATTCTATTATAGTTATACAGTACGAGTACATTGAAAAGCCCTAAAAATTTGAACTTGGGATGAGAATATTACTCGTAGTGCTGGCACTAGCTAGTACGAACATTACTGAGCATTGTAAGAGATACATTTCTTGAAAATATGCTCATATAGAATTTTGTCTGCGCTACTAGACGCATCATAATTGACAAATCCAGGTGAAGTTGACATCTTTTTAAAGCACTTACTTCGGAGTCAGAGAACAAAAATAAGGTGGCGTAACAAAGTGACGTGTCCGGAGAAAGAAATTTCAAAGTGTTTTAATTCTACCCCATCCATTTGTTTACAAACATGACTGACTAATACACTTTGTTCTATAAATGCAATTTAAATTTGCAGTTTCAAAATTTCCTTTAAAAAAATATATTTCCAATTCTCTTCGTTGGGAAAAATTATAAGAGTAAAAATTTTAAAATGGGTAAGTTTGCACCGACAGCCAAAAAGCAACATAATGAATATCGCTTCAGCGTTAAAAACTGGTACTCGTTACGTGATGGTTAGTAAGTCTGCCTGTCAACCAAGGAGTTCTTGGTTCGAAAAAAATCATGCTTATTTTGACACTCTATTCGATAGAAAGTTAGTCGAATTCGAAAGAAGTGCATTTTGAAACTCGAACAATTAGAAATTTTACAATGTTTAACATTCGAATCATTCGAGTCTCAAAATGCGAAATCGACTAACTTTGTATCGAATAGAATGTCAAAACAAGCATAAATGTTTTTTACGGGTATCACCTTTCGCGAGGAATAAGCAAGCGCTTTCTCGATCAGCCGTTCGGAAACGACAGAAAATTGTAGGACACTCCATCCCTTCACGAAGGCAATGATTGGGAGAAATGCGCTAGGCTCTTTGGCTCGTCGCTCTGTTGTGCCACCCTATTAATTTTTTTTTTTCGTTTTACACAACCTATCACGACCCACAAGTGGGTGAAATTAGACACACCCATTCGGATACCTTTATTGAACGACCCAGTGTAGGTTGGGTAGAGATGTTCGTTGAAACCAAAAACTTCAGAATTATCTAATGATCATATTGTATGGGCATTCGTTCATAAACCAACACTACTAAATGTTGATTAAATCGATTGTTGTTCGTGTTGTTGCAGCAAATAAGACGGGGTTCCATTAGTATGCACGACTGAACAAACAGGGACCAATTTTCAAAAGACTTTCTATTCTTCGAAAAATTTTATGAGTTGAGGAAAGTTGTCCATTTGACAAGGCTTTCTATTCGGAACGTCGCGTCATCAGGCAAAAATGATAAAAAGAATATTTTCGAATAATGAGTAGTTCCTTAATTGAAAGCAATGAAAAGTACTCTTAGACGACCTATACTCATCTGAGAGACTAGCTTAACTAAGATTAAATACTGCAAAATAATAAGAAATCTATCAATCGGATCACTTCTTTCACTAAAACTCGAAACCCAATTCCTGAAACACAACTTGGAGAGCTCCAAAGAACTTCTCAGAAAGCCAAGCAAGCCTATAACTGCATACAACCAATATTGAGTAATATTTAGAAAAAACTAAGCCAAACAACCAAGCCGGAATCGTAACATTTATGTACATAAAATATAGCCTAACTTTCCAAAACAAACAAGAGGTGGTTTAAAGCTAGGCATTTCCTGTGAGAATAACCTACAAGAATAATAAATATTCCATTAGTATATGAATAGGAATTAAGAACAAATTTAATTATTTCTAAAAGGCACTAGAAAGGTCAATAACATCTCGTATTTGTTCGCAATTCATAGTTTTTAATTTGTTTGTGAATATTTGAAATTAACTAAAGAAACATCTTACTTCTAATTACAGGGTGAAAGTGAATTTTGGCGCCGCAAAATGCGCACACTTCATAAAATCTTGGACATTAACAAAGACGGAGTAATATCATTTGATGATTACAGTTTACTGGCAAAAAGATTCACAGCTATAGGCAATCTATCGCCGGAAATGTCTGCAGAATTCCATGAAGTTATGAAGGTTAGTAATAAAAAATATTCTTCTTCTTTGAGCTTTTAGTAATAATTTTCGATTTGATTTTAACAGCAAACTTGGGAAGAACAATGGGGCGCAATCAGCCCATACAATTTCGTTACAGCTGAAACTTTTATGGAAGAAGTTCATCATAAGCTGAATGATAAGGATCTGGAGAAGAAAATCGGACGCTTCCTTCCGTATCTATTTAAGGCTGTAGATATTGATCATACTGGTCATTTGGATCTTGATCGATATAAATTATTTTTCCGTTGTCTCGGACTCACTGATGAGGACGCGGCAGTGTCATTTGCTGTGATCGATAGAAACGGGGACGGTCTGTTGTCATTAAATGAATTTGTTCACCTCGGTCGGCAGTATTTCCTATCTGAGAATGAACGCAAGATATCCAAAATGTTTTGGGGGCCATTGATTGAACATTGACAATACCTGATTATAGCAGGGTTATTGGAGGAATTGAATTATTTTTTTGATACAGATTCGTATACCGATTGGCTAGATTTAAAACATGTGTTATTTTTTAATTCACTAGTTATACTTTTATCATTTGTTTATCCAATAGAATTTAGAGAACTAATTATACTACTCATAATTCGTACAAAAAAATCCATAAAAAGAAGAAAACAAACGTTGTAGATGTTTTATTTCTTATATTTGACTTTGAAGAAGAAATAGCTTAAGCATATTTATGTAGGTTACATTTTAAATGTTGAGTATGGTGTTGATGCGCTTGACTTCTTTAACTAGGCCTTCGATCTCTCCCATCCTGAAATTAAAACGGAAAAATGGCTGAGTAACTTGATACACATCTTGTTGCATTTAGTGTGGTGGATTTTCTGATTTTTTTTAACTTTAAAAGTCTTCTTCTTGAGTTAAATTTGCAGTTTCTTGGAATCTTTTAAATAAAATGAAGATGTTACGTTTTCAAAAAGTTGACCAACATCGAATACATAACTATAAAGCAGCGCTTTTTCCTCAATGTTAAAAATGAATACAACAAACGACATTTCCATAAATTAAGACCTTTGATTAATTTCACATAAAACTTTGAATGTTTGAACTTAAAGAGTAACACCTCTTTCATAGTTTAAAATTAGACCAACCAACGCGAGTTACTCGTGTGCAATGCGTTGAAAGTTTTTTAAGGTTTGCGGTTGCCGAACTTTCGAGCTAAATAGGTTCGCGGCTTTTAAGTTTAGGTATCATATGCTTATATACTCAAGACTAGTCAATCGGCATAAAATACACATAAGTGTACACTGTATAATTGGTTCAATGGTCAACACGTAATACAATACCATGGATGTGTTTTAATAAACATAATATATCAATATAATTTTTGAGAAAGATTAGCAAAAGCATTATCGCATCTTTACTTTACCTCTAGGAGAAGATCCTACTAGTAACTTGTGAATCCCGCATTATGTGAAGGACATAAGAATAGTGGTCAGAGCTACGATAAGAGTTCATTGCACCCATTGAAACATTTGGAAGTCTATATGAGTACAGAAATGTTGCCCAATTTGGTACCCATGAAAATGCCAACGAATGGAGAGAACTGATGTCTGCTTAGCTGGATAAGAAATACTGTTCTTTTTTTGGAAATGTCTGGCCATAGATTTCTGGAAACACTTGTCATTAGCAGTTATAGAAAGTATTGTCGGATACTGTTCTTTTCTTACTCTAGTAGCTTGAGCATAAAGTTATTGGTTTCGTCTGGCCGTCTATGAAAATGTTCATATTTTTGTTGATCACTTTTTGCGTACTGGGATATTTTGCAGCTAATAATCTGAGAAGATACCTGACTCCATCCCTTCGTCCGATTTAAAACCGTCTGGCAAGACGGAGACATAATTTGCCTTTAAAAACCTGTTTTTCTCCCACAAATTTAACCAGGATTTTATCAACGACCAGAAAATCTTTTCTTGACAAGTACTTCTACACGTTTTGTCTTTTAAGATGCTTGCATCAAATTTCTGCATGGAGCCGGTTCGACAGATTTGGCACGATTTTTATAGAGCTTAGTGATTGGCGAACAGCACTGTATTCAATATTGTTAAAGGGTTCTATATCGAAAAAGCGGCCAACGTGTATTCTTTGTACTAGATTAATCACATTTAGTTTTGTTGATGTGCGTTTCTATTACTCGGTCTCGAGTCTTGAGTAGAAAGGAGTTTAGGTTTTTCGGTCTGAAATCCTTTGCTTCAGTGTGTGACGACTTGCCAGCTTTGGGGATGAATATGACTTTAACTTCTCTCCCACTAGCAGGAACAAAGTTTAAGTTTTAACGACCTCTGAATACTTCCAATTGGATCGGCTCAACCAAGTCTTCAAGTCGTTGGGGCATAATTGGAACAATAACATCAGGACCTGCAGATTTGTTAGCTGAAAATACATCGATGGCCAATATAACCTTCCTTTTATCTATTATCTCATTTCCTATATTGGAGCTAACTTTTAAGTTAGGGTCATTGGGTTTAGGAGATTTCATTTGAATATACCCTTTAACATGAATACTCATAAGCGATTCTAGGATTTCAGAGCAGATGTCAGTCCATGTGTTGTAAGGTGTTCGATGAAAACATGGGGATTTTAGACTTCAGACATGACTTGGCTTCGTTTTCAACCTAGCGGCATCATTTTTACCCTGAGCAGAGATCTGAGTAGAAAGTTTGCCAAGCTGCTCTTTTTGTTTGAGCTTTGAAACTAACCGTAGTACAGCATTGGTATTAAAATCCTATTGTTAGTCGCTGAGAGCCTGCGAAAACGGATAAAAAGATGGATAAAAACTTACATTTGCAATAGTATATCCTTTATAGTTCTCTCCTGTTTTTCTGGAAGATCAAATGTCTTGTTTTTTGTGCTTTCATTGTACTTTTGAATCTGTAATATAAAAATTAGATGTTTTACTATTGAAAAAAAAAAAGAACAACTATAATCCTTACATGATAGTACTGTCTGTTGATATTTTCCTTAGCTTTCTGTGGAGCGTTTGCGAGACTTTTTGTGACGTTATTTATTTTTTCAACTTCATAAGCAAATTCTTTTTCGCCTTGTGCTTGCGGAAGACATGTATTGGCCTGCCTCATCAAGTCCTGACACCTGAAAGATAGCCACGAATGTTTTATTGGTTTCGAAGCGTTTAAAAATAATTTTAGAAATCATACTTCTTTGAAAGCAGCTCCTGCGAGTCGCTAATCTCTTCAAATCGTTCAGCCAGTCTGTGAGCATTCTCACGAATCGAATCTCGTTCTCTCTCCAAATATTCAATCTCCCTCTTTTGTTGTTCTTTTCGCAGTTTGATGGTATTTAATCTCTTCAAAAACTCACCACGAACTAGCTCATGCTTTTTCAAATATTGAGAACGAAGGACTTCAATTGTCTGAGCAAGAAGTTCGTACGATTCCTGAGGAGTTGGCCGAATAGATTTATCAAGTGACATAATTGGCTGGGTCACAGAACGTTTGAGAATATTTTGAATGTGGTCCACAAAAGATGGTTCCAAAAGCATGTCCAAAGTAGATAAAGTTTTGTCATTGGAAGAGTTCGATTCAATTAGAGCTGATGAAGATGGAAGTAGTTTTGTGTCAATAACTAGGTCCAAGCTAATGACCTGGCCACTTGATAGAAGTACAACAATTCCTGACGGCATTTGCAACAGGACAAATCCCAAAACTGCGTTGACTTTAGTTTCATTGCTGATTTTAGTACAAAGAAGGTATTCCGCACGAGAAGGAACTGAGATATCTGAAACAACTATAAGTCGATTGTTTGAAAAAGTGAAGGCAAACACAATATCGACCTATTACTAACCATCACTATCTAAAAACCGTTCTAATTCTGCAATAAAATTCACCGTTACGACATGTAAGCCTGTGTTGTGATAAGCAAAGTAACGCATTTCGTTGATGCAATCCCTGAAACGAAAACACGGATTACATAAATATTTTTGTTATTTGAAGCCTTCATCTTGCTTACCTCTTCAGATGGATGGGACATGAGTAGGAAGAGTTGGCACTTTTCTTTATATCGACAATACCAAGCTCAAGCTCAACGGTTTCCAAAACATCAACAGTCCATTCAGATGGATAGATCAATAAACTTGAATCAATTTCGCTGAAAGACTATAAAATAAGGCAAATTATTTCATTGTTGACCAAGCACTGCTTTTCAAAACTCTACCTCTTCATGTTCTTCAGTTTCTAGAAGCAATGCATGGTGAATTTTCCCAGTCGATTCAGCAATAACAATCGTTGGGGGCAGTGAAGGAATTACAAGAATCGAACATGAATCCAAACCATAGTTGTCACTGACTTGGGGTCGTATAGTCAAAGGACCCTGAAGCTTAGGTCTGCAACAAAAGCAAATAGATTTCAAGTAACTTTAACCACAAAACATAAACTTACTTCTCAGTATCGATTCCAGCTGATAAAACATAAATATTGCCATTTTCTCGCAAAATTACAATTGGCCACTCAACTTTTTCATTGTTCTTCTTTTGGCCAACTGTCTCATTGCCTAATACAGTATCTTTGCTAACACTATCTCGCCGAATACTTGCATCTGCAATAATGCTTTTCGAAGGATGGCAAGAATTAGCATCACCTGATGACGTAACTGCCGGGCCAATATCGAAATCAACACTCGACTCTCCGAGAACATTAGGTGAGGGTAGAGTTGTGGATGTATTTGTATTGTTAACATGCATCATGGGAAACGGCCCAACTTGCCATACGTGCCGCAAAATGTAGTTGTCATAGACTCTAAAATAAACAATGAAATCTTTCAATTTATTGCTTTTGGTTCTTTTTCAAACTCACTTACCGTATGGTGTTATCAGACAGCAACACAAGAAGATGCGAGTCGGTAGGTGAGGCTGGATGCCATCTTACTTGGCGAATCTCAATGTGTGGATTATTGTTGAAGAAATGAACATCTATGTTGCTCGATCTGCATAAAAGAGTAAAACATTCAGTTGTAGAGGTAAGGCATACTTAAAGCGAAACAAAGTTTTATCGTTTATGAGTGGTGTAATAACTAAGTTGAAATGCACTTTATGGAAAATGTAGTTACATATGTTTGTATTTTCAAGTCAGAAAGAGATAAGTACGGTGATTAAAACTCATAGTTGAAAACGGGAACACAAACTTGCTTAGTATATGGTAACTGGCTGTGGTAGTTATCAGCGATGTATTATGGACATAAATAACAATAGTGAGAGGAGTTTATTTCACTTTGTTGCAAACGCAAGGTGTTCTTTTTAGACAGAAAGAAATTTGAATTGGAAGATAAAATTAAATTGAATAATAAATTCATTACAGCTCTATTCTAAGTATGTGTTTATTAGTCTAATAGCTTTAATTTAACACACGAAGAGATCAGGTAACTGTGGTTTCATTGCTTGTCTCCTGAATTGTGTGCAAGGCTCCATATTGGGCTCTTCTTATTTCATGAAGTTAAATAAGTTGGATGTCGTTTTCCATTGGTAATGCAGAAGAATTCGACGACCCAGTGTGCTTATGATACAACTTGATATTCTTCTTTTGATTCTGAGGTCTTATGTCAACTTGTGTGTTTAAGTGCTCACAATGTGGCGTTAGCTTAGGGTGCAATCAATATCGATATTTTCACAAAATTGCTTTTTATGAACAATATGAAAACGAATATATTCAAACCGAAAGTCTTATTTATCTATAAGCTTATAAACGACCATATTGTTAATCGCTTCAGATTCGAAAGCAGTCGTTCGTGTTGACGCTGAATTCTGAATCAATCGCCATTTCGCTTGATTTTAATTCGACGTTTATAGTTATAGCGTGCGTACTTCTCGTTTTGCTTCTTCTACCGAGCAGATCTATCACTATCATTTGATGCTAATTCAATGCCTTCCGAACAATGATTGGAAAACGAGATGTGAAATTTACAAGCCATGCTCTGCACCAACATTATTTTTAAAGGTAAGAATACAATTTTGCTGTTAGCTATCAACTCGAATGAAACTCGTACAAGACTCCCATTAAAGGAAGAAAAGAATGACTTTTTAAAAGTACACCGAAATTGAATAATAATATTTTCTGAGTGCCACAAAATCTTTTTTTTTTTGTTTTATACGTTTTACTCATTCGATTTCGAAACAAGTAGTTCCCCGAATTAATTAAATTGATTCAAACTGCCTATTACACTTACAGCACTTTGGCTTGGCGTATCAATAAGAAGCATACGATATTCTTTTGAAGTTCTTCTGAACATTCTATAAAGTTTCTCAATTTTATTGTCAAAGGGTATATTCTCTCCAACAAACTATTGGTTCTAATTTACAATAACGACATTATTATATGATATCAAGCTGATTCGCTTGGGTTTTTAAAGAAGTTTTCACACCGCGCCTCAAATTTAAAGGAACGAGTTTTGATAAAGTAACTTTTAGTAAAAAAAAAACTTGTCCTCTCAAAACTCTCATTCGATTCAATCAAAGGAAAAGGAATCACCTGGTTCAGGCCGTTTGGTTTAGTTATGAATAATTATGTTTGCGTACATGTTCATTTTGTGCTATAATGAAATTACAAATCAGTTTAAGGGTGGATGTTATTTCATTATAGAATAAATTAGAGAAAAGATAACAAAACAGATTAACAAAATTTAATTTTTTAATCAGATTTCACTTTTAAAAGAATTCAATAACAGAATTGGCATACCACGTCAGAAATTTCATTCTTGATTTAGTGTTTGATCTTTTTATGTATTGTCGTCTTCTAACTTCTTTTCGGCGTCAAGAGCATGGTTCCTTGTTTGAGATATACGCCATCATTGGAGAATGGGTCATAATACTATTTTTAAAATACTGTCTCTCAAAATACTGTATGATCAAAATTTAAAAATACTGTAAGTCAAAATAAGAAATTGCTGTAATTAGGCTAAAAATTTAAAGCCGCACTTTTTTACATACTCAATACAATTTTTATTTTTCTGCCTAGTTACAGCAATCACAGAAGATATCATAACAATTTAATTTAATAATAATCTTATATACTTCCTTGGACAATAACATGTACCTATGATAAATTGATTAGTCTTTGAATTAATTAAAACAAAAACAAAACAAATGGTATCTTCGTCTTTTTTCTCTATTTCATTTTCTCCTTCTTAATTGTATGTATCTCTCTCACATATTAAAATGAATTGTTCTGATCATAAACAACAACTGCATGAGCAATTGCAACTGACTAATTAATCTGTTAAAACTAGCACGTGTACATGCGTTCGGTAGAAGTTGAAAGTTTTGTGCAAATTTAAGTTTTAAGTTTTATTTTGCTTCAAAATGAATATATCGATAGTGAAAATAAAGGAATGGAAGTATAACAACGGAATTATGCAAAAATACAGTATTTTTACAGACAGATTTTTGAGATACAGTGTTTTGCTCATACAGCAACTTGAGATGAAGTATTTTGGGATACAGAATTTTGAACTACAGTATTTTTTTGGACCATACAGTATTTTGCACATACGGTATTTTGAAATACAGTATATTAACCATATAGTATTATGAACATACGGTATCATACACTATAATACAGTATTTTGACCTTATAGTATTTTAAAATACAGCATTTCGACCCGCTCCTTTTCAAAATCAAGATAATTGAAACTAAGAAAATCTAAATAATAATAAAAGAAAAAAAAAATTAAACTGAAGGATTTTTACTAAGAAGAATTGAAGTTCATATCTGAGTAAACATCGTCCGTATGCCCACAGAGCTGGTGTGACAAAGACATTGGATATAATGCTGAAAAGTTTTGGCAAAAAATTGCGCATACGCCACAGTTAACTTCCCAATTGGCAGGCTGAGGAGGAAAAACTCAAGAAGAACTCAAGCCTGTAAAGACCAGCAGGGAAACATAGTTATAGAGTCACAGTCGCTACTGAGGATCTGGAAAGATCATTTCTGCAGACTGCTTAACGGCGATGAGGACACAAATTCCGCTGTCAGGCAGACTGCCCCATTCAGCTTGGACGATGATCAAGAATGCCGTCCTCCCTACCTAGAAGATGTTAAGCTTGCTATATGCAAACTTAAATCAAATAAGACTGCAGGTGCAGATGGCCTTGATGCCGAACTTTTTAAGGCAGCTGGAGATCAGTTGGAAAGGAGCATGCACCAACTGATCTGCATGATATGGTCGAAAGAAAGCATGCCCGATGAATGGAACCTCAGTATCGTATGCCCGATCCTAAAGAAAGGAGACCCTCACAACTACGCCAATTATAGAGGGATAAGCCTCCTTAACGTCGCTTATAAGATCTTGTCTGCTGTAATATGTGAACGTCTGAAACCCCACGTCGACAACTTGATAGGTCCTTATCAATGTGGTTTTAGACCGGAGAAGTCCACAATAGACCAAATTTTTACATTATGGCAAATCTTGGAAAAAACCCGAGAACATAATATCGATATTCACCATCTCTTTATCGATTTCAAGGCCGCATATGACAGCATTTACAGAGACGAGCTGTACAGAGCCATGTCTAGTTTCGGCATCCCTGCAAAACTCGTACGACTATGCAGGATGACTTTGGAGAATTCAAGCTGCTCCGTCAAGGTCGGTAAAGAACTCACCGAGACCTTTGATGTCGAAAGAGGCTTTAGGCAAGGTGACAAACAGTCATGCGATTTCTTCAACATCATACTTGAAAGGATTGTAGGAAACTCCAACGTCAACACCAGAAGAGCAATCTTTCAAAAGTCTGTACATTTACTCGCCTATGCAGACGATATTGACGTAATGGGAAGAAAAAAGCGTGATGTCATAGGTGCTTTTGCGAGTACTGAAACAGAAGCGGCAAAAATGGGTTTGATGGTTAATGAGGGCAAAACGAAGTATATGCTGTCATCAAACAAGGACACAGAACATCGACAAATTGGACAATACGTCACAATAGACAGACATAACTTCGAGGTAGTACAGGACTTCGTCTACCTAGGATCTGCTGTAGACACGGACAACAACATCAGTGCGGAGATCAAACGGAGAATAACTCTTGCCAACCGTTGCTTCTTTGGGTTAAGAAGGCAATTGAGAAACAAAACCCTCTCCAGAAAAACCAAGGTAACCTTGTATAAGACCTTAATCATCCCAGTCCGGAAGCATGGACCTTATCGAAAGCGGATGAGGAAACCCTTGGTCGTTTCGAAAGAAAAATTCTCCGAATGATCTTTGGTACCGTATGCGAAGGCAATGTGTGGAGAAGACAACAACGACCTGTATCAGCTGTACCGCGACATGGGCATAGCCAGAAGAGTACGCATCGCGAGGCTACGATGGTTGGGCCATGTTGAGCGGATGGACCCAAACGCTCCGGCTCGTCGGGTGTTCGAAAGCACATTGCAGGGAAATCGCGGAAGGGGAAGACCTCGTCTTAGGTGGCGCAATCAAGTGGATGAAGACCTCAACCGACTTGGAGTGCGAAACTGGAGACAGCTCGCCCGAAATCGAAGTCGTTATAGAAAGATGTTGGTTGAGGCCCAGGTTCACCCCGAACTGTAATGCCCACCTAAGTAAGTAAGTAAGATTTTGACAAAACATGGTGAACACTTGGCAATCGCTGTTTTTCGGGCTAAGAATACACCAAAAAGTTAAGCGTTCTAAAAAAAAAAAAATGATTTAGAGCCCTTAATCAAAGAAGTCCTGCTTTAAAAGGCGTACCCTGTTACACAAATTAATTGATTGTTGCTGTTATGCTTAAACAAGAAAATTAAATGAGGCATTGTGAAGAACTATTTACGTGATCAACGACTAACGAATAAAGTAAAACAATTTTATGTATCTGGGATTCAAACCTCGTAACAAAAAGATAGACTAACCATTACACCACTAGCAACACTTCGTCCTCTATCGTTTGGTTAACTTCAAATCCAGTCAGTTGCTGAGATGGCATGGAAACGTAGATCTATGGACAAAAACACTACAGCTAATTTGCCTGAACCTCACCATTTAAATAAATAAAAATAAATAAAAAGGGTGGCGCAACAGCGAGGAGCCCCTGGGCCTAGCGCATTCCTCACAACCATGCCGTGTGAGGGAATGGAAGGGACCTACTTTTTTCCAAAACGGCTAATCGAGAAAGCGCTTTTCATGGCAATGAATACTAACGGAGGACTTGCCAATTCCTCGCGAAAGGCGATACCCGTGGAAAAAACATTTTTGCCTCTGTTGGGATTCGAACTACGAACCTCTGGATTAACAGGCGGACATACTATCCATAACACCACGGGTACCACTCCTCACCATTTACAATTAAAATTAGAGTTAGTTGTGATCTGTGTAGCGTAGCATTAATAAACTTCACCAGTTCAATTGATAGTGAATTGTCAATTGGATTTCTCACATCTTAATAGTTAGACGCGTTTCATTATAATTAGTGTTTTTTTTATAGGTATACAAATTCGCATATTTCAACACGTGATTATTAAATAAAAGATATTCTTATGTCGTTAGTTCTTGAATTCTCAAATGGAAGCTATATTTTTGAGCACATCTTTTTGAGCTAATGAACCGTTTTTCGGCAGTAACAATTTGCAAGTTTTGCTCTCAAGTAAGTCCATTCGTTGTGAAATGGCAAAACTTACTGACCACAAATATACCGCCAATTATCAAAATGAAAATCACTACAAATAGTGTTGCCAATAAAACCCAAACCAAATACCCATACGAAGACTAGCGTCAGAGAGGCTCTTTGAAAAAGCACTACAATGTATCTATACGAACTCCCTTTCATTATCATTAAGGTTTCACTACCAATCTTTGAGATGATCTCAATTTCATTTTTAAACAGGGAAATGCAAAGTTTGTAGAATTGGCTATTGACTATGGTACTGAAAAAAACTCGATGTTCAATAAAATTTGTTTGAGTTTCTGCGTAAAGTCTCATGGTTTTACTGGTTGATGCTCAAAATGAATCATATTCGTCGTCCAACTAATAAAGAGAACCAAAACCTTTCCTTAACAAAAGGAACCTATGCCGCAAGTTAATAATTTTCAATTACGTTTAAGAAAATAAAAAATAAGAAGAAAATAACAGGAAGTCGAGGACAAAGTAAAAGAGACTACCTACGTACTTACCACCGTTATCTGAAACTAAGTGACTATGACAACCGTCCTTAACCCTGCGTTTGAGATGACTTTTATACCTTTTTGCTTCTAAGCCATTTAAGTTTTTCTTCGTTCCTTTTTTTTCTGCTGCTGTCGCTGCGGTTTGCTGTTGTGTGGTGTGGTTGCCTTTTTTAATTTAGTAATTTACTGGCGACAGTCGACATTGAATTAGCATTATAAACCATTTTCTTTTAATTTAATTATACACAGTTTTTTTGTGATTATGATTTAAAGTTCTTTGTAATGTGTTTATCTTTATTAAACCCCTTATCAAAGAAACGTGTTTAAATTAAGAATTATAGTGGCTATCAGCAACTGTTTTAATTGATTTAAGGCCATATACACTTAAAACTTAAATGGGAGGCCAAAAGACAAATGAAGTGGAACATTCGGCAATACTTATTCATTCTTGAGAGGATTTTTAATCGCTTCGAGTAGGATGTAGGTACTTTATTTCGCCAGATAGCAGTTGTTCAAATCACACATCCCTGCGCGAGAACGTGCTTTTAATTTTTAAACGGATTTAAAAAAGAAAAAGCAGATAAAATACGCTTTTTCTATGTCCCTTTACATATCTCCGAAACATACATTTCCATAATCAAGCAAACAACAGGAAAGAACTGCTACTATGTTACACAGAGTAGAGGGAGAGATTTATTTCAGAACAAATGGCCAGCAAAAGCATTATAAAAAAATCCATGGAATAAAAAATAGATGTCCTTTTATCTATAATATCCATTTACTCATTTACCTTTTTTTTTAAGTGAAATTAAATTTATATTAGTATAAGTATGTCCTCTGGCGATATGCTATACCTAAGTGGATACCGCGCTTGGACTCTTTGGCGGATCCACCCATCATCTCGCGTACATTGAATATCCTTTCGGTATTTTTTTGTTCTAACTAAATGCTACATAAATTCTCCATCTTCGTGGAATCGTACAAGTTAAAATAAAATAAAATGAGTGGGAAGCAAAAATAAAAAAAAAATTGGGGGCGCATAAGTATCTTTACACATATCCTTATTAAATACATACATTTATTATAACAGAGCAAAAACGAAGGCAAATTTAACAACTGGACATCCTATATCGTTGTAATTACATCATTTATGCAGGACGAATATGTCTTGCCACCGCTACTGCTGCTGCAGCGGACCAAAACCAGATTTAATTTTTTTTATTCCTTGTACTGATGGGTGGGGATTTTTAAAAAGGATGTGTCCTTTTTTCATTCTTGGGATATATATAGAATTATATGCAAAAGCAAATGGAAATGGGAATATACTGAAAAAAAAAATGCGAAGAAAAAAAATGAAAAGTGGTTGCCATTTTTATTTTCCACCTCCTCTTTATATGTGGCATACACTAATTTTTATCCTTCAGATCCTTTCAAACATATTAAGCGTGAAGGGAATATGCAAGGCACGTAAAAATGTGCTTTTTAAACGTTCATTTTGTAAAAAAAGTTATTTAAGGAAGTTTGGTTTCGATATTTTAGAGTTTCAGTTTTTTTTTGTAACCTAAATAAATAGTTTTTCTGTTTTTTTTTTTAGTTTTGGACGCTAGGACAATTTTTTCATATATTAATTATTAAGACTGATTTTAGAAAAAAGTTTTAGATCTGCTGCGGTTTTTAGACGCTGAATAAGCTAACACGTCTCTAAATATTACATTTAATGTAACTTTAATTTAAATTTGTGTTGGGTCATTACATTGCACAGTGCGTCGACTAGTGGACAAAAGTAAAAAAATAAAAAATACAATTTTTTTGTTTTATGCTCTAAACCTTTTCTAGAACATCTTGAAGTATTTAAATTTTCTTTGGCTCTGTTTCTTGTTTTTTTCTTCTTTGTTGATTAGAAGGATTTTCGGTAGAAGTTGTAATAATTTAAGCTGCAGTGTTAATAAAAATTTAAATTTTGTGCGAACAAGTTTAACTCTTGCTAGAAAAGTATTTTGTTTCTGTAAAATTGTTTAATTGAAATACTAAAAATGGATACATGGAGCACTAGTATATATTTTGTTTTATTTTTTTCTTGTTTATGTGAATTTTGGTGATTTTTTGAAAAAAATACTTCCTTTTAGGTTTAAATTTGTATAAACTTGAACTTAAAAAAAAAAAAAATGTTAGCAAATAGCAGCATATTCTTTTATGCCATTTTGTTCTGTTGTTGTTGTGCTCTAAAAAAATGTTTACTTTTCTTGCTATTTTTTGCTATCCTTCAAAATATTTGACATTTTATAGGACAAGGTCAAACCATTCAAAATGAAAAAAATTAAAAAAAAATGGATTTTTTTTGATAAAATCACTAAAATTGAAGGTGTTATTCAACTTATATTAAATGAATTGAAAATAAAAAAACTGCTCTCGTATAGCTGAAAAAGTTTGAATTTTTGACAAAAATTTGAAATTTGGAAAAATTTGGATACCTTGAGCTGTACAGTTGGTATTATATGCCTATAAGTGTCCATAAACTTCTGATACACGGTCCAGACATAATTTCATCTTTTGAAATACCTATAGGACAGCTTTCTGAAGAAACACTAGAGGCAAGTCACAAAGTGTTCCGTTGAAATCGCCTTTCTCATACAAGAAAATCATCACGGATCAATGCAAATGAAAACTTTTTGACAATATTACTTTTAAAGTCTGATCGATTCATTTTCAATTTAAGAAAAACGGATTCAAGACTTTCATACATCAAAGTGGATGAAAACTTTAAAAAATTTATCATCTTCATCATGAACTCTTGAAGGCTCTTATAGTGATCGTTTTTCGTAATAGTTTATCTTTTATTTTTATTATCTACTATGCACAATTCACATGTAGAGTTGGCTTGGAAGGGGGCGTAAAAGTTCCTTAAATTGAGTGAAATAAGTAATATATTTTATTGACTTAAAAATATTTGTTCACAGTTTCTGAGTTTCCATGATGTGAATGTGTAACGACAAATGAAAATAAATTAAAATGAAAAAAAAAGTTTTGTAAAGGTTAACTTTAAGAATTAAATAACTATTATAAGGTTTATTTTAATGAGAACTAAAAATGGCAGTAGTTTGCGCAGTACCTACACTTAATTTTCCAGGAAAACTCCAGTGCGCATGCTTTTGCCAGTTGATAATTTGAGCTCCTTTTGGAACAAACCTATAAGCGCAAATTTATAGTAATTTCGACCTCAGTAAATGAGCTTTAGTGCCGCATTAAATGAATGAATCTTTAATCATTTTATATAAGGATTCAGCTACACACTTTCTTATATTTACTCTAAATTTAAAATAAGATGAAACCCCATTTTATACACATACTTAAAACCTTGCTTTTACTCATATGTTGCCATTTGCTTGACATTTTGTGTTATTTAGGCCCTTATTATGAGTAGCAAATCGAACTAAAATCCAAGCGAATTCGATAACTTCGAATTATGAGTAGCGACTAGCTTAAATGAAGTTCGCTTCAAATGTCAAAAAGTTATCGACTACAGCTATCGACCAATTATGAGTAGCGAACGTTCGATATCCTATTCGCCCAGCGCGTCAAAATCGGTCGAACGAAAGTTATTGGTGATAAAGCAAGCGAACGAAGGGTTTAGTTTTTTTTTTTGTGTTTGTTTACTGTTTCTGTTTGGATGCATTTCTGGCAAAAATGAGGGAATTAAGAAAAAATTTCTTACATTTTTATAAACTATTAAAAACAAGATGCTAATTTCTTTCGATTCATAAAGGACAAACAACAGTTAGTTCGCAACGCATCTGAGCAATTGTTTTGCAATTGACCTCAACTCACTTGCCCCTCCTTCTCGTCTCTTGAGAGAAAAAAATGGCATAAGGTTTGCTTATAGGTTTCTAGTTTTGGTTGTATTTCAAATTGAAACTTAAACAAAATTTCAGAAAACAAAAAAAGTGATTGTAGCTACTGGAGGGAGACAATATACACCACTGTCTTTGTTGGCTAGAACAGGCAGTTGACTACTTACTCAGTTGACTACTTACGCAGTAAATCCATTTGGCTATATCTTCTAATGAAGAATGAATACAAAAGGATCCGCTGCAGAATGCAAGAAGCAATTCTGCAGGATAGTAATAATGAAGATGCCCAAGTTCTGCATGATAAAAATACCCAGAATGTTCAAGGACCTTCATCATCTGGCCAGCGGCGATCTCTGCCAGCTTATAAAAGAGCAGAGAACAGTTTAAATGAAAGAGAAAATGCACATATGAAATTTTTAAAAGACTAACTAAGACAAACTAACAAACTTATTTGTTCCGTGCACTCTTATTTTCTTCCACATCTTCATCTTCAACAAATCAACACTGCTAATCATACTTCAAATGAATTATTTTCTTAATATTCAATTGAGAAAGATGTTCTATTAGCAGATCAACAACAATTACAAAGCAATTTGACATATGACTTTATGAAATATTCACTTTTTTTATGTTGGTACCTATCACATCAAAAGCGAATGTTGTAAAGGGTGATTTTTTTGAGGTTAGGATTTTCATGCATTAGTATTTGACAGATCACGCGGGATTTCAGACATGGTGTCAAAGAAAAAGATGCTCAGTATGCTTTGACATTTCATCATGAATAGACTTACTAACGAGCAACGCTTGCAAATCATTGAATTTTATTACCAAAGTTTATTCGAAAAGTTGGCAGAAAATCCGCTTTTTATCGACAAATTTTGTTCAGCGATGAGGCTCATTTCTGGTTGAATGGCTACGTAAATAAGCAAAATTGCCGCATTTGGAGTGAAGACCAACCAGAAGCCGTTCAAGAACTGCCCATGCATCCCGAAAAATGGACTGTTTGGTGTGGTTTGTACGCTGGTGGAATCATTGGACTGTATTTTTTCAAAGATGCTGTTGGACGCAACGTTACGGTGAATGGCGATCGCTATCGTTCGATGCTAACAAACTTTTTGTTGCCAAAAATGGAAGAACTGAACTTGGTTGACATGTGGTTTCAACAAGATGGCGCTACATGCCACACAGCTCGCGATTCTATGGCCATTTTGAGGGAAAACTTCGAAGAACAATTCATCTCAAGAAATGGACCGGTAAATTGGCCACCAAGATCATGCGATTTGACGCCTTTAGACTATTTTTTGTGGGGCTACGTCAAGTCTAAAGTCTACAGAAATAAGCCAGCAACTATTCCAGCTTTGGAAGACCACATTTCCGAAGAAATTCGGGCTATTCCGGCCGAAATGCTCGAAAAAGTTGCCCAAAATTGGACTTTCCGAATGGACCACCTAAGACGCAGCCGCGGTCAACATTTAAATGAAATTATCTTCAAAAAGTAAATGTCATGGACCAATCTAACGTTTCAAATAAAGAACCGATGAGATTTTGCAAATTTTATGCGTTTTTTTTTTTTTTAAAAAGTTCTCAAGCTCTTAAAAAAACACCCGTTAGTTCGCTACTCATAATACCACGAAGCTTGTAGTTCGCTGAACAGTTCGCCTAAAAGCGAACGTTCGATTCGGCCTTAATTTCGAACTTATCTTAATTCTGAATCAAATATTTCTAGAAAAAACTTAACTTTTATTATAAAATTTATAATATTTTTTACTACTGAGTTTATTTTTTTCTACTTTTCAGCTCTGTTATTTCACTACATTTTACTGAACTGTCAAAATTTAGGTACAATTCGCATTTATTTTAACAAAGTTGTCTTTAAGTTGTCCTTTAGTTGTCTTTGAGCTGTCAATAGGTAGTGAGTTGTCTATTATTCGTTTGAAACCAATCCCACCATTTCAAAATAAGAGTGATGTGAACTAGAGTACGGTACTTCTCTTAAAACGCTGACTAGGTATAGATTTGTGCTATTGACTCCAAATAATCTGTACCAATATTCATTATAGAGTAAATACTTAATTAAACAAAACAACGTGTTTCGGATACTTTCGATCCATTGTGTTTTAAAATTGTTGCTCTCAATTTTCATTAATGTTGTTTCGATTCAAAAAAGTAAAAACTAAACTATGCCAAAATGAATGGCTTCAGGCGTCAATAAATACTTTTAATTGACCATAGTTAATTACAAACCAACAAAGCTACAAAATTAGGTAGAAGATCTGAAGCAATTAGCAGAACAAAAAAGAGTCCACCAGGTTTTTATCAATTATTGATAGAAAATTAACGTACATTTTGTCAGAATTATTAAATTTATTTGCAACAAAAAAGGAGGCCTATGCACCTGAACTTCAACATAAAATATATTTGCATCATTCTCGAGCTTCTGAAGAATCTAGGTTTGCGACAAGCTTAAAAAGCTTACTGCACTTGACAGCATAAACTCGGGCAAAATGGCATCACGGGCAGTTGCGAAAAGACTGGCTAGTGGGTACACTAGTTGATGTGACAAAGGCATTTCCACAATGTACATTATCGAGAACTAGAAGATGTAGAAGAACGTCAATGTGAACGGCAGCATTCGCATTATTAATTTACTAACCTATGAACGTTAAATAATTATTGTGTTTAGGAAAATTAAATTTATTTTATTTAATAAGTTAACTGCAAAATTTTTGAAAATTCCTCGGTGTTGTCTATTCTTTTGTCGTATACATAGCGACGTCTCATCGTCCGTTCGTCGTGTTCCTGTGAAAATCAATTTAGTCTGCCTTTATGTCTGGAAGCTGCGAGATCTCTAAAAATTAATAAATTTATTTCAAATAAAAGGTTTTTTAAATTGGCATTACTGTTTCTAGTGATCGTCAATTTGACAATGATGCAATCTAACGATTTAAGAACTTTTGAAGTCTAACTAATATTTTCTAAGTTCCCGATTATGTTTCCGTTCCGTTCCAGTACAAATATAGGGATGAGAGAAAACCTATGTTACTGGAGATAACACGGCATTTTACAATGGTGAAAAAAATTTTGAAATCGGTCTGGTGCTTTTTTAATTTCCGTTCCCGATCCTGTGAGAGTATGGGGATTAAATAAAGCGTATTATGTTTCTTCCAACGCTCTAGAGTCTAGACCATCTCTGTTTCAAATTTTATTCAAAGTGGCTCAGTACTTATTGAGCCTATTAAAAAAACAAACTAACAAAAGATCTTTTCCTTCAAAATAGTTTAAAGATAATGAAACTTGCTTTTAAGTGTTCTTTGTCATTTTGAAATTATATACCTCTAAAAAAAACACCCTTTGTTTTGCTTCAACAACAACAAGCAAAGAAGAAATATTTTCCGTGGTACATCCATTCAGCCTCAGGATCGATTCAAATAACTTTCAGGAATTGGTATCATTGGTTTCATTTGGACACCGCAGTACCCGTGCCCAGAGCGGCATAAAATCAACGCAATATGCAATCTCAGATAAAATCTTACATAGCAATGTAAAAACTAGTATTAGTAACAGATTTTTTGATCATCCTGGAAACATTCCTGGCCTGCTTCAAAACTTTTCAAAATATTTGGTGTTCGTGGCACCACTATTAAGTGGAGGCTGAAGTACGGAATTTAAATAAAATATTAAAAATGATTTTCTGGAAATTTACTATCGCGAGCAACCCTCAAGTTCTTCGAGAACAATGATTGCAAAGTATTTTATAGGTCTTAAGCTTTTGGAAAAGAGTTATTTATGCTGAGGTGGAGCCCACCAAACAAATTCTATTGACCTAATAAAAAACTAACAACTCTCGAAAACTCCCTTCATAAGTACAACGCAATTAATGTTCTCGAACACTTTTAACACAATACAATTATTTCTGTATTATGCGCACTTCAGTGCCCTAGGTCCATTTCAAAGGATTCGTTGTTGTGAATGTTTTTTTTTTTTTTTCAATTTCTATGTGTGTCCATTTGCGAAAGATGTCAACTTTTTTTTTCATTGCAACTTTTACTGTGAACTTCTAAAGCGGATATGAATATATGTGCTTTAGTATACTTAGTTAATTTATGGTTCCACCAAGATTTAGGGGACACGATTTAAATTACTTTAGTTTTAAAAAAAATATCATAAGAGTGAGTTTGCTAAATTTTGCACAAAATTCATAGAATAGGGCTGCATTGGATAATTCATATGCGAACGAAGGGATGACACCTATATCCATTGTAATGTTCGAAAACTTTTCGTTTCCTCATTATACATGTTTTCTTCGTTCTTTCTTCTTTTTTTTTTTTTAATTAAACTTTACTCAACGACGATTTATTGATGACGTTTAGTTAATTTGGTTGGGAAATGCTCGCGCATAAACGCCATTAAAAATTGTTGTCGCCTCTAGGGTCGATAAAGGGTTGATGAGTAACGAAGACGATGGCGGTGGGACACGATTTAATTTATTTAGCTCATTAATGGGAAAAAGTGCTCTCCCTTCTACCGGTTAATGGTCCGTACGCTTAGTTTCTCTTGCAGTTCAGTTCGGTTTTTTTTATTCCTTTTATTTTTGTTGTTGTGCTATCTCTTCGTGCTAATTTGCTTATTTCCTTTCTTTAACCCTTTACCTCTTTTATGGCACCTCTCGATATCCTTGAATTAATTTCGAACTGAAGTGCGACGACCGACGAGGTTAAAAGGTAAGCAGATAAGGCGAATGACTTTTGTTTGCGCCTCCTGACATAACATTGATAATCCTCCTCTCTGCAGACATGTATAACTCTTTACTCTTTTAATAAATTATAAAAGTAAAACCCGCAGAGTCCACACAGATGAAGGGTTACAAAAAACCTGATAACCTTCATCTGGCTGCGGCGCGGCGGTAGCACCCACCAATCCTCATCATTTCCCGAATTTGGTTGAAGCGAAAAGCGATTAAAAATCCGCGTACGCCTTACCCTCTCGTGGTTTGTTTAGATGGGTTTATGCTTAACCCCCACATTCTACGTTTGACACAAGGGAAAAAATATGACGACCGCCAGCATCCAACCCCCCGGTGACGGTGTTGTTGTCGCGCTATATAGCAACCTGGTTTATTCGCTTTCTTCCTCGCTCTGACTCCCAGTTATAATAAACTTTAAGTAAACACTTTTAATTACTCACCCGAAATAGAGAAACGAACAAAAAAAGGATACACCAACAAAAATGACAGTGTTAGGCTGGGAGGATATCAGTAAAAGACTTGCGACAGCCACCCTCTTTCTCTCAGTTTGTACGTTAACATACTCCAATATTGGTTGGGTAGGCGGGCAGGCTGTGACAGGTGCAAACGCGAGGCCACCATTAGAATGTCCTCGTTTTTCCTTTGAATGCAGGTGGGGATACAATATGTGTTTGGATGATGTGTGCCGGCCAACTAAGAGATACAGAAAAACCAAATATTTAGGATCGTGCTAATGCATAATCGTGCTTGACATAATCACGCTATTTTCTTTTTTTCTGTGTGTCTATTCTTCTTTTTTTGTGTGGATTGGTTTTGCAAGAAATGTGTTTGAAAAAAGGCACATTCGGTTTTGAGTTGTTAGGTACTTTCAAATAAAAAAGGAGAAGTCCACGCCATCGTCATAAATTTGTTCGTTTCGGACACAAAATTGCAAGTATAGGGTGTTGCAGAATTCGATCATAAAAAGCCAAATACAAGAAAGCAAAGAAAATTAGAGACTGTTTTTTCATAAATTTGTGTAAAAATTTAAGACAATAGAAAATGGAGAGGGATTCAAAAAGAGAGAAAGGATGAGATGAGAGAGACAGAGAAGGAGAGGGAGAGAGGGAGAGAGGGAGAGAGGGAGAGATAGATAGAGGGAGAGAGGGAGAGAGGGAGAGAGGGAGAGAGGGAGAGAGGGAGAGAGGGAGAGAGGGAGAGAGGGAGAGAGGGAGAGAGGGAGAGAGGGAGAGAGGGAGAGAGGGAGAGAGGGAGAGAGGGAGAGAGGGAGAGAGGGAGAGAGGGAGAGAGGGAGAGAGGAGAGAGGGAGAGAGGGAGAGAGGGATAGATTGAGAGAGGGAGAGAGGGAGAGAGGGAGAGAGGGAAAGAGGGAGAGAGGGAGAGAGGGAGAGAGGGAGAGAGGGAGAGAGGGAGAGAGGGAGAGAGGGAGATAGGGAGAGAGGGAGAGAGGGAGAGAGGGAGAGAGGGAGATATAGGGGGGGGGGGGGGAGTGAAAGAGTGAGAGAGTGAGAGCCACACACACAGAAGGTAGAGAGAGGAGAGAGAAAGAGTGTGTGAGAGAGAGAAAGGAAGAGCAAGTGAGAGAAAGGAAGAGAGAGAGAGAGAGAACGGAAGAGAGAAAGAAAGAGAAGGAGAAAGAGAGAGATAGAGAGAGAGAGAGAGAGAGAGAGAGAGAGAGAGAGAGAGAGAGAGAGAGAGAGAGAGAGAGAGAGAGAGAGAGAGGGAGAGAGGGAGATACGAGGTGAGAGAGAGAGAGAGAGAGAGAGAGAGAGAGAGAGAGAGAGAGAGAGAGAGAGAGAGAGAGCAACATGCACGGTTGCCAATGCCACTTGACAAAAAAATATTTGTTCAAAAATGAAAATAAAAATGACCGAAAGTAGCTTGAAATGACCAAAACTATGATTGGTTCCGATGAAGAAAGAAGGGAAGAACACCAAGTTCTCGGAAACGGAAAAAGCAGCATGAGAAGCATTTGTTGAAGGAAATGTAGAATTTTCATGAAAGTATGAGCTTCAAAGTTTGCACCAAAAGTTAAAAAATCATGCCAGGGTGGAAATCTAAGACCCAAATGCTTAAGACCACCAAGGAAACATAGCTGTAGAACCGCATTAGTCTCTGAGGATCTTGAAAAGTTAATTATGCTGATTCAACTTAGACCATTATCAAGAATGCCATACTCTAGATCAGAAAAAGTTAGGGTTGCAAACTCGTATTTTAGATTAAATCAAATAAAACTGGATTTCCAAACGGTCTCGATGCCGAAATTTTCAAGGAAGCTAGAAATTAGCTTGAAAGGAGAGTGCAACAGCTGCATGATTTAGTCGGGAGAAATCATGTTCAATAAATGGAAAATCTTACAATTGCAACAATTATAGAGGATCACTCCTCCTTAACCTCAGATGCGATGTCCTATCTTTGTGAAAGTCTGAAAACCCCCACGTCAACAAATTCGTACAGCACACGGGAGAGTATTGACAGAAACAAGCTGTGCAGCATCATGTCTAGTTGCCAAAAAACCTTGGTTTTCAGTTCGTAAGACAGATTTAATCACGAAGTCACCACACATGCCGGACATTTGAAGAAAAGCACGTGTCATTTGATAGCAGTGTTTGCTACCTGAATTCTCCCCGGCAAAATACTAGTTCCACTTCAGGGCGGGCGCAGAACGCAAAAAACACATAGCTTGGTTTTAAAGTTACCCTTACTGAGGTTTTTCAAGAGAACTCATTGCGGCAACCTCACAGCAATCGTTGGGCTTGAACGAACGAACTTATTGATGTGCTTTTTACATAATTTGATAAGAAAACTGCCTTACGTATACATTTCAATTTTAAGGACCTATAAACTGAAGGGTTTCTCCTATTTCATTTCATAAAAAGTGACCATGTGACCAAGTGAAAAAATTATGACCAGATTTGGACATAACCGACCTAAGTGGCAAACGTGGCAACGGGTAGAGACAGAGAGAGAAAGATAAAAAAGGCGACAGACTGACCGATACCGAGACAAGACAGACAAAGACAGATAGAGAAAGAAATTGCAGGGAAGCAAGAATGAGGGAGCGACAATTAAATTATTGAATCGAAAAACTAAAAAAGATTTGGAAGAAGAGGAACCTTCATTAAAAGAAAAGCCAACCCATCTTCATCTCCTGCTCCACGATACACTTGCTTACCTTTCTATTTCTTCCTTACAAGTGTCGTGCAACACATTTGGCCGTTAAAACACATCGCCAAAAATTTTATAACTCTACTTCTATGCAACAAACGAAAACTTTAGGTTGATGATACCTGTTGGAAGCTTGAAGACTCCTCTTCATCCTCAGAATTTCACAAAACACCCTGTACGAAATGAAATAAACGCTTTAAGGCAATATTTGATTTCGATGCAAAAGGTAAAACAAATTATAGAATTTCCAAAAGACCCCAGGACATTTCTTCATTTTCATCAACTGGAAATATATGTATGTGCGAATAACAAGTTCTTTGTGCTCATACCATCCACCAACTAAATATAACCTCAACTATTTGCTTGCTCCTCCTGAATGGAAGAAGAATAATAATGAAATTTTCTTCTGTTTGAAATCACATCCAAGAAGATTCGCTTGTCGACTGTCCATATACAATGTGCGAGTAGTAGCGAATCGGTAGACTGCGAACTTGAGGATGCGGATGACTTTTCGGCTCGGAACAGAATTTCAATCATCATCTGGGTTAGTTAACTATTAGGAAACTTTCAGCTAAAATACCCATCTTACCTTCGACCATGGAATCCGCCCACCTCGCACCTTGCACAACACCGCTACACCATCAACGCTTTAGCAGCTCAAGCAAAATCAAATTGTGTGTTTTTCTTTTTCTCCACCGAACAGGCGGTCGGTCGGTTGGTCGGTCGATTCAGCTAGAGGTTATAGGAACCGTAGTAAATCCCAAACCTGTGCTCTAAATTTCAAACAAATAAATTTCTCTGTTAAATTAATTGTAAATTTCGCAATTATTATCCTAGTGCGGTTCATAACTAGCAAATTAAATGCTATTTCGTGTAAACTAACACAGTTGGACCGGATGTTGTACCTGTGTAGTGGAGGCAATGAATGCTGAGTTCATCTTCGCAGGCGAATGTTCTGTCCCAGTGAATGGCCGAAGACAGGGCAAGCTTCCTCCACTCCAACTCACTTTTCGATGGATATAATTCAGATTTTGATTGCGAACAACTAATTAAGAGTCAGTTTGCTGCGGAAGATTTCAATTTCAAAAGAAATTACCTATGAGGGTTATGGCAGAACTCATCCAGTCGAATGATTTTGTTACATGATTTTGAAATAATTGAGAAAAAAAAAACAGCAAAAAGGGTCCAAAATACTGTACCTACATCACATTTCAACCAGGATGTATTTGCACGTTTGGTCGTCTGCGTATACGCAAAAGTAGAATGTAAATTAAAAGAAAAATCATGATATTACGCATGAAATTATTATGAGCGATATGGGATTCAGAATGCGTGGCAGTGTCGTTTTGTCTAACCCTTTATCTTAATTTTATGTCTGGAACGCGTAGAGAATTAAAAAACAGACAGGAGAAAAAGTGGATAGATAATACAGAACCGAAAGGGAAATTAGTAAGTATAAAAGAATTGCCACCGTGGTGGGTCTACCAGACGATGCGATGGCGCTTTGTAAGCCACCAATGATAATTTTTGTGTTAAATTAAAACAAACAGGAGTAGAAGCAACAAAAACGTTGACATTTGTTATCGAACACAAGAGGAAAGGGTAATTTTTTTTCTTACGAATGTATGAATACGAACAATGGCTTTACCTACACAATTATTATTTGAATTTTATGACAATTTCAGTTCAGATAATGGCTAAGATCTTAACATTTCAGAACTCATAAGTTCAGGTGGAAGGAAATAAATGCTTACTTGATTAAAAAGTTAGAAACTTCAATTTTGCCCCTGACATTTCTTCACAACCTTCAACGACAACTATTTTTTTAGCGAGCTTACTGCAATCACGTATTGGATAGCATTCTTTAAGATAATCGGCGGAAAATAAGACAGATCAAGAGATATTCTTTATTCGACGATTTGATTTTTAGAGCAAGTTAAACCTAAACCGATTTATCACCTTCTTCAAGTCTTTATTGACACAAAAAGCAACGTGCTCAATAAGTTCGAATGGAAAGTTGAACGTCACCGGCACAAAAATGAAACGAACAATTTTTCAATGAATTTAAAAGCTCGTTTACATAAGCTGGAAACAAAAGAGGACAAAAAATTGATTCCTGAGGCAAACCGGAAACAATCAGTCAAAAATTAGGTGAGGTGGCTGCAATTACTATTGGTTGCATTTTATCAGTCAAATATGAAAATTTAAATTTCGTTGCAAAGGACAAAAAATTGAATTTTCGCAGAAGCTTTGAACAAAAATTGAAGTGATAAATGAAGCTGTTGAAAAGTGTAGCAAAATCAAGAAACTAACCTCATCTTTATACATTGTTGGTAAAGGGTCGTGTTGGTAACATTTTAAAAGTGCCGTTATACAGCCATGTTTTTTTTAAAGAAAGACAGATTGTTTTGAGCTGAGGAACGAGTCATTAACCATTTAAACATGGGCTTGTTTTCGAAAGACTCTTTCAGGATGGCAGTGTTAAGTGGATACGCCGCACTCGTGGGTAGAGTCCTGCGTTGCAGGCATATACAATATACATACTTTCCTTTCAGCTTCCCAGTTTTAGCAGGACAATGTCCATAAGGCAAAAAGTGAAAGTACTACTTCACTTCCTTCCAATGCACCACAAAAAAAGGGGAGAACAATGAAGAATGGGGAATTGGTGTGAGTGCTCCAGCTTAGTATAAGTTTTCTAATTTAAAAAAACCAAAAAAAAATCTCTAGGTGGCTTTAGATACATAAAGAAATATTGGAAAGAAATATCTGGAAATATCTCGTACTTTTAGCATCTTTTATAATTATAATCCATTGAATCAAAATGGTAAGTAAAGGTTACACATGGTAACAAAATTGCTTAAATTAAACAATAGCCTTTGGCTAGATTCAAAGAATACTTTAATTAAATCAGCGCTTTCTACTGCAGAAAAACCTGGTCCTGGTCGACAGCGATTCCATTAAATTAATTGAAATTGTCGACACTAGGTTTGTAGAAACAGTGTCAGCGAAGCATAAACTAATTTTTCATTGAATCCATTACTGATTCTAGCCTTACCAACGCCAATGTTATGCATGTAAGCGCCGCGACTTAGAATATGAACTTTTTATTCATAAAAAGAAAGAAAAATCTGAAAATATAGAAAGGAAAATTCATTCCGTACACACAAAAAAAAAATGCATAAAAACTATATAGCGAAATTAATGAATGAATGAAAAATTTATGATATGAGAGTGAAGCATGAAATCTCAATAAAAATGCTTTTTAGACCAGACCATTAAGTTTATGAACCGTTTCATACTTCGCTGCTCTGATTTTTTACCGGATTTACAACGAAAGCCGAAATTAAATCTGTAGGGATTCGTTTCCAAATTCACGTCACTGCTCTTCGGATTGGGAACTGGAACGGCAGCGTATTCTGACCTTGTTGAATGAGGTGATAAAAACCGAGTGGAATTCAAAGCTTCAAAAACTCAATGCTTTCTTTTGGCGCTTAAACTCAACATCCCCACACTACCATTATCCATGAATGGTACCTGAACCCAAGATCAAAAACTTGTCAGTACTTGGTGTGTGTGTAAACGATGATCTTCGTTGGAATAACCACATTTTTGAAGTTGACAAAATTCTGCTAAATGCTAAGAGCGTTCAGATTGATAGTTTAGAAATCAAATTTTAATTTTCTTGAACATCGTTGAAACGTTTCCTGTATTTCTCTTTTTTTATTGTTTTTTTTTTTTCACAAACAATGATCTAGTGAAATAGACAGGTGCATTCCTCCCCTGAAACAATTTAGCCGTAACAACCGCCTCGCTATGAATGCTCATCAGTTTTACCTTGAGCCCAACTTCGGACGTACAGTCAAGTATAGAGGTTCCGAATGGGGAATGCTTTGCCAGACTCTTTTTTTCGCTGGTATGACGATTCACGAAGATTCAAAAGCAATGTATATCGTTGTCTCCTATTGAACCCTCTCCTATTTTCCTAAAAGCTCGCATTGTGTTTTTTAACATTACAAGAGTATTCATAATCACACTTTGTACTGCCCCAATAATTTTTTTAAAAAAACAGTTAGGTCTCATAAAAATTTTGGGGAAAATTCTAAGCAGAAAAATTATTAAGAACGTAAAGTAACGTAAGAACGTATTAATATTTTACGGTAACGCATTAAATATCTTCATACCTCGATGGATAAATAAATTTTTTTAGCATCGGTGTCCATCCAATCTAAACAGCGAGTCCGATAGTCAGTAACGGCTTATACCAGATACAGCTTATAATACATACATATTTATATTTTGAAAATGTAGAACATTTTACAGGATTTCTTTTTCATTTTATGTTCAGAATCTATTGGTTAATTTTTAAGAAATTCAGTTTCCACACGAAAAATACAATTTTGCTTACACAAAGAAAAGTAGGAAAAACTTTATTTTCAGCTATAGCGGAAAATAAGCAGAGCCCCTGGCAGGTTTTCTACAGAAGTTTACTACCGAGGCGGTAAGAAGCTCAACGGAATTGTACCAATAGGCTTGAAAAAATAACGCGTAAAAGAGCAAATTTGATTACTCAACGAAATCCGTTTTAACCGAGGCAATCAAAATTCGTTTCACTGTTCGAGGGACACCAACCAATATTAAACACACATACTGAATCGCAATCTTTAGAAAATATGAAAAGACAAACGATTCAGTTGACACCTGAAAAAAAGCTTACAAATCATTCGAAGAACTATGTTGTCACTAGTTCGCAATTGATAAAGATTGAAAAAGCTACCTAAAAGAGGTACTCATTAGGGTTTAGGTACTAGTAACTAAACGTAGAATAGTAAACTAACCAGATGATTGAAAAAAGATAAAAGGGCAGAGAGAAGGGGTAATACTAAAAGATTACAAATTTAGAAACTTTAGATGTTAAAAGTTGAAGACCATACTTCAGATTTTACAACTAAAAATATCTCTCTCTCTTTTATCTCTTTTTTTCACAAACTAGTGAAATAACCAGCTACATTCCTCCCCTGCAAGAATTTAGCCGTAACACCCGCCTTGCTATGAATGCTCATAAGTTTTACCTTGTATCCAACTTCGGGCGTACAGTCAAGTATAGAGATTTTTATTTCAGTCGCACCACCCGGATGTGGAATTCCCTACCTGAACCCTTCATTACGATTCACAGAGGTTCAAAAGCAACGTGCATCGGTGTCTCCTTTCAAATTCTCTCCTATTTTCCTTAATGCTCGCAATGTGTTCTATAACATTATAAGGGTAGTCATAACTCCTTGATGTGTGCGCAAATTATAAAAAAAAACTGTTTCCTTACGGGCAGTTCGGCCTTCGGTTTTTGTTTTTTCTTTGAAAAGTGACAACAAGTTTTGACGTTGAACACTATTGGTACCAACTTTGAAATGTAATAGAAAATACTGTGGATAGAGCGTTTTCTTTTAATTCGAATGCTGTACTAGCTAAAGTGTTTAGTATCTAAAATGTTAACTTATATCTTCTGACGTTCCTATGTCAAAATATTCAAAGTTCTATTTTTTTTGTATATAATCATTAATGTAGCGCTAATAGCAATGTTTCCGAATTAATTACAAAAATGTTTCGTAGTTAGTTGGACTGAAAGTAACGAACAGGAGGAACGGTTAAATTTGTCAATATTTCGAACAAACTTTATGCTTCTCCACATGTCATTTGCTTGCTTCGTTCCGAAATTGGTTTAGAAACTTCTTCAATAATATATTCAAATTACTGTTTTCCACCACTCTCTTATTGGTCTTAGTCGCCCTACAGAGAAATATATTCAAAAATTACTCATCGATATGGTTTCTAACGACGTGAGATTTCTGAAAACCACAAACGCTTATAATTACTAATCTATTCCACTTGAAGTTGACATTCACAAATATTGAAGTTCACTGTAGGCTTCACTAATCGCCAACAATACCAAGTTGTTTTCGTGAAACACTTCTCAGCATTTTCTCTTTGGTTGATCAAAGCAGTTTCATTTAATTATTTCATTAATGCCATATTTTATGTGATTAATTAAAATAATGAAAGTAAAAACAAATTCCGCTGCTACCTCAAAAATTCAACATTATGAAATCCGTAATGCTCCATTAAAACCCTTTCTAGGTTTTATCCAAGGTAACCACAACAGAAATTTTATCAAAATCATATTTCACTGCGTCAATATTGGTGACAGTAGGTATGAGTATTAGAAAGGGGGTTGGAAGGTGGCCTCTAACACCTCGAACTGCTCTAAAACATTTTTGTTGTCAGTCTATTCGTCTTTTCGGTTCAAACAATGAATACGCATAAGATGGGGGTACTTTTGCATATAAATTTCAACAAAAAGCAAAAATATGAGTCAAAATGATGAGCTTGCCTCGCACACCCATTACCATCAAACACCATTGCCTTAACCTATAACCCTTTTTTTTTGCCACCAAACAAGAGCACGGGGCTAATTTTCATTAAACGGATTAAAAACACTCGTCTTGCTCTCTTTTGCCGAAAATAAAACCCTACACCCACCCCACTCCCACACGCTTTTATTGCCTATAATCATCATCATCATTGGCTTTGCCAAAGGTATCCAAAAGTATGAATTATCATAAAAACCGGTATCAGCCATTTTAACCTCTTGTGCACAAAACACAAACTGAAACGGAAGGGGATGAAATATATTTTAAATGTAGCGTCGTCATCGCCCGTCGCAGATAGTCTATGTTAAATGGATCCTGGCAAATGTGCGCTAATCTCAAAAGTATTCGAGAATATTAAAATATTCAAATTTCGTGTTATTAATAAGTATTTTTTGATGACGAGAGAAAACAATTCAGGTAAAGACGAGGCTGAGTCGAGTTGAGTCCTATGCTATCATCATCATCAGCGGCATCAGGCGTTGAAAATTGCTTCGATTAGCATAGAAATGATGGCTGAAGATCAGAAAGAAGCCCTGCTATTTTCAACTAACGTCAACTATCAGGACGTCTCCGGTCAGGATACTTGTATATCTATAGACATACTATTCGACGTATACGCAAACTTAACGACAATTGAACGATTGTCATTTAGATAAAAAATGACCGGGTGGTATAATTTCAGCATTAACGCACAAACGAATGGAAACGAGTTGTGGCGATAAAAGTTCCCAGGAAATTAAGTAGTCATCATTGTTTTAGTTTGAAATGAAAATGATATAGTTTGGAAAAGTTGTTGAGACGGCGAAATGCCATTTGCTTATTGTTGGGTATCGCAAAACCTTCATTAGTTTCATCCCTCCGTTTTTTTCTTGCTTTACAGCTCACGTAAGCCTTCAAGTGAAAACAAATTGAGGTTTGGATCAAAACAGAGTTTTCTTCAAACCGATTCACTTACATGTCGCCCGCTGGCATCTCGCAAAACAGTTGACCATCAGACTTGGCACCTATGTTAAGAAGGTGAATTCACAATCGTGAAATTAGCAGAATTTTCCTAAAAACAAATTTTTGAGATAAGTTCACGGGGGGTTTTATTAATAAGTAAAAGTTTTCCTCCCTTTATTGGAGCGGTTCCTACGAAAAACACTTTACCCTTTAGATAGCACAATTCACTGTGCCTTCACAATGACTCGGCTCTTCACATAAAGTCACATTTAATGCTCCTACAACACAATATTGGAATAGTTCCCCCATCCAATGAAATCAGTAGATCCAATGTTAAAACCAATGTTACACAACTGGTGGAGCGCATACATTCAAACCCATGACACACTAATATGAACACTTCTACAATGCAAAATAAAAGGACTAAAATACAAGAAGAAGCAAAAAATACCCAGGAACAAAAGAATTAAGCACTCGAAGTATTCCATAGTTAAATAAAAGAAATCCTCGTCAAATGAGAAAGGAACACACAAAAGTTCAGCTTTGAGTATACCATAAACAAAAAAAAAAAAAAAACAAAAAAGGAAACGATTTCTGAAGAGAGCCTGAGTACAGGTAATCAACCTGTTCCTACAGCTTGTATGCATGACCTCCATCCTCCATCTCATCTATGTACCCAACTACGTATACGAGAACACACAACATTTTTGTACACACTCTTCGTTTCGAATTCAAAATAATAATTATTTTTTGTTTCAAATGAAATGTGGAAAGTTTTTGAAGAAAATTCATATTTTCTCCATAGAACGGTGCACTTGCCAGATTTTACAAGGAATATTGTGTGGCGGATGTGGATGGATGGTTGGATGGATGATGATGGGATTCGGGTGGAAATGTGAATGATTTTTTTTAATGCAAGAATGTGTTCGAAAAACACAGTTGCATAATGAGTACAAAATATTCTTCCATTGTAACATTTTAATGAGTCTCGAAAGTACATATTCGGATTTAATTTTTTTTTTCAAATTATTTTCTATTTTCTTTCCAGGTGCGCCTTATACTATTTCCGATTGTGAAAAAGAGCATGCAAAGTGCTTTGTTTTTGCTTGGTCTTAAGAACTTAAAAGAAAACCGCTTAGCCAAAGGTTCAATAGAGCTAAAGACTTTCAAATTTTGGTACTTACAAATTTGTTTAAATAATGTTGTCATTAAAATTTTAAACAAAATCGAACTATGGAACATTTTAAATAAT
Organism: Melanostoma mellinum; assembly: GCA_914767635.1. NCBI lineage: Eukaryota > Metazoa > Arthropoda > Insecta > Diptera > Syrphidae > Melanostoma > Melanostoma mellinum. Next base: position 218,433,016 of record OU612058.1, read on the forward strand.
ATTTAAAAATAAAGTGAGTAAAATGGGTGGTGAGCCTCAGGGAGGGGGACCTACAATTTTTCGCCTATTCTGAACAGCTGATCTAAAAGTGCTTTTCATGACAGTGAAATAACTATCGAAGGACTTGCTAGCTTTTGGCAAAAGGCACTATCTGGGGAAAAATATTAATAGTTTTCTTTTGGGATTCGCCAACTTGTCACGGTCAGAAAATTTTTAAAAACCATGAAAAACTGAAATGTTTCAAGCTACGAAAAAGTGTTTTATGCGTTCTTAATCTTGGTGGTACCAGTGGTGTTATGGTGAGAATGCTTGCTTGTTACGCCGGAGGTTTTCTGCGAACTGGCATTCCTTGGCAAGGCATGGTTTTGAGAAATGCACTAGGCCCCAGGTCACACTTTCTGTTAAGCCACACTATATATTTTTTAATATATTTTTGGAATAGAACAATTTTGTAGTTTAGGTTTATTTTTCAAAAAAAGATTGATTCGACATAAGTTTGAAAAGAAAAGAAGGTTAAAACTAGAAAACGCCTTCTTTTTTGACATGAAATTTAATTTTTTTTTAAAGAACGTCTAATTTCTAACCTTTTATCCTTTATAGTTGATGACTAAGAAAAGAGCTCTTGTCAGTTGTTGACTGACAATCAACTTTTCTTCATATCTTACCACGAGTCTCTTCTGGAGATTAAGTATACAGTTGCAGTTGGAAATTACAGATTTTATTGAAAATAAACCTCCTAACGCTCGGATTTCTCGTGGATTTTTAATCGAAAATCACATTAAGGAATTCCTTTTTTTGGTTTACTGTGCTTTATTTGAACTGCAAATTAATCAATCTGAAAGTTGATATTAAATTAACTGCTTTTTAGTTAAGGTAAAAAAGGATTCGTTTGTAAGGAGTTTCCAAATAAGATCTGCGGAAAACATAGCCCCTGTCCGTAAGAGTGTGCAGGAGAATCCGCGGGCAGTCGATTTCGCGTCGCTCACAAGACATCGGCCTTTCGCCGAGATTTAGGGGTGAACGGGTACAAAATTCGATTGACCCAGGAAGCGAAGGTAAACGACAGACAGCGAAGTGTGTTCGCCTAATGGGCTCTAGAGCAGTAGGCAACTGAACCTTATTTACATCGACATATCCTTTTCGGCGATAAGGCTCGTTCTGGATATGAATAGGTACGTGAATGAACTAAATTGTTGAATTTTGACGATATCAATCCACATGAGAATAAAGAGCGTCCAATGCATCCCTAAAAAGTCACTGTTTGGTGTGGATTTTGGGCTGACAGTGAAACCCACAGAGTAGATCCAGAGAATCCACTTCGGCACTGTAGTACCATCTGCCTACAAGCTAAACTAGACCGGGAACCCGCGTTTACCACAGCCGCCATTGTTTTGTCATATAATAAAATTAGTTGAGTTTGAATAGTAAAAAAAAATTCCTTTTTAGTTGCAAGGAAATCGATAATTTTTAATTTTTATAGAGTCTAAACCCCTTTGTACATGTTTTTTCTTTTGTATTTTTGAGTGCTTATATCGCTGTGTTTAAAGATGGTCTGAGTTTAAACTTAATTTCAAAACAAAAAACCAATTAGTTTATGTGCATTTCCTTCATAACGTCTTACGTTTTTTAACTATAAGAGGTCCTCATACAATGACGAGATAAAAAACAGTTTGAAGCTAGTTAAATAACTACAAAAACTCAGTGCAAGCTCTGCACAAAAGAGTTAAAATCATAAGAGAGTAGAAGCAAAAGCTTATCACACCTATTTGTCATCGAACTACACCAAAAAATAGATTCAAATATAAATCATCCATCAACCAAGTAATTTTTTTTAACTGTCTAAATAATTGAATAGTCCCAGGATCCCGGGATTGACATATCTGAATCCCGGAATCCCGGGATTGGAAAAACCTTTCGGGATTGCAATCCCTAACACGACTCGCTCTTAAGATGTTGACATAATTATACTTCAGGCATCACATGCATTTCTTACGCGTTGTTGTGATTTTGACATTTTCGTTTCACATTGACATTTTTTTTTAGAGTTACGCAAGACTTACTATTTGAAATGGTTAACTTGATACCAATTTCCTAAACTTCGTTAAATCATCGATCATCATTTTGCTCCAATCGACCTAGATGAGAGGACGGATTGGTGTAGGAGAAACTCAAATCAGAAAATGAAGATTAGTCCAAGAAGTTGGGCGCACCCAAAATTTCAGAAATGAGTATGGCTACAAAAAAACATATTCATTTGTTCAGTATGTGCTTGAGTCTCAGTGAGTGAGATTTTCTTTCGCCAATGAACGTTGGGCTCAATTCACAAATCGGTAAGCGATGTCGTTCTTTTTCGATGGTGTTCTATATAGCATGAGTGATTTTACAAACGCCGTTTGAAACCGGAGACTCCGTATGTTAGAGCTCCGCATTTGGTCGTTTTCTTCCATATAGCGATTCGGCTTTTATGTCTACCCTTTGACGCTATCAGTAGTATTTAATGAGATCAAATTGAACTTTCACAAATGCACGACAATTGCTAAGAAATTTTTAGTTAGTTTTTCAGGAGTTTGTGTTTCGGTTGCCAATACAAAAATTGTAATTAAAACAGATTTAGTATAAGTCCTTGAAATATAATAAATTATTCACAAAACCCAATACAAATGAACATAGGGACAAAAACGCACAGACATTGCTCGGTAGATAGGGAATAAAACATTCAGCTCATCTGAACATTTGAAGGCTACATTAAAAAATCTGCCTCAAGACAAAAAAAAAAAAAACAAGCACTACAAATTATTGAGGCGTCTTTTGTTTTTTCTTCAGTATTGGATTTCGTTTAGAATAACATTTTCGTAAATAATTGATTTTAAAACTAAAAATTAAAAAATATTTAAACTGACCAATTCCAAAATTTTTGGGGATTTCCACTAGAGCTATCGATTAAAAACGTGTAGTCAATTACAAGTGAATTCTTAAAACGTGTATACCTTTTCAAAAAAAAAAATTAATACACGAGTAGATTTATAGTTTGTAAATACACGTGTAAATACAAATACACTTATCGTTGAAAAGGCCTTTTTCGAATAACTGAATAAGTTATTACTTTTTCATCTATTGTCAAACACCATTAGCTTATTGAAATATTTAAAAAATTAAATATCCATGTGCATTGGGAACAATGGAGCAAAAAGTAAAATATAAAATTAATTTTTTTAATAACACAGGCCTGCAAAATGAGGGTCATAACTTCCTTTCTGGAATTTGATAGCTGATTCTAGGGTATTTTAAAATGCAGGCGCTCAGACATTTTAAATATTCAATATCAAAAAATCCTGACGTGATGGGTGTTTTTCATTATTTTTCTCGTAATCAGCACATCAGAATCTATAGAAAACGTTACTCAGATTTCAGAGAGGAAAACCATTGCAGACCTGTGTAATTATCATCATGACCTTCAACTCATGCACAAAGGTGTGATTTAGAAAACGTCCGAGGCTGTTCAAACAACAGATATCTTGATTTTATCGACTCTAGGTTATTTCAGGCACCGTTTTTTTTTATAAAAAAGTACAGCCGCGAGGTTTATCCTTGAAATTTTCCTAAGACTTTGATGAGTTGAAAGTGGCAAACAATATATGTATACTTATAAATGATATGCATAAAGTAAAAAAACGCGAGGAAGCAGGCTTTGTAGGACTCAAAAATTCTGTTTTTTTTTTTTTTTAAAGCAATTGCTGTAAACTTTTTCTTGGCTCAACTTTGAGCTGTTTCTGTTTAACGTTCGTACGAGTTTGTCTTGTCGGACATCTTTGATTAACAGAATTCTACCACGGAGATGTATAAATGGTACAGGGCATTTAACGATAAGATAAGGGCCTGCAAGTGACGCACACCCGACGTTTATCTTTAAAAAACAACATTGGCCAGTCGATTACTGTTAAACCGCCGATGCACGTCCATTTGCCCTATGCTTACCAATCAATTATCCATTAAAGTGCTTATTCTAATCGTAAAATGCCTAATACCATCGTGACCAAGGCCAATATATTGAATTTTTATTAAACTTTTGAGCTAAAGTTAAAATTCTTTAGTGTCACTGTTTTAGTACAAGCAGTAGGTATACACGTAAAAGTTCAGCTGTCAGGTATACCTCCAAACTTGCACTTATGTGAAAATTAATTATTGTGATTGCCAAAGGATTTTCGAGTATTTGTTTCATAATTCAAAATAATCGCTTTGCATTTATTCTTGACTTCATCGTCATCAGACTCTATATGGTCCTGGTCCCCTTTCCATTTCTACTTTGCTCTCATGCGTGGTATACACATAGTCATCATCCTCTTTGCCTAGTTCTTTGCAGTTGTTTGCAGTGCTTATGGTGTGTGTGTGCATGTGCATATGTGTTCAATTTGAACAACAATCTTTTTAACCTCCTTTCACGGATTTCATTATTTCAATTTTTCCATTCAAGCAGTGAGGAGTAAACCGAGAAAAAGACCAAGCACCAAGCAAATAGCATCCAATGTCGATGCCCCGAAACAATTCTCTTCCTTACTGATCCCTGGGTGTTGAAGGACTGAACAAAATTATATAATTGTTCCCACATATAGCTGCACAATGCACAAGCACAAACACATGTATGATATGCGATATCGTCTTGAAAAAAAAAAATGCTTCCTGGGAATTCTTTTTTTCTTCCTAGCGTCGAGACTCTTTTGTTTGGAGCGACGACGGTGGTGGTGCTTCTTGCGGGTCGCAAGGAAGCTCTTCTTGATAAATGAATGAAGTGTCGAAGAAGAAGTAGTACCTACGTTACCATTTGACAAAGCTTCAACGAGAAACGAGTCAGTTATTCGTAACAATTACTGAAAGAAGATCAAACGGAATTACTTTGCCATTTTGATTTTCCAAAGCAGTTGCTGTTAAGAAAAGAAAACAGTTTTTGTCTGCCAAAAGTTGACAAAGAATTTTCGGAAATTTCAACACACCTTGGCAAAGCGAAACGCCATTTGTGTTTAATTGCGCGATGGGCAACTAATGAGATTTTACAGTCACTTATTTATGCCTGCATTTTTGTGCTATCCTTTCTCATGTGCGCGCGGTAAATTCAAATTTATTGCAAGCTTTGGGTGGAGGCGTCGTCGGTGTCGTGGAAGGAATGTGATATATGATTTGGCAGTCAAACCTGAAATACCTTACCTCTTGAGACTATTTCAACCTGCAGGCAGCAGCATCTAGAAAGGAACCATTCCGGTGTAGGCTTCCAAATCCACTCGGAAAAACTTTTATTGAACGTATAAAACATAAAAATCTTCCCAAAATACTCTGGGAATGTTGAAAAGGATAAGTAGAGCGAACCACCCCTCCGATTCAAGGCCCACCAGGCTTTTTGTGCTTCGCCAAAAAATTAAATTTATGCTTTCACCTAAAAATGTTGCTTGTTTGTCCTGGTGTCGCGTCATACAATAACTCTTTCTTCACTAAGAAACTTTGTCCTTTTCGAAATATGTAGGAAGAGCAATCTCCTCGCTATGTTGCTGCCCTAATGGTGTTTAAGAGCAATAAAAATTAAAACAAAAACGAAACAATATTTATAGGCACACCGTGTCTGATTGCTTGAAGCTCGATCTAACACAGGATCAAGCTATACTAGTACGACTATTACTGCTGAATAAATTGCCTCATTCATCCATTTAATTGCTTACACAAAAATGGTGAATTAAATTTTACACTAAATTATTGAATTATGTATGACAACACAAAGGAGGATATCCATTTCAGGGACGTATTAACAAATAATAAAAAAGAAAACAACTATCCCCTTTGGTAGGCAGGTGAATAATTGAAATAATGAAAGTCGCCCGATATCTCTACCTTCAACTTCAACAGAATGAGGATTTGAGAAGGAAAAAATCAACAAACAAATTAAAAATGCAGATACCTACCATACATGAAGGTATATATGGGGAGGGACCGAGAGAGAGGGTTACATTGCAATTTCATCTGCTGTCCGTTTACAGTGCTCTAGTGCTGTTGCACAAATAGTAACTGGAGAACATACCCTCTCTATCCATCCGTTCTTCTATGTTTTATATGAGTTGGTACCACTTTCCTCATCTCATACTCACAGACAGAATGGGCGGAAAAAATTAAGGGATCACATACAGAAGATAGATAAAATAATATTCATTCCTGGTCAGAAAAAAGGGAGTAAAGAGCACATTTGTTTGACCATGTCCTCATACAACCATGAAGTTGGAATCGACTGTCCTCATCTCGCCCCACCAACGATGGACAACGAAAAAAAAAAATTGCAGTATTTCTATGCATACTAATGTATTTCTTAATGGCGTGCCTGTAATTTGGTCCGTGATGCGGTAGTTCCTGGAAATGCTAAAAAGCAAGGATCGAAAGACAAAGAAAAATCCTGTCATCGGGTTTTTTTGTAATTCATACAACAGACACCTAGAGTTTTTGCATTATTTTGAAGAAAGAAAAATATTTTCGATCACTCAGTTCTTCCAATTACATAATTAAAAATTAAAACTACGACGCATACAAAACGATGTCATCTCATATCTCTGGAACTGCTGCAACGATATATTAATTTAGGGTTTAATGTCAGTTGACAAAAAGCATTTTTCACACAGCGATTCGAGACGAGTAGATTTATCAATTATGTTGAGCTATAGCCCAGCAAACCTTTCTATATCTGTCAATCGTGTAAGAAATCCAATTGTAAAATATACTCACATCTCTGGTTGAGTTTGAGTTCGAAATTTTTATTGGAAAATTATCTACGGCACTGGAGTGAAGCCTAGAGGTAGAGGAACAAGCCAGTTTAGATAACAGCACAATCACAGGCATCTTATTTAGGAAAGGTTTTCTTGTACGAAGTGTTACTGGAGCTTATATCAAAGGCCTTCTTAGAGCCACAATGAATCACTTCTATTTTGACAGATTTCCTTCAAATGTTTCTAAACTCTTAAGCAAGATTTAGAATGGTGTTGTAATTTGTAAACAGTAGCAGTAAGCTATGTACTGAAAACACTTTGCTTTTTTGTATAGACTTTTTTTTTAGTTTTCATGAAATGAACACTCATTGTTTTCTGCATTAATTCATTCCCTTTGTGTCTTCTTTCAATAAATAGTCTCTATTACACTTAATAACTTTGCAGCACTCGTATACGGTTCAAGAGATCAAGAGGACAAGGGACTCAGTTGGTATTGCCATGCTCAAAAGAGAGATCTGAAGAAGGCCAACAGCTTTAAAATGTAGACAGCGAGACAGACAGAATTTGATAAATTGACTAAATTGAATGGCACAACAAGCTCGGAGAACCCTGTACATTTCTCTCCACCACACCTAGTAAGGAAACCTACCCGCAAGTTTTTGCAGATTCCAAACAACTACATAAGTAAGAAAGCTCTTTTCATGACAATGTAATTACTCGCGGAGGACTCACCAATTCCTCACTAAAGCCACTTGTGAACCATATCGTGAATCTATACAAATTTGACATTTTCGTTCACTCGTAAGCTTGCTATTGAAGCCATGTGGAGACCAAAGTTGAGAGTTTTCGTTCACGAGTTGACAGTTCATCAGCTGTTAGTTTTTACAAATTCAGTTTTCCAGTCAAAAAGCCTGACTGAAAAACTTAATCTAGTTTCTTGAGGTGTCAGAGAAAGTAGACTACATGACAATTGAACTTTACTTTGTATTTTTCGGTTATTTTTTTGTCTTTGATATATTTTTCGTCAATTTGCGTAAAGATTAAAGTAAAGATTATCAATAAGAAACCTCACAATCGAAATATTTTTTTCTAAGGTTTTCGTCCAACCTTTGTACGCTTTGTATACGCATATTTCTAAACACAAATATTGAAGTTTTGGACTTAAGTTAGAACTATTTTGAACCAACGACAAGAAATTATTTATTTCTTATCAGATCTCTCCTCGTAGAATTAAGGTGAATCCCAATACCGTTTTTATCTGACATTTAATTTAGATGACCATCCTGCAAAACCGTATAAGTTTTTCAGTCAGTCTGACAATCTGAATTTTTATGAACGCGCTCAAATTGAAAAAAAAAAAAATATTTTGTTGCTTAAACGTCAAACGTTCACAGTTCATTCACAAGTGTGTACTGGCGAGAAATGTTAAAAGATCACTTTCTCCACTGTCAAGCGTCACGAGGAAGTGGGTACGAAGCTTAAAGGCGTTACTTGTGGTAAACTATTTGCACACTTCTGGGTTCGATGTCAACCTGTTAGTGGCGTAACATCACAAATGAGTCTCTAAGGTTTTCGTCCTACCTTCGTACAACACACATTTATAAATTAATACAATAGGCATACCACCTGTTTTTACTGATTGGATCTTTTCTAATTTTTGACCACTATGATCACTTCATATTAACTTTAGTGGCGTTGTTGATGAATTGAAAATTTTTAAAGGTCTCGCTATCATGAATCAAAAAGATTTTAATCGATTGACCGTTTGGAGTCATAAGAAGGACAATCCAAACAAGGCTTTTCTCCGAAAAGAAATAATATTGCACCCCTTGTAATCATATTTCCGAAAATGTTAACTGTTGAGTGAAAAACTTGTAATGACCTGATTTCTTGCTTTTAACTTTTCCGATACCTACAGGTTGGGCCATTTAGCGGTTTCTTTTTAAACATTCAGCCTTGTTGGGAAAACTGTGAAATAATTTTCCCAAAAAATGTTTCCCTTCTCGGGAACGAGTTCCTACTATCGGGAATTCCCCACGGATTTTTTTCCCATGGGAACAAGTTTATTGCAAGGAAAAACACAATATTTTTCATAATAAATGAGTTCCCGATAGGTATTTTTCCTTAAGAATTTGTATTCCCAGTTTCGAAAAGATGTTCCTGATAACAATTTTTCGAATTTGGGAAAAAAGTTCCCGATAAAGTTATTTTGGCACTAGACACAGAAAACTTACTTCCAAAATGAGCGCTGTGTAGGGTGTAGCCCAAACGGTGCGTTTTATGAAATCAAATTTGGGCGGAAATGATGCACCCACCGTAATTGAGCGCCTCAGAGCTGTGATTTGCCTCATTGGACTAGTTATTGTGGGGAACCGTGAAGGGCCGACTTGAACGACGGTGTGATCCATGATAATCAATGGGAATCTAGTTTTGTTAATATGATTGCATTTGTATTAGTTTCACCGTTTATCAAGTATGTATATATTTAGTTGAGTTGCGGAGTTTCAGGGTAGAAAACCATATTTTTTGTAATTTTTTTAAAGTGTGGATTGAATAATTTTACCATGCAGAAATATTGACTCATAAACCGTTAACAGAGCTTCCCCTAGAACGCCTTCGGAAAAAAACATTGTGCGGTGTTCATTGTTATCTGGCCGGAAATTATCGGAAGTGAAAAACCATTAAAATTTAGTCAAATTATTATAAAATCTTCTCCCTAACGTTCTCTGGTAATTTTTACATCCATAAACTGTTATTTTTCACCAACAATTTTTATTTTTATCTAGAAAATGTATACAAATTTTTAAATATATCGATCAATTTAACTGGCAGTGAACATTGTTTTCAAAAATGTAGTTTTGAGAAATACACGTTTAAAGTTTAACGCTCGCAGCTGTTAGAGTTTGAGGACAGGAAATTAGTTAGACAGTAATTTCAAGTATTTTTGGGAAATTTAATATGTTTAACAATAAAATTAGACAAAAAATTTCGATTTTCCAAAAGTGAAAACCTGGACACAAAGTCAAAGTTTATGTGTAATTTAAAGAGACAATTTTCAATGTTAAAATTTATTTAGGATTAAATTTTTGGAAATCTTTTATGTAATTCTTCAAAATAGTAAACTTTCTAGATTTATTGTTGAAAGTGTTGAACCGATCTTGTGGTCGATGTTACTTAAATATGAAATTTTTAAATGATCCTTTATTGACCACAACAATTAAACGAAATTCAAAACGAAAACAAAAACGCAAATTTTCTTCTTCTTTTGAACTTATATATTCGTATGCATTTCAAGTTGACATGCAACTCATCTTCAGCGATTAACAACGTCTACTAACATTAAAAAATATTTTGACCGAAAGAAAAGTGAAAGAAAAGCAAAGTAAAACAGTATATAAAAACATTACATTTACAAAAATACATTAAGCTAATGCAAACAACAGAGACGCAATATTTCCACCATCAGTATTCATCTTCTCTTTCGTCTTATGTATCATTAGCGACTCATAGGCATCAAGCTTTCTTGTACTTGGTACAGATTTTAATAACCGTACGCTCTCTTCAAACGGTCCGATGGTATGTGGTGGGTCTTCAGCAAACACATGAGCAGCCACAGATGATCGATGCACTTGCTTGTTCTTGATGCAGTTGAGGTGCTCTTTGAACCTTGTTTTGAAGCTCCGTTTCGTTTGTCCTATGTACTTTTTGTTGCAATCTTTACAGCTGATTTCGTATATACCGCTTTTTTCACTTGTTGGTGTTTCGTCTTTCGTTGAGCCGAGAATTTTTTTAAGCTTCGTGTTGTTGTTGTAAACTATGTGTATATTTTCTTTCATTAGGGGTTTTCTCAACTGATTTGCTATTGTTGGTATATATGCAAATGATACGCGAAATTTTGCTGTTGATGTTTTATTTTGTGTGAAAAGTGTTGTTATGTTATTTTTCCTTATGTTATTTGATTGTTTTTTGATGATCTTTTCTATTATTGTTTTATCAAAACCGTTGACATTTGCTATATGCACAATGAAATCAAACTCTTTTTTAAAACTTGAAACTGACAGTGGTAGCTTACATAATCTATATGCCATAGAATGGAATGCTGCTATTTTATGTTGGTATGAACAAAATGAGTCCCTGGGAATGTATCGATCCGTTGTTGTGCTTTTTCTATAGACTTAGAATTCTAGTTTATTATTCCGATTTTTGCATAGTACATCCAGAAAGGGCAAACAACCCTGGTTGTCTTCTTCCTCTATTGTAAAATTTATGCTTTCATATCGGTTGTTTAAAATGTTTAGTATGTTTTGTGCTGTTCCTTTTTTGATAATACTAAAAACATCATCTACGTATCTTAGCCAAATTCTTGGAAGTGAACCTTCATTCTTTAAATCATTCTCAAATTTGGCCATAAAAGCTTCAGAGACGAGTGGTGACAAGGGATTACCCATACTTGTTCCGTTTTGGTTTTTGTAGAATTTACCACGGAAAACGAAACAATTGTGTGACATACAAGTTTTAGCTGCTTTTATATATAAATTTCTTTTCTTTTCTTCTATCTCTTTCGTTTCAAGATGAGATTTTAAAGATTCTAGAGCAATTTCAATTGGAATGCTTGGAAAAAGTGCTTGAACATCAAACGACACAATAGTTTCATCATCTTGAAGGTGAATACCTTTTACCTTATCCACAAATTCAAACGTGTTTACCACAGATGCACTTTCGAATTTTCCATAAGTTTTCATCTCATCAACGAGCCATTTTGAAACATTTACAAGAGGTGAATTTATGTTCGACACAATTTTCCGCATTTTGTTCCCTGGCTTGTGAATTTTTGGTAAACCGTACATTTTTGGAACTTCTGGATTTGAAACGAGGAATTTATACTTATTTATACCAAATGTACTACATATTTCTTTAATTATTCCTTTAGCATCATCTATCATTTTATTCAAAGGTGACTTTTTCATGACTGTAAAGCCATCTCCAATTATTGATAAATTCATTCTTTCTTCGTAGACTGACTTGTCCAAAATAACTATGTTGTTGCCTTTGTCAGCTTTTATGTAGTGAACCTCTTTCTCCTTTAATTGCTTTATTATTTTTTGATAATTATGTTGTTCTGTTGTTAGTTTTGTTGATTTTACTTTTTTCACTTCCAAGAATTTGGCTAAGATACGTAGATGATGTTTTTAGTATTATCAAAAAAGGAACAGCACAAAACATACTAAACATTTTAAACAACCGATATGAAAGCATAAATTTTACAATAGAGGAAGAAGACAACCAGGGTTGTTTGCCCTTTCTGGATGTACTATGCAAAAATCGGAATAATAAACTAGAATTCTAAGTCTATAGAAAAAGCACAACAACGGATCGATACATTCCCAGGGACTCATTTTGTTCATACCAACATAAAATAGCAGCATTCCATTCTATGGCATATAGATTATGTAAGCTACCACTGTCAGTTTCAAGTTTTAAAAAAGAGTTTGATTTCATTGTGCATATAGCAAATGTCAACGGTTTTGATAAAACAATAATAGAAAAGATCATCAAAAAACAATCAAATAACATAAGGAAAAATAACATAACAACACTTTTCACACAAAATAAAACATCAACAGCAAAATTTCGCGTATCATTTGCATATATACCAACAATAGCAAATCAGTTGAGAAAACCCCTAATGAAAGAAAATATACACATAGTTTACAACAACAACACGAAGCTTAAAAAAATTCTCGGCTCAACGAAAGACGAAACACCAACAAGTGAAAAAAGCGGTATATACGAAATCAGCTGTAAAGATTGCAACAAAAAGTACATAGGACAAACGAAACGGAGCTTCAAAACAAGGTTCAAAGAGCACCTCAACTGCATCAAGAACAAGCAAGTGCATCGATCATCTGTGGCTGCTCATGTGTTTGCTGAAGACCCACCACATACCATCGGACCGTTTGAAGAGAGCGTACGGTTATTAAAATCTGTACCAAGTACAAGAAAGCTTGATGCCTATGAGTCGCTAATGATACATAAGACGAAAGAGAAGATGAATACTGATGGTGGAAATATTGCGTCTCTGTTGTTTGCATTAGCTTAATGTATTTTTGTAAATGTAATGTTTTTATATACTGTTTTACTTTGCTTTTCTTTCACTTTTCTTTCGGTCAAAATATTTTTTAATGTTAGTAGACGTTGTTAATCGCTGAAGATGAGTTGCATGTCAACTTGAAATGCATACGAATATATAAGTTCAAAAGAAGAAGAAAATTTGCGTTTTTGTTTTCGTTTTGAATTTCTTTTAATTGTTGTGGTCAATAAAGGATCATTTAAAAATTTCATATTTAAAATTCTTCAAAAATTCGATTTTGGAACAAAAAAGACAAAAAGAGCAAAAGAGCATCTTAATGATAGGTGATTTTTTATTGATATTACATTTTTGGCAGTCTTTAACGCAATCGCGACAAGCTTTTCCATGAAATAATCTTCAAATCTAAGATTATATCGATTCCATTCATAATAAAAAGTTTATTACAAAACAAAAGACTTTATCAAAAAACTACGATATATTTTTCTTTCAAATGCTAAAAGTCAGTTTAATGCATGTAGATATTTTATCTAACGTATAAGCTATAAGGCATTAAAATAGGAAACATTTTTTCTCAATTAAACTTAAATTTTAATTTCAATGCTCAAAGACATCTTCATGCAAATTATAGAAACAATATCATCAGGGTAGTAAATAAAAAAAAAAACTTTTAGCTATCCCAAACAACTATTCTTAATTTTTTGAAAATGTTTACATCTTGAAAACTACAATACATTTCAAAAATCTGTTGAATTAAATTTTTTTTTTTTTTGTCAGGAGGAAATCTTCAAAAGACACTTGGCAGTATTCGATACCAAGTAGTGTCAGAATCAGAACCAATCTATGAACGATCGACAACAGATTTTTCTTTCTCAATAATATAATCGCTTTAAGGGAAGCTTAAACTTTTAATGCTTCCCATGACTTTTAGAACATTAGCTCGTGTGGCTTGGTTCTTCTTAATCTCCGAACATTGCCTCTCGTATTTAATACGGACTCCATTTCAGAGTTGATATGACTATGCAGTCGCTGATTGTGTGATACGACATGTTTTCTTACAACTTCTGTAACCGTTTCTATTTGTAGGTCACGGTGTAAATCGCTATTTCTTATATACCATGGTGCATTTACTATTCCACGAAGGACTTTGTTTTGGAACTTTTGGATGATTTCAGTATTTGTTTTCTTTGTACAGCCCCATGATTGGATTCCATAGGTCCAAACAGGTCTAAGTACTTGTTTATAAAGCATTATTTTATTTTCGACAGATAAGTCAGAATTTCTACCGAGTAACCAGTACATTTTTCTATATTTCAAGTTGAGCTCTTCCCTTTTCTTTTTGATATGCTCTCTCCATTTTAGCTTTGCATCCAAATTCATCCCAAGGTATTTGGCCGAATTGGCGTAAGGTACAGCTTGATTGTTGATGAATATTTGAACGTAGCTTAACTTTTTATTTGTAAAGTTTATATGTGCAGATTTAGCTTCATTGAGCTTGATACACCATTTTTTGGTGTAATCACTAACGGTGTCGACGGCATTTTGCAGTTTCTCAGGAGCCTTAACGACGCACTTTCTGGATGCCAAAATTGCAGTATTATCTGCAAAAGTAGCCATAATGGTGTTGTTATCCACTGGAATATCCCTTGCATATAGCAAATACAGGGTAGGTCCTAGGACGCTTCCTTGTGGAACACCGGCTTGTATATTATATAGCTTTGAATATTCTTAATCATACTGTACTTTGAAGAGCCGGTTTGAGATATAAGATTTTAGTATTTCGTAGTACTGCCTGGGTAGGTCCCTTTGCAGTTTGTACTCAAGCCCCTCATGCCATACCTTGACGAATGCTTGAGCAACATCTAAAAATAAAGCCGAACATACTTGTTTTTCTTCTAATGCTTTTTCAACTGCATCCGTTATTCTATGAACTAGGTCTATCGTGGAATGTTTATTTCTTAATCCAAACTGATGATTTGGGATTAGATTTCTTTCTTCTATGACATTGCTTAGTCTTTTCAGTAGCAATTTTTCAAAGACCTTTGCCATTATTGGTATAAGCGATATTGGTCTGTAAGACGTCACTTCTGTTGGTGGCTTACCTTGCTTTGGTATAACAATTACTTCAGCAATTTTCCAATGATGTGGGGCCTATTGGGTCTTTAGGCATGCATTTATTATAATTTGCAGTTTTATGAAGGCTTTTGATGGCATTTCTTTCATAACCTGAGCAGTTCTTAGATCGTACCCAGGTGATTTTTTGCTCGATGGTTGATTTCGACACATACTTTTTATCTCTTTGAGTG
Organism: Melanostoma mellinum; assembly: GCA_914767635.1. Lineage (NCBI taxonomy): Eukaryota > Metazoa > Arthropoda > Insecta > Diptera > Syrphidae > Melanostoma > Melanostoma mellinum. Next base: position 218,448,144 of record OU612058.1, read on the forward strand.
TGACAATTGGTATGTCAACTTCATCGACTTTATCAATAAACTGTAAGCTGTTTCCAGATGTATTTGCTGGGAATGGCTTAAAAACATTCGCAAGATGTTCTGCAAACAGGTTAGCTTTTTCTTTCGGATTTCCGATCCAATTCCCGTTTAGAGATTTTATTGGCGGGTTTTGTAACTGCGGTCTTTTCAGGCGCTTAGCTGCTTTCCAGAGCGAATAATCGGTTGAAGCATCAGTCGTTAAATTAAAAATAAATAAAAGAGTTAAATTTCGTACAAACCGCATAATTTTTGTTTCCGGTTATAGTATGGACAATTTATTATTTAAAAATAGTCTATGTATATTTAAAAAAAAAGGAAAACATTTCAAAAAAGACAAATAACCGAAAAAAAACAAAACCTAACTAACTTCCTGCATTTTACAACAGCAAAAGACAAAACTTTCAAATGAATTGCTCGGAAGATGGCAAATGCTTGTTACAAATAAAATGAAAACCAAAAAACTCCCTTTGGTGTATACAAGCATCTCTACTCGCTGCAAAATTTAACATAAATTTCGATAGTTCAGTCGCGGTGTCATCACATAGGAAGTGTAGAGTTCTCTCAACTTATAACCAGCAACATTCAGCAGCGATGGACAGACAGAAAAGTAGGGAAAATTGTGAACTCTATACCTTACTCTATTATATAGGCTGCAATACTGATGATACTCAAGCGGGAAACAACGAGTACTCGCTACTCGCACCAAAAACTCCACAACAAAATTCTACTCGAATTTATTTGCATAGAATTGCAATTAAAGTAATAAAAGGATTTCGCGCTTCCGAAAGTATAATAAAAAGAGAGAGAGAGTGAGCCTTTTGCAGTCAGCACACTGCAGTATATGGAATGGAGTTTCGTTAAAGCACCACTCGCTGACACCAACTCAAACTCTAACGAACTAAGCCGAAATTTATAGGAAAGTGGGTGGCGAAATAAAAACCAAGCAATATTATTGACTTATTACCATTATCCGAGGTGAAGAATGATGATGGTGGTGGTTGGGTGCAAGGTGGAGGATGTAAGGTCTCTACAGCTCTGGCGATTAAGTCATAAAATACAGATGGGTACACTATGCAGCGAAAGCTCAAATATTTTCGTGTTTCAAAAGTAAGAGACGGGCAGAGGCACCGGCACGGGCACGGGCACTTAATGTCGGTAGTATATCATTAGCTAATTTCATGGATGACTAATGACAATATTTCCTTCCCAACCATCTTGGCTTCTCTGTATAGCAACGATGGTAAGTTCGCCTTTGATCGTATTTGCCATTATGTCTAATGGGCTTTTGATATCGCCCCATTGCAGTGGCTCTACCTCGTGGCGGGTGTCGCACAGTATCTGCCGTGTTTTGGAATTGCAAATTTTGTTTTGCCATTAATATTTATGAAAAATGCACACAGGCAGTTGGGAAAGTTCTTTAATATCATATTTTTTTTAGTTTTAGTATTTTACCTGCAAGTGATAGTCTCCTTTCCTTCCATGAATTGGCCATTTGCTCCCCAACGTCGCGGAAGTTCAAGAAGTGACAGTCCATGTGGTCCAGCCAATGCAATGAGTGAACCCTCGATGGATGCCACCACACGCTCAACATTGAAGGTTTGTGGGGTGGACGGAATCAGGACCTGCAAATGAGAATATATCCGTTTTTACAGTCACGCTTTACAGTAATCTGTCATCAGTCAAATTTAAATTTTCAAATACCATAGCTACGAGCCTACTACCGATTACCAAATCAAAGAAAACATTATCCCGCCCAGGATTCACGTTTCTATAATTTATCTCAAATGTGTTTATAACGCGAAGAGGACATTTGTGAAAACTACCAAAGCAAAAAGGATCACAACGAATGCCACATGCATTCGTAAGTAAGACGTATAACGTTTGATATATCGAAGAGGAAAGAGAATACCGCTAGCAATAGCAACACACAAAAATATATATAAATTCACATTCCAAATAATTTTTCTGGATTTGTCTTTCCTAGAAAAATACTAAAGTCAAGCCCCTGTGCTTCTTTTATTGCTGCATACAAACTACCACCTCTTCATCATTTCCAACGTCTCTAGTGAAGTCTTATTTAAATTTCCATAAATCAGGACTCTGCGACTGTTGAGAAACCAAATACCTTTCTACATAAAAAAAATACAAAACTTCCATGTAAATGTGTGTGAGTGTGAATAATTTTTTTTCTTTTTTATAAATATGTGACGAATACAACTTTTGGGTAATTTTTCATATTTTTACCTTCAGAACTGCAAGCTTAACACCCCACCATCTCTCTTTGCGATACATATTTGCATAGGGATGTGTTCGTATATACATAGTATATGAACATTTGTACCTCTTTTTGAATATCTCAGGGTGAAAAGTATGCGCGAAGCGAAAAAGAACGCGTTCAACATTCTCAACAGCAGTGGACGTGACACATTTAAAAAAATTGACGACATTTGTCGTTTTGATTGCACGGAAAATTACATCATGACCATATAGTCCTTTTTAAATCGTTTCTTGTCCTTTTTATCTGTGTTATTTCTGAAGCTGTGATAGTAGCTGGCTGCATAGCAAAGATTACTAGGATATGACAGAGCAGAGAGAAGTTGACGTTTGCTGTTCATAAGCTTAAGCCAAGACTTTTCGAACAAATTGATATCGGTTGATGGATAAAGTTACATAAATTTGATGGCAAATGGCAAATACAAAACGGAACTTTGAATTTTTTTTTAACAAACCCAAGATTTGGTTTTATGGCATTTTTTAGAATTTACATGTTACTTAAAAGTATGTATCGCAGTACGTTTTAGAGACGTTTTCTAAACTACAACTTCAACTTTTGCTATTTTAGGAACTAGAGAAATCGGCAAGCTTGAATCAAGTGATTGACTTTTCGTTTCTAGAAATCAAAAGTTGAATCTCTACTTTGAGTGAAGAAATTGAAATCAAACAAGCAAAATAAAAAATCTGAAAGCTGACAGTCAACTTCGAGCGAAGAAAACGGCTCTTAATTTTCCTTACTTTGAAATAATTATCTTGTCAAATAAAAATAGAGGAAATGCCAACAAAAGTTTAGAAATCTTTTGGAAGACACCAACTTAAAAGACAACTCATTTGAGACATGCTGTTTTTGTTGAGCAACAGTTTAGTAAGTAATGTTAGATTTTTGCTGAACGCAGTATATAGCCATACACTTTGCAACTTTATTTACCACCGAGGCTTTGAACGCGCTTTGAAGTATTGTCTGGTTTAGCGATATAATCTAGGCTCAGGAAGATTTATCGATGTTTCCCATGTTATCACAAAAAAAATAAAAAATAGTGCGTGTAGTCTCTCCGCGCGGAAGAAGTGAAACTTTAAGTCAAAAACTAGGTATTAAATATTTTATATTATCATTTGAGGAGAAAAGAAAACACAACAATACTTTCAAAGAAGCCATCGAAATTAATTTTGCAAGCACATACACGACTTTCACACACACAATACAAATTGAAAAACTATTTAAAGAATTTTATAAGATCTTGAGATTTTTCTTAAGAAATGATTTGCAAATATGAATATTGAACGCATTAAAAAGAACAAAGAACTAGTTTCAGTTTGATTTTCTCCGAAAATAATGCTAACTTCCAACGAAGAACACATTTCACTACAATTCAATCGTCTGGCTTAATGACGAATTGCGAGCAGTGCCGAAAAATATGCAATCGATAATCCGCGTTAAACGTGTTAGGTGTTCATGTTGGCAAGTCGCATAAGAAGTTTCACTTCAAAAAAAACAAACTCGAATCACACAAACAACAACAATGAGTCGAAAATGGACTACTCAAGATGAGTACGATTCAAAAGATGGGCAAGTAAATTACCCCAAGTCAAGTGCTGACTCTTTAAAAGTGATTTGAAATTATTTCAAATTGCTATTGTAGAATATTTTCAATTTACAAAGCTTATACACTATGAGTCAACAGATGCTGAATACACTCTCACAATCGTTTGTGGCAAAGTATATCTTTTCACCGAACATTTCTACCCGTAATGTTAGGCAACTATTCACATATTTTAAAAAAAAAAAAAAACCTAAACATCAATGAGTTAAGTGAAAAAATTCTATAACAAGATCTAAATAAATAATCGAGTTACGTGAAGCTTGGTGTTATGTTAAGTGTAACATAATGGGGGTCGGGGTATAACTACCAAGTCTTCAGAAAGTAAAACTACCATGAAATGATATTCTCACAAAGCATTCGAAAACAGCAGATATCGTAGGACCCCAGTTCCTCACAGGAGAGGTTGAGAGAGAGTTGTGGTGCCCAAGTGGTATTGTTATTGTTTGAAATTAATTCTGCCAATTCTAAATATAGCCTTGCAATAGTACACAAGTAGGTAGTACTAAAACTATAAATCAAAAACTCTGGAAAAAAGGGGACACAGCCTATGCACCAAAATCAAGGAAAATGAGGTAAGTTTTGTAGCTCGTATTAACTTCTATTGTGGGCGTGATTCACTATCAATTAATAAAAACAAAGAATTTCAGCAAATAAATGTAAGAAAAAATCAATCATGTTCATGAGAATGCTTCTATTTTCATGAGATTTTTCAAGTGGCGGGGGTGTACCGCTCCGGGTGTCACCCATTTGGGGGTGACACCCAAAAGCTACCAGAGACTATATATACTATGGCGTTATAGATCGTAGAAGATGCAATTAACCTTGGTATAAGAACATCGGAGAAATACAACATTCCAACAGAAAGAGGGATTCGTCGTAGAAAGCGAATGGCTGATGAGTTGGCAACTGATGCAGGACTTTCTCTGAGCGCTGAACGAAAGGCATGTTCATGTGCCTTGATCGATTCATCACTGAACTTCGAACAAGAACAGAGTCTATTAAGGAGGTGCCTTAATTGTTTGAAGTGGTACTGGCGAATACTTTAGTTTAAACAAACATTAATGATTTGAAAAAAGCTGCTTCAAAATTTGCTAGTGCTTATGATAAGGTGTCAGATTCAGAACTTCTCTCAGAGATACCAAGGTTGAGAAGTCATTTGAAAGCGACTAAAGTGACAACATATAATTTGTTATCTTTAGATTTTATGAAATTCATCCTTGAATGGGACTTTGCAGAACCTTTTCCGAATCTCATTGTCGCATTAAAAATCATCAGTGGCGTCATGTGAGAGGAGTTTTAGTAAGCTTAAAAACAGCTTGCGGGCAACAACGACGGAAAAGATGTTCAATAATCTGGGAATTAAAACAATTGAACATGAGGCGACCTAGCAAATAAATTTTGATGACTCTATCAACGAATTTTCTGCTTTAAAAGCTAGGAAGAAGACGTTTTTTTAACAATGTGAGTATGTACATACATTAATTTGTTCTCCTTTTTTTAAATTTATTATTTGAATTTAAATAAAGAAATCCCAATATATAGATCAGCGCAATTTCATTTATTTTACTGTTTTACATTTTAGGGGTGACACCATAATTGCCGCCCCGGGTGCCACCCATGCTAGCTACGCTACTGCCACGGGGGCTTTACGTTTTATGCGACTTTTAACCTACGACCAAAGATAGAATTAAGAAGTAAACTTTTTTCCAGTAATTTTTGAATAAATTTGAGTTTCAAATTAAATTTATCCAAAAAATTCAAAGGTAGAACAGCTTGTTTTCGAAATCTTGTGAGGGAGATCTGGTGCGCTGATGTTGTGTAAGAACAATATTTATCCAGAAGGTAAATGTGTGTTGTTAAAATATCACACTAGGTAGTTAAACAGCAGTTCAATATATATATTAAAAAAAAAAAAAAAATTGAACTGTTTCATCTATATTTGTTATTCGAAAAACTCTTTTTTTTAAAATACACGTGTATTTTAAAACCCATGTACTCAGCTTTAAAATTGTAGAATTTATTGTTCGAATGAAGGGGACTGTCCAAATTCCAGAATGTTCGAGAGCAATAATGTCTCATTATTTGCTAAGCTATTTCACCTGCACGCAGCCTACTCACAAGCACCACAAGCAAGAGTCAATGCAACAAAGAATCTGTCTTTTTCCTAAAAACCAACACTATAGTTTGATGCTTTTAAGGAGCTAGGAGCCCCAGGGCCTAGCGCATTTCTCACAACCATGCCTTGTGAGTGAATGGAGGGGACCTACAATTTTCTGCCAATTAATCTCGAAAAGCGATACCCAAGGAAAAACATTTTTGCTTCTGTTCCGAACCACAAACCTCTGGGTTCACAACAGTAATGCTAATCATAAACACGGGTACCAAAGCCTCAGTTGTCAAATATAAATCAGTTTGTTTGAAGTTGGAATAAGATTTTTCGAGAAACTGTTTGTTGAAATAAGATTAGTTTTTGGAATTTGTTTTTTTTTGGAAGTGTTTTTTTAAAAAAAATCGATCCCAAAGTGAACTTTGATTAATAAAAGTTCGATAGATTTATTTCAGCTTGTTCTGTCGATCTAGCTGATTGTTGATATCAGATCAAGATGTTCAGATTAACAAAACAATTTCAGAAACGAAAAATTGCTTATTTAGCCAAAAAAGCAGTTATTTTAAGTATTCACCGAAAAAACTAAAACTAAGAATGGTAAGGGTATTCATTTCAAAAGGAATATCAGATTTTGAAACAAAATAAAAGGGCACCTTTTTGGAACAAAAGAACACATAATTTTCATGATACCTTTCCTATTGAACATACCCAACACCAAGTTCCTGCTTTTAGTCGAACAAATCTCATCCGAAAGAGGACTCATTGAGGGGCACACAAAGTTAGTCCCACACAATACAAAAAAACCCCTGCAAATTAAATGAATGTTGATTCAAAAATGAATATTAATAAAAAACAGTACAACATACATCAAAAAATCAACCTCCATCACACATAATACAATGCATAGGAATATGGAAAGAGAGCAAGAGAGAGACCCGTTTCCATTAAGGTATTAATAATATTTCTTCTGGCAGGACAGAGGTCCAGCACCATTACTAAATGGTAATTTACTCCCACCTTCCAGCACTTGAGCAAATGAAATGGGAAAAATATGAAAGCCTATCAATAAGGGATGATTTTGTTTATTTTTTTGTTTTTTTTTGTTGTTTTCCGTTTGGTAGAGCTTCCTCACCACCACACACAGGCCGTCCTGAAGTTTAATTTTGTACAATTTGTCTTAAAAGGTAATTCCCAATGGACAGGACCTCGGGGCTTAATAAGGCCACACAACACAGTAGAAAAAAAAGGAAATGGAAAAAATTCAGATAGGTAGATATTTATCCTCTGATAATAAGCATCCTTAAAATTTTATGTCCTTTTACTTAAAAAGTGTATATATACACAATTATTGTATCGCGTCAATGAAGAGATTTTTTCGGTTATTTTTCGGGAAGGTATAGCGGTACAGAAAGAAACCAAAATGTTTCCGCTTCTTTCAGATACCCGCTACCATCGCGCGACGCCCGTGTCGAGTGCGAGGCAAACGAAATTATAGCTTCCCATCAGTTTTAATAGCTGCAGGTTATAAGGACACTGTGGGATAAATGACGTCGCCTCATCGCCCAATTTGTTTTCGTCTTCATCGTCATTCTTGTGTTACTTTTTTTCTTTTCTTTTTTTTAACTTTTTACACGATTTTTTCCGTTAACATTAGTCTATTGGGGAGAATTTCTTTTTTCCAAAGTTTGTCCATTTACTCACCCTGCCATTGTTCGGCCTTTCCATCATTCGAACGAAGGAAGGGCGCTCAAAGACAGATAGCGAAGAATTAAAATTAGTGATTAATTTTTACGCCTAAAATATGCAAATAGGAATTGAAATTTTTTCACCCACCACACCACCCCATATTTATGCAGCTGTCCATAGGACATATCCATAAGGTAAGGGCTGGATAGCAGTAGGTAGTCTATTGGGATTTTTAGAAGATATGAAACAAATATAAATTTAACATCCTTGGAAACTTTTTTTCTTTTTTTTTTGCTGGTTTTACAGTTACTGTCCCGAAGGCAAATTGATTTTTCTATAAAAAACTCAAACAAAAAAAAAAATTGAGCAAAGTGAGAAAATTGAAGGCGAAAAGTTTAAGTTGAAGGAATGTTTACACATCCTCCTGCTGAAGATGAACAACACTACCCAATTAAGGGCAATACAGATTAACAAGAATATTCAATGTTTGTTGCATCATTAGTTCAGTGTCAGGGGATGAAACATGAAACATACAAAGGTTGTGAAGGTTTTTAGACGAAATTGTGAAAAAAGAAGAAAAGTTTTTTTTTTTAATATAGCCGTGTTTTCGTTATGCATAAATTTCTTTAGCAGTGTTTTTTTCTAGGCTTCGTTTTTATTTTACACTTTTCAATGAAAATCATTATGGCCTACTCGTGGCTCTACAACTTTTAGCAGAATTTCAATAATTGTGTGGAGATTTCTGATTTGATTAAAGCAGCTATACTGCGTACCAGTTTAGCATTCTTTAAAGCTTGCAGTTTTCCATTCCGGAGGTACATTTTTATTCTTTATGGTATGTAATAAATTACCATCAAATCTCAGCACATTCGCTCTAAACACGAAGTTCTGAATTCCTGTTGGCTCGTACAGTTTTAACTGAACACATTCGGTTTGGACTTGGACTTTAGCTATGAAGTCAATGAGAGATTTGATTTCAAATGATTTTAAGTTGTTGTTGAAATTAAAAACTCAATTCAATAAATGCAATCCTTGAACTTTGAGATTCCATTGAAATGATTACAAGTCTTTTGAATGATTTCAAATGCAATATTTTCTGAAATTCAATGAAGTCAACTGATATCAAACAGTATTCAATTGATTCTAATAAAAATATTTGCTATTGTGTTCTATTTAAGAGAAATCCTACGAAAATACAAAATCATTGAAAGCCTTTTTAAAAAGCAACATACATACCTACAACACTCATTTTCATTTAGCATTTTCTTTTGCTGGATTAGTTAACATACTTTTAGTGGTAAGGTGATTAAAAAAGAGTTTTGGAAAATATTTACTTCTGAAAGCAAACATGTTATGATTTATTTTGTAATGAATAAATTGTTAACTTTTTTAATAACCAAAAATAATATTATGCTGATGTAATACAAGAAATATGAAAAATCTTTCAATTTACATAGAAAGTCTAATAATAAAAAAACTACTCTGTTCAATAGAAATAGAAATTAATATAAATCTTGATTAGGATCAATTTGCCCTCAGTCATTGAAGCAGTTTTTTCAAAAAATTTAGCTAAAGAGACATTTGAATTTGAACGAATTAAAAAAAAAAACTTTAACTTTGGTCAACCACAAAAAGATAGTTAGTCTCAGTAAGGAAGAGTTATGCAATGCAAAAGTAGCGTCAATCAATAGAGCCTTGCACGAGGAAATTCTACGTCACTCCCCAGCACTCTCGTAAAACATTTTTTGGACAATTTAGAGCAAAAAAATTGTTGAAATTTATAAATGCTTCAGGATGGTTTGAAACACCTCAAAAAAGTTTTATTTTTGATTCAGTTACGCACCGAAAGGCATATATACATTAGACTTTTACAAAATGCGCATTACAAATTTTTAATGGAAATTAACTGCTCTATAAAAATAGTATTTTATGTTTTAGCGCTGAAATTAACCGTTCAAAAGTTATTCATCATCAAACTTTCATGTGTACGGATTTTTAAAGTTTTTGATGAGACATTCGAAAAATTTCAATTTAATTTATGAATTTTATATGAATTTCAATTCTTGTTATTAACATAAGTATTATTTGAGTTTTATTTTCACAATTCAAAAAGATGAAATGAAATACAAAACAGAAATTCTCTAGAAAAGAAATTTTTCCTAGGATTGTGATTTCTAATGACATACATTTTATGATACTTGAATTCCAAAGTATGTAACACGAATTACAGAAAACCCTGTATATTGAACTAAATGTAATGGAAACAAGATCAACTGTCAGCTAATCATCTTTTACTCGTTTATGAAGTTTCAGGGTATATGAACGTTCAATAAAGTTTATTAGCCTTAAGGGGTCATTCCATGTGATGGCCTCACAAAATCATTTTTGGTATATTCATTTGATGATAGTTCATTTTATTAATAAGATTACAGATTAAAGCGACACTAGATTTTTTGTTTCTGATAAACCCATCTCAGATGCGTCGAGTCCATTTTTTCGAGGCGGGGGTTTGTTTTCGTTTGAGAACCATGGTAAATGTATAAAAAAAGAATAAAATACAATTTCTCACATACTAAGAAAACTTAGTGACTTGCGAAGTTGTGAAAGTGTACGTTTTTTGTACTTTGGTAAGACCCCTCTTAAAAATATACAGGGTGTTCCGTACTTCGTGTATTATACTTTGAGATGTAAAAAATAAAGAAACAATGTTTATCAGGCATTTTCTGATAAAAAGTGACTTCAAAGTCAAAGCTTTGCTTCGGGAAGAAAATTTTAACGCCATTTAAAAGTGAAAATCTGGCAACCCTAAACCTATTGAAGCTCAGCTTAAATAAGTCTTAAAGGTTGTTATTTTTACAAAAAATTAAGTCTAAGATTAGGTCTTTATCATCTGTATTGACAGAGATATCGAATTTATCACAGGTCAGGGAACACCAAAATTAGTCTTTTCTTTGAAATTCTAAAAAAATATGAAGTGCACATTTTTCGCAGCACCTTAAAGCACATAATGATAGACGATATATCAGGCTTTCAAATGCATGTAGTAACTTAACCGAACAACACTGAACACATATAGTTTTTCTCTCATAAATGTAAAAATTTAATAAAAATACAACAATTTTTTCTTAATCGCTTGTAAAAAGGTTTAGGCTGTAAAAAAAACTGGTTTTCGCATCAATTTGTGCTACTCATTTTTTCAATTAAATGCCGCTAGATGAGCGAATTCTCACACTGTGCGCCGCATGGGATGAATCTCTTAAGCATTTTAGTTCAAAAATCAAAAATCATTTAAAAATAATAAAAGAAGGTTGAGTTCGCGTTCGCAAAATTGTTTGACTCTTGCTAAAATAAAAAAGAAATCCTAAAATGCTTTTCATTATAAGAAGGGACGGTAACTAAATTCATTGTGATCACTCGTAAATTTGGCGTGGATTACATCTCGTTGAAAGATATCCATAAAGGAATAATTTAAATTTTAGTACAAAGGTCTTAGAGGGAGCACTTTTAATTCCAGAAATAGATTGAAACCACAACCATTAAGCAATTCTTCTACAAATGATTCATACAATATGTTTTTGAAGAATAAGAAGGATTAATTTTGTTTTTGTAGAACCGCGCCAACAAATTATTCCATACTGAATTTTTAGAATGAACAATTCCATAGTAGACCGTGACTAGTAAGTTTTGACAGCAATAGACCAAGAGCATAAAATTGGGTAGAACAAAATTTCATTAACTACCAACGAGCGCCTTAATATGTCCAAGTCATAATTAACGTCAGAAATTAAGCTAAGCAGGAGATTAACAACCATATGTAAAAGCCATATCATCAGCAAATGGAGTAATTTTTCCTTTAAAATTCTGATTAAAAATAGAGTTTATGACAATCAGGAAAAACAGGGGAACCAAAACTGACCCTTGGGGAACGTCAATTCTAATATTGGATAAACTACTTGACTACTATTTTAACTATTTGCTTTCTATCAGGATACTCATATTATGATCTATTAAGTAAAAGCCTTGGTAAAGTCAATGATGAGATAAATTATTGTTAATTTTTTCACAAATATCACTACAGAATTTTAATAACGCATCTTCAGTTGATTTGAGAGATCGAAATCCAAATTGAGATTCACTAAAGAAATTATTTTTATTTAGAAATCTCAAGATTCGTATTTTGAAAAAAGGTAAAAGAGAAATAGGTCTGTAACTATTCATACTACAAGGGTTAAGCCTTTTGTTTACAGGAAAAACCTCAGCAAACTTAAGAGAACTAGAAAAGACACTACCGTACACGCTTTTAGTAAAAATGTGTGAAAGAACTTTCATAATATTGTATGCAATTCGTTTAAACTGAAGCAGTTATCGTTGGTAGCCGAAGCAGATTTTTTTAAGTTTTTAATGATGAAAAGCAGTTCACCAGACTGTAAAGGATCATAAAAAAGACTTTCTGTAAAATATTCTCATTAAGGATATCCTGAGAAACAAAAAGTTCATTTCTATTCCTAAAAACCACAGTTGAAATATTTTGAGCTAAGAAATGAAAAAATTATTGAAACGATTGGCTATGTCAGTAGTATCAGTAATTGTAATCCTAACTAATATTATAAATGTGAAAGTAACTCTGTCTGTCCGACTTTCTATGTTACCGTCTCCCGTATAAACTACCAAACTGGATTGATATGAAATTTTGTACAGATGTTTTAGAACCTGAGGAAGGACATAACCTGTATATTTTATCCCTAAATTCCCATGGGAACGGGAAAGTATACGGGAACTTAGAAACTACAGGACCGACTTCGAAAATTCTTCCACCGTTCAAATGCTACACTATCCCAGAGCAACATTAATCGCGGGCACAGCTAGTATTGTCATATATTGAAGATTATAGAAGACGTTAACCTCAAAATCAACTTTTAGCAGTTTAACTTTATTTCTCGGCAGACAAAAACACTAATGGTACTGTATAATAATTAAATTGGGGTTTTTCAACATTGATGAAAGTGAAAAGTAGTTCGACTTGATTTTTTTCAAAACTCAGAGATGGAAAACACTGCTTCTGGAACAGTTTCACCTAAAAACTTAAATAAACCTTTGGCGCTTCTAGTTCAAGTGAATTTTATCGTTAAATAAAAAGAAACCATTTTCATTTGTCAAGCTTTTATTTGTTTAGACTCCTTCTACACGAAGTCCAAAAGTTCTCCCCTCTTTACTTTGCTAAAGCCTAAGCTTATATAAAATGGCGAGGTCGTCTTACGTAGCAAAAACCAAGGGTCCGAATTACCGCATACGTGATCGAGTAATACGGGACTGAATTATGTGTTTTTGGAATAATTTCTCACGTTATCGAGAACTTAAGTACCATACAATTTGACATTCTTTCATCAGTATTTGAACGAATTGAACTCGATAAATGAATAGCAGACTGATATTGTGTAATATAGAGCGAATTTTGATCGATCGATCACTGATGCGTAATTTAACCCGTTTATCGATATTTATATTGGTCAACGCAATAGAAAACAAATCAAACAATGTTTCGACTATACGACGTGGACTGAAAAAACTGAACTAAAGAGGTTACTTGTCACAAGGATCTTCTGACCAATATTTTGAAAAAGAATTTTTAAACAAATACTATCATCCTTTTCTGATGAAATGATTTGATAATCAAAAATCCTTTTTTTTTTAGTAAAAGGCTGTCCGTTGTGTGTTGTTGGTTATACAACGCACACAAAAAAAACTTGATTCTTCATAATCCTTGAGTGAGTGTAGCCACAATATTCACTTGCAATCACCAGGAAGGTGATAATTTCTCAAGTCGTTCATCACTCCTTTTGTTGTCATCGTTGGAATTTATTGCCTTACTTCTTCTACAACTGAACAAAAACGATATACGACGGAGAAGACGTTACGCATAGCTCTGCCCAACCCTGTTCCTCTCCCGCCGCAATTCAGCAATTCGCAAGGACTCTGTTCTGTTCGTGTTTAACATATCAAAACAGCAGCGTCAGTCCTTACTTTTCAAAAATTGTATTCTTCTCCTTTTATCTCCTCACACACAACTTGTCTATGAACTGATTCAGAAAAGTTATTTCCACATTTTGAAAATTCCACATAAAAAACAACAACTGATGAAGGATAGGGATACTGAGCATACCCCTTATCTTGCGCTTAACCTAGAGTTCCATTTTGTAATTTTTACAGATGTACTTATTGTCTATTTTGTTCTTCAACACACACAAAAAATTAACAAAAAAAAAAAAAAAAAAGGAAAAGGAAACAGTTATATGACTTGATTTCACAATTTAACGGGTCTTACATACACAATTAATGTTTTGACTTGGCTTCTTCTTCGTCTTGGAATTACCCATCGCCTACTTCACCCAGCCTATATGATGAAGAACAAAAGATGATCCTTAACTTCTTAATCGAGTAAAAACTCTAGCGCACCATACATGAATGCAAAATGACATGCCAGTTGTTTTGTGTTTTGTTTTTGTTCAATGAAAATGGCATAAAAAAGAGGTTGGTGTGGGTGGTCGGTGCGGTGATGGTTTAAACTACCAACCAACCCTTAGCACTACAAATGAATAGAATAGGAACAAAAAAGCGCAGTTAACAACATGAATATATGAAGCATAATAATTGTGTATAATTATTTTTATCGCTGCTACATAAATTTCTTAGAGAAGAAAAAGCGCAAAAGAGCGACCCGGGAAAGAATGTTCAGTGTAGATGGAGGTTGGAGGTACAGAAAAATACATAAGGAAACACTTTTCGGGTTTGAGTATGAGGAGGAGGCGTTGTGGTAATGGCGGTTCATATTCATGCAGATGCCTTCACAGGAAAAATCGGTGAAATAGAAAATTTCTTGAAAAGTCATAAACACACAACATTTAGGATGTCGTCGTGTATTGTTCTGAAGGAGGCTTCATTTGATTCGCTTAAATTTGTCTATTCACATTTCAAATGAATCCTTGATGGCACGGCAAGGCAACGCAAGGCGCAAAGCAAAGGAGAAGGGGGTTTTTACTTAACAGAGGAATGCTCATGAGATGACACTGCCTGTGTTCTTGGTTGGTTATCAGTTTTTTTCTTCTTTCATGTGCTCAGCAGTCGGAACAGTTATCAATTGTTAAGTGTACCGGAAAAGAATGACATTACTCACGTTCGTTAAAAATAACTCAGCAGTAACCTACCCTCTTTTCTCATATCCACAATCGTACGGGTAGGTTCATATTCCCTCAAGCGCAAGTCATCACCTCCAAGGACCTGAAAAGGGTGTTTTTTCGTTTTGTTTGTATTTTCCCCCCATTGACTCCAATCGATGGAGTATTGGTATTTCCATCGACAACAACAATCAATGAGCTTTATGTCGGAAGCCAATAGGATCGAAGCTGATTTCGTATTGGCGAATCGCAACGAAAAGCTGCAGCTTCGCCATTGCTTTTTGCTTTTCTTACACCCAAAGGGGAGTGTGCGATGTACAGCAACGTGCACCTACTCCTTAACTACTTAAAATCTCTTTGGAGATCAATCATGCTGACCCAGAAATAAATATGGATTTGTTTTATTTATTCACCCAGTTTGACTATCTCATTGAGCCACACTTTTGTCCCTATACAACGACAAAATAAATGTCCATGTTTATTTTTTTAAGACATTTTTATAGAGAATGAATGTGGGTGAGGGTGAGAGTGAGGATGAGGTTGAGCTGGGGGCCAAGGGTGTGGGTTAAATCTGTTTCTTTAAAAATCTTGCAAATAAAAAGTCCTTTTGTTTCTATGATATTAATGATGGGCAATTTATATATCTTAAATGTAACGGCAGAGCATTTTTCCTGGACACTTTTTTTAAAAAACATTTTTATTTTGCTTTGGCTGTGTCCTTCGTGGGTATACCATAACATGTCCTTATTTAAATTTTTCACAAGCATAATGTGACATTTCAATCAATCAGAAAGCAAATAAGTTTTCTCTTTTTCTTTTGTTTTTTTTTTGCTTTTCTATTTCTCTTGGTTGCTTTGTATTTTAAGTTGTTTTTGAATGGGAATTGGTTGGCTTCTTTTTTTAATTCAGTCTTTTGGGGGGAGAGCTGGGCATGGGCAGCATTACACAACTAACGTTATCATTTCAATTGAAAAAGAGCGAATAAAACAAAAAATAATAATCCACCCGTTTCATCAGTCAGTATCTATCTACCTTCTGGAGATGGAAAGCCTGGCGATGGCAGGCACGTCTTTTCAATCACCGCTAATGCCCTTCTTTAGCTGGGGTTGGTAAGGGTGCTTTGCAAACAACCACCACCAATGCCGCCGCTAAGATTCGCATGTTTATCGCTGATGGAATTAAATGGAATTAAATCAAATGCAAAATTGTTTGTTTATCGGTTGTAACCTCTTGTTCAGGTTGTCGACTGCATGGTCGGAGAAAATTGTGAGTTCCTCACCAAAGATGAGGGGTAAAATAAAAACTAGAGATTAGTTGTCAAATAGCGGCAGATGATGAACGTTTTCTGAACTGAACCTTAATCTTGTTATGCAAGACCTTTGTTTTTTTTCAAACCTGCCTTTGTAGCTTACTCTTTAAGATTCTTTTTGCTTTCTTCAAACATTTGCTTCACAATGATTTTTTCGATGCATTTAACCAGGAAAAATATTTGAACAGCTAAAATTTCCAATTCTGAACGCCTTAGAGATGAAACAAGTAATTCCCAATGTCTTAAAACTAGTTCATATTTGAGAGCCATGTTGTGAGTCGGTTCGTTCGACGTTTAGTTCACTTCACTCGTGAATTTGCTTGTTAAGTCGGTTGGAGGACAAAGTGGAGAGTTTTCGTTCACGAGCAGTGAAACTCGTTCACGTGCAAAACGTACGGGATATCTTGCATTCACGAGGTGAAGCTCCGACAGATTGGAGTCAAAAGAAAACAAATGTGTGTGCCTGTGAAGTAGCAGTTGGTTTATGGTCTTCTTTGTGATAACTTATAATTTTAAAAATTAAAACAAACAATAATTACCTATTTTATGGCTTAAACCTAAAACGCTAGCACAAGTGTGTATCGGCGAGAAAATAAAAATACACTTTCTAAGCTGTCAGAAATTTACTTCAAGAGGAAGTTTGTACTACGCTATATGATTGACACAAGCACATTGAACAAGTTACAAGCATATTGAACAAGTTTTCATCCCGCAAACACAATGTTTTCAAACTAAAGTACATACACTTAAACTTTTTATCGGGCTTTCCAAATAGTTGAAATCAAAGAATCCTTGACGGTTCCTTTGTTTAAAGGAACACTAATGTCTTTTTCCAGTGCGATAAGATTTAAAAAGCCTCAAAAAAATAAAAATACTTATGAAAATATAATTGCACTTCAAATAAAATTTAATTCAATTGAAACAAAAAAACCTGACGAATTTTTAGTTAGTATAAAAAATATGGCTACTCAATTTAGACCCATGCAATAAAATGATATACATATGGCTCAAAAACAACGGAAGGAGCTAGAGCAGGAATCATTGTTCCTAGAATTAAAAATTTCGGAATTAAACGTTGACAGAAAATATAAAAACAAACACATTGGAATAATGACGCACAGCAGTCAAGCTGCAATTGCGGCCATAAAGTCCTACACAATCTTTTCAAAACTTTCAGCGAATGCACTGACAAATCGAACAAACTGGGCAGTAACAACAAGATAACAGTTTATTGGGTACCAGGACATGTAGGAAGCAAAGGTAATGAGTAGGCAGACGAACTGACGAAGACAAGAGCCGGATCACCTCACATAGGACCGCAAATTTTTGTGGAGTACCGGAGAGCCGCACAAAGAACGAAAAACTGTAATGAACTCCCAAAAATGCGTCAAGCCAAGCTTCAATTTGGCACCTTCAACTCAAAACGTTTCAAGGACGTAATAAAACTTAGTAATAACAATGTCAGAATGCTAGCCGGCTTCCTAATGGTACATTGCAGGTTGCAGCCTAGGGAAACAACAAATTTTCCTAGGCACAGAGAGCAATGATCAATGAAGATATTGTAACGTACAGGAAAAATCTGCGGACCACCTCTAAGGAAACTGTGAAGCTATCTTACACCAAAGGAAGAATAGATCTACAAGGTGGAAGTGCAGTATAAAACCCCAAACCATTAATATTTTCATTCATCAAATATGGCTATCGCAGGAAGTAGAATAATTTTTTTTGCCTAAATGGCGCGCAGATAAAAAAACAAGTTTAAAAACGACCAGTTTTTCTTTAATGCTTTGCTAATAAAAAAAAAATGGGCACGACTGAATTGCACGAACTTGCGATTGTGTTCTAAATACGATATCAAAAGCTAAAGGCTGAGTGAAAGGTTTTGGTATAAGCTCTCCTTAATATATTTTGTGGTACAGGGTTGCCAACTACACATTAATTATGAAAATTGAATAAAACCACGCAAAATAATAACAAAATAAAATTCAATATTCCAAAGGTTTCAAGCAAAAATCTAAAATCGCCATTCTTTTGAAATTGCTAAAACATATGAATGATGAAAGTTTAATCAAAATCGTTGGACCAATTTTTTCAAAAAACGGTTTTTTATTTTTCACTTTTTTTCAAAAACTGTTTTTAAAAGTCAAGTATGCAAAGTTTTGGATCTTGTTGGAAGTTATTTTGACAAAAAAGTTTTAAAAATTCAAAGTTATAGTTTTGAAGTTATTTCCAAAAATCAAAAGTTTTTTAAAAATTTATAAAAATTTCCATGACTAAATTTTTTTGAATATTGATACGCAGGCTTTTATAAACAGCTTACGACTTTTTAAATCCAAAA
Source organism: Melanostoma mellinum (assembly GCA_914767635.1). NCBI lineage: Eukaryota > Metazoa > Arthropoda > Insecta > Diptera > Syrphidae > Melanostoma > Melanostoma mellinum. Next base: position 218,466,670 of record OU612058.1, read on the forward strand.
TTTCGTCAAGATCGTGTCAGCCATTAACGAGAAAGTTGGTTTCGAAAAAAACGGTACTATGGGAGGTACCATTTTTAGGCTTTTCTAAAAAAATTTTTTACATCATATAAAAAACCATCCAAAATTAATCCTTCACACAAAATTTTATCGAAATGGTTGGAACCGTTTTCGAAAAAAATAAGTATCATCATATCGGTTGTATGACAGGTACCGTTATTTCAAGACCTAGAGACTCAATTCCAAAAACCCCTCTGTAGGCTGCTCTACAGACCCTGACTGCAAATTTTGAAGCAAATCGGTTTATTGGCTCAGGCTGTAGGTCCATATACAGACAGACAGACACACAGACAGACAGACAGAATTGCAGGACCCACTTTTTTCGTATTTTCTATCATCGTAATGTCATGTTTAATTGTTATCTCAAATTTTTTTTTCTGCACGATTGCAAGACTTGCCTTATAGTACCTATAATCGCAAGTAAAAAATATTTAAAGGGGTTTCGGGTTTTCACTTTCGAAGTATCGAATATGTTCCAAAAATTTTAAACCGATCTGAGCAAAATACTTGAGTTAATTGTCTTACTAGTCTCCTGTCCTCGAATTTTAACGGCGAGCGTTCACATTAGCTGTCGAGCAAATATAAAGCTTATTCATTGTTTTCAGCCTTATCGGGAATTCCTTGGGAAATATTCTTCTCAAAAAATGTTTCCCTACCCGGGAACAAGTTCCTACTATCGGGAAATCCATACGGATTTTTTTCCCATGGGAACAAGATTTTTGCAAGGAAAAACACAATGTTTCCCATAATAAATGAGTTCCCGATAGGTATTTTTCCCAAAGAATTTTTATTCCCAATTTCGTAAAGAAGTTCTCGATACCATTTTTTTTGAATTTGGGAAAAAATCCATGGGGAAAAAAGTTTCCGATAACCCTGATTGTATGTTTTCAAATTGTCGTGATAAGTTCGACCATTCGCATGTTATATTATAATTTTATCAAAAAATTTTCACTAGAAAAATGCCGAGAGTAAAATGTTCGAGAGGAAAGCGACAAAGCGGTAGGGCTTATTTGTGCAGACTAAGAAAAGGATTAAATCAAAATAAAATAATTTTTTTCTCAAAACTAATTTTTCAAAGTCAGTGTTCACTACCTACCATTACCATATGAAAGCTACTAGACCAATTTATTTAAAATTTTGCATGCACTTTCAAGTTATAAAATACTTCCCCCTAATTTTAGTTTATAATTTCTTTTTTACATTAAGGGGATTTCCTACCCACAAAATGCCGGAATTTTAAGGAGAAAATAACAGTTTTCTCTTTCGATGGCTTTTAACGAACGAACGAGAACGTTAAGGAGAAGATTTGATAAATATTGAAAACTAAAATCATGATTATATTTCCGATAATTTCCGGCCAAGTTACAGTGAACATCGAAAAATGCTTTTTCCAAGGCATTTTGAGGAAAGCTCTGTTACCGGCTAGTGCCTCAATATTTCTGCATTAAAATTATACAACATAGCTAAAAGTATGCTTAGTATTATACATAAAAGAGGCTAACAAAATTCATCACTACTACTTGTAAATTTTTTGTAAATATCTGATAAGTTTTGGAATCCAATATTTACATAAAAAAATCAAATAAGTGTAAATATAACTAGAAAATCGTTTCATGAGCGGCTCGAATGATTAGGCAGAATTTTTGTGTTCTTATTGTCAAGGCAAGTATTATACTGACAAACATTTATGGGTATAAAAGAAAAACTTACTGGAAGAGTTGAAAATTGAAGTCGCAATTTAATTTGAAAGTATTGATGTTTTTTTGTTATCTTCTCTAATCGGGATTCTCTCCTCCTTCAACAAAATCTGAATTCATTCATCGCTTGAAGCACTAAAAATTGTCTTAACTTAAACATTTCAAAATGCGAGGTAATAACTTTATCTCGAAAAAGTAAAAAACCTATCCCTAAATCACATCATCTTCAGAACCTTCCCATTAACCATGTTCAACTTATCCCTGATTTGGGTGTTCCCTGTGACTACGATAACTCGATTCTTTCGAAATGAATGGCGTTACAGTGGATGGCGAGCGCTCTTGAGCCATGCTGAATGATTTTTTTCAAAAATTAATCAGCTAAATATAGACGACATTGGTTCCGTCAGCGCAACTGGTCATACAACACCGTTGCCGATTTATAATAACAATAAAATCATTTCAACAACATTTTTGTCTTGTACTATGTTTTGAAGACACTCGTTGTCATTATACATATTTACATAATACAACCATCCCAAAACTTAAACAAATAGGGTTGCGCAACAATGCTACGAGTATTGAACTTCGACGTCATTTTCAGGGCCTAGAATTGTATGCCGATTCCTTATGGCAAAGATAAAAATCTTTTTTCGTGGCAGTGTGTTAATACTCTCGGTAGACTTGCCAATTTGCAAATGTGCTACCCGCGAAAAACATTTCTTTTTTGGTTTGAGATAAAAAAGGATGCCGAAAACTATTAACATTTATTATCATTTATTTTAAGCGAAGAATACACGATGCAATCGTCGTATGCGACTTGGATCTCATACGATCGAATATGGTTTTCAGTTCAAGGCATTCGACATTGCGATGTCGAAACAATCGAAATTTTTTGCATACACACTATACAACAATCCCAAGCGATGTACGATTATCGGTACGATAATTGTATCGTGTGTTCCCCGCTTAACTTCAATTTAAAAATGACATTTCATTGCTTTTCATAAATCAGCCTTAGCTTTACTTAAAATGCAAAAACGGCCTGGCATTTGCACAATCGGCCCAGTGAATTCAAGAAAAGTTTTTTATTTAATAAAAAACCAAATTGAATAAGTTAAACGAGTAAGTAAGCTTCCGTATGTCAGCCAAGGAAGTTACTTGCTTAAAAAAACAACACCACTCGGCATAGGTGTTGTAAATAGGAATTTAAGGAAATTAGTATAACTCAAGACAACATCAACAACTCAGGTTCACATTACTAGCCACAAATGAGACCAATTCAAGGAACACCTAACATTAAAAGAGGTTTTTGCTAAGCAGTTACTCTAAGACTTTTCCAAAGTTTCATATTTTTTTTTAGGCTATTAAAAGATTTCTAACACACGTTCTTTGAAAAACAACACCCCTTTTTATGGCAAGACAAGACCATCAAAACAATAAATTTAACAAAACACTTTCAAAATGAGGCAATCTAAGCTGTCACCGTTGCCAGTGGAAGCAACAAGCTTTAGGATAATTTACAGGTCATTTTAAAAGACAAACAATCTTTTAATGAAAATTCTTGTAGTTCATTAATATCACATTAAGTACCTTTCCAGTTTTTACCCATAACAACCAACACCCATACACCTTTTGCGCTTTTACAAAGTACAACGTTATGTAGCATCGTTATTGCTCCGATCACGGTGTAATAATAAAATATTAGTAATTTATTTTGTGTTGAGCGTTTTTCTAACCCACCAGTAGCATTAGGATAATGTCAATATATTATCCTTTCACACACACATACCTCTATCATCATCATGCCCACGTTTACAGTGTCACCATTAAAATATATGTTGATAGTAGATACTGTGGAGTGTTTTGTGGCATCATAAACAAAACTGTTGCGAATTGTCCTTCATTCTTCAATATTTATAGGTCGTTTGTTTTGATACTGCTCCCTGTTTCAACAAACAGCCCCATCCTCACACATGCTTAGGTGTACACTGTATGCAGAAAGGGTTCTTTTCCCACCCACCTACATATTCACTCACAATTTTCGTAATGTAATGTAGCGAAGCGCGGGGGTGATGTGCGGTGCGAGCTGCTATAGGTGGTAGCTGCGAGGTATATGAAGAGGAAAAAAGAGCTTTTGGGTTTTGTGTTAAAATTATTTTATAGCCGGGTTTTATATTAACGTCCATAATATTCGCACACTAAAATACTCGTATCACATTAACACGTTCCTGTCGTATAGGAAATTATTTTCGTTGTTAAAACAGATTGGTAAAATCCAAATATCTTGAGGTCTTTACTCTACAATCTCGCACTCATCATATCGCAACGGTGTTTTTGTGCCTCACTGCCGCTGCCGCCTGCTGCAAAATGGGTTGGTTGTATTGGGTTTGAGGTGTAATTTGGAGTTGGTTTTAATGTAGTAAAGCTGTTTTCAAAAATTATTGCCATTTCTGTAATGGAAGGTGATGTTTGCATTGGTGTATCTTATTTTAATAAATTAAATCCCAAAGGATTAATGATTTCATATTTCTAATTAGCGTTAATGAACGTATTACAATCCAAAACTCTCGCTCTCTGAGTTGTGTTTTGTTTTAAAATATTAACTCGCTTGCTAATGATATCGCTAGAGTGTTATTTTTATGTAAAATATTTTGTACTATCATAAAGCATCACTAAAGTTAGACCGTGGCTTTATATGGACTATGGAAATGTGTCATTTTTAGTTGTAAAAAGGTTTTCGAAATTTTTGGAGGGGGTAACTTATAAAACCAGAGGTGGTTTTTGCAGTTAATATGTACGGAAGTGTTTAGTAGTACCCACGGTGTGGGTATTCAAATAAAATGACTGCAATTAACTCGTTTTAGCCAACGCAAATATCTTTTTCATCAGAAATGATTGAGTAATTTCGTTTTAAACGAACCGACACGAATGACACGATGTGTTTTTTTTAACCTCATATTACTCAAAAATGTCGGGTTAAAGGAACGAACACGAACAATACCATTCTTTTTTTATCCCTCGAATGATTCGTGTAAACTCATATAAAGGTTCGAATCGAAGAGCTTGAGCTTTTCCATTGAAACAAAACAGAACCAACTTTCTCAACATAATTGAAAAATGAACAAATGAATTTAGAATCGCCAGGATCAAGTTGATTTCCGGAACACAAATAGTCAACACTAGATAAGCACACCCCACAGGCGGAAGACTTTTACTAAAGTGAAGCACATAAGGGCGAGAGTTGTGATCCCTTCGAGGCCACATTGATCGTGGAGGCGTAAAAAATGATGATAACAGTGCTTATAAAGGTAGTTCAGTTCCAAATTCGATTCTATTTGAAACATGCATCCAGGGCTGGCTGATCTGATGAAGGACAAACTAATTAAAATTACTTCAAAAGCAAACTGATACGTACACTTTCACGCCTACAAAACACCTGTTATAAGAAAGCTGAGGATAATTTTCTAAACGAAGAAACTAGTAAAAAAATAGGTCGCACCTCAGAACGGGGAGCCCCGGTCCTAGCGCCTTTCTTACAACCATGCCTTGAATGGAGGGGACCTACAAGTTTGTGCCGATTCCGAACGGCTAATCGAGAAAGCCCTCTTCATGGCAATGAATCTACTACAGAGGACTTGCCAATTCCTCGCGAAAGGGGATACCCATTGAAAAACATTTTTGCATCTGTTAGGGCTCGAACCACGAGCCGCTCGCGCAACAGGCAGACATGCTAACTATCACGCCTCGGGTATGCAAAAGAAGAAACACTATTTTTCAAAACAGAAAGAAAGTTAATCTATTTAATCTTAAAAATAGATAAGCATTGTGTTCCAAAATGGCTCACAGCTCTTACGTTTTTTGCTTCACAGTTTCATACCAGTGATCTGCCTGTGGGGCACTCCGCGCTGACCTCAGAACATATCGACAAGCCTCCCAACTTGGGGTTTCTTCATGTCAGAGGACAATTCTTAGCTGCGGTATTCGCATTTGGGCGTGCCACGAGTTTTTTGGTCTGTTTTCTTCTTTCCTGGTTGCGATTGTTTGGAAACTTTGTATGATATTGACTTTTTGAGGGAGTTCTCAGATTGTCTTCCGGGAACAAAATGTTTTTTATTGTTTTAAAATTATGTCATTCGAAGCTATTTATATCTTTTTAAATTTGAAAAAAAAATAAACTTAATCGCACGGCCTCCAAATTCGGATTCAGTTGAATATTAGCAAAAGCTAAAGAAATGGCAGAAGAAAACGATGTTCAATTCTTAAAAAACTAAAAAATCAATACAACTATGAAAGAGGTCCTATTTGGAAGCAACGGAACATCCTGAACATTTTTCACCGAAAAATAGTCGATGACTTCGCTGAAATCTGGTTTCCGTATAGTAAATCGCTCCCAATGCTTAGAAGACAAAGATTTAAAGTACGGGTTAGTCTCATCGTAGCTCGAAACCTATTTTTATTATAAATCTTCATTTTTGAAAATGAGATCTTAGCGGTGCGAACTATTTCAAAATCAAACATTGTCTCAACGCCTTCCAATTGCGTTAAAACAATGTTTGATTTTGAAATAGTTCGCACCGTAGGCCTGGAATTTTGATTTTGGAGAATTTGATAAGAAGTTATTTTTGTTTGAGTCGATGGAAGACAAATTAAACCAACTCATTACCAAAATTAGGTTCTAAATCTAATAAATCTCTACCATTGCCTCTGCTGCAGCGTTAAAATTGTCAGCATCCATCTCCTCGATGTGATTAAAAAATTCAAATCCGGAACGTACAGCTTTATACGACAATGCAATATTTTAGTAGGAGAATCCAACAGCTGATCGTTTACTGGGGCAATGTTGGATGTTTAGAATTTCTCCATTGGTGACAAATTTTTTATTTATTGAAGGTATGTGATTGTTCGTATTCGTCAGTCTGACACATTTTTTGGGCAGCTTTCGATTCCAGTTTTTTTTGGATTTCACGAATAATTTCAATAATTCTTATGCACTCATTTCTGATTCAAGAATCATTTCCTGGACTTGCAACATTTGGTTCGTAACACTGAATCATTCCAATATGTCATACAAAAGATTTTGAATAAACCCGTTTCGAGGCCTCTTCTCTTCTGCAGAAGGTGAGCTGCTTCATTCCCCGCGATTTCATTTCGCTCTTTATCAGAAGATATGTTGGTTAAATCTTCTTCGATCTCCAAATAGTCTTCAACTACGGCTTTCGTAGCTTCAACTAACGAGTGGCACTAAGCTTTCTCAAGACATAAGACTGTCAATTTTTTTTACACGATAATTTCTCGATCAGAAGAAGTCCGTATTGTTCTATACTTGCTGTGAAAAAAAACGTACATATATAAATTCAGAATGAAATCAAAAAATTGAACAGCTGATGGACAATCGTTGGAAGCTTCCTGTCCAGCCAACTTAAGAGAATGATCACAACATGGGAAAAACGACCGTAAATGCCCAAAAACATATAAGAGCCTGAGTCCCTTTGTATTTTTCAGTCATGACAGATGATTACAGCAGTGTCGTACAATTGGCCGCCGCACTCCATAATGTCTATATCAGGTGTGGCCAACTTGACTGGACCCAAGATCTCTTGTTCACTAACGAGACCCTGTGCGATCTACCAATTACATTCTATTAAAAATCTTAAATGAAACAGCATGTTTCGGTACACAATCATGTAGCATTTTTTATTTTACTAAGCGAAAAAACATAACTGTGAAAATTATACTTAGTATGTACTTACTACTTAACTACTTATTTACCTACAAATATATTAGTGTGAGCATTGAGTCTTAGTATCTTCCACTAGTTAAGCATAATCTGGTTTGTAGTTGGAGATTGCGAAAACGGTGTTTACTTTTTGTTTGCTTTAAGTAGGAAAACGCTGACTCACATAAATTTATGTTGAACCTAGACACGAATGAAGTTGTTCAACACATTTCTTCAAATTTGAATATTTTTCGTTGGAAACCAATGCCCAGAAATCTTGACCAGAGGATGACCTTGCTTAAATATTTCTTAAGCAAGGTCAGCAAGGTCGCAGCGCAGAGTAATAATTCCGTTTTGTAACATCATGTGCTCCATTTGAAATGTATCTGCAAATTTTGGAGCCAATTTATAGATATCACTATGATCAATGGAATTATTGAAGGGATAACTGATGAATTGAACCTCTCAATTTTTCTGATATCACCAAAGTGAATTTCGAAGTCTGCTACCCTTGCCTTAATTTCTGTCGTATATTTCTCAGAAATGAAGTTGTAGGTAGGATGTTTTTTTCATATGATCCCTGATGTTAACAAATTGTTCAAATTTTTTCTTTTCTATGTCAACTATCATAGACGCTGTTTGACATTGAAACGCTGCAATAGAACTCACTCTATTTTTTCTGTTAATGTTTTATTCTTGCCTTGTAGATTCAGATTTAATGTACTCAGTTTTCCAGTAAAATCTGCCAAAAAAGCTAATCACATTGCGAGTCTAAATCACACAATTTCTGATAATTATCACCCCTTTCATCAAGAAATTTTTATATTTTGTCCATTAGATCTCGAAATTTTTGTAAAAACTTGCCTCAACTATGCGAACATGCGCTGTGCTAGTAGGCACATTAAGAAAACAGATATCATGATTCATGAGGCACTCTGACGAAGATATGTACATTGTACATATAAGTATAAACACAATTTGTGGCTGATTTGTTTCGAAGTAACGGGCGTATGTACATATATGTTTTTAAGCAAGGTTTTCTAGTAAAAAGCGCAAAGTAGACAGTTTTTCTAGAACTAATTGTTCAAAATAGGTGACCACAATGGTAAATATTTTTATTGAAACTATTTAAGACGGTGTCTGGTCTACGTATTTATATTTTTTGCTTTGTCACGATCGACTGGACTAACAGTCGCGATCGACCGGTCGATCGCGATCGACCTGTTGGCCACCCCTGGTCTATATGATGGCCACGTAAAAATTTTATGAGAGCGTTTGAAGTGGCTTCGTCAGTATGACCGCAGTTTGGTAAAAAGATGAACAATCTTACTTATGGCTTTGATCCTTCCTTCTAGTATGGTCTGAACTTTAAAATTTGTTCCGAAGTCCCTGCCATGGGGGTCCCTCTTTTCCGAAAATCCTGGGCTGTAGCTCCGGTTGAATAAATAAATCAATAAGGTGGCGCACCCGTGGCGTAATGGTTAGCATGTCCACCTGCTAACTCAGAGGTTCGAGGTTCGTATCCTAGCAGAGGCAAAAATGTTTTTCCACGGGTATCGCCTATCGCGAGGAAGTCCTCCGCAAGTCCTCCGTTAGTAAATTCATTTCCATGAAAAGCGCTTTCTCAATTAGCCGTTCGGAACCGGTAGAAAATTGTAGGTCCCCTCCATTCCCTCAATAGGCATGGTTGTGAGAAATGCGCTAGACCCAGGGCTTCCTCGCTCTTTTGCGCCACCCTATTTTTTTTTTTATATAATAAGGTGGCGCAACAAAGCTCCGGGAGCATCGATGCGTAACAAAATTTAGGGACGTACGTAGAAGATTCCGAACGGAAAAGTGATAAAGCGCTCTTGATGGCATAGTTATTACTTATTACTCTCGGAGGACTTGCCAATTCCCCACTATAGGCCATAAAAGTGAAAAAACACTGGATTTTTCTGGAACTCGAAACTCGATCTCCCACTTTAGAGGCAGGCATGCCAAACATAACCATTGGGCCACCACTTTTGCCCTTGCAGATCAAAACTTATCTGTATAAGGAGACTAGTCAGTATGTTGCTGTACACATCTGGGAATATCGAGGTGAAACACGAAGAGGTCACATATTTAGATATAAAGGGTGTTTTTTTTTATAAAACAAATTCAAAATGAGATCAAACACGAAAAAATAAGTTTCATTATCATAGCATCGGTTTAAAATAAAAGATATTCTTGAGTCATTAGTGTTTAGAAATGACTTCAGGCATATGGGCCTAACGGGTAGCTCGAATGAAGCGCCATTGGGAAGTCCAATTTTCGACCACTTTTTGGAGCAACTGGGGCTATATTTCTTCAAAAGCATTGTTCTGAAGTAAGTAAGTAAGTTCTGGCAAAACGTACTGACCACAAATATACCGCCAATCGCCAAAATGACAATCACTAGACACACTGCAGCCAATTTTAAAATTTTAAGAGGTTTGAAAAAAATACTCTTTAGTAGCGAAATCGGAAAGTTCGGCGAACTGAACAATGAATTTCAATATAACCATTTCCAAACATTGTTCTACCTATTCATTGTGAAATAGTAAAATGTCCTGACTACAAACACATCGGTAAAATGGCTAACTATAGTCCAAAAAAATATGAACATTGTTTTCTAAAATTGTGCATCTATAAAGTGTCACGTTATGAACGCATGTACCTTCTTATAATAAAAATAAAAGTTATCATTTATGAAGATTAAATATTTCATCCATAATAAACCAGGCTTTTCGAAATTCCCATCTCATTTCGTTAGAATGGGCGTTGTATTCTAACTCAAAGTTCCACCTGCATTTTGTTACACTTCAGATGGACGATGCGTGTGTGAATACATTTAAAAGCTCATGTAAACAATATAAATTATCAAAACTTCTCATGACATCGTTAAATACCTATTTGACTAAAACCAAAAAGGTGCAGTTACATTTTGCACACATTTATGGCCTGTTCTTATCTGGATTTGGATTACGTTTGCTTTATAAATAGTCAAAGTTGACATTTTTTATTTCTCATTTTTTATCAGATTAATCTCACATTAAACAATATTAAAATAACAAATGTCATGCAAATTACATACACATATGGGTGCGCGCAGCACTCATTTATTTATTCAATTTAATTAAATCTATTCTGTAAACTATTCCTGCTTTGTGTAACGACATAAGTAGGTACGAGTATTATTATGGACTTGAAGCTTACATTGAAACTCAAATAACTACTTATGCCACTATACACCTCCATCATGTGCACGCATCTATTTCAAGGATATGATTTGACTTTTGTGTCGTTAATTGTAAAACTTCACCCAGCTTTTTATGTGCTTTATTTATTTTTCTTCTTTTTTTTCTGTTCAACAGCGAGAAAAGATAAATATCTGACGACATGCAAACATGAAAAGCAACAAGGAAGAGCAGCAGCACACGCAGTTATTCCACAAAAAAAACATTTTTCTGTTTTGTTTTTGCAAAAAAAAAAAAAAACACACTCTGTGAGCGAAGAGTATACATGCTGAAAGGACATTTGTTTCTTGAAGATAATATAATGACTTGTAAAGTCAAGCAAGGATATTAAAAAGGAAAAAAAAAAACACTTAAACAAAAATCTACTTTCTCTAATTGAAAGGAACCGTTGCACCCTCTTGCCCACACTTCGAAAAAAAAAAAACAACAACCAACCAAAGACAACTCTCCAACATTGAATAAGTGAAATACATAAACAAAAAATACATAAGCAGCGAAGATGAATTACGATATCCTTTTAATAAAATTATTTTCCACTAAATATGGTGCGGGAAATGGTTGCTTGACATCGTCAATGATACGGCTCTACGGACAAAAAGACGTGAGCCAAATTTTTAAAATAAATCATCGACCCCAGCCGCATTTTAATAAAAAAAAAAATAGAATTAAAAAAAAGAAACCAGAGAAAATTCGATGTCAGTGTCCTGAGTGGAACACGCAATAAATCACTCTTCAACAAGGACTTCTCCATCCATCCCACCCCTCCTGTCTGTTGTCTTATTAGTAACTTATCAAATCGTGTAAATGTCAGCAGTGGTTCTGTTTTTTACGGCGGGCGATCAATTAATCCGGAGATTTTCGAATAATCGACGTAGGGTTGATTTTGCAATATTAAGGCATTTTCGATTGTAAAATCAAATCTATTTGTTGTCAATTCAAAGGCACACACACACAAGCGACTCAAATAGAAGGCGATGACAGAAGAAAAATGAATTATTGCAAGAAATAAAATAAACAAATTAAAAAAATACGGTAGTGCAACAGTATGGAAACATCAGCACCCAATGCATTTCAAGAAGTACAATTTCATGCGGATTTCGAACGGCCAAGTAAAAAAGAGGCTGTCATGTCAGAGTGCAATTACTCTCGGAGGACTTGCCAATTAATCGCGAACGGTGCGATACCAGTGAGAAATATTTTTGTCATTGATGTTTGTGGGATTTGAACCGCGACCCTCGCATGTAACAGGCAGACTTGCTCACCATTACGCCACGGTAACCTCAAGTATCGCTAAATAAGATTGAGAAATTCGACTCATTTTTCAATCTTGTTATTATTAATCAGTAGAATGGTAGTGGACACAGTTTCCGACTGTTGATATGCATAAATTCATTATAAATAAATACTCTTCGATGGGCACTTTCAATTTACTACGGATTAGGTACGTTGGAATGTTTGTTCCGATTTTTAATAATTTTTACTCTGATAGTACAGATCTTCTCTTGAAGTAATGCATAAGCTTGATTGTGTTTCAGGGATAAAGGTTAGAGCTTTGAGGATCCCTAATAATAATGGTCACTGATCAAGTTACAAATCACAATTATGACTTAGATCCTTCCTTCTAGTATGGTCTGAACTTCAAAAATGTGAACTTATAAAAGTGTTTGTTTCAGAGACGATATTCTTTACTTGCTATCAAATAATGAAAAACCTAATTAAATTTTATAATAAGTTAAAGAAGTTCAGCCAACAAGACTCCAATTCAATTGTTATAAGTCAAAAGAAACACCTTATAGTCTTGTCTAACAAGACTATAAGGTGTTTCTTTTGACTTATAACAATTTAATTAAATTTTTTGTCAGGTTCGAATAAAAAAGAAAGCCAATTTTTTAAGAGGAATTACTTTCGCCATTCGCTTCTTTTTTAGGTTAAGAAAGCGATTTAGAAATAAAATCCTTTCTAGAAATCCCCTTTATAAGACCTTGGTCATCCCAGCCCTGCTATACGGCACGGAAGCATGGACCGTATCTAAAGCGGATGAGAACACCCTTGGTCGTTTTGAACGAAAAATACTCTGAACGATCTTTGGTCCGGTATGTGGAGACAATGTGTGAAGAAGAAGATCAACGCTCCGGCTCGACGGGTTTTCGACAGCACATTGCAATGATGTCGTGATCAGGAGAAGACCTGATCCTGATCTTTGGGTGGCGCAAAGAATGCAAAACTCGAGAAAGCTCACCGGAATTAATTTATTCAACTATCGCGTGCTTTGTGAGCTGACAAAAAATAAATAGAAACTGCGGCTTGCTTTGACAAGCAGTCAGATGAAAGTTTGTTTATGTGTTGGTGTTCACTCCCTTGCACCTAAACAGAAACGGGAGTGAAAAAATTACTCCAAAATGTGTCTCCAAACCGCATTTTGGAACATGTTTGGGAGTGATTTGAAGACTTTATCTATCAGATCTGACATAAAAACTCTCCAATTCACTCCCGATTTGGTTTTTGGAAAACGACATAAATTTGCATCAGGATAGCATTTTCCATTTTACAATTAAAACCGCATAGAATTTATTGCTTCAAAATCTCATTGCCGTCTTATTTGTCGAAGCAAAAGCTACTAACTATGCAGCTGTCTACGAGTTGCCTTTGTAAATTATGAGGAATTTGATCATCCAAAAGTTTTGATGATCGAAATCATTCAAGTCTGAGTCTGTGTGAAAACTTTGCATTTCTCTTTCTACAGTGGTGCCGTGGAATCATAAGCTAGCAGTGTAGGAATGATGTTGATATTGGGAAGATCGGGGATGATTTCTCTCTTAAAAAGATGTAAATACAAATATTTAAAAACTTTAGTGAATCAAGAGAGATGGGTATTTTTATATTTTCAGTGTGAACAGCTTTTCGAGTTTGAAAGAGAGATCTTGTGGTAAAGTTGTGTTGCTTGAGAACGTACTTTGCTGCCTATGCCTCCACAGCACCAAACCACGATCGAATGATCTATCGATTTAAATGATCGGATCATTAAGTAAACCGATACTTGATTGATTCGAACTTCGAAAATGATCGATTTACGCAGGCCTTGTGGACTTGCATTGGAGATACCAAATATCTTTTACAGTTCTCGGTATGTTTACTGTTTTGAAACATTTGGCAACTTCTTATCTGGTAATAATCTTGAAGGCTTGATTAGTCCGAATGTGTACATCGAGTGATCTCAAATCTCATTTGAATATTTCCGAAAAAATACATAATATTTTGTTAATGTTCAGTAAACATTTGCGTGTCTTGTACACTCAGGAAACTATTTTGTTTTTGTAAAAAAAGCCAGTAACGTTCCTTCCCTTAAATCACTCAGCTTTAAAATCAGGCAATCCCCATTAAATAATTAAAACCTTGCTCTAACTATTCTGACTATTCGCAAATGCTTGACATATTGCGGGATTTGTTTTGGAAGTAATCTGAATCAAGTATTTCTAGACAAAAAACTAAATTTTCAGTTCAAAGAAACGTTTGCATTTAATGACCCAATTTGAAGGTAAGAGTGATGTTGAATAGCGTGTTAAGCGCACTGATTTATAGCTTGTGCTTTGCAACCACCTCTGTTGTAATAAAGGGTTTTCCAATAAAAATGACATGATTTCTTTAAAAAAAACACACTTATTGGTAAACAAAATTATAAATGTATTTTTATTTCACGTGAAGTATACAATAAAAATTTAAATGAAACGTCATTCAAATGGCCTTAACGACTTCTTCTGCAGCAACGAATTCGATAAACCCAATTTTGGAACACATTTTCCACTAAATCAAGTCGTTTGTTATGAATGGCACGTTCAATGTTGAATAATCGAGTCTCCAAACTTTTCTTGCAATAATTCAATTGTTGCATTTGCTGTGTGGCACGTAGCTCCGTCTTGTTCGAACCAAATGTTGTCAAGATCAACTTCTTCTAATTTCGGCCATAAGAAGTTAATTATCATCGATCTATACCGCTCTCCATTGTGAGTAACGGTGTTACCAGCTTCATTTTGAAAGAAAATGATTTTCTTAAAAAAATCGTTATCATTTTCAAGTTGTTCCAAAGCAAAATCAGCAAATTCACTAAGTTTATGGAAGTCCAAAAGCTTTAGTTCTTGAGTGAGAACGATTTTATTGGATGCAAACCAAAATTTTTTCTCAAAATCCGCTAGGATGTGGTTCGAGAAAATGGAAGTAAAATGGCGAAAGCGAAAAGTTGCAGTTGGAGACCGATTATTTTGATAATAACTTGAAAACGTGGTTCATGCGTATATCCCTCCATGATGAAATTGTAAACATTACTGAATACTATGAAAACAAATGACAGATCATGTCGAAACATCAGAAATCAAATCATATCATCGCTCTATTGGATAACCCTTTTCTTAAAAGTATTTATTTATTTCAAATTGAATAAATAAATATTAGGACAGAGCATTTGGAGATGCGTCAGAACCTAGTACAGTTCTTCCGAACAATCTTATGAGAAATCGAGGGGACTTACGTTTTTCTGCATTTTTTATATGGCAGTATTATTTTTGGCAGCTCCTCACGAAAGGTGATATCTACAAAAAACCTGATTGGATAATACTTGGAATCGAATCCTAACCTAACAAGCAATAGAAAAGAATAGCTAACCATTACACCAGGGGTCGAATCACCGCATCAGTGATCGAGAATCGAGAGAGTGAGTACTGTTTTTCTTTCAAAATTCGCTCTATATTACACAGCATCAGCCTTCTGTTCATTTATCGACTTCAATTCGTTCAAATACTTATGAAAGACATTCGAATTGTGGTATTTAAGTGCTCGATAGTAAGTAAAAGTGCGAGAAGTAATGCCAAAAACACATAATTCAGTGACGTATTACTCGATCACGTGTGCGGTAATTCGACCTCAGAGCTACGACCAAAAAACTTTACATGCTCTTTTTTAAATTTTTTAATAAATTTTTTTCAATCAGAAAGTGAAAATCTATTGAAAAAATGTATAGCTCAAGATTTTAGTATATTATGTAGGTTAGATCAAACTCTTAACGTTTTCATGTTATGATGAAATGTATGCCTTCAACAAAAGACATCCAACTGAATGATAGTTAGTAGCTCATAGTCTTTTCTGTCGTTTAATGGCGAAGAAATCTCCTTACACTCACAAAAAAATAATAAAAAGACATTCTTGAAAAGCAATAAAAAACTAACTAAAAAATACACTGTTGTCATCATGCGTAGGTGTAAGGTATACAAAGAGAAAACACGCAGAGCCCTCTACACCCAATGATTTATGTTATTGAATTGACCATTGTCCTTTAAGATTTTTCTCTCGCCATCATCGCCATCCTGTTGGCATGTTCAATATGTTTGTGGATCGTCCTTTGCGGAATGTCTTCTTGGTAATAGTTTACAAATGAAAAGGGTCAGCTATAAAAGGTCGTCTGGGACAGTTTTACCCAAAATATGTACATAAAAGGGGTTGAACACGATGTTAATCGGTAGTCAATGATACCGAGGGCGTGAGTAAACGCTCTGACAACCTGACCTGTTGAATCTTCGAAAAGGGGTTCAATGATGGGATGGCAGTTGTAGAGGTGTACACACGACGACCCTTCCGAGGGGACCTTTCTTTGTCTTTTCACCGTCAACACAAAAGAGCACAGAAGGAATTTCCCAATTTTGATTCGAAGAAAACAATAATAATCGACATTCCTTGCATGCCTCACAACCTAATATACTTAAGACACACTTTCAGCACAAACATCTTGAGGATTACCTATATGATTTATGCAAAAGGATGACAAATCCACACCGATAGAATACCGCACAGACATTCCTCGAGTACTCCACTCACATATATCACTCCAAAGCAGTACGTCTTGAGAATGGCAAAAGAAATGATTATTTTTCTCAATAGTATATTGAGAAGACAAAAAAACAAAAAAGAAGGGCAAGTGGCAGATGATCCAATAAGCAACGCAACCTCCTTCACCAAAAAGGATATTTCCTATTTCTCGTTGTCGAAATGAAGGGATGGCAATGGCAAATGGCATAATATGACATAATATGTTTATGAATGCAATCAGTGATTTATGAGGATTGCCAAAAGTACGCATATTCTTTTGATTTATGACTCGCCCCCTCCTTCTGCAAATCCACTCTCGAATTGTGGAAAAAATAAAGGATATTTGCGGTTTTACGTTTCGAATTTGATTTATTTACTTTACGCTGTTATATGAAAGGTGGGGGCGTAAGTTATAAAAAAATGAGTCTTGCCACTCAATAGTGGTGTCATTGGTGCGACAGCCTCGCCCAGTCACATGTTGATATGCAGGGAGTCAATTAATTAATGGCATCTCTCATAACACACATAAACAGTTACGGACCTGCACAACACAAACTAATTAGAAGTCAAAGTTTCTATGTGGGCATACACACCTTGATTTTGAGTATTCTATGTCATCCCACGGGTAATAATGATGGGTGGAGTTGTTGGTTGTATATAGCCGTTAGCCAGGACTATTCTATAACTTTGTATAGGCTCATCATTGGTATGTATGTTCACGTTAGGTCTCAGTAATTTATTCATTTGTTCATTAGCCGCGCAGTTGATTAATCAATTTATTGCAATAAAAACGAAGGCCAAGCACTTTCCTCAGTCGTTACTTTATTTTTTATAGGCTTGGCCAGCTTTACTTCTATATGAGTATGTCCATCATCATCACTAATTACTTGGATATTTACCAAACAAAGGAAATATATTTCTCTACATACCTATCTACCTACGTACTATACCGGCGATGTGCTTATAAATCGCTGTTATCACCTGTGGGTGATCAATTAGCAATTACTAACCGCCTGTTGATGTCCTTTTAAGGTGCGGATCTCCACGACTGTATTAAATGGATGTGAGCAAATAGCTTGACTAGAGTAATTGAAGTAATGATGGGTGCGGTTTTGATAAAAATGCGTTCAATAAGTCATACAAATATACTGATAGAGACAAACAAACTGACAGACAGATGGTACCAAGGTGTACCTACACCAGACAACATTCCAAAAAACTTCTGTTTTGTTTTATCGATGTTCAATTTGATTTTGAAAGTAACTCATTGAAAATACTAAGATTTAAATCGATTTACACTCACATATCCACCATGGTTAATAAACCAATCCTCATTTATTATTGAACTAAACGCTTTTAGTTGGTACCCGTTGCATGATAGTGCGAAGCCTAGGCTTTTCTGCAGAAAATTGTGTTTTAAGTTAATTTAAATTAAAAAAAAAATCGGCAAAAGTAAATGGAATGCTTAGCTTAAAAATCCGAAGGAGCTCGTTGGTATAAATTATGAAAAGAAGTGGACTCAACTTACAACCTTGAGGTAGTCCTAACTGAAATGCATATGAACAATACCAGTACCTGATGACTCTTATTTAAGCTCTCGTTTACGCAGTTAGCAAATTCACCAGTTAATTGTCCTGTATTTCTGTTTTTCTGGAACCCGTATTCGCTATTGTTAATGAGAGAGTGTTTTTCAACAAAGCTCTGTAACCCACTAATAATAATGCCTTCTAAGCACTTTTCAAAGACCGGCAGTATTGAAATTGGTCGGTAATTTGATAATAGATCTTTAGCTCCGCTTTTATAAATTGGTTTTATCACAGCAGTCTTAAGTTGTTTTGGTGTTTTTGCTTCGGTTAAAGTTAGATTGATTATTTTACACAAGTTTGGAGCAAACAAATCGGCATACTTTTGTATGTCAATTGCCTTGATACCGTCAATGCCATCAGGTGACTTATTCGACCCAAGTGACTTTGAAATTATTTTCACCTCGTCTACATTTATGGCATATGCGAAGATTGTGTTTTGTCTACATGCTAATTTCTGTTGTTTGATGTTTGAATTACATTTGTGAATTAATTTGCACTTTTGCAGTTTGTGAAGCAAAAAACTCACCAAAATCGTTAGAAAGCGAATTGAATCCCCACTTAGAAATTGTTTATCAGTGTCTTATCAATGCTCTTTTTGTTTCTTACTTTGATTTCATTTATAAGTCCCCAGGTTTTCCGCGGATCTGCTTTGAACTCCATAAATATATATTCTTGTTGATTTTGTTCTGTAGGGTCTTGTATTCTGTTTCATAATTATTGTTTGAGCTATTATTTTTCCATTTCCTGTATAATCTGTCTCTTTTTTTTACACTAAGCAATGAGTTCCGGTGTTATCCATGGAGGTTCATGTTGACCGGCAGGCTCATGGTTCAAATCCTAATAGAAGCAAAAATGATGGTATCACCTTTCGCGATTGGCATGTCTTTAATTCATTGCCATGAAAACGCTTTCTCGATTAGCCGTTCGGAATCGGCAGAACATTGTAGGTCCCCTCCATTCCCTTTCAAGAAAATGGTTGTGAGAAATGCGCTAGGCCCCGGGGCTCCTCGCTCTGTTGCGCCATCCTATTTACTTATTTTTAAACGCCTAACGTAAAAGCAACACCAATAATGAATTCTTCCGTTCGCTATACAACGAAGTCACATAAGATCTATAGACAGAGGAACGTATGAAGACAATTATGTTCGCAGGCGGCTCAAAAAAAGTAATAGCGTTTCATATACAGTTACTCTCGAAAAAGGCTCCATATTAAGTTTTAGGCTTCTCGTTAAACAAGTCTGTTTTTGCTGCAGAAGCATTTGCAATACTTGAACCCACCAAAAGAACAATCCTGCTACGAAAAAACACGGTTTTAGTTACAGACAATTATTTATGCCATCCTTAATGATAATTACAATGCTGCTATTTTGGTAAAATCAAAATAATGTGGGTCACTGGTCACCCAGGTATACAGAGAAACGAGTACGCTGAAGAAGCAGCTACCATGACACACAAAGTGTCACAACTTCTCTTCGACTCAACATCAAAAATATTGTTCCAACGCATTCAAAACTATAAACCTAACTTTCAGACATTTTGTATCTAAATACCATGTTTTAAATCTTACCCCTATACTAGTAACGAAGCTAAGTGTGGATTAAGCCGATAGCCTCAGCTGCTAGTCCTTTAAGAATAAAATTAACTTTGAAACAAATTTTTAATCTTTCACTCTTAGGAGGTATATTTTTGGACGATTGAAAAGTTGATGTTGAGAATAAAGTTGACAACTATAGAGGTATTTGCAAACATTCATGTATTCCGAAAACTTTTTGAGAGTATGTATTGTCAAATCTAAAATTGAGTTTCATATTAAGGACGAGTTTCAGAAAGGTATTGTCACTAATCCTTCAATTACATGTAATCTGAGGCAATTTACATCAGTTACCATCAATTCTATTGAGAAAGGGTTACAAGTTGACACCATTCACACTGACTTTAGCAAAGCCTTCGACTCTGTTAAAAATTGGGTTCTCATAAAGAAATAAGAACACTTTGGTTTTCACTCTTTTTTATTGAAATGGATTTCATCTTTTGTACTTGGTAGATCTCTAAAAGTTTGCCTTGGCAATCGTTTTTCTTGGCTGATACCCAGCACCTCTGGAGTTCCACAAGAAAGCTATCTTGGACCAACCCTATTAAATTTTTATCAATGATATGGTTCAGCATTGATCCTTATCAATGTGGTTTTAGACCAGAGAAGTCCACAATAGACCAAATTTTCACATTACGGCAGATCTTGAAAAAACCTGAGAATATAATATCGATATTCATCATCTCCTTATCGATTTCAAGACCGCGTATGACAGTATTTACAGAGAAGAGCTGTACAGAGCCATATCTAGTTTCGGTATTCCTGCAAAACTCGTACTACTATGCAGGATGACTTTGGAGAATTCTTTGATGTCGAAAAAGGTAAAGGCAGGCAAGGCGACAAACTGTCATGCAATTTCTTCAACATCAAACTTGAAAGGGTTGTAAGAAACTCTAACGTCAACACCAGAGGAACAATATTTCAAAAGTCTGTACAATTACTCGCCTATGCAGACGATATTGACGTAATGGGAAGAAAAAAGCGTGATGTAAAAGGTGCTTTTGCGAGTACTGAAACAGAAGCGTCAAAAATGGGTTTGATGGTTAATGAGAGCAAAACGAAGTATATGTTGTCATCAAACAAGGACATAGAACATCGACGGATAGGACAAAACTTCACAATAGACAGACATAACTTCGAAGTAGAACAGGACTTCGTCTACCTAGGATCCGCTATAGACACGGACAACAACATCAGTGCGGAGATCAAACGGAGAATAACTCTTGCCAACCGTAGCTTCTTTGGGTTAAGAAGGGAATTGAGAAACAAAACCATTTCTAGAAAAACCAAGGTGACCTTGTATAAGACCTTGATCATCCCAGTCCTGCTTTACGCATTGACCTCATCGAAAGGGGATGAGGAAACCCTTGGTCGTTTCGAAAGAAAAATTCTCCGAATGATCTTTGGTCCCGTATGCGAAGACAATGTGTGGAGAAGAAGATACAACAACGAGCTGTATGAGCTGTACCGCGACATGGCATTGCAGGGAAATCGCGGAAGGGGAAGACCTCGTCTTAGATGGCGCAATCAAGTGGATGAAGACCTCAACCGACTTGGAGTGCGAAACTGGAGAGAGCTCGCCCGAAATCGAAGTCGTTATAGAAGGATGTTGGCTGAGGCCCAGGTTCACCCCGAACTGTAATGCCCACCTAAGTAAGTAAGTAAGCTGTTTTTAATTTAGCTGTGTCAGCTACATATATATGGATGTTGAGATGGCAATGCCCTCGACCAGGTCTAACGCAGTGGGACGCGATGATTTTCCATCAAAATTTATAAAATTAATACTTCCACTTGTTTTTCCTAACCTGGAACACATATTAATTGGAACACATATTAATTTATTGCCAATTCATTGAAAAATGTAAAAATGCAAAAGTTCTCATAATCCCAAAAAACCATCAAGTCAAAATTTGCTCGGAATTTAGACCCATCAGTCTTTTATCATTTCTGTCGAAAACGTTTGAAAAAATACTGGCTGAACAAATACATATGTACAGTAAAGTTTGAGCAGGATCAATAGCAAGCATATCGATATGACAATTAGGGTTTCGAAAAAAGCTCAGCTGTAACTTCTGATTTAAGGAGATCAATGGATAGTGATGAAATCAGTGGATTGGTCAAGCTGGATTTTTTAGAGCCTTTGGTTGCATCGTGTGGAAGTTAAAAAATAAAGTTCAATTTACGTGCTACGCTCTTTTGCTAATCCCTACTTATTTAAAAAATAGCTGGTAACAAGTCGAAACAGAGTTTGGAAAGTGTTACCCATTTCTTGTCAACATAGGTGTTCTACAGAGATCTGCTTAAGACTATCTTCTTTCGTGCATCTTCATAAACGATCTCTCTGATGTTATTGCAAATATTCATACGTAATGTTCATATGAATGCAGAAGATGTAACAATTTGTGTGGCCCGAGTAAATGAAGACCTGTAAAATATTCAGTGGTGGGTTGAGTTAAATAAATTAAGATTGAACCCATTGACATCTATCGAAATGGGGTGTTCGAGAAAAAAAAACAAGTGTTATTGTGATTCAGGCATTGTATTCATAAAATTCGCCCTCTCAATCCAACTTCCCAAACAGTTTACATGCATTGAAAATGCAAAAGTGACAGATGATCCTTTCAAGGTAGTTGTTTCTATTCCAAATTTTTTTTTTTCAATGATTTAAACATTTTCAGGATATACATATGCTGACTAAAAAATTACTTCCAAATTGAGTTGATTTTTTTCTTAAAACTCAACAACTTGAAAATATCTGCCAGCGAAACCAATTTATATTCCTTTGCGAAGACTATTGTAACGGAATCCAGCGCTGTCCTTTCTTAATACCATAAATAATTGCATTCAATTAAATGTACGCATCCAGCATTACTCCGGGTGCCAGGATAAAAAGATGCCTGATTAAGGACGCAATGACAGGGAAGAAAAATTTAATAGTTTTCAATTAGGAATTGCCGTCGCCTCCTTTCTATCTTATTTCACATTTTTCTTTTTTCCCATTGAACTGATTACACAAGTAGTCGCTCTCGCTACGTTCGTCCTCCATATATTTAGTAGAAGTGTACACGAGTACATCTCGCCTATGCGTTTGGCTTTACCCATGCTTGAGTTGAGAGATGGAGATGGAACAAATGAAGTCACGATTTGCAGTCTCTTTCGATTTTTTTTTCTCATTCCTGCTTTTTTTTGCTTTCCTCCTTAATTTCTCTTAATTTGAAAAAATGAAGGCAAAAAAAAGGTCGACTCAAAATACAAAAAAAAAAAAAAGAAAAGAAAAGAAAAAGAAGCGTTGAATTTATTTTATTTTTTATCTAATGAGAAATCGTGACAGTCGCGTAGATCTTTCTGCATACAGTGGTGACATTCTATTCACTCTCTGTCTATGACGGCGCTAAGTGAAATTCCAATTGAAGTTAAATGAGCATGCATTAAAGGCGAGCAAAATAAATATAAATTTTCCGAATTAGTTTTCCTCCTGGGTAAAGGGTGTAGGGTGAGGGTGCTCAGCTGCTGTCTAAACTTTGGTTGGAGAAAAAACAACACGTCAAAGGATGTTTTCATTTTAAACCTGTTCTTCAAGCGATACGCCAATAAGGCTTATACTTAAGTCCACATTCCACATTTGAATTGACTTTAGACAGCTCACATTGCTCTCGAATTGATTGGGGTATGTATATATGTTTTCATGCCTACCCTCTGAACCTCTCCGCAAAAGTGTCAGAATGAAAAATTTGACTTTTAATAATTTGAAAATTTTTGTCTTATTTTTGCTCTTCTTGTCCGATTTAGCTGACGAAAGTGTACTATGCATTGTTTTCTGCACTATTTGTTCTAAAGGTTTCCTCTGTTTGATTCTACCAACGAGACGCTTATAAATATCTGGGTTTATGAAAAGCTGTAAGCACAAGTACCTTCTTTTAGAGCTCGAAGGCACTGCAATTATTCTATCAGCCTGAAGCTAGCCATAAACGACGAAAACGCTCGTTTGCCTTATCCTACAGATGCAAACAGTTAAACGAACATTCGCTTCTGTTAATTCTTAAGTGTCTGCTTGCTACGTAAGAGTTGGAATTCCAATTTGTATTTCGAGAAATTGGCAAGTCCTCCGAGCATAATTACACTGCCATGAAGAACGCTTTTTCACTAAGCCGTTCGAAATCGACTAGAAAATTTGTAGGTTCCACACAGGGTTGAGCTCCAAGGATGCCCTAGCTCTCTTTTTGACTCACTTGTAGGACCAAAGTTAGTAATTTTTTGTTTCTTCTTCTCTTCCTTTTCGGTATTACTAGCATCTTGATCGCGATGTACTAAATCGATGGCAACCAAAATCGCACTGCGGCTCAAACAATGCAATCATTGGAGAACAGGCATATAAAACCACAGAATCAGGACAATAAATACCAAGATTGACATTCAAATTAACTACACCCGAACGCATACTACTATCACACAGTTGCCCTACAAACATCTCAACAAGTGAATGCTCAAAAGAAAAAAGGGTTTAAAGGCAAATCATGTCTTCATATGTACAGATGGCATATCCTCACGTTGATTGATCAAAAACGCATCCAGATTTTGCCAATGCCTTCCAAGTAGATGTACTTGCAGTCTATTAAGCTAAAATTAATCAACACACCATCGACATCTTCATAGACACCAAGGCATTGTAACATAACTGGTGAAGTGTGAAATGACGGATAAGCTGTTCAAAATCGGGTCAGCACTCGAATCCAGCGAGACCAATACCTCTGTACTGAAACGACTACCGACCGAATGAAATTCAAAAAACAATTCCAAGAAGAAAGCAGAGTTTTTACTCCAGATTAGCAGGCTTTTGCTCCCAACCTTAACTGGCATCCTCACCGAAAACATGATGACATGAGAATGTCACGATGAAAAGGCAGAGAAATATTCAATGCACTCTCTCCTCTGTGAGTGCATATGCTTGCCCCACACTAGAAAAAAAATCTTTCGTAGAATACTTCTTCGACGAACTGGCCGACATTCCAAACCCCCAACAGAATCTTAAAGATCATACAGGTCTCCAAATAACTCAGTAAGGTTTAGTAAGGTTTCTCAACCTCAAAATAGTCTCAAAATCTCTTTTCATTCCACGTGTTTTAAGGATATCGTGCGTACATTTTTTTTCTACAGCATACTTTTGGTCTGTCTGCATCCAATGGAGGCATGTCATCTACGGTTGTGCTCTTTACAGATCCAATCGTTGATTGAAGCCCTCACTGAAGACCCATGCAGACCTAGCGACAGTTTAGGTGGTGAGAAAGCTCTCTGAGATCCTTGTCTAGCGAGTTCATCGGCGATCTCATTTCCAGTTATGCCGTGATGGACCGGAACCCAAATGAGCCTCAAGGAATTTAGTCTTCCGACCGTATTCAGAGAGCTCTTGCGTTCCTGGATCACTTTCAAAGTTGTTAGAGGGTTGAAAAGGGCCTTAAGCACAGTTTGGCTGTCGCTGCAAACAAAGATACTTCTCCCCGTCCATCCATTGTTCGTGATGTGGCTTAAGGCCATTAAGAAAGCATATGCCTCCGCTTGGAAAACGGATGCGGATGATCCCAAAGAGAGAGGCGTGCAGTCGTATGTCGTCGTTCTCCACAAAAGCACCAGCGCCAGACCACTCGTCGGTTTTGGAGCCATCTGTGAAGATTCGATAACAGTTCTTTCCAGGCTCAGATTCTGGAGCGAACCAGTTCTGAACCGAGAAAAGTTGACTGAGTAATTTTGACGCAGTTTGAGCCTTGGGATCACCGTGTCAGATGGCATATCCATTAGACGTGCGTCAAAGCAATCGCTTTAAAATATATAACGATACCAATAGCTTGGAACGGAGACTGCTAGGTTGAACCGGAGACAACAAGTCCAAAAGTCTAAACAATCTTACTATAGTTTATATATTCTATGGTAATATTCTTTTTCATTCTGATCTGGAAGGGATCGCAACACTTCTACTCATCTACACATTCAAGATACGCCCGTGGGCCACTCGGTAAGCTCCTAATATCAATGTTAAGAGCTCGATTAGATCGTTCAAAGACTTCCTTAACAAAATACACCGAAGTTTATTGCCTTATTTTCTGAAAAATCACAAAAAAAACCCAAATTTGTATCCACAACTTATTTACTTGCAAAGAAATAAACAACTGGGAGTCTTAAGGCTAAAATTTGGTTAGAATAATAAAATTAACATCCCACGTCCGTTTTATTCGAGACATGAAATCCATAAAATGCAAATGGCAAGAATTACTTTCAAGCTACTATCGGAAGCTTCAAGCTTTTGAAAACTTCAAAAAAGGAAGCAAATTGAGAATATTAGTTACTTGCTCATATTTCAATTAACTAGAAAATAAACGTTTAATACAAATAAATTCTTAGTTCAAATATCAACCCGTAAAGATAGCGTTCCTGTAAAACCTGGCCAATTACAATGAAAAATACCAACATTGTAGTTTACCAAACTCGTGATCATTCTTATTGGCAATACTACCAAATTCAAAGAATAAATCAAGTTTAACGCACGTGGGAGTGCAAAAAAAACCTCAACAGCCATACAATAGATTCCTTTATTCGAATTCTCCCACTACGAAAGGGTGCGTGAAAATGTCCAATAAATTCCAACCCTTCTTTTACTCGACAACAATGATAACGGCAAATAAAGAGCAACAAATAGAAAAATTTCCATTCATCCAATGTCGGCGGGGTGATCAACAGTTAATAATTTTGCGTGCGGTTATTATGTTCTTATTTTTTAATATTTATTACCAGAAATTCTGTTCACATGGACAAACAAATTGAATTCTTTTCATTTGTCGTCTGACTATCAAGGGGATGGAAGCGAAATTGAAGAATTATATTTTTTTCTTTTTTAAATTAGCTAAACAGCCCAAGGCAGTTGCAAACATCGACCTGGCTGCTTCAAACAGCACAAAGCAATGTGTAAGGCCACACCAAATTAACGATGATTTGTACTCTCTCCTCTACCGTGTTCATGGTGGATATGAACCACTGCCCAGCCCATCCACGGATGGATTCAGGTTGGCTGACTGCATCCACTACCGTGTAACGAGGGAAATGAATAAATGATGGCATATCTTCTTTGTCCAAAGAGCCTTCATCCTTAAGGCGACATCGTGTCTTTTTCCAGCAGCAATCAGCCAAAGCGAGATAGAATCAGAAAAATATAAAAAAAGAATCAACAAACCAAAGCAAAGGTCTTTTTCATTGTGTATACTTGTGAATTGTGACCAGAGCAATAATAATCATCAACTATTCACCTGAGTAATGATCTGATTCTTTTCTTTCTTGCTTCTGGTGCAATCTGTCTGTGCTTTGCTGCTTTCATTCATTCAGTCAGTCAGTCAATAACTTGAGAAAGACCAGAGATGATGAATGGAGTCGGAGTGAACTTTCCACTGCAGGTTACTGCAATCGATTGAAGACATAGGAAGCTCCTTATTAGTCATTCCCTTTCATGTGACAACATTCGTTGAATCATTTACTGAGCAATGCAGCAGCAGGAATTACTTTGTCCAGTTGGAATTGGACTTACTTGGCTTTCGGAGCCAATTACACAGGCTATGCGCAGAATGACACCCTTCGGGATTGTACTTTTGGGTACTCTTTACATTTTGCCGGCAACGAAAGTAAAGGAAATTGTTCAATAGCAGTGCTTGGCAATGCGTCTATACTTTGAAAGTTTGTCTTTCAAGTAGAAAGTATTGAACTTTGAGAATCGCATGCAACCATGAATAACGATAAAAGTTTAAAATATATAACGAGCCTCAAGAGGAACATAAAATGTTCTGAGACTGTTCGCAAGAAAAAACAATCACAAGTCTCCTTCTTCTTGGCGCGAATTTGTTCATGACAAGCACACATGGTGGCAGTTGGAAAATCAATAAAGATTAAAGACACTTAGAACAGACTTACCTGGTGTTTAATCTCAGAGAATCCTTTGAGCTTAGCTGCCCTCCAATTAATTGCTAGAAGACATGAATCGTTGGTGTCCCAGGCGTATAGCAAATCATCTTTGCATTCCAACAAGTTTTGTGTTCTACCCGAGTCGATTGGCAAACTTGACCGGATTTTCTCAAACATGAGAGATTTATTGAAGTTCATGATGTCGGTGGTATACATTATTGAGGATAAACGATAGGAAAGCACAAACTTAAATCACGAAATACGATACAATATTTTGTTTAAACAAAACAGAAAACACTTTAAATGTGAGGTTATGTTACAACAGACAAATGGGAATAAAAAAAATTGCAAACAGTTGGATGTCAAATAAATGGGAGCATTCAGTGAAGCGGTGTTTCAGCTGACAAAAGAGATTTTGTTTCGAGCATGTGTGACAGACAGGTGACGCTAGCTGGAGTTTGAAATTGAATTTAATTGTGGCGGTTAACTTGAAGTACAAAAACTAGGTAGGATTGTTTAATTTCATTTAAATTCATTCAAAAGTATTTGAAAGAAGATATACATATCTTATTAAACTTTATTTTTCTTAACAACACAAATGCATACCTATTAAGCGTGGAAAGACATGACACATCAAAAAGTGCTGGTTGCAAATGGAGAGGCGAGCGGCAAAAGGGTGTGTGAATGCCATCCATACAGAATCGGAATGACTTGACGGTAAGGTGCTTCGGCACTGCCGTGTAATTTGATTTATAGAGTAGAACCAGTGTCAAAATTGCAACAAGACTAAACAGTGCCATTTTGATTGAAATGCGAGTTTGACCGACAACCCTCGACCAATTCATAATAAGTGAGGGCTTTTTTTTGATAAAATTCAAAACGATTTTTCCAAATATAAGCAATACAGCAACATATTTGCATTGTCGTGACGGACGATGACAACGCCGTTTCTGCCGCTGCCGCTCTGTAAAAAAGCTTTGGTTTGGGAGAATTTTTCAGATAGAAGAAATCATGTATTTCGAATAGCAAAACACTATTTTCAATAAACTCATTTGCATAATTTATAATTTGGCCATTTAATGAAACCAGGAAAAGTTTAGCTGTTTTGCGATGGCATACAGCCTCAATGAAGAAGTTCACATTGGCTGATTCTTTGAAATTTCTTACAAATGAAAAGACTGTATTCTTGTTCTCTTTCTCTGTTAAGCCAATTGACTTAGTCCATACCGACGAATTGGTGTAACAGAGAAGAGAAACAAAAAGACAGTGGCTTTATTCTGTGCATTATGTGGAAATCGGTTGCATTCAATTTCAAACGACACAGCTAACAGCTTTACTGCCGATGATCAAACATATTTTCTCTCTTTTGTCGTTTTCCATTGGTAATCCGGAAAAACTCTCCGATCCGGGATGCCAAAGAAACACTTTTATTTGCTTTGAAGTTTCGTTGCTTGTATTGTGTATCGGTGTGAAACGTCGAGCGCTATTTTTTTTTCATTCACATTTTTCATTTTTTTTCATAATTCACTTAAAACGACAGGAATATGTCTTAAAATGTTTTTAGAACTCATCTCACAAAATTAATTAATTAATAATTGTTTTCAGGTCACTTTTTTTCAATTTTTAGAGGTGGCAAATCACATTTGTCAATTTTGACGTCAACAGTGTTTCAGTGTGTGAGTGCTTCTGGTTTCGCTTCCTTCTTCAAATCAAGAATCGATTTTCTCTTCTTTCGAGGAGAGGAACTGTCATTTGATGCCAATGGAATGATTTGAGAAGCGTTCAGAAGGCTTCCGAACGACCAATGGAAAACGACATTTGTTTTTGGCGTGAAGCAATGAGTAAATCTGTATGTGTATATAAGTTTTCGAAAACTGTTGCTTTTAACGAATTCGAAGTAAATTATTAATCAAAGGTAAGAAAAAAGATAAATACCTACCTTTCTACATACATTAGTGAATAACTTATAGGTACACACCGAGTTAATTATTATTTGGTTGACAACGAAATACCTGCCTTCCTACTACCCTACCCACCTTGCATATCTGCCTATTTTGTTAAGGCATCGCCTTACCTGTATACCTACATATGTATAACAAGATGCTTATTGCTTTACAATCAGTATTTTTCTATGTGATTTCTTGCTGATCTAAGAAAAATACTTGAAGTTAGTGTCCTACTAGTCTATATATTGTCCCAAAACTCTAATAACTGCGTACTGCGATCGTTTTTCTTAAAACTACGTTTTCCAAGCTCGTTGTTCACTGCGTTTAGTTAAAAAACAACAGTTTAGGGCCGCCAACAGCTTTTAAATTAAAGACAAAATTATCAAAGAACGTTGATTTCATAATAATTGAACTAATTGGTTTTGCATTTGAATTTTGAATTGGTTCAATTGAATTTTTTGCAATCACTGCGAAAGAAGAAAAATAGTCCAAATGGCTTTGAAGATGAGAAAAAAAAAATCATTAATGAAGTCCTTGATATTGACGTTAAACGTAAACCAACAAAAGAATCGTTCGAAACCTTCGGTTCAAAGTACAGAAGAATATTTTCGTGTTACTGTTTTCAATCCTTTTCTCGATTTTTATGTTACGGACCTTGGAGAAAAATTTACAAACCATGAAATCGTACTAGAAGGGTTTTTGGTTTTTTTTCAAGGATTCTTGGGTCAGAAATAGACAAAGCAGCTAAAAAATTTAATGAAAATGTTGAGTTTTACCAAACTTTTTGGTTGCCGAACCATCTTCTGTTCTTGAAGAAATGAAAACTAGGAAGAGATATTTGATCCGAAGGAATAATACTTCCTCTAAGAATTCATTGGAAGCGCTCGATAGCTGCCCCGAAGAAAAATATATTAACATATATATTTTATTCAGGATATTAGCTACACTGCCCGTTTCAACGTCAACTCCCGAAAGAACTTTATCCTACTTAAAGAGAGTAAAAAGAGAGTATTTACATGATCGTTTAGCTGCTCTAGCTATCTATCGCGAGATACTTATAGCAGCAGACGAGGTTATAAGTGTTTTATCTAAAAAAGACAGAAATAAAAAGGATTCTATTTTACGACTTATTTTTTAAATTAATATTATTTCACCTATCACATCAATATTTATTCTAGTTCATATTCAAATTAATGCGCATAATATATTATCTATAAAAAATATAATTTTGTATGGCATACATAATGAATCCAATGAAGTCTTATTATTGTTTTTTTTTTTTATTTATTAAAACTATAAAAAAAATTAGCGTATTAGGTCTAGGTCTTTCTTAGCGAAAAGCTATCTACGCCATTGGTGTAGATGTATAGTGGTTGAAGACCAGTCTCGAGATGGAGCATGTAGTTTGGGGTATTGTGCGGGAGACGGAAAATTCTCTCCAGGAAGTATCTGAGCAGCTTTTCCACTTCTTCAGATTGGAAGATGCCCCAAACTTGAGCTGCATAAGGCATAACACATGTTAGATCTCATCACTGCTTCGAAGATTTTGTATTTTGAGCTTGGCGCAATTTCTTTTTTGCCGAGGACTGCTCTCCAACTACAGTTTATCGCGAGTTTGGATTCCTTCAGTTTTTCTTGGAAGTGTCTCCTGAAAGATATTTGTGGGGTTAAAATGATTCCTAGGTATTTGTATTGTTTGACTTTTTCCAATTCTTCGTTTTGCCAGGTCCAATTCTCATTTCTAGCATATCTCCCCATACCATTTCGAAAAGTCATAAGCTTTGACTTTGCAGTGTTGAGTTGTAAATTCCACATGCTACAGTATCTTTGCAGTTGGTTTATCATCAGATGCATCCCATTTGGACTTTCTGCTAAAATAACAATATCATTAGCGTACAGTAGAAGCTTTATTTTCATACCCTCGAAAGATATTCCTTTCGGTAGAAAATCTACAAGGTCATCGAGAAATAATGAAACAAGCAGTGGACTGAGTAGGCAACCCTGCTTCACTCTTGTTTCCGTAGGAAACCATTCGGAAAGTATGTTTCCATCCCAGACAGCGGTCATGTTTTCGAAATGAAATTAAAGCTTTTTGCCAATTCCGTTTTGAAGTTTTCTGTCTAATTTTTGAAGTACTCGTAGGGGATACGGTCTTCCCCAGGGGCTTTGTTTGCATTGCAGCGGTTAGTTATTCTTGTTATGTCTACATATGTTATCTGCCGATCTAAAAACTCGTCTTCCAACAGAGGCATTGCGTATGTATGTCATTTTCGAAAGATGATGTATTCAGCAGAATTTCGAAATATTCAGCTAGGATATGTACTTCCGATCTTATGCCTCGCCTAAAAGATGTTCCATTGAGAGTTTTTTCAATTTTCCAAAATGATCTACTGTCCTTTGTACTCCTGAGCATTGCAACAAGTTCTAGCGAATGTACTTTTTGTTTCTCCAGGCAGGTAATTTTGTACATTTTGTTCGCCTCTCTGTACCTATTTTTTGCCTCATCCGTCTTTTCTTTTCTGAGAAGCCGCAGTAATGTGAAGGATTTTTTCTGGCTGTTTCGCATGCCCAATCGTACCATGGTTGTATAGCTTTTCTTTTTGTCTGTGACTGGAGTGGCTCAGCAGCTTTAGATATGCAGGTGGTGAGAATATCTGTTCCATTTATTGTTTCGAAGCAGCTTAGGTTTGCCAAGTCGAATTCATTTTATAGATTTTGAGTGAATCTTTTTAAGTTCTTTCTTTTTTCTTCTTTTTTGCCTCGGTTGAGGTGCTTCGTGCTTTGTAAATTGTCTAGTTTGATGGTTATACGGATATTGGTAGGTGATCCGAATACGGCAGTTCATTGACTTCGAAATCGTGAACACCTTGAAGACATTTTCCTTTAAGAAAGCAGTAGTCTAAGGTTGAGCATGCAGTGCCCCTTATAAAGGTACCTAAGACACCCTTCCTAATCACTTTGGGAGCGTCCGTTAATTCAATATTTTTATAGAAATTGATTACTAAAAGTGTAAGGAAAAATATAAAATTATAATACCACCAAAAAGCTGATTATAATGTCGTTTTCCAAAATTATTTTCACTCCTTTTTCGTCTACCTTTGGAATTTGGTAAAGCGAAATTGGCAGGATATGGAGTGCATGCGTTTGTAGTGAAAAAATTGATAGAAATTCATTTATTTAAGCGTTTAAAACAATATTCGGCCACTTGAATTTTTAAAATTATACTGTGCGGTCTTCTAAAGAAAATTTAAATTTTTAAACATTTTTGAGTGAATCACAGAGCTTATTAATTCCGTTTTAGGATTTGCGGCAGCAGCAGAAATGCTGTTGTCATCATTTTTCCCTCGCAAGTATACAAACGTATGAAAACGCTGCGTTATATAGTTACGTGTTCGTGTGCGTGTTTTCTCAGGTTTCACTGTATGTCTGAATATTGACACCTGCAACTCAAAAAACGCTTTGGTCTGGGAGCTTCTAAGGTTCATCCAAACCAAAACGATTTTTTAGTTGCAACCAGTGAATTGCGAACTTTAAGAAATTTAAAAAAACCTCAAGATGGTCTCAAACGTGAAGTTATTTTCGAATAAACTTTTTACTCGCCGGTTTGAGGAACGCTTCTCCAAATTAACAAATTCCCAAAAAGTTACTGGTCGCAGAAAACAAAAGATTACAAAAGGTACATAATTTAGTAAATTCTGCTTACTGCAACTGCATGTTGCTTTTTTGTTTTGATTTGTAAAACTTTGTCTGTTATTTACCCTGCTAAATAAGCAAAACTGTACTTGTGAAATTATTTTGAACTTGAACAATCTATTTACATTCGTACTTTGTATTGTGTTCCTTCGATTTACAAGGTTAACAGTAAATAATTTCAGTAACTTCGAACAACAAGTCATATGGGAGCATTTAGTTTTAACCTTCTATTAACTTAAATAGCCAGACCTTATAGCAACCACTTTAACCAAGATAAACGTCTATTACTTCGATTACTAGGCATTATAGAAGATTTTACTTATTAGTTTTTTTCTCACTTATTTTGACACGCCTTATAGAGGCCTGTAATAAACAGAACTATTTTATTAGTTTCCAAATTGCTTTAAGTAAGTAGTTTCTGAAGATTATATTAAAAAAAAGGTTAAACAACCATAAATAATCCTTATGGCAGTAATATGGAAGTTATAGCTAGTCAAATTTAGGAAATAGGACCTCATTAAAGTTAAATTGTAAGTTGGGGTGGCTCATGTAACGTAATGTAGCGTAATGAATTATCTGCCATCGGTCATGGTTGGCGGAGTTCAAGATTTTACGGTTTTTGCATTTCATTTCTTAGGCAGATCTCTTCGCTGAAAAAATGACAATCGATTCTCACTTTGCTATCTACTTTGAACTTTAAGTTCATCGGGCGGACTTTCTACATTCAGAAACTGACATAAGGACAAGGACCTGTCATTTTATATTGACTTTATAGAAGTAATTAAATTACTTCAGGCGACCCTCTCGATCCAAGCTAGCAAAAAAAAAAAAAAACAATCACCTTTCTTAAGACCATGAAATACCCATACTCAAGATGGCCGACACTTAAGGATTTCTGTTAGATTTCTACTCACTATTTTCTTCTACAAACGGGTTATCCTTTTCTTTTGACTTCCGAAGACAAAATTGAATGCATCCATAAATCTATTATTATTTATGTGAAAAAAGTATAAATACAAAAGTTGTAGATCTTTCTGTTACCTACTACTTTACCATTTCACTTTTTTTCCTAAGACTTGCAGTTTTACCGGAAATCCAGATTAACCGATTTTTACCCTTAAATACTCTCCCCCTCCCCCTTCCCGACCTCAGATCGCTCGTAATTTATTTTTCCTTTTTTTTTGGTTAATTTTCTACCTCTTCCAATTTGGAAGTGTTCTTACCACACTAACGAAAACGTCGAAGTGGCAATAAATTCAGCTTTTCAAGCGCATCCCTACTCCTGTGTCTGTTCACCCACATTCACTATTGACACATACCTACGAGCGTGACGAATGCGAGCGTGAGAGGATATTGAAGTTTCAAGACGCGCAACACCCTCTCAGAGTTAGAGGGGGATGGGCAAACTAAAAATCCTTGTAACTAAATATCTTGATTAGCACCATAACTCTCAAGATGTTTAGATATTCGCCGAGCATGGATGCGATATGAAATTAAGTGGAGAAACCTCTCGTACCCACGCGTCCCTGTTTCCCAATCCTCTGCATTGCTTGCATTAACCAACATACTGCACCCTCTCCCACACACACATCACATAGTTGCCTTTTCTTTACGATTTTATTATGTTATATCCTTACACCCTTGTCTATAAATCGCATTAATGATTATGATGAGTTCCTTGTGCTTATGTCGTCGAGATACTATTCTCTGTGTCGTGCTCAGCTCATCCTCCTTTCTCTAAACCAAGGCATGCTTCCTCAATACTGCTGCTTTACTCTGGAGCTAGAAAATCTTAAAGTTTTCTCTGCTTTTTGCTACTTTATTACTTAATATGAGCCAATAAAAAGATGTGTGGTGTGAGCTGTACTGTGTGTGTGTGGATATGTACGCTCTCGGGTTTCGTCTTATCTCAGGCAATGCAGGAAAAGCGTGTGCTCCTTTTTCTTTTACACATACACCCATCCAGAACCCACCTGATGCGATGGTGGGAAGGGAATTTTCTTAAAATCATGGCAAATAAATCATTTTTTTTGGGATGATTCTGGGGACCTTGAGTCGCTGATTTATGAACGCACTTCCCGGCAATAAATCCTTGAAACACAAACAAAGGGTATAGGTAAACACGTAAGTAGATAGATGGGTAGAATATCGAAAGAGTTTTTGTGCTCCATCATGCTTGTCCATTACAATTTCTTAGTAAAATAACTTCTGCATTGATGCGCCCACCCGCCCTCTGTCTGTCATTTGAGTTTATGTGACACGCAACCAAGAATCATGATTACTGTTAATGGATTGAAAAAGGATTGAAGGCAAAACAATGACTCGACAAAGGAATAAGGAAGCACAGCCACACCTCAATGTAATAAATCCATCGAACCATCAAGCACAGCAGAGGCAAGAAGGTTTCGAGGCTATGGCTAAAGCAAAAGCAATACAAAAGTACGTATAGTTGTATAGATGTACCTCTTTGGCATAGCAGCAGGATTCTGAAAGTTTCTGTCTCATAAATCCTTGGCTTTCTTTTCTTCCGAACAAATTTCAATATACAAGAACCAGCAGCAAAACAATACTGCGAAAATAAAGGGCCTATCCAACCGGCCACACAACCGAAGAACTTCTCAAAAGACACAAATCTTTGAAGGAATCCCCCTCTACCTACCTAGACCTACCATACCCACACCTCCACATAATTTCCACAAACTATTTAGTCGGACAAATAAAATTCCCAAGTTCTTAGTATCCTGTGTTTAATGTTCTTAAAATGTAAATCGAAAAGGGCTTTCGAAGTTCTTACGATTGACAAAATCCTTGAGTGTGAGAAAAGGACTTCGGTAGAGTTCCGTTTCTTCGTAAACGAGGATGGCTATGGCGGACGTTGTTTGGTATGTACCTATACTTACGCAGGCAAAATTATTGAACAAAGTTTTTGGCTCTGGTTAATGCACTCGCTTGATGGTGTCAGTCCTAAATCAGAACATAAAGACGACACCTTCTTCGGCAGGGACAAGTTCTGGTATTCAATAGACTAGTTGGCTTCTATTGTGTGAAAAGCAAGGGGTGAAGAGAGGGAGGAGGCATAGAATGGTAGTCTGACAGCCACTTTATTGTTTCGATTGCCGAAAAATTGCAGTCGTTGTAATCAGATGAACGCGCAGGCAAAATACTCTATACTTCAAAAAACCGCCTTCCTTTGCTCGGCCATACTTCTGACCAGACACTCCATCACGGTATGAAGCCGAAGCGTGCTTTGTGGCCTTATAATATACTCTGGTCAAACGAAAATGTATCCGTTTCGTCCTCACACGCAGAACAATCCACCCCCGCCCGACCGACCGACAGACCGAACGGCTGAGGAATTTTCTTGGAATGTTGCTGTTAGTTATCTTCACCACATCTATCTTTTGTCGAAGCACACACACACACACACACACGAGCATCGAGGAGGTTAACAAGGAATTAAATGTAGGTGAGACCACGAAGCAAGCAAGCAGGCAGGACCAGAATAGCCAACAACAAGAAAAAAGGACACAAAAGATTTTGTGTAATGCCTTCGTCCAGATTTTGATTATTTATGTCTTGCCTGGCAGGAGAGATTCAAGGATAATCTTGGGCAATCCTTGAGTGGTTTGAGTTGAGTCCAAGACAGGACCATTTCTTGTTATATGGAGTCTATGGAATATGGAGTCGTCGGAGACCATCAGAAGGAGAGGAAACTTTGTTGTGCACTATAAATTCGCCAGACCCTGAGGTAAGTTATGGCCCGTTTACTTGTGGATATGTTTCACATAATTCGTGGCGAAGTTTTCGGATCTCCCCTTTTTAGCTTTAAACTCGTATATACTTAAGAGAAGACCTAATGAGTGAAAGAAATCAATGTGCCATCCTTCAGCATGTTCGTAGCTCGCCATTATGCTCGAGGAATCATGGTGTGTGCCTGCCCAAGATAACTACCGTAATGACATCATAAAAAGGTACCGCAGTCCATAATGGTAAGCGGATTTTCATTCTAATTAGCCAATAATCCTTCATAAAACCCATTAAGTTTCGTAATTGGTCCGTGTACCGTGTCGTCGTCGGTCGTAAGGCTAGACACTGAGTTGCATGTGATGCCGCCACCACCGCCGCCATGATAGCACCGGGCATAAATGACATTTCGCAACATCAACATCAGCTCCTCCAACTCACTAATAAGTATCACAAGAGCTGCCGAAAGATTCCATGAGTCTTTAAGCCCACAGACAAAGCACATATAGAGGCATGTACATCAGAAGGAAAGAAGACGACGATGATGATACCTGTTGGCGGTATATTGGATTACAGGGAAATACCCACAAAACCAACATGTGGGGCAGCCATATGCCGGTGAATTGTAAAATCATGTAACACCTTCTGCCAAGGAGCCAAATTAAAAACCCTTTTTTTTAAAGCGAAAATATAAAACGAAAAATAAAAACGTAAAACCTCCAACTCAACTTTGTGCTTGTGTGGAAATTCAAATCTCCACGAGGAGCAAAGAAACCCAACTTCTGGTTATTTTGCAGGAGCATACATAGTATAGAATATTGTCTTGTGAGCATCCTTGTTGTGTTCTTGGTTTCAGCTTGTTCGCAGCACAAACTACCGCGCCGGATAAATAGAAGCGTCGTCGTCGGCAGAGTGGTGCGGGTGTAGCGCTCGATAAATTTCACCTTGGATAGCGCAGACCAATTTCGCAAAATTATCTAAACATCTTTTGGGTTTTGCATTAACGCCTGGGACACGCTACACATCCGATGTTATGCAAATATCCTAAGTAAATGCGGTGTATGGTAAAGCACAGTCGGGGTGTAGGTGGCGCGCATATGTGTGGTGTTACCCGAAGCGATATGGTTTGAATTTCATTAACGATACACGCGGACAACCAAAAAGGAAAGAAAAAAAAACTACTTCTTTCCCAAATCAATATAGAGTTACCGTTACCATGCAGGGTCTCTTCTTTGTCCCAGAAAAACCCACCCCCGCGATGCAGGAATCATTTCGTCTGGTGTCAATTTTAATGACTCCATCATTACAAGTTTAATCCGCTTGCAATCCGCATCCACTTAACGCTGCAAAAGTCCTTTTTGACAAGTGCAAATTGCAATTGCAATGCAATAGCATCAATGGACGAGCGATGCGATGATACATCATAATCAACATATGAGCCAGGGCAAGAGCCATTGCATGGGATTTCCATTGCAGCACCGTTCCGTATCGCAGCAAATCATATTTGCAATAATTGGAATGAACGCTCAAAAGTGCAGCAATCAAAAC
Organism: Melanostoma mellinum; assembly: GCA_914767635.1. Classification (NCBI taxonomy): domain Eukaryota; kingdom Metazoa; phylum Arthropoda; class Insecta; order Diptera; family Syrphidae; genus Melanostoma; species Melanostoma mellinum. The sequence goes on from OU612058.1 coordinate 218,505,299, forward strand.
TCAACGAGCCAACATCCCTTCAACTATAGGTAGGTAGGTAGGTACTGTACCATGCCATGCCATATCGAGTACACTCTCGTACCTATGAGAGGACGATGACGCGGACGCGCGAGTATTACAACAGTATACGAGTACCTTATAACACACAAAGCAAAACAACAAGCCATCAACCATCAACAGAGAGGGCGTGAAGACCCCATTTCACGAATTTCGATTACCGATGGTGAATCCGATTCTGATTCTGATTCTGACAATATGGTTGCAGGTTGGCGGTGGTTGGAAATGGTGGTAATGGTGGTTTTGTTTGCCCAACATGCACTGCTGAAATTGAGAAGAGCGCACCAACCAAACAGGAGGAGGGTTGAGCACATGAGCACCCCAACTGCGGCTGGTCACAGGGATGACATGTCACGAACAGCAATGGCAATGACGATGATGATCCATATGGGTACTCCACAGTTGCATGCCCTCAATATCCTGCTGTTGGTGGAAGCTCGGCTCGAGTGCCAGTATATGTGATCCTATGCATCCGCAAGTATCGTAATCATTTTGTTTGGTTGGTTGACTCAGGCATAATATGACTAGCAGCGTATCTGGTGCGGTGGATGTTGTTGTTGCCTTGTTCGTTCGGCTAAAGGGGGCCCTTCATTCATTAACCAAATATTCGCGCTAAGAGTATGGTTGCAACTGCTTGATAACCCTATTAAAAAGGTGTTACAGCGTGAATCCATCAATTAAATTAACATCCTGTTTGTTCGGTAGTCTCCTGCCGTTCTTTTTTTGCTTCACATTCAAATTCACAATCGGGATTTGCCTTTTGTGTTAAATTGGAGGACAGTGGTTGGGCGCCACTTAATACAAATCTCACCATTTACGATTATTCTCAAGACTCTTGGCTTTCCTGTTTTGAAAGACATTCTGTTTGAATAAACTTCCTCACCCAGGTAAGGCAAGTACCTATCCCTCTTCCACCGCAACAATATTGCGGCAGCATATGGCTGACTGAAACCTCCCTTTCGCCGCCATCTGCCTAATTTCAAAACACTACGTCTACACTTCACTAGTTCTGCCGCTGCACACACATGTGTGTACGTGACAAGGATAACGTGTACCAAATTAAATTCATACTTCTTCAACATAATAAAACTCCATTTAAACTCGCATACAATTAATACGTTTACACGATTTCGGGTGTGCACACACATATTTGAAGGACGATGCAGTCAGTAGTCAGTACCTATGCCCCCACACCCACGTAGCTTGCTGGTATGAAATTTATTTTATTTATATTTAATTCACAAAAGCTTTATAGTACTTTAGATTACAACCAGGTATAGGGTGGGCTATTGCTATGCAGCTGCTTCCGTTGCCATTGTCGTTGGCGCTACACCGTTGCCATTGCCAGTGGTGTTGCTCTGCTGTATTGGTATTGCTGCATGTTGGTCAGGTTTTTTGGCACAGATCGCTGCTTGAATCATTTTGTGTTATTTTATTTGGTGGAGACATTTTTCGGCAGCAGCGGAAGATCCTAATTAACTGGTGTGGCGAACAATTGCCGTGTGATAGTTTATGTTATCCTGTGGTCGTTCTGTGGATATTTTTCGGCCAAAATTTACTGATGCTGTCATAATACCTACACCGAATCCTGGTTTAAGCTAAAATATAAATTTATTTTAACGATGCGATGTAATACGGTGAGCTCGTTGACCGGTGACCGGTGAGGTTCTTATAATAGGCTTGGCAAAGCACAGGTTATGTTTTTCTTTAATTTCTTTGATTGTGTAGCGAATCTCCGAAGGCATATTGTTTCATGGAGGAGGTTATTGTAAGTTTTTTTTGAGGATTTATAATTTAATATATGGAGTGTGCTTTTGTAAGATACAGTGGCATGGCCATAGACATAGATAACTCGATTAAAATTAAATTTTATCCTTTCTAAAGGTAAGTATCTTTGTCTCCAGTTGCTCAGCGATGTAATTATACAAGAAGCACTACCTATACAACAAGGATAATATACGTGATTTTATAATATTTTGAAATTCTTTTATAGCAACGACAAATCAGAGTTAATTTCTCATTAGATTTAAGCACTAAAGGCCATGTTCTCCGTTTTTGACGAAAAGGACACTACAAGCATTGAATAATTAAATATAGAAGTGACACCGGAATAAATCGCCACCAGGAGTTCTTATGCCGCTAGTATCGATATTGGAACTAAATAATAATTATTCAATGCTACAAGTTACAAATTATTATATTAATATTAGAATTTGTTGTGTGTTCGAGATACTGGGCATAGTTTTTTCACCGAGAATCAGGATAATTTAATTTTAGTTTGAATATCATAATTTTTGATGTGTTTTGGTCTCCGAGTTGCTCAATTGATTATAAATAAATATAAAAAGAAATTGTTTTAAGATATATTAATATTTATTTAAATAGTAAACTAAATTTTATTTTAGCGTTTGGCAGCTTATGTTATTTTTTGAGGATGCGACGCCTTTCGGAAACAAATTCCATCGTCTGGCGCAAACATTTTAAAAAGAGGACTTTTAGCCCTGTCCAAATTGGAAGATTGAGGTCGAAGAGGAGGGATGGAATTAATCTTATTCAGCGTGCGGGTTAAAGCTTCGTTGAGACCATAGGATGTACGAATAGTACGATGAGCAGGAAAAAATGCGAGATGATCTTACATTTTGGGGATTATTGTTGAACGAAATAAGGTCTTAAAGTGCCCACATTTGCGATGCATACTCTAGAAGAGGACGAACATAAGCGATATAGAGGTATCTGGTAAAAAAGGGGGTTGCGGAACTCTTCGGACCATCTCTTGATAAAACCGAGGTAGGAATTAGCTCTTGATATGACTTCGTAAATATGAGAGCGAAAATTTGATTCGCCGTTACAGAGAACACCTAGGTCACGAATATGCTGCACACGGTTTATGGGAAAGTTCTGAAGATCTGGGAACAGGTTTTTACTTTTTCGAGAAAAAATTATTGCTTCGCATTCAACAATTCAAATAAATTTTTACTAAACCAAGTGGCGAATGAATCGATGTCGCTTTGAAGCTGGAGAGAATCCCGATCAGAAGAGATGATTTTGAAAAATTTTGCATCATCAGCGTAAGGTGAGACAGAAGAATTTTGGATGATCTCTCCGACATCATTAATGCCTTGAGTGAAAAAGTGGGGTCTAAGGAGGTAGCCATAAACGGAACTGAAAGAGGAGAACGAAAACGAACTCTATATCGGCGTTTGCCAAGATACTTATTGCTTTTGAAGACATGTAACGACATAAAATTTAAACAATTAGGTGTTACGTCCAAAACTTTAAAGACCATAGCTATTGTTCAGAGTCACCGGAGAGTTTGCTGACTTTTCAAATGTTTTGTTTAATTAACATATCGATTTGCAAAATTTCAATCAGTGTCCCGTCGCCAGACGCAAGCGGTAGCAGCATTTTATTTTTCGGAATGAGCAGTATTTTCTTTTGATACATTGATATCCGTGACTTCATTTGGACTTTTCGATTCATGACATTAGAGATACAAATCGTATGCATATTTAAGAGATAAAATAAATAAATTGATATTCAGCACTTAAAAACATTCTACAAGACAAAAACAGTTTTAGAGATTAGCACCTTTGTTACTAGATTCTGTAGGTAGGTATTGCAAAAAATGTCACAAGAGTTACAGACATTTAGGTTGCACTTGTCTTTTGATTAGGGATTGGACTTAGAGAAGTTATCGGTACGTTCTAAGTAAAGAAATATGAACGACATGGTGCCTTCTGGAAAATAAAATACACGTTATATTTCTTTTCCTTTGCATCATATTCGTATATATTGTCGTACGTATGTAAGAACAAATACGAAAAAATAATATCCTCAAGCTTTTAAATCACTATTTATAGTCAATTTACACCATGCCCAAAGGTTTTCCGGAACGTCCGGTCGAGACAAAGATGTCAAACGACAGATTCAAAAAAGTTAAGGGGTTATTCTGGGGAAGAGGAATAAATTTGAGGTAATTTTTGAAGTGTAGCAAAAAATGCAATCGATATCTTCATCATCCATTTATTTAAAGATATTTATTAACGTTTAAGGAACACAAAAAAAAAAAAATTTTTTTAAGTTGAAAACTCAAAAAATTAGTAGCTGATGAAGTGGGGAGTATAGGTACCCCTGATTTCTGGGGTTCTGGATATCTCTATATCTGGAACTATTCTCATCCCTAAATTCCAATTTTAGTAGATATTTTAAAAAGATTTGAAAATTACGAAAAATGTTTTTTTTTCAGACAGTCGCCATTTTTTTGATTTTTTTTTTTTCAACTTTTCCATCACGCCTAAACCAGTGAACCGACTTAAGTGAAATTTGGTTCAGAGATAGTCTGGAATAGGCTATAGGCTATATGTCATTTCCATATTACTACGGGAACGGAAATGCAATCAGGAAGTAGAAAACAAATGGGCAGATTTCTAAAATTCTTTTAGCATTAGGATGCTTCATTATCCTTCAGAAGCTTAGACTACATTTTGCATTCGTACAGAAAAAAATTTTGAGATAACAATTAAATATGACATTACGATGATACAGAATACGAAAAAAGTAGGTTCAGCAATTTTGTCTGTCTGTATCTATGTCTGTATTTCGGTCTGTCTGTCTGTTCGTATATAGATCTGCAGCCTGAACTCCTGACCGATTTTATTAAAATTTCGCAGTTTGGGTCTGTAAGGCAGCCTACAGAGGGTTGTTTGGAATTGGGTCTCTAGGTCTACAAATAACGGTACCTGCCATTCAATAAATATGATAATTTTTTTGAAAACAGCTCTAAGGCTTTCGATACAGTTTTGTATGTGGACTATTTCTGAAAGGCCTTTCCTACGATGTTTTTTAAAAACTGTAAAAACGGTACCCACCATTCCCCATAGTAACGTTTTTTTCAATCCTGACTTTCCCGTTAATGACTAACACGATTTTGACGAAATTTCATCTTATACACGTCCTAAGTGGGTTAGCAAAGTTTGCGTATCTACAACTGAAAAGCTTTAATTTTTAGAATATGTATCAATTTTTTTTAAACATTGAATTTTCGAAATATGTGCTTTCAGGACGGTATCTACAATTTTTTTAAATCATCTGTCAAAATATGTTCACGTAAAATGTCAAAATCTGCATACTTGGTTCTTAAGAAACTAGTTTTTAAGAAAAGTAAAAAATAGAAATCGGTTTTTTTTTTTTGAAAAACTGCTCTACCGATTTTGATTAAACTTTTATCTTGTATCTTGCATCTTAAGCGTTTATATGTACTAGCAACTGCAAAGAATGGCCTTATAAAATTTTCGCTTAAGACATTTGGAATATTTAATTTCTTTTAAGCTTTTTTTTGTGATTTTATTCAATTATTATGATTAATGATTAATTAAATCTATTATGAAGAACAAATTCTTAAACCGTGTACTCAGACTCAAGATTTTGAAATTGTAATTAGCAGACTATCGCAAGTTCGTGCGACCCAATCGCGCCCATTTTTTACGACAATTCAAAAACTACCTCAAATTACTCAGAATACCCCCTTAAGAATCTGCAATGACTGAAATGAACGAATTCACTGGTAATTATTATTTATCACTCGTGTTCCGGGTGCAATGGTTTGCATCCCTACCTGTCACTTGAGATGTTCGTAATTAGAATCCCAACAGGTGCGGGTACTGCGAGGAATTGGCAAGCCCTAAAACAGCTATTCCATGGTGGTCATGAAAAACCCTTTCTCGGTATCGGCAAACCTCCATTCCTCACAAGCTATGGTTGTGAGAAATGCGAACGAGAAAATTTTTATAAGCTTTAAAGAAATTAAAAAAAAAATTGAGTGAACCTCTACCAATCAGAGAAAATCCCAAAGAAATAGATTTTCTGGAAAAACTACATTTCACTTTTGTTTAGCTTTTCATAAACTAATGTAGATTGTCACGTGTCACGTGGTGTTCGGTGTTTGACTCAAACCAAATAAAAGCATTGAGTATGTATTTAAAAAGAAAAAAATTTAAAGAAAAAATTTAGAACTTTTTTTTCGATTACTCAAAAACGGTTTATTTACTTAAACTAAAATGTAATTTATAGAATAAAATATAAGTTTTCAACAACACAACAACAATATTATGTAGTTGGAAGTAAGCTAGATTGATTTTGAATCGTTTTTGTTTTGAAAATTCAGTAAAATTTAGAGAGAGAGACCATTCTCTCCCAAACGATATTTTCTTCTCTTGTCCTAACTTATCTATCCTCTGTTTTCAAATCTCTGAACTAAATGGTTAAAAGGATCTCTTAGCTCAGTTTCTCAACCCTTCGACGGAGATTATAGATGTACGAAAATATTTATTGCTCTTTATAGATATGAGCATAAATCTTATCGTAGTTACTTTGTGTCCAAATACAATGACGACACGAATGTTAATCGAATGTCCACATACGGGAAATATTTGTTGTTTTTTATTCGTACCATTCTTCACGCTGACTTGCTTCATGTGCGTTCGAAACAATTAAGTAATCTACACGTGTTGCTGTCCATGAAAGTTCATTAAGGCAATCTTCGAATATCCTGTACGGAATTCATCCCCCTTGGTGTCCTAAAGACAATACTTTGTTTGCACCCCCTCGAAGGCAAATAGTGAGTGGACTACCCAAAACATACAGATGAGATGAACCTAATTAGCGTTACGCTTATGAATGAGGCAACAGCTGAAATTTATTAGGTTATGCTTTCATACGTTCATATATTCATTCATATACTGCCTCCAGCTGCGGCTATCAATGCCATAACTTACGTATCGCTGTCCGTGTCTGCTTTCCAAGGTTGATTAAATTAGTCACCTCGTATATTTTCTGATTTTCCAATCATCAGGTGTTGTCTCTGGCTATCATGAAACTCCTCCTGGCGAGTGTGTGTAGCATGTCATCAGTAGGGAGAGAGAGAGGGGGAAAGTACAAGGTGTCAAAAGAGCAGACACAGTCGACACTTCCAATGATTCATTTCCCAGTCGCCTGTTGTCGAAAATTCCACGCTAGTCTGTTTTCTTTTTTCTCTTTGCAGTTTTTCCTTTTGCTGAGTGCGCATCCATAAGCATGGGCTTATATCACATGCAGCCACATAATGGAATATTGATACCTTCCACCGTATACATGAGGGTTCTGCTGCTGCTACTGCTACTGCTGAGCACACCTTGCTGATTCTGTCCTTCTGTTCGGTTTCCGTTTGTCCATGTCCAACAACCAACATAAAGAATCCAGGATGTGGGTGACCAGAGTAATTCCTGACCCGACCCCTGAGCCATCTCACAAAATTCCATCTGGATCGGAATTGCTTCCTTGAACATCGAATATTCAAAGGCTTTTTCCGCTTTCGCGCCAATCTATTACCAAAAATCCATCAGATGCCTCCTTCTACCAATCAAATGACTGACTATACATGGATATCGTCCCCCAAATGGCTGGCAACCCTTCTAAGCTATTTTCGGGTATTTGCAGTGTCATCAGGGTGGGAGCGATTGCTCTTTTTTTTATTTGGTATGATGCATGCATGTTTGTCCATTGACATTTCGTCGCTGCCATTTGTAATGGAGCCTTTTTTATTATTCGATGGGCCAACAACTTTGTTTATCCACGTTCACGCCCGAAATACACTGCAATTTGATTTTGTCCGGGTCGAACAAAAACAACAAAAACACGAAAGAAAAAATAATCCTTTTTGGTAGGAGTGTGGCGCGATTGGTGTACAGGGCCGGGGCAAGTACAAGAGACACGACCAATTGATTTACTGGACTTTGCTTGCCAAAAATTAATTGAGTTGACGACAAGTGCAATTGATTTATGATGCGGAGAATGCGTATGCTATGGAATTCATCCCTTTTATTGAATTGATAGCCAGTCCCCGGCGGGGTTATGGGTGTAATTTAATGGATGTGCCAGTCATTCAATTTTTTTATTTCAGTTTCGTTCTTCTTGTGCACGGCCTTTAGATGCGCTGGCTGTTCACGAGGATATGCAAATTATCATCACGGGTTTTTGTCGTTCGGTCGTTATAAGGGTGGGTGGAAAATTATAGAAGGATGTGCTTTTAATTGCATTTCGAAGTGTGTGATGGGTTTTGATAGGTTTAATATGATTTTTGTTTTATTTTAAAAGTCCTCTTAAATGAACTTTTTATTCAAAAATACTTAACTTAATGAAAGAGAGCCTTAATGTTTTCAACCATACCTTGGGAAAGGGCCTACCAAATTTTGCTGATTCCGAGCACCTAAGCCAAAAAGCGAGCCGAGAGCCCTATGAAATAAAAGCATTCTTGCTCTGTTTTTATAGGTTCGAGAAAAGTGCTGCTGTTGACCCAGACAAAAAATGGGCGCGTTCAAGAACCTATCAGATAGCCTATCTCGGATAGCCGTATCTTAGATATAATTTTGAACGATTCAGATATCTTTATAATAATTTATTTTTTTTTTCCATTTCCCATGCGTTTTAAAAGACTCTAATGCTGAAATAAATGCACACCAAAACAAAAAATCAACATGAAAAGAAATAAAAATTAAATGTCTATCAGCTGATCACTTGAATAGAAAGGTATACCAAAAATACTCGGATACCTTAGATTGCTTTTTAGTAGAAGTGGGTTTTTGACTCTGCTAAGTGTTTAACACGTTACAACAGCAATAGGCCTGTTTTTTTGGGAGGCTGTCCGGTACCTTTGTATGGTAAATACATGTAAAGCAACAACAACAAAAGATACAGGGGATAAAAGGATGAGTAAAACTTACAAGGGATAGATTATTCGAGTTCGAATGAGTTTTTCGATGTTTCATTTTTAAATGTTGGTGCGACTAGAGGCTCGAGCAACAGAAAAAGGACGTGTTCACAAGTGAATGGAAATGAATTTTGTACAAGAATAGAATAGAATAGAAAAGAATTTTGGTAACGATTTTTGAACTGTAGAAATTTATTGATTTTGATTATTTAATTTGCAGGTTCATAGGTATATAATAATATATCGTAAAAGAAACGAAAAAAGCTCTGTTAACCTTTTTTTGGTTCTTTTTTGCACAGTTCCTTAACACATTTTTCGGTGAATGTTAACATTTTTTTCCAATAGTATTTACTACGTCTTATCTTAAAATAGATTTATTTATTGATTACTAGCAGACCCGGCCACGCGTTGCTGTAGGTCGCCATCTGTGAGGTGCAAGGGACAATGTTTTACAGTTCTCTGTAAAGAAATTCGCTTAAGGCGCCATCTGTTCCAGATTTATGCAATCTATGATTAATAACAACAAAAGCGCCATCTGTTCCAGACTTATTTAATCTACAATTAATAACCATTAAGGAATAGTAAACTCGATTTCGTTATTCGTTACATATAAATAAACCATGAAACGGAAGTTGATTCTTATACAGATAAGTATCCGCTTGTGTCTTATTTCTCAAGACACTTTTAAAATATAAATATTGAACTTTTAAGCTTCTAAGTAATGTACTTTAGCGGATAACCGACATTTAAAAGTTTTTCGCACTTGTTCTCATTCACTCTCAAGTGAACTGAACCCAAGCGTGTAAACAGAGAAAAAAAAACCACAAGAAAATACTTGCATACTTTTGTGAACACGGCTATTTTGACATTTCCCAGTTGATTGAAAAAAAGTATATTTGTAAACAAACATGGCTCAAGAAAGAAAGAGGTAAGAAAAGATATTTTTATATTAATTATGTTCTAATGCATTAATTATTTGCAGAAAGCAGCGAATAAGTTGGACAAAAGAGCAGACAGATGGATTATTAGATTGTTATGACAATTGACAACTCGTCACGGATACCAACCATCAAACATAAAAACGCGAAACGTTTTTTTGGACTTACCATACAAGGTACCGGACAGCCTCCCAAAAAAACAGCCCTAATGTTACTAAGTTTTGTTGATCACTAAATGCAACTAATTTTGTTTCATCTGTAAATGCAGTCAGCAGTTGACGAGCTTTCAAATAAAATTGATGCTCTGGTTCCTTCTCTTTTCATAAGCGAAGTTCACACTGTACTGTAAAATTAGTTGGACAGACTTTGGTTTGAACGACCAATGTCGTCCAACATCCGTCAAACGAAGTCTGGTCGGATGTAGTTTGCGTTCACACTTATCAAGCATGTCGTCCAACTTTATGTCACATACTCTTCCAGTCCGTCCAACTTCTAGATTTTCGAAAATATTTGAAACCCATCCAACAAGTTGGTCAGGCGGTCGTCTGAGGGTTCACACTATCGAGCATTGGTCGTTCAAACCAAAGTCTGTCCAACTAATTGTACAGTGTGAACTCTGCCTTTCTGGCAAGAGTCGAGTAAAGATGGCGTTACTTTCCTAGCTGTCATATAAATTATGTATATCATTAAAATCCCTAAATATCCCTAAATATATGTTACATCGTAGGTATTGAATTGTAGTAACAAAGAAAATAGGAAAAAATTGTAGACTAGTTTGTTTCTAGTGAATACCAAAAAATAAAAAACTCCCTCAACGGGGCCCTAGGAAACCATCAATTTGGGGCCCTTTTTTCACGTCTGTTCCACTTATAGCTTTCATAAAGATTTTATTGTCAAAACGTAATAATATCGGTAAAATTACCATCTTAATTTTAAACGTGTTTTTTTCTACATTTTTTTTTCCAGCAAATTCGTCAATTATATCATCAGTATCAATTTTCTTCAATAAATCTGACTCAATGCAAAGTATACCTAACATGTCTACTGTCTAGTCGCTCTTGTCGCGTTATAGCTCTTTTAGCATATTAGATTTTTTTTTAATTGCGAGAAGGATCGTTCGGCAGAACAATTTGTGATCATCAATTTTAAAAAAATCTGTAGAGCTATTTCTTTGTTAGAAAATACATCGGATAGTTGATTTTCCATTAGAGTCTTATACAAAAATGACTATGAGTTTTTGTGCATCAGTGTATCTGGAGTTCAGCTTTGGAATTGCTTCATTTCAATGAAAAATTCTTCCAAATCTAGTGAATAAAAACAAACTAAGCTGTTTATAGCTTAGTGGAGGACCCTTCCCCTTAGAGAAAAGTTGATGAGAAATGCAAATCTCTCTGAAACTTCCATATACACTTTCGCTCTTCGTTTGATTTCACTGTGAAGATTGTCGATGATTTCGAGGAAATCTTTTCTCCTAAAATCATCGCAAGGCGAAAATTCTACTTCTCCATCATTAGGTTGTTTTTTCTACGACGAGTACGTTTTACGATTTTTGTATAACCTGCACCAGGTAATAATTGTTTTGTTTTTTCCTCGAAATCAATGAATTTTTCACGGAATGAAACTAAACTCTCTTCCAACGATCACACGTTTGCGAATCTGCTTTTTCACTTTGCAATGACTTACCCACTGAACGCATAGCAGACAAAATAGAGTTCCATAAAATCAATATGAATTTTTGCATTTTATTCGTGATAAACTTCGCCTCTAAACGAATATCAGTATTTTGTGTTTCATCATCAGCAACGATTTCTAGAGCCTCCAATATGATATCAAATGAATCGTAAACTGCATTCGTTGCATTCGAATGTGCTTCCCAGCGTGTAGTTGACAATGTCTTCAAAGTTTTCTCTTTGTTTATTTAATTTTTTAATATACCCCAACGATAGGTGGAAGCGGAAAAAAAATTTTATATAATGTCTTCATAATGGCGAAAAAATCTACTACATTAAAACAGCATTTCAGAGCATGCTCTCCAACCAAATTAAGGGAATGCACGGAACAAGGATTATAGATTGTATTCTCGTTCGAACTCAATATTCTTGCTTGCATACCTTGATTCGAATGGTCCAGTCGAATTTTGACATGTGGATGGCCCATGTTCAATCCAAAATCTTACATCTTCACTAGTAAATTTTTCCAATTTTCCTGGATCGTTGGAACGGTTGGAAATTTCTACACCTTGATTTTTATGTACACTTTTGCCCACAAGAGATTGATTTGAAGATTTAGGTGTTGAGCTGACTGGATTATCGTTCAGTTCAGGACTAGTTGCAAGTCCTTGACTGCCTGATGAATTTGGTGTTTTTACGTTCCGATGAAAATAATTGTCGAGTTTTGGAACTTTTTCTAACACTGTACTTGTTTGTGATCGTTTTTCTTCTTTTTTGCGCACCACTTAAATATGAATGAGACATTTTTTTTTACATATTAACAACTGAAGACGCTAACGATAGTTTGAGTATTTACAAGTGTATTGTACTAAAACTATCACTGCCGAAAAATGATGGTCTCGCTACGGTAAAGAAAAAAACGCGGACTTTTACGAGATTGTAAGATGGATATTTTATTCACTTATTCACTTAACACTATGTAATGGTTTCTTTTTTATTATTCAATATACTCTCCTTTCACTTCGATACACTTCTTTGCACGCTCATACAATTTGTCAAATGTGTCTGAAATGTCTTTTTTAGGAACCTTGTCTAGATCGTCGGTAGTAGCCTTTTGAATACGGTCAATTGAGTTCTATTTATTTGAGTAGAATTGATTTTCAGTTCTGGTTATATATCGTATTTGGGCTGACGTAACTTGGACCGAGTGATCGTTTTAACAACTGAACTAAAATAAAACAAGCGAATCACAAACTTCAAAGAGACTGATTGGTGACGAGAAGCCGAACTAGCGAAGGTCCGGCGTCCGGCGCCAATCCAAATTACTCCCTACCCCAAGCTCAACGTTAAGATTTAATGGTAGGACGAGAACACACTTCAATTCCCAAAATAATTCCCTTCCGCAACTTTAAAATCTTTTCCACTTAATGTCGCAACTTCATTAAGCCATACAACAGCTTTAAAGTGTGCGAAAAAGAACCTCTAAAAAATAACGACACAAGATTGCTAAGTAATTTCCTTTCAAAGGACAAAAGTCTGATCCTGAAGGACACACACAAAAGTAAAAGGTATGGAGTGTAGAAGAACTGCCAACGAATTTATTCACCACTCAAACAATTATCGTACATCTTACACGAACCCAAGAGAGTATATCGCCCCGCAAAGACTCACATACGTTTTGGTCTTGCCCCCCTTCCAACAAATCCTTTGTCTTCCTGGATTTCTTTTCCAGTTTACTGTGTGCTTTTTTTTTATTTGCTCATCTTCTGTATTGCATTACGGGATAATATACCACCACTACCACTCCTCTCGCCTTATAGTATAGAATTGGATTAAGCGAGAGGTGACAAAAAATCACGTAAACTTTGTGACCCGGCCAAGGAGAGACACGACAAAGTTTCTTTTTCAGTTTTCACATTTGCCATTTGTGCTGAGAGGCCGCAGGACACATAAATAAGATCCAACAGAAAGAACCCAAGTTTAAATAAGGATTAAATTGAATTGATTTCGATTTATGTTTGAGGTTTTGCGATAAGGTGCTGAATGCCTTCGCTGACAAAGATTGGCGGCACGTTTCGTGGGTGATTCGTGCGTTCAAAGTGTGTCTCTCTTCTATAAAATTAAAAAGAAAAGAAGACAACAACAACAAACGTCTATTGTGTAAAAAAAGTTATTTCGCCAAACAACCAGATGCTTTAGCTTATACAAAGGAATAGAAATGCCGATATCATTTCTCCAAAGAAGTCCTGCTTCAACTGTGTGATGGCACTGCGCGTTAATAATTCCAAGTAAAACACAAGTACAACTCCCCGGGGGGCAGTTATAATTTGGTGGTGTGGTCGTCGAGAAATTGGTGATGGGGAGAATGTTTTCGCGCACGAGATCGATGTCTTTGAACGAAGTGTGAAGGGGTTGAAAATTAACACCTAATATCTGGAAATCAGTATAATTTTCATGAAGCCTCCCCCATCCCATTCGCCAACGTCGCCATCGCTACATCGAAACAAAAGCAGAAAAACATCGTGGAACAAAGCAGAACAATTCATTCTCCAGCGGCGCCCGCGGTTGTCTCACAAGAAATTGTTGGTAAAGAAAATGTTCCTTCTTCGATACACACACTTAAGCTGCAGCACTTAAGGACACGATCCTGTGTTTCTTTTGTGTAATTTAAGACGCACCAGCACCAAGACCAAGAGCCCCCGCGCATTGATAACAAAGTCGAACCTACTTACCCTTCTCTAAAAATTAAACCCTTCGACAATTGTTGGTGGTTGCTGCTTCTAGAGGCGTTCGACGACAGTGGTTTGGGTGGTGGCAGTCTCCTCTGGCTGTAAAACAGTCCCATTATCAATATCAAGTGGCTTTCGCTTATTACCCAGAGCGGCAGATTCACAGAAGACACCCGGTTTTGTTCTCTGGTTCAGTTCATTGATGATGGAGTTTTATTCCAATCCCGTACTCTGACAACTCTTTGGGCCTCCTCACCTCTTTTGCCTCTTTGGTTGCCTTGCAGACTCTGCAAATTACGACTTTTAACAGTTTGATCTGGTATTTGTACATTGGTTAGATCCATCGCTGGCACTTCATTTCGTTTGTCTTTGTGTAACCATATCCATCCTTCTTCGTCGCTCGTCGCTCGTCTCTATAGTCGGGGAGAGTATTATTTTTTACGATTATTATTATCAGCCATTAGATGGGAACGGGAACGGGAACGGGCAGGGAGAATAAGTTTTAGTTATGGAAGCGCGGCTAATACATTAGTGTGTTGTGTCAGTGTCGGGAAGGGGTTGAAAGTGAAATGAGTGGAAAGTTTTTAAACATATTTTCTAAAAGGATAAATTCACAATGGAACAGCCTATTCTGGCTAAGTGATGAAAACTTTTCCAATTGCCCGTGCTGGCTAATTGTCTATTATGGGCTTGTTTTGGTGGATTGATGGAAATAAGAAGTTAGTTTTCCTTACCTCGCTTTTGTGATGGTGCAATGGAATACAATGGAATGAAACTTTCCGCATGATACATTACTTGTTTTAACACTTGCTAACGAGTTGTTACTTAATGTTACTTATCAGGGTCTTATTTTGGGGATATATTAGCTTGATGCTTGCCTTGAGAATGAGGCTCGGGAATTATGCCCATGGGAGAGAGGATTTAAGGAATGTGGTCGGTCGGCCAGAGCTTGTTGATAACTATCGTTTTTCTTCTTTTTTTTTATTTGATGGATAAGGCCTTTGGAATTCACATTGGCAAGTTTGTAATGTGAAATCTTTCTTTCGGTGTTGTGTTTCTTTGTTGGTTTAACGATGTTTTTAAACTAATAAACTCCCTAATGGTTTTTTAACAGAGTTAAGCTAAGCACTATCTTCATTGGCAATTAGAAATGTCCAATTCAAATGAGGAGTATAACATAAATTTGCTGGGAATTACGAATCTGCCAACTTTTCAAAACTCTATTCAAGAGTGGTTCTATACATTTATCAGCTTTGAAGGTACATGTCGTTCAGCTGACACGCTTTCAAATCGAGTTGCTTACCATGTTTTCTAGTTTGAATGGTTAGGCTTCTTTCACATGTTTACATTTGATATCATAAAAAACTGGTGCGCGGTGCAGGGTGATTATGGAGAATGGAAGTTACTCCGAATGTGCTTCAGCATTCGAAAATGTCTTACAAATGTTTTAACTATTAGAATCTAATCTTCATTTACTTATGCAAACGCACACTAGGGCCTTTTTTGCAACGAAAGGCACTCATTGTTGGCTTGGATAAAACCTAAATTCAAAGAGCAGTTCGTTTGAAAGAGGTTATTGGCAATCTACACCTGTCCCAAAAAGATAGCCATAAGAGATGCTCACTTTATTGAGGACTTTAAGCATATCTGTCTTTTATGTGTACAATGTTGATATCGCCTTTCTCAGGGAATTGATTAGTCTCCCGAGAATAACAAATCCTCTGTATGAAACGGACTTTCTATCTTAGCCTTTGGTAAAAAATTGTAGGTTCCTGAAATGCGTAAGGCTCTCAGCTCTTCGAGTTTGTTTTGCACCAGCCTTATTTATTTATGTAATTTCAAGCCTTATTGGGCAACCAAGGCCAACATTTCCTGGACGATCAATTTAATTCACCCTTCATTGTTTGTGGTTGCTTCTAGAGGCTTTTGACGGTGGTATGTGTGCCCGTATAGCATTCTTCTCTGACTATGTAAATTCAATTTATAAATATTAAGATGATTTACAGCTGATTATGGTAGAACCTGTTCCGTTGCAACAAATCAGGTTTGAAAGAGTTTACTGCAGCCACTTTTCTTTTGACTCAAAAGCACAATTCTCAACTGTGATGAGTTCCAAGTTTTCATCATCCTTTATAAAAGAGACTTAGAAGGAGTTACATATACCACAATGTCGTAGTGCACTAAATAACTGTAAATAACTGTATGTTTGCCAACCTTCCTTCCAACATCCAAAACAATAACAAACTAACGAAGGAACCTGTAAAAGTCACTCGACTTACAATACTAAAAACCACGCAAACGGTCGGTGAAGCCCTGAGCCTACTTATAGCTCCAATGAAGAATTTCTAGACACATTCCACCAAATGTTCGACGAATAGGTTACACAGCAAAAAATTGAAAAATAGATTGAGGTTTGCTGAATCAGTTTGAGTATGACTGATTCATTTACAACTTTGACTGTCAGGTTATGTTAGCATTTTGCACCAGGCAACAAATGCACTTGTTTTTTTTAAACATCTGTTTCGAAGCACCTTAACTAATTTTCAACTAATTTCCATTTCTAAGCCTTCATAATCGTCAAATTGTAATGGTTTTTGTGTATCGCTCGTTTTCGAACCACGTTGCAGGCAAACGTACAGCTAAAGCTGTGTTTTACAAAAAAAAGCTAATCGTAAGTTACAGACAAATAAGTAGCGGAGACCACACAATGTCATCACCAAAACAAACTGGGTGTCGCAGAAAAAAGTTCTACCCGGCTTCCGAAAAACTTTTAAAAAGTTTGCCTTAAAAAAAACGGCATAGTAGCCCAAGTATTTGAGAAGCGGCTAGATAGCTTTGAATAAAGCGGGTAAGCAAGAGTACCCCAAGGATTTAAGCATTCGTGAGACTATCTTGAGCAGAGGAATAGAAACACTCTCCTTGTGTTAGACTACTCGATTTGGAATCCTATGGTAGCTTCAGCCTTACATCTTAGTTATGCCACTGCGCACTGGTTGTGCCCAGCTCAAAAACTACAGAAAAGAGACTTCCGAAAAAGACAAGCGACTAGAAAAGCCCGATCGAAGAGGAAAGAAAAGTTGGAAAGTATTTTACTCTAAATCATTTTCACGCAGACTGAATCCAATTTATGAATATTTCGCTTTTCTTGTGTCGCTTTTTCGTTTCATTGAACTTCCAAATCACGCCGTGATAAAGAAGTTTCACTTCAATAGCACAAGGCGCTTGCTTTATACCTACTTAAGCTTTGTAATATGCAGGTGCAACCACAAATTTTAAACAGAGACTATTTTCTATCTTTTTTTTACTAACCAGAGAAACTAAGTCTTATAACGAGGTTCAGCTATAGATATATACCTACTTTCCCACAACGCAAGGCACGTACACGTAGACAATTTTTAGTAGACGTCAAAAGTCACGCTACGAATACGAAGCATCGAGAGGAGACCTAGACTATAAAAATATTGTCCAAAACAATCGTAGTGTATCTCAGTTCAACGGCTACTTGGCCCCATGTAATTGGTTTATTATCGTGATGCACTTTCGTTTCATAGAGTTTGAGCCAGAAAAAAAGTTAATTGACAAAAAAAAAGAATAAAAAGAAGGGGCGCAACATTGGCATCATTTTTCATCCCTTTCCCTCTTTTCAAAAATCATCCGTCCAAACTCGATGAAACAGAAATGCATCACGATGAAGAAACAAACACTTGAAGTTTAGTCGACTAGTTTTACGCTTTTGTAACCTATGCCCTTGTTCTGTAACTATCGCATCGATAAAATCCATCGAGGTTTTACCGCATCATCAGGGTTTTAATAGCTAAGACTTACTTTTGCCACGTAAAACGAACTTCAATGAAAATACTGGAAAGGCGATAAAAATGGTTTTATGTATGGTGAAAAGTCGATACCTTTCTCACTTTAAACGTTAAATCTTTTCACTGGGTCAATATCAAAATTTTTTATTGCAAATGTAAGTATTTTAGTTCATATTTCTTCTCTCTAGGAAATTTAATAATTTAATGTGCTTGGCGGCTGAATGATTTTAACGATTTATGGAAGCTCTGCGCACAATTCATGACACCCTTTTTCGACGCATTTCTGCGGAGAAGTCCGATGTCCCTTTAGAAAATACCCAAAGCATGAAAGTGTAAGTGTACACAAAGACGAATAAGGATAGGTATAATGGCCTTTTGTCATGCAGCGAGCCATTTCACCTAACAAAATCTGTCCTACATCCCGACTCAGCCTATAAAGTTGTCGAAATCGCTCTTGCGATATTTCGAACGGTTTGTAGTATTCCGGAGATGTCGCCGTTTTATTTAAATTTTGTTGTGACGGTCGTGAGCTTAGTTAAACTAGAGAGAACATTTTAATTTTTCACTTTCAACAAGAACTAAGAACTAATATTTGAATTTAAATTGCTCTCTTTAGTATGTACATATAACAAATTCCATAAACAAGGTTGACAGATATACTAATCGCCTTCCATCCTTTTGATTGGGCTTATCGAATCCTGACAACATTTAAATATCCATCAATAAACGAAAACTTATCTTTCGAGCTGCCATTATAGTCTTACACCTGATTTGGGAGGCATATGCACTGAAAATAACCCAGTCCCATTGCTCCTAGCAAAATCCTTTTTAGTTGCTTATGTTGTTATCGGTCATGAAGTAAGTTTGATGATCTAAGTAGTGGTTTACTTCACTGTAGTAAGCTCGTACATTTATAAAACAGAGCTATCAACCAATTCAAATACAACAATAAGCAAAAAAATATAAAAAGGAACCCGACAGACATCTTAACGCAAGAGCTTTCCAAAACAATCGTTTGTTAATCAAAACATCGCTAAGTTTGGACTCAAGGAAACAAATAGCCACTGTCTATTTAATAATGATTTTTTAAAGACAGTTTATTTTTAGGATGAAGAATGTCCGTTATTTAATTTCAAATGGCCATTGCAGGCACTTTAAAAAATGCCATGGTCCCAAGACACACCCCCCAAAAAGGAACAAAAAAATTGGAGCAGCTTTGAGTTTCTAAAACTTTGATCAGACATCCCGACCAAAACTCATTTATGCTGCTGCGCTCTTGCTGGAATGTGTGTTTGAAAAACGAGTTTTTTTCCTACCGAAAAAGAAGAACAGGCAATTCCTTTGATAGACCCATCCACATAATGCGATGCCGTCTATTAGACACGCCTGAAGATTGAAATTCTACGAAAGAGCCAAGCCATAACTTTCTATGCAACGCTGTACATGTGATGGCCGCACTATAAAAAACTCAGGCTATACATGACGCGCCGAGGCATTTTAATTTTGAAATTTTCAAATCCAATATCCTAAGTCGACTTTCCTCTACTACAACGGTCGTCATTCGCCGCTTCATAGTATAGAAGAAGTGGGAGGCTGGCAATAATAATAATCATGTGCGAAGGAATCATCTATTTGCTTGGGGAATGCGAATGCCTCAAATCAAATACTCGAAAACTTTCAAAATTGGGTTTTCCATATTCCCTCTACATACATGTTTGCAGTTTGCATACAAAAAAAAATTCAAAAAAAAACTTTTCCTCGAGATATTGGAGATACCGCTGCCACAAAACACAAAAAATAAACTGAAAGAAGAAGAAAACATATCCTTCCTCAACAACCCCCTAACCTCACCGTTCTGAATAAGGCGGCAGGATTTAATTGCGGCGGCACAGTGCTCCCCCTTTTTGCCGAACCGAGCGAGGTGGGCGGGCATCATTTTGTGTGCCTATTAACACCAATAAAGTTCAAAGGAGCAAAGCCGAGCAGCAATCAAAGCAGCTCCTCTCAACAGCTGGCCCACATTTAGTGTTTGCCTAGCTGAGGGTACACCATCGCCTCGTTTATATATATACGAGTAGTTGGTAGGATCCTGCAGCGTGGAATAAGACAAATATTAAGAAAGTTACATATTGGTTTTGCGATTTAATATACGCTTTTGCGAAATGGCAATTGCGGTTGCCGACACCACCACACGAATCAATGGAATGGAAGTGCCATATACCTACTAAGGAGCAAACTTCTTATGTTCCATCGGTTTTGGTTATATTTTTTTTCTGTGATGTCCTTGATGGGGCTCTGTGCTGTTGTGCTTTGTTTGCCTTGTGTAGTCTCATTAAAATTCGGTGGACAAATATTTGATCAGATAATTTATTGTCTTAATTGAATTTTCCACCAATTAATTTCGAGTGAAAGACTTTTACGACAAAGCCTTGTATATCAACGATTTAATTTGAATTTTAAATTTCCTCGACCCTGTTACGAGTAACGACTAACGACGACTCCATTTTCCCAAATGCCAGTCCGCGACACACACACAAAATGTAAAAAAAATTTTAGAAGGGATGTGCCAAAGTTATTGTGTCGAATGGATTGAAAGTCAATCCAATTCCATGGTAGGAAGGCGGGGGCGTGTTCGTGTTTGGGCTAAAACAAACGCACCAAAGACGGTTTCCTACACGCGTCATTCTTCCAGACGACTGCACCGGATCGTCGCGTTGTAGCACAGCAGCACAAAAGACGAGAAAGAAAAGAGTGTCCTGGTTGGTCCTGGGCTGGGTCATACCGATGTTTTGTGAAAGAAAAACCGATTCCCTGTGGAGTTGCCATTGTTTGCTTGCATTCCGCTCGGAAGCAAGTTAATCCAGATCCAATATTTACTCTCCACTCAAATTATTACAGTTAATTCGCTTCTGGGTGAGGTTACGGCTTATGGGTGCTGCTCCTGTTGAAAAACGTAGAGTCCCTTCCCATGCCACAACAAAAGGGTCAACCGCATAATTGTGAAATACCTTGAGATGCCAATGCCACATCTCAAGACGAGATGAAAGACTGTGCGAATTCTTGAAGCGACCGGCGACCTTTCAGCCCAAAGCTGAAAACTTTTCTCCTTAACCGGTCGCCCTTTTGTCAACAGCCACAACAACAGCAACAACTATTCGAAAAGTATCGTAAAAGCGAATCCCTTTGCTTATGGAATTCAAAAATCAATCCTGTTGCAGAGGAGGTTGATGGTTATGGTTGCAACACTGAAGGATGTTAAAATATTAAAATCTAATATACCACAATCCCCTTTTCTCATATTTGTCGTCTTCGTCCGCAAATTGCTCTCGTTTCTCGTATAGCTTACAGCATCATCGCCAGCGGATGCGGGTTAGCAAAGGTTAGAGGACCATTCCCCCAGCTCACATGTTTTGAGGTGAGAAAAGCAATCGGTTTGTGTGTTTTTGCCTATTATCCTCAAAAAGTTTTCAATGTTTTATCCCCTTTCGCCCCCCATCTCCGTGCGTCGTCGTCTTTGTCGTCGTCGGTAGGACACGAAACTATCTCATATACAGCAGCAGCACAAGAACAAGAGAAGAAACCGGAATCCTATACATGCTGCATGAGAAGAACTTTTACTTAACACCTGATGAAGATCAAGTTTCTTTTCCAAGGCGTGCCTCTGCCTGCACTGTAGCTTCTTATAGAAACAGGTGTGACTATATCTTCGATGTTTCATTAGTTTGGCTCTCAGATCACAAGACTTATACGGTCCTGGTTTGGAATATTTTCCGTATATTCCGGTAGGGCGGAAGACGACAATCTGCTCATCGGATAGAGATGTTTTTTTTTTTTGTTGCTGCTTTATTTTTTGTGCCTCATAGTCAAGTTAGTGCCGCAAACACCGACGTTTGGTGGTGGTTAGGGCTTTTTCAATATTTTATGAGACAAGCTTACACCTCTTCCTTGCGGTCGAACGTTCAAGAAGTACACGATTTATGTGGCTTTTTGTTTGGTGGCCGAGCTCACACTACCACCCAGGTATAGAGCCTGATGGCTGCTGGTAGTAGTGGTAGTAGTAGTGGTGTGTGAAATACTAAATTAAACAATGCGGAAGATTAAGTGCAGATTTGTTGGCATCGACACGGAGAATGAGACCATCGGCTTCATAAATTGGTATTTAACGTTTCGAAAATGTCTGTTGGTAGGTTTTGGTTTGGAGTATGGAAAATAATTGGCCCTAGAGGGTGGATGGGCTGATGGGCTGATGGGCGCCATGTATTTATAAGAAAAAGCTCTGTGCACTCGACAATTGTTTGTGTTTTGGGTATAGGTACGTAATACGTATGCTGCGAAGACACGAAGAAGATGTTATCCTTCGGCGTTGGGAAGATTAATTGCAATTGGTTTGGTGTTAGTGTATTATACCGCAGAACAAGGTGTAACTTTTGTAATGGAATTTCGTATGTGGAGACTTATTTTCGGCATGGCTTCCAGGAGATGGGAATTGGTGATGCAATTTTTCATTTGAACTGTAATCAACACTGATATTGGGTGTGAGAATGTGGATGTGAGTTTGGAGCAAGAAAAAGTCACTGTTTTGTGTCAGAGATTGATGGAGGGCTTTGGATGATTGTTCTTTATTGGAACCGTTGATGACATCACCACCTTGGAGTAAGGGGAGTTTATGGCTAGAGCATAAGTACCTGGCATCATATTTCTGCTAAGCTTTTGGTAATTTGGAGACAGAAACTATTTCCTTTCTTCTAAGTTCTAACACACATTGTGATTGATTGTGTTTCGAGGCAACAGAACTTTCACCGTATTACTGCAAGTTGCCATTTTATAACGCTCACTATATCATACGAGTACTGTAGAAACAAATGAATCAATGAAAAATATAAAAGTGGTCTGAAATTCCAAAAAATCATTGTAAGGGTTATCATATAAAACCATTTAAATGAGCTGAGAACATCCCAAAGTCATTACAAATGAAAAAAAAATGTCGTTAAATAGTGTTATCTTCATAGTATATAACATTGTAAGCACATGGTATTTGAATTTAAGTGTTGCAAGAACTAGTACGACTTCATTTGTTTGCTGATGGTTTCTAGTCTTTTTGTGAATTTTTTTTTGGACATATTAGTGGAGGGTTAGACGTCCATTATTTATTTTTTGTGATTCATTGCTTAAAATTAAAAAAAAGCTTAATATTGTTTGCTTTAAACTTTTAACTACTAAGTTCTGTTATGCCACCAAAAAGGAGTCCTACAGCCTAATATTTTTCTTTCAGGACTTTTATCAAAAGTCTCATATATGAGAAGGTTTCTACTTCCGCTTTGGTTAAACGTTAAAGACTGATGGAAGTGAAAGCAACAAGTTTCGTTCAATATTTGCAGTCTTTTGCAAGTCTTTAGATGATATCCGAAAAGCAGATTTAACAGTGTTAAAAGCCAGAATAGTGTGTTTTTGAAAAAAGCGTATTATTGGAAAAAAGAAGCACTCCGGGAGTCGACAGAAGTGAAAACAGAATTGAATTTTCAGAAAAATCTTTTAATTGAGATGTGGCACATGTAGTCATACTGGTGGCTAAGTTTGTGTGTTAGATGGCAACAAACTTATATTTTATATATGTAATGTACATGTAGGTACATATGGAAGAACATCATTGAAACTTATGAGTTTTCACTCACAATTTTTTCATCTCTTCCATTATCATCTCTACAATCATCGTATTCCAATACTGAAATAACAGGTCTATGGGTAGCTTAAATAGGAAAGTAACAATTTTTACTCGAATCTATTTAAATATATCGCAAAGACTGCATCAACTGTCGATTTATATTTCATTGTACTAAGGCTGCGTCATTCGTCATTGTTAAAAAATATTCTTCTTTTAAAAATTGAAAAAGTGGCAAATTTGTAGCATCGGGGAAGTTGATGTTAATGTTGGGCCAATCATCAAATCTCTGCCCAATTTTTCCGTGAAGGTATGCAGAAGCGTTTTCAGAATAAATCAAAAAATTTTTTTTATAAAAACTAAAAGACGTATTCGTTGAAATATAAACGCCAACTATTACAACTTGATGTCCATATTCAGATTGGCAACGACAAACACATAGATCGCCGATACCTCGTATGCAAATCCATATGATTTGCGAAAAATACGGCAGTTGTATCAGACAACCTTTTATAGATAGCTACTCCTGTTGCTGGACGATTGTGTCTTCTGAAACTTGCAACTAAATTGTAATGAGGATTATCATACATTTTTTCGTCATGTGAGTTTCTGTTAAAATTAACACATTCATTTGTTAACGATAGTGTTTATAGATCTTGTAACTGCGCTTGTAAGCTTTGTCAATAAAATGAAAAAAAGACACCATTTCAATCCTATAACTCGAATGCTACGCTTAGCAAACAGTGTACAGCATACCCTAGATTTTAATATAAGCGTACCTTCCCTCAGAAATAATTTATACTCCCGTAATCCTTAATTTCCCCTAATATTTTTACTTTTAAGATATAGGTTAGTTGTTTAGTTTTAAATTTTTAAATTAAAATTGTAAGTTTGTGATCCAATTATATTAAGCTTGAATTAAGCCAAACTAATAAACAATGTGTGATGCTATTGCATAATTTTAAGTCATTTAGCAACATTAAAATTAAGTTGTCTCTTGGCTCAATGGTAGAGTCGTTGCCTATTAATATCAGCCGTGGCGCTGGCGATCAATTTTTACTTATGTTTTCACTTTAAATAATTAAAAAAATGGAAGTCATGGCTGGTAATAGAACCTGAGACGCTGGGCTATGACGACTTTGCATACGATGAGTAGGGGTACGTAAATTTCGTTTTTACGAAATAGATGCGATAATAGCGAAATCTGCATTTTATTTGCGATAAAAGCGAAATTTGAAAATTAAATACTTTCGCACTTGCAACGTTACGCGCTTTCAAATGTTGATCCGGCGAGCTAACCGATTTTATTACAAACAAGAGGATGGCTTGCATTTAAGCGAATCAAAATCGTAATGTGGAAATACTGCAACATGCGTTTGGAAGGTGAGAAGTTAGATACTTTGAAAAGCATACGACTTCTGTTAACCATTTTAGAAATAAAGTCCTGATCCTCAACTAATGTCCTCTAGAGTAAAAAGGCACGAAGTGCAAAACCGTGCCGAAACGGAAAAAGAGGAATTTGTGCTTGACACTGTAAAAATGTGTTTGAAAGCGAACATTCAGTTGAATAATCTAGATCATCCATCTGTTCGCAGTTACATGGAAAAAAATGTGCCCGGCTCGGGTAGCCTGCCTTCTGGAGATAATTTGAGACGTAAGTACGTAGCACAGTGCGGTGCATCGGAGAAAGATGAAGTGAAACAAAAACCAAAGGATTAGCCTGTAGTTTTCTGCACATTGGCAGATTATTTTGTTCATCAGAAGCAGCAAATATGCCCTCCTCTTCTGTCAATTCAAATTCTATATTGAAAAGCCTCTCAAAAATTCTGTTTTTCAAAAGTGTACCACAAGAAGAACTAATGGACGTATATTTTCACAGACAATAATTACTTCGATTGGTCGGCCAAGAAGCTCTTATAGATGTAATGCAAGTTTTAGTGGCAGCTATTCAATGTCTCAATTGCCCTGTCAATAGTGTTGATGCCGAGAGGTGCTTTACAACAACATTGTCAGCTTTGTCTACAACATTGTCGTAACTGATCACCAGCAAACAATGAGAGATGAAAATGTAGAAATTGCAACAATGCTAGCCTCTAATTGACTATTTAACACTGTATTTTTATTTCTGCGAGATAAATGCGAAATCTTCTATTTTGGGTTTTTTTAAATGCGAAATCACGATTTTTTATTTGCGAAATTTACGTACCCCTAGAGCCAAGAAATGGTGTCGGTCGAGTATTCAATGCATTACCCTAATCGCAATAGTGCCAAGCGCGCCGAAAGAAGTTTTCACTTAAAAAAAAAATTTTTGGATGAGAACAATTGTTGTTAAAAGCTATTCTGATGGCTTAATGCCAGGGAAGTACATATATGTACTCTCTAAGCACAACGATTTCAACTTCTGCGGTGCAATCTTCATCTTCTGTGGGGGGGACCTTCAGCTTCTGCAGGGCGACAACAAAGATTTTGCAGGAAGCAGGAAAAGATCAAAACGAAAAAGGTTGGGTACCTTATCAGAAGTGGGTTCTTCTGCTGTTCATTATTTAATAAATAATTCAAATACACCTATCAGGCAACGAGGTAATTATAAAGTTCTTTCTTTTATAACTGAAACTAAATTAAAAAAACCACAGAACTTATTTTTCAGAAATTTTATTAATTTGCATACCTCATCTGAATTTTTGCCCCATGTCCGATACTCGAAAGATCCATTCGACACTCAATCGGTCCGTTCGATAAACGAATGAATCCGTTTTCGTTGGTTTCGTCATGTTTTCTATGCTTACCGATTGTATTTCGAATGATGTCTTCCCTCCTTCCCTAGTTTTCTGAACTCGTAGAAACAGCCTTTGGAATTATAGCCTTTCTCTTCGGTGCGGTGGCGGCGTGGGCGCAAATCAGGCTAATGTTGGCGAAGTAAGCCCTAATGCGGATGGGCTTCGGCGGATGACCTTTTTATCACTGAGTTTACCTCTAAGTGTTGCTTCTATTATCTTTATGCCCGGTCCATTCCTTCACACTTTTTGGATGGTAGTTATGTCTGCTTTGCAGCAGTTTAGAGCGTCGGTTAACTCTCTGACAGTAAGTAGTCCGCTAAGGAATCTTACATTGACCTTTGTTTGCTAGGTTGTCATCATCAGAATCCTTACTGGTGTAAGAGGCTGTTGGTTGCTTCGAAACCAAATGTTTTTAACGTTGTCCACAATCTGAAGGGCCAGCTCTTACAGTATGTCGAAATCGCTGTGACATTCCCTATAAGACCTGGTAAAGAACACTGAGATAAGGGGGGGCTAGTCACTACTCGTAGAGTGTTATAGTGTTACTCTATTTTTCTCCGTCCCTTTGTCAACACACGCACCTACTAGCTTTAGTAGGTAACCACTGGTTGGAGAAGATCAGGACCCAGTGATAACCGTGAAGAGGTATAGTAAGAACAATTGACTTGGCCAAGTGAAAACTTAGTTGATTTTGAGGTCTACTAACCCTAAGCAGCTCATAAGGGTGAGTCAAAATGTTTGTGTGGGAAATTTAGATGTTCACTTATTACCCACTGCAGATAAAATCAAACTTAACTTCTTCCACTTGAAGAGTAAAACATTCTTAACTAACATCCTGGTCGAATGTGCCATTCTGCCTAACATGAAAATCTAAGCCTTGCTAATCCTTTCCCAATAACAGCGGCTGTTCTGCAATTATGTTTCGTTGTTGATCTCTGACCTTTGCAGAATTGAGTTCGGGGGCTTGCGACCCTCACATGGTCTTTTTAACGTATCATAAGATATTTTAGGCCTTTATTTATTTCGTTAAGGAAATGCCTCTCGTACCCCTCCTTCTCTTAATAAGAATATAACGGTCTCTAATTTTCTAATTTTCTGCCTGAAGAAGATCACTAGTTTTGCACAGCTTTCCATGCGTATCTAGTCTTGGCTTGCTTTTCACTGCCGACTAAATTCGACATCAAAGCAAAGTCGATTTGCTTGAGTCTGTCATCGGATTTTTTGTTTTGCGTGTTTAATCTAGCAGTATGGTAAGCAGTAAGCACTGCTTATATCATCTTTCGAGAAGTTGGCCAGAACCAAACTTTGGAACAACCGCTATTCTCTTTTGTGTTGGCCATAATCGGGTATCAGATCAGTGTTTTCATATTGAACTTGAACCACGGAGCTCACTCAAAGGTTGTTGGCTAATTACTTGCTTTCTAATTTTGCCGCGAATGACCAGTGGCGTGGCGTGGATGTTTTCAAATGGTAAGTCGAGAAAAATGAATCACCTACACATATTAATAAGGAATAAATAGAAGGTAGGTACCTTAAATTCCAAACTTTGATTAATGGAAGCCAATTTTTCTATACTTTAAGTCATTTACGTTAAAATTCACAGTGAGCTTAAAGCATAAAAAAAGCGGCTTCAAAAGAAGCCTATGTGGAAATAAAATAAAATTTTAAGTAACGTAACTAGTATTAAAAAAATAAGAACTTCATTTCATTGGTTTTCCTCTTCTTAAATGTAATCGGTTAAACAACACTCAACATTTAGCAAAGCCATTCAAATAATTAAATCAAAACAGTCCTCTTCAACGTTAACTTTTCACAATTTTTAGAATTTTTAGTTTTTTCCACAGTTTTTACAAATGCACGTTACTTAAAATTCATTTTATCGCAAATAATCCAAAACAATGATCAGTAGAACAAAACAAAACAGTAAAACAAAACCGAATTCGCCGTACATTACTCAAAGGCGAAAACTGTATCATTTTTTCCAAGCAGACATTGCAGTAAGACGAAAATTATCGTCTTACTTTCTTCAATAAGAGAACGTGTATTGAAAAGGGTGGCACCACGGTAAACCGGGGTGGAAGTATATCGTAGGAAAGACAGGGACAAACATAAAATATGTTCTGCGCGGCGATTTTCAATGCTTTGTGTATGCTTTTTGTATTGTGTGATGTGTGTGTATCTCGCTTCTCGCAAATTTAAAAGTGCTTGAAGAACATTGTGTGTATGGGCAAAGATAGGATGTTGACTGCTTAGTTGTAGAATTATGTTGCTGGTTTTTTCTATGAACAAGCGACAAATTTTAAAAGGTAAGACGATAGGAATCGTGTTATATGGACGCCACGCCACTGCGAATGACAGATCCACATACAAATTTGCGGTTCTCCGGTGGCTCGTGTCTGTAACCATCGTTTCAAGACTCTCATCTCACATGGCATAGAAAAGTTGGACAAACTTCCTTTTCAAAAAGACAGGAAAAGTTTTGATTCTCGGTCGTTTAATGAACATTTACGAATCTTTGATTTCCTTGAAAAATAGCAGAGATTCCTGTCAACCTCTTAGCTAATAACTTTTCCCCAAATAATTTGCAAATCATGAAAGATAGGAAATTAATTAAAATTAAAATTCAAATGCACACCAATGCACACCCACTTCCAATCTTACGAGTGCATGCATAGGAATATGGTGTACGAGTTGGTATATCCGAAATACCAAAGGAGCATTATACAATTTGAATAGTTTGCTTTAAAGCGATTTATTGCTGTGAATTCTCTTAAATTTGGCCATTTGTTTTGGTGGCATGCATAAGCAAGCATATATGTGCATGTGCAACATTCACTACCAACAAACTTCTGAAATAAATTACCTTTTGATAAATCTCAGTCATTGCGTTCGTTTCCTTGTTAGGAACCAAACAAGCAAATGTCAGAGAGACGAAGTCTGAAGGACGACGACGCACGCAAGGGAACCAACAACCATCGCACACACACCATACCAGAAGGAAATCCATTCCAACAAACTTGAGAAATTTGGCAAAATCTATTCGAACGTAAATCAATCTTGCATCATAATATATGGAATTAGACTAAGATGTGCCGACTGTTTAAAGCAAAAAGGAGCAATAGGAGAGAGTGAGGGCATAGTATAATAAAGAAGAGATGATGATGAAGACGAAGAAGACGAAGAAGAACTATAACAACCATGCAACAGCCCAAGAAGAAAAGGACCAACTGGTTAGCCATGGTCGGTTGGTGGCAACAAATGCAATGCATCATGATGGAATCTCACCCTTTTCTCCTTGAAGCACGATCCTTGAGCACTGCGCCTTCGGAACATTAATTCAAACAAAAGTTATATCCTTTATTAGCAATTCGTTTTGTTTGTACGAATCCATCTACTTCCATAGGAACTCAGTGTTGTATGCATGTTCGTTCCATTGCATTCGGAACTGGTATGAGGGCATCCTTATACAGTCAAGGACGAGAACTCTCGTGCACATTATTCAAGGCGAATGGCAATTTCTCGTCTTTCCGTCGTTTATTTGGTCAACCATTCAACAACATATGAGCTGAGCTCGGTAGGTGGACGGCCGACGACGCCGACGAACGATGGCTTCTGATACCCTGATGACTATTGCTTTTCGGGCCTTCCATATACAACTTATACTAAACGTAAGTGAGTGGACAGGGACACCTATTCGTTTTCTGTTGCCTCCTCTGGTGTACTCTGTTTGTTCTCCTTTTTGGTCTTCTTTTCCCTGGGCATATCTCGAAGTCATCGTCAATCCTTCAGAGTCCGAATTCTCATAATTCAACACGTTCACATTCTGTTGGGCTGTTGGGCCCATTGAGTTGGGTTTCTTTTCGAATATAGGTGCTGCTTGTCTCCATCAGTTGGCTTAGACGAGGAGAGGTTACTGGAGCGCTTCCTTCTCAAGCACATGCAAACAAATTGATTAAATACAGAATGCAAAGTGAAACAAAAGAAATATTGCATACGATTATTATCAGCATCCAGAGAGTGCACAAAAGGAGGCATACAGGACATTTGCGTGGGAAGGCTGCTGACATATAGCTATGTAGAATTGTTACCTCTTGTTATCGTGCTCTAGTAGCGAAGTACTTCCGAATCTGAAATTCCTCTGAGTTGGTAGAGAACTTGGCTTGTTATGGTTTTGAAATAGCAATCATCACACAACACATGCAAGGATATAAGTGATTTTGTCTTGGTTATCTTCGGCTATGATTTAGTTTCGTCTGCGTTGGAAAAAAAGGCAAACAATCTGCAGTTGTTTTTAACGATTAAATAAATAAATAAGCAAATAGGGCGAAGCAGCAAAGTGATGGAAATCTCGGAACTGATTCCGAATTGGTAGGTTGGAAAGCGCTTATCTTGGCAGCGTATTTCAGCTACTCAGGGAGATATTCCAATTTCTCTCGGAAGGTTATACCCGTGAAAAACATTTTTTTCTCTGATGATTCCCCTGTGAGTAACAGGTAACAGGTAACAGGTCGACAAATTAATCACTAGCCGACGGGCACCACGAATGACGATATAATAGGAAGTGTAAATTGTTTTTGGCATTTCTTAGAGTAAAAGTGGATTTTTTTTCATAATTTGGAATTTTCAACAAGGACTTCCAGAGGTTTTGAAATGATCATCGTTGCCAATCTATAGTGTCGCAACTGAAGAGTGTTTTTTTTGAGACGAGTGGTTTTCAAGAAGAAATATATAATTCAATGTTAATGCCAAGAACTTAGCTTTATTATTAAGATAAGGCTTTGCAAAAATGTTTTAAAAATGATTTCGGGCAAGTGGCCGCCTCACTGTGGTCCCAATTTAATTTTCTCGAGGCAAAAAGCCTAACTTTTGAACGGATTAAAATATTGGCACAATTTTCCTCCTTAAATGAAATTTCCAATGCTTTAAAAGAGGAGAGTATAAAAAAAAAAATTGATTTACAGGGTGTTTCACAATCTTAAGTTGAAATAAAATTTTCGTGGAAAATTTTTTACAAAATAAAGCATTAAAATAAGCCTTTAAAATTAGTCTTAAATTTTGCGGAAAAAAGATAAAACTGATAACAACAGTGGATGCTCAATGTCAACAAACAATTTTCTCAAATGTTTTTAAGGAGGAGCGCCACTGTGACAAGCCAAAAAATTGTGAATTTTTTACGTGGGTATATATTTTTTTTTCACGATCCGATAAAAGAATATGTAAAGAGCAAAAATTAAAGTATATACGCACAAATTTTTGTTGAAAAATATACAAAATTGGTGAAAAAAAATTGTCGAAAAAAAAATGTCTCCTTCGTTGTCCCAACCATATCACCTTGATGATTTATTTGAAATTGAAAAATGAAATTTTTTTGTCGATTGTCCCATCAAAAATGAAGCCAAAAAAGTTGTTTTGAGTAAAAAGCATTTAAGGGTTTTCATGATTTTTCCCGAAAAATTAGTTTCATCTTATTTTTAACTTCCCGGTTAGGCCTTCTATTGTGAATATGTAAGCAATGGTTTATAATTTGGCCTTACATTGAATCGTCAGGCAGTGGATCAAGCAGCTGGACAGGCAGCGGGACGCGCCAGCTAATCGTACCACTCGGGTGCGCTACCTGACCGCTCTACTCGGATGGACTACCTGGTTCCACGAAATTGCCTGTTACAATCAGTTTTTGATATTTTTACATATTTTTTCGATTTTTTTTTCACCCGTCACAATTAGTGAGGGGCCGTTAGCATTTTACCTAGGATTCCAAGGCCAGTCCATGGATTTTCATAAAATTTTCGGAAATTTGTTTTGAATGGCGTATAGAAAAAAGGTAAAAAAAAAATTTCACCGCTCTCCATTTTGTAAATATTTTTAAAATTTAATTAATTATTAACTTTTAGAACTATCTTTTATCTATGTAGGGTGTTTGAGATACGGTTTTCCATAGGCTCAGGATGGATAGGTTTGGTCAAGACAAAAAAAAAATTGTGTATAGGAGGGGGTCTATATCCCTCCGTGTAGGCACAAGGGGCAATTTTATATGAAATTTACTCCATTTTTTTAAATTATTAAATATCAACTAAGCCACTTACTTTCTCATACTTTAGTGTTTTTGAAAACTATTGCTTTCTTTTTAATAAAAATTTTAACTTGAGTTCACTTAATGAAAAGTTTTTGAGAAATCAAGCCTCAAAGTCAAAATTTTGAAAAAACCAAATATTTTTTTTTAATCAATTTTTTTCTCATAATTTTGACCCTTAAGGGCCGTTTTTTCAAAAAATCGAGTAAATTTCATAAAAAATTGCCCCTCGTACATAAACGGAGGGATATGGACCCCCCCTCACACACATTTTTTTTTTTTGTGACCAAATCTATTCATCCTGAGACTTTGTAAAACCGTATCTAAAACACCCTACATAAATAATAGAACAGTCTGAAAGTTAATAACTAATTTTAAAAATAATTAAAAAATTGAGTGCGGTGAAATTTTGTTTTTTAACTTTTTTCTATACGCCATTCAAAACAAATTTCCGAAAATTTTATGAAAATCCACGGACTGGCCCTCCACTAAATGGCGTTCCCCCTCAAGGAGTAAGGGTAGTCAGAATTTTCAAAAAATATTCTCTGAAAGTTTGAAGTGAATCCGAAAAATATCTTTTGAGTTATTCAGCTTTCAATACTGTACATAAATAGACTGTAAGACTTTAAATGCGTTTTTCGCAAAACCATGTTTTTTGAACTGGTGACCACTGTAACTAAAAAACCGCTCGATAGATTTGAATGAAACTTATACAGCTTTAAGAAAACATAAAAAGCTATCGCCTGAACGAAGAATTTCTTTTTAAACTTCGATTTCTTATAAACAAATAATTTTTGGATTTCTCCCGAAATGCATTCCATTCCATTCCATTCCCTCACAAGGCATGGTTGTGAGAAATGCGTTAGGCCCAGGGGCTCCTCACTCTGTTGCGCACAGGCGCGGATCCAGGGGGGGGGGCACTAGGGGCAATTGCCCCCCCCTTCTCTGTCAATAAAAATGTTAAGTCTGAAGCAAACTGTACGTATTCGCTACAAAAATTCGGTTGGTCCCTAAATTGCTTTAAATAATTCATTCATTACCAAGAAAAAGCAAAACTCTGTCAGAAGGCATAAAAAAGTCAATGTCATAAAAAAGAAAATCTGGCGACTTGTTTGTGACTGGCAGCGTTGGAGGTGTGACTTTACAAAGTCTTGTAAAAAAACCTCTGATAAACTTTAAGGATATTTCTGGAGAAAAGGGAGATCTAGAAAACCATGCTAAAAACATCTACCATCACAAACGAGCTGTTCAGGATGGGACTGCATTTCTTCACTCTTATGATAACCCAAAAACAGAGATAGTAAACCGCGTTAATCAACAGCGTCTCAAAAAAGTGGAAGAAAACAGAGAACGGCTTCGTCCTATAGTGGAAACTATAATCTTCCTTGGAAGACAAAATTTGGCATTACGTGGTCATAGAGATGATGGTGCTATACTTCAAAGCAGAGATGTTGCAAGCCAATCTGATGTAACCGTGAACGAAGGAAATTTTAGAGAACTTCTCAGGTTTCGGGTATCTGCTGGAGATAATAGATTAAAGCAGTATTTACAGTCAGCCCCATCCAATGCTACATATATAAGCTACATAAAGAAGTTTTTGATCAAATTTTGAGCAACGTTCGGGATTCACAATATTATTCAATACTTTTTGATGAAACAACTGATGCATCTCACATCTCCCAACTGAGTATTATATTACGCTACGTTCACAATGGTAGCATTCGTGAGGATTTTGTCTCTTTCGTGGATGCATTTGAGGAACTAGCTTATTCCAGAACTGATGAAGAATACGAATCTGATGAGGAAAGCCTGAGGGAAACTAGAAAAAAAATAGCTGCCGAAGAGAAATTGGATGGAAATTCTAAACCTAAGGAGTTATCTCTAACTGGCAAAGCCATCGGCCAAATTGTATTGTTCCAACTGAAGAAAAAGCTCAAACTTCCTCTTGAATGCTGTGTGGGAATAGGGACAGACGGATGTGCTGTTATGCTTTCAGAAGTTCGAGGTGCTGTCATGGAAATTCAGAGAGAAGCGAAAAATGATGTAAGGACTCCATGCTACAGTCATAAGCTAAATAACTCCATTTCTCAAAGTTCAAAAGTACCTGCCATCCGAGACGCTGTTGCAATAATGAAAGAGGTAATCTTCTTCTTCAAATCGCAGCATCCAAAACGAAAAACTGTCCTCATGAACACCTTGGGGTGTGCCCTAACATCACTTTGCGAAACAAGGTGGGTAGAACGACATGAAGGTGTACTTCAATTTTCTTTGGACCTCAGCAAAATTGTGGAAGCGTTGGAAACGATATCGCAGTGGCGTGACCCAAGCACGGCTGGCAAGGCTTCTTTACTTATAACATCTGTATGCAATTCACAGTTTATTGTATCAGTTTTGTGTTTGAGTGATGTGTTGTCTTTAACACAGTCCTTGAGCAAGTTACTACAATCTAAATCTCTTGACCTGAATAGCAGCGCAATGCTGGTGAAGAACACGATTTCCGTACTTCAAGGTCGCCGGGAGAACATAGATACCAATTTCCACAACATCTGGCAGCATGCAAAGAATTTATCTGATCAGTTGAATGTTGAGTTGAGAATTCCTCGTATTCCACGTCATGGTGGACGCCAAATTCACCGAGCTAATTTTGACACCAATTCAGCTGAGGTATACTACAGAATCTCGTTATATGCACCTCTACTTGACTTTGTCCTGACCGATTTGCATGAAAGATTTCGACCGGAAACCTTAGATGTGTTTAAACTTACAATTTTCATAGTACAATTCTATACAATGCTGATGAGTTGGATACCACCGCTAAGTTGCTAATAAATCGCTTTGGTCAACTCTTAGAGTTAAATACAGACACAGCCTGTTTTTTGCTCAAAGATGAGCTGGTGTTGTGGCGGGAAAAATGGTTAACGGAAAAGGAGCAGAACAACCATTTTCCCGTTACTGCTCTTGAGTTGTTGGATAAATGCAATAAGGATGTGTTTGGCATTATACACAGTTTTCTTTTAATCCTTGCAACGCTTCCGGTTACAAATTCTTCGGCAGAGCCGTCTTTTTCTTCATTGCGGCGCCTTAAAACCTATTTAAGGTCCACAATGAGTGAAAATCGGCTTTGCGGTCTGGCACTTATGCACATCCACAGACAAATCCCGATCGATGTTGAAAAAGTAATAACAAGGTTTTCAAGAACCGGCTCCAACAAAAAGTTAGATTTTAGCATTTAATAAACTGTTTTAAACTAATAAAACTTATTTTTTTTTAAACAATTTTTCTAATTCTTTTAAATAAAAAATGTATTTTTATATTTGAAATCATTGAAAAGGAAGGCAAACTGCCCCCCCCTTATCAAAATCCTGGATCCGCGCCTGGTTGCGCAACCCTATTTTTTTTATTTCTCCCGAAAATCTCTGAGGCCGCCATTCTGTTAATTTTGAAAAAAAGCTTCAATCAAGCACTAGCTTGATGAGTGGCAATATGCCCGCAGTAAATCATTTGCATGGCTCAAAATTTTTCAAAAATCAAACCAAGGGTTATTCAAGCAGACCTATGTACTTAGAAGCAAATAGAGAATTCAAGCAACTTTGCATAGCTAATAGGAGAAATTATGGAGAAATGCAAGCGAATACGAAGATGCATCGTTGGTCTGGAGACTTGAAAAACGTTGCTTTATCCAGTACCAAGTAGCTTGAATTGGCATAATGCAGTTCTTGGTATATTGAAAATGATATTCTGGACCCGCAGCAATCACTCCGAATGAAATAGAAGTTGTACTTCGACGTCTTAAGAATGGAAATGCTATGGGAGTGTGGTGTTTGAACGCACCCATTGCTTCATGTCAAGTTGACAGCTATCGTCGAGGTTGACAGCAGCTTTCGTCGACGTGGAATTTATTCATTCAATCGTAGACCGCCATTTGTGAAACACTATTTTATATTAACTTAACTTTAATAAATGAAGTAACTAATAAAGCACCTAAGTTTTGACTCTCTTTAGAATTGTAGAAGATATGTACTTCAGGGAGCAAATGGCTTTAGGCTCTTTCTTACTTTTTAGCTTAGTTTTATTACTCTAAAAGGGGTTCCAAAAGTCGATCATATTTCTGTTTTATGAAAAAAAAAAAAAAAAAGCGGCGGAACTTTCAATCTATCGAGGAATTTCATTTAAGACTTCCACTTATAAAATATTCACAGCTATGTTACAAAATCATTGAAAAGCTCATTAGAGGAATTTTGAGCTGGTTGCAGAGACACTCAACAGTAGACAACATATTCATTTTAAGAAAGTTAAAAAACTTTATATTTTCTTTATTGCTCAGCTCTTTTACCTAACAAATTATTTAAATATTTATTGAAGAAAATTGGTTTTTATACCAAAGTGAGACCAATGGGAACAAGCAAATTGAAATATCTCCAAAAATTACAAGTTATTGCAGCTACAATTTTGCATATGATTTAACAAATAGTTGAGGTCAACTACCATGGTCTGTTTATCGCTGGACTCAGCGAGATTTTTTGTGGGCCAACTCAAACCCAAAAAACTACTAAAAAAGTGTTTTTTGTTTTATTTATAAAATCTTTAAAGTTTTTTTCTTTGGCAATAAATTTTTAATTTTCTTACTTCATGAAAATACTGAACTATATTCAATAAAACTATGGTCATCATTTGATATTTCACAATTGTAAAAAAAACCAATGAAATTAATTTTTTATGTTTTTTAACATTGGCCAACTTTTCAAAGCTCTGTAAGTCAAAATAAAAATCAAAAAATTATCTTGTTTGTTGTTTTTGAAGCTCTGTTTATATTTCTATAAGAAATAAAAAACAAAACAGTAAAACCAAGACACGGAATTTTGCATTTTTGCAGCGATTTTAATAGTTTGGGGCCACAGTTCGTCGTCGTTGCCCGAAGTAAATCATTATTTCGGTAATAAGATTTTCCAACGTTGCTCTTGAGTAAATTTTTTACAAAATGGCAAACCAAACTAAACATAAATTAAGTGAAAAAACTGTCAAAAAAATCTATTACAGTAAAAGTGTAACCACACGTCTTAAAAAAATCACCATTAGAATTGAGGTCAACTTAACCGTAAGAAAAGAATAAAAACCAGCGAGTTATTCTACGTCAATACCGTACAACTCAATACCCAAATAACGCTATTCATGGCAGTGTAATTACTCACGGGGGCTTGCAGTCCTTTTTGATAGACGATATTTGTGGGAAAACTAGTTCCAGGGATTAAAGCCTCGAACTTTCACGGAACAGGCAGGCGTAGTCACCAGTACGCAACAAGCACCGCATTTTTGACATTTTATTTATTTGATAACTGATGAGTATCTCCAGGATACCAGAGATTTTTCAGTCCGTACGAGTTTCGGACGATTAGTCTTTGTAGCAATTATTTTCTTAAGAATTGTCGGACCGATTCGAACATAAAAATAAGAGACATTTTTTGTTTGATGCGTAAAAATTAATTATTGTGAGGTTCCACTCAAGTCAGAGCAATTGTAAGGACCTACACATTTTTTGACCGTTCCAAGTACGCGTGAATAACGTGAAAAAATCGGTTTACTTTTACAATAATATTTAATAATAATATTTAATTGTCACCAAGGACCATGACACCATTATTTCTACTTTGAAGCTTTCTTTCAACTTAGGAAATTTTATCCACCTCACCGCAGGTTTTTTGTTCTTGGTATAATGAAATTGACTTCGAGGGCACCAACGAAAAACTGAAAGCCCTCACTGGTTCTTACACAGATAGTTCACACCATCCTCAGGGCTCCAACAAATCGAAATGCATCCCTGTCTGTTTCTATAAATAAAGTTATAAAGAATTGCCTTCCACGATGTTTTCGCAACAACCCCACAGAGATTCTTAGCTCATTTTAATATAAATTTCCACCAGAAAGCCCAATTTCCTTTTTGCAAATGCCAAGGTACTCCATCAAGAGTTAATAATCAAAGTCTGTTCAGGCTCAACCTGGTGAAATGTGCCTCAATAATCCTTAATTTCACTCAACTTTCTGATCCGCTCAAAGACATGGCCATGTTGAATTACAACGTCCCGGAGCACAGTGGGTGGTAATAATATGGCACGCCTACTTTAACTTTGTATCCGCGTAAAACTCATCGAAGTGAAGAATTCCGGGTGTCATTCGCTGCTCCAGCTACCATGCCACTCAGTCAGCAAGTCACCTCCCCTGATAATTTCCAATAATAAAATTGACAAGCAAAAAGCAAAAAAAAAAGGGAAAAACGAAAACACTGAGCCCTCTAACTCTGTAAAGAACTTTCTCGCCGAAGCAAAAGTCTAGTCTCTGGAGTCCTCTTCTGTCGTGTGAACATTTCTTGATCTTTGACGCGCATTTGCGACAGTTTTGAATCCTTATTAACATATAAATGATACTCCAGTTATCCATATTAATTTAGTTATTATTCAGCAAACTCAAAGGATGCCAACATCCATCCATCCATTCATTCATCTATTTACGGCGGCCCTTCGCCTTCCATCCAAAAAACCCCAACCCTCGAGTCAACCAATCCTAAGCTAGCATCAATCCAGTGTCATTAGATCCGAAGCTTTTGCCCGATGGTATTATAGTCGTATATAGACTCGGCAAAAGAAATGCCTTCGTGTGTTCTTCTGTATTTTTCATTAAGTTGGAATTTTTCGCGCGCTCTGTTCCTATCCAAAGGCACATTCGAGCCGCCCATCCAAAGCCAAAACAACCAACTCCCAGGAAGCTCGGATACAGGCGCATAGGAAAAAATTTTTATTATGATTATTAAGAATTTTCTTTGATTACGGTATTCCATCGTACATAGATGAGCTACCAAGAAGTATCTCTGGCCGGATGGCTATGATGGTATACTCGTATTCCACAAAGTCTGGGGAGGCCCATTCTATAGCTGAGGCTGGGGCATAATATTAAAAGTCAAAACATATAAAAACATAAAGTTTTATTAGTTTTGTGGATGACAGCGCGACCATGCTTCAATGACTACAAATGAGGTTGATTTTTGTGTTTTTTTTATTTTTTCAATTGGATTGAGTGGGTAGTTTTGGGGTTGGTTGATTTTGTGTGGATCCTTCTTTGGTCTAAAACACAAATCAATCACCAGCAATGGTAACTTAATAGTTGCTTTGTGCTTTATATGGAGGGCCAGAAACTGCAACTGCAAGGCTCTGAACAGAGGTTCAGAGCTCAAACTGTGTGTGCAACATGTGCAGTGAACACTGAGTTATTACACTCGATTGCCATAATTTATTCAGCAAGTGTACAGACAGTTTGGCAGTTGCACTTGCAACCCTTGCGATTGGTTATGCCTTTCCGATGGCAATTCGGGTAATAGGGTTGGATTGAATATGATTTATCAGCCAATTGCTGTCATGTTCTCGATGAGAAAGGATTGAGATTTGGGGTCGAGAGAGGGTTAATGCGGGTGGAAAGGCGGTAAGAGATTTCCTCTAGCTAAATAAATCATCATCGAAAAATACAAACTCTGTACAAAATTTGCAATGCAGCAACAGGTGTTAGGGTAAAAACTGTTACTCAGTGAAAACACTGAAGGCGTTTTTTTTTTATTCTGAAAAATTTCAGATTCTGAACAAAAATACAAAGTAAGCCTTTAAGGCCAAAAAGAAAGCATTCACAAGAACCAAGGTAGCCAATATAGATCGACAAAAAAAAAAAAAAAAACCAGAAGGCAGCTAAAAAAGTTTTTTTTTCGAAAAAACCTTTAACGATTTTTATAAAATTAAAATGTGCAAATAATGCAAATGTTAACCGATTTTGCTTAAAAACGTCAGCCGAAATACGCGATTAAATAGAATAAAATAGCGTTTTTGGATTTAAAAAAAAGTTTATGGAAAATAAACTTGAAAATTAAAAAAAATTAATTAAAACTGGAAATCTCACATCTGACAACCATTTCATACAAATGGAGAGTATGTGAAAACTTTGCATTCATCCCTATGTTATAAGAAGTGAACTAAGTAACGTGCAGTATTTAAGGGCTATCGGAAATAAAAAAAATAATATAAAACGGTTGATTTATTGTTTGAAGAATATTACACGCAACTGCTAACATTGAACGTCCTATCCATTATTTTAATTTCGGCATATATTCTTTCTAACCTATCGGCCAGAATCTCACGAATAAACAGGTTCATTCGTTGAACTTAAGTCTATGAGTTTTCGAAAAACATTGATTTCCCAGTCCTAAAAACGCTTAACCGCAAAAACATCGCACATCACTATCATTTGATTAAAAATACATTCCATTTGACTGTTCGTTACATAAGCTTGCACCAGCAAAAACCTAGGGCGAGTTGAGGCAAACGCAGGGGCTTTAAGTCCTGGCCCAAAACGTTTTTCAATTGAAATTTTGCTAAGCGTGCTGTCCTGTAAGGCATATGGCACCGTCTTGTTGAAACCACATGTTACTCTACGTAATCGTGTTGGTGGTTCAACGTCTAACAATGTAAATTTTTTCCAAAATTTAGTCACAATAGTTAACAGTGAACTGCCTATTAAATAGAAGCAGAGTACGCAAAGTTTTCTAACAAAGCACGCGTTTTGATAATAAAAATCACTAATTTGCAAGCGTTCAACGATTCATCTCAGTGTGATCGTCCAAAAAATCACTGATTTTCGCGACTATTTTTTCATGGTTAGAATATCCTAATCGGTCTGTTATTTTTTTCATAAATTAAAGCAACGATGAAGTATGCAAAAGATTATTGTTGCGGTGATTTTTTAGTTTTGTATTATTGTTATTAATTATCAAAAATGTAGTAAAAAAAAATCTTAATCGGTGTATACTTTTCCGGCCTCAATTTTGATCTGAAACAAACATGTCAAAAAGGTTATTAATCTATAGAAAAGCCGCTATCGTCATTATGGAGTCCTTTTTTTTTAAATTTTTTTGTGACGAAATGGCGGCGATTTGAACAAATAGTAGTGAATTTGGCTTTTTTTGAACAGTTTTTTGATAAAAAAATAGGAAGTTTGAAAGAAAGTTTCCATAGAACGATGAAGAATAACAAGAAGAATTTTCTGTAAGCCTTTGAAATTGATAGCTTGAAAACTTTTCCCTTGGCACGGTATCCCCATACCGTTTTGAAAAACACCATTCCGAGAAAAACGCGCTTAAACTTTGAGATAATCCATAGTGAATGCCGAAAATAAACTGAAATGCTTGGCATTCCAACTTGAATTTGAAGAACTGAATACCTAAAGAAGGTCATGCGCAGGTAGAAGCACAACAAAAGAATAAGTGTTGAACGACCGTACGGACGCAGCAGATGTGACACTCCGTTCCCTTTCTCTAAGAAATGCTTTACGGCTCGCGTACACTGCATCCGATCTATCGACCGATATCGGAACGGAACTTTTCGGACGACAATCTCGTATGTTCGTCTGCATACACTGCTGCCGATCTCTGACGATAACTGACAGACAGCCTGTTATTGAATTTATTTATTTCAGTACAATTGAAACTTTTTTCCATAGATTTTTAGTGACATCTATATTATTATACGCCTTAGAAAACTTATTCCACAGTGGTGTCCTACTAAAAACGAAATTTATTAACTTTTTACTATCCATTGTGTACCTCTATAGTCAAACTGACGTCCGACGTCCGATAAATCCAAACAAGTTCGGATTTGTCTGTTGATCGGATGAAGTCGGACGACATCGGACGACATCTGACGTTGTCGGTTGTAGCTGTGTACGCGCACTCTTTGTTAAACACATGTTTGGTTCGAACGTCAGAGTTCGGCCGACAACGGCCGATTATAATTCGGACGATGTCTGATTTAGTGTACGCGAGCCGTTAGTGACAAGATTAATTCGAATTTCGATTTAAAAATTTATCAGCTTGTTTGTAACCGTGTAAAGTGTATACTAGCAATAGTATACACTTAGTGTTATGGTTGACATGTCTACCTGTTACGTGGGAGGTTCGAGGTTCGAATCCCAACATTAAAAAAAATGGGAACGACTGGGTCGCACGAACTTGCGATTGTGTTCTAAATACGATATCAAAATCTAAAGGCTGAGTTAAAGGTTCTGGTATTAGCTCTTCATAATATATTTTGTGGTAAAGGGTTGCCAACTACACATAAATTATGAAAATTGAATCAAATCACGCAAAATAATGAAAAAATTAAATTAAATACTCCAAAGGTTTCAAGCAAAAATCTAGAAACGCCATTCTTTTGCAATCGCTAATACATATGAATGAAGAAAATTTAATCAAAATCGTTGAAGCAGTTTTTCCAAAAAAACGGTTTTTTATTTTGCACTTTTTTTAAAAACTGTTTTTTAAAA
Organism: Melanostoma mellinum; assembly: GCA_914767635.1. Classification (NCBI taxonomy): domain Eukaryota; kingdom Metazoa; phylum Arthropoda; class Insecta; order Diptera; family Syrphidae; genus Melanostoma; species Melanostoma mellinum. The sequence continues at coordinate 218,548,104 of OU612058.1, forward strand.
GTCGAGTATGCAAAGTTCTAGATCTTAAAAGGAGTTATTTTGACAAAAAATTTGAAAAAATCAAAGTTATAGTTTCGAAGTTACTTTCGAAAATCAAAATTTTTTAAAAAAATTTATAAAAATTTCCAAAACTAAGTTTTTTTTTAAATATCGATATGCAGTCTTTCTTTAACAGCTTACGACTTCTTAAATCCAAAATTTCTTCAAGATCGTGTCAGCCAATAACGAGAAAGTCGGTTTTTAAAAAAACGGTACTATGGGAGGTACCGTTTTTAGGCCTTTTCCAAAAATTTGTTTTACATCATAAGAAAAACAATCCTAAATTAATCCTTCACACAAAATTTTATCGAAATCATTGGAGCCGTTTTCGAGAAAAATAAGTATTATCATATCGGTTGTATGGCAGGTACCGTTATCTCAAGACCTAGAGACTCAATTCCAAAAAACCCTCTGTAGGATGCTCCACAGACCCTAACTGCAAATTTTGAAGAAAATCGGTCCATTGATTTAGGCTGTAGATCCATATACAGACAGACAGACAGACACACAGACAGACAGACAGAATTGCAGGACCCACTTTTTTCGTATTCTCTATCATCGTAATGTCATGTTTAATTGTTATCTCAAAATTTTTTTTCTGCACGATGCAAGACTTGCCTTATAGTACCTACCTATAATCGCAAGTAAAAATGTTTTCCACCAGTATCACCTTTCATGAGGAACTGGTATCTCTTCCGATGATAATTTCATTGCCGTGAAAGTGCTTTCTCGATAAGCCGTTGGCAGCAAAATTTTAAGTCCTCCCAGAGTATGAAAGTATCCACTTGGAATAAAAAGTATAGGAAAATATATCTAAGCTTTGAAAAGCGCCTTTTAACTGTCTCCAAAGATTGATAGAATTTTCGTGTTAAAAATAAAAAAATTATAAATTTTTAATTAAATTTTGTATAGGTAGGTACTAAAATAATAATATGAAAGCTAAAGCTCAAAAACGCCAAAAGAATTGGCACACATCTGACAATTGAGATCATGAAAAAGATGCTGTTATCCGTCCAAAGCCCTTACCAAAAAAAATGGTACCTACTACAGACTTAAATGAAAATCGAGCTGCAATCAATTTCATGTATCGAAGAGCAAAAATAATCGGGTAAGCCTAAGTAAATCGGGTATTATTCAGAACTAGTACGAACGTCATCAACTGTCTAATTGACATAGTAAGATATATGTACCTATGCACTGAAAGCAGAAAATGATCTGCTTAAGGGGCTCGGCTAGTTTCTCGAGCTCAAATGGAGGTTTTTTTTATTGAAGGCGTAAAAAAGAACCATAGCTTAAAATATTCAGTAATCTTAAGAGTTTCGTAATACATATACTCATGTAAATTGTCAATAAATTTCGAGCTAAAATAATAAAATCCAAGAGAGATATGGAACATTTCTTGAACTCATTGAAATTAGAAGACGCAATTTGCCGCAATTTTTTTAATTTTTCTGGTACCTGTAATAAGAAAATAAAACAATGTCGTTAAAGTAGACTTTTTTCCTCATACAGTCATCTATAATTGGAGTGAAAAATTGGAAATTGACAAAATGTTCGCAATTTAAAAAAAGAGTTCCATATTTCCTCCGATCGTAAAAGTGTTAGATAGCTGTATGTAAAAATATGTGGAGAGTATGCAGTTCAGATTTCAAGACGATTCGTTAATATTGGCGAAAGTTACAGCTGCGGCAAATTTGAAAAATGCTGTTTTGAGAAAAACGCATTTAAAGTTTTCAGAGCAGTTTTCGATTTAACTAACAGGAAGGAAGTACAAAGGATCTAGATGCCCTTGAGCATTCAAAAATTTAAGCCGCAGGCATTACAAGGAATTGTAGGACATTAAGGACAAGGCAGCTCTCGGGCACCCCCCGCGTTGGGATGGGTGGAGTTCGAGCGCCTGAGATGCTTCTCTTCTATACTCTGCCAATTCAAAAATATCCGAGATACCAATATACCATTCCATTACATAAAGACTCTTTTTTTGAGATGTTTCTATCGATTAATGAAAAATTAAATCGATTTTTTGAAAACGAGAAACTAGCCGAGCCCCTTAAGAAACGGTCAGTTGAGATTCGCCTAACGATTCCGTGCCAAACTTGGCACAAGAGATTTTTTGAGTATTTCCATACTTGTTTGTGTGATAGTAAATGAAGATCTCTCATCAACCATGTTTCATCAGTCGTCAGCTGTCTCTGTCATACAACGTTTGTCATTTGTCATCTCTTCTGCCAACTGTCTTCTATCATCTGTAATGCCATGTGCCATCAGTCGTCTGACGTGTCATATGTACTTTGTCACCTATCAACTATTATCTGTTATCTGTGACCTGCATCTGTGACCAACATACTGATGCTTAGATCTCCCATTTGGTAGATGTTTCGTGGTTGGTTTGGAGAATAGAGAATTAGAGATCAGTGTTTCGAAAATTTTATGAATTCAAAGTCTCTCTTCCTTTCTTAGGATTTTTTTGTTTGATTTTGTTATGGGATTTCATTTCTGTTTTTACCGATACGAAATATATACAAAGACTGTTTATGACGATTTTTTTAGAAGCTACGTGTGAAGGAACTTCCTTCTAAAAATCATTTAATTTCACTAAAACCTTCAAAATTGCTCTAATGAGACTGTCATTGAAAAGAACAATTACCACCTTCGGTTTATATGCGTATGCAACTTCTCTTTCAAAAATCCAAGCCGAAAATCCATATAGTTTTTTTCATACTACAGCCAAGACGTTTTTTAATCTCCCATCTCCTCTTTCCCAACACCAATATGAATCTACTTTTTGTTCATCAAACCAAGCGAAATTAAGTCACGCGAGTATATCTAAAGCTCGAATAAAGAGGCTTTTGTGGACAGACATATTCGTTCAACAGCAATGTCGCCTACCGTCAGACCCATCAATCAGAAGACAAATAATAAAGATCTCTGCACGTACCTTCATAAATACCATTTCGATTACATCAATAGTCATATCCACCATAATATTATACTCGCTCAAGGAGGAGGCCAAGGAATCATTCAAAATACCAACCGCGCCATTGTCGTCTATTATGGGGCAATACAAAAATACAATCCATACTCGTACCCCGCAGGTCCTTTTTAGTTTTGTGTTTTTTTACATTCTGCCGTTTCTTATATTCTGAATTATGACCACATTTATATGAAAATATGCTTTTCGGATTATGAAAACTGGAAAATAGAGCAACGACTACGAATTGATGGGAATTTTCTTTTGCATAGCGAATTGATATCCTTCAAGGAAAGACGGAAACAAAGGGAAAACAAGTACAACAAAAAATGAAACGTCAGATAAAGCATAAAACATTTTTTGGGTATTTTGAATACGGATATGGAAATGACAATTTATGTAAAGGGATGAATACCACTATACAGAGTTTGATAGCAAGCAGGGCTTCCTGTGTATCAACTACTGAACAACGAATATAGGTATGAGATGCGCCGTTTCAAAAGATTTGCGTAAGAAAAGCCCGCAGTGATGGTCCGCATGTCTCCCGGCCGGCTATAAAAACGAAAACAACGGATTTTTATTGTCACATTTATTGCCAACCATCAGATAAACGAAGTCGAGGACACATATATCCATGAAAGGAACTGCCCTCCTGCAGAGTGTGTAGTAGGTAGGTCCTGGATATTGAATGTTTTTCACAAAAAATAGCAAACGAGCTTCAGCCCCCAGTTAAAAAGCGCCAATGAGTCGGTTGCGTGCCTGTTGCCTTATCTCACTCAAGCCATCAAGACCGCTCGTCGTACTATTTTTAAAATGCCATCCAAATTGATTGGTGATTTTATATTTCGCTGTTCGATTGACAGCGCTTTTGTGGTCAGAGCTCAGTCCTAGATTGACACTTATCGATAAATCAAAAAAGCACATATTTGCAGTGATTGCACGCAAAGTTGTTGGATGGCTGTTTGTTTGCTTTTAACTTGCCCCGCACGCCGCACCACACCGAGCAAATGGAACACAAGTTACCTTTTTAGATCGAAGTGATTTGGACAGTGGTATTGCCTGTGTTGAGGACAATTGCCGGGGCTAAAGTTTGGCTATTATTTATTGGCTAAAGTGAGTGTGCCAGAATATAATTAGCATGAGCTGCATTCCGGTCAATAGTTGTGTGGTTGTTGGTGGAACATGAATTCCATGTCGAGTGTGTTATAAGCTTATATGTCGTGAAGGTATATTTAGAGCATTGTATTTGGGTGGCATGCCATTCATTCCATTCCTTCGGAGACGGGAGTACAAGGCGGAAGCAATAAAATTGCAAATAGACGCTATTTATTTTTAATTCCTGGGACATTTATTAACGCAAGTCAGCTTAGACTGCTGCTTAGACTTTATAGAGGGTGCAAATTGACGCCTCAAAGTAAACCGATTAGTATTTAGTGTGAGTCATGACAGACTTTGAGTCTTCATCCTCAAGTGTGGGTAATTGAGTGGCGGTCATGAAGAGAACTTTACCAGATTCATTTAGTCGACTGAACTGTTACACTGACGTTGCGTTTCGCAGAGACAGTGATGCTTTTTTTGGGTGGAGGTAGAACGGTGTGGCTATAAAATCCGGTTTTCAAAGAGAAAATATTCTTCATCTTGAGAAAGGGGGTGTAAAGAAGATATCCTGAGATCAGCAATTCTTTCTTGAGATTTTTTTCTTCCTTAAAATTAATGTGGCTTCCGTGGCAGAATGGTTACCCTGTCTGTCTTTAACGCGGGAGGTACGTGGTTCGATTCTCAACTGAAACCAAAGATGTTTTTCCACGGGTATCACCTTTCGCGAGAAATTGGAAAGATCTCCCTAAGTAAGTTCATAGCTATGAAAAGCCCATTCTCGATTATCCGTTCGGAACCGGAAGAAAATTGTGGGTCCCCCCATTCGCTCACAAGGCTTGGTTGTGAGAAATGCACTAGGCCCCGGTGATATCTGCTCTGTTGTGCCACCATTGGTTATGTATGTATGTTAAATTTAAAACCCAGAGCTGTCTAAACTAAACTTTTCGAAAATCAGTGCTGAGCATTTCGAGTAGAGGCACAATTTCCTCGTCTGAAGGAAATCAAAACAAGGAAATACTATGTGAGAAAATTCAACGTTGGACGACTACAATCGCAAGGGATAGCCAATTCCTTTTCCGATCGAGTCTCTTACAACCTCTTAAGAAGTCCTATGCCGCCAGAAAGTAAAGAGAACCAGTGGCAGCACTGCCAATCAGCCAGCCGCCTCTGAAGTGCTGGGTTTCACACGGCCATCCCGACGAATGCCGTCAAGCACATACAGCTAAACAGGAAGCATACAAATCGGCACTAAAGACAAGAACTGCTTACGAACTCTGCAAGCGGAAGAGGAGAGATGAACACCGGCTTCTTTGATGAAAAAAGAGAGAGCATGAGAAGCGCGCGATCGATGAGATAGAAGGGTGCCAAAGCAGGAATGAGGTTCGGAATTTTTACCAAAAGGTAAAAACAACAGCCTCGGGTTATAAGCCCCAAGCCGAAACCTACAAAGGCGACCAAGGGAACATCGTGGTGAAACCGCAGTCAACGCTGAGGATATGGAAAGACCACTTCTTTAAGCAATATAACGGCGATGATGAACCCAATTCCGCTGTTAGAGAGATAGATAGAAAGACAATACCACCAACCCGACCTCAACGAAGTGAAGACAGCAGTATCCAAGCTAAAGTCGAACAAAGCTGCTGGAGCTGATGGCCTCACTGCCGAATTCTTTAAAGCGGCAGGCGATGAGTCAGGTCAGGAGTATGCACCAGCTCATTTGTAAAATATGGTCGGAAGAAAGTATGCCCAATGAATAAAACCTCAGCATTGTTTCCCTGGTCCTCAAGCCTTTCTTGAGCACCAGGGAAACAATGCCCTCTGAACTGCGTCAACTACAGAGGTATCAGTCTTCTTAACATCGCGTACAAGATCCTTTCTGCCGTATTGTGTGAGCGTCTGAAGCCATTCGTCAACAACCTTATTAGTGCGGCTTTAGACCAGGAAAGTCCACCATAGACCAAATCTTCACACTGCGGCAGATCTTGGAAAAAACCCAGGAACTTCAAATCGATACCTACCACCTTTATATCGATTTTAAAGCCCCGTATGACAGCATCTATAGAGATGAGTTATATAGAGCAATGTCTAGTTTTGGCATCCTTACCAAATTTGTCCGATTGTGTAGGATGACGATGGAGAACGCACGCTGCTCCGTCAGGGTCGCCAAAGATCTCACCGATACATTCGATGTTAAAAAAGGTTTTAGGCAAGGCGATGCACTGTCATGCGATTTCTTCAACATCAGTCTTGACAGGATAGTACAAAACTCCCAAGTCAACACAAGAGGCACAATCTTTCAAAGATCCGTTTAATTGCTTGGATATGCCGACGATATTGACATAATTGGAAGAACGCAGCGTGATGTCAATGGCGCGTTTATGAGCATTGAGACGGAAGTGAAGAAGATGGGTTTAGTGCTTAATGAGGGCAAAAGCAAGTATATGCTGTCATCAAAAAAGGACACCCAACACCGACGTCTTGGACAGAACGTCACGAATCACGATAGACAGCTTTAACTTTGAGGTAGTTAAGGACTTTATCTACCTAGGCGCCGCTATTAATTCAGACAACGACACCAGCGCTGAAATCAAGCGAAGAATAACTCTTGCCAATCGCTGTTTCTTCGGACTAAGAAGGCAATTGAGTAGTAAAGTCCTTTCTCGAGCAACTAAAGTGTCCCTGTATAAGACACTTATCATACCGGTTCTTATATATGGCGCAGAGGCATGGACCTTGTCAAAGGTAGATGAGAACGCTTAAGGATGCTTCGAAAGAAAAATTCTTTGGGTGATTTTTGGTCCCGTCTGCATAAATGGAGAGTGGAGAAGAAGATTTAACCACAAACTGTACGGGCTGTATAGCGACACTGACCTGGTCAAACGAGTCAAGGTCCAGCGGCTTAGATGGCTGGCTCATGTAGAGCGAATGGACACCAATGCTCCGGCCCGGAAAGTCTTCGAATCCAATCACGAGGGACGGCGCGGCGCAGTAGAGGAGGACCACGACTCAGGTGGAGGACCTCAACCAACTTGGCGTGCAAAACTGGAGGCAACTAGCTAGGGACCGAACTGGCCGGAGAAGCATGTTGGTTGAGGCGACCTGGACTGTAGCGCCACCTTAAGCAAGTACCTAAGTAAGTAAGGAAATCATCCAAAGAAAGTATAGTCAAAGAAGCTGATAGTTAACTTCTTATGCGGTCTCAAGTCTCAAGTCTCAAAACTCTTATTGGCAGAACCTAGAGACTATTTTTCTCCATAGTCTCCCCCTAAACGACGACAAGTCCCATTGTAAATGGATAGCGTATAAAATTATGTTTGACATTTCGTATGTCTCGCATTCATGAACCTGAACCCCCGCACTGACTTCGAACAGAACTGCCATATTAATACATCACTGTCTATGTGTCGGCATCAATATCATCAGCACAATTTTCTTTTATAAATAATGTTCATAGATTCTTCAGTTCTGCTCGTTGTGCCAATCGCGTAACCAAAATTTAATATTACCGTGACGAACGTGAGGTCCCGCTGCCGATCCCGAATAAACTTTTATAGACTTTCATCTGCCGCGCTGTTGTTTCCGCGTGATGTGTGTGTCTCAATTTTGTTTCTTTCGTTTTCCTTTTATGCAATTTACAACACTGAATTATTAACGAAACAATAAATTTTAAGTATTTGAAAATTTCCACTTTGAATTGATTTTGGCAACGGCGTTCTTTGTTGCATACAGATGTCATGATGATGGAGAAAGAACTATAGGAACCATTTGACTGTGGATTATAAAACGGGGAGGGAGGTGGAGGGTTGGTGGAATGTATGACATAAGAACAACGAGGGTTGGTGGAACGTAGAAGTATAGAAGTTCAGTGAAAGTTTTGTATCTTTTGCACATATACACATCATCTGCCATCAGTCAGGCGGGACTGCATGAAACGTACATATAAGGACTAGATTTGTTTTTTTTTTTTTATATTCTTTTCGTTTTTTGTTGGCATTCTACATCTGGAGAAACTTACTGTTACTATACAACTACCCGGAAGCGGTGTTTTACTTAGTTGAATTTATTTTGATGCGGTTGAAGGTGAGTAAAAAAATGAAGGAAAATCCTGACAGGAGCACAACACACTGCTACATTCAAAAATCAGGGAAGAAGAAGCAAGCAGAACATGGGCAAAAAAAAAGAGAAAATTCAAAACGAACTTGAAGGAAAACTTTGCAGCAGTTCCAGTTGGTGGTGTATGATGTTGTTTGTTACTGACTGGCGGTAGCTCTTGCTAAGAAACAGTTGAAGAAAATCAAGATTACTGGCTGCTGTTGGTGGAATAGCAATCATACGAGAAGAAAGACCGACAGACATGAGAAGAACAACAGCAGTTTTGAGAGAAGGTGATTTTTGTTGCTTCTCATTTTTCTGGAACAAGTTCGGTTGCTTTTGCTATTAAAGTTTATTTTTTTTAGGTACGAGTACGAGTTTCGTATGCAAAAAACCCTCGGGCTTTGCATATGGAAAATCTGTAGCTGAGTGGTCCTTGGAGTGGAGTGTCATTGTGTCACGATCCAGCTTTGACAGTTCATCGTAAATGCAACACTTTGTCTTAAAAGTTTTATAGCATTTAAGTAGGTAGGTTCTATCAACACGATGCGATGGTATTTCGTGCTAATCAAAGCTTGATTCTTATTACTTACTTGCAACTAATTCTAAATCTTTCGAGTTCTGTAAAGTAAATGGAAAAATGAAGAGAAATAACATTAACGTCTTATTTTTCATTCAAAGAGCTTTGCCGGTTTTCAATGGCAACAAAATTTTGTGAAATCAAAGGCGTCTAATCATTGAAATTAATTAAATGCAATACTTTCAAGTAGACACATTTCCATCTGTTTCATTTTTCAACTAAATTGTTTATTTGATTTTGGATTCAGAAATAAGAAATGAAGCACAATAGCTTTAATATTAACTCGTTCTTGGCTATCAAGCTCATTATAGGGTCCATTTAAAATGAAAAGGGTGGGAAACATACAAGTTACGGTCCAAACATGCAATAAAGTATTTTTTAAGCAACACAACGTCGTTCAATTTGACTTGCTCTGCGATTCCGCCGCAGCGCATTTTATCACTCAAATTTTCAGAGTCCTTGTTGGTTTCAGGCTGTAGCTCACGGATTGCATGAATTTGGATGATATTGGCCTTAATGCTTGGATCGCATCGGATTGTTCGCATAACATCGACTCTTCACGATTTTCCGCAAAAAAAAAAAAAAAAAATCTAAAGGGGACTGATCGCAGCGGGTCTAAATGCGATGGGTGCTTCATTTCGGCCAAAACTATTTTTCAAAAACACTTACTGTTTGTACACACACACACGAACCTTAGAAATAATTTTTCAGTGTTTCCCAATGTTACTTAAGCTTAAAGCGACTCATTTCATTCTGCGAACTTAAAATAGGTACCTACTGATTTTACAAATAAGATTAGATTAGATTTCTTGAAATTCATATGACGTAGGTACTTAAATTATGCATATATCACAGTCTAATGGGTTTGTATGATGCCGTCTACTTGATTAACGTTTCTCGCAAGATTTCGAGCAAGAAACAGCTGTCAGTGTCAAAATTTTAAATAGAAAACACTAAATGGCCGCATCCTGTATAAAAGTAGGTACTTTCTGATTGGCTAAGGAAATCATTTTTCGAATTTTTAAAACGTCATTTTGGTGTAGGCGTTAGCGGTGGTGACTTTAATAGTCGTGTTATATTAAATACGAATTCATCTTTTCATCACCAGCGTTTTGTAAAGTAACATTCGTTTTTTTTTTTGCAAAACGTGACAAACTGCAATATGACGCTTTGACAGTCTCCGGAAGAATTCACCTTCTCGTGCAGGGGGCCAAATTTGTTGCTTGACAGAAATTCAAAACGAAGTTGCATAATTTATTTGCTTTCATTGCATGTTTTAGTACTCTATTTATTGGACTTCATCAAAAATGGACCTTCAGAAGTATTTGTCAGCCGTTCAGAGGTTTGCCCAACCTACAAAAAGCTTCTGTAAAAAAATATTGTCGAAAATCTAAAGACATCAAATCAATTATGGTTATGCGAAAGAATAGAATGATGGGGGCCAAAATGCATTCAGTTGCCACGAAGAAAACACTGCCTTTAAAAACACTGAAGAGATGCTTTTTCAACAAAAGCGCTAAGAAATAGAAAACAATTTGAGCAAATAGATGATCTGAAGTCTTAACAGTTCATGTTCAAGAGAAATGCAACAATTATGAAGCCATTAACATCCAAATAAAATACAAATGAACTACAATAGATCAATGAAATGTTTCACAAATCTTATTATTATGAGTAAAAGTGGTATACATATGTGAACCCCCAACGAACTTTCTTTTTAAACTAAAATTCAATAAAAATTGTTTGCATATATGCAAAAAATCTTTCAATTGCGACGTTGGCAGCTGGGGAGATTGAAATTACATAGCAATAATGAGAAAGTAACTCCAATCGTGGACTAACTACTCTACTACTGCACTATTTCCGCTTCCGTCTAACGCATAAGGACATTCCCTTATAAGCTCGAACTGGTCCCATACAAATGCTATCCGTTTTTTTTTTTCAATTTACGAAAAAAACGTGCTCTAAAATTAATTATTTTCATGACAGAGCTCTATTTGATTATTTAGGGGATATTCTACAATGTTTAGATATGTATACCGGGTGCGACAAAAGTATGGAAACCCCTGGCAGAATATGCGTTAAAAAAAATCAAAGACCCTATATCCGACGGGGAATCCGATGGTGACCATGAATTTGACCTTGGACGTAACCTTGAAGCCCATTCATTTCACATCATTTTGCACGTATTTTTTATTTCAAGAGCTGCACCTCTAATAATATCATTAAAAAAAATTAAATAAAATACATGTTTTTTCGTAAAATTTTGCGCTCTTTCCAAATCTGCAATAAAAAATGGGGGTTTCCATTTAATAAATCGATTTTTGGGTTGCTGAGGCTTCAAGGTTACGTCCAAGGTCAAATTCAAGGTCAACGTCGGATTTCTCGCCGAAAAATACGTCGGATATAGGGTCTTTAATTTTTTTTTTAGCGCATATCCTGCCATATATCCAGGGGTTTCCATTCTTTTGTCGCACCCGGTATAATGGAATATAAAGTCCTAACTTATATTATAAACTAGCTGACCCGAAAAACTTTATTCTGCCTTAGAGGCAATAAATGAGCAGAGTTTGGATTTTATAAATTTCATTTTTTTTAGGATAGTAAATATAATAAAATTCAGTATTTTAATTATTCCTTATTAGCTGTTTGTTTTGGTGCATGTGTTGCACTTTTCTCTGAAGCACCTTGTGATAGACGATATTTTTTGCCTTTTTATCAAGCGCGAGAACAAATAACGCAGATGATCTTCGGACTCGTGAACATGCCTCGTATAATTGACCATGGGAAAAACATTCAACGATTGACCTTGTGATGTATTTATGGTCATAACGAATGCAAGACGGATCGGAAATGATAACGGGATCCTTAAATGTCGAGAGATAAGGGGTATATGAGATCGTCTAAAGCAGCCCAGGGTATTGAGCGAAGATCTCCGCTGACTCATAAACTTGCTGATATTTGGACTATGGTTAATCTGTTTTTTTTTTTTTTTTTTTTTTTTTTTTTTTTTTTTTTTTTTTTTTTTTTTTTTTTTTTTTTTAAAGAACAGTGTTTTGTTTTTAACGAAAGCTAACGCATTGCATTGATGTCGTTTCTGTTGCACGCTGCTTTTTGTTTATTTGAGTCAATCAAACGATAGTCAATGCCCAATGTCGGTGTTTTTTAATGTTTACTTTTCCTGTTCTGATTTTAAGCATTCCGTTTACATTTTATGTCTCTGACGAGATAAAAATTTTGTAAACGGGTTCGTCTCCTTGTCCTAAGCAACCTCCCCACCAATTTTCAGCCAGCCAAATCAGTTCAGCCGTTCTTGAGTTATAAAATTCGAAAGAGCTTTTGCAATTGATCAAATAGTTTTATAAGGTTTGCGTTCCCAATCACGTTCGCGTATTATCCTAAATTCGAAAGAATTTTTGAAATCGGTCAAGTAGTTTTGAATCTTTCGTTCGGGTGGGAATATAAGGATGAATTATAATCTAAGTTACTGAGGTATAATGTATCATCCCAATTCTGAAAGAATTTGTGAAATCTGTCCAGTAGTATCTAGGTTTCCGTTTACAATCCCGTTCCGGGCTAAGAAAAATATATAGCGGAGCCTTCTGGCGCTGCCTGGCTCCCGTGGGAATATAAGGGTGAAATAGTTTATGTGAATGAGGGATAATCTACCATCTTAAAGTTGAAAACATTTTTGAAATCGGTCATGCGGTTTTAAGGTTCCCGTTCTAGTTCCCATTTCTGTTCCCATGGGAATATATGGATGAAATATAGTCTATGTTACTGAGGGAATAATGTAGCACTTTAGAGCAGAAATAATTTTTTCAATCTGTCCAGTAGTTTCTAAGTGTGCGTTCTCAATCCCGTTCCCGTAGGAATATGGGGATAAATTAAAATATATGTTACGGTGAAAATTTTTTTGAAATCGGTTCAGTAGTTTCTAGGTTCCCGTTTACGTTCCTGTTCCTATAGGAATATAGAGATGAAAATTATTCTATGACCGTCTCCTGGTCTTAAGCTACCTCCCCAACAATTTTCAGACAAATCTGTTCAGCCGTTCTAGAGTTAAAGATAGTGTAACTAACACTATTATATATTATATTGGTATAGATGTGAAAGTAACTCTGTCTGTCCGTATTTCTTTTTTACCTTCTCCCGACCAAACTACTGAGCCTATTCGATTGAAATTTTGTACCCACAGAGGTAGTCTAAGACCTGAGGAAGGACATGGGCTATATTTTATCCCTATCTTTTACCGTTAGAATGCTACACTATCCCTAAATAACATAATCCTTAACTTACCCCCATATTCCTTCGGGAACGGAGTCCTTACTAAATTTTGTTTTAAGTGTTTTCGGCCCCTAAGTGCTACGAAAAATCGAAAAATCGAAGAAAGAAAAAAAAATCCTCCCATAATTACCTCGAGAAACATTTCCTGTAACGAATGCTTTTTGATTTATTTGATTCATATGATTCTGCTGAGAGTTATTGTGCACACCGTAAACCAACTTTTTTTTCGAGGCACCTCCAAAGTTTAATTTTCACTCGCTCAATTTTGAATATTTTACAATTCAAATTTAGGAGAAAGTTGTTCAAATGTTACTTCATATGTAAATTTTTCAATAAACGAACACTGCCCGTTACGCAAAAAAAAAATCATAAAATATATGCCTCTTTTGGCCGAATTAACTTTACCCTGTGCTGCGTTTAAAGTTGCAAGTGTTCATTTAGAAAAGAAAAATGCCATTGCACCTCATGCTCACGTGTATCAAACCCGCAAAACCTTTACATTTGGCAAAACCATATTTTAATGCATGTATTTGTTTCCCTTTAGAGGGGAATAACAAATCCTCCAAATTGTAAATTTATTGCCATGAAAAGCGCTTTCTCGATTAACCGTTCGGAGTGGTCCAAAAATCGTAGGCAATAGGGGGGCTATTCCGCGTGAGGTATGATTCTGAGAAATTTGCTTAGCCTCGTGACTCTTTCCCTTGTTGTACCATCCTAATTACTTCACATTTCATTCGCTCGGAACGCCATTTCTCTGAGCGTTTCTTTTTTAAAAATATGTAAGTGTCATTGTTTAAACTTAAAATGCGTCTGCTATAGCTACAGTCCGAATATTTTCCACTGTTTTAAAATTCTAAACTAAAATAGGTAGCATATATACAGCTATATGTCGATTGACCAATACGTTAATTGAAAAAGTTTTGTTGAATCTTTAATAATTTGAACAAAAAACAATTGTGAAGGTAGGTACTAGGGTGTATCATTTTTTGGGCAACTTTTTTTTTTCAACGATAAAACAGGCTAAATACTTCCAGGAAGGTATAAAACGAAGCCTCTCAAAATTTGAGCTCATAATATTAACATTTAGAGGTGCCTGTTTTTAAATTTCTATTTTCCATACAAATTACATGGAAAATAAATTAAAATTTTTTCTTATTTTTATAGCTTGACATATGAGCATTGTAGAAAAAAATTGACAAATTATTTAAATAGGAAATTGAATGCTCTACAAAAAAGCTCAAAATAATTTTTTTCATATAGGCAACCGTTCTGAAGATATTCAAACTCAAAGTTGGAAATGTATGAAATTATGACTTTTATTTTATTAAACTCATTCTGATGACTTTTTTAATGACTTAAAAATTATTTTTTATGGGAAAATTAAACTTTGTGTGCTAATTTTTTTAGAAAGCTAAAATAAAAAAAAACATTTACGTTTTAAATATTGTTTTATTATTTGATTAAGTGTTAAACAAATTAAATTATCAATTAGATTTAGTACAATTATTATTTATTATTAAATATTTATTATTAAAAGAAAAATCTTAACTAGTCTACTAGAATTTTGAAATTTGATAGAAATTATAATGATATTCAGAAGAAAGTAATGACACAACAATCCTTAAGCCTGACCTCCATCGAAGCGCAAAGTAAAAAGTTTCTTAAAAAAATCAAATGATATTCCGAACTCCTCTCTCAATAACAAATTTGAATCTCTTCTCCTCATGCTACCTCATGTCGGAGCTTTCCCTTCAATCAATTTTTTGATCAAAGTTTTTCAGAGTTTTTCTAATGCTGCCTAACAGGTGTCACGCTGTAATATGTGTGTATGTATTTTTATTTAACTGTATTTTTTTTTTTTTTTTCTTACTTTTTTCTTTTTTCACTTTGTGTTTTGATGTAGTTAGTTATTTTCTTCCTTCACAAAAATAGTTATTTGCTCTTGAAAATAATTTTTAAGTCATAAAAAAAGTCATCAGAATGAGTTTTATAAAATAAAAGTCATAATTTCATACATTTCCAACTTTGAGTTTGAATATCTTCAGAACGGTTGCCTCTATGAAAAAAATTATTTGAGCTTTTTTGTAGAACATTCAATTTCCTACTTAAATAATTTGTCAGTTTTTTTCTACAATGCTCATATGTCAAGCTATAAAAATAAGAAAAAATTTCAATTTATTTTCCATGTAATTTGTATGGAAAATAGAAATTTAAAAACAGGCACCTCTAAACGTTAATATTATGAGCTCAAATTTTGAGAGGCTTCGTTTTATACCTTCCTGAAAGTATTTAGCCTGTTTTATCGTTGAAAAAAAAAAGTTGCCCAAAAATGACACACCCTAGTAGGTACTCATTTATTTTAAAAATAGTAGGTTATCTTAATGAAAAAAAATAAAATATTTTTTTAACCAACAATAACTTAGCAAGATGAAGGCGACATTTAATGAAGATCCTTACACTTTACACACCACTGCAGTTAGTATAGTCAAAGAAAGTTACTTGGCAATGAAGAAAGCTCAAAATATGTATGTCTATATCAATTTGAAGGGAAACTCTTTAAGTCAGCTCTACCATTTTGAGGTCATTAATGACTTACTTTGTTCTGCCAATTCCGTGATCTAAAAACATTGTGCGTTCTTTTATAAGCCTCTTCAAAGATTTTTTGTATCAACTTTGAAATAACGTAGGTATAGGTAGGCAAGTATGTCTACGAATCAAGTTACAAGCAACCCTACCTACATACATTTTCCAATGATTATTTGCTTCAGCTTCATGTCCTTCCGATTGCATTCACTTCAAGGATACGAGCGATAATTCATGATATCCTCCATCCAATGGAAACGCACGCCCCTCAATTACAAATCTCTTTCGAATTCTCGAATTATCTGCTAAAGGACTTCCGTTTACTTAACTACGTTATTCCAAACAACAAAAGGTATGTGTGCCATTCGGGTTAAGTGTTTTACCGTAGTATATACGCATAGAAAGAAAAAAGAAAAAAAAAAGTTGTAGAAAAACGACACAAGAGCCAAAGGAAAACGAAATTTATTGCTCATTTGTCGAAGCGGAAAACTCGCCCAGCATCTCAGACAATGGCAACTCAATAATGGATTGTAATTTATGGCCACAAAAAGTGCCTGCCGCTGCTAGCTCAGCCTAAGCTTCTCAAGTGACTCAGTCCCCGAATCTCATACGCAGGTGGCATGAAGAAAAGCTACATTGCCCATCATACTACAATCATCCGGCGGCACAGCGCGGCGGCGGCGGCTTGGCAAAGAACATCTCTGTTGTAGAAAAGTAATCGCTGTTTGGCATGCTTTCAATGCGGCCATACACTAGACACACACACACACTGCACTCCCGTGTTGCCTCCACACAAGAACTATAATTTTGATAAATTACCTCCTACTTCTGTTGGCTATCAATAACTTACATCTTCATGGAATGCCTGATGAAGTCCCCTTTTATTTTATTGTTTTTCTATGCCTGCCTAGTTCATGATGATATATTAATCCACTTGAATGTATTGTGCTTTTCCGTATTCCCAGGCCCAGTACAGTGGCATCAGCCATCCACATCAAGGCTATCGAATTAGAATTCCAAAAATGTAGACGTTCCATTAAATCGATTTGGTCCTCCATCCCCGCAAGACTACTTTTTTTTGTTTTGTTTTTTGCCTTTTTCCTACTCAAAAGTGAAAGTTCATTAATTTTTTCCCAATTAGTCCCGTCACCAATTAAAGGTGACGTCGGAACTTTCATAGATGATTTGCCACTTAAAGTCCCTTGACTTGACTTCCCGAAACCGAAACCCGAGATGGCTCTTAAAATGTTTTCAATTATACCGCCCAAGCCGAAAAAACAACTTTATTTTTTGTGTGTTAAAAAGAACTTCGTCATTGTTGCGGTTGTTGCGCTTTTTTACGGAAAAATACTTTGTTCGTTTCTATTGACACATATCGCCGCGCAGCCCGTCGAGGGTTCAACCACCTTAAAACTTTGTTCTTTGCTTGCCGTGAATTATAATTAAGGGAAAGATGATTAACACGAAAAAAAGTAGAAAAAAAAAAAAAATTGATTATAAAGAACGAGGGATGTTTTTCAAGTGTTTTCAGATCATATAAAAAGTCAAGTTTCGTCCACCCCATGATACACGCCTGTTTTTTTTTGCTGCTTTCTTTTAAATAAACGCGCGGCGCAACAGTCAAAAGTGGGGGCAGAGCGATGATAAGCAAACGACAAAAAAAAAATTGATTATACTTTTATGTGTTTTTTTAATTACCAAAAAGGACACTTTCTCGAGAATTGAGGGACTTTCTCGTCCTCAATTTATGCCATCCAACCAACAAAATAATAATCACTTTAAAATTTCCTTTTGACAGATTGATGGAGGATATATCAACTTAAGCATGGATATTTTTTATTTTTAATTGTCAACTAGATAATTCAATTATGTTTGTTATAAGGGGGGGGGCTTGTTATTTTTTAATGAATATTAATAGAAATAACGACTGTTGCAATATGTGTTGACAGAGGAACTTAAGTGGTCGGTAGAATCTATCTAGGAATTTAGTTATGAGGCCACATGGGTCTTAAAAATCCTTCGAGTGTTGGGCATGTGAGTACTATAAGAGCCCACGCAGACTTTTAATCGGTCTACCGACAGGTCGATCGGGCTCTTAAACAGCATGGAGATTAGGGCTCGAACCTCAGTCGTGAAGTTTCGGAGTAAATTGAAAAAAAGTGGAGGTTGATTTGGAACAAAAATAAAACCTTTCTTTTAGAAAAAGTTTATTTAAATAAAGAGTGGGCCATCTAATAGTTTCAATTCACATTATTGATTATTTCAACACAAGCAACTGCTTCCCATTCTAAATTTATGACAGAAGGTCAATATTATTCATACGCAGAACAAAATTAGTCGCTCTACGGTTGAGAAAAGTGGGCAAATGTTGACATTTTATTTCGTAAGCTAATGTTGTGTCTTGTGTGCCCTTTGTGCGTTTTTTGAAAATTTTGGCCGAAGTGAAAAAGTGATGGTATAGTGGAAACCTCCCAAGGTCCCCGTCGCGTCGTACAGTCACAGTCACAGACGGGAACGTGCAGGATGGCGCGTCACAATTCATCTTAGTCTCAATTGGCAGTTGCAATTTGATCTCTACTATCTCTAATATTGTAAGGACTGTAAAGAACCGATGTTATGTCAAGAATTCGAACACCATTCAAGCAAGTTAGGAGAATTACACTGCCATGAAAAGCACCTCTCAACTTACCGTTCAAATCTGGCATAAAATTATAGATCCCTGAAACACGCTGGTCCTGAGAGCTCCCGAGTTTTGTTCGCCCCGTATTGCTTTTTTAATTTACATATTTATAACTAGCTGACCCACCCGGGTCTAACTTATTTAAAGCGTTGTTCACACAAAACTGTCAAGAAACAAATACAAGAAGACTAAGTTTAAGAATGCCTGAAAATTTCTAGTTTCTCATTTCTGTAGGAATATGGTCCTGAAATATAAACTATGTAGGGGATAATGTAAGTTTTAGAGTTCCCTTCCCGTTCCCGTTACGGTTCCCTTTGCTTTTCCCGACCCATTATAAATTATGTGGAAGTTGGAGCTCTTATAAGTGAACAAAAAATGAAATTGCCCGAATCTGATAAAAATCTAACTTACACCGAACATTTTTATCACCCCAACAATATTTTCTATTCAATGAATGAGAATCTAATATATAAAATTTCCATGTCACAATGTTATAAAACAAATTAATAATAAATTTACCTGAGAATATATGTACATAGTTGATATGTCATTTACACTGTTTATAAAACAGCCTGTAAACTGTAGACTGTAAAATCTAATATTTAAAATTCTCGTGCCACAGTGTAAATTAAAAAAACAATGTTAAGTGTAGTTGGCCCTTATCACTTAGGGGTATGGAAAAGAGATAGTAGCCGATTCTCAGACCTACTGAGTACGCATATAGAATTTGGCAAAAATCGGTAAATCCGTTTCGGAGGAGTACGGTAACTAAAATTGTGACATGGAAATTTTATATATATTAGAAGATTAGAGATTTCAAATCCATCGTTGTCTGAAGTTTAGATATTTCAAAATTTTACATGCAGAAAAGTGGAGTAAATCTCGAAGAAATTGAAGCATCGATGTAGATTTTATTTTTTCTTCAAAGATTAAGCAAGGTTTGAACGCTGAAAGATATATATGGATATGTGTAAATAAAAAGGAACAGGTATAGGTTGTTAAATTAGTTTGATGTAGTTCACAATTACATGTACTTAAATCTGTTCAGTTGTTGAAGTGTTCGTGTTAGCGACCCAACCCGATCGAACTCCTGGCCGAGTAATAGTCGACACTCTGCAGTCTTCGGGGGCTCCTATCATATCAAGTCTTTTCTGCACTCCTCTGTTATACCATACATTGTTTATGATATACATGTTGTCATGGGAGTCAGTGACGAAGAAGAAAGATGGAGAAATCAAATTTGCTGGCAGCAAAGTTAGCTACTAACTCGAAACTTGCTGATAGCAAGCAGATGTTTTCTCGAAATCACTCGGTTGCGAGAGTCCTCAAAAATATCAATGGACATAAATCCGTTGGTGCAGATGTGTTTCCCACCGCTGTTCTGAACAGATGGGCAGATGGAAAACTGCATTTATCCAGCCGGTCCTTAAAGAAATCGAATCTTACTTACCTTCCAATTCTTCCTCTCTTTTCAGCTACCGGCCAATTGCACCAACGTCCCTTCGATAAACCGTAAAATCATAAAATATCTTGAAGAACGAAATCTTCTTAATAACCAATAGTACGGCTTACGTAGCAAAAGGTCTGCTGGTGAGTTGATGGCATGTCTCACCGAAAAGTTGAGCCAACCTCTACCCTGTTTTGGAGAAAGTAAGATTGGGCTTGATATTTCTAAGGCATTTGATGGAGTTTGGCATCAAGATCAAGCTCTCTTTTCGAAAATGTGTGTTTTTGGTATCGATGAGTTTCTTCTTCGTTGGATAAGAAACATCTTTCGGACTGTTTAATTAGAGTTGTATAAGTGAGGTTTCAAGTCTGATCTGATATAAGAGCTGGTGTGAGCAAGGGTTCCGTTTTGTTTCCGACACTTTTCCTTATTTTCATAAATGATCTCTTGTCTGAAACTTCAAATCCTCTCAGCCTTTCATATTCGTTACCAAATTCACGTCCCTACTCTTCGGATGTGTAACTGGAACGGTTCCCTATGATAAGTCCAGTGAATTCCGACTTTGACAGCATTGTTACATGGAGAATACTAACCAAGTAGAATTCAATGCTACGAAAATAAAATGCTGTCTGTTTGTCTTTAGAATGGTACCTGAATCAACAAACCCGAAAAGTTGTCAGTACTGGAGTGTGTGTGTATCTTCGTTAAAAACCCACATATTTGAAGTCGCCAAAATGCTGCAAGTGCTTAGATTTTTTGATACGATGCACTTAATTCTTACCCCTTACTCCATCTATCACTTTTTCAACAAACAGTGCTCTAGCGAAATAGTCAGTTACAGTCCTCAATCAATTTAGCCACAACAACCGCCTCACTTCCTCACTTCATCACTTTCATCTTCAGCTCAATAGCGGTCGTACAGTTGAGATTATAGATTCATTTCTTAGTTGCACTACCCGAATGTGCAATGCTTTATCAGACTCTGTTTTTTTCGGTGCCGTGAAATAAGGCCAAGTGAAATAAGGCCAAATGGAGGGATTTGGCCTTATGTCGCTTTTAAAAAGTGAAATAAAGCCAAATTTTAACGTTTGGCATTATTACACTTTGCTGAAGTGAAATAATGCCAAACAGATTAACTCATTCAAAGGGAAATAAGGCCAAATGCTTTAATTTGGCCTTATTTCGCTTTGCGAAAGTTAAATAAGGCCAAATCAACTTGAAACCGGAGAAAAAGTCAAATTGCTTTTTTTTTGTATATGAATTGCTTTCCCATTGCATTACAGATCTGGTAGGCAAAGTATAAAATTTTTGGTTTTTAGAAACGGGTCTTTCCGTTAGATAAAGTGAGCTAATAAAAGAAAAAAATTCTCGCGAACTTTTTGCTATTATTATTTTTTCAGTAAAGAAAACTAAATACATTAAATTAAATAGGCGAGTGTATAGTGTTTAATGTATTTAGTTTTCCTTACGATGAGGAAAACTAAATTCGCGCGAATTTTTTGCTATAATTATTTTTTCAGTAAGGAAAACTAAATAAATTAAACATTATACACTCGCCTATTTAGTTTAATGTATTTAAATTTCCTTACTATAACTATATAAAAAATAATAAACCGATTCCGTGCCCAATTTGTAGGCAAATTGTTGAAAACAGCACAAAAATCTTATGCTAGTTCTATACATTTACTATACTGATTTGCAAATTTATGTACAAACTTTAACTGTTGCTTATACATATCTACATTTAAAATAAAAAGATCTTTGACTTAAATATGTTCTCTTCAATCATTTCAAAAATTTAAGAATGTTTTTTAGTTCATTTTGGGTAATCTAGGCAATCGAAAGCGAAATAATGCCAAATTGGCCTTATGTCACTTCAGCAAAGTGTAATAATGCCAAACGTTAAAATTTGGCCTTATTTCACTTTAAGAAAGCGAAATAAGGCCAAATCTCTCCATTTGGCCTTATTTCACGGCACCGTTTTTTTCCTTGTATTACGATTCACAAAAGTTCAAAAGCAATGTGAATCGGTGACTCCTATTGCATCTTCTCATGCATTCCTAAATGCTCGCAGTCGCAATGTGTTTTATAACAGTAAAAGAGTGTTCATAACCACTGGATGAGGGCCTTAAAAGAGCTGCGACCAGTTACCAGTATAGGATGTGTTATTATTGTTAGAGGTTGTTACAGCATTTTACCGGCGAAGAATTAAAAAAATGGCTTTTTATTGCAAAAAGCAGAACTTTAAAGCGAATGAAGATATCCTCAAAATTTTCTTTTTGTGTTGAAGAAAATTTCACAGCTTATGGGACTGGTGAACTTGAGATAAAAATCATTTTAGTCTGATGATATTTTGACAATGAATCCAAGCCATATGGGGAGTGTGGTGAGTTGCTGTTGTTAACTCAAGGGTTCGTGGTTCGAATCCTAACAGAGGTAAAAATGTTTTACACGGGTATCGCCTTTCACGAGGAATAGGCAAATCCTCCTATAGTTAATTCATTGTCATGAAAATCACTTTCTCGATTAGCCGTTGGAAAAGGCAGAAAAATGCGCTAGGCTCTGGGACTTCTCGCTCTGTTACACCACTTTACTTATCTATTTTTTGTTTTACTACTTATCTGTTCAAACCATTGAGTATATTCACTGAATACTATTTTGAGCCTAATTATAAAATTCTTCCAACACTCTTACTTTGGTTTGTCTATATCAAGTCCAAGTTCATCACGAAAACGCCTTTGGATCTCTTTTTTCTTTTTTTTTTCTGCCTTCTTGGTCCCAATAGGTCCATCAGTCGGTTTTAAGTGAGATAAAACAAGTAAAAATAAATTTCATTATCATGATAAATCAAATATATTCTCATGTTTCAAAACGATTTCGAGCGACAGGGCTGGTTTAAATGAAGCGAAGCGTAGTCGGAAGATTCAATTTCTGACCACTACTTCGACCATATGGGGCATTTGGGCTGTGCTCACAGGTTCTTCACTCAAAATTCTTTGCTCATCGAATGTTTCCCGTTGTAAATTGATGGTGTCGCTAAGTGGAATAGTGTTGTAGGCCTTACCACATCAATACCATTGAACTTCGGCGTTGAAAAAAGTGAGCCTATCAAATTCTTCAGCTTGGCCCGAACAACACCTTGATGTTGACACAATGTGGTTTCAGTAGGACGACGATACACACTACACCACGAATGCCATGATCAATAATTTCAAAATTATCAAATGCTAACCAAAACAAAAGTTGACTTATCAATCACGGTTGAAAGGAGAAAGTCATTTCATACATAATCGCTTTGGTTCAATACACAATCATATATACCAGCTAGCCAGCCTTATTTTCCTAAAAAATGCATCTGTTAGCATTCTTTATGATCCATCCTTATCCAAGATAATGCTGCCTCTTGGGGCAATTACACTAAGCTCAAGCAACACGCAACCACGACAACATCCAACTCCGATGCTCCTTTCCTTTCCAAATATATTATTAACCCCCGCAGCGATATTATTCATTAATAAATACATTCTTTCTTTCTTCCCACTGATATAAATTTCCAAACATAATGTACGCGTTCCATTATTTCTCTTTTTTTTCATTTTTTACATTTTTTACATTTTACCTATAATAACATTTTCAATTCCAAAAACCTCCCCCTCTAGAGCACAACAAAGTGAATGAATGGCTGCCCCATCCGCCATCCCATCACCCACCCACCAAAGGTGCTGCGGATAAAATATATAAGCACAAAAAATTGAATCCTAATCCATGAATATAGATGATTATGATGGCCTTTGGTAGATATTTCCGTTTCTACAGGGAGCGTGAGCCTTGAATGAACGATTGTCATAATAACATCGTTGTATCGCGTCGCATTGTTCAAGGTTCATCTGGTTAATAAGCCGAGCCTGTGAAATAACTGCTAGCAATATACAGCCAAGGTGATTGCTATTGCTTCGAATTTACATATATTCGTTCTCTAGTTCACCTATACCAACCAACAACAGGGCAGGGTAGTAGATCGTAATAATTTTCTTAACCATAAATTATTAACATTGAATTTTTATTTTTATCTAAGTGCGGGTGGATTTGTGCCATCTCTTCGTTTGGCGGAACGCGGAACATTCGGGTTTGGGAGGAGAATAAATAGAATGAAAAGAACAAAAACACATTAAAAAATCCGTTACGGGTGTTTTGCACCACCCTCTTTTAAAGAGCATTGATAAAAACGTAGGGTAGGCATTATGCAAGGCGGGCAGGTACACCTAGTGTGGGAGATGTTTTTATTTTTTCTTGAGAGTTTAGAACAGGACAAGAAAGGAAGAAGAAGCTTTGGATTTATTTTGGTGCTTTGCGGATATTTTCGAGTGTTGGCGATTGACTATTTTTTTTTTTAAATACAAGAAAACAGGATTAATTTTAAACTTTTGATGATTTTGATTCGCAGAAGTTCTAGCAGCCATTACGCTTATGCAAATGTAAACAAAGTTGTCGATAACGTTTCATTTGAGGGAACATCGATTAAAGAATAGTTTTTCAATAACGTGTTTTGTTGTTACACACAAAACTAATATAAACATAAGTACACCCAAGAATTTATTCAAATTTCTTATTTTGGTCACAACGCAACGCTTTCCAACGGTTAGGTGAAGAAGAACATTTCATGGCAGAATTACTTCTGGATGCTTTGCAAAATTGGAAAATGCAGAGGGTATTTTCCGATATTGCTGATTTAGCCGTGAAACTTAAATGGATATTTTTAGCTGTGGAAAATTATTTCAATGTTGCATCGAAGACAGATAATGTTTACCTAAGTGTGCAGAGCTATATGAGCAACACTTGGGAACGGCCAGATCGATTCTGTCAATTTGCATTATTGTGTATAGATTTTCTTGGAAACTTCTTATAAAAATTAATCAGACTTTTCTCATTGAAAACATTAAGAATTCGAAATATTGGTCAGCGTAATCGAAACGCTGGTGAACACAACGCTTATCATGTCAATAAAGCTCGAGAGAAAATCAAATTGTATATTTGGGGAAAATTAAGGTAGCTCAATCACGATCAAATATGGCTCTGGCAAAACGGAAACAGTGAAATTATGCATGGTCAGTTCGAGCGTCGACAAAACAGCAATATATAGGTCGACTTTTTGAACGATGAACACTTATTGCCAATATTTCAATGAATTGAGGTTTCGACATGAAGCACTGTGCGAGGGGAAGAGTTAGAATCATTCGGAATCAGTTCTGCTAGCAAAGCACCTAGCATTGCTGTTTTCGAACTCAAAAGCAGCATTTTTTGCAGAATATTTGCTTGACATTCCTTGGGCCGAGTATTATTGAAGCACAAAATTTCAACCCCTCTCTCATGAATGCAATGAATTCATCTAATGGGAATGGAATGCTCTCGTTAACACAAACACGAAAAATTTCATTCAGGATTATAATAAAAACTTAAATTCAATTTTTCAGGTCCAAGGACGAATTCACCATCGCTCAGGAGAATTCTAGTCACCAGAAAAGACTGATTAAAGATTTTTTCTTTATTGATTCTCTATACTATAAGATACATAGAAAAATATAGAAATAAAGGGCTGTTCTTTTAAACGTGTGGTTTTCTAGAAGAAGTAAAACTCATACATATACTCGTAATTAACAATTTCGTTTTATTATAAAGATAAACTATGTTTCAAAAATGATTTCGTCGCGGCTGGCTCAAATTGATTCCAACCGAGAAGCAAAATTTTCTACCATTTTTTGCAGCATTTGGGGCCATATGTCAGCAATAACGCGCCGAATATTCTCTTTCAAGTTGTCACTCGTCTCAGGCTTATCTGAGTAGACAAGCTTCTTCACATAATCCTACAAAGTAGTCTAACAGTGTGGAATCGCACGATCTTGGAGGTAACTCACAGGTTTAAAACTCGAAATTATGTAAAAATCAGCATCAACGGCGATTTCTTTTCGAGACAATTTACCAAACGTACGCAGCGTCCAGTGGTCGGCGAAAGGCCTCTGCGCTGGCCACCGTATTAGGCGGATTTTAGGTGCAACGTAGTCAGGGTGGTTTACATACGGTGACAAAAGCCAAAGGAAGATAGGATGGGCCAAAAAAAAAAAAAAAATTGTTACCAAAAAAAATATTGTATGGGAGGGGGATTTATCTTCCTCCGTTAAAGGGGGATGGATGATTTTAAAAATCGATTTAGTCTTTTGAAAAAGTTATTAAAAATCAAATTAGACTCTTATTACCACATACTGTAATATTTTTGAAAGCTAATACTTTGTTCTTTATCAAATTTTTAATTCAATTTAATTTAGTGAATAGTTTTTGAGTAATCAAGTCTGAAGCAAAATTTTTGAAAAGAAACAATCAAATTTTTATCTATTGATAAAAATTTTACAAAATGTTGCCTAGTTAAGGATAGTTTTCTGCTTTTGTTAGTTTTAGTCAAACACAGAAAACAGAACGAAAAAATCTTTCTTAGTTTTTGAGAAGTTAAAAAAAAGCCAAGTTTTGTCTAGAAAACCCCTTTTTTGCTCACAGAATAAAGTTCGATCAGCGTAAAACCCACAAAATTTGGTCTCTGGAGGAAATAGCTTTGCTTTTTTTGATTTCTCTAAAACTAGGAAGAATTTTTACGTTTTGGCTTCTGTGTTTTTGGGTTTCTTGACTCAAATCTAATAAGAGCATTTAATATTAAAAGGATAAGTAATCCTTGATGAGCCAAAATTTTGCTAAATGCAATTTGGAGAAAAAAATTAGACTTGGAGACTTGATTACACAAAAACTATTCACTTAATGTACTTGAACTAAAATGTTAGTGAGTTAAAGGAAAAAGTATTAACTTTTAAACACATTACAAATATTAAGTAACTAGCTGAGCCGCCCGGCTTTGCTCGGGTCTGTGCTTTTAAGGTTCCCGTTCTCGTTTTTCCTCTTCCGTGCGAATAAGGGATGAAATTTAATCTTTTTACTGTGGAATTATGTGGCATCCTAAAGCAGAATTTTTGAAATGTGTCCAGTAGTTTCTAGGTTTCCTTTACCAAACACGTGAGAATATTGAGATCCTACTTTGACAGGAATCATCCCTGGACTAAACTATAAAGTTTTATAGAAACCCTTTCGGCCTAGGAGTATACCGTAGAAACAAACATATAGCTGGACCGCCCGGTGTTGCTCGGGTCTAACTTCTTTCAATCGTTGTGGACACAAAATTGTCTGAAAGGTTCAGCGATAAACCTCGCGCGTTTCTACTCTCAAGATAAGAAATAAATGTATTTAAAGGGAAATTTTGTATTTTATCTTAATGCTAGCGGATAAACAATATTTCTGGTCGTTGTGGTTGGTGTATAAATGTACAAATTTTTTGGATCGCCAACTCGAGAGCACGCAACATATAATTGGCCATGCGAAAAACATGAATTTTCCAAATGTAATCCAGCTATAGCTAACGACTGTCCTTGTGCTTTGTTAATAGTTATCGCGAAGGCAAGACGTAAAGGAAACTGAAGTCGCTTGAAATCAAATGGCAAATCGTTGGTAATCATCGGTATGCGTGGAATCAGCACGTCTTCCTCTTTGAATTTGCCAATGATGATTGTTGCTTCGATCAAATTTGCTGTCAATTTTTTGACCGTCAGTCTGGTCCCGTTGCACAGTTTTGGTGGGTTTAAGTTTCGAATAAGCATCACTGGCGTTCCAATTTTCAATTTTAGTATGTGTGGTGGCATTCCTGGTGGTTCCATCGAATTTAAAAATTCGGTTGGATAGTTGACTGCGTGTTCTTCATCCATCACTGTGTCAATTGATTTGTATTTGACTGGTTCGCCGGGCAGTTTCAACTGAATTTGTTCGTTCAATCTATTAACATCATCATTCTTAGGCGCTAATATTGCACGTTCGCACAGCCAGTCTGAATTTTTGTAGTTGCTGGTCAAATTTGGAAAAACCTTGTCCACAACAGCTTGAATACTTAGCTGCATTTGACAAAAATGTGGGGGAAACGTAATATCATTTGTTTTCCGATCAATTGGAATTTCGCCGTTTCCGATGTCCAAAAGTTGTTTGGAAAATGTTTGGGCAGACCCATCTTGCCGCAAATGCACACGCATGTTCGTCGAGAGCGTGATTTTTTCGGCTTGGTTCCATAAATATGATGCTTATAAGCAAGCGTTCAGCTCATCTGCAGGCGTTGATCGAGGTAAAACGGGCAAGGTTTGCCGAAAATCACCTGCAAGAAGAATCAGAGCGCCTCCCATCGTTTGAGTTTTTTCTCGAAAATCGCACAGAGTCCGGTGAAGCGCCTCAAGTGATTTTTTGTGAGCCATTGTACATTCGTCCCAAATTATGATTTTGCACGTTTTAAGGATTGTGGCCATTCCGGAATTTTTGCTGATATTGCAGGTAGGTGTTTCGGTCTGGTGCAAATTTAATGGAAGTTTAAGTGCTGAATGCGCTGTTCTTCCGCCATCGAGTAGCGTTGATGCAATTCCCGATGATGCCAGTGCGAGTGCGATGCCACCCCGCATTCGAACCGAAGCCAATATCAAATTGATGAGAAATGTTTTGCCTGTTCCTCCTGGAGCATCTAGGAAAAAAATTCCGCCAGTTCCGTTGGCTACACGTTGCATAACTTTGTCATGCATTTTTTTGATCAGCAACTAAAAATCTTTGTTGCGTTTCAACAAAATGCTGTTGCTGGCTTCCATCAAACTGGCGTTCCCGGACCAAATCCCTGTCTTGTATGTCATTTCTGTTTCGTGTGGATGACGGCATACCAAGTTGACAAAGTACTTTGTTGTTGATCGATATGCATAAATCCTCAATCAATATAAGAGCTTCATTGAAAATGTCGTTCGAATACTCTTGATTTGGATCGATTTCACGTCTTTGCCTGAGAATGTCCTCACTAAGACTTTTGCGATGTGTTTCCCAGAGTTCTACGGGGTTCGATGGTGCACATGTTGTTAAAATGATTGCAAACAAATTACGTATTTGCTTTGGAAGACACGTAAGTGACGCCTCTGTTAGTGTTGTGTTCCAATGACGATCATTTTCGAGTAAGCCTAGTTTGAAGCATGCTTCTCTATACGTTTGGCACACTACACTGTCTACTGTTTTCAAAGCAACGAATGATGTAGGACCCTTGACTGTATGCAATAACAATCGCAAATAATAACATTCTGCGTTATTGGGATGTACGGTATACACACGTCCCAAGGCATCAGACGAACGTAAATCAGCATACTCTGGAACACTTGCGCCCCGCTTTCTTCGTGCGTACTTTTTTGTCGACGTGTTCCAAGTGTAGTATTTGGGCACTTCGTGATACAGCAACGTTTTTGCGAAATCATCCGATGCACACAATTTAAAAAAGGCAGTGAGTGTGGTGTTTAGTTGCTGTTCTGCTCTATTTTGTGCATTTTGTTCGGTAAAGTATACACGCTGGCCATTTTCCAAGTGCACAGCGAGATGTTGAACAGTTGGATAGCGTTCGTGGATGTTAAATGCTAATATTCGCCAAACTGCTTCATTGTTACTGATGTAGCGTCCCATTTGGAATTGAGTAATTTAATCAGTTTGATTGGCCAGGCCAAAAACTGCCATGTCACTGCCCTTATTGACGTATTTGCAAATGTACTTGATCGACTTCACCGAATTGCAATACTCGACATTAATGTGAGCATCGAACATTTTTGAAAGCAGGGAAGAGTTCGGCACGATCCATCTGTTGTCTATGTCAACATCTACATTTCGGATTCTAATTGTAGTTGTGTATCCACCGTCATCGGGCTTCCTTCGCCTATACATAGGATATCGATCACCTCCAGTTTGAGTTTCATTTATTAGCTCCCGTGGATATCCTTTTGTGCACTTGCCATCCCTCATGCATGGTGAATTTGTGTTGAGTGCACCACATGGCCCATGAATCATATGTTTTTTGATTGTTTCAAACAGAATTGGATCTTCGTCTCGATTCGGAAGTTCAGCCGTAATGACACTATCAATTTGTGATGGGACGATTTTTTGCTTCAACCAAAATAAAATGTGAGCGTGCGGCAGGCATCTTTTTTGCCATTCAACTGAGTACATCCAGCATCGAGTCTCTCCAAAAATATGATTCTTTGTGATAACGTCCATGAGTTTTATTAATTTTTGCTTAAAAACTCGAGCGAGAAGATCATGTCTGTGCGATGAGTTTTGGCCGGTGAAAAGCAGATGTGTAATTTCACTCCACGTTGGATTGCATGTGAAGGTGATGAACTAATCTGGGCGTCCATACTTTCGAACATACGTCATGGCATCCTGTGCGTATTCGTGCATCTGTCGCGGACTGCCGGTATACGTTGCTGGCAAGACTACCATTTGTCCGATATTAGCAGCGTTCCCATCATTGACCATTGCATCACGTAAGTGAACGTATTCTTCAACTCGCAACTTCTGTTGATTTAAACGAATGAAGAGAAGACGCTCGCTTTCAATTTTCGCGTACATGTCCACAATGAACTGATGGTATAGTTCATGGCATTTCAGAATGTGGTTGGTTTCATTTGCACGAATCATAATGCGGTAAGCGTAATAATACATGCACGAAACTTTCTTTGTTGAATCTTCATTCGTGTTAGGGTTGATTTGCATGATGTTGAAATGGTAGCCATCTTCTCCACGCGGAAACAGCAGTGGATATTGAAGTGCATCGTACGAACGATGTGTTTCCGAAACGCGTTGCACAGTTGTATTCCGGCGGTGGATGACAATGTCACGTCGATTGAATTCGGTGCCCGCACTATTACAACTGCTACTGTGCTACATCACCTATCACCGGTGCATTGAAACGTCTTTCATGTTCCCCAGTCGGTGTTTTGTCTGCTCTTATTACAACAGCATAGTCATCTGATGGCATCTGGTCTATAGCAGTTTTAAATAGACGAATCAAACTGTTGCTTCCGTGCAACATTGTCTGTAATTCCGAAATGATTTCGCGTCTGGTTGCAGTATTAATCGCGCATCGCTGTTCGGTTTCTCTTTCCTCGTTGCCAGTAAAATATATTTGCAAAAACTTTGCCTCTAGATTCGGTAAAGGAAGCAACGAACCGATTCGGTGATATATTTGGCCTTGAACTTTAAAAGTGGGCATGTAACCGGCGTTGTTGTGAATGTTTGTTGCACCGAAAGAGGTCATTTGAAAGCATGAGTTGTAGTTGCGAATGTTCATCAGGAAGTGTTTTGAAAATGTAGTGTCACCAGAAAGATAACTTTTTAACGGCTCAGGTGGCTCCATCACCGGAACCAAAACTACTTTACCGTTCGAACAACACATTCCAGGAGACTCCTTAGCGAACTTCAAACTACGACAATGCACGCAAGCCTTATTCATTGGTCCAATAGCCACATCTATGTGATTCCTATAATCATAGTCTCTATCATAATTAAATGCTTCCAACTTCAAATCAATCCGTTCTCTAGATCGAGTCAGTCGTAATCGATTGTTATCAAGTCGTTCGCTATATCGTTGGGGTGTTTCTTTTGCTCTGGAGGTTGAACTTCTGACGCGTAATGTTTGAAGGCGGTTTCCACGTTGTTCTTCATTTTCCGTGGCTCTGGAAATGGAAGCTCTATCGCGCATGTGTTGAAGGCGAAGTTCGTGCTGCTCTTCAGCTTCAGAGGCTCTGGAAGTAGAAGCACTTTCACGCATTTTTTTTAGGCGAATTTCGCGCTGCTCTTCAGCTTCAGAGGCTCTGGAAGTAGAAGCTCTTTCGCGCATTTGCTGAAGGCGAATTTCTTGCTGCTCTACAGTCTCAGCACCTCTTTTTTGCCTTTTATTCTTTGCCTCTAAAGATTTTCTTCCAAGTGACTTTTTTTTTGGTGACATTATTGAAAACTGAGAAACATACATATCTTTTTAATCTTTATTGAAATATGAAATATAAATTGTGGAAAGACCACTTCCAATCGATTGAAAATGAAAAAAAGAAGGAATGTAAAATAGAATTCATACATTGGACGCCACGGGCACCACCGATGACAGGTAATCTTCAGATTAACCGCAGGGGTTTTTATTGACATTTTTCTGTTTTTTTTTTTGCAATTTTGTTTGTACAACGATTCGAATGAGTTAAGCCCGACCCATTTGCTTCGGGTGTATCAGCTAATTAGATATTAAAAAAAAGTTTCAACAAAAATGATTCTTAGCTCTTGAGGGTCCCTATTTTTCTTATCATTTTACCCATAGATTCCACTAAGCTTATCTTGTTTGTTTATTTTTATTTACTTAATTGGATTAAGCCAAGTATTTGAAGTTTGCCCCCTTCCCTTGACGCATTGATCTGAAAATTTGTAAGCACCTTTAGTTCTGATAACAGATAGATTTAATACATTTGATGTCACTGTAAATCCAAAATGGCCACTACTACATACTGGCAGATTACAAACTATTTCACTACTTCTTCTTAATGTATATAAAAGTCTTCACTATAGTGAAACAAATTACAGAAGCCAACAAAATTGATATCTAAAAATTTCCAACAAAAATGAGTTAAAATTTTTTTGAGGATAAAACCTTTTGTAGTAATTAAAATAGTAAAAAGTGTAATTAATAAATTTTTCGCATGGGGAACTGAAGTGACACATTAGATCTGAGCTACAACGTTCATCTTTGATGAGAAGTTTTTTTCTAAGCACCCTAATGCACCAACCAATAACTTTTTTTTGTTATTATTACCATCTTTCATCAAGGACTTGTCTACCGTCACTTACCACAACAACTTCTAAAAACAAAACGCTAAATAAGCAAGGAAAGTGCAAGGAAAAGCATGGTTTTTGGCATTGAACCGTCCTTAAATATAGGTTTGATTGGTCAAAAGATCAAGTTGCTGGTATGGTCTGTTTTGTGAGCTACAAATTTGGAAAAGTTTCTCACAATCGGACAAGCCTTTGTTGACTATCTTGTGATGTCAAAGTTATGGCCAACTTTCTTTGAAGATAAGTGAAGTCACACATGTCTACGCAGGAAAATCTCAGAATTTGGACAGTTCGGCAGCCAACATTCGCCCAGTTGCTCAAAAAAGTGGTCGAAAATTGCACTCTCCGAATATATTTCATTCCAGTCAGACGAGGAGCGCATATACCAACTTGTTTTCGGTACTAGAATAATCCTGCCAATGAGCCATAAAACCATTTTTACTACTTTGGGTTATGTTTTATATATCCAGTTGTCAAAATCTATGTTTTAAGATGTCACTTGTTTAGGTGTTACGATGATAATCTGTACACTCAGTAAGTCACCTATAATAGCGTGTACAGAGCTCTCATACATTTCTCTCAAAAAATTGTACTGAAAATCTAATGTCAACCTCTACGCTGGCGATGGCGGGTAAATAAACAGTCAATCAACGGAACACAAGATCAAATCAATACTCAGCTTAGGTGCCAAATTGTTTGGAGTTTGGGCAATATTTTTATAAATTTACTGGGTTCTTCAGTTGCTAAACTTACAAATTAATGGCTGTGGAAATAAATACTGAGCACAGCTGAAGGAATCGTGAGAACAGTTCTGTTCACAGAGAAAATATTCAATATTGGACTTTGAACTCTTCGTCCAGAGCAGTCCACTACCGGGTGAGAGCATAATCTAATCTTCCAAACTGATGATGATAAAGCATTTCCGAGCATTAAAAAAAAGTCGTTTCAGTAGAGTTTTCAACAATTCCTGTATGAATCTAATAGCTTAAGAAAATTCCAATAAATTTTACTGTTTCTCAGTCTTAGTAAACGAATTTTGTGTTAGTTTGGTGTCTTCCTTCCATGTATCCAAAAACAACATCCGCACAAAAGGTGCATTTCGGTTTGACATCCCCTTTTTGAACTCTGCGAAAGTCCAACCCAATAGCTTCGTGAATTTCCAAGAAAACAATTCAAATACGATATCCCTCGTGCCACTATTTATTTTTTCCAACCAAATCTGCGAGCATATAAACCATGGCGAAGCTGTAAGAATATATTTAGACAAAAAGATGAGCACTTCCTGGCGGGGGAGAATAAATCCAAGGAAACCCAAAAAGATGAAGCTAAAATGCAATTGCCTTGTATTTGTACGAATATACCGTCGCGAGGTCTTTTTTTCTGAGCAATTCATACAAAAGGAGAAAAAGGAAAGAATAAAGAAAGAACGAAGAGTTTTACTCTTACCATTTTTTTTCGAGTTTTGAATTTTTTTTTATTAAGCTTGTGTTCAATGAATTATGAGTGTCAATAAATATTCTTATTTTATAGCTCGTTACATTTTTTCTTCATATTTCATTAAAAATATCGCGGTTTTGCGATACGACTCGATAAGGGTTTTTCATGTTTTTATATTTTTTTTTGTCGGTTTGTTGTGGTAGTGGTAGCTCTGTATAGATATAGCCCAACGGGGGTGGATTCTATTACAACTAATGGTTTCTTTTCTTTATCAGAAGGTTTGCTATAAATTTTAAACTCGAAGATTTTTAATTACAAAATGTAATTTTTTTAACTCAGCGGTTAATTTATTGGATGCATGAGAATGGGGAGAATTTGCGGATGTGTGGGTGGTTGGTTGGTTGGTTGGTTGGCGCTGATGGTGGGATATGAATGGGAGGGGGATGGTCTGGTTATGGGTATCTTCTTCAGAGCGCAAACATTTTTCAATTATCAAGTAACATCTTATGTTGACGATGATGACGACAACAACGACGACGACGACTACGACGAAAAGGACGAGGACTACTACTGAAAATGGGAAGCCCCTTTGGAAGTCCTTTCGTTCGAGCATGTAAGATTTATATGAGTAGGCAAATAGGAAAATCCTGTTCTTCGTCGTCGTAGTCATCATCAGGGGTCCCCTGTGTCGAAATGTAATTTGAATAAAAACAAATGAAAATATTCGTTACCTTAATGAAGCACCCTTTTCTTCTCTATACTACTCTACTCTGCGTACCATCATCACGAAGGTGGATGGGTGTTAGGTCGTAAAGCGAAAGATGCCATCCCACTGTCCTAGTGTGAATTCGAATGTGTGTAACAACATCTCGTGTGTGTGTTTGAAGCCAGAGAGAAAGAAATTGAAAGCTTTAATGTTTTCTCAGTGGCGCGAGTCTCACTCAAGTCACCTGGAATCGAATTCGGAATGGATGTTGTTGGCATATGTGGGAGTTCGTTTCACTTCGCCCGAAACCCATTCGTATGGTGAGTAATAAAACAAAATTAAAATAATACTCCAGGGGATGAGCTAAGGACGCGATGCGCCAAGGATCACACACACAGGACTGTGCGGTGGGGGAAGTAAAGAGAAAAGTGAAAATCTTGAGACGTGCAAGAAACAAAAATGTTTATGCATGGAACCGGAATATTTAGGCCGTTTGTTGATAATGACGATGATAATGACAAAGCCGTTCATGGTGTACAGCAGATCACAAATAAACATTGATGCGTTCTCGCATAAATTTTTACATCTCTTTTGGAATATGAGTGCTTTTGCATTCTTGTGACCTACCCCTTCTTCAATTCGTGCTGTTGAATCAAAAAACAACAACAACATCAAGAGCCTGCTTCCATTTTGTTAATATTCATTAAGGAAGCTAGCTGCTGCTGCTACCTAAGAGGATTGCATGGATTCTTCTTCAAATGACTTATACTGATGGGTGATTTGAGAGTTTTCTTTGTAAGTGCATACAACAATTATACCTAAGTTGAGATGTTGTTAAACAGATAACAGTAAATATGTTTATTTGAAAAACTATTCAAAAGTCTCAAATGTGTCACGTTTCACGTACTTAATACAAACGAACGACGACGACGACGACGAGGTAAAATTATTCATTACCCTAAAGACAATAACAACGACGTCGGTCGGCGACGTGTCAAATGGACTTCCTCACATTAAACAAGCAGCACTTATTATGCTGAAAGAGGTTATTCCATATAAAGTGTAGTCCAGTGTATAACCTAAGCTAAGAACTACATAACCCAAGGGGCTATTGGCCATTGATACTTGCGGAAATTCCGGCAAAGATGAATATACGATGAAGAAGGATGCTTGTTGAACGACGGACGCTTCAACCCTTGTCCGAGTTATTTAAGAAAACCTTGGGCAATAGTGAATGGTCATTTGAATGACCTACCGCTTTTTATACACTGCTAAAAAAACAATAAGGGTTGTAATGGGTGGTGCTTCGATTTTCGTTTTGTTTTTAGAGTAAATATATTAATGGTTATAGCCTAGTGGATTTATGTATGTATGTGGGATGTACGAACAGGCGTCAAACTCTTACAGGTATTTTGTTACTTGTGATTTGGCTGAAGAAGATTGAAAAAAGGACATTTATGATTCAGATGTTGGTTTTAATATTTAAAATAAAGTAAGTGGTAGCGTAACTCTCACCCATCCACCAATTATCTCCGGTTGGACCGACAGTAGTAGGTTGTTGGTACTTTGAAAAGCCTTCAATTTTAACAGTTGTTAGGACTAAAACTTATTGTCGAATGCTTATGCCCTTAACTACAATGAAGCAATATGTGTTTCACTACACAATTGTGGAAATTTGGTGTCGTAAAGCACACCTTTTAGAAAAAGTAGAAAACCTGAGTTTTTGGAACAAAGAATCGAACTCATGCACGTCGCGTCGGTCGTTGAGAATATTGCTGTTGTATTACCTTTCTTTTAAGTAAATAATGTTTTGATGTGTTCGAAAAGTGTGAAAGCAATGCGAACATGTTTTGAACCGTTTTTTGTAATTCATGCCGCCTCCAAGGGGCTGAAAAACACGGGACTAATACTAAAAATGACAATGATAGCCACGACATACACCGGTAATGAATTACGGGAAAAGATCCATGAAAATGTCAAATCGAAAGCAAATCGACCGCCAAAAAGAGACGTAAATGATAACGAAAATCGTGAAACGAAATCGGAAAGTAACGATAACGAGGGTTCTTTCCGAGTATCGTTATTTGGGAATGAAGGAAATGAATAGAAAAGAGATGCCGCTGCACATTATTCTTAAATTTCTGTGCACTGTTATGCATGGTGAAAATCGAGTAAGGTTAAGTTTTTCATATCCCGGTTGAGCGGCTAAAATAAGATTCTCTTAACTTGACTTTACGACCAAAATTGAACTAAATGAAGAGCTGATGCGCATACCTTGCTGCGAAAAAATTGTTTGATGGCAGGAATGCAACTGGCCACTTCACTAGAGCATTTTTTTTGCAAATAACGATTAAATATAGAGACAGAGTGAGACGTGAAACCTTATGACGATATTCTGGAGGATCAATTGATTCTACCATCGAACTATCGCCTTTCAATTTTTAATGCTCTATTTTGAACAAGAATGTTCAATGTTTTTTAGGAGCTCCTGAACGAACTTGTGAGTTTTAATTTGTAACCTGGGTCCTGAAGCGTATGTTAGCTTAACAAACTACTGACCATATCAAAAGGGTGAACAATTTTCTGCATCGTGTAGAGAATCCTAAGCACTTTACAGAATTTTTTGTGAATTCAAATAGATAGATAGATAGATAGATAGATAGATAAATAATTTTATTTTCAGTTAAATTTTTACAAAAACATGAGTTTGCTGGTTTTCAAAATTAAATTTGACAATAACTTGTTTTAAGTTGTCTGTCAGGTTCAAAAATTTATTTACTTTATAATAGCAAAGCTAAGTGAGTTCTAACTATATTCGTTAATTATAAGGCTTCGATATTTAAGTGAGTTTTTCAAAAATTTGTATAGGTTTTGGTAATTTGAGCCATTTAAGAAATCTAGAAATGTAGTTCTGTCCAGTATTTCGCTCCCTAGGTATGTTTTACGGTATCCTTTAAAAATGGGGCACATACCAACGAAGTGATATGTGTTTTCTGCAGCATCCATATTACATATACTGCATATGCCTACAGTGTCATTACGAAAAGCTCTAGCATTTAAGTTTAAAAGACCACATCGTGCTTTGAAGAGCAAATTTATCATTTCACGCGGATTGTTATCTTGAAAATAGTTTGGGACATCAGAGTGTATTAGATTGCTATATTCGTCGTGGAATTGTGATTGATGTGCTTTTCCCACAAAATCAACCCAGTATTTTTCGGAAAGCTTTGTGAGTAGTATATTGTGATATTGATTCCACATTAAGCGCGGGGCTTCAAAACTGAAGTCCATTTGTGTTTGTTGGAAAAGGCCTGACCATTCCTGGGCCCAATAAATATTTTTCTGAATGATAACGTCAGAAAGTATACGTGGGAGACGATTACGTGGCATTGACATTACTTTCCGTATGTATGTAAAATGAACTTTTAAAGTTGTTAGGAATGCTTTTGGAAGGCCGGTTTCAATATGAATTGCATAATTAGGTGTGTTGTCTGGCAACCCGAAGCATCTCTTCACGAAGAAACGTTGAAGCTTTTCTATTTGAAGGTACTCTTTGAATCCCCACACCTGTGCACAATAATGCATTATTGATTTGGTGGCTGCGTCATGCACTTTGTATTTAGCAGAGTGTGTAACAAACTTATTTTGAACAAATTTGGACCATGTCGAATTTATTGAGTTTTTAGACATTGCAAGACGTTTTGACAAGTGCTCGGACCAGGACATGTTATATGTGAAGATAACGCCGAGATATTTGTACTGATTTGATATTCTTATTTCTCCGTCATTGAAATGCCATTTTTCATCACCCGCTCTCCTACCGCCGTTTCTAAAAATCACAATTTCTGACTTTTCTAGGTTAACATCTAGGTTCCATTTGATACAGTACCTACTGAAGGCGTCGATAATCCTTTGCAGTATATTAGGCCTATCAGAAAGGAGAACTATGTCATCTGCGTATAAAAGTACGTTTATTTTCAAATTATTCAGAGTGAGACCAGTTGGTAGTTCAAAGTGAAGATCCTCTAGGAACAGAACGAAAAGTAAGGCGCTTAGTACGCAACCTTGTTTGACTCCTTTGGTTGTCTGAAAGAAGCTTGTTATACTTTTTCCGTCCCAAACTGTCGCAGAAGTGTCTTTGTACAAAGATTTTATAATTGAAACCATTTTCGATGAGACTCCTAGTTTAAGTAATTTGTAAAACAGCGCCTCACGGTTGATGTTGTCGAAGGCTGCTGATAGATCGACAAAGAAGGCGTAAAGCTTTTTCCTCTGACTTAGTTGAATTTGAACTATACACGATAGATTATACACTTGGTCAACAGTGCTGTATTGGCTTCGGTATGCTGCCTGGTATTCATTTAGTACGTTGTTCTCTTCCATCCAATAAGTAAGTCTATTTAACAAAACTGTGGTAAATATTTTGTAGAGTGTGTCTAAAAATGAAAGCCCGCGGTAGTTTGAAGGAAGACTTGGGTCACCCTTTTTGTAAAGAGGGAAAATTATTGATTTTTTGAACGATGAAGGTATAGTTTCTGTATCGAAGATATCTTTGAGCAAAACATAAATTTCTTCAATAAACAGGGTGCTGGAGTTTTTGTAAAATTCATTAGGAATACCATCAATACCAGGAGCTTTGTTTTCCTTTGATGATTCTATTGCTCGGATAACTTCATCTAATTCTATCTGTCTATCAAGTTTTTGGTTGTAAACGGATTCCAAAGAGGATGTGAGTGTCATGCTTTGTGATGACATTGAATTCAGTGTTCCTCTGAAGTGGATCAAGAGCTCGTTTGCTGTGACTTGCATACAATTTTTTAATGAATCTCCACGAATTTCTCTTGCAATTCTCCACCAATCTTTTGCCACGGTAACAGATCCAAGTTGACGTGAGATATTTTGATAATATTCATATTGTTTTGATTTTAAAAGGGCTTTATATTTTTTGTTTGCGCTAACATATTTTCTTCTGCTTACTTCTAGGTTATCTTTTTTGAAAGTTCTCAGTGCTCTTAATGTGTCTTTTCTAACAATGTGGCAATTTAAGTCGTACCAAGGTTTCTTTCGATCAAATCTTATTACTTTATTGTTTGGAATCTTGTTTGCTTCGTATATACATTTTTTTATGGTTTCACATCTGATTTCGATATTTTCTTCTCGGTTAGTATTCATCGTGACAGCGGCATTGAGATTTTGAATATAATCCGAGCGTTTGCTTTCAACCCACTTCATTCTAGGGAGCAACTGCATAGAAGCATTTCTACTGTTGTCTCCAGAAGACTTAATCGTTAAGAGCAGTGGCATATGATCTGAGTATGTTTTACATCCTACGGAAAAATCATCTATGATACCGACAGAGTTATAAGATGGGCAGCAATAATCGATTACTGATGACCCTCTGCTTGATACAAAGGTAAACTCTCCATTTTTATCATTAAAGCATCTACCATTGAGAATAAACGCTCCAATGTCTTCTAAAAATTCAAGGAACGCGTTGCAGTTTCCATCAGCTGTTGAATCTTTTGAACATCTCGTATCAAAAATTGGTGGCTGTGAGACTACCTGGATATCGATAGAACCCCTCGTTCCTGTTCTGACATTGAGATCCCCAAGTAATATAAAATTTTCTAAACCAAGCTCATCAAAACATTTTTTTATTTTGTTAAAGTCTCTCATCCAATTGTTGCAGTTTAAATAGCAAGGCACGAAGTTGACTGTAGTTCCAAGAAATGTTCCACGCAGTATAGTAGTTCCGTAGATGTTTAAGAACTGCAAACGATGCAAAGACTCAATATTTTTACTGTACCCAAACAAACACCCTCCACTTGCTCTACCAAAATGTTGAGTTTTTACTGCAGGAATCCAGTGTAATTTAAAGCCTTTAAAAAATTTTTCATAATTTTGTATCTTTTCTAACGTAATAAATGTTTCGTATAAGAAAAAGATTTGAAATTCAGATATAAATTTAAAAAAATCACATAATACTAATTTATTTGCAAGACCAGCTACATTATAACATAAAACCTGACAGACATTGGGTTGCTAATTATTCTTAGGGAGTTTTTGCACGTATGAATTTTGGTGCTTGGGTGCGTCTAGGGTGACCAAGTATGTAGACTGTATTTTTGCGAGGTGATTTTCAATGAAGGACTTGTCTTCCAAATTTGCCGATTTAATTATTCCATCGGGGGTACACTTGTATCGTCTGCAACTATTTACAATGAGAGTCCACCGTCTGATTTCAAGTTTGAGGCTGTGGTCTGCTTTAAGAAGACTTCGTTTGACTTGTCTCAGGTGAAACTGTTCTGATCTTTCATTTCCCGTTAGATCTTTGTTGATTGAAATTCGTTTGCCAGCTAAATTCTTTGTCGACGACAGTACAGCATTTACTTCTGTTGAACTAGCTAGCTCAAATACGAAGGCTGTTTTATTCGTGTTGGCGGAACT
The DNA here is from genome assembly GCA_914767635.1 of Melanostoma mellinum. Taxonomy (NCBI): domain Eukaryota; kingdom Metazoa; phylum Arthropoda; class Insecta; order Diptera; family Syrphidae; genus Melanostoma; species Melanostoma mellinum. Next base: position 218,589,215 of record OU612058.1, read on the forward strand.
TATTTTTCGAACACCGTTGGTCGTTGCAGCTACACGAAGTGTTGAACTGCAAACTTCCTGAAACTGGGATTTCGCTTCTTCTACGTTTTCTGTGCTTAAACCTGTAACTATGACGTTCATTCTTTTTGTAAACTTTTCTGTTTCCTCCATTTTTTTCTTCAATTGAACTTCGCCATCTTTCAATTTTAAAACTTCTTCCTTCAGAATTCGGTTCTCTTCTTTTAGAACTGCTATATCATTTTTTATTCCATTGATGTCTTCTTTAGTTGCAAGATGTTCGAGTTTCCTGTCTAAAAGCCTATCCATTTCCCGAATAAGGTCCTCCATTTTTAAGGTAAATGACATATCTGGTTTTGGACAAGGTTTTTTCGAATTTGAATTATTTTTGTGATCTGGTGAAATTTCGGCGCTAGATCTTTTCAGTTTTGGTGTGTCGTTCATGAGCAATGTTTTGAGACACTGTATAAAAACCTGTATTTATTACACTGAAATGGTTTGGGGCTAAGTTTTATGCCACATAGGTTCGTGTCTCCACTGATATTACTGTGGTAAAGCTCGTTCTTGTATATGAAAAGCTCTGCCGGTACGTCGCATCGGCGCTCAAAGGTGTTTGCAGTCTTGTTTGTTTTTGTTTTTTTCTTATTGGATTTAAGTGTAAGCTTAAACTAATATGTGTACTCACAATTTCGAAATATAGTTGTTTTTCTTTTTTACGTGTGTGAATCTTTGCTGCTGACGGAGAGTGTCGGTTGTTTTTTATGTCATGCAAGAACCTCTCTGTGCTCCATTAATATGTAATTTTTCACTTCACAAGATAATTGCAATTTTTGTTTTTTCGATTTATTAAGCACTGAATAATAGACACGACCCACTGCCGTGTGTAAAGTTTGCTACCTTCAACCGAGTCAATTAGAACCAAAATTTATGCTTTAAAACTTGTTGGGTGTAAGACTTTAATAAACTTTTCTAAGAGCCGATCAAGAACACAACCACTCACTTAGCAAGCTTCAAATATGTGGTCATTCAAACGAAGATCATTGCTTACACACATACCAAGTAGGTATACTGACATCTTTTTTATTTCTCGGATGAAGATACCATTCATGGATAATGGCAATGGGGTTAAGCTTTAATGACAAGAGAAAGCAATGAGTTTTCGAAGCATTGAATTCCACTTGGTTTTTATTAGCCCATGTGACAGTGCTGCCAATGTTGGATTTCGATGAACCAATCACACGCAACTTTTCCAGTTTCACATCCGAAGAGAAGGGATGTGAATTTGAAAACGATTATGAAAAGCTGAGGGCTGTGTCGTCAGTAAAACAGTTAAAATTGGATTGGAAGTTTCAAATAAGAGATCGTTTTTAAAGAAGATAGTCGGATACAAAACAGAACCCTGGGGCACACCAGCATTTAAAGAATGAGTATCAGAATTGAAGCCATCCAATAAAATTTTATTTGAACGGTATGAAAGATAGTTTCCAATCCAACGAAGAAGATATATACAGAAATCACGCATTTTCGATAGGAGAGCTTGTTTTAAAACTCTTTTTAAAGGTGTATAGCATAGATTGGCTGCAATTTTTGGTGAGATAAACCATCAGGTCACCAGTGGACCTTTTCAGAAGTTTTCTTTCTTTTAAGATATAATAGTTAGTTAAAGTTTAAATGCCGTGAAGAAAAGGGATGTCATTACAATTGAGCGGTAATGGGAGAAGTAGGAGGATTGACCATTTTAGGGACAGGCAGGACAAATGCTCCCACCTACTCGGGACGAACAAGGAAAAATAGACAACAGAAAACCTTGGAGAATAAAGACTTCTATCTTTGTGACGTAAATTCTGGCGATCAAAGGGGTCCTATCATGGCTGAAAAGAAACTTGATATCCTCAGCAGCACTCAAATCACTTGGCGCCGTTTCTACGAGTTCAGTTATCGCCCTAACTGTCGCCTATCTCTCAAAGAGATCGCTGAACAGTTCAATAATCACCTTATTTGGGTGCCAGGTCACAGAGATATCTCGGGTAACAGCAATGCCGATGAACTCTCTCGCATAATTTCTATGGTTTCACAATGGACCTAATATTGGTCTAAATGTGACAGTTGTTTTCCAGACAGCCATTTAAATTTAACCTAACCTAACTTTCTTTGTGACTACGTGAATGATACCTTCTATACCAATGGGCCACAATCGATTCAAGACCTCAAAGAAAAAGTTCATGAAGATACCAAGGACGTTCTGGCTTTTATGAGTGCGTGACGGAAAATTCCATGAAGATTTTCTTATTACTCATTTCCTAAAAATCAAAGTGACTCTTACTGATGGGTAACCCAGCATTAGAAAACGCAGATTTTTTTCACAAAAGTAAAGTTTTATTTTCTATCCTACCACTTTTGCAAAATGGGAGTAAATTTCATCTCATGTTGGACGGTGACATTGACAAAAATACGGCATTGTGTTTTTTGTGTGCGTTATCGTATACTCGTATTGCGGTACCCGTGGTGTGATGGATAGCATGTCCGCCTGTTAATCCAGAGGTTCGAGTTCGAATTCCAACAGAGGCATAAATGTTTTTTCCACGGGTATCGCCTTTCGCGAGGAATTGGCAAGTCCTGCTTTAGTATTCATTGCCATGAAAAGCGTTTTCTCGATTAGCCATTCGCAACCAGCAGAAAATTGTAGGTCCCTTCCATTCCATCACAAGGCATGGTTGTGAGAAATGCGCTACGCCCAGGGCTCCTGGCTCTGTTGCGCCACCCTATTTATTTATTTACTTATTTATCGCATACTTGGGCAAAAGTGTCTCTAATTTGCTTAATGTAGAGTGGGCCAAATACTAGAGACCTGTATCTGGCTCGCCCTCTGTATTAAGAAAATGAATGGACAGTATAAATTTCTTTCCATGTACCATGTCTTTACTATGCTTGGATTATATTGGCCTAAAGTTCTTGAATCGCTTCCGGATTGTTTGCCAATAACATTGGTCCTTATTTTTTTTTAATGTCTGAAGGGCTCAAAATACAGCTCTGAGTCGACCAGCTGACATCGCCGTACAGCTCAAAACGGAGTTTGAGAATTCGATGCTTTTAAGAGTGATTGTAGCATGGAGTGTGTAGGTGAACTGCATGAACCAGAACTCGTGCAAGTCAGTAAAAAAAGTTCGGTTATCATGACTCTGTAAAGCCCACTGTTAACCGAAACGTTTTTGCCAGGATCTTTGCGGTTCGTCGATTGAGTCTCACACTTTCGGCTACAGCAGTCATATCCTCGTCTTCGTGCCCATCGTACAAAGAAGAGGACTGCTAGTATGCCAGTCTCACGAAGCTTTTGGACAAAACTTGAGTATAGAAAGCATGATTAGTGCATCATTTTGGGCAAAATTTCTTTCAAAAGTTCACTCACAGCAAGCTCCCCAACTTATGGAAGAAGACGAATAAAACACGCACTGCAATGAAAACACTTTCTAATTAGCCATTCTGAATCGCCATCGTCCTGAAAATGCGTTTAGACCCCAAGGTTTTCATACCTTTGTTGCTCAATTCATTTATTTATTCATTTTTTTAGTGAAACTAACTTCTATTTTTTTCACAACCATGTTTCTGTTTTTAATTTCGCAAAACTATTTTCTTCTTCCATATTTTTTCCCCGTATCCCTCAATTTATTTTGCACAGTGTAACTATCTTAAAAGTTTTGTAACAATATTGAATCCCATTCCCAAGGAACCTTCGTCTTGATCTTTGATTGAATTTCAAACTCCTCAAACTGACATGGGACGGGTCTGAATGGTCTTTTATTGTTATTTGAAGTATTCCCCTTGTGTAAATGAATTTTAATTGAATCAAGATTTTGTTTGTTGATTTCTGGTTTGGTTTTCTTGGAATTCCGCAAACAGTGAAAGGGCTTCTTTTATATGGATGCGATAAGGGGCGGGGTATGTTAAGGTTATAACACTTTCTTTACATGTCTGCTGCTCATTGATTTATGTTTCAGGGTCCACGGAATATTCAGGATGTAATTCGTTGTTGTCCAAATGTGAATTGCTTAAATTAAGTGTAACAAATTGTAATGTGACCAAAAAGCAAAACATAAATTAAGACCTAAATTCAAAGAAGAAAAAAACCAGAAAAGACAAAAAATTATAATGCGATCTGCATGGGTTAAGCTAAATGGCAGGACACGACAAGAAAAAAATAACAAGTCCTTTTAGGATATGCCAGCCATTTTTAAAAACCACATCGCGTTTTCTTCTTCTTCTACAAAAAATATGAATAAGCCGCGGGAGAGTTTTATACTAATTTCAGGACTTTTCTCTTTTTGTATACCCTGGCCAGTGCCTGTTGGCATCAGCGAGTGGAAATTTCCTCCGTCACAGGCTTCCGAAAAACGGACGCATAGATGGGACAGCTTATAACAAAAAAGAAGGACGAAATTATGATATCTAAGGCCGCACATTACAGTAATGCCCATTACAATTCTTGTTGGCATGATTTTTCAACCAAAATTTTATATCCTTGCAATTAATTTCGTCGGCATATGCATTTTGGTGTTGTTGGACCTCTTTGCGTCGAGTCCCATCGCCGTCGGTTGGTTGCCTCACGCCAGCGCCGCACCGAACCGCACCGCACGGCACGTCCTCCCCGGTGTGTGAGATAACACAAATGTGCACTACCTCCTTCAAATTTATTATCAACTCGGGAGCCTGCGATATTCAACACATGTATGGCACGGCAATGAATCTTATGACGGCATTCTCGGAATATTTTGTATACTCATGTGTAGTAGAGTACCCTGATGTCTAAGCAAATAACATCATGACAAAAAGTCGGTCCTTTTGATTATTCCTTCACTATGCTATGCCTGTTGTGTTCGTAATGTGAACCCATCAGCGGATTACCTTATTAAAAAATGTATTTCCAAAAAATTGGGGGTTGTAATTGCGAGCACTACACAGACACTCGTCGTACAACCCAGGGATGAGCCTATTTATTTTTTGTATCTGGGATAAGTTAATATCCTTTACCCATTGTAATATTTATGTGTGCCAGTCTCTCACATTATAACCCTTTCCCGCACGCCCGCGCCGCACCCATGTTTGGCAATTTTATGTGTTGCCATCAAAATTATCGCGTTGATACTTTTTGGGCACATACTCGAAGTGGCAGTCGAAGCTTGGTATCTCCTCACTCCATAGCACCGCAAAGCTCATATTGTTATAATGAATATTCCTTAAAAGTGAAGGAGAAGACAATAAAGTCGCTCACCCTTACACCCGCGACGCGCTACCTAATATGAATTTATTGTGTAATAAATTTGTTTAATCACAAAACGCGCGCGTTGCTTGCTGCTACTGCTGCTGCTGATGCTGCTTATGCGAGTACACATAAGTGGCGGTAGTGAGTTTCAATGGTCTCGGGCCTGGCGGGGGATGGATAATGTGTAGAAAGTATACTAGGAAAAGGATTGGCACAGAAAAGCAGGAGATGATTTGATGACAAGAAGAAGAGTTACCCTTCCCATTATACAATTTTGCCAGCAACAAAACTTGACTAAACAAATATTAAAATTCAACTAATTATCATTCGAGAAGCGTTAAGTGCGGAGGAAAAGCAAAGGCAAAAGCAAAGGCATCCACATCCATCCCTTGATCGCATGGCACATCACACCGAATTATCAGGGCTCTTATGAGCACTCGAACCCTTTGGCATTTTTGCTTTGGCATATTCGATAGCCAGGCCGCGTTTGATATATTCGAGATGTGTGTTACCCCCTTGGTGGCAGTTGACATTTCTTATCGTGACAGGCAACATCAATTGGAACACTTCTCTTCTTTAGCAACAGTATAGACACTCACATTTGTGTATTAAAATTGAAATAAATTATAAATGTCATACGAAACGACATGACACAGGGTATTGGTAGGTACCTAGTCGAGCGAGGAAGAAAGGGAAGGAAATACCAAGAGGAATATGAAACTTGCGTTGACAATATTTAACGAGCAATATGCCTTTGATATCGATGGTATCATTGAATGGTATTTAGGTCGTTGAAATGAAGCTTCGCACTCTTCCTCTTGAATTGGAGATGAAGAGTTTATGGAACTAGAATAGAGGTAAATATTTTATATAAATGAAATCCGAAGGGATTAATGAGAGATTCGAGAACTTGACTAAATATCAGTTTCCCTCGCCGTTGAGCTATGGAAAAAAACTGCAAATTTGAAATCTTTATAGAAACTTATGGTGTAATTAGTTCGCTGTCCTTCTGCTTAATACAAAACTGATAATCTTTCATAACCATCAGGACCATATTTGTAGATAAATTAGTTGTTTGTTAATGTTCACTTGTTCGCACAAAATTCGTCGCGTGAACAAACGTCAATTTAGCAAACTATCGCCCATACAAATTTAGACAGTTCTGTGACCAGTTAGAGTGTGCTAGAGTGTGGTTCGGCGTGTAACTACAATTCCGGAAGGCTCTGATTAGTGCCAGTTTGGCAGCGCCATGTTAGGTTAGGTTAGGTTGAATGGGGGGTGCAGCCACAAGTGGCAACACCTCACTCGGATCTCGAGGATCCATTGTGCTCCCCGGGTTGGCAGCGCTATGTTGCTACTTATAGTAAATGTCTACTTTGCTTAAAACACCTTTTCTCGTAAACCAATGGTTACTGGAATCCTCCACCTGGAGATGACCTACTAAACTAGTAAAAGCGGGTGTTGCGGAGGGATGAAGAAAAAGGAGCAACACAACAATGCCCTGCTAGTAAGGACTGACTACACGTAAGGACTGACTGCACGAGTCTCAGTGGTCTACCAGAACTTATTGGGAATGTCACCAGCGGATGAATTCGACTTACAGAATAATCAGTGGACTTCAGCAGTAAAAAAGACACTCCTGAAGAAGCTTCTCCGGTTTATTTGGTTTCAAAGTCTTTCAGTCTCCTTCAATACTAGGACAGGGTATTGAAGTAGAGATGGTGGCGCATGAGCCAACGGCAGCATTCACACCCCTGGAGGTGGGTACTGACACTGGATATTCCAGCTCTTTATGTCCGAAGGGATCCAAAAGGACCTGGCTTTCCAGGTTGGAGGTTGTGTGTAGGGTTAACTACCCAACCACGAAAAAAAGCATTAGTTCCGAAACAACAAACAGCACGTATAACGATAATGATTTCAAAGTTGACGACCCATGCAAACGAAAAAAGGACAACGACCTCCGGATCTGCACTTGGAACGTAAGATCTCTTAACGGACTAGGTGCAGCTGGAGAATTAGCGGACGCCCTGGACTGCTGCAAAGCAGACATAACCGCCATCCGAGAAGTGCGATGGAGTGGACGGGGCATAAAGAAGATGAAAAACTGTGACATCTACATACTATGGCGACTGCTACAGACAACAGAAACAGCGCTTATTTGGGTGCGGATTTGTCGTTAGAGGAAGACTCAGGGATAAGGTGATTAGCCAAAATCCAGCCAATGAGCGTATAATGACCATCCGCATCAGGGCTTAATTCTCCAACTCTAGCGTTATATGCGCCCACGCCCACACAGAAGAGAAAGACGACAATTCCAAAGACTGTTTCTACAAGCTCCTCGAAGAAACATATGAGTAGTGCCCTAGACACGACGTGAAAATCGTTCTTTTCGATTTTAACGCAAAACTAGGGAAGGAGGACATCTTTGGAAATACAATCGGTAAGCATAGCCTCCACGACAAAACCTCCGAAAACGGACTGAGGCTGATCGATTTTGCTGCGGGGTTAAATATTGTTGTAAGTAGTACACGCTTCCCGCATTTCAAAATTCATGACGGTACATGGCGATCCCCAGATCAATTAACCGTCAACCAAATTTACCATGTTGCGATTGACGCAAGGCACTTTTCCAGTGTGTTAGATGTCCGAACTTTCCGAGGGGTCAACTTTGACTCGGACCACTACCTTGAGGATATCTTGTTCACGACCAGCACGAATCAGTATAACGAGATTTACAAGGAGAAAAGAAGGGAAGAACACAGAATTCTCAAAAAGAAAAAGAAGCTGCATGAGAAGCGTTCGTTTGAGGAAATTAAGAGATGCCATTACAAGAATGAAGTTCGGAAGTTTTACCAAAATGTAAAAAGATCTTGCTAGGGTGGTAAAGCACGAACTCAAGCTTGTAAAGAGCAGCAGAGAAAAATAGTCATAGAGTCACAGTCGCCATTGAGGATCTGGAAAGATCATTTCTGCAGACGCTTAACGGCGATGAAGACATAAATTCCGCTATCAGGCAGATTGCCCCATTCAGCTTTTGGACGATGATCAAGAATGCCGTCCTCCCGACCTAGAAGAAGTTAAGCTTGCCATATGCAAACTTAAATCAAATAAGACTGCAGGTGAAAATGGCCTTGATGCCGAATTTTTCAAGGCTTTAAGATGAATTGGAGCAAGCACCAGCTGATCTGCATGACATTGTCAAAAGAAATTTTGACCGATGAATGGATCCCCAGTACCTATCGTTTGTCCGACCCTTTAAAAGGGAGACCGTTATAATTGCGCCAATTATAGAGGGATAATCCTCCTCAAGGTCGCTTATAAGATTTTGTTTGCTGTAATATGTGAACGTCTGAAACCCCACGTCAACAAGGACAATAAATCCTTATCAATATAGTTTTAGATTAGAAAAGTCCACAGCCAACCAAATTTTCTCATTACGGCAGATTTTGGAAAAAACCTGAGAGCATAATATCGATATTCACCATCTCTTTATCGATTTCAAGGCCGCGTATGACAGTATTTACAGAGACGAGCTGTACAGAGCCATGTCTAGTTTCGGCATCCCTGCAAAACTATTACGGCTATGCAGGATGACTTTGGAGAATTCACGCTGCTCCGTCAAGGTTAGTAAAGAACCTACCGAGACCTTTGATGTCGAAAAAGGTTTTAGGCAAGGTGACAAACTGTCATGCGATTTTTTCAACATCATACTTGAACAGATGGACAGGAACAATCTTTCAAAAGTCTGTACAATTACTCGCTTACGCAGACGATATTGATGTAATTGGAGGAAGGAGGCTTGATGTCATAGGTACTTATGCGAGTAATGAAGTAGAGGCGCTAAAAATTTATGAGGCTATATGCTGCCGTCAAATAAAGAAGAATAAAGAAGAGAATAGCTTTTGAAAATTGCGGAGACTTTGGGTTAAGTGAGCAACTGAGAAATAAAATCCTCTCTGGAAAAACAAAGGTAATTCTGTATATGACCTTGATCATCCCAGTCCTGTGCAAACGGCGCAAAAGCATGTACCTTCTCTAATGTGGCTAGGAAATCCCTAGGTTTTTTCGAATAAAAAACTCTCCAAGTATTTTTTGGTTCCTTTTGTGAGGACAATGTGCTGAGAAGAACATTCAACAACGAACTGTATGAGTTCTACCGCAACAAAAGCATGAGCATAGCTCGAAGAGCACGGATTGCAAGGTTAGCACTAGCCCTTTTCTTATTTCAAAATCATGTTTTATTTCCATAAAAACTCTTCATCTACAATTTTTAAATATAACTTCTGTAGAAAATACCGAAAGTTTAAGTTGAAAAACGAAGTTTAAAAATGAATTAAAAAATTTCAAAACAAACTCGAAAGCACCTTGTCCTGCCAAAAGTTCTTTTATAAAATTACGAAGCGACTTTTGTGACTGCATCATGAATCCCTTTGGCCACATACTCGATATTATTGTCATTGAGTCCACACATGCTAATCCTGCCAGACTTCAGCAAGTAAATATGACATTCTTCTACCATGTACTTCACTTGTGATTCAGTTAAACCGGTATACGAAAACATTCCAATTTGTTGTGTTATGTGATCCCAATTCCCAGGAGTTTTTAGTTCAACGAGGAGCTCACGAAGTTTGATCCTCATAGCTTCAATTCTCTTAGACATAATTTTAATACAGTCCATCCATTCTTGTCGGAGTGCTGGATCATTCAACACAGTTGCTACAATCCTGCTTCCGAATGCAGGAGGATTCGAGTACGTCATTCTAACGAGTAAAGTAAATTGTGAATGGATGGCTGCTGTTGTTGTTTCAGACTTTTGCACGACTGTCAAATTGCCAACACGTTCACAATACAGTCCGAAATTTTTAGCAAAAGATTGAGCCGCTAGAAGCTCGAAATTGTTTTCGACAAAATAACGTACGGGCCAAGCATCTTTATCGGGATCTCCGCTGGCGAAGCCTTGATATGCACAATCGAAAAATGGGAAGAGTTTTTTGGAGCTTATAATCTTTGCAAGTTGTTGCCATTGTTCTTTGGTTGGATCGCATCCAGTGGGATTGTGTGCACAAGTGTGTAAAATAATAACGGCACCCTCAGGAGCTCCTTTTAGATCCTCAACGAACCCATTGAAATCAATTCCGCGCTTTTCATGGTCCCAATATCGGTAAGTTTGTCCAGTTTCAAATCCAGCGGCTAGAAATACTGCCCGATGGTTTTCCCAAGTTGGTTTCGAATAGTAGAACACAGTCCTGCCTAATTGTTTTGCTAAGAAGTCAGCACCCAGACGTAGGGCTCCTGTTCCAGACAGTGTCTGAATTCCAAATGCCCTTTTTTCAGCTATAGCAGTTGAATTTTCTCCTAGAAGAAGTTTCGATGCGGCTGTTGTATACGAATCCATTCCGCAAACAGGTAAATACTCGTGGTTTACAGTCTCATCGGTGGCAATTTTAATTTCAGTTTTCCTTACTACTGGTAATACCCATGGCTTTCCTTCTTCATTTCGGTACGCTCCAATAGTAAGATTCACTTTTTTTGGAAAAGTGTCTTCTAAGAACGATTTGTTCATGGCAAACACTTCGATTGCAGGTCCCTTTTCAACGCCCTCGAAAATCGACATAATGAATCTAACGTGAAACAATTTGCACTAAAAACAGTTATTGAATTTTTAATGTCGCTGGCAAAAATATTAGACCAGAGTGCCAGTCGAAAATTAAAACCAAATCTGAACTGTGTTGAGCTCTTTAAATGATTCCGACGATTTTTTCTTTGTGACTCTAATCTCCCCGGACTTTACTGGTTATGTTTTAGACGATTTTGTCTTGAATAAAAAATCATCTATTGCTTTCCATACCACGTTTGGGGTTTCGTTTTTTGATTCAGACACGATGCGTCCTGATTTTGATGAGAAAAAAATTGCTTTCGAATTTAAGAGTGCTGAATAATGACTTTTAGAATATAAATTTGTTTTTGAATGATTTGAAGTTGGGAGAAAATACTACTAAGCCTTATAAAAAGTCGAGTTTTGTTTTTTTAAAATTTTTCTTCAAAACGTTTGTGCAGTCAAATAAAGCTCCAGAGTGGCAGTGATTTGATAAATTTCAAAAAACAAATGGATTACTCTACCCGACAGAGGCAAAAATGTTTTTATACGGAAGTCGTCTTTCGCGAGGAATTGGCAATTCCTTCGTTAGTAATTTCATTGCCATGAAAACCGCTTTCTCGATTGGCCGTTAGAAACCCGTAGAAAATTGTAGGTCCCCTCCATTCCCTCAGAAGGCATGGTCGTGAGAAATGCGTTAGGCTCTGGGATTCCTCGCTCTGTTGCGCCACCCTATTTATTTATTTTACTTATTTAATCAACTTATCGACTACTATCAAATTCTTGGCATGGTATGTCTTTTAGTTTGTGTAATGTCGTGAAAATTAATGAAAAAGGAGAAAAGTAAATCTCGTGTGCTGATTAAGCATTATTTTTAGTGTAAGGAAAACCACTTCCGCAAGCAAGGAAAGACTTGAAAAGTACTATGCGGTCTCTGCACCATCAATTTAAAAAATCTTGGTCACTTAAAAAAGATTTTCGCAGCAGAAATCACCGATAAAATCCATTGGCTGATATTTTCCAATCGGAGGTTAAAAGTTTGTAAGGTGGCTGAGACTGCAGACATATCGACTGAGTGAGTAGATCATGAATGAATTTGGATAAGCTATCCGCCATCCCGATGGGTTCTATGATTCTACACCATGGAGCATGGACGAAACTTGGATTCATCACAATACAACAGAGACCAAAGAAGAGTCAAAACAGTGGGTATCTCCGCATGCGGTGTCATTAACATCAGTTATCTTGAAAATGGTAAAACGTTAAATGGAGAAAATTATTATGCAAGAGTTTTTGAAGGATTCGATTTTCATTTGAAGGAGAAACGACCGCATTTGGCGAAGAAAAACGAGCTGTTTCATCAAGACAATGCTCGAGTGCATACTTGTGTAGCCATCATGGCAAAAATTCATAATTTGAGCAACGAACTGCTACCTCATCAAGCATATTCTCCAGATTTAGCCCTGTTTTGACTTGAATCAGTCGTAAAAATAATTAAAACCAAAAATGACTTGAAAATAAAAAGCGAAAATAAAAATGCAAACTTTTCTTTGTGACACTTTTCAATTGTATATTGCTTCTTGTATATAATTTTACACAGAAACTCTTACATACATATGACCTCTGGTCTAATACATAGTTACATTAATTTCTCAAATATTCTATGTTTTTGTTTATGTTATTGACATTTGACATTTCTTGTGGAATCTAATTTTAAGTATTGTTCCATTAATTATTTTATTTGAATATTCAATGTACTTCAGTGTACTTTCGTACAAGCCCTTTGCGACTATTATCTGTATACAAATCTGAAGAAATGGCTGGGTGGTAAGACCAATAGTAAGTGCATTAAGAATCAATAGTCAAGCATCTTGTGATAACTACATCAACCTAATAGTAAACGCAGTGTTTATGAAATGTCGAGAAAACTCCATCATCCTCTGTCATAGAAGAATTCCCCCAAGCCTGAAGGGAAGACTCTGCTGGGTCAGATAGTATTGCCATGTTCAGAGAAAAAATCCAGAGGATTAAGTAAATAAAATAATATGGCTTTGCGGGACAGCAGGGAGCCTCGAGGCCTGGCGCACTTCTCTCAACCATATACCTTCTAATGGAATGGAAGGGAACTACAAATTTTTGGCGATTTCGAGATTTTGCTTTTCATGGCATCTAATAACTATCGGAGAACTTGCCAGTTCCTCGCTGAACGGACCTTAGATATTGGAAAAAATTAAGACCGGGATGCATACCCCACGGGCGAATCAAATAGGAAAAAGATAGTAGGAGAGCTTTGATTTCTTCGAGACCAGCACGATGCCATTAGTATTGGTATTTTTAATAAACTAAAAATAAAAAAACAATTCTTGCCCTCTTTACAAGGGAGTTTTCGCATTAATCTGGTATTTATCATATTATAATTTTCGATGTGCAAAATGTCGTCTAATACCTCCTTTTTTACGTTGAGTGACTTTGACCTTACTTGCAGCACTATGCAAGTGCATATTACATCCCTTATAACAAACCCTTCAAAAATTAGGTAGCCAATCGCTATTTGTTAAGCATAATGAGAAAGAGTCAGTTGTCCAATTTATCGAATAAAAGCCATTCGATGATGACATAGCGGTTAGTCAGTAATTTTGAATCCAAAGCGATACCAGTGCGGTGGTAATTCAGCTCTTAGAGTTTAAGCTATCTAAGTTTAAAGTAAGTTTTCAAGACTCTTATCTCAGAGAGTGGGTACCGTGATAGAAATTTTTAGGTTAAACGTTTTACACGTTGATATATGTGTAACGTAAGGCAAGGGAAGATTTCAAGGTGGGAAACCGAAATACAAGAGCAATGACCATATTCTTGTCCAACGTATTCCGACAAAGATTTAAGTCATTGCTCTAAACCTCACTGACCTTTAGACGATACAACAAGTAGCTCATAGATTTCTATTAAAAAACAGTGTACAGAATGTAGACCTACTGCAGAGCTCAATAATACAGATTCTTCTTATTTCCAATACAAAATCAAAAGAATTGAATCGATTTGAATCGAAAAGTCACAGAATAAGAATTTAGTTACATCCGGACTCCGAAGAAACAGTAGAGTCAGCTTGTACTGCAGCTATTCTTTAAAACCTTCACTGTGCTTTGTTAGTCGTAGTTTCGTAATTCAAAAATTCACGGACTTATGGACTCACCCTCGTATAACTTTGGTTGACCAAATAAGAAAGCCAAATTTTTATATAAAATAATCAAGAACTGTTGCCATACATTTTCATGCTAAGGAACTACTTGCATAAACATTTAATTATAAATCACGTGAAGTAAGAAACTCAAAACAGATACAGTTGAATGTCCGTATGCCATAATTGTTTTGAAGTCTAGAAAAAACTGCGCTAGACAAGAGAACCTCTTCCCATTCGATAAGTTCCCCTCTTCCTTTTTTTTGGATATAACTTTAATGCATGATATCAAAACGACACATTCAACTTATGTACCTACATGTGTGTTTCTAGTCAACAACTACAGAAACCTATAACAAGACAAACAGAAAAACTTTCTAAAAACCGCCTGGGGATATTCATTCAACTGTGTCGTTGATTCAATGGTTGACCACTGGTCAATAATTTCTATTCATTTAAACTGAAACCATTCACTTGGCCAAAATACATCCAGAAGTTAATGTTTTTGACAATATCCAATGCATAACAATTGACCCATTCATAAACTTCGGCAACTGTGTACACAAATATCCTTTTGAGTTTCTATTAGAAAAAGGAGTCGTCCGTCGTCCCCAAAGTTGTATTTCTCCCCCAAAGTCGTCGTGTATCGATGGAGAACTTTGCATGGATGAACTTTTTCACTCAAACTCTCATTTGGAGATATCGAGACTTCAAAACAATAACATCGCACAACGGGTGGTATAAGCTGACTGGTGTTTTGTGGTCACTGAAAGAATTTCGAATGTCTTAATTCTTTTTTGGGAAACAGAAAAGTTCTCCTGCAAAAATCACCATTATTTTCGCATCCTTAAAACTTCTTCAAGAATTAAAAAGAGTCCTTGTTGTGAAAACACGAAAGGGGAGCAATTTCTGAAAAAAAAATCGCACACACACACAGTGTGTGGTAAATAGTAAATTAAACTAAAATTGTTTGAGGTTAACCCACTCCACGAAATCAATCGTTTCGATTAGCAGAGTTAGTGTATTTAATCAATCCACATGTGTAACATGTGTAATGTGTCCTCAATCTGCCATTGAATCGATGTAATTAAGTGTCACAACTGTGCTTAATTGGAAATAAACTTTCGGCTGACGGTTGTCTCTACTTTGGATTATTTAGTAGATACGAGTATTGTAGGCGACGGTCGGTCTATCCTTTCTAATCACAATGTGCCAGTTGGCTTCTTCTAAAACCCACAGTAAATATGAGAGCAGTGTTGCCATTTTCAGGTTTCTCATTTAAACACACTTCCGGGAATAAATAATTTTCTTTTAAACAAAAATGAGCTGGGAATCTTGTGCTTGTAACTTTGGAAGGGGTGTATTTGCGGCTCCAGTGATGGATTTTAATTGGAAGTTGCTACATTTCCAGGTCAAAAGCTCAGAATACTATCTTTTGTATCATCTTTAGTTCATTCATGTTACCTAAATTTTGTACTACTAGGCATTGTAGATGTGGTACGCATAGCGTCATGGTTGGCATGTCTACCTGTTCTACAAGAAAATCGGCTTTCTGGATTAGCATTTCGGAATCGGCAGAAAATCGTAGGTTCCCTCCATTCCATTACAAGGCATGGCTGTGAGAAATGCGCTAGGGTCAGGGGCACCACGATATGTTGAGCCTTTTTAGTCCTTTTAGATAATACCCTAGATTGAAGATTTTCGGTCTTATGCCATCAATGATCTCAGCACTTAAAGGGTTGAGGCTAGGCTTAGGTATTTTTGCGAGTTTGTGTAGTCTCAAATTTTTATAAGTTACAATTACATTTTTTTGGTGAGATTTTTCTTTTTAAATGAACTAGAGGCAGAACCGTATTTTGAAAAAATTTGTGCATCGATGTGTGCTTAGTAAGGATTGAAAAGAGAAACCCGGTTCCTTTCACATATCCTCAACAAAAAACTAATCAAATTTAGTCCTTTTCTGCTGACGATAGAAACGAATACTTTTGGAAGCATTCATTTGTGTTTTTTTGTTCGAAGAAGAAAAATTTTTCATTTTCCATAGAAATTATTTGTCACTTCTCACTTTTAACGAAGAAGAAATGCGATCAATTATAGGCAAAGAGAACGGAAAGCAGAAGCTGGAAGAAATTTTTACACCGGCTGCTGATGAGACTAAGTTGTTCATGAAATATGACAATACAACTTAAATAAGAGTATCTACAATTACTTTCAAAACAGCCGCTCAAAGAAGAAGAAGAAATGGTGAGGAGACTCGTTCGTTTAAGTTCATTAACGATGCTCAGGGACAGCTTCTTGCAGATGGCGACAAGATTCTGCACTGGTGGCGACAGTTTCCTCCTCCATTGCACTTTTTAGAAGCTTAGCCCTACTCAGGCATTACAGTCGAATAAATTATTGAGGCAATGAAGAACTTCAAAAAATGAGCAAATCGGCTAAGCAAGACGAGATACAACATGAGTTCTGGGAAAAGATGGGAGACATAGTTTTTAAAGGAGTCAGGATTCTCATTTTAAAGAGGTGATAGTCTGCCTTCTACCAATACACAAAGGAAAGGGAGATGTACGAAATTGCGATGACTACCGTTCGATCAAGCTGATACCCCACACTTTGAAGAACCAATGCGGGTTTTTCGCAGGCAAGTCAACAACAACAACAAGCAATAGAGTCCTTAGTATGAAAAAATCCTTATGGAAAATATCGTAATTACTTAGGTGATTAGCATGATGTGCACCTTGACTTTGAAAAAGCATTCGATCGAAAAAGACTAGATCAAATATGGAAGGCTCTCAGACACCAAGAAGTTCCAAAGGCCTATGTGAGGATGATTGAGGATATTTAAGAAAGATCAGTGAAGGGAATATGTTCAGATAATTGAGTGACTGAAACATTCCAAGTCAGTAGAAGTACACCAAGTAAACGTCTAGAATCGTCTGTTTCTTATTACACCTTTGGTGTTATTAAATTTACTATCCAGCAGGGAGTTACTGCTGGATAATAAATTTAAAAACACCAAAGGACATCAACTATTCTTTGCCGACGGTAGAGCCACTATAAGAGAGGAGCCTTCAGCCCAGCAAGACACACTTGACGTATGAGTAAAAGTCATAGGCGGAAGGGAGTACCGCATTAGTCTAAAACAGACTAAGAAATTTGTTTGTCCATTTTCTGATACAGACAACCCCATTCCAGACATTTATTTGAAAGGAAATGATCGAGTAAGCGTAAGGTGGATGGAGTAGCGAAAGAACTCTACCATCATCTGCGATAATAAAAAGGAACCTAAGCTGAAGACTTTACACCGCGGTTGTCCGTTCACTACTCAAATATGTTTCACAATGTTGATAAATGTTCAAAAAGTATGAGGTAAGTAAACAGCAACTTAGATGAACACACTTCACGCCTAGAGACGAGGCGTACCCGAGATAAGGGCGAACATAAAAGCCGTAGTAATGAAGTCTAATTGTATTAGAAGTACGATAATACGTGGAAGCCTTCATGTCAAAAATACCATCTTTGAGAAAATAAAATTCGACAGACTCGGTTAGAATTGTCGTCTTCAAAAGCAACAGAACCTAGTCATAAAGGCAATATCATACAACACTCAGACAATTTGAAGTAACGAAAAGAAAGGCAGAAAAATTCAACGGTATCTCCATGTGGTCGGTATGTAAGGTTAGGTTAGGTTTAAATGGCTGTCAGGAAAACAAACTGACACGCTTAGACCAATATGAGGTCCATTGTGATAGAAATTATGCAAGGGAGTACCTAACTTATCAAAGCCATTTGGAGCTTTTAATAAAGCGAAGGAGATGCAGGGGATTTGTGTTCGCCAGATCGCTTAGATCATCAAGAAAATATTTTCCTAGATGCCGTTTTCTTTCCAAAGAGGGTACAGGACATGAGCAGAGGAGGAGTGAGATTATCTCCTCCTCCTCCTCCTCCTCCTCATCTAAACAAATTCTGCAGAAGTCATTAGAGGAAACGCCGAGTCTTATGTGGTTGGTATCAGACATTAAACAATTCAGAACTGGAAGGCCCGACCGCAGCCGAAACTTTCTGTGAATAATTTCAATGGAGAGCTGTGATCCTTTCAAGATCACGATGCTCGTAAAGCCGCAAAAGAAAGACGGAGGAAGAAGAGTGATCATTGCCACATACCTAGTTCTGTTTGAATGAATTTGAATTTTCTTACAAGATGAGCGATGTTCATAGAGTTCCTACGAATGGAGTGGCTTTCTCATACGCCCTGGCTTTCATTAACTTTTCATAGCATATCGTGTCTCAAATAACCCTAAGTAAGACTTTCTTACCTCAAGGGCATCAAATATTCGACGAAGTGTTTGCACACAATCTTTCCTACGGAAAGCTAAGGTGAGTTATTTTTCCCTAAAAACTCTTTAATTTGTTTGTCTGCCCAAACAATTCGAATAAATTTTCAAGAAAGACGATAGTTTTTGTTGAAATTAAGTTTGTTTTTTGGTATCAAATTACACTTATCACTCATTCAAGGTGGTACCCGGGACGTGACGGTTAGCATGTCTGCCTGTAAACCGAGAGGTTCGTGGTTTGAATTCTAACATAAGCAAAAATGTTATTCACGGGCATCTTCTTTCGAGAGCAACTGGCAAGTCTATAGTAAACTTCTTGCCATAAAAAGCGCTTTCTCCGATAAGCCGTTCAGAGTCGGCAGAAAACTGTAGGTCCCCTCCATTCCCTCACAGATCCGATGGTTGTGATAAATGAAGTAGGTCTCGGGAGTCCTCGCTCTGTTTGCGCCACTTGATTTGCTTATTTATTTTTTTAACTCTTTCAAGGCCCGTATTGCAAATAACAATATTCGTAGAAATCCTTTCGGTATCGTTACGTTGCGATTACTTTTAACAATACTCGTTGTCATTTACGACTGCTCAACACGGTCGTTTTGTTATCGTCGAACATTTTCGTGGACTCATTCTCGAGAATGTGGTACCCGTGGTGTGATGGATAGCATGTCCGCCTGTTAATCCAGAGGTTCGAGTTCGAATCCCAACAGAGGCAAAAATGTTTTTTCCACGGGTATCGCCTTTCGTGAACAATTCGCAGGTCCTCCGTTAGTATTCATTGCCATGAAAAGCGCTCGATTAGCCGTTCGGAACCGGCAAAAAATTGTAGGTCCCTTCCATTCCCTTACAAGGCATGGTTGTGAGAAATGCGCTAGGCCCAGAGGCTCCTCCCTCTGTTTCGCCACCCTACTTACTTACTTACATTCTCGCGATCGCGTCCTTTTGTGTTGTTGCAATTATTGTTCAGGGCATCGTTTTTTTTACTTTCCGTTTCGTTACTCGAAATACGGTCCCAGACAAAATACGTCATAAGTATTTGCATGTTCTTCTTGCTTCTTTCTTTCTTAAATTTGGGATTCACTGTTGGTCGCCGCAGTTAAATGGTTTGTCTTGTTCTTTGCTATGATTTTGTAACTTTCTCTGGAATTTTTCGTCTAACACTTCTTCTTAACGCGATCAAGCACACTCAATGTTGAAAATTTGCTTAAGACCTATTCCCTATTTCATCTGTTGATATTCGGCGGCCTGATAGTTTTCTCCAGTTGATTTTCAAGACTGCCAGTTCATTTCTGTCTTGCATTTGAAATTTTTAAGAAACTTTCTTAGCTGTTCTAAACTACTAGTTAAAATTTTTTAGTCTCACTCATAGGTACTCATAGCTCGCCGCGCCGCCAATTTTAGCTGGCCACCTGAACATCATAACCTATCCCGTCAATAGTCTTCTTTGTACCACATAGTTTCTTTGGGTCTCAGGAATCTATTTATGTATTTCAAAATATCAAAACCTATTCCTTTTTGGATCAGTACCTACCAACTTCTCTTTTGAATAAAATACTCGCACTATGGCAACTCCTCCTCTTCATTATGCTCACGTTGATATTAATTTCGATTGAAATCATTTGCCACATCGGTTGGATTTGATTGTCTTCTTGCGACGAACGCGAAATTGTCTACTACAACTAGTAATACCCAGACCCAAACGTGCAACACAATTCCCAGCATAACAATACAACAAAAAGGGATGACGACCACCGACACCGACCGACCGATGACGACGCACGGTTGAATGTGATGGGTAGAGAGAGAGAGGAAGAGAGAGCAAAAGCGAAAGCGTGTCCTTTGTACAAATATATCAACTAATCTGTGGGCAAAAGGTACATCAGCCGTGTAATTAAGGATACGTATTTTATTGACGGCAATACAGCAACAATAACAACAACAGCAAAACCACCGCAGCATTGTATTGTACACAACCCTACCATGATATTACCATGATGCCTGCACCGAATGTGCTTTAGTGCGATTTCGATATGACGGCCGAAACCATAGTATACTTTGGGACTCAATATTGTCCAACACATCCAATTGGAACATTTAGGAAACGAATAAAATGTTATTGTATCCTTGTACGAATATCAAAACTGGATACACATCCCTCAGAGAACAGTTGCGAGTGGGTATCTGGGGGGACATCTGTTCATAAAATACACCGCCTTCCTGTCTGATTGACCCCAAGGAACAACAAGCGTTGCAAATCAAAATGTATTCGACACGAAATTTAAGCACCAAATCAATGCTGACACATTCCCTCACTCCCCCTCCTCCTCCTCCACCTTCGCATAAACTCAAATAAATTTACAAAATTGCCAACTTTACGTCTCATATCATTAACCAAGTTAGGCAATTTTCAAAGTTACGACGAGTAGGTACAAAGTACAACCCACCCTCGTCTCATTGTCGTCAATAGAAAACTGGGAACTGCGCTGCGGCTAAAGAACAAAACGCCAACAAACCTGTTCGATTATAAATTCATTAAAATTTGACAGCAAAACATCGGCAGCAAACTTTGCCGAAAAGCGTAAGGCAGCAGGAGCCTTCTTAAACGAAACGGGATAATGTGGATGGTGATGGTTGTAGGAGGTGTGTGTTGCGGTGGTGTAAATTAGTTGTTTTAAAGTATAGACGTCTTGTGTGTATGAGAGTTTACAAAAGGATTCCCATTCACCACATTATCGGCAATTATTCATAAGCGACGAAAGGAGCAAAGGGATGGGTGGCCGTGGCAGGCGGAGGGGCATTGGCAACTTTAATGCCAAACACAATCAACTAGTTCCTTAATAATTAAACTTTTCAGGTGTTGATCAACTGAGTTGTAAGTGGGAGAAGAACTTTTGCTGTTGCTACGCCTGCCGGGGCCGCCCCGCCCACTACGATATGGTTATTTGAATTACACGCATTTGCATGGCAGCGTTGTTATCACCTGTCTGTCTGACCATCAGCGTTATTTCTGGATCATTGAATCCCAATTAACCTCGTTAATCTATTTAATAGGCACTCGACTTTGCCCGAAATCCTTTTAATCCTTATCCACTTGGCTGCAAACAGACAGGAAAATTAAAAAAAAAAAAAAAAAAAAAACAAAAACTCCTTCTGGATTGGCATATAGCTCCACTTGAGCGCAATTATTTTTTTTGTTTTTGTATTTATATTTTTCATTAATCGCGTGCGGGTTTGTTTGTTTAAGTAGGAATTTTTTCTCTGGTCGCAGCGAAGGACCCTCGAATCAGCCAAACCAGGCAGAGTGCGGTGGATAGCTCCAAAAATCAAAATAAAATGGACTGGAAATTGCCGCATGTTTGCACCATCATCAGCGCTTCCTCACACCATCATCAGTCATTCGAAAGGAGGAGTTCCATGTGTGTAACGATTATAGGTGGATATGTTGGCAGTGTCCAACAAATTCGAAAGCAACCACAAGAGTGGGACGATTATTCCGACGTTCAATTTAATAGGATTTTTTTTGCATTGCCATTTCATTTACCAATGATGATGATGATGATGATGTGGATTTTTGTATTTGAACTTTACCATGTAATGATGTCCGAATCTGTTGTTTTGTTGTATTTATTCTGCTACCCCCCATCACACTCCTCCTGCCTCCAGGATTGAACAAGTTGTGAGAGCGACTCTGAATTTATTTTTATATTCGAAGCTTTCGTTTTAACGGCTCTCCATTCAATTCAAAGCGAGTGGGTGTGGAAGGTGGACTCTGTGTTGTATGTGTAGTCTTCAGTCTTTACCATAAGCGGCTTAATGGTTACGATTATTATTATTGTGTTCCCAAATAGAGTTTTTATTTTAGTTGTGTTTGTTTTTCTGTTGTTCAAAGTTAAAATCATATTTCGCGTAATTGGATGGTAATGCATTTTTTGCTACTTGTTGCATGACGGTCGCTATTCGAGTGGGTAGTTGATTTAATTAAAGGCACACATCAATGGATATTAAATGCAATCAGTTGAATCGGTGTGGAAGTAGGAGAAAGAGCAGGCTTTTTGGTTCCTGGGAAAACCTCGATGAAAATTGAACAAAGGTGATCATTAAAAAATATTCTCTCCTGGAAGTGCCACTCATTTCTTTGAAAGCAACTAGGTAGTCTTTTTGTTCTTTACTGTGTTTTGACCAAAAGGTCACTGAAATCTCGGCTTTCAGTGGTGATATGAGGTCCTTTGCGGAATTTTTATGAAAAGCGATTATAACACTAAAAATAAAGGAAATTTTTTGCCGAGAATTCGAATAGTCTATGCTATCATTTTGAAAAAAGGAATATTCGTTTTCTACTTCCCTCAAAGCTAACTTAAACTTATAACCTCTTTTGCCTCGCAAACAGTGTTTGTAGGAATAAAACCCTGTTCTTATCATAACGGAGTGGTATAGACATAGAGGTGTGATTTGGAAGAACTTTTAAGTATCCATTAAGTTCCCAAAGGTAATTTCAGCAATCTTATGTAATTGTTCTACCAAATCCTTTCTTCAGCCTTCGAATCGGAGATTTTTGAGAGAAGGAACTGAAACACAGTTAACGCTGCTCCGAATAAAAACTACCCATATTCGTCCAAAGACTTGGTAATGTTTATTTGTTTTATTTGTTATTTTCACGAATAGAGCCTGAATCCAGTTAAAGGAGAGAAGAGTTTCGTTGGATTAGTGTTGAATAAAATAGAGTTGTTAAGGGCTGTGCTCTGTGCACAAAGTGAAGACTACGTCGAGTATTCTTTTCGAGCCTTCAACGATTCAAGTTGAGAAATTTGATGCAATCTTGACACGGAGATGGAATCAAATAAAAAAAAGAGCTCCTTGAGCAAAGCGACGATAAACATTTTCAATCCTAGAAATATGAATTTGTTATTAAGGGACCAACTCTTAACAAGCGTATTTAAAAAGCATCCGTACACATGCTACGTTTGGGTCGGAAAATTCTTTGAACCATTCTTTGGCAAAGTCCTTAGCGTTAAACTGGCATTGCAATCATCGACATAAATATGAGAGTAAATTCAGTTCTGGGTCGCAAATAATCCCGAGATCATAAATCCTCTAATCGAGTGAAATGGTTTGACCTTGAAAAAGATAGTGAAAGAAAGTGAATGTTGTCGAAATTCTGTTGAAAATGAGAAGATTCAGTAGCTGAAGCAATTATTTTGCAAGACTTGTGAATTTACGGCATGTTGAATGACCTCTTCAAGGTCATAAGCAATAACAATCAAGAAATTAGACTCTAAATGGCTACCCAGGAGGACAGCTGGGATACATAAAAATGGACTTGATACGGTAGATCAAAAATGAACATTATAATAACAAATTTTCAAATAAAAACAAACCCTTTTGTCCTTTGAATATAACTGAAAAATGACTAAATTTTTATAAGCCACACGATCACTGGCCACTCTCGTTATATACAGTATTTTACGGATATAAGAAAGTCTCATATAAGAAAAACTCGCTTATAAGATAGGCAATCGAAAGCACCGTGTCTTTTCCTTCAGTATCTCTTCAAATTCAGACGTATAAAAGAAACTCGTATATAAGAAAAACTCGGTTAAAAGAAACTCAATTTAATGCTCTCCTTGAAAATTTTAAATTTTTTCCTTCCGCAACAGTGTCTGTCAGTACTAAAAGGATGAAAATCGACGATAAATGTCTATGTTCAAGTGACAATATTTCGGTGAAATTCAAACATAGAAAGCTCTCTGATATAGCATTTCAAAGAAAAGTTTCTTTTTTATGAAGCATCGCTATAACCTATCTGCAACCAGAAAAAAATGCCATTAAAAAAACTGACAAAACTCAAAAATTGACTTTTTCTGTCGGAAATTTTATTATTTTGGATAAAAAGTTGTTCTTATTAATTCGATGGGAAAATCTGCTCTCTAAAAAAAGATCCTTGGAATTACACCAAAATTTTGATTCGTTCTCGAGAGTCGAGATATAATGAAAAAACGAATGAAGATGGTTTAGAACCCATGTCTCCGATTCACACCCTCTAATTTAATAGCACTTTCGGTGTTTTCTCTAAAATTAACCCATTAATAGAATCATGTAATAAAAGTCCATTCAATGTCGAGTTCCTTAAGAAATGACATAATCAAGGCTGGCTTAATACCTAAATGGAAAAAAAGCTAGAATATTCGTTTCAAAAAACTACACGAAAAATCCCTTTCTGCAGATGACAATGCAGCTCAAAATTTCAAGGATGTTGTCATACCCAATTTACTGGAAAATATTCACTTGAAGACACTCTTATATGAAAAAAATGTTAGGCACTTTCAGCACTTTTTATAATTGTGTTTGTATGAAATTCATAAAAAAAACTACTAAAAGTGCCCATATTAATGTTTTATTCAAACAAGCCTCAAATTGAAGAAACCTTTTTTTTAATTTTACCCATTTTGAATTTTTTTAATATCATAAAATGTATGGGCTTTTGAGTGCACTTATGTTTCTTTTTATCGCATAGTTCATCTTTAAAAAATAAAGAAACTCTTTTTTATCAGGCATTTTCTGCAGAAAAGTGACCTCAAAGTCAAAACTTTGTTTCGGGAAGAAAATTTGAACACCACTTAAAATTGAAATTGTTATTTCTACAAAAAATTAAGTCTATTATCAATATTGACAGAGATATCGATTTTAACATAGGTCAGGGTACACCAAACCTAACCTTTTTTAAATTGTCAAAAAATGGTGTCAAAGTTGAGAAACGAGCCTTACTATAAAACAATTTATTTCTAAGAATATGACCAAGAATCACACCCCAAAGGATAATACACGAAGTACGGGACACCCTGTATAAGAAAGTTTTTTCTTATATCCGAGGTTTTCGTATAAGAAAAACTCGGATATAAGCAAAAAAAATTTGGCATTCTCGGAGTTTCTTATATCCGTGTTATACTGTATTCGGAGAGAGAAGACTAACTTTTGTTAGTAGATCGGGTGATCGGTAGTCGCGCCTGAAGAAAGGTAACAATTTCAATAAAATGGGATCGAAGACGAAGGTAGACAGTTTGAAAAGTTTATTGAGTTTATAGAAAATTTTATCAGATCAATTGAAATAACATTGAGAAGGGTGAATGAAAGAAAAAAATTCAATGAGATTGTTGTTTCGTGGAACAGTTTCTGTCTATAAGTCTAGACAACAACAGTGTGCTGAGTAAGTTTGAGTGTAAGAGACAAAAGGGTATCCAAAACTTGATGATGAACTAGACGTTGGCATATATGTGTAAAAATTAAGTAGGTATACGGAAAGTGATTATATTGGAATATTTTGCGCGAAATGTCAGAGGATATTAGCGGGTGAGAAGGTAGTGCGAGTTTTTGATATTAATAGAATCCTCGTCGTGTCGTCCTTGAGGATTATATAGTCTCATAATTGTGAAGCTTTTATCTTTATTGTATTACTAGGTGTGCCAGCGACTTCGTCCGCAAGAATTGGCATTACTTTTTTATTTAACAACCGATTGACATGAAATAAAAACTAAATGTTAAGTGAAGCTTACCACAATATATAACTGAAAACCCTATCTAGATAGGATAAGCCGTTTTTGAGATTAGCGTGCACAAACAGACAAACTGTTACGTTTTTATTATATGTATATAGATAGAAGATAGATATAGATGAGTATCGAAAATCGATTTTGTGAAAGCAAAGACTATCTTGGCGTACGTACATAGTTAGTATTTCTTTTATTAACTAATTTCTATCTATACTTTGACAACATATATAGAAGAAAGTATTTTTCAAGGATATAGTTGCTGGATTGCTAAGAAGATTAGCTTATTTCCAGAACATGTAAATGTATATTCCCCAGTAGGAGCAGAAATTTGTTAGAACTGACAGTTGGTACATAACGCTCAATAGAATAGGTTCGTATTCAAACGGAGGGGCTCTGTTACTTCACATTGGGACTTTATATTGATTACATCACGGAGAAAGTCGTATTATAAGATTTATGAGGAATTTTTGATGTGTTCTGGTAACATTGTCATTGCACATTTCTTCCCGAGTTTTGACAACCCTGTGTTGACGTTAGTTGTCAATTAGACATCACATTTTCTGCACGCTTTAAAATTCTATCCCGCTCAAACACTTGCCTAACTTTTGCATTAAATTTTTAGCTATATAATAAAGTAAGATCAAGATTGTATTTTAATCCTGTTTTATTTGCAACAACTAAAACATAACACATTTAATTTTATTATTGACAATACTGAGTCAAAGTTACACGGCAAACATTCCGTCTATTCAGGACTGGTGCATTATAAGGCCTGAACCAATCTGTGAACTGCATTTATTCGAATAATGTTGCAGATACACGTGGCAGGCGAGGTGAGAGCTGGCAGTTTAGCCAGCAGCGTCTTTTGGCTTTTAGCTACGAACATCTGGAAGACTTTGTCAAAATAAGGTGTCTGATGGTTGTACAATGGACTGGTATTTAGGTCTGAGTTAGTTAATGCTGTAAAAGTATACAAATAACTATGGCACCTAGTTCTATAAGATGGAGTTACAATTCTCTAAATTAATTCAAAAAATTCGTACCTCGTAAGATTCCTTTCAATTCTTTCACAGCAGCTTTTATACGGAAGTTTACAGATTATACTGCAGTACTCAAGCAGCGATATAACAAAAGAAATGACTCCTCGATTTTTTTTCTTAAACACTAGTCACTAGTTGTTTGAAATGTATCACTAAAGAATTACGGAAACAGGACGAAACTTGAGACATTCAAGTACAAAAAATTGATGTCGCACTAATCAGCCAATCTATTTGGATCTTCATAGAATAGAGCACAACCCTCCAAGGTTTTTATATGCGACTAGTTGACCCGCCCGGTGTAGCTTGGGTCCTTAGGTGATTTAGTGTTGTATTACATCGATTTTGCAATATCTAAATGAAATAATCTGTTACTGAAAAATATTGAAGCATTTTAATTTTGAAAGAATTTTGGAATTTTTGCTTCAAACATTATTCGATTAGGCTGAGTAGTTTTGGAGTCTTTTGAGTACAAACTCTAAGTTCTCATTTACGTTTCCGTTTCAGTTTCCGAAGGAATATCGACGTGAAATATGCCCTTTGCTTCTTTCTATAGGCTCTGTACCAAATTTCATTAAAACCGGCTCAGTAGTTTCGGAGTTTCAATTTCAATTTCAATTTCAACAAATCTTTTCTCTTTAAAAGATTGTAAAGATAATAGTAAAGTTTGAAGACATCTACAAAAAGAGACATATTGAATTCTTGAATACATCAGGAATGTCATTGAAAAACAAGAGGAACAATAACAGACCCAGGTGGCTTCCCTAAGGGAAACCAGATGGCACTAAGATTTGCTGAAACTAAATGTCATCAATTTTAACTATTTGAACCCAATTGGTTAGATACGCTTTCAACCAATCGAAGAAGTTTGAATGGAAACCAATCTGCAAAAGCTTAATTATAAGAACCTTATTATATTAAAGCAATTAGAAGCTTTAGCAAAGTTGGTAAACAAAATATCTAGGTACTCGAAAACTTATTTGTGTTATTGATTTTATGTATTTATTCATTATCGAAAGATCAGTTGCCGTAGATCTACCAGTCTTAAAACCATGCTAGTAAACAGAAACAAACTTTCTTATTTGAAACAGTAGTCTATCGTAGACTAAAGCTGAACATTTCCAGACGGGGATATAATTGGTAACACCGTGCTGAGATCCTGACTTGAAAATAGTGGAGCTACGTTAGATAATTTCTTACAATATATAAACCGACCCTAAGAAAGCGACAAGTCAAACGGCTAAGAAAGATGCACATTTGAACAGTAAAGTGTGGGGAATCCCATCAGGACCTTCAACTTTAGTTGTGGCTAAATCAAGAGGTCCTTCATAATTTCCAAGACCAGCAACATCATTGAACTAATATTACAGACGATGGAACTTCTGGTAATTGATGACTTAAAGGAGTTTCAGGTGAATAAGCCGACTGAAAATATACAGCAAAAGGATTACACATTTCATTCAAGTCATTTTATAGCCTTCATAAGTCTTGGAATGGCTGCGAAAGTAGAAAAGCGTTTGAATGTTAAGAGCTTTTGGTTACGTTCATTCTGGATTTGAGTTAGTATTTGGTATGGTTTTTTTTTTTTTAAGCTACCTAGCCCTCTGCCAACCTCAGCGCTACATCCAAAATGGGCAGTAAGACAGCAGTTGAGCAAAAAATCTACAATCCTCGAAAACAAATTAAAAAACCGCTTCACGCCAGGATGGTATTGATTAATTAAATGTTTCTTGCTTCAAAACTGTTAACCCTCAGCAATCAATAAACCGAGAGGAAACATTGTGAAAGAAGAAGCAACTTTCGATCTCAAAGAGTGTGACATAAACAAATAATCTTAAGTATCGCTTATTATACTTAACGTTTGTTGCCAGCATCTTACGACCTGCGATAGTCATCAGTGTAATCGTTCCATTGTCTCTCCACTTCACTTCTCATGTCATTCACGATTTTGCCATTCCACTTGAGTTCACTTCAGCTAACACAAATTGATGTAATCAATAGGTCCATTTCTTAATGAAGTGTAATCGCCTTATGTGACTCACTTACAGTAGCCACCTCGCCCTTACTCTGTGCGACACCTAAAATAACTCTCACAATCACCATCAGGAATACATTGCTGGTTCGTAAGTTTATCGCTCGTCAGGCGTAAGCAAACCTTAAAGTTTGAACAGAATAGAAAACAGACAATTCTATTCAATTCAGATGAAGCAGATTCCATAAGAGGCGACAGTCCATCAATGGAACTGTATTCAATGGTGAACATTCCTCCGATGCCAATGGCAATGCCAATGCCAATGCCACCCTCATAATCCACTTATGGCCTACCAATATTGTTTTCCCATTAAATTGATCATTGAACACCAAAAGCTCTTCTCGGCTGAGGACAGCGTTGAGTGCCCCATTAAACCAATTAAATTATTTCAACGCTCCAATGGGCCTTTTGGATTTTGTTAAAATTTGGAAACTGGGGATGGATGCATTCTGCATCCTGGATCCTGCACAGAATGCAGAAATGGATATTCAATGCATTGAATGCAGCAGCCCTATTCATAGCACGCATCATCCATGCGGGTATGAGATGCTGTATTGGTTGGAATGGAAGGCGAAAGGATTACTTACACACTATTGATTTCAAATTGACTTTGCAATTGAAAGGCTACCGACTCCAAGAGGGAGATACTCTCTGTCTAAAGGGTAAGCCGCTTGGGGCTGGCTCATCACAGGGAAAGTGTTGGCTTTGAGGAGCTTTTCACATGTGCAATTGATTGAAATCAAGACATGTGTGCGAACAGTGTCGATTGAGTTAAGTTTGATCTTAGGTTAATTGATGGCAAACAGAAGAACACACTGGCAACTTGCAAGTGGATTGAAATCCCAGTGCAATCTGTCACCTGGAACTCCTTTCAAATGTTCCTTATCCAGCATTGGACATCCTCAATCTATAGAGATTAATGCCTAGCTACTCGTACAGTCCTCCCAGCATATTGGACACCCAGTGGCAAAGGCAAGTTCAATAAAAACAGTTGCAAATCACACAAGAAGGTCAAGATTTATGACGAAATTCTAGTGTGCATTGTGTGCTTAATCCGCATGTCATCCTGTTTGAGTATAAATCGCCACCACCCCACCCAAACCAAACCCAAACCCGACCGACTAATGGTTATAAAAGGAGGAACTTCGACCAGGAGGCGCTCACACATGCACCCTTCAACTTGATTTAATTCATTTGCACGATGGCAGTTGCTTTATGAAATCAACTGAGAAGTCCTTCGTCTCTCGTTTGTTCATCGTCGTCGTCGTCGTTTTGGACACTATCGTCGTCATCATCGTCGTAGCACAAAGACACATAAATCAATGATTGACTAATAGTCCTTTTTGCATATTCTACCATTGGAAAGGACATCTTGGAATTGCATAGCAAAGGTTTGGGCATTTATCATCGGGACCAATGCGTTCGTCGTCGGTCGTTGCTTAGACCAGCCATAGTTCGTTTTACTATGTCCTGCTGCCTGTCTCCAAGTGTACAAAACACAAATCATTGCTCACAAAGTTTCGTTTTGTTTTGACGCACAGACCGACGGACGAACATTTAAGTAGCCCATACACATAGGCTCAGCCTAAGAGACGTTGACGACGACGACGACGACATCGACCAGGATGTGCCAAATAGAATACGGAATTATCGGTGTTGCACATGGCAAAACTCTCGAAGGATGTTTGGATTGATATGCAAATTAGTGATATGCGATGAGGACGACCTCTAATCTCAGACTCCGAAAGTCCACCCCCAAATGACAAAGACACTCGTCAGATTTAATAATCGTAATCAAAATTTTTTGTTCCGTACGTATTCAACCAAACGAAGATTTTCACAGATTTTCTTGCTCCTCTCTCAGAGGTGGCAGCATGGCATCACATGGAATCAGGCAAATTCCTAGAAATCACTTGGAATTAACTTTACAAGCCCAATCACATGGTATTTAAGATTTAGTTTTAGTCTTTTCGGAAACACAGAATCAGATTAAATGCGGCACATGCATTCTTACTTTGTGATTTGGATTGGGACAACACAATCATTAAGTAGTACCCACATACACTCTAGTCTAGAAGATGCACAGCAGTACAGTAAACTGAGTGCATCAGTGCAGTAGTTTTTGTTGTGTTTTTGGGAACCCTATACCTCGACACTCTACTTGAAGATGAAAGAAGAAAATCTACAAAAAGTAAGGACAAGGAGAATACAAGCTTGGTGTGCAGTTCCGGAACATAAACTCGAGATATACTGGCGGATAGTTCTATTGACCGTGACGTCTCTGCAATGTCACAGCCTTATTTATACACTTCCGGATTTGTTTTCGGAAGATTCTTACTTTTTTCTTTGTTTTAAACTCGCTTTCACTTATTTACTTTAGGAAGAAAATTTAATTACAAAGGACACACAAGTGGAAGGGTCTGTTGTTTAATTTATGTCCTGGACAGACTCCAAAAGTGTTTGGAAAAAGGAATTCTCTGCAATTTCAAGCATTTGAATGATTTGGAGTTAATAATAGCTTTGGCAATGAAGTAATTTGAGGGTGAATTTTGTGAAATAAAAATTACTAGAAACGTATTTACTTCGATTATAATTAAATTCTATTTCAGGCGGTTTGAGGTCGTCAATATGTTTCAAAGACCGTCTCGATCATAGCAAGTTGACGCTCGAGAGAATTTTCCTTAAATCGTTACTCCTCTAGGATGTTTCGTTTCGAGATAGCAGTTATGTAGATTGCCAATCAACGGAATAACTGTATCAATGGAGATTGATACCGGTGCCATGACGTCAATCATGTGTGAAGACCAATACAACATTTTTTTTTTTCTAAATTTAATTTAAAATGGCTATGGTGTACTTCAGCCGAGACTTAATCAACACTTCTACAACTAAGTTAGTTTACTTATTTATTGATTTATCTATTTTTTGTCTCTCTTATTTTTCTCTCACTTTCACTCTTCTTTTAATAAATTGTCTTTTTCTTTATCAATTATTACTTCTTTTTTCCTTTTTTGCTTGTGAAATTTTGTTTCAATTTTCGACCTTGTTTCTCTTAATTTTCCTTTTTCATTTAAATTTTTGTCGTTTACATTAATTTTTTTTAAATTTTCTTTAATTTGACGGATTCATACAGAGGTATTTAATGAAAACTTATGCTCGCTGGTAAATGTTCTCTGTAAACAGCAACTTGTAATATCAAAGCCTAAAGCTTGGTAAGCAAAATTGATGAGTTTAGGCAGATTTTTTAAAAAGCGAAGTTGATGTTGTTTGCGTCTCTGAGACGTGGTTTGATCCAAGTGTAAAAGATGATTGTCTTTCTTTAGCAGGTTTCAAGCTGTATCAATCTGATCGCGCTGATAGAATAGGTGGAGGAGTGACGATTTACGTTCGAAATATTATAATTCAATCGCATATGATACTGCGCTCTGACGAAGGTCGTGCTTGTCAATATATTTGCAACGAGATACATACTGCCATGAACAAATAATATACTATTGGAGCAATGTACACGCCACCTTATTTTGCCTGTGCCCAAGTAGTGGAAGATCTTGTTAGTCAATTGTCTATTAGATCTTCGCCTTAAGTGCTTTGTGGTGACATGAATATTAATCTTTTTAAAAATTCTTCCGAAAAATTTAGGAATGTGATGCAGTCCCTAGGGCTCAGCTTTGCAAATGTTTCAGAAGCAACACTTTTCAAACCAAACTGTTTACCCTCACTTCTTGATGCGGTTCCCTTAGGCAAACCCAAGACATCTGAAATTTAACACTCAGCTCTCAGCTCCAGCCTTTTCTTTTCATGACTTGATGTTTATTACTATTGATTTTCAAACAAATATAAATAGATTGCCCATTAGTTACAACTATAGAGACTTTCGTAATATAAATTTACATGGCTTATTCTTTGCTTTTGAAAATCTAGACTGGTCCTCAATTTACGAAACAAATGATGTTAATGAACAGATTAATTATATTTAACAACTTTGTGAACTCTCCTTACGATGAATTTGTTCCATTGAAAACAAAAGTTGCCAGAAATCCGGATTATCCCTGGATGTCTATTTCCATTCAAAAAGCAATGGTCCTGCGTGGTAAACATTTTCTTAGGTGGAAAACATATAAATGTGCCGATATGCTGAGTGATTTTAAAAAGCTTCGAAATTGAGTGACTTGTATGATACGTCAAGATAAAAGATCATTTTATATTCATTCAAGTTTAGTCTCTGTACCTTTTCGAAAAATTTTTGGAAACAAGTGAAAGGTATTGGAATTTTACAGAAATCTTCCAATGACAATTTTAATGTGCTAAATATCGATGGTTTGAATTAAAAATTCGCAAATCCTATTCAAGGCTTCCAAAGAAACAGTGAGCAACTTGTATACAATACAGCTCACAATGCGTTTAAGTTCAGAGAAGTAGACCATTACGATGTTGGGAATGCAATTTTTGTAGTAAATCGAAATACATCGGTCTTGACGAAATCCATCCTGATTTTATATAAATTCTTTTACCGAAAATACTTCCATTGGCTACGTTTGTTTTTCAATACAATTATCAGCACAAATCAGTACCCCATGGAGTGTAAACGTTTCAAAATAGTAAGATTTTTAAGATAAGATTGTTTTTATTGCCTTGGTTTTTGTTTCTTTTAACAATTATATATGTATATACAATCAATAAAGCATGGCATTGCCGTCTGCCTGATTGACAAGAATACTAATACTAAACTAATTAAAATAAAAACAGTTACAGTTTTATAAACTAAAAACATTCTTCTAATATTCTGCTTCTATATTTTAACGCAGTTTTGCAAAATTTGAATAACTTCGACACATCCATTTCATTGAGTAGTTGTATTGTTTCGTCCTCCGTGAGAAAGTCACGACCCAATATGTATCTTCCAGTAGTACCTGTACCAAAAAATTCCGACAAAAATACCGAATATAGGCCAACCAAATGAAAAACTATATTGACAGTTTGAATGCACCAAATCTACTTCAATCCGGCTTCAGAAAAAAGCAGCACAACTGCGCTCGTAAAAGTTACTGAAGATGTTCGTCTTGCTTCAGAAGAATCCAAAAAGACAAGAGGGTCACTTGGACTTTTCAAAAGCATTCGATTCTGTTGAATCCACAATCAACAACATATTCGGAGCAGATAACAAACAGTTTTTCATAAAGACAAATTTTCAAGTTTTTCAAACTTAAAAATGGGGTTCGATACTTGGGCCTCTGCTTTTCTCTTTGTTTATAAATGATCTTCCTAGCACATTTAAATATTGCAATTATCATATGTATGCAGATGACGTTCAACTATATTACATACAGTTTTCCTCTTGAATTGGTTGAAGATGCAATTAGGAAAATAAACCAAGACCTAGCTTCTGTTTTTGATTGGTCAGTTCGGAATCAACTTCTATTAAATCCATCGAAAACTAAATGTGTATTCCCAATATGATTTGAAATGGTCAAG
The DNA here is from genome assembly GCA_914767635.1 of Melanostoma mellinum. NCBI lineage: Eukaryota > Metazoa > Arthropoda > Insecta > Diptera > Syrphidae > Melanostoma > Melanostoma mellinum. Next base: position 218,623,647 of record OU612058.1, read on the forward strand.
CAGTTGAAATGCTAGATAAAGTTCGTAACCTTGGTGATATATTAAAAAAAAAAAAAAAAAAAACAATGACTTGGAAAGACCACATAGTTCACATAGTAGCTAAAATATATGTAGCACTACGTAGTCTAGCTGGATCAAAATACTTTCTTCCTTGTGAAGTCAAATTAAAATTAGTTAAGTCTTTGATTCTGCCTATTATGACTTTTGGCTGTGAAATTTTTGCTGATTTGGAATTTGGATTGTGAATCTTTTGGCAAGCTCAACTTGGCCCTAAACTCTTTTACCAGATTTTTATTCAACCTTCGTAAATATGATCATGTTTCAAGTTTTCTTAAGGAAATTTTGGGATGCGACCTCCGAAGCTTTCTTAAATTTAAATCCTTGTGTTTTCTCATCAACTTAGTAAAAAATTAATTACCCGTTTATCTGTCTGCTAATATTTGTTCTATGTCTTCGCGTAATCTATCTATAAAACCGAAAACTTATAGCTGTGTTAACTCGCGTCGTTGGTTTTTCAATTTTGCCGTAGCATGTTGGAATGGTCTTCCTCTGTCATTAAAAAACAAAATACAACATAAACGATTTTGTCTTTAGTTTTCTCTCATTTATCACTGTCATCTTCTCAGCAGCAAATTTAATTTTTTTTGTAATATCATATAAATTTCTTTGGTTTATTTTTCAATTATATGTTGTAAACTTGTATAAAGTATGTATATAAAGTAAGATCTTGTACCTGTACTATTTAAAACAAATTTATTCTTACTGTAAAGCGATGCTTTTATGAATAAATAAATAAAAAAAAAAGCGAAAAGCAAATCTAACAAAATTATTTTCGCATTCTCCTCTAAGATTTAATTTCAAAACCATTGACTCATAGTTAAAAGTTAAATCAAGTAATTAAAGGCTCACTCAAACCAAAACGATTTTCAGTTGCGACAGCAACAAATACTGCCTACTAATTATGTTTTCTTAGCGATATATGAGAGTATACAAACCGACACCGTAAGAAGGACACCGCGTTTTCATACATTTGCAGTTGACGCGACGACAGAAATCCTGTCAACATCGTTACTGTCGCTGTCGCAACTAGAAAAACTCAAACCAAGCTTTTTATTTCTAATCAGGAACTGCGGTAAAGTTTCTTCTTTAGTTTAGACATTATGCGTCCTTTTACGTTATAGTTCAAGAAAACCGAATCATCCTTCATCCCCATTGATGGGAGAAAATATTCGAAATTGAGATGCTTTCCTTGACGAAAACTATTTTCAATAAACCTGCACGCAATGTGTCGTAAAAACAAAGTCATGTCCTGCTCGCTTAATTGCCCACAGTAGCTCACCTTGTCCGCCTTCATCGACGGACTTGCAATAAAAATTAAGTATCCGAAGAAATACCAACTACAAACAAAAAAAAAGCTCACAGTTTCTCATTTTACGAGTGCAATTTGTCCACTTCCATTCGAACAACTTTCACTCCTCATTAATTCCCCGTCCAATAAAATTCACATGCATCCAAACCATGGCCGGGATAAATTATCTACCTCTACGAGTATATAGTATACGATTCTGTGGGCCGAAAAATTAGTCAAGCGACCTTTAGTCAAAAACAAAATACAAAAACCAAACGAGAAAAAAAAAACTCTACTTCAATTTAATTGCTGCCAAGTAAAAGCATCACCTTCCATTCAGGCCATTCAATATCCGGTTCATATGCACGTTACTGCCAATAGGTTTAACGATCTCTAACAAGTCTGATGGTCGATGGGCGACTAGAACCAAGGCCGGCCGTTTTGCGTGTGGTTGATGTCCGTCCAAGCAAACTGCTCTGTTGAATGGATGCATGGATGATTCGAAGGTAATTAGAGCGGAATTCGGAAGAAATCGACGAAGGAACATTTTTATGGCTCATCCTTGGGACTCGATATCGACAATCTTGCAAGGATGTGAATTGCCATCCTCCCCGAGCAAATAATGAAGCCTGCAAAGAAAACTAATCAAGCACCAGACGCAGACCTTCCATAGTAGTCAGCAACCTCTTCCGTGCAGCAGCAGTAGCAGCAGCAATCAATGAAATCACTTTAATGGCTGCTCGTGTAATTACCTCGATACATGAATTTGTTGCGATAAAACAACAACAGTTGAGTTTAATCCTTCAGCAGGAGATAGAAGTAGTTCAACCCCACACACATTGGTGGCTCTCACTCTCCCTTCCTCTCTTCGAACCCGAAGAGACTTAAGATAATTTTGCAATTCCATTTCGATTTCGCATTAGGGACGTTCCGATCTCTGAGCAACAACAATTATTGGTCCTAGCCCCCGGACCCGGATGTGCCTGCTGCTTCTTTCATCGCCCAACCACAACAAGACGAAGACTACACAACAATCAAGGATCATTTGACTGGCTATAAAATGGCTTGTGTTTTGTTTTTGGGCACTAATGATTCCAAGGACTATACTTTTGCTCTGTTTGTGGGATTTCGAAAGAACATAAAAGCGTCTCTGAATCGACGAACGAGGAGTATGAGTGGTTGTTGCTATTACATGCATTAGAAGTCCTTCGCCTGCAAACTCTAATGTGCCAGGCAATTCAAAATGATGTGATTACGATTCGATGGAGCATGGAGGAGCTCTCCCAATTGTTATTGTTATTCTATTTCCAGTCGACGTCGTCGTCGCGTCATTGCGTTGGTCGGGCATCTGTGCCAAAACATTTTTTCAAATTAAAACGCCAAACACTTCACTTTCACCTGAACCCGTCTTAAGGATATTTTGCAAAGTTGCAAGTCTGGTTAGGGTGGGCCATGGACCATCCATACCTCTGCAGTAAATCAACGTTGCGATATTAAAATAAAATTTTAATGTTGGGGAACGAGGCAATTTTCACCTTGGATACACCTATTCAAGTAATCATCCGGACCGCTGACAAATTTATTGAAATGGCTTTCTCAATATAGCGAAACATCGAGAACGGTTCTTGTGCTAAAAAACATAATACTTCCTTTTGGGGATCTTTTAAAAACCACCCTGTCAACAATAAAGGATGATGATAAAAGTTCGAATGATATCCTCTTGCTATGCTGCTATGGTGTATATTCATATTTATAAATAATTTTTTTTTTCGTTCCGACGATTTACTACCGTTAATGGTGAACAATTTGTAATAAATAAAATATTCTTTCCTCATAAATGTCAAAAAGGGAGAATTAACGGCCTAAGATTTGAGTAATGGCGTGATTGGTGTTATGTGAGGGCGTACCTAAAACATGTGCGATTGGTAAGGTTCTTGTGTGAGCCGAACAAGATGTGCTCTCTCGCCCAAATTTAATTGATTTAGGTACAATAATCCACTAGATAGGCTCGAGGTTGTATGACGAAAACAGCGAATTGGTATTTTACGTAGTAAATTGGGGAATGTGCGTAGTAAGAATCCAAGAGTAAGAAGAAAAGAATTTATGTAGCTGATAGTAAAGTTATAAAAATTAAATTTATTGAAGTTATTATCACCCACCAATCACCGAGCGATTTAACTTTTTACTATTTTTGACTTTTAACAGCCAACTTAGTTTGGGATCAGACTTCATTTGTTACAACTAAAGGAAAGAGAGTATTTGCATTGACGTCCTTTAATTTCTTAATTTTGGAAGAATAATAATCTAACTTTGCTGGTATTTAGGTACACGAATCAATAGTGGGGTTGATAAAGTATCAAAAAGGATATCATTAGACTTTTATTAGTTGCAGGCAGTGGTATGAACCTACAGGGACGGGTGGAATCAAAAAGAAAGTAAAAACAATCGAAAAAGCAGTTTGATATTTCACAAAAACCAATATTGTGCACCTTTCTTAAATTAAACATCAGTTTAATTTTTAAAAATAAGATTTTAATTTAATTAATTCTTTTCATACTAAGGGCTTCGCTCTCAAATTTACTCGAAATTTATAATTTTATTAAAAGTTAATAACTAAACATGTTGATTACCGCAAAACTAGAGAAAGCTTCGACCAGTTTAACTGATCTCTTTTACTATGTTAATAAGGTAGAGGAAAGTTTGCAAAAGAAAAAATTGTTGGGATTCTGGAATGAATGAATGCATCTGCTTCTGCCAACCGCTGGCAAGAAGCGGCTCTTAAGCAGCCGTGTGTGATCCATGCCTTACCGAGTCAATGAAACTAAATCATAGACAACATTTGAAAGCAAATAAAGTAAAAACTGCTCAAGCTCGGTCTAATATGGCTCTGGAACAAAGATCGAGCGTCAAGAAAAAGAAACAACCAAAAGATACAACTCGAACCGACCATTTGGCGTTCACATTTGGCCCAATAGTCAACTGTACTGCCCATGTATCGTTCGACTTTAGAACCATGACTGTCACAATAGGTTTCATTCAGACACCGTAGTGCCCGGAGCTGAGCAAGCTCTACCCGTCCCCCAAATCTAAGAACCATGCACAGTGCTTGTCAATTTACTTATGAATTGAGGTTGCGACATGGATCGCCATTTCAATGTTATGTGCGAACGGTGCGGCGTAGTTGAATTCATTTTGCAACCCTAGCCACTAGCATCATCTTTATTGACCAAGGAGCTCAATCGAAGCATATCTTGGGAAATACACAAAGATATAGTGATTCTTTCCAGATGGTATCCGTTGGACCTAGTATTATTGAAGTGTAAGGTTTCAACGCTTCTTTCATAAATTCTTTTGTGAATGAAATTTACTCCTCAATTATATTTATACGAAAATCAATGATTTCTATTGCCTCAAGCAGGTCCATTAAGCCTTACTTCAGCTCCACTGATTCAAGGACAAATTCACCACCGTACAGGATCGTTGATACCTCCAGCGAATGTTGAGTACAAATTAATTCTTATTAATTTATTGGTAGTACTGATAGTGAAATCTATTGGCATTGTGTCTGCAATTTTAACCATGTGATGAAACGAAAAATTACATTGCAACTGTAATAGCTTTTGTTTGAGATCAATTGGTCAAGCTCTTCATGACTGCGCTACAAGTTATGTCTTTCAGATGATTACAAAATAGTGATCGTACAGCTGATATGACTACAGCAGGTCAATCAAGGCACTACAATGCTCCGGCGATGAATATTGTGGTTGTTTTTATAGTGCAGTCAATGAAGCGAAAAATAGGGCCTTACCTCCAAATTCTTTTACTGTGAACCGATTTGCATGAAATTTTGGAATTAGGCTCATCTTACCCTTAACTTCAAAAGTGAAAATGATTTGAACACCGCCACCACCCTGGGGGGTGGATGCCACGCCTTCTCGAGGGTGAATTTTTTTTTTTCAAAATAACCTCGGATATCGATAGAAATCCTAATTTTAAGCAAAAAATCAAATATAAAGTTTTTCATTAGGTCCAATACTTTTCGAGTTATTGGCAATTAAAAATTCGCAATTTTTTCCCGTTTTTCATCTATTTATTGCAAATATCTCCAAAACTATACGTTTTATCGAAAATTTTATAAAGAACAAAATTGTGGTAAAACAATAAACAATTTGGTTTTTTAAAAAGTATTCTAAAAAAAATATTAACCAAAATATAAGATATTTGCATTTGCAAATGACTTTTAATAGTGCTCACTTTAAAGGTTATTTCAAGCACTGCAAAACATTCTCTTGTATTGGAATGCATAAAATGCATCTGCTCGCCGCTAAATGGCAGTGACCACAACGATTAAATTCACACAAAATAAAAAATTGCTTTGATCTTTTATATCTTGGTTAATATTTTTTTTAGAATACTTTTTAAAAAACCAAATTGTTTATTGTTTTACCACAATTTTGTTCTTTATAAAATTTTCGATAAAACGTATAGTTTTGGAGATATTTGCAATAAATAGATGAAAAACGGGAAAAAATTGCGAATTTTTAATTGCCAATAACTCGAAAAGTATTGGACCTAATGAAAAACTTTATATTTGATTTTTTGCTTAAAATTAGGATTTCTATCGATATCCGAGGTTATTTTGAAAAAAAAAAATTCACCCCCGAGAAGGCGTGGCATCCACCCCCCAGGGTGGTGGCGGTGTTCAAATCATTTTCACTTTTGAAGTTAAGGGTAAGATGAGCATAATTCCAAAATTTCATGCAAATCGGTTCACAGTAAAAAAATTCGGACCTAAAATGCTTCATTGACTGCACTATTAACTGGAATTCGGAATATGGAAAATTGTTGTTATAGTTGATGGTAATGACCTTCAACTCATCTGCGTAAAGCTTTGTACATATACATATATGATGCATTGCTATATCCACAAATATTCTTACGAGTAGAAGACGGAGATCATTTTTTGATTAAAATAATCAATCCATCAGCTGGTTCTTAACAATGTTGTCGTTCGTTTATCAATAATTTGACCTCAAATTAAAGTCTGTTGCTCATTTATGTGTCAAGAGGCAAAAAAAAAAAATGTTAGCTCCATGAATTTTAAGACTTCAGCAGTTTCACCGAGCAGGTTATCCTTGAAAGCTTTGTGGTGATCGAATCAACTAAAAATTTTCAGGCTTTTTTAAATTTTGTGCCAGGTCTTTGAATAAATCAAGCCAAATTATAAATTAAAAATTATAAATGAAGAGTCATCTATATGTTCATATAGGTACACAATACACATATCAATTGGTCTCTGTTTGTGTTTTACGTATAGGCTTGAAAACAGTTGAGCCGATTTTGATGAAACTGCAAGGTAATCATCAGCTTAGCTCAGGAGGCTACTCGAATATTTTTCTTGTCTTCGGGAATGCTATTGCCTAATCTTGAGGTCCATCGGCAATTACTGTGGAACGAGCCGGACTTAATACACCACCGTGAAAACATTTGGAACGATAAGGTGTAAAGGGTGGCTCGAGTGGCAGGAGGAACACTAGTAGACATTTTGATTTCATTCGCTGAGTTGGGCCCGTTTTGGCTCTCCGCTCTGTTCATAAATCTTAGGTAGACTCATGGGCTCAAACCTTTCAGATATAGATATGTTCTCAAACGGCTACACAAACTCTGGGCATTGCACAGATGAGACTTTGTCTGGTTTGTCTAGTACGTAACCCAGGAATCTCTATCAACTCGTCTATTTTAATGAAAGTAAACATTTTTATGGGTACATTCTGGTCCTATATCTTGGTCGCTTTCTAGAATTTACTATCTTTTGGTTGGTGAAGTTGAGTTTTTTTCATTTCCGACAAGTTGAGATGGGTGGTTGGATACTCTACTCAAACGATTGATAAATAAGCTCTTTTCTTTCATAGCAGATGCTCCAAGGCCTATCGTTAGTATATCTGAACGGCACGTGTTATGATTCACTTTTTAGTGGAACTTGCTCGGTAGGTATGTAAGAGGCCGTCTTTACCCTTTTGGAGGTTGTCAGCAGTTTTTAAAAATGGTGCCGCTTTACGATAATATAAAATTGTTATGTTGTGTTATAAAGGTATACAGAAAAATCACATAATTTTGAATTAGTATTAATTCTTTTAATTTTTTAAACAAATAATTTTTTTTTTGTATTCATTAAAAAGATAAATAATTATTAAAGCATTTAAAACATAACCATAAGCAAATTTAAAAATAAAGACAAAAAATAATATTTCATATAAAAATTCAAACAAAAAATTAAACAAAATTGAAATAACAGAAAATTAAAATAGGTATTCAAAATATGATTTAAAGAAACACTGACTGTATTTTTTCAGGTAAAAGCGAGGAATGTTTATTGATGGAGTCATGATTTGAGATTAGCAAAACCATTTATCACATCTTCAAAATCTATGCCTCTGAGGATTTCGCTTTCGATTGACGTCAGCGACAAACTTGTCAATCTTTTTTGAGTCATTATACATATTCAGTTCTTAGTTCGTTTTTTATTTTTATTTTATTCTTTTTAACCTAGATAAGGAACGTTCCCCTCTGAAATCGGTCACATCATACTTAAAAAATTCTTAGTGCAATTTCAACTTTTGGAAACTTCTTCATTTTGTTGTCGACTAGCTTTCCAATATTCAAGGGTTTGGGTTTGTAGCTATACCAACACCCTCGGGACATGCAAAGTCGGTTTGATGATGGCACGTCTTTTCAGTACTGTCACGGTCGGTGTATTGTTGCTATTCTTTGGTCAATACTTTCAGGGCTGACATTTTGAAATTGTCTAGGATCTCTTGGTTATTTTTTTTTTAATTACACTTCCTGCTATACGTCAATGCACTGTTTGCTGTACTAGTGTACTTAGACTTTGAACGTAAATGCTGAGGTGACAAGCCCTTTGTTATCCTGAGTTTGTAGGTATGCTCGGTACAAGGCCAATTCAAAAGCCCTGGAAAATTAGATATCTTCTAGATCTAGATCACCAACAACACTTCATAACTTGATATTGACAACATTTTTTTTCGCTTAAGTTAACAGCGCATATAAGACTACATGTGGTGTAAACAATGATACCGAAAGAAGCAGATGCTATATCAGCATTACGAAAATATTCCTTCGTAGTTGAAACACGACTCGTTCTTACCAAACAACCCCCAAAAATAAGTTCAAATCTAGTCGGTAAGCCGGATACGATAAACCAGGCTTACTCTAGGAACATTCGCAAATTGAGTACATACTGCGAATTCAAAGACCTGTGAAAGCACATCACTACAGGGATATTACAAAAAAGGGAGCGTAAGTTTTACGCAGAAGCAGATATCAACAAAATGAGACTTTCTAACTGGAAAGCTTTTGCATGGCATTCAACCAACTCCTGATGTCAGGGCCGATCAGTACTTAAAAAGCCGAGAGAGTCTTCAAAGCTGGTGATTAAGAAGAAGTACTGTTTACTTTGGATGACGTTGCTAGAGTCAATGACAGGAAAAATTCCTTGCAATAAACAATAACATCTAACAACAATTCTTTTCTAAAGGCCAAACAAATTGAGCAATTGAAAGGACGAACTAGGACCTTTGGGAATTAAAATAAGGTGGCGCAAAGAAGCTGGAGCCCCAGGGTCAGGCTCATTTCTGTCAGTTTCACCAGTTCCTACGCTTTAGGGTATTGGGAGGAACATAACATTTTTGCTGATTCAGAGCGGCTAATCGAAGAAGCGCATTTCATTGCATAAAGCGACTATCGGAGAAAGTGCCAATTCCTTGCGATAGGCGATTCCCCTAGAAAAACATTTTTTTCCTTGATGTTTCTGGGATTTGAACCTCAAACCTCCCACGTAACAGACAGAAACCCTAAGTTATGGACACCACGGGGAATAGAATCCACTTAACACAAAAATGGCACCGAAAAGATGCCTCCCTGAAGACATGGCGTTCATCCCCAAAAATATCTCACAGTTGGTCAACATGACTCCAGGAGCGGAATGCTGAAAGCACTCTTCTTTGTTATGTTCTATTCTTCTCCTTGCTAAGTTTTTGGCTAACAAACATAATGCATGCTTCACATACAAAGAACAGTTTGCACCTCAACGGAAATGCCATACTCCCAAGTCCTCTATATCTCTTCTTCTTGGCAATATGTTGTTGATATTGTTCAATTTATTATACAACAACTCTTAACAAGCAATTCAATCAAAAACCTCTTGCACCATCAACCTTTCAATTAGATTGAATACACAAAAGCCCAAACAAAAAATAATAATAATAAAAAAAAAGAAAAACTCAACAATCACCCCAAATCACTCAAGAAAAAGAAACAGAACCCCCCCCCATTCAGAAATTCACAAATTCATGACCCCATAAAAATCACAGATAAATCGCATAACATTTCATTTTCATATTTTTATGTGTATCAATATAAGGATAAGGACTCCTCCAATAGACTACGCCGCATACCTTTTGCCATTGCCAGTCATACTTTTCCTCTTTTCTTGCAAAATCACTTGACCAATTTGCCAAATAAAAGCACACTTCCTGGCAAGTAAAATGAATAGACATCCCTTTCGTGTACCACCGCAAACAAGAAAAAAACATAAGAAAAAGGAAAAAAAGCAAAATGCCACAATGTATCCAGTCATGAAATCATAAATTTATTATACGCAAATTTCCATTGCCAATTGCCAATAAGAAATTGTCTTCCGGTTTTTCTATTTTCCCAAATAGAGGTACGGAGCAGGTTGGATCAACCCTTGACATTCTATACTGAAGCTGAATCTTGAGGACCGACCTTTTGCATAAAGGACCATAAAGATGACATTGAGAAAAATTCCTAAAACAGGACACAATATTAGAATATTACATTAAGCGCAATCGGGGGTAGTTTTTTTCCTTTTTTTTTGATAACATTTGGGGGTGATTTGTCTAGACCTTGTGTTGCGCTTCACTCGGACTAGGAAGAGATGGTTGTGAAAAATATAAAAAAAGGAAGACGACTATTGCTATTCAACCACGACATTGATACCTTACAAAAAATAAAGTGGCATTTGGGCGGATTCCTCTGTAGTAGGAACAAGGGGGTTATTTTTTCGGTTATTTCGATGCGATAGCAACGCGCCGCGCTGGCAGCAGCGGCATCCGCATCAGCTGAGGAGGGTGGCTATGGCTAACGATGATGTTATTTGTTATCTCAATGCCCTTCCATTTATAATGTCAAAATTAGGGCACGTGCTGATGTAAACAACCAATTGACCACCATTCAATGCGGCCACATCCTTTGGACTTGTAATTCCTTTCACGCAAAACGGATTTTTTCTATCCGGGCATTTACTTGTTTTTTACATCACCCAACAAAAAAAAGGCGAACAATGCAATTGATATCCTGTTGTTTTGGGACCATACACCCGAGGTAAGTGATTTGCGACGTGATCTTTGCGAAAGACATCTCCGGGCTCATCTGGAAATTGATTCCATAATTTATCGGTTCATTTTTAATAAATTGACTGTCATTAGTCCCATATTTGGGCCCGGGTGTGAATCGGCTGCTATCAATCAAATCAAACAAATCAAACAAAGCTATGAGCAATTTAAAGAAACCACTCACACCAGCTTGTGCTATCAGTTGGGATACAGCTTGATTGGACACAGTCTTCTGGTCATGCTTTTGACGAGTACAGTCATGTACGAGACTATGGGAATGGGAATGAGGACGAAGGTCTTAGTTTATAGCAATGAATAATTTAAACAGTTTTCATTTGGAATAGAGACTGTGCATGCCAAAGACGAAACTTTCCGGACGAACAAGTCACCCCATTTTAGTGGGACTCCCGCCTCCATCCCTTCGTCCATTAAATTAACCGTACCTAGTACTACACGAGTATGAGTAGAGAGAGTAGTTATGTTATGCCATAGAGTCCTGGAAAACGTTTGCCCAAATAATAAAAATTGAATTCCCACTGACCATCGGACGGACACTTTAAATAGTGACAGCAAAGCACACACACACAGTGAGGTTGGTATGGTATAGGTATGGTTGGTTGGTACTCAATGCGGCAATTTAGTAGATTTTATCCTACCTCTGCCCTCTGTGTTCTGTCATTGCCATATCTAAGAGTTCATTTGAATGGACAGCAGCCATCATGATTCACGTTTTGTATTGGATATATTTAATTAAAGGTTCCATTCGTAGCACACCACACCACAGAGACGTTTTACAAAAATTCAAAGGGGTTCGGGCCGGGTCAGTCCCAAAGGGTTTGTCTTGCCCCCGTCTCTTTCGTCTTTTTTCTTCATAGCTATCGTAGTTGTAGATATCTGGGTTCATTTTTACTCATTTTAATGAACACACATTCATCAGAAGTATGAATCTACAAAAAACAAGTACCTTCAGAAGTGAAACGGTTTGATAGAAGAGAAGGGTGACCCTGGGTCGTGGGGTTTATTGAAGATCTGTACCCCGAGAAATGCGGACATACTGTCCATAATTAATAATCGTTTATGTTTGAGTTGCGTCTCCCCGAGAGAATGACGTTGTCGACCATTTGGTGTCCCTTTTACTGACCGCAAAATTTTACAGCGACGCTCCTTCGAAGAGTATACCATCATCAGACCAATGTAACGTTTCCAACGAAACGTGAATAGAATCACTTTTGTAAATGGAAGTTGATTTACTTTCCAAAATATGGTGTAACTATACCGATGCCGGGGAAGCGAATAAATAGGAAAACCCATTCCATACCTTTGGTAATAATGATGCACACTGTGCGCGCGCTTACGGTGACATTTTTCTCTTCGTATTTTTTTTTCTGTAGGTTTTTGTCTTGAAAGCGAAATTTATCGTTCCTTTGGGAGTATCCTTTTTTTTGTAGCTCAATTTACATATAGAACCGTGTAACCTCCAACCATTGTCGACCTTTTTTATTTATTTGTGTTTTTTTTGTCAGAAAATTTTGTTTTATAATTTGAAGCAGCACTTAAAAGAATGGGTGAAGCTATAGGTACTCATACGCGGACAAACATGTTTGTAAGGAAACTTGACATTCTCTATATTTAGGAATGAAAATGGGTTGGTTGGGTGGTTAAGTGCAGGCTTTGAGTGGGAACTGGATTAATTATCTAATGGTGTCCAGACGTGTTAAGCTAAAACTGGATATAGAGGCTCTATATGGTTGACGAAGGGTGGTGCTGCACTGGCTTAGGATAAGTTGCTTGCACATTTCACTCAATATTAGCTATAGTTTTTTCGACGTTGCGAGCATCGTGATCTGGAACCGATCACAGCTCTTCCACAAATTTAACCACATTAGTACTGAAATAATCAATAATCTCTCCAGACTTCTGAGTTAAAAACCTTCTTTCTCAAAATTTTTCGAAGCAACTTATGTCAATTTTCACACCAATACCCAGACCTTTTATACCTTACTTATACCGTTCGAACTGTACTGCCCAAGCACATGATATGGGCTTGCTTTGGCAGACACCCAAAATTTGTCTTTCAGACCAATGATTGACCGACATGAGACCTTTTCTTTTCAGAAATGAGTGATTTGTTCCGTTTTGAACGGGCCAACGTGAGTCACACGATTTTTTTACCTTTCACGAGTAATTGATTATTTAAATTGTAAATTGTAATTGGCAAATCATTCGTTAGTAAATTCATTGCCATGAAAAGCGCTTTCTCGTGTGGTCATTCGGAACGGGCAGAAAATTATAGGTCCCTTCCATTCCCTCACAAGGCATGGTTATGAGAAATGCACTACGGTCATCGCTCTGTTGCGCCACCATATTTATTTTATTTTATAAGACGTATCGCGTTACTGGTTTCTGTTCGCTTTGAAACTTTGCAGTCAGAAATGTAAGCGCCCGATTCAATATCTAAATCATTAACATGCGAAACCAAACTTAAACATGCAAAAGATAACGTGCAAAAATAAGAAACAAGACCGTCGATCTTCAACGTATGACTGCTTTTATTAGACTGTACGATAATGTGTTACAAAATTGGGAAAAGCTTTTCAAGAAGTCTAACAATACGGTAAAATATTACTTAAGAAACTGTCTCTGCTGATCATACGATCTTTCGGTTAAGTTTTACCGATAAACATTATAAACGTGAATGTGATTGCATTAATACAAATGAATAGCAAAAAGCTTTTATGTTTGCATGCATGTGACGTGTGTGTAAAGAAGAGTACTGGCAGATGAATATTACTTGGGATTTCTAATATCGTAAATGATTAAAATATGTCTCTTACAGAAAAATATTGGTTTTAGATTCACCACGTTTAGCAATCTTACACGGCCCACACTGATTCCATGTGGATAGGTTAAAATTATTTCATCCAGTTTACTATAACCTAAGGAAAAGTGAAGCCCGGTAAGCTGTTTGGTACAAATTAAAAACGTTTTAGTTGGAAGTGCAAGTCTTTTTATTTTTTTGATAACTTATTTGAAAGCTTTTGGTTTCTGAGGTTCTGCTACAGTTTCATGCTCTGTCTGCTATAGGTATAGATAGCTCATAAGCACATTTTTTGGTGGTTTTTTGTTTAATTTTTAAATCGGAAAAAGAAGTCACATGGATTCGAAATCTATTCAAATTGTATTCTTAATCCTTTAAACTTTCGTGGTTATTGTTATTATTTGAACGTCCACCAGCTACTATGAATAAAATTTTAGTTTAAATTTCTTGCTTGTACTTTAATTAAACCGCTTTTCTTCTCGCTATACAACTCAATTCATAACCACACAGTCAATATACCACTTTTTTTTTATCCAATCCTTGCATTATCACTTTATAATAAACACTGACTCAGCCTGCGACACCGTCCTCTTTATATAGAAACATTATCGAACTTTCTAGATAAGACGAGAACCACCAAGAAAATTCCGACCAGTTCTTGTTCTAGGTTCTCCTCAATGACTATATGTGTGTACCCACAAATAACATCTATTTGCCGTATAAGCTACACACAGTCTCCTTCTTATGAAATTGCAGATCCATAATAACATTTGAGAGCGCATGGTTTCAGGGTCTTTGGCTCAATTTTCGTGGTAAACTTTGCGACACTGTAACGTTTTTAGATGGAAAAATTATTTAAAAAGCAGTCCGCAGTTCCGCATATGCTTAGATTTGCTATACGCTATATCACATTCACCAAAAGAAGATAATTTCCTTCGTTAAGTGAGATTAAAATTAAATTTCAATGTTGTTAATTAATTAAAAATGGCCAGATTTTTCCCTAGATTTCTTTCCGATGCACGGACGAAGAACTCCGAAGAAGTGGCAGCCCTGTTTGTTATCCAATATTAATGCGCTTCGAATTAGGCTACGAAAAGTGATAGCGAGGCCAGTATTTCTTTGAAATTATTGATCTAGGTCCAGAGGTCCTCTTTCCAAGGTAGCGCAAAGAGTTCTAGTCAGCTTTACTTTTGAATTTCGGATGTAAACATTAGATCAGTGAAAAACAAAGTGGTGTATTGTGAAGTAGTAAATGAAACCATTCTTTTATGTCGATTAGAAAGATGAGACAATAAAAGAACAAATAGGAAGTAGAAATCAAAGTTGTATTTTTCACACCCTTTCAGACGTTACATAGTCAAGTCGAGGTGCTGTGTGGCCATAGACTTCGGAGGTTAAAAAGCAACTATCATCTTCAAAAAATGCTAAAAAAAAAAAATAATTAAATAAATAGAATGGCATTTCAGGGATGAACAATTTAGTTCCAAACGGCTAAGTGATAGAAAGTGTTTTTTTTCACGGGATTGTGTTAATATTCCTGGAGGACTTGTCAATTCTTCGCGAAAGGCGACACTCGTTAAAATCTTTTTTTCTTTGATGTAGCTGGGATTCTGGGAATCTCCCACATGACAGGAAGCCAATCATGATAACCATTACGCTACGAGCTTTACGAAAATGCTAAAACATTCAACGAACCAGGTGCTTGAATTTTGAGAGAAATAATATTTTTTTATATGCTACTTCCGAGTCTCTGGGGCTGAAATAATTCGAGCCACTAAGTGTTTTGTGTTGAAAATATGTTCGTTCGTTGTAATTAGCTCGAAAAGCTCAATAACAGCGATATTCATCTATGAAACCCTCTTGATACAACTACATATCTCTTTTGAAACATCAGCAAAGTATGAACAAAAACAGGCAAATGTCCGTTTTGAATACAAGAAATTGCAGTTTAACGAAGGTTTTCAGTCATGCTTTTCCTTCAAGCTTTTCTAGTACCACATTTCTATTTATTGTTTAAAAACTTAGCAGTAGTAAGGTAGTTTATAACCAATCTCTGTAAATTGTGTAATTGAATAAAGAAAAAATATAATTCTGCAGCAATAAACAAAAGTTCAGAGTTCAAAGAATACAAGAAGTTCTTTCACTATCAACAGCACTTTACTTCACTTGATGCATTTCTACTTCAAAATCAGACTATTTCATCTTTATCATGACTCGTCGTTATAGAAATTTCACACTAACAAAATACATTTCTTCATAATCAATTTTAAATGAACTAAAGTGCCTACCAAATATTACATAGCTTAACTAGTATAGCATTTTCATATTCCAAAATTCTCAACCCGAAAGAAGTCCGTCGTCGTCACATCACAGACTGAAATTCCTTAAGGTTTTGCCTTTTCCACAAAATTCTTTTCCACCCAAGCGCGCTTCGAGGTCAACCACGAAAATTCCTCAAACTTAAAATTTACAAAACTTCCCCTTAATGTATCCTCGTTAATCCTTCGTCACGAAATCCCCCCAAAAAACGAGTAACATGTTCATCAACGCCAATCGGCCGCGCTGATGGGAGTGAAAAGTGAATTTGAATAACTTTGTAAAAACGTACGAGAGTATACCCAGCGATTGGGCGAAGATTAATTTGAGGAATCAATCAGAAGCAATCATGCAGTTTGTTGGAATTTCATGCAACAATTTTGCCTCCATACGTCTACACGTCTTTTGGATAATGATGATGTTTTTACTGTTGATGAAAAACTGCTTGAATTAAGCAAAGATCACTAACTAACTGCGGTTTTTCGAAACGAAATCTTTTGCAACCCTTTTCGAGAGGACCTGGTCCGGATTGTGCCATCAATTAAGGACTAAATGCATGATTAAGTCATTTATATGTTCCTCTGTGAATTCAGATGTACTCGTATACTTTTTTTTCCTTATTTGGCCTTTTGGTTTAAGTGCTTACGAGCACATTAATATATTAATATTAAAACTCCATTCCGAAGCAGAAGATAAAATAAAAACGCGCAATGGTCCAAACCAACTGAAATATATTACCATATGGGATGATATTATGAAATTTTGTAATTCATTCTTATTAATTGTGGCCAGCCAGCGAAGCGTGTGGAGGAAACGAAAAGCTGTGCTTGTAATGGTTGATTCTAGGATTTTATAGGTAGAACGTAGAATGGTCAAACAGTGTATTTGCTGTGGAGACCATAACGACGGCAAGCACCTTGCGAATGGAGTGTTCACGGTTAAAAATATGTATAAAGCATTTATCCTTGGTTTAAGTATACTGAAGTGTCCTCGATTGAGTAGGTATATACCTACAGCAGAGAAACGCTATACGAGAGATGTTAACTTCATGCAAAGCATGGTCACGAAAAGGACCATTGAAGCAAGAGGCGGTCTCGCGCATTTTGGCTTTAATCACGTTACCTGACCCCACAGAATTGAGTTTCGAAAAACAAAGAAACTGATTAAGTATGAACTTAGAACTTAGACCAAAACTGGAAAATTGTAGCTAGTAGTCTCAAAACTATGTGAAATCGTGGAAATTATTGAAATATTTAATTCGCTGCCCTCGAATCATCTAGGAGCTTGTCGTATACATTTAAAATACTGTCTTATTTTTGAGGTTTGCTTAAAGTCCAGTTCCAAGTTTGATTAAGTGTAGTCATAGAGACTATTAGAGCTTCTGATTTCAAATATCTATGAATTAAACAAAATTTTACTCAAACAGCGATTCCAGAAAATAACAAAAAACAGGTGTCAAAAAACGGAGCAGTGAAGTTTTAAACATTTTTAATAAAAGATTGACAAACCAACAGCCTTGGAAGTTTTTGAAGCACGTTAATTGACGAACGGTCCTGTCACTCGATCTTGGAAAAACCCCGATAGTATGACATCTTTTCATCGATTTACAGGCCGTGTGTGACAGTATCAACAGAGAAGAGTTGTACAGAGTCATGTCTAGCTTCAACATCCCTGCAAAGCTTTTACGACTATGCAGTCAGACTTCATGCTGCTCCGTTAATATCATATACTTGAAAAAATTGCGCAAAACTCAGATGTTAACACCAATGGCATTGTGGTGTAGGTAATATTCCAGTTGCATGCACGTTTGGTCGTCGTAATCTAATCCGAGTGCGTGCAACATAACCCGGACACAGGTAGCCAAAGTCACGGAATGCATTTAACGCAGTGCTTGCATATTTCACTATGTGCGAACGCAGGAATCACAATAAGCTGCGTATAGCGTATACCTTAGCCGTAATGGCTGGTTTCCCACAAAAGCTAAGGGACTTAGATGATTTCATATGTGAGATCGATGGAGTAATCATAATTGTCGGAGACTTAAACGAACGAGGCCATGAATGGGGCATGCCAACTATGGACTCTTGAGGAAGACTAATACTTGATATGGTGGCGAGACGTGGCTTTAGCGTAGTTAACACAGGTAACACCTAAACTTTTTAAAGATCAGGGCAAAGAGGGACCGTACCTGACATAACCTTCGCCATAGAGGATTTGGTGTTCAAAATAAGGAACTGGAGGTTCATCGAAGACTACACAGGTAGCGATCATCAATAGATCGTTTTCGACATTGAAGAAAATCACCAAAGCGCTAACCGTGAGGCAAATCGACCTGGCGATGGCGTATGGAACGTCAACAAATTCAACGTCGACGTTTTGAGGAGCAGAATTAATGATGGATTGTGCTACAATCGCTTGGAACAGCTGAAGAAATAGTTGAATCAACCATGCAACTCATTCGTCTGGCATGCGACGCTTCAAAGCCCAGAAAGGTATACTCAAAAAGAAGAAAGAAACCTGTAGAGATAACCGGACTTCGCAGAAAATGCCTACGCCTTAGACGAGAAGTGACAGGAAGCAGACGACTCCAAAATGAAAATAGTAAAAGTGATGCTGAAGAGTTCAGGCCAGCGCGCACCGAATTGATAGTTAGATAGATAGATAGATAGTTGATTTTATTGTTTTTCTCAAATACAATTTACATAGCTTTTTTTTCATAAAATCGTTAAAGCTTGGCTATTGCCGTCTGCCTGATTGACATATAAAGGTTTACAAAGTAAATAGTAGTTTTTAATAACAAATAAAAAATTCAATAAAGTGAAAATTGATCATAAAAAATTATACATTTATTTTTAAAAGGCTTCATTCATGATTTTACTCCTATACAGAATTGCTTTTTCGTAAAAGTTAAACAACTTGTTTATATCGCCTTCGCAGTTCAGCATCGCTATTACTTGCCATTCGTCTTTTACATCGCTGCCAAAAAAGATCCTTCTTACTTCCTTCAGGATTGGACATATTCCGATAAAATGGACGATATCTTCTCTTACGGATAGGTTACAAAGACTGCAAATAATAGGCAGATCGTCACGATGAGGGATGTAGTTTAGCCTTACCAGCTCTCCTCGCATTTTGAATATCGCTGAAATCAACTTTTGGCTAAATTTCGATTGGAAATATGTAGTTTCTTTCGCATAGATTGTGTTGTAAAATACTGTAGGTTGCTCTATGTACAGAAGAAGTAGCCTCATTGATACAATCTAATCTAAATTTTTCATCCACCTTTGCGACAAGGTTATAAAGCGCTTCTTTAATATTTCTTCCATTAGTTTCCTGTATGCTGAGCTCGAAGTGTAGGCCACAGTAGTCCGCAAGTTCTTTAAGCTTTTCGCACCGAATTGAAGAGAGCCATCAAGCTGAGCAAGAAACGAAAAAGGGAAGAGCTGCGACAAGATATCAACAGCGATCAGTGGGGACTTAGGCTACAAGATCGTTATGAAAAAGTTTGTTGTTCAAAATCCCGTAGAAGATTTTAGTACAGAAAAGATGAATCAAACTGTGAACACACTGTTCCCAAAACATCTCATCAGACAACCCGACACCCCTAGGCTGCGGCAAAAAGAAAAACCAACCAATGTTTAATGAAGAAGAACTTAGAATTTCTTCTAACGCGCTGAAAAACAAAACCAGATGACATACCGGTGGAAGCATTGAAACAAATTGCTCAATGCTGTCCCCAACTACTTTTAAAAATGTACAACAGCTGTCTAGCTGAAGGAATTTTTCCTAAGTGTTGAAAAAAGCAGCGGCTTGTACTTATCAGCAAAAATAAGGGATACCCGGAGTCTTCATCCTCATACAGACCTCTGTGCATGCTGGACACAGCAGGCAAGCTTCTAGAAAAGCTATTGCAACCACGACTTAAAGCTGCGATTCAAAGAATGGGAGACTTGTCTGAAAGACAATATGGCTTTAGGAAGGGGCGCTCTACAATAGGAGCAATAGAAGAAATAGTAAGGGCTGTCGAAATTGCTCAACAAGGGAGAAATAACACCAAAATCGTGCTGCTGATAACACTTGATGTCCGAAACGCTTTTAATTCAGCCCTATGGTCAAACATGGTTGATGCAAGAGGATTCCAAATTCCAGACTTTCTCTGTCGGATGATAAAAGATTATCTCAAAGAACAGGAACTTTTCTACTAAACCACTGAAGGAATGATACGAAAAGATATCACAGCGGGAGCAGCAAGGATCTATAATTGGACCAGGCCTCTAGAACATCTCTTACCATTACATTCTCTGTATGGAAATGCCCAGAAGAAAATTAACGGCGGAAAAATTTTGAGTTAAGTCACTTTTATTCTAATGGTGCGAATTTATATGGCTTGACTTTTACTGGAACTCAACATAAGCTTATTCTTTTTCGACCGAGAGGCTATCGAGCTAATGTATTAGTTAATTCGCTCAGTGACATCTTTAACTAGACCTATCGGATAGCTAAAATGCATCTGCACATTATCAGCGATACTGCGACCTTACAGCACTTCAAACGAGAGAATGTCATTATAAAACAAGGTAAGCAATAGTGGACCTTAGATGGATCCTTGTGGGACACCACCTTTCGTTTTTAGAAAATATGAGGTTTTTTGGTTGCCGTAGACAGTTTATAATCTACTAACCAAGTAACTTTCCATAAGTTTTAATGCTATGAACTCTAAAGCGAAGTAGTTTTTCAATTTGATAATTAGAATGTTGTGAGGAACAGTATCTAAGGCTTTTGAAAAACAAAGCAATACAAGACAATTTGCAAGATCTTCAGTCAGCTCCATTCGAATGTCATCCACCAAGATTAAGAGTGCCGTAGTAAAACTGAGGTTTGGTCTAAGGCCAGATTGCTTAGGTTTTAAAAGGTTAAACTCATTGAGAAAATAATGCACCTGCTTGCTCGGAAATTTCTCAAAAACCTTCGAAAGAAAAGGCCGAATCGATATAGGTCGATAGGATTTATTTATAGAGGCTGTATTTTCAAGGACAGGGATAGAGCATCCCTGGAGATCTTCCAGGAAGGCGGATATATGGAGTAGGCTAAAATGTTCAAATATATGTAATTTTGGAGAGCACCCCGTGAATAATAACTTTAGAAACTTTGGCAGCATTCCATCTAATCCGGTTGCATTTGGCTTCATTAAAGTAACTGTAATAAGAACTTTGAGTTTAGAAATTCTTAGGAAGCTAAAACTCTTAGAAAATGTTGGAATGAGCGATTGCTCGACAGCATAATATGATCTTTCATCAATATATGGTCGCCGTCATGTGGGGCATGGAAGCAAAGTCTTTGTTTAAATAATCCGGAATCGTTTCGCAGACATCTCCATTAACAGCCTATATTGAGATCAACATCTTGAAAAATGTCTTCTTTTGCAATTTCAGCTACTTGCACATTATCCCAATTGAAATTTACTCTCTTAGATTCTTTTCATAACATTGAGCAACCCAAATGTGGTTTTCTGGAACCACAGATTGCAAGTTGTATGGCAACCAAAAGTCATTGTTTTAAGCAAGAACTGTGGTTCAGGAGCTGCTATTGTGCGAATTGGAATCAATACCCATTTTGATTTTTCCAACCCAAGTTCAAAGGTTTTAAGAGAAATTTCCATGCCACTGTTGGATTTGGAAAAGAGTTCTTAAGCCATGCTGTTTGATGGCGTCAGATGTTGGTGGTCTTTGTGTCAGGGAAAAATTTGCACTTTTTGATAATTTGCAAAAATGCTGGAAACGACAGTTGCTTAGCGTCTAGTGCTCAGCTTTTTCAGATTCAACAAATCATCTTTTAGATATCATACGCTCTCGGTTAATACAGCTGTTCCTAATCTTGTTAGATTGTCTTTTTTCTCTTTCAATGTTTTTTGGAAAACGATGTTAAAACGACGTCGATTTTGAAGAATTTGATGTTATATTCAATTCAAATTCAGACCATAATTCCTTCCATTCATAAAAGCAGGAGCCATTTACAAAATGAAGGAATATCATGACACAACAAAATCATCACCAGCTCGCTCGGTCCAATATTTCAGTATTAAAAGTAAAAAGGAAATTTCTCTAAAACTCCTTGTAATTCAAACTTCACCTACAACTTTGATGGAAACTAAAAGTTCTTATGGATATAAAAAGCAGAAAACATTAAAACACAACAAAAAGAATACCATCACAAGAAACAACGTCCAAAAGTGCAAGGCACTTCACACAAGAAGCAAGCAGCAGTGGCAGCGGCAATGGCAGCGGCATTCTGATGCGGCCAATATAATTGTGGATGGGAAGTCCAGTACATTTGAAAAGTTTTCAACTAAGAAACTCAACTCCTCCAGAGAGAGAGAGAGCGGGAAAACTTTTGTTTTTATTTCTTGAGGGGGTTTTCTCAAGACAACAACACCAACAAGAAAAACCCAAGAAACTGAGTAGGAGGGGGGCTATACGCGAAACTTTGGGGCTACACGAAATGAGCACACAACAAGGATCATCGAAAGGGTTTCATCATCTCTTAAGTACGGGATTTTAAAAAATTCTTCTTCACCTTTTATTATTTTTTTTTTGTCGCTGTTGTTGTTGTTGTTCCTGTCTTCCATTTTTGAAATAGTTTTGAACTTTTTTTCGTTCGTTTTTGAACTCACAAGGTTCTTCTTTTTCCACTTTTTTTTTTGCTGTCGACACGGTTGTCAAATCTGAAAGTGGGCTAATTAGACATTCCAGTCGTGTCACATGCATATATTATAAAAATAGGTACATACAGAAGGTGGTGGCTTAAATGGCCGCGATTTCCCTGCAACAAATTACGACACGATGGAAAATCCTGTCAGCCAAACTAAAATCCAAGTGTTTACAGTTACCCATCCATCCAGTGACGAGACCATCCAGAGGATTGTGAAAGGTACCCCTTTGGTGAGTTCCGGTCACAAAGGACATCATGTTTGGCAAAGTTTGGTATCTGCTGCATGTGAAATTGTTAAATTGTGAAATCCTCAAAGAGAACACCCAATTGGACCGCTGCCGCTTTTGTTAACTTTGATCCGTTAGAAAAATATAAAGTCCTTCATCCGTTGTTGCCTTCGTTTTCGGGGGTTTGGAAAACTCACTGCGGGAAAGTCCATCAAGCGTATATGACAAAACCACCCATATCCTGAATAGGGCCTGTTTGAACTCACTTACAACACACACAAACCCAACTGCACTATACAAAACTATAATGGGCGATAGCGACCTTTTGTTAATTAGTTGTACATGTTGACCAAAAAATTTCCAGAATCCTTAATGACGACAATGCGAACGAAGGATCCATCCAAAAAAAAACGGAGACTACAAAAAGACTACCGCTCGCTCGCTCGCTTTACCTAAACACAATATGGACCTACGAGGACTCTAACTAGTGTGCCGTTTCGGGAGGACGGTTATTAAAAATAAAAGCTGTTTTCAGTTTTCTGACAAAGGAGGGTGGAATGGAGATAATCGTATTTTTACGACACATTATAGTGAATTTTGCGACAAGCCAGCAAAACTTTATGTTTTGAAATTTAATTGTTTTTACCTCCTGGGGGAGAGTATGGATAATAGTAAACGAATAGAAGATATGGAATGTGACCGGCCTTTTTGTCGTCCGGCATTGAGGTACACAATCTGATGATGGTGGAAGGGGAGGGGGTGAGAGGTAGTAGTAGCAGCGTCAACATCAGTAACAAGCAAAAGTCACCAAAGGCCAAAAACGAGGCAGTGAGTTCTTTTGATGAACTCTCATGATGCTTGCTACTGCCACTCCTGCCGCTTGCTTGTGTTACATAGTTTTTCATTTGTCAACTTTTGTTGTTTTTTCGGTTTGTTTGTTTTATTTTTCTGTAATTGTATTTGTGTGCGTTTGTGTATGCAAATATTTAGCTGCAGGTGGATTTGTTGGCATCATCAGCTCATCATTGTCGTTTTGTAATCAGCTACCGTAATCATCTGCAATAAGGAGAGCGCTCACCCAAACAATGCATTCTTGTTAATCATCATCGTAATGATGAAGAACATCATAATCAGTAGCAGCTGAACGAACACTGAATAGCACAAGGACCTGCCGCAAATCTTTACCTTACATCTATCACAGAAGTCGTCCTCTTGTCACTATCATCATCGTCTTCCAAAAGCGGCGGCGTCGAGAACAATGCATTTTGCTAGAGGCAAATCAGACGTGAATCTAGTGGTGGTTATGGTGGCTGTTGTTGTGCTGCTGATTCGTAACGCAAAACCCCGTAACCACCACACAAAATACCTGCGAGTTCTTATCTCGTTGCAGATTTGCTGCAGTTCACAGTCATACCTTAGCTAAAAGTACAATGCTTTGCCAGCATTCAGCACTGAAAAAAATAATTACTTCTCTAATAGAAATGTAGAAGCTGCAAGTTAGTTTGCTTTAACCATGCCATGAGTACGCATGTAATATGGTCTAACAGGCCCACCATAATACTTATGCTGTTCTGCCAATGTTGTTGAAGACGAAGTTTTCATGTTGTTTTTTTTTTTTTTTTTGTTTAAATCTACAGTAATGTGTGTGTTTCCGACTTCCGAGGGGTATTGGCTAGCAAATTTGAATGTGACGGGGACTTTTGAGGTTCGAATCCCAGATACATCAAATTATTTACTTACGAGTAGCGCTTTCCACTTCGAATCACTTCCTTTTTTTTGAAATAGCAAAAGACATTTAGATTTTACTAGAATGCCATACTGCCATTTGGCCAAAACACAGCTAGTATTTTCAACAAACTTTAAAAAAAAACCACTTGTTGTCATTATTAATTGGAGTTGAAGGTTTGTTAGTAGCAGTTAGTTGAAAAGTATGTTAGTGTAGAAATAAATGAATAGGCTATCGCAACAAAGCTATGGAATCCTCGTAACCTAACGCTTTTCAAGGACCTATAATTTTATTCCAATATCAAACAGCTAAGTTGGAAAACATTATCAAGCAAGCGTATTTTAACCTCGAATGCCTTGTCAATTCGTCGCTAAAGGATGTTTTTAGGATTCAAACCGTACACCTCCCATGTAAAATGCTAACCATTACGCCACGGTCACCACTGACTGATGATTTGGGGTGCTCAAAATACTAAAATCAAAAGAATACTTCGTTAAAAAAAAAAAACATTATTTGAATCTGCAAACTCCATTCAAAAGTCAATTGTTAGTACGGAACCAAGTATGTATGCTTTCTGTAGTTGAATTTCTCTACTAGAAAACAAAATTTCTTATTTAAGAATGAAAAGAAAATGCTGACATTAAACTATTGAAACAAATTACTCTTAAAGGCGTTTTGAAACGGCTATGAATGACTTTTCCAATTTTCATTCCTTTGTAAGCTTCCAAAAAGAGATTGGAATCAGACTTCAATTTCTCGTTAAAAGTAAGCGAGGAACTGAGTTCATTTTCTCTTAACCGCAGCTATTTATGCAGAACTGGTGGTACCAGTGGCGTGATTGTTAGCATGTCTGCTTGTTAACTCAGAAGTTCGTGATTCGAACCACAAAGGGAGCAAAAATGTTTTTTCACGGGTATCGCCTTTCGCGATGAATTGGCAAGTCCTCCGATAGTATAGATTCATTTCCATTGACTGCGCTTTCTCGATTATAGACGTTTGGAATCGGCAGAAGATTGTAGGTCCGCTCCATTCCCTCACAAGGCAATAGTCGTGAAAAATGCATTAAGCCCTGAGACTCCTCACCCTGTGGCGCCACCCAAATTTTTATTTTTTTACTTGCGATTATAGGTACTATAAGGCAAGTCTTGCAATCGTGCCGGAAAAAAATTTTGAGATAACAATTAAACATGACATTACGATCATAGAGAATACAAAAAAAGTGGGTCCTGCAATTCTGTCTGTCTGTCTGTCTGTCTGTGTGTCTGTCTGTCTGGATGTATATGATTCTACAGCCTGAACCGCTGGACCGATTTTCTTCAAAATTTGCAGTTAGGGTATGTGGGGTAGCCTTCAGAGGGGTTTTTGGAATTGAGTCTCTAGGTCTTGAAATAACGGTACCTGCCATACAACCGATATTATAATACCTATTTTTCTCGAAAACGGCTCCAACGATTTCAATAAAATTTTGTGTGTAGAATTAATTTTAGATTGTATTTCTTATGATGTAAGAAAAAAATTTTGGAAATGTTTAAAAACGGTACCTCCCATAGTACCGTTTTTTTCAAAACCGACTTTCTCGTTAATGGCTTGCATGATGTTTACGAAATTTTGTATTTTAGAAGTTTTAAGTTGTTTAAGGAAAACTGCATAACAAGATTTGAACAATTTTAATTTTTGAAATTTAAAAAAAAAATTAAAAAAAATTTAGATTTTTTGAAATAACTACAAAACCATAACTGTGATTTTTCTCAAATTTTTTGTCAAATTAACTTTTGCTAAGATCTTAAATTTTGCATACTTGAATTTTACAAAACTTTTTTTAATAAAAATGTAAAATAAAAAACCGTTATTTTTAAAACTGGTCCAACGATTTTGATAAAATTTTTAGCGTTTATATGTATTAGAAATTGCAAAAGAATGGCGTTTTTAGATTTTCGCTTGAGACCTTTGGAATATTTAATTGAATTTTTTTCAATATTTTTCGTGATTTAATAAAAATTTCCTAATTAATGTATAGTTGGCAACCCTGTACCACCAAATATATTATAAGGAGCGAACACCAAAACCTTTTACTCAGCCCTAAGATTTTGATATCGTATTTAGAACACAATCGCAAGTTCGTGCGACCCAGTCGTGCCCATTTTTAAATAACGGCTTGAAACTTTCAGAATACTGTGGGATAATTGACAAAAAAAAAATCTTGACCCCATACCAGAGTGCTTTAATTTTTCAATCAAATGCCAGCTTTTTGATCGCTTCGCTACTTAGCTTGCCGTCCCTGAACTTCAGAACTAATCAAATCAATCTAATTTTGAAGATTTTGCAACAAGTCATAGTTCATGCGCTTAACGTTTTCTTGAGCAATTTTTATGATTTCTGAGCTCAGTGATCTAGGATTGTCGTTTAATGGTGATGAGAAAGCATTGGACGACGAAATTTCAGTAACACTTTTCTTGACAATAATCTCTCTTCATTGTTCCATCAATTTTCCTGCTACGACAGAATGATTTCTTTCCGTACCTTAGCTCCATAAAAATATTGAACTTTTCTCTCAAAATTTTTTTTCGAAAAAGGATTTTCCATTTTTTTTTTTTTTTCATCTGAACACATGAAGTTCACAACATATAGCCATAACTCCTAAGATACGCTATTGACACGGAAAACAACATTAGTGCAGAGATTAAACGGATCGTAACTTTTGCCAACCTTTGCTTTTTTGGGTCAAGAAGGGAATGGAGAAGCATAACCCTCTCTGGAAAAACCAAGCTAACCATTTATAAGACCTTATAGAAAGCGGATGAGGGAATGTTTGAGTCCTATATGAGAAAAGAATTTGTACAGAAGATGGTAAAACAACGAGCTATACCGCAACATGAACATAGCTAGCTGAGTACGCATCGTGAGGCTACAATGGCTGGGCCATGTAGAACGGATTGGCATCCAACATCTAACGCCAACATTTTCGATTTTGGGCGATCTCTCTCCAGTTAAGCACTCTAATAGTCTATCCCCACTGGGACAAAAACGTGGTTTTTGCAAAAATTTCAAAAGCCTAACAAGTTTTCCCATATATATCTTTTGAACGTCATGTTTTCATAAACGAGATGTTTTCATGTCGTTTTTGATGCAACCCATAGGAAAACTAGTGGTAGTTGTACTGTACAGGATAGAGGCCATTTTGTGGGCTGAGTTCGTTCAATCAAAACAGCTGTCACTACAAGCACAAGGATTTTAGATAAATAGTGACATAAATTTATTTGTGATCAAACCAATATCTTTATTTTGAAATAAATAAGTGTAATAAAACTAATAAGTGATTTTTCAAAAAAAAAAAAGGCAAAACTGGTTGGAACAGGTTAGCTCGTTTTTGTAAACGAACCATGTATTTTGTCCTGGCAGGAATAGGCTATAGTTCTAAAACCGTTGTTGGATAAAAGAATCAAAATCACCAATTTTATGATTTTATAAAAAAAAATATCATCAGCATCTGTCGGTTTTCAAACAGTGCAGTGTTTTAACAAGTCGTGTGTGATAATACAATAAAAAAATAGTAAGTATACGCCTAGTTTCCCCGTAAGATAAAAAATTTGTTGCCGAATACGTCATGAAGATAGATTTTACTATTAACTCATTCTGTTGAGTTATTCAATTGAATTTAATTTAATTCAGTTCTTTCTTTGCGTGTTTTTAAAAATAATACATAACAATTTATAATGAAATTAATTATCTAATCGTCCCGGTTTTTGGTATGATTGTAATGATCAAATTGATGAAAGCAAAATATAAAGACTCATTACCTTGACCTTGACAATTTAGTCCGCACTTGCTTTTATGTTTTTCAAAAATATTTTGGGTAAACCAGACTTTACATGTATGTCGTAATTCGGGGTATTTTTAATGAGCTTGAAAATTCGTTTGAAAAATATGTTTTTACATTTTCTAGTTCTTCGAACTGTTCATATCCATATACTTCATTTCCATAGCAAAGAAAACTTTTTGCTGTAGCGTTGAAGATGATGGATCAACGAAATATTACCAAAAAATTTACCAGATGCTATTCAAAGCCATTTAAGCGGCTTTTTTTCTTTTCTTTAACATGCGCATGCCTTATATGAGGGAATATATCCGAAATAGTAAAGTTTATCTAATATTTCGATTATATTCTCCCCAAGAGTCCAGTTGCGACCATAATCTATAGATCTGTTGCGTGATCTAAAGACCATATTATCAGACCTCGTGCGATGTGATTTTCAACATCATTAATAAAAAGAGAAAATAGTAAAGGGCTTAAAATACAGCCTTGAGGAACACCAGATTGGCATTTCAAATCTCTAAATTGGTTTTGACCATTCTGGACAGATGCTATAGTGTTTTCAAACACTTTTTTCATAAATCATAGAATTTAATGAACTTGGTTGATGAACCTATTACAGAAAGTTTGTAGATTAATGACTTTCTATTGACCGCGTCATATGCAGCCTTCAGATCGACCGCAGGTGGCAACACCTCACCCGGATTTCAAGGATCCATTGTGCTCACCAGCTAACAGAAGATGAGGTGGTATGGGGAGACGGGGTGAAGGGTTGGGTTAGTGTCTATGTTATTGGGATTGGGAACCCCCACTGAACCATTTGAAGCCCTGAATGAACTATAGGATTACTGTTTAATAACAAGTCGGCAAATTAAGTTAGAAAAACAAAGTAGATTTCCCGACTGCCATGCCGACTCGAGTGATCTCAACCAGAAAGACACGAATGGAATCGTTTTTGTCTCAACTTAGTAATTCTATAATCAGGGTCCTGGGGGTCAATTCCCGATTTGTGAAGCTGTGAAGTGAAAACATTTATCACAGCTTAACCGAAAATTCGAGTCTCGATTAGTGAAAATCCAACTTCAAATGTCAAATTTTTTTCATATGATAAATTTCTTTTCATTGCCGTATGAGTCGGTGAAAAAATTCAATTATGAATATGAAAAATGGCAGCAGAACTCAAGTGCGGAAAAATCAAAATGGAATCCAATTGGAAAATGGGAGACAACTGTCAAAATTTACCATTTAGAACGTTTTAGTACTTTTAAGAACACAGTTTGAGAACTACTTTTCATTTTGAGATCGGGAATCGCTTAGAGTGGTTTCGTGAAGTGATAAAATGAAAAAACTGTGTGAAAACTGAAATGATATTTTTTTTCACTTCACAGCTTCACAGATCGGGAATTAACCCCATGTTTCACAGTTAATACAACACTACATTTCATACAAAAAACAACTATTTTGAAATAATGCATCACATATAATTTTCTGTTTCACAGATTTCATTGGAAAGATTGTTGATTAAATGGTAATTGTTAAGTATTGCATAAATATGGTTTTATTTTTTTATTATTAATAGTTTAATTCGTTTGAAACAAGTAACAAAATATTTTTTCCAACTCACATATTAATCACAATCTCATATGAATTCAACACCAGCATGTAAACAGAGTCAAAAATATACAAGAGAAATTCCTTGTTACCTTTGTGAACGGGCCTATTTTTGACATTTCTAAACTAACAAAAAACGAACAAAAAAAATTGTTTACCTGCATTAATTTCACTACGGAATATTTTTATTTTCCACTTGGTTTGGGTTTTTAACAAACATTTTTTGCGTTTTTGTGCGAATTTGGCAAACAAAACTTCATTTGTTAACTTTTATTGGTTTAAAGTTAAAAATTTGACCGAAAGTCTAGAGGCGGAAGAGTTAAACGTTTTTGACGCTTCATGACTGATTCGAAGCACATTGGAGTTATTTCAAGAAATGAACGATGATGACATTCAAATAAAATTCTTTGATAAAAAGTTCTTATTCATTTGCTGAAAAACTAAAGATAAGTCCCGAAAACGATTTTTTAAAACATCATAGAACGCGTCGGTTACCAAAGAGAATTAATGAAAATTCTGAAACTGCTTTTGTATTTGATCTAGAAACATTTTATAGAAAAGAGTTCAAAATGGTTCTTCAAACTTTTATTTCGCACGTTAAAGATAATCTAACAGATAATTTAACCATTTTTGAACCTTTCTTAAAAATTTTTAAAATACCCGCTTCCAGAGCAAATGCCAACATAGAACTAGTCAAATCTATCATAGAATTAGATCCATTTTTTTTTTTAAAGAAGATGTGGACTGCTATTTATCGGAACTGCAAATTCTTCTTTTTACTTGTGAGAAATGCTCAAATTTCGATGATATTGTCAAAGAGGTAATCAAATTAAGATATGTGATTCCGTTAGCCTTTAAACTAGTTTGCTACATGTTAACTGCTCCTGTGACGTCGGCTTCTTGTGAGCGGTCATTTAGTAAACTTAAAATAGTTCTTAATTATTTGCGTACTACGATGGGTAGTGATAGGCTAAATTCATTAATGCTTCTGTATTCCTCAAAGGATGTTGTTGATAATATTCAACCTAGTGAGGTCGTCAAAAAATGGGCATTATTAAAACACCGGAGAGTTGGAGTTTAAATTCCAATTGATAAACTTTTTTTTGAATAATGATAAAATTTTTAAAGACTAAAATCAAAGAATATGTACTCTTTCTGATACCAAATACTATATTGTAATATTATTTCTTATAAATACTTTTAATTTTTTTGTTGTTATATCGTTAGGTATATTGCAATTATAAACTGATTTTATGTTAATAAATGAATTTCTGTGAAATGAACGCTTTTACGTTTTTAAATAGTTTTATTTATTTATTAGCTGAGCCACCCGGCGTTGCTCGAGTCTGTAGTTTTAAGGTTCCCTTTCTCGTTCTTCCGCTTCCGTATGAATATGGGTATAAAATATAAGTTTTTTTTACTGTGAGATTATGTGACATCGCAATGGCGAAGAATTTTTGAAATCTGTTCAGTAGTTTCTAGGTTTCCGTTCCCAACCCCGTTCCTGTGGGAGTATGGAGATAAAACCTTGAAAGGAACCATCTCTGGTTTGAACTATGTCTACCCTGAAGATCTCATAAGAAACCAGTCTATAACGGACATAAATACAAACATACATACATCCTATTTTATGTATGTATATAGATTTATTTTTTGATGCAGTCGGCAAATTCTGAAGACTAGTCGGCATTTCATTAAAATTCACCCCCCCATGGCTTGGAGCCTCGCTACGCCCCTGGGCACATGTCATTTGTTTTCTTGATTTTTTTTTTTTTTTTGTTCAAGTGGCTTGTGATCTGAGGCGCTCGTTTGATTCGAGTGCTCACCCGATTTCGGCAAAGCTGTCTGCCATTTCGTTTCCGGTTATGTTCCGGTATTGTCCTGGAACCCAAATTAAATTTACTTTTTTCGTTGAGGTGATCATATGATAATGTATAATATCAGTATTATTCAGTAGGGAGAAACAACTTAGAGAGACTTTAGTTAGATGAAAACTAAAAGTCTTTCCAAGCTAACATACTCAGTAAGGGTTCCTTTCTATTTCGTTTGACTATAATTTCCCACTTCTTGTAAGACTGAAGACTTGTTTAACTATTTGATAGCAAAACAGTTCAAATACACTGTCTAATTAACCAAAATGCCACTCGTTGAGCTTGGCTTTCGATCGCACTCTTCGAAACCAAGTCAAGGCCTACCAAATACTTTCACTATAGAAAAATTGCTAATGTTTAACTTGCCTGAGAGTGCAAAATATCTCTCAGTGTACTCAATACTATAAATAGGTAATTTGTATTTTGAGAGCAAAAAAAAACAACAAAAACGAAAAGAAAAACTAGGAAAACTACCATGGCCCCAAACTAACTGTAATGAGAAAATAGTGACCCATGTTCATCCCATTCCAGGATTATTAGTTGCCAGCACATCACCCAGTATTATGTGAAAGTTGTTGTGCAAGAGGAGCGAGCTTGCATGAAGGTGTATCTTAAAAGAAGCATCATTCAGCGCCATGATGGAATATCCCAAAAGCCAGATGCTGGTTCTACCCATCAGCCCAACCCTACACACAAGACAGACCCGACGATGGATGGATGGATGGCTGGGTGGTTATAAAAAGCGGGCCAAACATATTTGAATTCAAAAAGGATTATTAGCGTTTCAGTTTGGCTTGCATAATATGCGCCTCCTGAGTGAGTGTGTTTGTATGTGTTGCTATGCGAACATGGAATACAACTTGCCTCACAAGTTTCAGCGGCGCATAACAATTGGAGAACGGGCATAGATGTTTGTGGATGACTGTGTGCTCATGTGTATGCGTGTAAAGAGGGAAGGAAGATTTTCTTCGATGCCTAGACTCCAGTGGATCAGCAATCTTACCAACCCCCTCCTTCATTGAGAAAACTATGTCAAAAGGATGTAAATGCGGGATTTGTGTTTGGTTCTTTCATTTCTATTTCAAGAAGGTACCTATATAGCCGTTCAAGAACACCAGATAAAGTATTTATTGTGAGGTCCTTCTCCCGACAGTGCACTGCCGCGCTAATGAACCAAAAGTGTGTCTTCAATTTGCTTTGCTCTGATTAAATGCAAAACGCCTTGTCCTTGTGCTATTAACTTCAAAGGCATTGTTAAAGAGCGCACAATACCAGCCACACTTTAAAGCCTTTATTTAGAATGCAACCAAAAACCACTGAAATGAGCTCCACCGCATTTTTATCCCCGATAAAATATACGAGCCCCCCTCCAATCAACACATAAAGCCTCGAAAATTTAGAAGTGTTGACTTGCGGTTGTCTTTTTTGCACGTCGCTTTTGAGACATTCTGCTCTTCAGTCTCTATACGTTCTGTGAATTCATCATTAGCATGCATATGCACGCGAAAATATTCCAAAATAAGGACGATACACCGCACCGCACCACGTGGATCGAGGATGTGTCGATGTCGACGCCACACAACTAGCTCGAGGCGCTTCTGATAGTTGTGGCAATAATAAATGGCTGTTGTTGAAATTTTAATGCCATTCACAAAATGGCTTTGATTTTCACCGTGCGAAAAAGGAGCAGCAGTGTGTGAGCATCTTTGAAGCAAAGTCGTGCAACCTTGGTTCGACTTTGAAGTGCATCTATCAAATATTTACTTTTATTTTCGCCTCTGAATAGGCTACACTCTTTCCACTATATACGTAGGTACTACTGCTAAAACATTACTTGTTTCAATACAACAAGGACTCCACGACTATGATGGGATAAGGTACTCTCCCTGGGATTTAGTGACCGAGACAGTTTACGACAATTTTATGCGCTCTCGCACAACATATCAAAGGGATAATAACAGGGATAAATAAAAACGCACACTCGCCCACCACTCGTGAATAAATCCTCCACACAAAGCCAAAGCCGACTCCCTCCGCATCTTCGCCCATCACGAAGTACCCGATTATGGTTGGGCTTGCTACTTCTTCGTTTTTACTACCAGCTTCTTGTATCTTTTTTTTCTGCTTTCTTTTTATATGTTTAAATGCATCATCCTCCATCGACCACACACAATGTCATTGACAACCACAACATAGATAGAAATGAAGTCGTAAACGTCCTAATGTTCGCATAAGGCACATTTGCGGCAGCAGTAGAGAGAGTATAAATAAAAAAGGTATCCCGAGCAAGCTCGCAAAATGAAAATTATAATAAAATAAATAAGTAAAGAACAACATCAACCGAAATAAAAAAATATAAAAATAAGAGCACATCACATGGCATCAACTAAAAAAAAAAGAAGCTGAAGAAGGTCCATAAATATTTGAAATCTCCATCGCTGAAGGTGTACGCACTATCTTCGTACGGAATTACCCAGGACTTTTCAAAGAACTAAGATACACCCCGCTGAATAGAAGATATATCTACCTACGTATCTCTCGATGAGATGGATTGCTGTTTCTAAGGCTGCAAAATAGCGCATAGCTTCCGACAAGCATCATGTGCTGAGGTTAGGGGAGACAAATGACTAAACATTTCTGGGCTATACAGAGAAGTTGCGCGTTGTGTTCATCGTTGTCGTTGACTTGGTTGTCAATTCCCAAGACATGCCAGTATAGTCAACTAATTTGCACACATATTTTTTACGATTTTTTTATTGTAATGGAAGCGGAAACAGAGCAGTGAATGATTGTTGCTCCTTCGAATGTACAATTTATTTGAACTCATGCCATACTTGAGTATGTACCTATACCTACACACAGAACAAAAGAAAACTTTTCCAAAGAACACACTAAAACATTATCTCTTAGGTAATATCATCGGTGGAACGAAAAAAATAAATAACTTGGCCGATATCAGTAAAAGTTGTGACCGAACTTTGTTGAGTGGATGGATGAACGAAATCATAAACGGGGATATTTCTTTTTGTCTGTTTTTGTTTTTGTATTTTTTATTTTATTTTGCTACCGGAGTTACGGGATTAAAAATGGGGATATTAGATAAATATTTTGCGTTATTACTGACTTGGGGTTCGAACTTTTGTGTGTTTCTTATGCAGAGTAGCGTTCTTCAAAAAGTTCTTCGAAAGGTTAAGGAAAATGTCGTCGTTTCACAAGTTTTATAAATACAAAGAAGATCGTTTCGGTTTGAATTTGAAGTTTGCCTTTATTTGCTGTCATAGTCTCAAAGGGAGCTTTTTTTTCATTTCAATTTATGCGATGTGCAGTGAGACAAATTTGTTCTTTTTTTTATTAAATAATGCTGAAATGAATCGGCGACTTTGATGTTGAATAAAGTTCGAAACTTACTCCGTTGAAGGTCTTGGAAGAATTTTGACCAGGGTAATTTCTCAAAACGGTAGCCTTTCTTTGTACATTTCATGTCATAACTTTTTCCTTTTTCGAATCATGAGAAGAACCGTGTTATTCCGTGGGTAGCATGTCGTTCTTGGTTTGAATCCGAACACAGACAAAAATGGGTATCGCCTTTCGCGAGGAGTTTGAAAGTCCTCCGATAGTAAATTCATTGACATGAAAAGCGCTCTCTCGATTAGATGTAAGGAACCGAAGGTCCCCTTTATTCCCTCACAAGGTAATAGTTGAGAGAAAAACGCTAGGCCTAGGACTCGTAGCTCTGTTGCGCAGCTCTACTTATGGTGGACATGCTAACCTAGTACCAAAATAACTATGTATAAAGCTTTGGAACAATTTTACAATAGCTAGTCATATCATTTCTTTTAAGATTGTGATGTCCTTTTTGTTTTCTAATCGAGCGAGGTTTCGCTCTTCGGAAAAGTCAGGATCCTTGTAAAGAAAAAAGGTGAAAAGATCTTCATGTCCAAAACTCTTTTTTTTTAATAGCTTATAAAGTATAAAATCCACAAACAAACACATGAGGCAGTTTTTCATTAGCTGTATCTGGTCTCTAGCAACTTGCAGTGGGGTTCCTCAACGTAGCATTGATGTTTTGTCAAGCCCAATTTGGGTTTTTTTTAGGTTCAAATCGTTGGAAGATACACTGCTAAAATTTTATTCCTTAATAATGTCTCAACTCGATTAGAAAAAATATCTAGTTGGCCCTTTTGATGGTATGACCAAAGCCTGTGAAATGGTCAAAAACTATATCTTATTAAGAAAGTTGGAGAAAGCTGGTTTTAAAAGATTCAAACTTAACTAATTAATGTCTTACTTCAAAGAGAGTGAAGTTGGATGAAGCGAGGAGTGATGCAAGGTCAATTAAATTGGGCGTTCCTCAAGGTTCTGTATTTGGTCCAACTTTTTTCTTCGCACTGCACTTCTTCGTCTGATTTATTGTAACCTTACCTCCGGTTTATGACTCGATGTACTGTGAGATTCCTTTGCACAAGCTAGTGAGCTCCAATTGAAGGAAAGAAAATAGTGTTGCACAACTGTTGTGCTTGGGTAACCTCTAAAACTAAACCATACCTTGCTAGGAATGGAGGGGACCTACAATTTTCAATCGGTTCCGGAGGCTAATCGAGAAAGAGCTTGTTATGGGAATGAATTTACTGTCGGAGGACTTGCCAATTCCCCGCGAAAGGCGGTATCCATGAAACACATTTTTGCCTATCTGTTAGGATTCGAACCACGAACCTCCCTGTTAAAAAGTAGACATGCTCACCATCATGCCACGGGTACCATACACGGGCAAAGACCAATCGGAAATGTTAGACTCACACT
Organism: Melanostoma mellinum; assembly: GCA_914767635.1. NCBI lineage: Eukaryota > Metazoa > Arthropoda > Insecta > Diptera > Syrphidae > Melanostoma > Melanostoma mellinum. The sequence goes on from OU612058.1 coordinate 218,660,317, forward strand.
AAAAAACTAAGAATCACTCTACTTATCTATTTTTTCTCCTTAAATTTTTTGTTCCTCGTACGTCAGACGTCTCTCCTAGTTTTCGAAAACAGTCCTTTATATATCTCCAAATTGCTTTAAATTTTCATTTTTCTCTCATAAAAAATCTCAAATCACAAAAAAAAACCAAGAAGTGGTGAATCTTACTCTTTTGTCTTTTCTCGACTTTCAAGCTCACTCACACTTTATACAATCAGTCAATCTTGTCTCGAGGTTTTCTGTCACGGCTTTCTAGCGCATGCAGCTTTATGGCTGACAATCACCTCTAGTGTCGAATTCCAGTGAGACATTTCACTTGCACAATTTTCCAATCATAGAAAAATCGGTATACCCCAAGAGGGGATCTTTAGTGTAAGGCAATTAAGTGAAAGAGCAAGAGTGAGCGCAAGGTGCCCGGAGAAGAAAATATGAAAAGGAATGAAGAGAAGCTTCCTATTTTTGCCGATTCCAAACAGCTAAGTCGTCCTTTTTAGGAAGGTATTGATTACGTAACGCGCAGGGTCAGCAGCTCAGCACGTACCTCCTTTGCCTAGAAAAAACAATTTTTTTTTTCTGTGATGAAACCAAATATTGCGTCTTATTCGAAGGTTTCCAGTGAACCATTGCTGGTCTAATTTATCTTGTGGACAAAATTACATAACTTATCTGGTTGTGTTCAGAGCAGGTTGCATACCATGTAAGATACTGATGGATATTTTCTTCGCCGATAATATTAGTTCCACACTTGCCACAACAATCCACATGACTTTTTTGCAATGCACTTTGTAAGTTCCTTGATTACTGATACAGAATCAAGGAACTTCCACGAAAATCGTTACCAATCTTTTGAAGTAATGTGAACAAATAGGAAGCAAAAGAAATCCTTTGAGGAGCCAAGACCTGGAGTCTTTAACTTCGTAACAAATGCGAAACTTATTCTGTATCCAATGTGCAAGCGAGAGCATAAAATATACGCGCGCCAAAAGTTTTGAAATAACCACCAAAGGAAGATGGACAAAGTGCAAGCAAGTTAAGCTTTGCTTAAACTGTTTGAGTCATAAGAACCGGCTTCCATGTTTCTTTCAGCAAGTAAAATTGCCATCATTCCATTTGAACGATGTACTATTCCATACCTGATGACATCAATGAGCCCACTATTTAAATAAAAATTTTAATGGTGTCTCAGTCACAGTTTGTTTTATTCAAATCGAAAGATAGGAAGCACCTCTAGATACACGTGACTTCAAAATTTATACTTCTGTCTTCTCAGACAGTTAAAATATGTTGCAAGCTTTAGTTACGGCCTCTACCTTATCAAACAGCAGCTTAGCGACAGTTAAGCTTTACTTCTCGATGACGACAACGAATAGTCAATAAATAATAATAACCGACCAGCACCCATTCCAGTCGCACTTTACTTGGTTTTGTGACATTAACGAGTCTCATCACTTGAATGCTTTTGCTTTGATTACCGTCGACGCGTAGCTTAGATATTGTTGCAGCAGCCACTATCGGCTTTTGTTTAAACGTACGTCTAGTCATCACAAATTAATAAAAAAGAAAAAAAACTATTGTATAGCGCTAATTACGCATTTGTTTTCATTTGTCACGAACGACTAATACACAGCGCCAGAGCCAGACATGATTTTGAACCAAACGATTTCCACATTTACACCCCAACTATATGAATACTTAGGTTCAATTGACTTTCGGCTGTCAACTTTATTTGATGACTCAATTATTCATCAACTTCATGGCACCCTACCCATGAAAATCATAAGTCACATTAGTAGCGAAAACTAAACAGACGAACCGAGTAGGTGGTGATTCAGACCTCAAAATGTATCTAGACACGGTTTTCCCAAGCTTTAGCTCATGGGGCATTGTTAGTATGAGAGCCGATGTAAGAGCGACCAGTTGTATTTTGTTCAGTTTTTAAAAATCACTCGAAGAAGAAAATGGCAAAAACTACGCTGCTCCTACTTCTAGTGACAACAACCGTGTGTTCGGTAAGACTTGACATTTGACGATGATTCCTTAAAAAATAAAACACAAGTTTCAGGAAGGCCTTGAATTCAGCGAAGAAGAAGGCGACGACATAGATCCATCGCACGAAATACCAGTCTACAAAGATACCATTGCACATGCAAATTCAAATCAGGACAGTATTGAAGGACTGAAGGACATGTGGGAGGAGATCCCCGAACGACCAATCGCACCACCACCCGTTAGCACGAGTAACGACAAACAAATTGTTGTCCCCAAGTAGAAGTAGTAAAAGAAGAATCAATAAAACTAACAGCACCCATTTGACGCATTTCCTTTATTGCGATTAATATCTTCCGCATTCCTCCGCACATTTATTGGTATTTGAGGGGAATTTTCCACCCGAAGGGATCCGCAATGGCTGGTAGGTAGTTGGTTGGTAGTTGTTACTCGTATAAGTGCCGGAAACGTTTTGCCGTAGGGCCGTTTAACCGCACCTATGCATTATACATTCATTTGTCCTGTCGTCTGCCGAATTGCTACTGCTCCGGCGGCATCGGCATCGGAATCGGCATCCCCTTCTGACCGGGGCAAAAACTATATCCACATAAAGTAATCTTCTCACTATACGACGACTTTTACCCAGCACCAGGACAATTTATGTCCTTTTTCGGTTTATTAGCTAAAAAAGATGAAACATTTAGATACTTGAATATGCTGCTACGGCCAATGTCCTGTCCTGGCCTGTCCTCTACTACCACCAACCAAGTACCAAGTACCAAGTAGGAAAAAGGGTCGGTCGGTTTTCGTCGTTGGTTTTGGTTGGTTTAAGGTTGTCCCCTCTATTTTTGCGACGTCTGATAGTTAATTTCCATCGAAAGGATAATAATGTGAAATATTTTGCGCAAATGAATGCCCTTCGTTGGCCGGGTTGCCATACTATGCCATACCCCTACTATTTATTCCATGGTGCGGAATGGACGCTGCTGCTGCTGCCGCCGCCGACGCGCCGCACCCCTATCCGATGACTATTGTCTTCTCTCTTAGAAATTTAATTGAAATAAAACAATTTTGGAGATAATTTCTTTGAATTGTATACTCACACGCGCTCACAAACACTCATACAGATGGAGACCCAGCCAGCGCAGCGCCTAGAAATATATATGGGGAATTTTGTACACATTTCTGATGGACTGAAAGGAAATAAAAAAATGTTCAATATTTTACCATGTGTCCCTTTTTCGGCCGGATGTGGGGAACTTTACTATGGACTCATACACGTCTATAGATGGGTACTTCGTACTACAACAATGTACGACGACGATTCGAAATATTTGTGTGCCCTTTGGATTAGTTAGTATGGCAAAAGAACAAAAGTTGATGGTAATTTTTGCTTTTGGTTAATTGGATCCATTGTGGGTTTGTATCCGAATTTTATTTGTAATAGGACTTTACGCCGTTATGAGTTTACTTTGTTCTATAAATTAAGCCCGAACGGGCGGTTCAGACAAAAATTAACTTGAAAAATGTGATTATTCCCATTCCTGTTTATATATCTAATTTATTTTATGATAAGCTTGCGAAACCATCGACCGGTACGAACGTATAGGCTGCGACAAAGACAAAAGACAAAAGACGAGTATTTTAATTAGATCTGTTATGTCATATGCTAATTTGTTTCATTCAAAGAAATATATGTACAAATAGTAAATCTGAAGTAGTAACTCGTATTATGTTTTTACAAAGGCTGGAATTGAAAAAACCCTATAATACACAAATTTTAAAGTAAAAACTGTTATTTTACGCGATTTTCTATGAATATACGATCTTAATTGATATGAGAAAAATTGGAAGAAGAAGTATCAATATGATTTAAGTACAATTGCAGAATTTACAAGCTTCACTTTTATAATATCAAAATCGTTGACTAATCGTCCTGAAAATTGAAACGACAATGTTGACAATGACTTTCATCTTCTGAGAAAGTAAAAAAGACTAAAAAAAACTATTAGAAAAGAACAAAAAGAAAACAGAGATCAAAATGTGTCAACCCAAAGCCTAAATCTTACAACACTTTTAATAATCTAGAAGACAATAAAATGTGTACAGCTGGTAAGGTATTTGATATGGTAAACAACGGAATCTTATTATCTAAACTGGAAAATTATGATATGAGAAGTTTTATGAATAACTGGTTCAGATCCTACTTTGAAAATAGATCACTACGTGTAAAAATTAATAATATAGTGACTTCAAATTTCTTAATACAGGAGCACCACAAGGCTCAGTACTTGGTCCAATACTCTTCTTAATGTATATTAACTCTTTGTTTATTAAATTATCGTTCAAGTCTAAAATTACGGCCTTTGCAGATGATGTTGGTTGTGCGTTTGGTGCTGATAACCCCCTTGATCTTGTGACTGATATTAATTGGGATTTGAATCTCTTTAGGTCGTGGTTCGCTGAACATAAGTTAGTCATTAGCTCTAAGACTAAAATTATGTTTTTTAGTCTTTCTCCGAACCAGATATCTTTTTCTATGTACCAGTGTGCAAGAAATATAAACTTAAAAGTTGCTTTTGTACTTCTGGGTCGAGTGCTATCACTTGAACGTTGACCTAATCTGTAATGAGTTTTGTTTCCAAATTGAAAAAGTGGATGTTTTTCAGCTTCTGGGTCTCTTAATCTACTCAAAGATGACTTTTAACAATCAAACCGAGAGTCTAAAAAAAATTTTCGTTCTGCACTGTGGCACTTCTTCTTTCTACATAAAGTTTGCTCCAATGGTCTTCTTAAAAAAATTTATTATGGAATTTTCCATTCCAAATTGCATGTCGGGGTGAAACGCACTTTAACAAAGTAAAACCTATTTTAACTTTGCAATATGTGATTGGGATAATGAGCAGGAAGCGAAGACTGCATCATAGTCTTCCATTATTTGTAAGATTGAAAATTTTTCCAGCCAACACTACTCGACTCGCTGCTGTCCATGAGCAGTAGAATCCAAGGCAATCGATTACCCGTCGCTCAGAAGAACTCGTGTTTGGCAGACCACAACTTTGCAAATTTTGTGTCGTGACTTGGAAAATCCATTTAAATTTAACTAACCATGTCATCGACCAAATTCAGCTTGATTTCGGAACCAGAGTAAGGTGTCCCAGATTTTTGAGGTTCTTATTAAATGCTGCATTGATTCTATTTCATCATAAAATTGTATTTGATTATAAAAAACTGAGTCCGAGGTCATTGAGAGAAAACGTTAAACTATCAGAAGGCGCACTAAAAAATAAAATAAAAAATATTTTTGTACATTAATATGTACCAGTTAGGTTTCTGACAGTTTAAAGTTTTTTTTTTTTTTTTAATAACCTCAAACTTAGTTCTTTTTATAAATAATTACTATTTTCCGATGAAATAGAACCAAAGCAGAAGTCACAAGTCAGAATAATAAATTCAGCAAAATCCAAATAAAGCTTAACTTAATCGGGTTCTTTTCCATTTTACAGCCTTTTTTGTTCTTTAAGCGGAGTAGTGTTCTGTGACTTGGAATTCTAAAACGAAGAAACTCTTACTAGAAATTGAAAATACTAAATTTTTTGAAATTTGATCTAAAAAATTCAGAATAAATGATATAAAGTTGCGTTTTATGGCTACTTAACTATTCCATAACTAGGCTATCAATGGATTTCAACACTTAACATGACTAAATATTGATGGTCATCAACGCTATGGGACGATGGGTTTTTGAAAGAACTTTGCAGGGAAATCGCGGAAGACCTCGTCTTAGGTGGGCATTCAAGTCGAAGAAGACAAAATTGGAGAGTGAATTTTAGTAATAACTTGTAGAAATAGCCTATTTTGTTTAGATTCTTACACTGGTAATTAACGCGACGGCCAGTACAAGGAGAGAAGAATGGAAGAACATCAAAGCTTCAAAAGGAAATAGAAGCAGCGCTTGTTTGATGACATTTTAATATGGTAGAAAGCGGATGAGGAAACTCTTGGTTGTTTAGAAATAAAAGTTTCCCGAATGATCTTTGGTCCCGTTTGTGAAGTGAATATGTGAATAAGAAGTTTCAACAACGAATAATAACCTTTCTTTGGGGAGCAAAAAAGTTGATAGACGAATACAATCCCGAAAAGCCAAAATCCCGAAAAGACATAATCCCCAAAACGGACTTTTCACGAAAATCCATGATCCCGAATGGAATGGTAAAAAATAAAATTTTAAACCAAACTTATAATTTAAGTGGAGTATTTATTCCTCAATTATTATATTTGAATAAAAAAAAAAAGAAACAGCGAATTCAGCAAATATTTATAACAAAAATAGACAAAAATCAAATTAATCGTATGTTGTAAGCATACGAGGAAATTTCCGTGAGACCGCTTAAATAATTTTTCAATTGTGTTCTTCACTTTGATTTGCTCTTCTCCCAGATCAAACTTAAACAAAAAAAAACATATTAATATATCCCGAAAGGTTTTCTCGAAAAACGATACGAACTGAAAAATTTGCGCAAATTTTTCATTTCATATGGTTTTTCGGGAAAACCTTTCGGGACGTCTATTTTTCTTTAGTAAGATATAATAAAAACAACTTTTCGGGATTTTGAGTTTTCGGGATTATTGATTTTCGAAAGTCTGGGTTTTCGGAAAAAGTCGGTTTCGGGATTATGTCTTATGGGATTTTATGACCCCGACACAAAAAAGATGTGTGAGCTTTATATGTGCTTCGTCATACGAAAAAATCGAGTTTAATGGAGTTTTCAATGCCATATAATCCCAATTTAAATACAGTTGTAAAAAAATTATTTGTTCTAAAAAGAAAGATAGGTCTCTACCATCAGTATTGACAGAGAAATCGAATTTAACATAGATCAGGGTACACCAAAGTTAGCCTTATTTTAAATCTACGAAAGGTGATGTCAAAGTGGAGAAGTGAACTTTACCGTTGTACAATTTTTTTCTTAAAGTATGAGCAAGAATCTAATCCTAAAGAATGTATCACGAATTACGGGACAATCTGTATATATATATATGTAGGATTTCTGGAATAAGAAGCGACAAAAGCTCAGGACTGATAGGTTGGATAAATACAGGAAAAAATCGTATGGGTCCCATCCCCCTCTATACCAATAAAAACAAAATTGACTTAAATAAAAATTATTTCAAATTGAGTAAATTTGAATAATCACGTCTCAAAGACCACAAGCCCCCAAAAGAGAATATTTAGGAAAAAAGTGCCTTGAATTTCTTAAGCAAAAAAATCACGTTTAGTTTTTTGCTTTTGACTTGAGAATAACAAAAATATTTACTACTAGGTGTGCCAGCGACTTCGTCCGTAACTTTTTTATTTATCAACCGATTGACATGAAATAAAAAACGAAATGTTAGGTGAAGCTTACCACAATACATTACTGAAAACCCCATCTAGATAGGATAAGCCGTTTCTGAGATTAGCGTGCACAAACAAACAAACGGTTACGTTTTTATTATGTGTATTGATATTGATTGATTGATTGATGACTAAAGAAATGAGCCCTCATTCAGGGAAAATTTTGAAAAATTTCATTTGAAGAGAAAAAATTTGGTTTTTAGTTCATTGAACAACTGCAGCAGCATCTTTTTAGTCTTGCATACAGCTTTGATGATTGATGCTTTAACTCAAGCTATCTAATTTTGACCATTTTTGAGGTAACATTTTGAGTCTATTTTCTATTGGGAGAAAGACTGAGAATTCTGAAATACCCTGTGGATATTTTTCCTAAAAATTCACAAAATATACAGCTTTGGAAATTCCCTTCAAGCTTAGAAAATAATTATTACAATAACATTATTTGCTTACGGGCTATGATTTTTACAACCAAATAAGTGATAATGCGCCACTGTACGACGGCGACGCGACGATGCAAATATGTTTTAGTTTTACAAAACGTCTCTGCCTAGTTTCAACCACTTTCATAGTGGCTTTTGATAATTTCGAAGCTTTGTTGAAGAAGTATTTTTGTTAATTACGAAGTTTTCTCTTGTCAAATTTCAAATAATTAAAACTTCGAAAGTGAAAGCTACCGAAATGGCGGGATATTCAAAACAACATTTCTTTTGGGAAAACCCTTTACATACCTTTTTTTATGTGAATATCTTAAACCAATGCATAAGATGATAATTCCATATTTCAGTTTAGTTCCCAGGAAGTTATTTTTGTGAATAATTTGGAATTTTATTCTATTCTTGACGAATGTACGTAGTAAAAGGCATTTCAATATTCCCACAAGGATAATAGAAACCCATTCGACAGTCCATATATTTTATAAGTTGGAAATTTTGACTTCATTGACTTTTACACAAAGGAATAATTACAACTTACTATGGGATATCGATTATACAAAAGAGCAACAACCAGAAGCCAAAGGGCCGAATTGAAATTTGTTTTTTAAAAACGCAGAGATGAATTTTAAAAACTGCAATGCAAATCTAGTTTCAAGTGTTTAAAACCAAATACGCCATGCCGAAGGTCTCTTGGGTCTGTGCTAAATCGTTGATTTTCACCGCGCTTCAAAAAGCAAATGCCTTTGATTGTATTTGATAATAAAACCCATCAAAGTAAATTGAAATGGAAATAACTTTCAAATTCTTTGAGCACACCACTCATACTACGCCCAAGAGTCTTTTCTCAAAACAACGATTGAAAAAAAGAACTAAGTTTACCTACCGTCTCTTCTTGTCGATTTTTGAAAAGTTCTGCCATTGTCAGAGGTTTTATCGCAGAACATTTCGCTATGGGAATATGTGCCCTTTGCGCCTTACATGCAAACACTCTCTCAACGCACATTTTCATTCGAAAACTTTGCAATCTCTATTATCTCAACAAATAATTTTCAATTAGCTAGATTTGAATTAATTAACTTGCAAGAAGAAGAACCTGTGTATAGTGAGTGTTCTTGGGGGCGACAATTCACATATAGCCGTCGCGTCGTTCTGATATTTTTGCAATATTTACTTAGTCTCTGAGAGCAGAAGCAGATTGTCACTAATGTCAAATAATACGTACACCTGTACAACATAAGTTTCTCCTGGAACTGCAGATTTATGTGTAAGAGACGAGTAGGTACCTACAAATACATAGTATTTGTTCTTCTTAGGAGGATAAAAATGTTTTCAGCTTATCTTTGGAATCGTTAATGTATTTTCCATAGACATGCCTCCTACCACCAGGTGCATCGCCACTTAATTCTCCATTTTAATCCTTTGGTTAACTTTTAATATTATCCAAGATGGATGGATGGATGGGATGGGTTGTGGCGGGCACGTTTATATTCAAAAAGCAATTCACTTTGAAGTTGGCTTAGCACTTATCTTTTGAGAAGAAGACTCTTGTGAGTGTGTGTTTGAGTTCTACATAGATAATCCATGAGTTTCGGAATCTTTGGATTCCTTTGATTTATTCTTTTCCCCAATAAGTCGATCCTGGTCGTGGATACGAATCCATACCGTGGGATTCTTTTGTCCTTTCTTCAACTTTTTTTTTCTATACATACTTCCTTTCTGTAGATTCTTTTTTTTCTCATTTCTTCTGCTTCAAAGGTAGTGGCGTCAGTTTTCTTTTGCCTTATCCCGCGCGATTTGAGAAAGAGAAAAATGAAAATAATAAAAAAAGAAAATCTGTAAAAAAACGGTAGAAAGAACTCAAAACTGATGATAATATGATCCTTATTGTTGAACAAACGAAGATTATTTCCTTCTTTTTTTTAAGAATATTTTTTTTATTTGTTTCGAAGAATAAAACAGGAAATCCTTATTGAAAAATTTCGCTTTGGAGATAATCGTTGGTAAGAAAATCTAACAATAGAAATTGGGTGGGGGTTGGGGATGGTGGTTTCTTGAGTTTGCCTAATGCATCTATCGTTAAGTATTCAAGGGATCTGCCTCTGCAAGTAAACAAGTCGTATCAGACTGTCATTTGGCTGCCTGTTTGCTTAAGACTTTATTTGAATCCTTTGGAGGGAAAAAGCTTGGGTATGAGAAGCTAGGATATAAAGAACGTGGCAATGGGGGCAATTTGAAGAGAGATGTTTTTTCTTTTGTTAAAACGAATGCAAATATTGTTAATTTTTTTTTCTGCTTTTGTTTAATTTAGTGGGTGTAAATTATTGTGAGTTGAAACTGTTTGCTCATTACAAGTCATTTAAGCTATGAGTTTTGTACTGGTTACTGTTTCCTAACCAAAAGCTTCTTCTTGTAGATGAATCTGAAATTATAGTTTCAGATATAGTTTATGTGTTAGATCGTTTCTCTTCCTCTTTATATTTGACTGCAGTTTCTATATAAACTTTCATGGGTGCTGGGGCACAGGGACATACCAGGCAACTGTATGGCAGATAAACTAGCCAAAAAGGGCACGACCACTTCCCTACGCTCAGAATGGAACAACATAGGTGTACCTATCGCTACATGTAAACTCCTCCTAAGACAAGACGCTTCGAGGATAACAAACACTGCCTTGCAACCAAAAAAGTTTGGCCGTGTGTAGACTCAAAGTGATTGAAAAGTTTGTTAGCCCTGAACCGCCTGTATCTAGGTTCTACCATAGGTGTCCTAACGGGGCACTGTCTAATAGGAAGACACGCCAAAAGACTTGGTGTGTTTTCCGATGATTTCTGCAGAAGCTGCATGGACGAAGAAGAGGAAGAAACCGTCCAACACCTTCTTTGCTCATGCCCCTTCATAGGAGGTAAACTCATTTCGGTGAATTCTTCTTCGATGATACTAGCGACTTAACTTACAAACACCCTAAAAGTCTTTCGAAATACATTAAAAGTTCCGCGTGGTTTGACTAGCGAGTGATTTACGGGCTAGTCCCGTAATGGAAGATAAATGGGTGGTCAACTCCTTAATCTTACATCGGGGTTGTGAAATCAGTAGGTGATTAACTTGCTGATCTCTGTGGTATCACAATAGGCCCTTGCGGCCTAAGTGTGTCAAGCAATGTACTCATTGACTGACATCCACTTCCAACTAACCTAACCTTGTATTTAACCCACTGAGCTCTATTTAGGGGACGTTCAATTTGTCGCCAGCTCCGATCGGCTTAGTTAGAAGCGCATTACAGTGCAACTACTCTCTGAAGACTAATTCAACAGTGGAAAAATCTAGAATGCTGCTGGGAATCGAATATTGAAATTCCACGTAGCTGGTATACTCACTTACCTACTAGCATGCCACAGCAGAAGCGCCCAACTTCAAGCAGAGGGAACGGAAGGAATTTAGTGGGAACTGGAAGAGTTTTTTGCCCCGGCTGCAGATGCAAACCATGCTATTCAAGAAATACGACATGACAACTTTAATAAAGGAGCAACAATCTTCTAAACAGCCGCTTCAAGAAGGTGAAATGTGCAGGTGATTCGTTCGCTAAAGTTTATTAAGAATCCTCAAGTACAACTTCATCGGGATGAGCACAAAATTTGGAACAGATGGCGACAGTATTGCGATGGCGTTTTGAAGGAACAGTTTCCTCGAGAGCACTTTTCAGAAGCTGTACATAGCTTAGCAGAAATATCAGACATCATATACAGTCCAAGAAGTTAGAGGGGCAGAGAAAAATCTTAAAAAGGGACAAGATACCATATAAATGTGAAAACGGATGTGAGATATTGGGCTTAGATGGCCTACGATTTTCATCTCCAAGCTCATAAAAGGGTAAAGACTGTCTAAGCAATGGAGGCAAAGGTGCGATCGACCAATGTAAGGAAGGAAAGGAGATACACAAAGTTCCGATAGCTACTGCTCGATCGAGCTCATTTTTCACATTTTGAAGATTGTTGAGGCGGTATTGGGTAGCCGACTGAGGAAAGTACCAATGCGGGCTTGTCGACAACAAATGCAGTCAAAAGTATAAGGATCCTAATGGAAAATCACAGCGATTTCTTAGAAGATTTGGGTGCTTCACAGGTTGACAAATGTTGAAAAAGCGTTCGATGTAGAACCATGAGGTCTAATAAGGACGATGAGTTTCAGAAGCCAATAAACGGATTTGTAAGCAGAAGCGGTGACGAAAATACGATGTGCAGATGAAGTTACAAAATCATTTCAGGTCACAGTAGGCGTACATCGAGGAAGCGTTCTGAGGCCTCTACTCTTTACTTCAGTCCTTCAGTGACTGCTAGAAAATAAAGTACAGAACTTCAAAGTAGTAACGATGGAGCCATCAGAAGCGAGGATCCTTCATCATAGCAAGACGTGTGGGTAAGATTCTTAGAAAGTAGTACGTACCATATTAGTCTAAAAAAGTCTGAGTACTTGTATTGCCCATTTCTGATGCAGATATGCTTATTGCTTATTCCTGACACTTATGGAATGTTCTGCCAAAGGGTGAAAAGCTTAAATATCTGGGATCGATGATAAATCGTTAAGCTACTTTGATGACTACATAAATAATAGAGAATGGTAGGGTATATGAAATGGCGAGAAAACTGCACCATCTTTTGTGTAAGATAAAAGCCCGCTTAGCTGAAGGGAAGGCTCCACACCGCGGTTGTTGTCACACACGGTTCACAATGCTGAACAATGTATCAAAAGTATGAGATTAAGTTGAGAGTAGCTGAGATGAAGATGGTTCGTATGACAGCAGCAGTTGCAAAGTTTTGTTTGAAGTTTCAAGATCTGTGTGAAGCTTCACGTCAAAAATATCATCTCAGTAGGTATATAATACTCAAAGAATAGAACGGGAAAACCCCGCCAAAACATTCCTGGTACAGATAAATGCAACGAAACTTGCATTAGGTCTCAGAAAAAGAATAATCCAAAACCGGAAAGTTTGCCAGCGCATTCAGAGGTCAACGTGGTATACTCCACGAACGGATCACGTGCTTGAAGCATTTAAGTTAAACAGCTTTAATGTTTTCGAAATCACTATGCTCGTAACGTCAAAAAGGAAGGAGAAGAAGTGGTATCTTCTTAAAGTATGGCTATGCAGCGCTCTAAAAGGAGTTCAAGAGAGCTTCAAGAGGAATTCAAGAGGAATTTAAGAAGATTTAGAGAGGAGCTTAAGAGGACTTTCAGTCCAATGCTTTTCCTCTTATATTGAAATTGCAGCATTGAAGAAAATGAATTGTTGTAATGAAAGCTTATGCCAATACAGAGCAAGCCCTAGCTAAACTAGCGCCGGCGCCGTGCAGAAGAGTTTCAAAAAGCTCTCTTTTTCGGGTCTAACCCTTTTCCAGGGTTTATGAGATTTTTCTTTTACCGTTATTTTCAGCTTTTATTTGAGTTTGCAACATTGCAAGTAGTTTGAGCTGATGTGCGAAAAATAATTCAGCTCAGATGTAATGAATGTTGTTATGAGATTACTCGATCAAGTTCTTCGTTTGACAGTCGAATACGCCTTATTCGAAGTTCGCGCAAGACAAACTTCATTTTTCTTAAGGCTGTTGGCTTCGTTTTTTTACTATAACTAGAAATTCCTCCGAACTTGGTACGCTGAACCAAAGCACCCTCCGAACTTGGCGCTCTATGCATTGGCATATCTAAGGATCGGCCCAGCTCTGTTTCAGTATAGATCACCGATAGTTGGTTTCGATTCAAATAAAATTTGTTTGAGAAGCATGAAATTGTCTACAAATCCACAACGAATTGGAGACCTGTAGAAGTATAATCCTATCAAAAGGCTTTAACGATGGAGAATTCAAGCGTTTGAAGGACCCCTTTGAAGTATTCCCGTATCGCAAAGACATAAGACGGAGTTATGAAAGAAAGGCTACTTCTATACGTACAATAGTAAAAAGAAGACAATACTCTTGGCCCTGGAATCAATTTACTGCACAAGTGAACCATAAAAATTGCGTCTCATTATTTCAAACAAAATTAAATGAGTCCTCTTCCAACATACGAGTAGTATTTTCTTTCTAATTAAGGACACTACTGCATTGCAGAATATGCATTCTTTCAAAAAATAAAAGAAGAAATTCTGCTGATTCAAATTAGTTTTTTTCGAAAGTAAAGAATCTCGCCACATAAAAAATAAAAAATAATAATCCAGCAAACAAGAACAGCCATGAGAGAGGGAGAGAGAGAAACCAAAGAATAAGAATATGTTTCATTTATCCTTGCACATGTTACAACAATTCATCAAAATTCCTATGCAATTACAAATAATTAAACATTCATCTGAGGACAATGCCGCGGTGGTGGGCATGGTGGTAGGGAATGATGGTGATGTGATGATGGTGGTGTATAGCAGGGGATGTGGAGGAGGGTAGCCAAGGTATGGGATAGTAGTGGGTGGATATGGTGAAACGTGAAACACTCACATTACTATGCTGCTATGCGACAATTTCTTCTTCTTCGCTTCATAGCTCCTCACCGCTTGCTTCTTTTAGCAAAACGCAAAAAAAAAACAAACAAAAAAAAACAAACACAAACAGTGGTAGTTAGCGCAGAGCAAATGCGCGAAATTATAAAACCAAACACAGAAGATGATGAAGAGCAGCGTATAGAAGAAAAAGAAAAGGATTTTTCTGCAATTGTGCATGTAACAATTTCACTTACGGCGAATTATTTACAATTCAAAGGACCTCACAATATGCAGAACGATTTTTTGTGTTTTTCTTGTTTTAATTCGTGTGATGGTATAGGTGCATCAGTCACCAGTCAGGTGGGTACTGGGTACCTACCTATTGCAATTGCAATGTATTTAAAGCTAAGTATGCACAAAAGACTTGTAGGTTCCTATATACCTACCTATGCGAGTACATGGATATGTGTTACATTATTTCATTCGCTTGTAACCGTGTTGACGAGAGGGTAAAAAACTTAAGAGTTAACACTTTGGCTCATGGAGAAAAATTAGGATAACAACTCGAAAACTCTTCCTTTGATGAACGACCTGCTACTGTCAAGAGTACATACACACACACACATAGAAGGCAGTTGCAGCAATTCAGTAGGACAAAATAATTCAAACTATTATACAACATAAACAACAACAGCAAAAAAAAAGTGGAAAAAAACAACGAAGGGTAAAAAAAGATATTCAATTGTTTTATAAATAAAACATTCATTGCTGATGTTCGCCAGTTGAGATGTAGAGAAGTACAATATTGCCAGCAGCCGAGCGCAATCCTTGCAAAAATTGTACATATTTGCTGGTGCTGCAACTGCTTTGCATGCTTTTTGTGCCTGCTCGGCGAGCCCGTTTGGGTATCTTTTTTACAAGGTGTAGGCACCTTACCTACTAAAATTCTACCTACACAAGTTGGGATGAGGACTCATATGTGGGCTACGACGACGACGACGACGACGATTCCAAAGTGCCTTGCCTTGCATTATTACTATTTTCATCATCATCAGCGTCCACATTGAGCATAGGCGCGTTCACCGTTCATACCTCTCTCAGTGTATTGAATCTTTGCATTGCAGGACTTTTGTAATTTTTGTTCTTCTTCATCTTTTACTGCTTCCATTTTGTGTGGATATTTGTACAATGACAACAGAGTAATCGCCTAGTTTGGTCCACCCCACCCATCAGCCCCTGCCGGTCTTCGTCGTCGTCGAGTTGTCGGTCGTCCGTCTGTAAGGCAGCCGTATCCATCAGTACCTACACTACAATCCGCATATTGCCTTCATTTCTTGGGAACATAGAGCATCATCTACCCGTCCTTCTTTATGCCTTCCAAATCCCAACCCACCAACAGATTTGGAGATAGGCGAATATCATAGGTGCCATAGGTGTGGTGTGGCAAATAAAGATGGGTACGGAGAAGGATATGGAGATGGAGATGGAGCGGAGCCAAGCAGTAAAAATATAAATGAGACTTGTATGGTATTTATTTTTTTGATTTTCTCCTACATATTCATAAGTGTGTGGGGGCCTAGCAACCCCATACCTTTCACTGAAAACACAAGGGTGAATACTTATTAAGAAAAAGGACACACTTGCAATGATGGAAAAGGATGCTACAATAATAACAGGAAAAATTGCAAAAAAAAGAAGAAATCTGCGTGCTTTCGCTTGACTATATTTCCATTAAATTTATTTCTCGTAGTGTGGATGCATGCCTGTTCGTCCTTCTTCTGTTTTTTTTTTCATATACTCTTTTCTCATAGTTATGGATTGAAATGAATAACTACAGAACACTCGTAGCTTCATCGGTGTAACGATGGCGGCGGTGCAGCGGAGGAATATGAGATGGTAAGGCTTTGTGATATGGGTTCTGCCACACGTCCATTTTTAGCTTCCTGTTTGCTACTGGAAACAGGACAACTAGGCCCTAGAATTCTTGCTGACACAAACTGCAGAGGTAAAAGGTGAACAATAAAGTAAAGTGAACTGGAGGATGTGAGGAATTATTAAGAATTATTATTTGATTTTGAAGAGCTCTTGTGATCGTAGAAGGCGGTTGATCTTTATCTTTATATGTTCGTTATACATTTTTGATACCCCGTAACTGGCGGATCAGTTGCTGACGTAATTAATGTGTCTCAGTTGTTTTATTTATCTTAATACGTTCTATCTTTGGAATCGCAATAACAACAAATAGTTCTTCATTGTTGCCAAGCAATCCCCGATGGAACTTATCACTTTTTTATGCTTTTCCGACACCTGCCCTGGCACTTTTTTTGACGACCGTGCGTTCTCTTAAGGCCTTGGTATTTGCGATCAAAAGCAAAGCAACTTCTTACATTTGGCTAGCTTTAAATGACTTTCAGAAAAACAATAACTGACACACTTAGGGTAAAGCCGGGGGATATGGCACCCATTGTCGTTTTTCGTTTTTACTAGCAAAATAAACAAGATTTCTTTTTCAAGGAAAAACAAACTAATTTTAAAACTTAATCATAAATACTACATGGAAACATCAATCATTTCTTACTTTTTTGGCAAAAATAAAAAACTGATTGACAAATGAAATGGCACCTGCTCGAGGGTCATTTTGTCTCTTCGCTCTTACAGATTACAAGCTGGTTTTTGGGACTGTTCCTTTCAAGAAGCTTTCTTAATGTAGAGATTTGAATCACAAAATGCTTTGCTGCAGCTTTTCGACATTTTAATGTCACCCACATTATCGGATTGAGGATGTTTAACTCACAGTTAAGCTTGAATTCGTTGTGCCTGGTTTACTGAATTTTTTTATACTGTTGCCATTTCTTAAAGAAAGTGATAAGAAAAATTTTCAGTTCAAAAATAAATGTGTTCAAAAGTAGAAGCTGTGAAATGCGCTTCCAAAATTTCTGTGAACCGAAGTGGTGCAAAGTTAAACAAATACAGCAAATGTCATTCGCACGTTTTTTCAAGCTTTGCTTCATGTTTCTTACATAAGTCGCTTCTTCACTTTGTGCAGAGTATGTCTGTTCTGAGAAAGTTTTATCGCCACTCCTGAACAGATGAACGATTGTGAAGTTCTGTGCAGAAATTAGGGGGACGGATATATTCTTTTTGTACTTGAAGTATTTGATATGGAACTTGTTTTCTTCCAAAAAAAATTCGTCCTGTGTGCACAGGCTCAATATACCACGCAAATGGGACAAAGACCCCACAAAAGCTAGTGCAATATTTTTGAAATTTTCGACACGTTTCACTTTTTGCGTCCTTGTGCCATACTTCTTCCCCTTCCATTTTCCGGCGTTGTAAGCCTCATGATCTCGAAGAGATAAAATCTTCTTCACTTAAATGTTTCACAGTAGTGATCCTCTCCTAGGGTACGCCACGTTGACCTCAGATCTGTTCCTTATTTGATTAGCTTTAGATCTAGAATCGATCCACAGGAAAATTAAATACATAATCTATTATTACAATTACCACAGTTTTTACCAACTACAAAATTCATTCATATTCAAGGAAAGGACTTAATTTCAACAAAAATGTCGACTTTTTGCTTTGAAATACCAAGCTATGTGGAGCCCTCTTTGGCACTCCCCTGAGATGTCTATTGTTCCTCTGACCAGGTCAGAAAGATTCACACGAATCGATCGAATCCGTTTAACATCAGATTTGGACAGCGAAGTAACTTTACTGATCTACATTCCGTTCAATCTAGAAGAGATGAACCAAATCCACCACTCCAAGGACTTGGACATATAACAGGTTCGTTCGTTTAACTTTACCTAGGGTTGACACAAATTTCCTTGACAACCCAATGAGTCGTCAAAAAATCTTGGGTTTTCAGTTGTCAAAAAAGGCTAAACCACAAAATGACCACAAATCCCTGTAGTTTGAAGAAAAATACATGCTATTTGACAGCCCTGTTCATTATATGTACTCGCCCATCGAAAATCATGTACTCGTACATCTACTTCAGGGAGAGCTGAGGTAGTTGAGGGAAAACTCTCAGTTTGACATTCACGGCGAGTTTATATTTTTCAAAAACGCTTTGTTGCGACGAGAGAGTAACAATTTGAAATAGCATAAATTTTAAGCCACCATACTTAGCTCAAATTGAAAGAGCTTCCTGAGAACGTGTAATACAACAACCAGCTGAATAAAATTTGCGATCACGTTTTAGTGCCGGTGCCATATATCACGAAGTTTCTGTGTTACATATTTGTATTTGTATTCAATATATAAATATTTGTTTTTAAATAATAAAATAAATAAAATAAATAAATACGAATACAAACATAAATACACACAGTTTTTCGTTCTTTTTTCTGTTTAAAGCAAAGATACGATCCACGGTGGAGTATCCAGAACGAAAGAAGCTTGAAATCTGCTGAGACGATTACTATTTTTTATCCAGGTGGAGAGCCTTCCATACAGAATCATAGCGAAAATTTTCCTCAATAAGTTGACAAAAGATATTCCTCTACAATTTGTAGCTAGGCTCACATCGCCTTATTTGAAAATTGGGAATATGACATCTTTTGTGAAATTAGGGCACACATGCGTTGTCGTACAGCAGGTTGAAAAAGTCGACGATTTAGTTCTTGAGTTGCATAGCTGACTTCCTGGAGCTTTGCTATTTTTCGTAAAATTTAATTGTTGTGTTTTGGTTGTTCAAAATGAAACAAAGGATTGAAATTCAATCTTGATTTTACTTTATTATAACTTAAATTTAATGTGAAATTTAGGCTAGTGTCTTAGAACAGTATATTTGAGCGGGAATCAGTAAGTTTTAAAGCATGCAAAAAATGTGATGTCTAATTGACAGCCAACGTCAAAACAGGATTGTCAAAACTCGGGAGGAAATGTACAATGACAATGTTAGCTCAGCCACACGAACCTCCTGATGTGTAAAGCTAAAAGTGTCAAGATATTGTCCTCCGCTGACAACGAAGATGGCAGTCTTGCAGTAAAAGAGCTTAAGAAAATCTTTACTACCTTTCATACATATAGATATCAGAAAGGTCCGATCACAGATTCCTGAGGTACACCTGAGCTAATGCCAACCTCATTGTTAACATAGACATCAAAGGCTCGTTTCAAAAGGAGGATATTATTAAGGGTAGGTAGTAAAATTCAAAGCAACTAATTTATGAACTAAAATCCAATACCAGGCCTGTAGTCTTACGTGAAACAAGACTATGTTCTATTTCTTTTATTATTCTGGCCACACGATCAATTGCACTGTGATGTATCCTGAAGCCAAATAGTTCTTGCGGCAATATGTCAAATTGTTCGACATGTAGTAAAGTTTTATTACTATAATTAATTTTTTAAGCATCTGCAGTACAAGCACTAAATGTATAGTAAACAAAAGACTTCTTCAGAGTTATTTTTTCATTGTCTCCCAACAAAGTAATTCATTAATTTCAAGTCCATTCTCAATTCACGTTTTCAATTGAAATGAAAGATCTTTTATACTTTTCGTGGCTTAGGGTAGATGGATATGGGCTTGAAAATAAAAGATGGTCAAATCTTAAGGGCCGATATTGATTTTTAATAAAACACAAACAATTTAGGAAATTGTTGTCATTTCTTTTTATTATGATAATATTGGTATATAGTTAGTAAAAAATTGGCCAAATGGAATCCGCAACCTCGGCGGGACACCTTCATCCGATGATCAAGGTTTTATAATTGAGGTTATATGCCGTTAATGTGCAGAATTATCTTATCCTTTAGCTCTTGAATTGCTGCTGGCTTATTGATGTACACCATTTCCTTCAAAAAACCCTAATGAAAGCAGACCAACGGGTTCATGTCACATGATCTTGGCGGCCAATTGACATCGCCACCACGTGAGATAACACGGGCATTGAACTTGTCGCGCAGATCAGCCATTGTTTTGTTATTTGTGTGGAAAGTGGTTAGTGGTTTTCTTCGAAAATTGATCATGACATCATTGACTTTCATAATAAGCCGATTGTGTATCATGATTCAAATTGAGTTAGTCTGAAATTGAGAAATGTCAAAAGAATTAAGGAAAAAAAAAATATACTTGAAGTTAAAGTGTGGTTCACATTCAACATCGGCCTTAATGACGTTTTTCCATGGCAAATCTAAGCCTCCCTCTGTATTCTTTGGGTTTCTCTTACATTAGCAAGTTAGATTTAAACAATTTATTCATAACTTACTTATACATACATACTTTCAGTATTCTGTCGAGATGTTCCAAAGCTTTGACACCATATCTCATATGTTTATATAAAGGACCAAGCAATTGGTGTTCTTAACTGCGGCTCTATTTAGTTATAAAAACAACAAAATTTGTTTTCACTTCCAGATATGTTCATCATCCTTGATACTCGAAAATCCTAAATCTCTCGCAGTTCCCCAGTTTTATGTAAACGATGAACAACTAAAGCTGGTTAACCGATTTCACGCAATTCATTTCGTTTGGTCAAACCACTCGATCAAAAAGAAAATGAGCAAAGGTCCTTAAGGCATATCCTTTCCAGACTAGACCCAACTTACAAATATCCGACTATCCCCCCTTTGCAAGGAGGGTTCTAACTAATGCCAAACCATTGACGTTTTCTGAAAAACAATTCCCTTCACCAATTACCACCAAAGACAGACAACACAACAAACAACAATCAATTAAACTTCTCTACCGCACTAAAACTTAACAAGAAAAAAAAAAAAGATTAAAACTCTTTCATCTGTCTCTATTCTCATCCACTGTGTATTATTATTGTTCTTGAAATAGTGTTCCTGATAGGCGATCCAGGATGAGTAGAGAGGTTGTAGACCACCTGCTAAGACAGCAGGGGGACCTTATTAAAATTTTAATTATTCGACAATCGAACGAATACAACTGCCAGGAACTACCCGAAGAATAAAGGATTTCGACAATCCTTTCAACTTGAGCACATTTCCTCCTTAGGCTATGCTGATGCTCAGTGTGTGATTGTAGTTATAGCTGGAGTTGGTATAGAAGCATCACACATGCCACAGTGGAATGGAGAGAAAAACTATTTTCGTTTGATCCTTTCCTCTGACGAGGTGGCATTCGGAACGGACTGAGAAGTGCTTTGCATTATTTGTCCATGGAAACCAAACACACTTTGAATGAGCCCTAGCCCCATATCCCCCCGCCCCCTCCCAACTGAAAACCAAATCAAAGTTAGTGTTTGTGTGTGTGCTTTTGATAAAAGGACAAAATAAATTTTTATTGTTTGCGTTCGAAAATACCCAATCCAAGTGTAATATCAGTGGGAGAGCACAACAAAGTTCAACAAGTGAAATGAGAAACTTTTGACATTTGTTTATTCCTTGCAAGGCTACCATCAAGTCTATACTGCCATCAGGATCTACCTATAGAGTTGTACCACCATCCAACAAGCATCGTGTTTATTGGAGGGAAAGTGAAGCAGTAGATGGTGATGATGATGATGATGGTTCGATGTGGGCTTGTGCGTGGGATGGACAAGTTCTCACAAATGAACACAGTTTTGTGGTTTCTGTTTAATGAAGTTTGTAAACAGGCACAGAAGCCGCATTAACTATTTACAGTTGATTACGACAAGGGCTTTGCAAGCATGTCAACAGTTATGCGTGAGTATATTGGTTTATGTGCTTGTGCAAATGTATTTGGGAAGTGTGTATCTTTGGTCCTCGGTCTAGTTTATTGGTTGAGAAAAAGTCCATCTAACGAAGACGGCGCACTACAGATCCGCCCGTTGAAGCAACCAGAGCAGCCAGCAGCCAGCTGCCACTGTCCAGTGGAGTGCGAATCTTGAGTGCATGATGCAGTTGCAGTCATGTACATGTACACATGCATTTTTTAAAATATTTTCCTAATTATTCTCCATGGCATGTGGGTCAAGCAGTGCAAAGAAAATATTAAAAAGCAAGAACTTTTCTTTTTCGTTGTTGTTTATATTTCTCTTCAAGTGGCAGTAGGCAATTATTAATTCTCACATTCATATGCAAAAAAAAGGAAAAACTAAAAAATAAATAAGAAAAATAGGAACCCACCCACACATACGACGAGTGTATGTATCAACAAAGGTATACCAACTCGGTCGATGCGATGGTGGTATTGCATCAGCATCAGCATCATGGCTGTCGTTATGTCGGGTGTCCTTGTGCATGTAAACAATTATGTTTCCAGAATGCAACTTTTCCTCAATTTCTCTTTGTAGTTTTTCGATTGTTACGGTACGGTGTACAGAATATGAGCCCCGAGAAGGTTGCATATACCTAACCTACCTACCTACGTACGTACCCATTCGAAAGCATAGTTCTGGGGAGGAAATTGTTCTGAAACTTAACCAAGCAAAAGGAAGTATTTGCGTAGAGGTACAGGAGAGCTTACAGCATTATTGATCTGTCAGCAAGGAATTACTGAAATGAGGTTTGAACAGTTTCACTACTTTCGAGCTATTGAATGTTTCCATTACTGGAAAATTATTTACCCAATGTAATTATAAATTGCAAGATTGGTTCTTAAGTAGCATCCGTTCTTTGAACTTTTGATTTTCATTGTTACCGTGACGAGGAGTTTCCTATGGGATTCTAGACTCAAAAGCAAATCTATTCATTCACCGGGCCGGACGCCTTGTTGAAAAAGTAGGTACTGAAGTTTCAAGCTTCTTACTGTTTTCTGAATATTTGAGTTTATTCAAGCCCTTGATTATTGTCAATTGTGATCCAAATCAGGGTTCTTTCAACTAAAAATGAAAATGAAAAGGTTGACAGGTTGAGAGCCTCCGTCATAATATGACCAAGGGACCTATCATTTTTTGCTTTTGAAATATTGTGTCGTAGATGAAGCCTATTTTACATGGTTAAAGTTTCTAGAAGAGAACAAGCTATCTGTTATGCAAGATCTTCTTTTTTGAACAAATGTGCTAGATCACAATTTTCCCACTTGTTTTAGCATTACACAGTGATCATGGAGACCTTAATATTTGTCAACAAATATTCCAGTTTTGGACTGAACGACGTTTTTTGTTGACCAAATGCCAATCTGCATGATTTTGAACCATGAGTGACAATTTTTGAGACCTAGTTTTTCAGTGAAGGTTCGTCTTAGTGCTTGGATTAAATTTAGTTACCCTAAAAAAATTTTTAATCAAATTATGTAAGTTCTAAAATTAGCTCTGAGCTTAAGTTACCGTGGCGTAATGGTTAGCATGTCCGCCTCTTACGCGGGTGGCTCGTGTTTCGAATGCCAACAAAAATAAAAAATAACTTTCCAAATTTCACGAAGAATAGACAAGTCTTCCGAAAGAAAATTCACTGTCATGAAATGCTTTTTTTTAGATTAGCCGTGCAAAATCAGCCGAAAAACCCATAAACATAAAAGGAAAAATGTTTTTTCACAGGTAAGTATTGCCGTTTTGTGCAATTGATATGTTTCTAAATTCGTACAATGAAAAGCGCTTTCTCGGTAAGAAGAGTGACGTGGTGACCTATAGCTTTTATTTTTTTGTCTACCTCATTTTAAATGATTTTTTACTTGAAAATTGTTTTCAATCGCTTCAATTTTCAAGTTCGTAGTTTCTAGCTTAGCCTTGGATCTTCATTTTTTCAAAGCGTATTCAATTGTGCCAGAAGTCATGGCCAAGACCTTATATCTGATACACATATTGTAGAAGTTGTGAAAAGTAAAGTGAGCCTATTTTACTGGCGGCCATATTGGATTTCCATCTTGTTTTAAAAGTGAACTCTTTTCTGCTAATCAAGTCCTTTCATTTGATGCCCCATATTCACGTGGTTCGATTCCTAACAGAAGCAAAAAATTTTTTTAAACGGGTGTTACATAGTTCCTCGACAGTAATTTCATTGCCATGAAATTACCCCCCCGGGGCTCCCTGCTTTGATCCGCCACCCTAAATAAGTATCTGTATATGATCCAGACTGGAGATAGGTCACATAAATTCGAATTCATTGACAAATTGAACTAAAACCCTTTCATCTCAGTGTCTGGTGTTCCACAAGGGAGTACCATTGGCTTTTCTATTTTAATTGTTGTGGAAATAAACGACGTCTAACTTCTTAAAATAAAAATAAACGATAGGTGTAATACCGATATTTGTACCACCTTCGTGAAAACCAAACCTTATAGTATTCGATCTCAAATAATGGAACTTTAGGTGACGGCACATTTTAGGTGACGAATTTTTTTTTTATCAAATTTTAAATGATCTTCCTCCGCCATTGCATGGTGAGCCACAAGGTTCTATTCTTGCCCCTCTCTTATTCTCTCTTTACGCTAATGAATTAACGTCAATAGTTAAATAATGCTCTTTACTAATGCATGCTGATGACTTAAAAACGAGATCCTTAAAAATAAATAATCTATCGGAATATTTCCCTTACTCTGAACACAGTACAAAGCTGGTGCTCAGATGAAGGTCTCTCTGTAAATCCCCGTAAGACAGTTATTATCTAATTTACAAAAAGGGGAAAACTAAATCTTCTAATACCCCCCAATCTCTATGGGGAAACAATACCATTTTCCAAGGAATCAAAATACCTTAGGATCATTCTAGACAACAGGTCCCTATGGACTTGTCGAAGCGTATGCAGGAAAAATTGGGGTCTAAAACCTAAAATGATGTACGACCTATATACGCTGGTAGTAAGACCAACAATAACGTACGCAGCCATTGTATGGTGGACAAAAACAAAAGAAGTAACGGCAATCCAAAAACTTGAAATGATTCAAAGATTGGCAACAACATGCATTACTGGATGCATGCGTACAACACCAACATACGCTCTAAACATCATTACAGGACTACCTCCAATTCACCTTTTCATAGAAATGGAAGCAATAGACTGGCGACACACCGTCTTTTCCATCAAGGACACATAAAATCACATCCATAACCGAAAGGACATCTGTCGATAATGGAAAGTCTAGAAAAATTTATTACCTTTAGTATGTGCTCATCTTTCAAAGCAAGATATGGTCTGGTATACGAACGGCTCAAAAATGGAAACTGGTACAGGTTCCGGTATTTTCAGCGACTGTCCCGGAACGAATTTCTCAGTTAGTCTGGGCAGTCATTCGTCCATTTTCCAAGCTGAAGTCTTTGCCATTAACGAATGTTCGTGAATAATATGTTCATCAAACACGAAAAACAAAATAACATTCATTTTTTCAGACAGCCAAGCTGCACTAAAGGCGTTAAGCTCACCTGTCATAAGATCCAAACTAGTCCAAGAAACAGTCATGTCACTCTCTAAACTAGCAAGGAGAAACACTGTAATCCTCCACTGGATCCCAGCACACAAAAGCTATGATGGCAACGAGAAGGCAGACATCTTAGCTAAAGACGGCGCATCTAAACCATTGGTCGGTCCTGAACCCTTCTGCGGTGTAAATAAAAGCACCTTCAAACATACTGCCATACTGGAGGAATCAAATAAAGCTTGAAGTAACTCATCTGGTCAAACCTGTTCAAAACTCATTTTGCAAGAATATAATGAAAAAACATCAAAATTCCTACTGAACCTCAATAGGAAAACTCTAAAAATTTGCACAGGACTACTAACCGGTCACTGATCTTTAAAGAAACATCTTCACCAGATGAGGCTAGTAGCGGACCCATCTCTGCAAATTATTACAGACTGTCCAGCACTTTTTCGCCTAAAAAAGCAAATACTTGACTATGAGATCATCGCCCTAGATAAATTCAAACTCATTCACCGACAGAAGATTAGTAACTTCTGGTTCAATTC
Organism: Melanostoma mellinum; assembly: GCA_914767635.1. Lineage (NCBI taxonomy): Eukaryota > Metazoa > Arthropoda > Insecta > Diptera > Syrphidae > Melanostoma > Melanostoma mellinum. The sequence goes on from OU612058.1 coordinate 218,686,394, forward strand.
AGGAGCAGGAGAACTGCCCTGAAACCTCACATGGGCTGGCACAATAGGTTTCATTCAGACACCGTAGTGCGTAGAGCTGAGCAAGGTCTACCCGTCCCCTTAATATAATCTAAGAGCCTTCCCACGTACCGAGCGGTAGAGCGAGAGATAACAACTTATTCGTGTACTTACCTTACATCAAAATAATGAGTCGCAGCTACAGATCTACGTCAACTTACTTTGGTGTTATTAACGCAAAAATAAAACCACTCATCTTATCAAAAATTACTTGTATTTTTAAATGCACCATCAACGTCACCACTTGGTCGACAGAGTTTGAACGAATCAGTAAACCCTAGGTTATCCTCTCCCACAGGCTCGAGTCTGGGCTCCAGTTTACATTTTTTCGTTGTTTCCCCAATCAAACGACGTACAAACGGAGCCAACAGCTTTGGATTCACTTCGCTGGGTTTATTTGGACCCATAGCTAGTGAACTTACAAGTCCCACCACTATGGTGATAAGAGCCCCCAGCATAGTATAGTACAGATAGGAGATGTGATAGATTTTGAAGGACTCGTCGCTGAAAAGAAATTCGTTGTTCAACATCAATTCATATTTGGTACTTGCATCAGGTAGTGATGTCGAACTTACGCTGGCGGAATTGTTGTTTGTTCTGTGGTTGCGTTTATTGCCAACATACTCATCGAATTCTGAGCGAAGAAAGTGTAACTACAACCGCTGGTCGTTAGCGGTTTGGTTATGAAACTCAGCTCTCCGGTGGCAATGGCTGCTTGTGCCTTTGCGACTATCCACGACATTATTGCTAGACCTGTTGTGCCTCCAATTATTGCACCCTTAAAAGCGTCATCAAGTTGTATTTCTGAGCAAACACACACACCCACACACGGCGGGTGGGAGGTTGACAAACAAAATTGTTTCAAAAACTCACCCTTCCTTCGACCCAAGGCACCAAAACTGCCATCGTGAATATACCGAGCAGAGGACCATTGGAAACTGCTGCCAAACTCATTGACAATTGAAGTACCGTTCCAAGTTTCTCGACCACAAAAACAAGAGCAACGCACAGGGCACCAAAAACGACAACAACACCACGCATAATGAAAGCTGTTTGACGTTCCGTTAGTGGTTTTTTACAAAAGGACTTGAAAAAGTCCTCAAGGACAACAGCAGACATTGAATTTAGTCCTGTAGATAGGGAGCTCAATGCCGCACTGAAAACTCCAGCCACAAATAGTCCAGGAAGTCCAGGAAAATCTCCAAGTGTTTCCATCACCAATAAGGGCAGAAGTTGGTCTTTTCGAGTTGCCAGCTGTTCGTGGTATGGGTTCGTTCATTCGTTGGTTGGTTGGTTGGTGCAGCAACGGTAGCATGGGGGCGATTCATTCAAAAAGGAAGGTCAAAATAATAAAACATTTTATAGAAAAAAGGGTTGTTGTTATGGTTCTCTTGTTTGAGTCTAACGAGAGAAGAAGGGTTCACCTTTGTTGTCAAGGGGTCACAGTCGCTGTACGTTGCATAGATGAGCAGTCCACTATAGCAACAAATTGCCAGAAGCAGGAAGACACCCAATACGAAGACCCACAGTGCTTGTCGGGCAATTCGAAGAGTCGGAAGGGATAAGTATCGTTGAATCATGTTTTGGCTCACCGCATTTGACTTTAGCCAATGCGGGAATCCTCCAAGGAGAAGCGAGTACACAGTGTGTCGTTCACGTAAATCGAATGTCCAACTGCAAGTTTTGTGTGGCTTAGTGGCGTGAGCTTGTAGAGTTTTTAAATAATTAAATAAACTCACTTGGGAGATTCAATGCGTCCGCTGCTCCAAGCCCGCTCCCAAACCATCCCAGGGCCTCCAATGTCAATCGTGCCCTTGACTATGATCAGAATCATGGCGCCGAACATGAGGATTGCCTGCACCACATCCGTCCAAACTACAGCTTGCAGACCACCCTGGTGAAGGGAAGATTATATTCGACTTTCTGGTTAAAAACAAGAAAGGGGTTACTCACCACGCAAGTATAGAAAATACACACCAGGCATACGACCGGCGTCACCCAGTGAATGTGGATTCCAGTTGCCTGATTGAATGCCAAGGCCGGCACATAGATCACTATCGGGAGCCACATCAACTACGGAGATAGAACCTAGAATCTAGAAAATCAACTCACTTAAAAGCCGGGCCTTTAATGAGACTTACCGACCCACAAGTGAAAAGAATCGAACCAAAGAGCCGCATTCTTCGATCGAAACGCGTCTCAAGATACTACGGAAGAAAAGACAGTTGTTGGTGTTGGTTTATGCATTATATTGCGCGTCTCACCTGATACGTAGAAGTAAGTTTCAGGTCATGGAAGACCGGCAAATACACGTAGTTCATGGCGACCCCCATCAGCACAAGTGCTCCAACTACATAAATGTACTGAATTCCATACAAGTAGATTTCTGTGGGCGTTCCCAGCAGCGTGATCCCCGAAATGAAGCTACCGATTGAAATGGAAACACTAATTGATAGCTGACATAGGTACAGTGGATAAGCTCAGAAGTGTGACCGACGACCATTGTCAAGGCCATGAGTATTGCCCAGCAAGCATTCGCAGTTTGCATAACAATGTCAGGGCTTGATTGTTTGCAAACACTAAGAGTGCTTAATTGCAAAAGTGAGGAACAGCGAATTGAGAAAAGTCACTTGCAGTTGCACGTTCGGAGCTCATATAAATTGCAGGCAAGGTAGCAGTTTGAACTTTTTGTGTTTTTAAACTCGAGACGAGAGAGAATAGTGGCAGTGGGCTGTAAATTGATGATTTATCGGTTTTGTGAGAATTAGTGTGTAATGATTGGACTGTGAGTGGGCGGATTATATAAAACTGAAGGTATTTGAACTTCTTAATGATTTTCATCTGATCATGAGATGATCTCATGCTAAATCAAACAAATTCAGATAGCGGTTTCTTGATTCATAACTTTGGAATAATGTGTGGGCAATCCTTTTTTAAGAAGGAATGTGGGGATATTTATAAGGAGAAAAAAATATGGACATCTTTTTATTTCAGCAGAGTGATTGATTTGAAATCAGAATAAAGAAATTGAACTCCAAAAAATCTCTTCCTAAGAACCTAGAACCAATCAATTGCTCACCTTTTATATGTTAAAATTCTATAAAAAGAGGCTATTCAGATACTTAGTGATTTAGTGAGGAAAATTAAGGCCACTATTTTTTAACAAGTCACTCAACACAAGATCAGTTAGTGGCAAGAAGCTTTAGAGTAGAAGTTTAATAATGAAATGGGGTAGTTGTTTATTCCATGCGATTCAAAGAATGAAACAATCAATGCAAGAATCGGGAGTATATAAGAAATAAGGATCGTTCGAAATATTTTATCAAACTTAGGCTTATGTTTCTCAATGAAACTATTTCATTCAACAAGGTTGATTTGTAAACAATTTCATCAACACAAGTGTGGATACAAAGCCAAACGGCTCAGCGAAGGAGCATGTGGTTTGAGTATAAAAAAAATTTGGTTGCGGAACAGAGGACCGATCGCATTTCTCACAACCATTGCCTTGTGAGGATATGGACGGGGCTTACAGTTTTCTGACTAGAGACAATGAACGACACAAAAAAAAAAAAACCAATCGCTTTTGTTTGAAAAGAAGTCTAATATTCCATTATTTTATTTGATCAGTCGTGAGGTAGTTCCTTGAACTTGCCATGCAAGAAAGTAACACCTTTTCTCCACATGCTTTAAATCCATTTTACAGCGAATGAAGACCATTATAGCATCCCTGTTTTCCAGTTTGCTATATAAATAGCGTCCTTTTATCGCAGAATATAATATAGGTAACAGTTATTAAAGCCGGATGATATTTCTTCTGCATGTAGTTTTTCCACCATTTTGGTATTTTATTGTTGTGTTTGGCTTACTAACAATGTCAATAAATAGGGTGGCGCTACTAATCTCGAGCAACCTCGTTCTTTTTATTCCGAAAGGCTTAAAAACAAATCGATTTTTATGGCTGTATCGAAAAAAACAAGTTTTTAACTTTTTGAGCCTATATTTTGACATGCAAATTTTAACCTATTAACATCTTTTAGAAAAATTTTAGGGTCGAGTGGAGACAGATCTGTCTGATGGTGCCGTGAAATAAGGCCAAGTGAAATAAGGCCAAATGGAGAGATTTGGCCTCATTTCGCTTTCTTAAAGTGAAATAAGGCCAAATTTTAACGTTTGGCCATATTTCACTTTGTCAAACTGAAATAAGGCCAATTTGGCATTATTTCGCTTTCGATTGCCTAGATTACCCAAAATGAACTACAAACCATTCTTAAATTTTTGATATTATTGAAGAGAACATATTTAAGTCAACGATCTTTTTGTTTTAAATGTAGATATGTATAAGCAACAGTTAAAGTTTGTACATAAATTTGCAAATCAGTATAGTAAATGTATAAGACTAACATAAGATTTTTGTGCTGTTTTCAACAATTTGCCTACAAATTGGGCACGGAATCGGGTTATTATTTTTTATATAGTTATAGTAAGGAAATTTAAATACACTAAATCAAATAGGCGAGTGTATAATGTTTAATGTATTTAGTTTTCCTTACTGAAAAAATAATAATAGCAAAAAATTCGCGCGAATTTTTTTCTTTTATTAGTTCACTTTATCTAACGGAAAGACCCGTTTCTAAAAACCAAAAATTTTATACTTTGCCTACCAGATCTGTAATGCAATGGGAAAGCAATTCATATACAAAAAAAAATGCAATTTGACTTTTTCTCCGGTTTCAAGTTGATTTGGCCTTATATCACTTTCGCAAAACGAAAATGGGCCAAATTAAAGCATTTGGCTTTATTTCCCTTTGAATGAGTTAATCTTTTTGGCATTATTTCACTTCAGCAAAGTGTAATAATGCCAAACGTTAAAATTTGGTTTTATTTCACTTTTAAAAAGTGAAATAAGGCCAAATCCCTTCATTTGGCCTTATTTCACTTGGCCTTATTTCACGGCACCCTGTCTGATGGCGGAGAAAATTAAATTTTGTCTTTTTTCGCCAGTACCTACACATTTAGGAATATACTGTGAAGGTTTGACATTCAAGCCGAACAATTTTTTTTTTTTTTTTTTCATTTTCCAAAGTGCATTCATTTGAGAGGCATATCATTGATAATGGGTTTTTCAATAGGTATGATATTATGATTTTGGAGTGGCGTTTCTGCAATTTGTAGTATGTCATGATCTGTCATTTGTTTTTTTATTGTAGTCAGAAGTGTTTACAATTTCACCATTGGACCACCGTAAGCGTCGCGTCGTGAACTTTCTGATTTTGCCTTGGAACAACTTGAAATCGATAACGATTTTTTTAAGAAAACCATCTTTTAAGAAGAGATGAAAAACCATTTCATTCACCTAAATTGACAGTTTGGTGTGGTTTTTGGGCAGGTGGAATCATTGGTCTGTGCTTTTTTCAAAATGAATTTTATAACACCACTACCGTCAATGGAGAACGGTATAGATCGATGATAACCAACTTTTATGGCCGAAATTGGAAGAAGTTGATTTTGACAACATTTGTTTTCAACATCATTGGTCTTTAAAAATAAACCAAATTCTCTTCCAGCTTTACAAGTCAATGTTGAAAGTTCCATTCATGATATACGACTTGATTTAGTAGGGAAAGTGCTCGAAAATTGGGTTCATCTAATTTGTGCTTGCAGAAGAAGTCGTGGTGGCCATTTGAATGACGTTTTATTTAAAACTCAATTGTATTGATTGAACTGCATATTAAATAAAAAATATTTGAATTTGATTTACAAAGTGTGTTTTTTTCAAAAAAGAAATCATATCACTGTTATTGGAAAACCATTCAAACCACTCGCATTGTCAAGCCATTTTTACATTTTGGTTTATGCCAGTCAAAGTTTTAAAAGCTCAAAACTATTTCAAACAAGAACCAAACTCACTGCTACTGCACAAGCACGTGAACGATGTCGATTCTCAAAAAGTAACTGAGTGACAGATCTCGTCAAGCTAATATTGAGTTGCCGTAATTAATTTTTTTGAGTTTGGTATGAAGTCCCATGTTTTCACGGCAGCTCTTTCCAAATCTTTCATCCGTTTGGCCTTATCTCTTCCCATTGCTAAAATAATGCAGATTTTTGACATGCACCCATCAAATTCATTAAGGTGAAGCACTATATTGACGTAAATGCTGAAATTTGGAATATTCGTCATTCGCTTCATGCAATTTACCGATTTTTTTTAAAGAATTGTTTTGACGTACGTTCTTTTTACCCATACCCAGCTACAACGTACGCCTCGCCGTTAAATATCAAAAGTTTGTTCAGTATTGTTATGACCTATGTTCATACGAAATTTTTTCTTGGTTTTAACATAAGGGCATACGATTTTTCCAGCCTTTGTTAAAAAAGGCGTGTTTGAAAGCTCGCAAGAATTAATTCACCTATAGTGGTACCGGTGTGATGGATAGCATGTCCGCCTGCTAATCCAGAAGTCCGAGTTCGAATCCCAACAGAGGCAAAAATGTTTTTTTCACGGGTATCGCCTTTCGCGAGGAATTGGCAAGTCCTCCGTTAGTATTTATTGCCATGAAAACCGCTTTCTCGATTAGCCGTTCGAAACCGGGAGAAAATTGTAGGTTCCTTGGCATGGTTGTGAGAAATGCGCTAGGCCCAGGGGCTCCTCGCTCTGTTGCGCCACCTTATTTTTTTATTTTTGTATTTATAGCCATTATCGATTGATCCCCACTTTCGCAGGAACTTACCTATAGTGTGCATAGTAATATAAGTTCCGACTCATGTTAACCTTTTTTTAAGCTTAATATACGAGCTGGTATCAAATAAGGAAACAGTGCTTCTTATTCCTCTTCATCCAAATCAGCCTTATTTTATTTTTATAAGAGCTGTTGGATTTTCTTATAGGGTGAGATGATATAGCGTAAAGGACCTTCCTTATGAACCAAATTTGGAACAAACTTTGGCAGAAAGTGCAAGAAGTATGCTATCAGAGTTTTAATCTTCTGGTAAATTAGATTTTATTTACTAAGGAACTAGTTCTTTATTTCTTGCTTTTGCAATACAACAATTTCAAAACGAAGTCATATGACTTAATGCTAGATTCAAAAAAGACAAATAGATTTTGTTATGTGGAAACAACAAGTCAGGGAACGTTTGCGTAAAGAAAAACACAGACATCAAAGGAGTTTTTTCGTTTGAAGTAATTTTTCTTTTCTTTTTATATTTTGTTTGCATTAATCTTATCTTAATTTTAATGAATCTTAATTATTTGAAGCAAACATAATATATTCAAACTACGTCTATGATTTTTTTTTTCTCAGAAGTTCCTTTTCAAATGAGAATATTAGAATCACGTTTTGTTTTTAGACTTAAGATAACTTATAGATTTTGTTCGTTTTTTTTTTTTTATTGAAATGTTATATTGTTAGAAACGCTTGGAGCACAATAAAACAAATTTTAAGAAAAAAGTACGGCAACACCAAAGCACTCCTAAGGAATTTGAAGACAAATATTTACTACTGAGGAATTGAAATGGTTGTTTTAAACACTTGCATTAAGAGATCGTGGGTTGATAGGTTTTTTTTCTGAGAAAAGGGCCGTTTGAATAGAGTAGTAGACTTTCTTCAAAAACAACTTGAAGTTCGTTGGTCGCCAGCTAAACGACCCGACAAAACGTCACAAGCTCGCAAGTCATTCGTCAAATTTTTTTTTAAATAAACGCGGAAGACTCCTTAAGGTTCATTCTATAATATTAGGAAAGGAAAAAGAAAATGGCACTCGTGTATCGCACAGACATAATTGCAGTCCACATCACATAACAAATAATGACTTCAAGATGATATTATTCACATCTGCTTAGTTCAAACTGTGGAAAATTTAGCAAATGTCAGCTTCTGAAAACACTTCTGTCAGCTTATGAAAACACTTCTGAACGCGCACCCAACGACACCGACACCATACCTCGATATCAACGACATTGATATGGGAAACATTTTCATGTTTCTTCCTCCCACCAAATAGCTATCCTCAGCATCTTTGTTACTTTCACCCTTCCTCTTCTTCGATTCGCGTCGCATTTTCAGCGCGAAGTACACTCCAATGCAAGCGCAACTAAGTAACATCAACACAAAAACCAAATAGTCAGGCCAGCCGAACTTTTGCAACCGAATTTTAACATCGTGAACGTTTGTCATCCTTGAGAACCCGAAACCAACTGGACTTGAATTCGAATTTTTCAAACTTTTCGCGACCAAAGGTAACTTTGAACTACTGGAAAAACTTAATTTAGAACTTTACCGCTCGACTACCGTTAAACAACTAAATTACACAAATTGGGCTTATTTCGTCTTGTTCGCCACTCGCCACAAGTCGCTTGCGATCTCATATTGATAATGATGATCATGATGTACCTCATGGAGGGGCGTGCGACTAAATTATACCGTTGGCTTTTCCACAAAAAAAAAAAATTATAAAAAAATCACAACTCACTATAAATATCCGAACGGTTTGCAGCATCTTCGTTGACCTTTAGTGTGCGAGATGATATCGAGACTATGCAGAATGCACCCTTGGCTTGAGTTCTAGTACTGTAAACGCGATCGTCATAATAACATATTCGAACAACCACCTCGATACGACAGCGACCGCGAACAGCAGACGACGATAGCAACAGCTACATAACTACAAGAGCAATTTGCCACAAGTAACCTGTATTGGATAATTGTCATCTTGATCATCTAATATACGAGAGATTTCGACTCCCCCAATGCGTGAACGGTTCTTTGCATTACACATTTCGTCTAAAATCTATTATACGAGTAGCTCTACCCTCGATTGCCTAGTTAAGCATACTTTGAAGCTAATCATCGCAGTTCGCAGCGATTGACCGCATTCGCACTCTTGTTGCATTAGCTTTAAGGGGTATATTTTTTTCCTACGCTTTGATTATGGAGCGGTCTCCCCAGTTACGCAAGTGAGATAAGTGTATGTCTTTTCGAGGGTTGAAGTGAACGATGTGCGTTGGCGATGGCGAGTCTTAAAATAGATTCATTGAAACAAGTGGGAAGAGGTTGCGAAATGGAAAGATTTGTTGATGGGTGCGTTATATTCAGAATCAAGGCGGGTTAACACAACTGATTTTGAAATTATATTTACTGGTGTGATGAAATGGGTAGCTTTTACTTAAAGGCTGGCGACAAGTTGGATGGGACACATGCGTTTGGAAATGAAGACAAACATAAGGAGCGAAGAGCTTGGCAAATAACCATCCTCCTTTTTAATTCTAAGGAAAAGCCTTAAAATAATCTTGTCTTTGAAGGATAATTCACCATATTCAGAGTTCAGAACCAATTGTAGTTTTTACAATTTATATGGTGCCCGTGGTGTAATGGTCAGCATGTCTGCCATTTACGCAGGAGTTTGGAGGATCGAGGTTCAAATCCCAACAGAAAACAGAAAAAGTTTTTCCACAGGTGTTGCCTTCTGCGAGGAATTGGCAAGTCCGACGAAAGTAAATCCATAGCCATAAAAAGCACCTTCTCGATCAGCCGTTCGGAATCGGAAGAAACTCCATTTCCCTCACAAGGAAGCCATGGTGGTCAGAAGCTCCCCGCTATATATGTCGCCACCCTGCAAATTTTAATTATTTGTTTAATAAAAGCTGTCTCGTCCGGCGCTGCTTGCTTCTAATTTATTTAAAGCGTTGTTCGCCTAATATTGCCAAAACCCAAAACTTGTTAGGAACATCCGCTGGGCCAAAGATTGCCTGAATGTTTCAATTTTCCGTTCCTGTTAACATGGGAATATTGAGATGAACTATAATACGTATTTTACTGAAACTGGTCCTGTAGCTTTCAAGTTCCCGATCTGGTTTCCGCTCCTTTTTACGTGGAAATTTGGGAATATAAAAATAATCTTTTACAGAAAATTCTTCTTTTTTTCCGAAAAATAAAGTAAATTTTCGTCAAATATAGAAAAAGAGATTTTCTGGAAAGAAATTATTTTCCATTTTTAACAATTTCTCAAAAACTAAGAAAGATCTTGCTAATTTAGTTTTCTCTGTTTGACTGGAACTAAGAAAAGCATTGATTATTGGAAGAAAAAGTGAGCATTAATGAAGCAGTTAATTTTAAAAGACTTTACTTATGGAACGAAAAGTAGATTTTTTTTTTCAAAACCTTGATTTTGATACTTGATGACTCAAAAAAATTTCACTAAGTTAACATTTTTGAGGTAAATCAATGGAAGAAGACGGACCCCTCTTAAATCGCGAAATTTTTCTTGTCTTGACCTTAAACATCCGTCCTGGACTTAGGTCTCCTGAAACATCGATACTCGGCACTTGCGATAGTTCGCGATTATTTTGAAAAAAAAAAAAACATCCGATAGTATCAATAGATTTCAAAAAATAAAAACCACATTATTTTAAGTCTATGTATGAATTCACATTTTTTATCTACAAAATCTGTGACAATCTTAATAAGAGGATGGGAATATTTAGAACAAATAAATTTTTCTCAAATAAAGCATAGTTTTGCTTTAGAAAAAGCAGTTCGTTTGACCTTTTGGGCTATAGTCTCTTGCGAAGTTCGGTCAATATTTGAGCAGCTTTCGAAAATATACTCTCTGAGGGAACTAACGTTGCGGTTATGCAGAGGAACTTGTTTGCCATTTCCTTAAGCCTTGATCCCCATTCCTTCCGAAATTGTATTTGGCATTCACTTTTTTTAATACCTGGCTTTTCCAAAAATTGTCTCATGTCGACTATTGCGTCACTCCCTGGTGTTTCTAGGTAGAAACCAGGGTTAGTAAATGATAATAATGACGTCGGATATTTTTGTTTGATTTTCTCCTGATGATATTGATGATGGTTCTTTGTTTCGTAATTCAATTAGATTAGCTTAATGTGCGAAGTACATATATGTTTTTCCAGCAGCTGTGACACTTTTTCTGATTCTTCCAATGCCCTAAAACCCTTTCTCGTGATTTTTGGGTCAAGTATTTCAGCTAATGATGCCAGGTTTGCATTTGCATACGACTAAAGGCTTGTTTGAAAGGACTCGTAGAGCTGAACAAGTGTGTGAATTCCTTCATCTGCCTGTATATTGGATTGCATTGAAGCCATTTTACCTAATTATTCTAATACCCCTTGATCAGTGGAATGACAAAAGATAATGTTATATACGTTTATCCGGATATTTTAGTTGTTGCTGTTTTGAAGGGCTCTTACAATTGAATTATGTCTGCAATTATCAGGTATTCCTCAGCATTAATTCAAGATGGTGTTCGTTCACATTCAAAGCTTCTGTGTAGCATGTAAAAAGTGCTCTTCCAACTTGTGGAGACTGCTTGGATTATTTTTAGTTCTGGTTTATTCAGACCCCTCTGTATGCGCCGCTTGTCACTCGCCAAGGTACTCATTTTGAAGAAAGTCACTATTGCCATGCATTTTTTAATAATACTGTAAAGTGCGCTTAGTTCGCAAAAATAAAACTCTACCTTTCAATTTAATTCTACCACTTTATTCAGTATCTACTTTCGATAAACACTTTATTCGAACTCAACTCAATTACGTTTATTCAATATTCACACTATCACTTTCTAAATAAAACTGACTTATGGTTGCGTCAGCTCCCTCTTTATATAGTGGTGTGAAACATCGAGAGATTTCTAGTAGTTTTTCTATGAACCATGATGTCTAGACAAGTTCCCCTCCCGGTATTTTTCTGCACACACACACACTCACTCACAAACAACGTCTGCCATTATAGCACTCCATTATAGCGTTGCCAGCACTTGTGTTTTCGGTTTGACGTTTTCAATTAGGAAATCAGCATGAAATGTTGGGTGCACATTACAATACCTTCAAATCAGGTTAAATTGAAAGTTACAGTATCAACCAAATTTAAAATATGTATGTGCGAAGCATGGTACATAATGGTTTATTTCCGGCTTTTTCACTGCATTAATCATTGATCTTGGGTTATCTCTTGTTACAGACATACACTAGGGCCGAATAGCCCACTTCAAAAGAACATTGCTTAGTAAAATTCGTTGTTTTATATTGTAACCAATTTTTCTGCTACTGTTGCACGTACCTCGGATATATTTTCTGCATTATGGCTCCCTTCAGCATTAACAGCTTCCAATAGTAGAGCAATGAGCTGTCCATTAAAGAAAAAATGACATGTAACTGCCATGATATCATTATTTGAGTTTGAAGTTCACAGATCCGTGATAATTTTGGAAATTACGATAAATTGAGACTTTTATGGATCAAGAATTAGTCAATTCATTCTCTATTTTAAATTTTCTTAGTGCGGTATATAATTTGCACTTTATCGGCATAGAGACGTATCAGAGCATTTGAACGAACATTTGGCAGGTCATCTATAAAATTACAAAATAATATCGGTCCTAAAATAGAACCTTGTGCTACGCCCAAACACAGACTCAAAAACACTGATTGGTTTCGAGAAATAAAACTTATTTACAGTGATTTTGGCAATAAGGTACATCGAATTAGATGTACTGCTCTATCATAAAACCAAAAATAATTCTTAGCTTCCGGCAGAGTACATAATGGTTAACTCTGTCAAAAGACTTTGAAAAATGAAGCATAAGACATAACTGAGCTAAATTGTGCATATCATATTCACATCTTATGTCATCAATGACTTTGGTCATTTCATTTTGTCAAGATTAGTCTCACCCGAGAACCCGACTCAAATGGTGAAAGCAAGTTGAGCATACGCTGGCATTTTCTCAAAGACTTTTGACAGCCATGGAAGAATACTTATAGAACGAAAATCTGAACAAGAACTGGGGTTATTTTACCCTGGCGACCTTTCAAACCCTCCGGGAATGGAGAAGAAACTCTGCAGAAATTATCCGACCCTGCTAAGGTACTTAAAACATGCTGAAAGATCATTTTTTTTTCAAAATATTTATCCTCTCCAATAGTATCCGACTCAGTATAACGAATGCCTTCAAGAAGTACTAGCTCAAACACGATTGTTGGATCTCAGAAAGTTCAATAATTTCGCTCGAAGTCTTGATGCTGGTTCTCTCTCATGACAAAAGTACTTCTTCTTCTTCTTCTTTCTTCTTTTTCATTTTCGGCGTTACGAGTAGTGATCTTGAAGCGATCACAACTCTCCCACTTTTCTGCTTCACACTAGTGATCCGCCTGTGGGGTACGCCGCGTTGACCTCAGAAATCGTCGGCAAGCCTCCCGGTTGTGGATTGTTCCATGTCTGCTGCTGTTTTTGCATTTGCTTGTACCAGGAGTGTTTTGGTCTGCCTTTTCTTTTTCGTCGCGAATTTGACAAAAGTACTAGGTACTTCATATTCATACTTCATATTTTTTACCGATTTCAACCACACGAAGATTGCTCCGGAGCTTGCGAAAGGGCTGGGTTGTATTCCTTTATAAAAAATGTTTTCTGGCTCTCTAAATCACACACTGAGTATGATTTCTAATTTGACAAAAAATTCCCCATTTCCAATAGTAGGAATAAGCTTCCATTTGGAAAAAGATCTCCTTCGATTTCGTATTGCGTTTTCAACATCAGTACTAAACCAAGAGCAGTTTTTGCTATGCACTATTACCGTTTTAATAGTTTTTCCAAATAGTTCAAGAACTATTCATTTAAAAAGTCAACTTTGGCGGAAGGATTTGCGAGGCTTAGACAGAAGTCCCATTACATTATTCCATGAGGTAAGGCTGTTAAATGATTTTATTTAATCATTTTCTATTGGTTTGTGTAGAAAAATGTGTGAAGCCTTTTGAACTGCCCGAAATGTAATGCACTTTCATGAATCCTTTATTGTGTGAAGGGTAGATTGAAGAGGAAGTTCACAAACTAATGTTAATCTCTATCTGCTACTTCTTAAGAGAGTTACCAACCCTCATTATAATAGGCGTTTCACTTAAACGCCTGGAAAATGGCAGAGCTAAAGACGTAACGATTTTTGTTTTGATAAAAAGTGAAGCTCAGCCTTTTCTGTGATCGTCGTTTTTCTTACCATAATATCGAAAATTATTGACCTAAATGCCACTTTACTGGTGTTCATAAAAAAAAAAAAACATAAAACAACAGCAACAAAAAGTTACCATTTAGCGAAAAAAGCTTCTCAGACCTTACACTATTAAGAGTAAAAGACAATTTTAACACGACACCAATTGCTCCAAAGCCGAGCTTTAACAGTTCATTTGCTAAAAAAGTCATCCCATTCAAGTAGGCTCATTCAAACAAAAACAAAATACAAAAAAGAGATTACTAATCGAACTGTCAAAATGTGGACAAGGGACCCAAATGTTAAACATACGAGTACATGGGAAAGGTTTCTTCAAGCTGAACGCATCTGCTGTTACCCAGCTCACGGACAGATCTAAGGATTACCTTGCCCGTTTGACATTTCCATTCTCATTGAAATGACATAAAATTAATGATGGCACCCTCCCACCCCCTCTCCTTTTCCCACTCTTGTGTGATGAGAAAAAAAAAACATAAAAATATGAATTTAATACATTTGCCATCAACAAAGCTACACCACATATAGATGATTAACGAGAATATTGTCCTTTTTTAAACACAACACCAACAACAACACCAAGAGCAACATGAAGAAGAAACAACGTTTTATTTTTGCCATCATCAAAACCATCAGACAAATAAATTTCTTTTCCTGTTTCGCATTTGTGAATTCTTGTCACACACCATCTCACACACATACGGACCACCAAATGAGAAAAAGGATTTATGGATGGGGCTTGGGAGGACGGTTTGGGGGTGGTGGTCCGTAGAGGTAGGTAGGTAGGTCTGATGATGGGTGATGATGGTTGCCGTTCGTTGGTAGGTATCGTAGAGTGAAACTTGAACAAACAGAAAAGTGGGGACAGGGAATGAGGAGGTACCTACCTACTACAAAAAAGGAGAAATAACAATAATTATGTATTTCCACCTGTCTGTTTGTCTGTCTGTCTGTTTCGTTCATTTCTCTCGGTTCTTGGAATAGAAATAATAATTCTATGCGGATTGGTTTCATTTTCGCCCATATCCTTAATGTCCTTACCGCCTTATGGTTTTTATTTATTATACTATTCTGTATACACAAACATAGAATGGAAAGAATCCTTCCTTAGATCCCCTTCCCCCACTCCTTGGAGCACATACGTGTGTTTGTGTGTGTGTAGTTAGCTTTTCGAACAGGGATCCACCAGCCCACCAGCAAAAAAAAGGAATATCCGAACGATGATAAAGAAAAAGGACTCGACTCGTTCGTTATAATATCCGCAAGACATCTCTTCAATTATTTCCCTAAATATATGTTGGCGATATTTGTCCGTATATTTGTGAATGTGTGAAAGTTTGATTGTATGGAAGAGTTCTGTTTTGTTGTGTTCTCGCTTTCTCTCTTTCTTTTGTATGTTTATTGCACAAACCATATGAGCACCTCAGCGCAAAATTTTTCTCTTTTTTTTCATCATTTCCATACTCCTTTTCTGTTTCTGGGCCCTACTCGTCCATAAAGGAATCACCGCTGCAGTCCTTAAATTTTTTTCGCATTCTTTGGGTCTTGTCTGTGCCCGAAATGGGATAGCGAATCCAGGAATCCTTGTTTTCTGGATTTGTTTCTTTATACCTACTATCTTTAGTTTTTATGAATTTTTTTGTTTTTCGTTATTTGTTTTTCGTTTGCAGCAACAATGTTCATGAATTGTCTACCATTTTGTAGATGAGCACGTTGTTATCCTTGTTTATGTATATTTCGATTTGTTGCAGGAGTTGTTCGTCCTATATAATTGCTAGTTCTACCGTTCTAAGCTTAGGCGAGCGAGGAATGATAAATTTTTTCCAATTGTCTTTATTGGTGAGCTTAAGTGAATGCTGTTTTACGATCAGAAAAATTTTCTTTTGTTCGTAGTTCATTGAAATAAAAGAAATGTTTTTGAAAGCAGCCGGAAGTCAAAATTCACAATGAATAGGTGGTTACCAGTTACACAATTCAATTCAAAACTCATTCCCTAGTGTATGCAATGAATAAAAGTCTCAACGATCTTCGCACCTATTGCTGTGATTTTACTGCATACTTTCAGAACTAATGAAACACAGACAAATAATTTTTACTAATTTTAGGCTCTAAAAGAACCCCGGCGAATTCAGAAATTGAAGTCATATTCGCTGTTAGAATACGTTTTCCATTGCATACTTTAAGAACTTTAAATAGGTGTATGTGAATATCGGGGTTTACACAGGCTAACATGCTCGAAAACTTGGCTCGATTGAAGGTTATCAAAAAACTTTGAAATCCTTCTAGCATGTTGTTTGTTTTTGCGTTTAAATGTTTGAGAATGTTGGCCCATGTAAGCCCCAAATACTGTAATCAATCTTTTCGATGCGACGTTTGGGGAACTGGTGCATCTGCATACCTCTCTGTTGGCACAGCTCAGAGTAACAAAGCTGGCAAATAAGTTGTAAAATACTGGGTACTTTTGAACATCTTTAACAGCTCTGCAGTTTAAGTCACGAATTCTCTTAGTGGCACGGTCAAACTTTTATCACTGTTCAACATACTGCAGAAGTGTTGTTCTAGAATATTCTCTGCATTGAAAATATATCTGCTATAACATATTTGTATTAATGTTTGCAGACGCTCGTTCATGTCTTGATATCCAGGAAAATGTTTTTGACAATCTCTTGCAATTTCTATTGCCAAAGTGTTCTACCAATTAATGAACTGAATTCGCTTTTGAAGCCCTCTTCTCTTCTGTTGGAGAAACTTCTGTTGTGTTCAGGGTTTACTTGGTGCATTTCCAGCAGATCTGGTAAAAGTCTTGAGCTTTGACTGCTAGGCCTCATTATAAGCTACACATAGGCCAGCTGGCGCTCTTCAATCTTCATCAAACCAAGAGTCCCGTTGCTAGTTTCAATGCGTCGAATTACTACCGTTGGTAACAAATTGGAAGAGTTACCACTTTTCTTTTGCATTTCGTGCTTGCTGGGAGATTAAAAGATACTTACATGTTCGGCAAATATGCATTCAGCCTTAAATTGAACAAGTACTTCACTTGTTGTGTTAAAGTTCCACCTCACAACATAAATGTGCGTTCACATTGTGCCCAACTGTAGCAATCCGCACTTGCCGATAGGCAATATCAAATTAGTGTAGACGTCTTCTTACTTACCGAAAGCCGTCTCGAATTGGAACCGAATGAAATAGAGTAGTGTGGTGCACCTTTCTATTCAGAGTTAGGGTTGGGTTTCGGTAAGCAGAGAGGCAAGTGGCTATTGATTTTGTTTGGCATAGTGTGGTCGCATCTTAATCTATTCGCCTAAATCCGTCACCGAAAATATTGTTCTGCGGGCTGTAACCACAGACTGTCTAGCCAGAGATGCTTTAACTTCAAAGTCGGGCCTCGAATCGGACTTTGAGCATTACTTTAATCTTCACTTAGTCACAAAACCGTATCCAAAGAGCGTTCGCTGTGCCACATGTTGAGTACAGAGTAGATAATACAGAGTGTCAACTCGTCACTCTCTTATCTGAAATACCGCCATTTTTTTTTCTGTGGTGAAGTCAAAAATAGGATAATATGTATTTAAATTGACGGCTATATCTATATTCGGCTGCAGTTTAGTTTCATTACTTCTCATTTTCACTTGAGATTATAATAAGTTTTGCAATAGTACAGAAATTTTTTTTGAGATAACAACAAAACATGACATTACGATGATAGAGAATACGAAAAGTGGGTCATGCAATTCTGTCTGTCTGTCTGTCTGTATATGGATCTGCTTCCTAAACGGCTTCAACGATTTTCTTCAAAATTTACAATTAGAGTCTGTGGGGCAGTCTACAGAGAATTTTTGGAATTGGGTTTCTAGGTCTTGAAATAACGGTACCTCCCATAAAAATATATTAGTTTTAGAGTGTTTTTCTTATGATGTAAAACAAATATTTGGACATAATCTAAAAGCGGTGCCTACCACCCATAGTATACAGCTTTTTTCAAAACCGACACGATGTCGAAGAAATTTTGTATTTTAAAAGTCATAAGTTGTAACAAAGACTGCATATTAACATTTAAAAAATTTTAACTTTTGAAATTCTTAAGACATTTTTAAAAAAATTTTGATTTTTCCAAATAACTTCAAAGTTAAATCTTTGATATTTTTTTATTTTTTGTCGAAACAAAATCTAGCGAAGTATTAAACTTTGCTTAGGTACTCAACTTTCAAAAGAACTCGTTATTTAAAAAATTGACAAATAAAAAACTGTTCAATGATTTTGATTAAATTTTCAACTGCAACAAAATGGCGTTTTTGTTTTTTCCCTAATGATCTTTGGGATATTTAATTCAATTTTTTGAATATTTTATGTGCCTTTTTTCAATTTTTATAATTAATGTGTAGCTGGGAAGTCTATGCCACCAAATATATATTATGAAATTTCGGCAGACGGCAAAGCCATGTCACAATTGATTATATGTATTGTACACACTAATGTTTATAATGTTTGAAAACTAATAAATAATCTAGAACTAACTAACTAACTAACTATATTATGAAAAGATTTTGGTATTGTACTTAGCGCACAATTGCAAGCTCGTGCGTCCTAGTCGTGCTCATTTTCTATTTTGTAGTTTTCACTTTAATTTTGAGGAAGTTTTGAGTAAACAAACAGCAACAAATGTAAGAATATCAAAAACACGTTTATTTCAAACCGATAAGAAATTATAGCGAGGTTTCTAAGTCGAGTGGTCTTGGTTTAATTTGGCTTGGAGAGAAAATTCCCCTACCTTGCCACAGTTGAATCCACGGTTCTACTCTGGGATGTTGGGATAAATATAACAATTGTCTAAGCTCCTTTCTTGCCCTCTCCGTAATATTACCTTATCAGAATGGGTACGAATTAAGCTTTGTTTTCCTCGACTTGATCGTAGAAAAGTTCAAAGAGTGTTGTTTTTAGAGGCTTTCTACAAGTAAATTTTTATTTCCGAGGTGCGGATTTAAATCCGACGCAAGGTGTGCGTGAATGGCTGCTGGTTTCTGCCTTGACTAGTGGCTTACATTGAGGTTGCCAGGCCTCGAGTATTGGAGTACTCATCTGGAAGTAACCTTCGGGTTGCGAGGCTTCACCAGAAGTTGAGCTCTGTTACCACGGGAGATAGGCCCCCCTGGACGACGTTCTGCGCTTGAGGTGTGGGGCGTTGTACTATCTATGAGGTAGGCTCCCTTGTGGGAGTATCCAAATGCGGAAACGATTGGCATTCTTCATTGAGTGCATGAGGCACTAGTTTTTCATGTTTTCTAAAAGCTGCATAAGTTTCATTAAAATCTATCGAGTGGCTTTTGAGTTGCAGTCGTCACCAGTTCAAAAAACATATAGTTTTGAGAAAAACGCATTTAATGTCTTACAGTCCATACCACACCGCTCGAGAGCCTTTTATTCTTCGCTGAGTAACTCGAAAGATACATAGATACATATTTGTCGGATTCAATTCAAACTTTCAGAGAATATTTTTAAGATGCGATACTTTAAGTAAATACTTAAAAACAAAAATCGATTTTTTGAAAATTCTGACTACCCCTAACCTTTATTCGTTTTAAAATAAAACTAAAATAGATTCGTCGTTCTTCCCTTCTTGTTTTTTCTGGCAAAGCTCGTTGCACTTAACGAAGATGGCTCTTGTTTTCATGTTTCATCGAAACATAATTTTCAGCTTTGGTCTTTTGGTCAGCTTAGAAACACAGAACATCAGAGGCTGCGGTTCTGTAGGCTTGGCAATGCTTCAATTGATCTCCAATGTTAAATGCTGGAAACATAAGATTCATTGGGAAAGGCAATGTCAATCTCTTGCGATTGTACAGCTTTTCGACGTAATATCGTTTCAAAGCGTTGCCGTTGGTTCGCGAGAGTGGTCCAAGTCAAAGTTGACAAAGTGTCTGGCGTCGCGTCGATGGCAACATGGACTTCTATTTAAGTGCTGGGTACAGAACAATAACGACACTCTAGGCAAAATGCTTTAAGCTGACATCTTAAGTTGTTTACTGTTAGTCACTGATTTAAGGTTATTAAGATTTTCTTCACTTGGACATGGCCGCAAATCTGCTTTTCAATGAAGCACCAGGTTTATCTAGAAGGCTTTTTTGTTGACTAACCGAATTCAGCGAATGAACTGAACTAAATTCATCAACAGGACTAAATGCACGAACAGGACGAATCAGATCAGAAGGGCCAAACTTGCCACAGCTAGGCCTAGTGGATCAATAAAAGAGCATACTAATAACGTAAGTGCATATTCAAGGGATTGTCTCGTTTTATGTGCTTTTTCTAGACAGTTGCTATTCATTGGTATTCTAGTGAACCTTTTCGATGCAACAACAGCTTTGGTCCTTTATTTTAAAGAATTTATGGAATCCGTTAATGCCCCTGGTATAAATTCGCAGAAAAACAGACGCGTTTTACTTATTGTCAATTCGAAAGCGATTCCTCAGTGATTTCGTTGAAATTCTTCTCTGAATGTAATCTCCCCGACTACGACATCTTGTAACACCGAACTACCTACCCATCGCCAACCCTGCTTTTCATTTGATAAATCCTCATCCACAATTCTATTTTATTAAATAAGCATTTTTAAACGAATCAGAAAGCATTACTACCTACTACAGTTGTAGTTGAGCATCGAATCTTTTTTTATCTTTCCCTTTTGCCACACCAACACAGCGGGTTTCATTTCGCTCCACATCCAATGCACGCTGATGCCTCTCAAGTGTGATCCTCTTAATTGCCTGCCATTCATATATGAAAGAGTAATAACAAAACCTACAAAAAAATTACTACCCATCCCATCTTCCCTCCCTCCTCTTAGAATGAGGAATGATGATGCAAACAAATTATAAGCAAGAAGAAGAAGAAAAAAAGCACTAAAACAAAATAAATGTGTTAAATAAAAATAAAATACAAATAAACATAAAAAATTAATAAAAACAATTTTTTTAATTAAAATAATCCCTCGCCAGCCATGTGTGAATTTTGATTTAAAATCAGCGATAGTGTAAATTTAATAAGCCCTTTTTGCTCTCTTTTATCCTAGTGTAAGGACACTTGGTCGTCTGTTTGTTTTTTTTTCCTATTTTTTTCTTTGTAAGTTAAAGGGGTTCATGTCGGTGTTGGAAGGCTGGCTGGATGGCTGACTGGCTATATATGTTCGGGTTGAAAGGCAACCTTTTACTTCTTCGTGGCTGATGCCAGGTGAAAAGCTTATTAATCTACCTGCCGTAAAATTACACGGCTATAGGTATGTGCAATGGGCTCTCGAAAAATGTATGCTCGTCACTCGTGTAGTGTGTGAGTGTGATTTGCCATAACATTTACCAAAGAGCACACACAATATTTCTTAAACCTCTTCTTGCGGAACTAATCAGTATGCCTATGGCCTATACCAAGTGTGGATCATATCCTAGCTACAGCACCACTCCACCCCCGAGCTCAAGTACGGTTAATATGTGATTTTTCCATACAGATGAACATTTAATAGCTTTATGACAAGTGAAAATCATCAAAAAGATCAAACGACAAGTGAGAGAGAGCGAGAGAGAGGAGGGGAATTTCCACATCACGTGGCGATAAGGACCATACACTTGCCACACTGCCGTCGACACACACTCAAACTTTTTGAAGCTGTGTTTGCTGTGGACTTTCTTTAATTTTGTTTTCCCAAACAAAACGGATTAAATTTGTCAAATTTTAATAATTTTCCAAATCGAATGTCATCTCTCTGCGTCCTTTGTTCGACAATTGCTGCTTATTTATTATTCTCTTCATGCCTTTGTGTACCGTACAATGAAAAGCCTTCGCATCACATCGGCGGCGGTCGGTGGCTATGCTATGGCTTTGATTCTTGAAAAACTTTCTCGAACCAACAAAATCTGGAAGAAAAAGTCAAAGAACGTTCAGCGAACCACACAATTCTCCCGCCCAATGACTGTGCCTCAATGATTGTCAATGGCGGGTGGTTGGCATTTGCTATGAGGGAATGACGTCTTGTAGACGCATTCATCCTTGTACGATGCTACTGCTGCTGCTGCTCCGTTTCAGTCAAACCATTCACCTTTCAACACTTGAGCTTCAGCCGCGAGTAAAGACTCTCCCAATAATTATGCTGTTGGGGTTTTCCCCCAATTTATGTCAACTCGAAAATATTTTTCTGTCTCCTACACCCCCCATCCAAAACACCACACCCCACCACACCACCGCCGCCGATCTCTTTGACATGAACTATGAATGATAGCAATTAAGGAGCATCATTACAAGAAGATAGCATCAGCAATTAAATTGCAAATTTGAAATCGTTCCAAATGATAAACTTTTAAAATGCTTTGATTTGTGTATCAGCCCACCGTGGTGGTACGGCGGCGATGATGGCATATCGTCTCGTCGTCGTAGGTATATAAAAAGACCGGATAGGTTCAGAAAGTCAAGTGAGTCTGAAAAAATATGTGGAATCCGGCAGTTCTTTGTCTTGTATTTGCAATCATCATTGCAATGGCGGTAGGTATTCTTCTTGGAATAATGATTTCGCATTGAATTTGCAGTTGTTTTTGTGATTTGCATAGTCTGGTGTCCCGATAAACCAACTGGAGACTTTAAATGATTTGACTGAACACATACAGCAAGTATCTGAAGCCTTGTTCGCAATGCACTCAGGTAATTACTAAATTTTGATTTTTTTAATTAATCAAAAACCTTTTTTTTTTTAAAAAAAGACGTGCACAAAGCAATTCCATCGATTTTGGAGTCAAACTTCAGTCCAGGGAAGTGATCAAGCCGCTTTGTGACAGCTTAGAAGACTACAGCAGTTGTTGTGATCTTTGGTTATTCATTCAACTATGGCGAATACAAAAAATAAATAATTTCAAATCAGCGGAACTAATTTCATTATATTGTTCGAAGTTTTTTTTGAGTGGCTTTAATGAGGTTTGATTCACTGAAAGCTTACAGTGTCTTTCCAATAAATTTTCCTCCCCTTTTTGGTAAGAAGTCACTAGTGGGGCTGTTAAAACAGGAAGCAAAATAAGCCAATAGGGCAGTGCACTGACAGGACGTCCTTATCGAAATCGAAGAAGAGATTTGATCATATAGAACTCGGGATATTTGGAACATTAAAGACACCAGGCGTATGATTGAGCACCATTCGAACTGAAACACTGAGCCTCACATTTATTTTCCATTAGTCAAGGGCTAACAATTCATGTTCCAACAATGACAGCGATGAAAGATGACAGTCATAGGTGACGTGCTTTTTTACTTAGCTTGTATTGGAGATCGAGGCTCGCATTCAAGAACAGTCCATAATGCTTTTCGCGAGAAATTGGCTTCCACGATGAAAAACACTACCATGACTAGCATTTTCTAATCCACTTGAAATGTGTTTGACATCGAGCGTCTTCGAACTTTGTTCCGCCACCCTATTTTTTGTTTTTTTATTCGGGGTGCTTGGCAAACTGTGAGACCAAAACTCAGTACGAATAAGTTGGCCGTATGGGAAGGGGATAAAATTACCCCTCCCGCGTCAACGGAGGGAGACAGGCCTTCCCCTTCCATACGATTTATTTCTTGCCTTGACCCAACTTATCCGCCTTGAGTTTTGTATCATCGGTAGCACAACACACCGTATACCTAAACCAAGACAAAAAAAAAAAAAAACACAAAATGACTTCCATTGAAGTCAAAATTTTTCTCAAAAATCAAAGTATGGGGAAATTACGATCATTTACACAGCCATTTTGTCCCCTCGAAATTGACTTTTGAACATTAACTTTAATTTTCACAAGAAGATTTGGGTGGTTTTTCGAATAGGGATAAAGCTGACATCTTGTGGTCAAATCGGCCAACCCTAATGTCATTTCAGTTTGGTTTGCCATTTTATCATGAATAGGTTGACAAAAGCACGCTGAAAAATCGTGCAAGTTTATTTCGAAAGCAATGGTTCAGTTCACGAAGTTTGCCGCATACTCCGTCCATTTAATGGTCCATCAGAGCAATGAATTCAGTTTACCATGGATCTTTTTCGCACTACGTAGAGCAAAGTGTTGAAGAGGACCCGAAATGAATCGATTTGCCACCGTGCACAGCTATTGGAGCTTTGTCCATAAACTTTATGGAAAATTTTCCGCAAAGATCTTTGCTTACAACCTTACAAGATCCAGCTTGTGCAAGAATTAAAGCCGCGAGACCATGCAATGCGTCGTGATTTTGGTGTATAGTATGAGCCGAAAATGAGATTAATCTCGATGCTGATATTCATCGTAAAATTTTGTTCAGTGATAAGGCTCATTTTTGTTGAATGTTTACGTCAACAAGCAAAATTGCCGCATTTGTAGTTAAGGGAATCCGCATGAGAGCCTTAAGAAGCCATTGCATCCACAAAAAGTGACTGTTTAGTGTGCTCTGCTATGTGCTGGTGGAGTCATTGGGTCATATACTTCTCCCGAAATGAAGCTGGCGAGTCAGTTACCGTTAATGGAGACCGGCAGCCATGATAACCGACTTTTGTATTGCCGAATTGAATGATATGAATGTGGATGAGATGTGGTTCCAAAAAGATGGCGCTACTTCCCACACAGCGCACGTCACAATCGATATTATTCAATGAGCGCATAACTTCGCGGAATGGACCTGTCAATTCGCCACGAAGATAGTGTGATTTGACACCATTGGTTTAAGCCAAATTCGTGGCGTTATTTCCAACATACGACCTCAAATGCTCGAAAAAGTGGTTGAAAATTGGACCTCTAGACTTGTCTTTATTTGATCCAGCCGCGGCAACCACATGGCCAAAATCGAATTTTAACATTAAAGGCATAAAATCATCTTTTCAATAAAGCCAAATTGATGGACATTAAAACGATTTTCTTGTGTTTTATTTCAATTCGAAGTTCTGTACCTCTAAATAAAACACCCATTACATGTCGATTATGAAATTGCATTTATATGTATCTATATCTGAGAGTTATATCCGATCCGCATGCCATCGGCATCGAACTCAATTTTTCAATCCGGAGGCGGATGAACTGTGGTACCGATCTGCAAAACTTCTATACCACTTTCCGAAACGGCGCAGGGTAAATAATACAGAGATACAACTCGTACCCCCTCTGCCTGAAACTAACTCAAATTATTTTTGTGGTGAAATCACACATAGCGTCTTCTTTGAATTAACGGCTGTGTCCGTTTGCAATTAAGTTTAATTATTTCCACTTAATATTTACAGCGGTAGTTTTGAATGAAGCTTAGAACATCTTCAACTGTTGCAAACCCAAATATAGCGAAAACGCCTTCACTTTTTTTAAAATTAATTTCAATTCTACCGACCGAAAAATGGCGATGAGAGTACCCGGGCGAGGCGAGGGAACACAGTTGATGGCAGGCAAAATAAAACTGCCTTACCGCAGTTGACTCTCTGGCTCTACTCTGTACACTTGCAGCTAGTTTAGCTTTGAATATTAAGTGTGGTTTACATGAGTGTCACATAAATCATTATTTGCTAGCAGAGATGTTGGCAAAAAATGAGTATTTTCATTTACCATTGACATTGACGGTTTCTTTTTATGGATCAAATAAGTGATGTTTCACGAACATTCCATTAAAGCTTCTTTTGTAAATGCTATGTAAACCAGTCAGCTGATTACCGAACGCTAAATTCTTCTTGGTTCTTTTGTTGGTGACAACGGAGTAAATTACTGTTTCAGTTTGCAAACCGACTTCGGTAATACAACCTTTTCCACCCGTGTTTTCGACAATTACTCGATTCGATAATAGCAAAAATTATAAAACTGTTGATAATTGATTCTTCAGCCTATTTATCTGATACTACACGTCCATGGCGTGTGATGGATAGCATGTCTGTTAACCCAGAGGTTCGTGGTTCTAATCCCAACAGAGGCAAAATGTTTTTTCACGAGTATCGCCATTCGTGAGGAATTAGAAGTCCTCCGATAGTAAATTCATTGCTTTGAAAAGCGCTTTCTCGATTAGCCGTTCGGAATCGGCAGAAAATTGTAGATCCCCTCCATCCCTTCACAAGGCATGGTTGTGAGAAGTACGCTAGGCCGGATTTGTTGCGTCACCCTATGTATGTAAGTTGACTATGTAAGATAAGAAAATTATAACTAAAACAACACGTTTTCACTTAAATGCTGCTTTCTGTGAAGAAGCAAATATACGATGTTGCTCAAAGAGTAGAACCAGAGATTCATTCAACTATGGCAAGGTAGTGTGATTTTGTCTACAAGCTAACTTATACCGTGAACCTTCGCCGCCATTTTTTTGTCGGTTAGTTTGAAGTTAATTTTAAAAAGTGAACGTGTTTTCGCTATTTTCGGGTTTGTTTCAATTAAAAATGTTGAACGCTTCATTCAAAACTACACCAGTTAACATTATTTGCCATATCAAAGTGAAAACTAAAATTAAAAAAGTTAGAATAATGTAACTTTAATGCTGCCGGATATAGCCGTTGATTCAAATAAGAAGCAATTTTTAATTTCACCTCGAAAAAAATTGTATAGCGTTTCAGGCTAGTTGACTCTCTGTATTATCTGCACTGTGATATTGAGCTTGGTTTTGATTAATGGTCTGTTTCACCTTTTTTCATCCATTTTTGGTTATTTCATCAGAGTTCTTTCACATTTTGCTTATTCACTTTTTGTTTCGATAAATTTTAATTTCTCATAATTTCGCTTCAAGTTTATTCTCACTTTGATTACTAAGTACATTTGTACATGTGTCATTTAACTTTGAAATTACTTGGTATTTTTTGATAATTTCCACTTTGTTGATTTCGACGTTTATGTCACCGTTAATTTCTTCTTTTTCTGTGGCTTTTGGGATATCCTTTTATTTGAAGCTGGGGTGCATATTCGCGACTGTTCAAAGAAAAGACGTAAAATTTGTGTCTTAAGAGATACTAACCGTGCAAATTCTGATAAGCAACAGTTTATTACCGGCATCAACAACTAGGTCAACCTCTGCAAAATCTACAGTTCAAACGCTAAAAGGAGAACTAACAGAAGAACATACCCAAAACTCTTTAAGATGGTATGGGGGATTCACACATAGTACTAAAAAAAACTAGTTTTAAGGTGGACAACTTTCTGGCAGACTTGTTTTTTTTTTGTTAGAAAATTTAATGCATTTACTGAAATAAGGCGATTGTTTTAAAAACGAAATACTAAAAATGGCGGCTCTGCAGACAGTCAAAGTTGACGCCTCTACCTTGGGCCTGGGTATAGAAAAGTAGAGGCGTCAAACCTTCAAACATATTATCTTCTGTAGTAGGTTTGAAGGTCATCGGTCTCAGGACAACCTAGAGACTTTTAATTATAAATAAATTTTTCAAGCTGTAAGTACATAATATGAAAAAAAGTTGTAGACAGTAGTCCCCCCAGAGGGTGTCTTTGGGTGTCTCTGTGCACCAGGAAGCCTTACATTGCTGTTCATAACACCACAGAAACAAGCTTCGTTTAGTGCAGAGAAAGCATATGTTACAGCTATTTTGGGTGACCAACTTCAGCACAAAGTAGCTTCTATCTTGTACAACCATCATTACTATGAGTTTAACTGAAAAAAAAAACTTAAAAACAATGAAAACATTTGGTTTAAGAAAAATGAGAGGAAAACTTACTAGGCATTTTTGAAAATTTTTATGAGAAAACCGCGTTTTTGTTCCGGTGTGAATAGATTATAAGGATGTACATTTAGCGGGCTTAGTTTAAAAAATTAAAATACGTTGATAGAAAATTAAATGTTTTTACAGAATTTGATGACAATTTTTTCGGCTTTAATTGCAATGGAGGATTTATTTGTAAAGAATACTTCACTTTCAACGGGGACCCATTCATTGGCAAAATACGTAATATCCGTAGCTACTCTCATAAAGTCTCATCTATTGAAATGAAACACCAGCTAATGAGTCAATTTTAAGCAAGCTAAAAACTGTTCTCTCACAAAAAACA
Organism: Melanostoma mellinum; assembly: GCA_914767635.1. Taxonomy (NCBI): domain Eukaryota; kingdom Metazoa; phylum Arthropoda; class Insecta; order Diptera; family Syrphidae; genus Melanostoma; species Melanostoma mellinum. The sequence continues at coordinate 218,714,452 of OU612058.1, forward strand.
AAACAAACAGCAATTATACCTCCATATTGACAAGGGCAAGTGCAAAGTAATTTTTAAAATTAAAATAAAATGACACCACACATTGTACGATTAACACAAAGGGGTGTGATTATTGGACTTCAAGCTCTGGTAGATCAATTAATAACCCTCACGAGCTGTTGGAAAGTATAAAATTCGCTCACAGTAGCCGAAATGTATTCATACAATTGAAGACATCATGGGCAAAACATTTACTTTAGTTATCTTAGTTTGCATGCTGGTTGGTGCAGTGGTAGGTCATTAATTCCTATCGAATCGGATTTCGATAACTAACAATTGCTTTTATAGATCGCCACTCCATTGCTTGCAGGTGGAGCTCAAACTGGATCGGTTGGAGTTAAAGGTAATAAGAGAACAGGTTTATGATGATTTTATGTAACTTTAAATTGTCTTTACCTTCCAGGACCCAGTAGTGCTGCTCAACAAGGAGGCCCTCCAGGAGGCCCTCCATCAGGAGGCCCTCCATCAGGAGGCCCTCCCCGAGATGGTAAGCCACCAGGTCCTCCACCAGCTGGTGGTCCTCCAGATGGTGCTCCAACAACACCTGCATCCGGTTAAATCCAATTGAGAGTGGATAGTCCTTCTTTGGTTTTTTGTAATAAATTAAAAATAAAGGATTCCGTCAATGATGTTTGAAAAGTGATGTGCGTGTCTTTGATTCACCTTCATCTAAGGGTCCAAATTAGAAGGGAAAGGGGATGGGGGTGCGGGGGAGAGGCCCATACATATTACGCTTGCCCTTAATATCGTTTAAGAAGAACTTCCATTCCAATTCATATACAAATTTACCAGAACAGAAGCACGATTTAACTTACTTAGGTGGACATTACACTTCTGGGAGAACCTGATCCTCAACAAACCTACTCAAACAAATTTGTTCAACAAGCCTCTTCCACCAACATCTTTCGCCAACAAATTCGGTTCGGGCAAGCTCTCTCCGATTTTGTACTTTATTCAACAGTTTAGAAAATCGTTACGTATTTTGTATTTTGTACGTCGGCGTCGGTGTAATTCCCACATACAAATCTAAGGTAACTCCTTCTATATTTTTCTTTTACTCAAGACCTGGTTTGATATACCGACACGAGGACGACGACGCACGTTTCGAAAATGGAAACTGATAGTGTTTATAGAATTTGTGCTGAATCATTTTGTGCTAGTCAAGTCTTACTCTACCTTGAATTTTTTCTTTTAAAGTACAGTTCTGTATAACTATCGCCTCGATAACTTCGATCCAGAAACAGGAAGAACCAGAACGAAATCCTGCTAAATTCATACAATTTCGTTACATTTTCCACCGTTTATCGCCGGCTTTTATCGAGGCGATAGTTACAGAACAGGGGCACTGCTTCTGATCGCTCTCCGTTCTGCGGGGTAAACAAAAACCATCTAAAAACTGCTCCTAAGAGTATGCTACAGTACAGATTTCAATCAACAAAGTGCAGCTTTGGACTTGGTTCGAAAAATTGCTCAATTTTCATTTGTGTCCGCCGAGGAAAGCATTTTCTCACTTTGACGTTTGCAATCGGTCTAAAATTGTAGGTCCTTGAAATGCTTTCGGTCCCGTGGTCTCACCGATGTATATTTTTTCTTTTACTTTTTATGCTTGAAATAAAACTGTCTTCTTAAGTTAAGCCGCAAAACTTTTTTCCAGGATTTTCGGCAGCAAAGTTATGACAACTCTATAGAAATGTAGCTCAATTTATCTTCGGGCGCTCTTTTAAATTGACTTTGAGCCTTTGCCGTTTGAAGTTCCATGAGGTGTAATTTTCAAAAGCATTTCTATCCTGTTATGATCAGTACTTGAAAAAAAAAAAAAAAAAAAACTATAACTCATGCACTCATGTAATTCTGCTCTGTGTGAATAGAACAAAAACTCTCTCCTAACAACCATTGGAGAGAACACTGACTTTTTGTGCGAGAGTTGAACTTTGGAGCTTGCAATAAGATCACTAAGCTGGCCTTTCTCGAATGATCCGTTCAGTTTATTTGCTAATGGTTGGAGTAACATTTAGTTTTTTTGTCAGCCATTGAAAATTTTGCAGATTCGACGATGGAAACTGGGAAGAACGAGTGACGAGTGAGTTACTTCCGAATATATGTAGGTAGGTACAATTAGGTAAGTTCTGGAATGAAGCAGAGATAATTTTGAGTCTTTTTTCAAAATCTTTCAAACTTTGTTCTCAAAAACATTGTTTCTTAGAAGTTGCTTGAAAAATTGCATATCATCATTCGAAAAATTATATTTTTTGCAATTTTTAAAATAAAAAAAAAAATTATGATTATTTGGAATAACTTCAAAACCAAATCTTTCACTTTTTTAATTCAATTTTTATAATTCATGTACAGCTGGCAACCAGCTGAAATAAAAATTTGAGCGGTGCACTATCTCGTGGCACTGGAATGGATGCCAGAAACCTCTTTTGAACTGCCAAAATAATGTATCTATGGCACAACAGTTTACATGGACGACAACGAAGGCACTTCAGCAAGAGCCCCTTACCACTGACGATAAAGATGTCTACAACAAAAAAAGGTCCTCACGACCAAATGAAATAAAAGCTTCAGCCTTAGGTAACGTCAAAAATCGTACCATTAAGAAGTAGATCTTGTTTTAGAACTCGCTCTGCAGCGAGAGATCTCAATATACATAAATGCGCTGGTCCAGATGGTATCCCCGCCGTTATTCTACGCTGGCAAAACCACTTTTCCATCTTTCCTATTCTGCTGGCGATTTTCCGCGCAGATGGAAAACTGTATTTGTCCATTCGGTCCCTAAAAAAAGCGAATCTTCCTCCCCTTCCAATTACCTCCCAATTTTGTTAAACCGTCAACTCATGAAATATCTTGAAGAACGAAAGCTTCTAAATTACCGTCAGTACGGCTTTCGTGGCAAACGTTCCACTGGTGATTTGATGGCTTATCTCACCGAAAAGTGGAACCAATCTTTACATTGTTTTGGAGAAAGTAAGATTATTGCGCTTGATATTTCTAAAGCATTTGATAGAGTTTGGGATCAGGCTCTTTTATCGAAAATGCGTGCTTTTGGTATCGATGAGTCTCTTCTTCGTTGGATTAGAAATTACCTTTCCGACCGTTCAATACAAGTAGTTGTTGGATGGCTTCAAGTCTCATACTCACTTTATAAATGCTGGTGTCCCCCAGGGCTCCGTTTTGTCTCCGACTCTCTTCCTCATTTTCATAAATGACCTCTTGTCTGAAACTTCAAATCCTCTCAACTGTTTTGCTGACGACTCGACCCTCAGCTTTTCATATTCGTTTCCAAATTCACGTCCCGGTTATTCGGATGTGGAACTGGAGCCATGATAAGCTCATTGAATTCTGACCTTGACAGCATTGTTACATGGGGTCATAAGAACCGAGTAGATTTCAATGCTTCGAAAACTCAATGCTACATTCCTCCATTGCCCATATCTGGAACGGTACCTGCATCTAAGAAACCGAAAAGCTATCAGTAAATAGTATTTGTGTAAACGATGGTCTTCGTTGGAATGACCACATATTTGAAGTCGCCAAAAACGCTGTTAAAAGGTGAGGCTTGTTGCGACGATGCCGGAAGTTCTTCACCCCTTCTAATCTGGCTATAATTTATTAGGCCTTCATCCGCCTAAAACTGGAGTATAAATCCCATATCTGGTCAGGTGCTCCTCAAAAATCATTGCGCATACTTGATAGAGTACAAAATAGAGCGTTAAAATTGATAGATGATAGTTCAACCGTAGATTGACTCTTTTGAACATCGTTGAAAGGTTACCTGTCTCAGTCTCTTATATCGCTTTTCTACAAACAGTACTCTAGTGAAATAGCCAGTTGTATTCCCCTACTGAAAAAATTTTGCCGCAACACCTTGAGCCCAACTTCGGACGTACAGTCAAGTATAGAGATTCGTATTTCAGTCGCACCACCCGCACCACAGTAGACTTTCTTCAAAAACTTTTTGTTTTGTGGTGCGTGAGCTTCGTTCAAAAACGATAGGCGCATTCTCTCCTTTGATGTGTTTCCAAAATGATATAAGAATAAGCTTCTTATGGCGTTCTTTATCCAATAGATGTCAGAAACGACTAAGGACCATCGCCACAAACTTTACACCATCATGTAAGCTTTTCATTGACTAAACTATGCTGAAAAATCTAAAAGAGCCACTGGTGTTGCTCCTGCGAAGTATTGCAGACTTTTCCTAAAGCAATACTGCAAAAAAAAGCTTTCGGAGCTAGTACAAAATTTCTGGTTCCTTCGTTCCTTCTAGCAATGATGATAAGTTCTGGCTTATATCTATTTAACCATAACTAAACTGCAATTGACGTCATTGACTAATTTTTGTTATTTAACAGAAGTCACGTCAACGAGGGCATTACCAACACGTGTATAATTTTCAGCAAAAGAACAAAAAGTCTAACACGCAAGCTGTTGATGAGCTTAAATGAATTGAAATTTACCTTAATTTTCTCATATACAAAAAAACTATACGGAAACAATATTCCAAAAAACAAATTTTGACACTCAAATTGACTAGCACGTTGTAAAGAATGATTATTAAAAAAACAACAGTCAATCGGCTGGACTTCACGCCCTGTGAAGCTGGTTGATTACACCAACTTTTTGCACCACAGAAAGTATAAAACTCGGCCATTGATGACAAAGTCATGCATTGAGTATCATACAGGCGAAGACATCATGGGCAAAACATTTACTTTAGTTCTCTTAGTCTGCATGTTGGTTGGTGCTGTGGTAAGTCATTCGTTCCTATTCGAAAGAAGTCTTAAAAACCAGTCTATTTCCTCTACAGATTTCCACTCCATTGCTGGCAGGTGAAGCTCAAACCGGCTCGGTTGGTATTAAAGGTAACTATAGATCTTTATAGAGGGTTTCAGTAGTAGTTGAATTGTGTCTTTACCTTTCAGGGCCAAGTAGTGCTGCTCAAGGAGGTGGCCCTCTTCCACCTCCGGATGGTAAGCAATCAGGTCCTCTACCAGTAGGTGCCCACCCTAGCCGTCCACCAATGGGTACAACCGCTTCTGGCTGAATTCTGATTTGAATAAATGCTTTTTACATTTAACTATTTATTTTTGTGTAATTAAAATTGATGAAAACCAATCAGTTCAAAGTATTCATTCATTTTTAATTTAATTTTTAGTTTTGGTGGGGCAAAACACCCATTTATTAAGCTTAATACAAGTTATTAACTTACAAACTAGGAAACTTAATAGCTAAGACTTACTAACTAGTTGGATGGCTTAGGAGACGAAGTTTTAGGCAAGGAGTACTCATATTGAAGTCAAAACAAGAGGATTGGGAGTTGATATTTTTAAGCATTCGGGAGATGGGTTCATTGGAGCCGTAAGAGGTTCGATGAAGATAGAAGAGACGGGGATTCCGGGTGTTACGAGGGTAAGTATTTAGAAAAATAGATTCGTTAAGGGTTGGACAGTCAATGGTACCTGTGAGCATTCGGTTAATGAAGAGAACGTAAAATATTTCTCTTAGATCTTTCAGCGTTTTGAGGTTGAGGAGTTTGATTCGGTCTTGATAAAGAGGTAATATCAGGGGATTACTCCAATTAACACCTCGAAGAGCAAATCGGAGGAAACGGCGTTGAATGCTCTCAATTCTGGCAATGTGCACTTGTTTGAAAGGCGACCAGACGGACAAATGAAATGTAACGGGATCGAGTTACGTAGGGGTCAGCAAATTCTTTGGACCATCGTTTCTCGAAACCAAGTGCTGAATTTGCTTAAGGATTTTATCGTCGATATGCTTTCGGTCGAAAATAATCCCAAGGTCCCGGATCACCTGAACGGGGGATATTATTTGATCGTTTAGAAGGTAAGAATTCTCCTTTCCCTTGAGCTTAGTGTTGTGCTGTCTTATCTGTGAAAGCCAGCGTTTGTTTTAAGTGTTAGAAAATGGTGTTCATTGAGCCATTTGTGTGTTGTCTTGAATTGATTGCAATCCAAGATCATCTTCATAACGATCTTCAACTTACCACCTTTCAATTACCTAGTACACACAACGAAATCATGCCCAGCTTTTACTAGAAACCTTTTGTGTTACCTTATGAGTATTCTACACGCATCACTTGGCCAACACGAACACATATCCTCACATGTTTTTACGCTCAATCTTTAAACAATCCACTAACCATTTTATCAAACAATCCACATTCCAACTATTTATCAATTTAGAATTTCCATTGACGGGCTACACATAGTTGACGTCAAGCAGACATTAACTTTCGGTATAGTTGGCTAAACAGAATTCACAATGAGTTTGCGCAGATATCACAAGAAGACAATTTGACTTTAAAAGATCGAATCATAATTCACACTTATGACTACCCTAGTACCCTTATAATGTTATAAAAAACACAGTGCGAGTATTTATGAAAATAGGAGAGGATTTGAAAGGAGACACCGATGCACGTTGCTTTTGAGCCTTTGTGAATCGTAATGCAGGGGAAATACAGAACCAGGTAAAGGATTCCACAATCGGGTGGTGCGACTGAAATACGAATCTCTATACTTGACTGCACGCCCGAAATTGGGCTCAAGATAAAATTGATGAGCATTCCTAGCGAGACGGGTGTTGCGGCTAAATTGTTTCAGGGGAGGAATGCAACTGGCTATTTCACTAGAGCACTGCTTATGAAAAAAGCGATAAAAGAGAGTGAGACAGGTAATGTTTCGACGATATTCAACAGAATCAATCGATTCTACAATTATTAAACTATCACCTATCAATTATAACGCTCTATTTTGTACCCTATCAAGCAGATGCAAAGATGTTTGAGCGGCATCTGACCAGATATGGGAGTTATACTACAGTTTTGGGCGGATGAAGGCCTTATAAATTGTAGCCAGATCAGAAGGGGTGAAGAACTTCCTGCATCGTCTCAAGAAACCTAAGCATTTAGCAGCGTTTTTGGCGACTTCAAATATGTGGTCGTTCCAACGAAGATCTTCGTTTACACACATACCAAGTACTGACAGCTTTTCGGTTTCTTCGATGCAGGTACATGGGGAAATGTTAAACTTCAACGACAAGAGACAGCATTGAGTTTTCGAAGCATTGAATTCTACTCGGTTCTTATGACCCCATGTAACAATGCTGTCAAGGTCAGAATTCAATGAGCTTATCATGGCTCCAGTTCCACATCCGAATAACCGGGACGTGAATTTGGAAACGAATATGAAAAGCTGAGGGTCGAGTCGTCAGCAAAACAGTTGAGAGGATTTGAAGTTTCAGACAAGAGGTCATTTATGAAAATGAGGAAGAGAGTCGGAGACAAAACGGAGCCCTGGGGGACACCAGCATTTATAAAGTGAGTATGAGACTTGAAGCCATCCAACAACTACTTGTATTGAACGGTCGGAAAGGTAATTTCTAATCCAACGAAGAAGAGACTCATCGATACCAAAAGCACGCATTTTCGATAAAAGAGCCTGATCCCAAACTCTATCAAATGCTTTAGAAATATCAAGCGCAATAATCTTACTTTCTCCAAAACAATGTAAAGATTGGTTCCACTTTTCGGTGAGATAAGCCATCAAATCACCAGTGGAACGTTTGCCACGAAAGCCGTACTGACGGTAATTTAGAAGCTTTCGTTCTTCAAGATATATCATAAGTTGACGATTAATCAACGTTTCCATGACCTTGGAAAGAAGGAACGTAAGTGCAATTGGACGGTAATTGGAAGGGGAGGAAGATTCGCCTTTTTTAGGGACCGGCTGGACAAATGCAGTTTTCCATCTGCTCGGAAAAATCCCAGCAGAATAGGAAAGATGGAAAAGTTTACGCAGAGGTTTTGCCAGCGTAGAAGAACACCTCTTCAGAATAACAGCGGGGATACCATCAGGACCAGCGGATTTATGTATGTTGAGATCTTTGAGGACTCTCGCAACCGAGCGAGTTCGAAAAAATATCTGTTTCATCAAAGAATTTGCAGACTCGAGCTCAGGTGGAGCCAATATGCTATGTGGAAGTGTCGAGTTGGCAGCAAATTGAGCTGCCAGCAAATTGGCTTTGTCGATGGAGCTGACATACGGTGAGTCATTGAAGACGAGCGTTGGGACCGATGACGTGGTCGAGTTCTTAATGTTCTTAACAAAAGACCAAAAGTTTTTACTTCCTTTTGGACACAACAGTATTTTTTGCCTTACTTTTTGGTCATGTAAGAACTTAGCCTTTTGTATTTGAGCATTACAGATATTTCTGGCCCGTTTGAACAAATTTGGATTTTCTACTGTAGGGTACCTTTAAATTTTCGAAAATTGCTTTCTCTATCCCTAATCGCCTCTTTACAGCTTGAATCAAACCACGAATTCTCTTTGGGGATGATACTTTTTGTTCTGTGAGGAACAAAATTTCTCATGCCGTTAAGAATTACGTTAGATATCATATCAGCTGATGCGTCAACGTTTCCGTCGAGAAAGCACAATGACCAATTAAAATTTCGAAAGAAATTATTCAGGCCGTCCCAATTGGCTTTCTCGTATTGCCACACAGTTCTTTTAGGGACTTTATCTTTTTTTACCGTGACGGAAAACGAAAAATCTACCGATATGACACAATGGTCCGATGTGCCTAAAGGAGATGACTATAACCCTATATTTTTCGGGATGAGAAGTGAGAAATAAGTCAAGAGTGTTGGCCGCATGACCTTCTATATCTGGAACCCGAGTGGGCTCATCAACAAGTTGAGTTAACTGGTTAAACTCAGCGAAGATCTCAACACACTTTCCTTCGGGTGTTGTCTGGCCAGATTGTCGAAGCCAACCAAAATTGTGTACATTGAAATCGCCCGCACGCAAGTAACTTACTTAGTTACTTGCGTACTTACTTACTTACTTGCCTACTTACCTACTTACCTACTTACTTACTTACCTACTAACTTACTTACTTACTTACTTACTTACTTACTTACTTACTTAAATAAATACTTAAGTAATTAGGTAAGTAAGTAATTAAGTAAGGAATTAAGTAAGTAATTAAGTAAGTAAGTAAGTAAGTGAAAGCTGAACTGGGATCCCAACATACGAGAAAGATACAAAAAAGCCATGATAGCACTGTATTCGTGTAACAGGATTTTTGGCAAAACTGGGGACCAAATTACAAAATCATCATACTGCCATTGTTAGACCTATCCTATCTTATGGCAATTTGGTCTGGTGGAAGGCGCTCGAAAAATGCACGCACTTAAAACTCTAACCAAAGTACAAAGAAGTATCTGTATTTGCGTAACTGGTGCAATGAGAACTACACCACCCGCGAGCTTGGAAGTAATCCACAATCCACACCCCTTGATCTCTAAGTTCAAAAATCGGCACCAATCAGCGCACTTAGACTAAATCAATATAATGTCTTTAAAACCAGCCAAAACAAGCACAAATTTTATCACCATACGCAGACAACAATATCTGCACGGATTACATAACTCCATACATGAACTTCAAAAAATTTTTCTCAACCAGCTTTCCCAATAGACAGGATTGAAACAATGAAACACCTCATACGAACGAGGCGTCTATATATATCAATCTATACCGACGGCTCCAAAATGGAAGGTTTCTTTTCAGAAAGCCTGAACCTAGCCAGTTCGTTCAAACTTCCAAATAACAGCAGCGTCTTCCAAACCGAGACCTTAGCAGTTACAAACGCTGCAAAACAGGTGTCCATGATGGCGCTACCACATGCTGATATATCACTTTTCTCATTGATAGCCAATTAGCAATAAAAGCGATTTCTCCCACTCTTGTCAAATCAAAGCTTGTTTCTTGGTGTCAGGAAGAGGTAAGGGTTCTTGGCACACAGCACAATATTAGACTCTGCTGGGTTGTCCCAATCAAAGTGGCATACCGGAAAACGAAAAAGCGGACGAACTAACGAGAAAAGGATCAGTACTTGATAAATCAATCAGGGTCACACCCTGTGAAATTAAACAGATCATTGGTAACAAAATAATACAAAAATCCAATGAAAGATGGGAATGGATGGGAAGGGGAGTCACTTCCAGGAAACTATGGCCAAAATAACATAAGAACGGATCTGAAAAGCTACTATCCCTGAATAGGTTTTCATTACGAATGTTCATCAGTATCATAACAGGACACAATTTGCTAGGCTACGACAAAAAGAAAGTGGGTCTTTGCACCGATGACCTGTGCAGAGAATGCAATGACATGAGGATATCACTCACTTCCTTTGTCACTCCCCAGCAGCCTGCCACACCAGGTAAAAATGTCTAGGCAATTACTTCCTTACTGAATTTGAAGAATTGTCAGACACTCCAAGAAACAGCCTGTTTAACTTCATTAAGGCTTCTATTAGGATTCGAACCACGAATCGATTAACAGACACACCACTGGTACCACCAGAACATGTTTCATATTGATTATATGGGTATTAGTAAAACTAACTCTGTGTTTAAGTTTCTCTTGAAAACCTCAAAGATCCATATGCAATTAAAGCTTCATAATGTTACTTTTTCAAAATTTTATTATTCTCGTCCGAATAATTCTCACCTGGTTCACACTTATGATCAACTGGTAAGCCGCGTTGGCTCAAAAAGCCTCGATAAGCCTTCCGGTTTTATAAATTAATATTCCGTTCAATTTATCGAAAAATGCGTGAATGAACTCCATTTCAAAATGTTTTCACAGATATAATTTTGGTAATAATAAGACATATTTCTCGCTGACGCTATTTAAAAAGGGCTAGCTCAGTGTCTTATATATTTCACTTTCTAAACTTCGATCAAGTGTCCCGCGTAAAAAAATGAGTTTCTCAACATAATATATTGATAAAATTATAAATATAAATTAATATTATATATGATTATAAATTAGCTTAAAATTCTTACGATTTACCATGCTCCTTTTACCGATCGCAATTTTGACTAATGTAACTTTCACAATTTTTTTCAATGTTTTCTATTTCCTATTACTTAGTGCAAGGAATAATAAATTTATAATAAAACTCCATCAGACAAAATAAATTAATGCAACTCAATAAATAAACAAAAATAAATTGATCGGATGTGGAGTGACTTCCGCTCTGAAGTTCATGTGGAAGGGGAAATTCGCTTGTTGATTAAGTAATTTCCGTCTCTCTGCTTAAAGACATAAATGGATTGTCAACAGCAAATCAAACATAAGCAGTTAATTTTTTAAAACACAAATTAACTCACTACAATTAGCTCATAATAAAAAAATTGTTATCACATCTCTACAAATGCCTACATATATAGAAGGCAAGTGCAATGTAATTTCTGTCATTCAAATTGATTAGCACCTTATTAAGTATGATTGTCAAAAAAAGTGTGATTGGGCTTCATGCCATGCGAGGCCAATTTAAACTACCCCCTTTCCGCTTAACAGCAAGTATAAAACTCGTCCATTAATTTCAGATTCATTCATTAAGTGTTCTACAACCGAAGACATCATGGGCAAGACATTGACTTTAGTTCTCCTAGTTTGCATGCTGGTTGGTGCTGTGGTAGGACACTTATTCGCATTCTAATTGAACTGGAAAACTAACTAGATTCCATTATAGATTTCCACTCCATTGCTGGCAGGTGAAGCTCAAGCTGGATCGGTTGGCATTAAGGGTAACTATCGACAAGGCTGTAAAATTATCTGATTTAATTTAAATATGTATTTTTTATTCCAGGGCCCAATAGTGCTGCACAAGGAGCTACTCCTCCTCCTCCTGGTAGCAAACCAGGTCCTCCACCATCAGGTGGTCCACGTCCATCAGGTCCACCACCTTCACCTGCTTCTGGCTAAATCCAGATTAGAAGTAGTTTATGTTTATGTTTCATTTGTTGTCAGTGGAATTCTGATAAAAAAGTGTTTATAATATAATAAAGTTCAGCATTTCAAGGAAACCGTTAGTATACGTTTCATTTGATTCCATGCACTTGCATATTCAAGCAGTAAATTTCAAACATAATTTTGCTCTTAACTCCTGTTGAAGCCTACTCTGATTAAAAAAACAGATCTTATTGGACGGGCATATCATGGAGAAATAACTGCTTTTTCAAATGTTTCGTCATAGAAAAACTTGCTCTGTTAAAAGTTCTTGGAATACTAGTTGGAACACTCAGACCTAAATACAAGTCCATTGTACTACCAGATAGCATTTTCAACCTTCTTTTTGTTATAGCTTTCCAGATGTTCGTAAAAAGCCACCAATCAAATCTGCGCACCAAAAATTACTAAAAACCGAGAAGAAAACAGTTTAAATTTGCATTCTGGTTAGAATATTGTTCACAATGAAGCGTGAGGAATATACAGAACACAGCTGGTCAAAGAAAACCAATCGCAGTTTCACAGTGAAAACTTAAACTGTAGTTCAATTTAGCTTAACTTCAGTCTATGAAGAAAGTTCTTAAAACTCGAATTCTCAGTGCAAGCTGAACGATTTAAATAAACTCAATTCAGCCAAAAAAGTTTAAAATGAGCACGTAGGTTTCTTACAGCACAATGTAAATCAACTTTTCGATCAGTATGTGCCTTTAAAGAGCCGCGTAGCGAAGCATGAAACTCCACCTTGGCTGAATGGTGACATCAAGGCTGTGATGTCACGTCGCGTCGGGATGCCGCCTATAGTCAATGGAGGCGATACAAACTGGAGGACTTCCACAAATCCTATTGCAGACTGCGCAACCAAGTCGTCGTAATGATCAGAACGGCAAAAAGAAATTATGACCTTATTTATTACCTTTTTTACCCACATATTCAATAGTATACTGACTAAATTTTTCTCCAAGGTTCGTTACATAGAAATCGAGAAAAGGATTGAAAAGAGTAACACGAAAATATTCTTCTGTACTCTGAACCGAAGGGTTCGAACGATTCTTTTGTTGGTTCACTACTCTCTTATGTTTAACGTCAATGTCAAGGACTTCAGCTATTTTTTTTTTTTTTGCAATTTCAAACACTTTTGCAAATGAGTCATCTTCTGCTGGTTTAATTTTTAGTTGATCTGTTAAATCTTTGGCGAGGTCCATCGCTAGGACCAAGTCTAAATTCACTCTTCGAAACTTACGACTCAATGCCAACGAGAGTTGGTAAACCATACTTATGTTATAATTATAACCTTTAAGCTCATCAAAAACTCGACATCCATAGCGTTTTTGAAGTTCCTTGCGTCACTTTCCAATGTTTTTCTTTGGTCAAGAGTCTCGAACACAAACAGAAATAGCTATAATGAAAATCTTCAACTGCTTCATTCTTTGAGATCCATCGCGTCAGGTTCAGCATTTTTAATGTATTTTTTGTGGAGTATCTTCGCTTTCGCTTATTGTTTTTTGCAACACATCTTTTCTTTCCGGCGTATTGTAATAATTTTAAACTGCTTCAATTGTAGTTAGGCGATCTCTAATGGCTGGTATTTTGCTGGAAACAGATAAGGAGGGTTCAAAGAATGTGCTGCACAATGGACGTACAGATCATGCGGAGCAAATTTTTTGGAAAATAATTGTCTGAACACCATTGTATCGACCAGTCACATTGCTTGCTCCGTCGTACTCTTGGTCGATCAAAAATAAAATGTCCAGATCACAATTTTAATGATTTTCCACTATAAGCTTCGCAAGAGCAGAACCTGGATTGTTAATACAGTAATGTTTGGTAACCTGCTGTATTAGAGATTTTAAGAGAAAAGAATTTACTCATACATGTCGTGGAAAACCGATATAAAAAAGAAATTCAAAATATTAGGTTATTCGCCGAAATAAAAATTTCTTTCAAATAAAGTTGACTTTTTATTATCTCCGTAGAATGTAGGTATAGAATGTACAATCCTGTGAGTACTAATAAGACTTAATTCACTAAGGAAGTAGGTACTAAATTTCAGAGTGTGTTTCCTTAACTTATTTTATTCATGGCTGGTTATGTTGAACAATTATCGATATAGGGGGGAGGGGGTATATTTCCCTAATCCTCCCCTATCTACGCCCCCAGTAAGGGGGACCTGGAAATTTTTAGCAGTTTTGTGCTAAAATAGGCATATTTCGTTGCCGGAGAAAATTTTTTTGGATAGGAGTCAAACCTCGAACACCTAAGTAATAAACTGACGTTTTTACCATTTGAGCTATACGGGTAATATGAAAATAAACGAGAAGTTACTAGGGTAGATTTGGGATGATTTCAACTTATTTAGCGATATCTGCCATGTTTCTTACTCAATACCAATGCCAAACGTGATCAAGAGCAAAGAGATGATCTGTAAGAAGTAAGACTTTTCTAATTGCAAGGAAATGGAAATGGATTCAAACTAAATTTTGCGCACATATTAATACATGTTTAAACAATATTTTGTAATTCTCCCCAAATCAAAATATTCATTACAACTGAATGACGGTCTTACAAATAATGTAAGACCGCGATTTCGCCCTCAAAAACTATATGAAATTAAAATAAATCGAAAAGACATCGTTAGATAATATATTTTTCAGGTAAGTTATCGCTGAGTTTTAAAAAATTTCAATTTTAGAATTTCTGTTCACCATTTAAAATAAAAGTTCAGTTTTCACCCCAAAATTGGACTTTTAATCACCTATTAAATCGGTACTATTCAGAAAAAGTAAAAGCCCCAAGATAACTTACACTGTTTTTGAATTAAAAGCAAAATTTGAGTGGTAGGTTGAACCTTTTTTTGAAGTCGGTAACCGCTTCAAACAAGTGATTTTGAGATAGTCGCATTTTTTTTCGTAACGATCGTTTTTTTCACTACTACACTACAACACGGCAACGTAAATCAACTACCGTTAACCGTTGCCTCTATATGCAATATGCTGCCTACATCTGCACGCTAAAAGCTGTCGGTAAGTTCGTTGGTAAGCATTGTAGTACCGTTGATCACTGACTCGAACGAAAGGCGCCAACTTTAAACGGCCGTAAATCCGAACCTATTCGTCAGATCAACTTTTTTTTTTTTTTTTTTTTTTTTTTTTTTATAATTAGCGTGCACATCAAGGGGTTATGACTACCCTTATAATGTTGTAAAAACACAGTGCGAGCATTTAGGAAAATAGGAGAGGATTTGAAAGGAGACACTTGAAATTTTCAGGAGATATTCTCCAGATGTTGTGCTTTAATAAATATTCTTTTCAAAAAAATGATTTTTTTCAACCCTCTAGGTGCAACAGTGCCCTTAATTCATCTTTATTTACGACTAGCTGACCCACCCGGCGTTGCTCGGGTCTAACTTATTTAAAGCGATGTTCACACAAAACTGTCAAAAACGAAAACTAAGAAAACTAAGTATAAGAATGCCTGAGTTCTAGTATCTTTATAAATTGTAGCCTCCTAACGTTTATGACAGTGCAGGCCGGAAAGGTAGGTTTTTTCCTAGTCTTGACACTTAATGTCGTATTTAGGACAGCTCACACAATGTCTTTATAAATTGTAGCCTATGTGTTATTCTGATGTATAAGCTAAATTATTGAAAAGTTTAATTGAAATCCATTCAGTAGTTTTTGCGTGAAAGAGTAACAAACATCCATCCACACATACAAACTTTCACGTTTATAATAGTAGTAGGATTTTACTATTAATCAAATTCGCCGTTAAATTTTCCAATCAAATTTCTGCAATTCTTTCTGCTCATATATTGTGAGTAAATTCAAATAATATACTTGATTTCATAACCATGTTCATTTGTTCATGTTCTTCTTCTTATCGAAAGCCTTTCATTTTCACTTAGCTGAAATCTAATTGCTGAAATCCGATGTAGAGTGATTTTACTTATCTAGACGAGGTAATAATAAAAGAGAGCGTTCACTCGATGATTAAGTTATTTCCGTCTCCCTGCTTTAAACACGTGTAGTTCTCAGCAACAAAAAAAAAATTAAACACGAGCTATTGGTGAGCTCAAATACAAATAAACTAATTTCGACTATGTAAAAAAAACCTTTCTATATTGAATTATCGACAAGTGCAATGTAGTTATCGACATTTAAATTGATTAGGGCCTTATTAAGTATGACTGTCAAAAACTATGGTTGGTGGATTTGCGTGCCATGCGAGATCAATTAAATCCGTCCAACTTTCGCATTACAGCAAGTATAAAACTCGACCATTGGTGACAAAATTATTATTCATTGAGTATTTTACAACCAAAGATATCATGGGCAAGACATTCACTTTAGTTCTCCTAGTTTGCATGCTGGTTGGTGCTGTGGTAGGATATTTGTAAGCATCCTTATTAAACTGGTTAACTTAATAGATTCCATTATAGATTTCAACTCCATTGCTGGCAGGTGAAGCTCAAGTCGGCTCGGTTGGCATTAAAGGTAACTATCGACAAGATTGTAAAATAATCAGATTTAATTCAAATATTTATGTATATGTATATTTGTATTCTAGGGCCCAATAGTGCTGCACAAGCTCCACCTCCTGGTGGCAAACCACCAGGTCTTCCACCATCGGGTCCACCACCATCAGGTCCACCACCACCAGGTTCACGTCCATCAGGTCCACCACCTTCAGGTAGTCCTCCACCAGCACCTGCTTCTGGCTAAATTCAGATAAGAAGGAGTGTTCAATTTATGTTTCATTTGTTGTCAGTGAAATTCTGATAAAAAAGTGTTTATGATAATAAAGTTTAGCATTTCAAGGACGTTCGTATACGTTTCATTTAATTCCTCACACTTGCATATTCAGGGAGTAAATTTCAAACGAACTTTTGCTCTTAACTCCTGTAGAAGCCCTCTCTGATCTACAAAACCAAATGATATTGAAGGAGCATACCAGGAAGAAATAACTAATATTTCAATAGGGCAAATTAACAGTAATTTCTCATCGCCTATTTTTCTGTTGGAAGTTTTTGAAATACTAGCTGGAGCACTCAGACCTAAATACCGGTCCATAGTACTACCAGATAGCAACCTTCTTTTTGTTATAGCTTTCCAGATGTTCATAGAAAAGCTAAAAACGCTGCTTTGATAAGGAGGCTAAGCTACCAGCTCTCACCATGTCTGTGCCGAGTATCAAACCTGGTACAAAAAAACCTAATTTAGTTTAGTTTATTTCATCAATCAGAGTCTTACATTCTCTTGCAGATTACGACTTACATACTAAATAATAATGACAATAATATAAATATGTAAACGGATAGATATATGTATATATGCATTAAGATATTATGTTTGGATTAGATATCAAAACAAACATGACATTTTTTTTAAAACTATCTCTTGCACAGAGTTGAAAAATATCTACAAAGAATAAAATACTATTTGTCACTTTGATGCAACGTGAGATGGGTTCGTTTCTTCCGTAATTATATCTAGAAAACTCATCACGTAGGTAGAAGCCCGTGCGAAGGTTTCTGCAGGGAAAATACAAATTAATCTTCTCAAGCAAATAAGAACAATTCATGTGATTACTTAAGATATCTTTGATCATCATAATTGAAAAGTATCTTCTTCTTAATTCAAGCGTTTGCATACCAAACAGCTGACACCTTACAGAGTAAGGAGGCCTATCAATGTTCCAATTTAGTCTATAGAAAGCGTATCTAATAAAAGATTTCTGCACTCTTTCAATCCTTAATGAGTGAGTGTTGTAATACGGATTCCAAACAACACTACAATACTCCAGATAAGATCTGACAATAGCTGAGTAAAGGCATTTATGCGCTCAATAAGGATCACGGAATTCTTTTGTGTTCCTTCTTACAAATCCCAGCATCTTATAGGCTTTATTTACTATATAGTCAATATGGGATTTGAATGAAAGTTTACAGTCCAATATGACTCCAAGGTCTTTCTTTTGATTAACCTTTTCTAAAACAATATCATCTATTGAATAATCAAACAAAATTGGTGAGTTTTTCCTATAACAGGTAAAACTTTGACATTTAGAGACGTTCAAGAAAAGCAAATTCATATTACACCACAACGCTAATTTGTTCAGATCTTCTTGCAATAATATGCAATCATCAACAGATCTTATAGTTTTAAAAATTTTAACATCATCGGCATAGAGCAAATAATTGGAAGAATTCAAAATATTAGGAATATCATTTATGAATAGTAAAAACAGTAAGGGTCCAATATGGCTTCCCTGTGGAACACCAGAGGTTACTTTGATAGTTTTGGATTTGAACTTTTTAATTTTAACGTGCTGGATCCGATTATATAAATACGAGCGTATCCATTTTAAAAAATGTGAGTGAAATCCCAGCAGTGAGAGTTTATGAATAAGTATTTCATGATCAACCCTATAATGTCAGTCTGAAAATTTCTAATTTCTAGTTTCGTAGGAAAAAATAGTATGCTTTCGATCTTTTACGAGCGAAATCTAGTAGTTTCTTTTTAAATAAAACCTTATTTTGACACTAACATCTGTTTCATCCTTAAAACCTTCTCAGAAAGACAGGTCGCCAGGAGCAGACAAATTAAAAGTAAGGTTTGTGAAGTTCTATAAAATTGTCGTTCCTGTATGTTGATTGTATGTTTCCAAAACAAGTAAGGGAAATGGCTGAGATTCAGAACTGAAGATAAGAGAGGAAACGCTGAGATATCGGATGCAATCTGTTATCTGTCTTCTGTGATCTGTCATTTGTCATCTGTCATCAGTCTTTTGTCTTTCGCCGCCTGACAATGTTCTTCTTTTGTGTCCCTTAAGTAGGATTTTTCTTTTATTTTTGAGAGGATTTTATTTTGGTTTATACAGAAACAAAATAATTAGACATTATATGTTGTTTCACTTAAGAAATTCGTGAGCTAAGGGACGTCGTTCGAAAACTTCGTTAAAGAAATATCCGGAAGATAATAATGGCGACCAAAAATTACTAAGAATGGAGAAAGGAAAATTATTAATTAAATTAGCTTTCTGGAGAGGTATCAACAGAACAAAGGATTAAATTCAGTCAATTCTAGGTTCAAGTATGAGTTTAAAAAGTTTGGAGTCTCATTTTCTACTTTTTTTTAGATTGATGCGAGTCAACCAACAGAGGTAAAAATGTTTTTCCACGGTTATCGACTTTCGCGAGGTATTGGCAAGTCCTCCTTTTATAAACTCATTGCCATGAAAAGCGCGTTCTCGATCATCTGTTCGGAACCGGCAGAAAATTGTACCTCCACTCCCTCACAAGGCAAGGTTGTGAGAAATTCGCTATACCCTCCTTGCCTTGTTGCGCCTCGCTAAATGATGACAGTGATACATATTTCTGAGTACTTAAGGGTGAAAACACTCTTGAAGAAAAGATATATTGTTTCACAAGCTTGAAATAGTGTTCTAATAGTGAAAATGCAAGGAAATGGACGATTTATAAAAAAGCTTTATAAAAAGTCGGCGATAAATTTAACAGTCAAATTTAATGTGACATATTTCAACAATTCTTTCTGCTCATATACTGCGAGTGAATTCGTTTTCACTTACCTGACAAATAATTGCTGAAATCCGATGTAGAGTGATTTAAGTTATCAAGAGGAGGTAATAATAAAAGGGAGCGTTTACTCGTTGATTAAGTAATTTTCGTCTTCCTGCTTTAAACATGTTTTTCAGAAAAAAAGAACTTAAACACAAGCTGTTGTGTGAGTTCAAATACAAATTAACTAATTTCGAGTTTGTCAAAAAAAACCTCTTTATATCGACATATAGACAAATGCAATGTAGTTATCGACATTTAAATTGATTAGCGCCTTGTTATGACTGTCAAAAAAATATGATTGGTGGTCTTCATGCCATTCTAGGTCAATTAAAACCACCCATTTTTAGCTTAACAGCAAGTATAAAACTCTCCCATTGATTTCAGATTCATTCATTGAATATTTTACAACCGAAGACATCATGGGCAAGATATTCACTTTAGTTCTCCTAGTTTGCATGCTGGTTGGTGCTGTGGTAGGACACTTATCCGCATTCTAATTGAACTGGAAAACTAACTAGATTCCATTATAGATTTCCACTCCATTGCTGGCAGGTGAACTTCAAGCTGGATCGGTTGGCATTAAGGGTAACTATCGACAAGACTGTAAAATTATCTGATTTAATTTAAATATGTATCTGTATTCTAGGGCCCAATAGTGCTGCACAAGCAGCTTCTCCTCCTACTGGCAAACCACCATGTGCACGTCCATCAGGCCAACCACCAATGCGTACCACACCCATTTCAGGCTAGAATCAGATTGGAAGGAGTATTCATTATAATTTTTATTTGTTATTAGTGAGGTTCTAATAAAAAATATTGAATAGCAAACTAGTATTTACGCACTTTTCAGTTCCCTTCACTTCCATATGCTTTTTTATACGTGAAAACACTGGTCCAGAAGGCAACCCTGTTTATTAAGGCTTAAGTTCGACTTTGATCATATTCCACGTGATTCCAAACGTCATGAATGGAAAATAGTATTTGCCAGGCTCCCCTTAAAATCTGCTCCTTTGTGAATCTTTTTAAGGAGAGGAAAGTTCCGCTAACGAAGGGAACATTTTTCAAAGTAAATGCTGAAGACCTACCTACTCTCTAGTTGCAGAAAATCGACTTGGGATCTACATTTTTATGTCAAGAAAAGTTGCGTCCAGATTTCAAATTGCTCTGGAGAAAGTAAGTGTTTTTGAAATTTCAAATATTTCAACGGAATTCGACGTCAAGGTCCTTCGTCGAAAGTGCGTGCTTATGCTACTTAGTGAGTGTGAGTGTTTTCTACGTTGGGTTGAAAATTATTTCTCTTATTGTTCAAGAAGAGCTTGAAGACGTCAGTTTCTATTCTTATTTGTGTAAATCGATGGAAACTTAGGCCAAAACTAAAAAACTATCTTGTGGTCGTACCAGTGCTGACCTTACTACCCTTTGGCATAGTAAGAAATCCTCCATTTGTCCTTTGATTTAAAAATTCTTTAGTAGTTTTTATTTATTCTTATACGATTTCCAACAAGGTTGCGTTAAACGTTTTACACGGATTATCGATTGCATACTTCTCGGCACTGCAATTTGTTGATATAACAGTTGTATCAAAAGGTTGTCTTAAAGACACAATATGAGTTCACTAAAAATCATTTTCTACCCCTTCCTATTTTCTATTCCACATTAGAAAGTTTCACTTCTTCCGCGCGGAGGGACTCCACTCACTATTTTTTTTTTTTTTTTTTTACAATATCCTTCTATTAAACGCTTACTAATTTTAAATTTGAATAGAACAAAGTGTGTGCACACATCAAGGGGTTTTGAATATCCGTTATATCCGTTACCTTACAGAACACATGGCGAGGAGAATAGAAAAGAATTGAATAGGAGAAACCGATGCACTTTGCCCTAAAATTTTTTTGAGTCCCAATGTAGGGGAAGAACAGAGTCTGGTAAACCATTCCATCTGCCGGTTGTGCGGCTAAAAAATGAATCCTTATGTTGGACTTTACGCCCGAACTTGGGATCAAGGTAAGTCGGATGAGAGTTCTTAGCGAGGCAGCTGTTGTGGCTAAATTGTTTCAGGGGAAGAATGCAATTGGCTATTTCACTAGGGTACAGTTTGTGAAAAAAAAAACCATAAAAAAGAGAATCAATCGACCCTAAAAATGAACTATCACCTATCAGTCTTAACGCTCTGTTTCGTACCCTATCAAGTGGGCTCAAAGACGTTTGAGGGTGCTAAAACTTATACTCTAGTTTTAGGCGGATGTAGGCCTTATAAATTGTTACAGGTCAGAAGGTGTGAAAAAATTCTTGAATCATCTTGAAACATCTAAGCACATTGCAGCATTTTTGGCGACTTCAAATATGTTGTCATTTCAACGAAGATCATCGCTTACACAACTACTAAGTACTGACAGCTTTTCGGTTTCGTCAAGACGTCGCGTTGCTAGATGTCACCAAGTAAATAAATCGACATTTGAAATTTCAAAGCAACAGTTTTCTTGCACATTTCTCCATACCAATGACGTTTTCCTTGTTTCCCTTTTCTGCTGCCTTTTTTTAAGTCAAATTTCTGTGGAGAGCATTCCAACAAAAATTTCAAATGTCGACTTTATTTACTTGGTGACATACATCTACCAACGTCTTAACACAAGCTAGCATTGTTCCTCTATGTATACAAATTCAATGGTACTATTTATGTATAATGGTAATGATTGAATGTTAGGCTTTGGCGAAAAGTTACAGCTCTAAGTTTTTGAAGCACTGA
This sequence comes from Melanostoma mellinum, assembly GCA_914767635.1. Classification (NCBI taxonomy): domain Eukaryota; kingdom Metazoa; phylum Arthropoda; class Insecta; order Diptera; family Syrphidae; genus Melanostoma; species Melanostoma mellinum. Next base: position 218,736,641 of record OU612058.1, read on the forward strand.
ATTCAACTCAGTTTTTATTACCCCATATGTAACATCGCTGTCAAGGTCCGAATGCAAAGAGGTAGTCAGCAGGGATAAGAATATTAAATCATAATGAGAAGAAGCTGGAAGAGGATTAGAAGTTTCAAACATCATCGAATTTTTTTTTTTATCGTTTGAAAGACCTTGTCAATATGTGTGGAATATAATATCGTTCAAATGTTCGCCACGGCTACTCTGAGTGGAACGTATGCAAATTTTCCATAACTCAGACCCATCAGACTGACCGATTTGGCACGGGTTATGTTGGCTTTTAGAACCGATAAGGTTTTTGGCTTATTCGCAGTTTTCTACAGTCGTTTTTCTTGAGTTCCTGGATCAGTTGATTTTTATACGGGGAAAGCCCAAGTAACGATGGCAAGTTTGCCAAGTTGTGGTCTGCAAAACCGTAAAAAAGCTTAAGCGACCGATAAGTTGTCCGAACAGAACAAATATTTTGATAAACCACTCTTGAATGTGGGGGCACCCATAATGGCTTGGCGAAACACTCTGAATAAATGACAACCAATTTGACAGCTGTAGTTTTAACAAGATGGTCGATATCAACTGTCAAAGTTCAGAGGGCTCTGTTGGAAAGCCCTTAATATTGGGTACGTTCAAGAACTTATCGGATAGGCTATCTGGAATACCCTCATCTTAGATCCCATTTTGAACAATTCACATATCTTTTTCCGGATTGCGGCTGACTGCAGCTGTGAAATATAAAAATTCAACTTTTGAAAATAGAAAAACATTCAAATTACCGCTGCCAAAAGATTAGACTTTATTCTTTTCGGTCTTACATGCAACTTAAGTGACTCTTACACTGAAATAAATGGAGACCTAAATAAAAACCCAACATGGAAAGAAACAACAACAATTTTTCTATTAGCTGATCACATGGTACCCACAGAATAAGGAATATACAGAAGGTCCACTTCATCCAAAAAGTTCATTTTTCCTACAAGCTAAAACTAGCGGAAGCCCCCATGCCGGAAGCCTCCGGGCCGGAAAGTGTGGTCAGTGGAAAAAGACGGTTGAGGTGAGATCAATTCCAAAAACTTAACGTTTTTTATTTTGTTGCATAAAAGTTGGTATTTTTAAGCATTCTAACAGTCTAGAATGTTGAAAAACTGATTTATGTGTCATATATAAACTTTATTTTCCATAACAGCCAGTATTTTACACAAAAAGAGAAAAACCTCAGCAATGAACTTTTTCAATTAACTATTTCCTGTTCACTTAAGTTCATTTCTTCAAAATTTGCGGGTTTTGCGGGTGGTGGAAGTGGACTCTCCGTTCTACTCTGTACCATCGTACCTATACGGAAAATTCTCGGGCACCTTTAGATATAGCTTTTAGGTTTGTGTCTTTGCTAAATGCTTAACCCATAAACAACAACCAATAACTATCCGGATGCGATTATTGAACGCCCCATTCTTTAATTTCTAGCGAAGTGAAAGACAGATACTCCTTGTTTTTCCTTAAATATATTCAGTTGTATTTATGAAATTTGCAGCTTATTTACAGCTGTCCAACTGGACGGTGTCTAAAGAGTTGGACAAGCCTTAGCCAACTTCGTATTTATACATTCCAACAGTTTTCCTAATAAGCCCTCAAATACTCACAGACGTACCTGGGTTCTGTCAACTTTCAATGAAAAACTAAATGGTGGCGTTCACGATGTATCCAAGCAGTGCCATTGTTTGTGTTTTGATATGGGAGTACAAAAAGTAAAAGGCTTTGAAAGACTGTGGCGTAGTATTTGAACTACACTTAAAAAGGCATCTGATTTGACTTTACGTTACAACTTTTCCAAGTCTCATAAAATTATCAAATTTGTGTAATTTATAAATGAAATTGTTGAAAGTATTTTTTTTGCACCTCTATAGTAACATACTTTAGAATGGGATTATAAATATTACTGATTATGTGCAAAAACTCCTTTTCGGAGTTTATGGCTAATTCATTTAGGTGAATTTTACAGTTGCAGTTCACAGCCAAATTCAACTGTCTGTTTTTCTAACTGAAAACTGGGTTTTCAAAAGTCTTTAAGTGTCTCGTGTATCGTGCTTAGTTTTTATGACATTTCACCATCTGTGCGATCTCAGACCAAAAAGTCCACAAACGACCTGATATTTATCTCACAGTAAATGTTGGAAAAAATCGGCAATCGATACATGAGTGATTCTTATACAACTGTGATTTTTTATGTCTAGTACTGTATTTACTGTTTGGCATAATTTGTTTTATTAAAAAATGATAATTATGATGAATTTGATAGTATTTTACTGTCGACAATGTATATTGAAGCATAAGTATTGATGGATCACGAATAATTTGCAAAATTATATCCAAAATGTCAGTACCGTGGCATGTCCGCATTTCGTTTTTCGAATTAAATACATAAATTTCTATAAATTGTCGTATTATAATCTAAAGTTTTGCTTTTATAACTAAAACCTATTGTAAATTTCATCAAATGATGCTACAATTGTATCCCAATATTGACTAGTAGAAAGAAATAATGGTCATTGATTCATGTCCTGCATTCTTTTCAATTTTCAAATTTAAAATATTTCCCGCTTAAACGCCATCTTTTATCCAGTTTCTGTCCCTCGCTCTAGTGGCATTCTGAAGAATGACTATTTGTGTACAATTCATAGCTGTGTGGTTGTTTTTAAACTCGATGTTAAAATAGAAATAATTTGATGTGTTTTTCAAAAGGTATGTCATAAAATTACCGGTCAGTACCATGGTATTGAAATTCACGCGTGTTATTAGAATGATTAGGTCAATTATACGGAATAATTATGTATATAAATTCACGTATGAATTCAAAATCATATGGCCAATCATTTAAATTACGTGTGAGAATTTTAGTTAGGTTAATTATACATCCACGGTACTGACATTTGTCAGTACCGTGGATGTCAGTACCATGGTAAACAAAACAAATAATATTAAAACGAAAAATATTTCCTTGATGTTTTAATTTATCATCATGCTTTATTGATCTAGTGTTATAAAATTTAAATTTTAATTTGTTAAAAGCTTCAATGAATTTCAATACAGTCAAACCTGGATAAGTGAGAACTGGATAAGTGAGAAAACTCTATAAGTGAGAGTAATAGCCAGGACCCGACATTTTAAACTCCCAAAACCTCTATTAGCGAGAAACAGAAACCTCTGTAAGAGAGAGTCGTTTTTCCCTCATTGACCTCCGTAAGTGAGACTGCTTCTTAACTATACCTCTCTAAGCGACAGTCGAGCGAACAAATTTAACTTCTTCTATTTTATGACTCGTTCTTAACTTTCGTGGAACTTTCTACCATTGTTTTTGTATTGTTTCCTCGTCAATATTGTACCCATTCTATTTCGTGGAACTAAAAAAATTTTGTTATTTTATCGCATTCTTTTCGAATGGACATGTGTCCCTGTGTTTATGTAATTTTATCATTATTACATATTTACTACATTCGTTCTTGCTGTTACTTGATTTGATATTGCTGCGTACCTCTATAAGTGAGAAACGCTACCCATGTACCTTAATTAGCGAGAAACTCGGGTTAGTGAGAAACCTCTATAAGCGAGAGTGAGATTGTGCTCCCTTGAACTCTCGCTTATCCAGGTTTGACTGTATTTAACTAATGTTAAACTTTGTTTTATTCTAAGACTTTTAGAAAAAATTTTATTTTAATTCTACTGTTAATAAATTTTAAAGATTATCAAAATCAAGAAAAAAAACCGTAAATGTCTCTGTGTATAATTATCAAAAACCTATAATTTATCATTTGCTTTATTATTTTAAGAGATTTAGCCAAATATTCTGAATATTTGATTTTGATGTCAGTACCGTGGTACTGAAATTTCTAATTTTTGTTCTAGCTTCTTTTCTATTGGAGTTGTAGTAGAGCTACGTTACGGGCTTAATTTTGAGCATAATAAAAGACCAATAACACCCAGATCACAAGTTTTAAAACATTTTTGATTTTAAACAAATTTGAGTTGTAAAAATCACAGCTATATAAGAATCACCCACATACCATCTTTCTATCTTAAGGTCGCCTATGACAGTGTTTACAGAGACGAGCTGCTCAGAGTCACTTCCTAGTTTTAGTCTCTTAGCTAAACTCTCACGACTTTGGAAATCTCACTTCCGTCAAGATGGCTGAAAAACCCATTGAGACCTTCATTTTCAAAAAAGGCTTTCGACAAGGTGACACAATGTTGTGAGGTTTCCTTAACATGACACTTGAAAAAATTGTACACAATCCAAACGCCAACACCAAAGCCACAACCTTTAATTCAAATCCCAAAAGTCTGTACAATTAGGTACTCGCTTACGCAGGCGATATTGACATTAAGAAGAAGTAAACAAGCGTTGAAACTGAACTGGGCCCAGTGGTTCATGAGGAGTGAAGACAGAATGGAGATCAAGCGAAGAATTTACGCTTTCCAATCACTGCTTCTTTGGACTTTAGGTTAAAAATGCAAAAGTTAAATAAAACTCTCTCTAGAAAATCAAGGTATCCCTTCTTTTTGTTTATCACAAAACGGCAACAGCTTATTATGCTTCTTTACTTTTCGAGTTTGAGTATTTGTGAAATAACTTTACAGCCAATATTTTACCATTATTCTATGGAGTACTGATGCAAAATATAATTTTCGCCAATATTTATATATGTACTGCCAAGTACCAACTCACCTTGAATTCTTCGTTGATTTTTCCTTTTTTTTGGTGTCCTAGTTTTCTCCTTTTCCTTCTGAGGACGTTTTCTTCCTTTTTATTTCTACCCAATTTATTTGTTTTTCTATTCCCGTCAACTATTTTAACTTCGACTATCTAGCTATGTATTAAAATAAAAATTAATATACGCGACCACGTTTCGCCCAATTCACAATTCAAATCACAATGGCTACCAATTCTAGGTACCAACGTGAAGTTGGCCTTGATTGTACGAAAATTGAGTGCATCCAGCAACAGGTAGTCTGCTGCCGACCTCGACTGCTCAGCTGGGTTGGGTTCAGTGCCACAAAAGGAAACTTATTTTTCTTTTGTTGAAGGTTGAAAATGCGATTATGTAAATTAATTATTTATGATTGAAATGTTTATAGAAGGGTATTAAAACAAATCTTGATGGGCGCCAGGAAATTTTTAAAAGGAAATTTTCAAACTTATTAACCTGAAAAATATGAAAATATAGTAACACGGGAAAAGACAACCAGATGCGGATACGACGGCGATAAAAAAAAAGAATTAGTTGTATTCCCAAATTGGGTTTGTAAAATAATTTTATCTTTATTGTGGGAAAACCGTGACACAGTCTGGATTAAAAACCCAATCTTTTCCGAAAATTTCTATTGAAGTTAAAATATAATTTAGATAGATAGCGGGTCAGTAAGACCGTTACAGAAAATTAGTGGTAAAACAAAGTAAAGGTATAGTAGGTTGGACCGATATTGTCCTACCTGAAAGTTTCCAAATGGACGTAAATTAAGAAGGGGGGTTTTCTCTAATACGAACCAGGTCAAATCCTGGAATTTGGTACGCGATACTATCAATTAAAAAGGGGCCACTCAAATTCACCGTCGAAACAACTCTTTTCAAAGTTCACACGCAACGCTATATGTATATGTATAAATCTATGTGTACTTATCTTTTCCTGTTTTCTAATTTCCTTCCTCTATGTTTCCTCTCGAATACTTTTCTCTGGTTCCCTTCTGAACCCTTCTTTGTGCTCCTGTCCTAGCTTCCTCGACTCACTTCCTAAATTTTTTTAACACTTTTTTTTGCAAAATAATTAACTAAACTCGCTTCGCTTTTAGCTTTCTCAGATTTTCTCTCTCTACTCAAAAACACCTTAGCTGCTTGCTAGCTGACCAAGAAGTGTCGTTCACTTTTTGGCTAGCTCTTTGTCTGTCCTCAACCCCACGCTCTTACACGCATACATCCACACAATCCAACAACCACCAACGTCGATTCGGTATCTCGACGTCAACCACCATGGGTGTGTTGCGCCATCGCTGTTGAATCCGACGAAAGTGCGCATGCGCTCTCTCACATCAAAGAGTTCGTCAAGTTGTTGGTGTCGTCCAAAACTTGATGATCTCAATGAGTGAGTTCAGACATCCAACATTCAAGGAGTCGACAAGCTGTTGGTGTCTTCCAAAGCTTGCCAAACTCGATGGGTGAGTCCAGACCCCTAACTTACTATTTTACATCTTTTTGAGAAAAATTCTAAAAACTCCTCAAGCGAAACGAAGTTCTTGCTGGGCATTTTCCCAGTTACATTTAAACGCACGGAAGGTGAGTCGAGTAAGTCTAGACCGAAATATAAATTACCTCGAGAAATAACGTAGAAGGAGGAAATTCAAATCGCGTAAATCCCTAACTCTGGAATTGGTGGACCCTCTTTGCAGATTGGGGGGGAGAAGGGGAAGAACACTTATCGTTCCAACCTTTATACCTTTTATTAATGTAGGATGGGCCAAAGGCCATGCTAATTCCATCTCGTCAGGAGGATGTGTAACGTTGGGTAGGAATTTTCCTTCTACCTTTATCAATTTGGTGATCAACTCCACTTGTCGTGAGACCGCCCGTCTGCCCGTAGTTTGGATTCGCGTTGGGGATCGCCTGTCCCTTTACGGTCTGGTTTCGACCGGTTTCACCTCGATACCTATGAGGGGTGCTTTTGCAAAATGCTCGACGAGAAGACCAAAGGCTGATGGAGACCTTGGTTGCCCCCAACTCTTCCAGCATTGTGCAGCCACAACCAACGACGACAAAAAGGGTAAGGATAAGGAAAGGATCCAAGAGTGCTTTTTGTAACGGTAAATTTTACCGTGACAGTACCACCTAAATTTTCAGAAGGCTTTCACTTTTATCCCAGCAGCTTACTGAGACCAATTCCGAACTTGACAAGAAAGCACCTAATTTAAAAGCAGATTTCATTTCCAACCAAATAATTCTTTTGGGTATGACTCCCACCATTCTGTAATCCCTCACATATTTTACATTTCGAAAGAGTTGAATATAAAGCCGATATTTGTGCGTTTTTTTCTCAAGCCTATAAAGGCTTGATCAAATAGAGAAGAAAACACGATTTGGCAATTTGGTAGCACTATGTATTTGGCATATGACTTTTGGGTGTAAGCTTCAAAATAAATAAATAGAAAAAAAAATATTTAAAAAAAACAGCCAAATAATAATTACCTCGAATTCCAAAATATACAATTGTTTTTCACGAGTACCACCATTCGAGAGGAATAAGTAAGCCCTCCAATGTTGCTATATATGACTGGACTCAGGGTGTACCAGAAGAACCATGAAAAGAAGATCTTCGGGAAAGGAAACAGCAAAGCAAAGATGTCTCCTAAAATTCAAACCCAACTGTTCCAAAACAATAAAGTGTTTTATAATTCATATAAGTTTTACAATTGAATTAAATAATAAAACAATCGAAAAATGAAAGTATTGTTGTTGTATTGTTGTATTGTTGTGAGCACTGATTGGACTATTTTTGAATGATACGAGCTCCGAGAAGACCACTTGGTAAAGAGAGTTTTTTCACCAACGGCTTTCTTTCTTGTCCTTTTACCACCAATTATATTCTTATCAGGATGCAATTTGCACAAAGGTAACTTTTTCAGAAAATAGGTTCGATGCTTGTTTTGGATTATTTGGAACAACTATCTCCGCCCTAATCATCGGTTCGGGAATCTATTTGTTGAGCTTGGGCTGAGGTCGCACACAGGTTGAATTTTTCAAAATCATCTGCATTTGGTTCGTTTTTGCTCTTATCAGTGCACTCTGTCTGAGGAGACATCCTTCCCTAGAATTCGCCATGATTTTAATGTTCATAGCAGCGACGTGTGTCTTTGCGTGCCTTGGGTCTGGAAATCTTCTCGTACAAAAATTAGCTGTCCATCGTCATCTGGGCAATTATTCTGTGTTTGATTGGACATGCATGTAGTATTTTTCCACTACCACTGGCTTTTCTAGATTCTAGTCAATCAATATCGAGAGCACAAAATCAACACCAAAATGCAATTTATTAGGTAATAGGTACTAGCTGTGCCCGCGACATCGTCCGCGTGGAATAGTGACTTTCGGGAGCATTTTTAATTTTTCAGGCTCCTTATTTGTAAATAAAACACATTCATGCATTAAAGTAACCTATACTTATATTATTTTATTTAAGTATAGGTTCGCACACGACGTTCTTATTTTTTCCATCTTTTGCAAAATAAAAAGGTTTTGTAGGATTAATACACGTGATTCTGCCACATAAAGTTGAAATGGGACTTTTTTCTAAACGAACACCTGCAACTTAAAGCGTCTGAGCCAATGACAAATCAGTGGGAAGTAAAGGAAAACGGGGAATCAAAACGTTTTCTCCTTTTGCCGTTCCAGTCATTATTAAAATTTGTATAGTGCCGCAACACAGATGTGTAATTTTTAGCTGTGTACAATCCTGGATTACTCATTATTGGATTAATAGAACACCAACTTGCTGCCACTCCTTACAATCCTAAGAAATTGAGAAACTCTATAGAAACTCTATAGCTATTCCCGATTGCTAATTTTTATTTGAAGATCGAGATAGACATTTCTTCTCAGGTCAAATGTATTTTCGACAGTTTGACAGAAATCACCACGCAGTTAAAGAATTTTTATCGATTCAGCAGTTTTAAGGTTCCCGTTTACGGTGTCGATCTCGTACAAATATATAGGGATTATTAAGCCCATGTCCCTCCTCAGGCTCTAGGCTATATCTGAATAAAATTCCATTTAAATCGGATCAGTGGTCTGGGCGGGAGATGGTAACAAAGAAACATGAACAGAAAGAGTTAATTTTGGATTTGTAATAGTAAGGATGTCCATTTTCGGGTTCTAGACTATCTCTGTACCGGGGCTGTAGTGTCAAAGTTCCCGTATATGCTCCTGCTCCCGTCGGAGTATAGGGAAAAAATATATAGCCTATGTCCGTCCTTAAGTTCAGAACAATCTTTGTACAAAATTTCATTTAAATCGATTTATTAGTTTGGGCGGGAGATGGTAACATAGAACGACGGACAGACAGAGCTACTTTCACACTTATTACATTAGTAAGGACTACCATTCCCGTAGGAATGTGTGGATGAATTAAAGTTTATGTTACTCTGGGATTGTGAAACATTCTATCGGTGGAAAATTTTTTTAAATCGGTGTTGAGGTTTCTAAGTTCCCGTATACGTTCCCGTTCCCGTGGGAATATAGGGATAGAATATATAGCCTATGTCCTTCCTCAAGCTCTAGACTATCTCTGTACAAAATTTCATTTAAATATGTTCTGTAGTTTGGGCAGGAGAAAGTAACATAGAAAGCCGGACAGACAGAGTGACTTTCACATTTATAATATTAGTTAGGATGTGGTTCTCTGGACTACGTGGATCAATTTCTTATGCATTGTCCCTGCATTTGGAACTGTCTAAAGATGAGACTCATCAATGTAATTATCACAGCAACTCTTATTACATATTTGTTCCTACTTTTCACAGCTCTGGTGCTTGAGGATTTAACAATGCTTGGTCTAATATTTCCATGCCTAATTACATGGAGAATTTTATTTGGTCTGCTATTTTTTCACGTTTTCGCAACAGTTCCAGATAAATACTTTTGACGGCGTCGTTATATTTTATTTCATCAAGGAATGCAATTCAGTTTTGTGGTTCCCCTACCTAAAAATCCGAGTAAATTTTTTGAGTTTTTTCCATTTCTATTTAGAATCCAATGGTTGAAAAAAGCAAACAGTAAATAACTACGATTTGGCACGGGATTATTGAATTAATGAATTGAGAAATGAGAAACGTCATTTTGTATTGTACATTGGGTGCACCGCACCCGGTGAGTTTACAAATTGTACCTATATTTTTTTTTTTGAACTAAAAAAAATAAAATTATTTACAATTGTTAGCAACACGAGTGTATTTAGCTACACCAAACGTACCCAACGACAGAATTCGCCAACTTCGATAACATTTCCAAAAAATTGTTTGGTAGAACATTTTTTTGTTATCGGGCTAAGGAAATAAGCCCAAATAAATTATGAGGCTAAGGAAACTCCAGATAGCTAAGTTTTTGTTGTATTTAGCACGTCAATTTTTCCAGGCCGTAAAGGCTTGAGAAAAAAAACACACCTTAGGTTATTCAGTTGATTTTGACAGCAGTTTTTTTTTTCTTAAATTGACGGATTATATAATGAACTCAAAACAGTTTTAGACAGTTTTATGATTTTTTTATACTGTTAGTGACAGCTTGTCGACAGGTTGTCACTGACACCTTAAGTCTATTGCACAATCGCACATGTGCAGTTGTCATAAGAGAAACAAAAAAAAAAAACTAAACACGCAGGTTGCTAATGAATTTAAATAAAAACTTAATTGCTCCAATTTTATCTTAAAAACAAACACACAAAAAACAGCAATTTTCGACATTCAAATTGAATAACACCCCATCAAATCTGATCCAAAAAAAGTGTGATTTTTGGACTTCATGCTCTATGAAGCCATTTAATCATGCCAACTTTTCCAATCAAAACAAGTATAAAACCGACTCATTGATAGACAAGGGCATTCATTGAATACTCTACAATTGAAAGACATCATGGGCAAAACCTTCACTTTAGTTCTCCTAGTTTGCCTGCTGATTGGCGCAGCGGTATAAACTCGTATGAATACGAATCAAAAACAAATAACTAACCCATCACATTTTAGATCTCAGCTCCATTGAAGACAGATGAGGCTAAAGCTGGCTTCAAATCAGAAGGCACTGCAGGTAACTAAATCGAAGAGCTAATACTATTGCGTTTGATTAAATTCTGTTTACTCTCTATGTTCCAGCATGTAATGGAAACAGAAGCACCACTCGTTCCCCAGTGGTAACGGCAGCCCCTTCTGGCTAAATTCAGCTTAGAAGGAATGCCTCATTTGCTTATTATTGTTTTTTTGAACTTGTAACAAATTACATTCCAATAAAAGAAAATATATAACATTCCAAAGATATTCACAGAAAGGTGTACGTATCATTCATTCTACTTCCACTTGCATATTCAGGGAGTGAAATTCAATCCGGCTTCAGCTGTCAACTCATGTCCAAGTCCACTTTCATTTGCAATGACAGAGAAAATGAGAGGAGCACACTGTGATGGAGAAAGAACTCATCCTTAATCTCCAATTCCCCGGTGATAGGCTAACAAAGCAGGCAGCAAAAACAAGAGAGAAAAAAAAAAGAATAACAACGATGTCAACAGGACGAATAAAAAAAGGGAGGACACGAAATAAAAAAAGGTAGAGACACTGGAGCAAATAGTCATTTCGCATTGAATTCCTTGCTGGCCATGTGACAAGCAATTCGGGCCAGAAGATCACTTTTCTGGGTCCGGGTTATTTTCTGCGAAATTAAAATTGCTCCAAGGTGAAATTACTTTTCCGCACACGGTTACGTTGTACCTACGGAGTACGAGTATATTGTTGGCTATTGTGTGTGGTATTGTGATTTAGTAGGGCCATAAGTCCTGTGGCTACCGGAAGACGCGAATGTGATTACCAACACATTCAGGCTGGGACAGATATCGCCCGGTACCATCGACTAAGTGGAATCAATCATAAGTCCCTGTCCTGTTCTGATCCTTGAAATCCCCGGTCCACCTCTCTTCTTGCCATCGTTATACGTTCATTAAAAATTCTCGCCCCCATGTTGTGACGGCAAATGGGAACGACGAGCACCACACGCCATTACGCCATCTCATTTTTCACCTAACCTAGAAACCAAATTGCTACCGAATACGATAGCCCCACAGACCCAGCCCCAGCTTCAGCTTCAGCCGAGAGAGATTGAGCCCTGGTCAACAAGTAGGAAGAATGAGCAGCGCACACGCACCATTAATTCATCTACTATTTGCCAGAGTGACCAGCGTTAAGCCACCTACGACGAATTCACATGGAGGAGGTTAAAGTGTTTAATTTTACGGCACCGCACAATAAAGTCTCAAACGACCATCCCAAGATGAGGTCTCCTCACCATCAACATCTCCAGCAGCAGCTATGGCTGCGACTGCGACACAATAAAGCCACAGCTCAAGAGCACACGCTCCTCTGGTCTGGTCAATTTGTATCCTTGCGCAAGCGGTCGCCATGTGTGTTGGCGTAATACGGCAGGTGGGCAGCAGCATCTGGTGGTGGTGTGGTGCTAATGGTAAAGAAGTCTTCCCAATCTGTGCCCTTTTTTCTGCGCGAGCTTGGTGAGTGTTTGCGCTGATGATTCTGCCAATGCTTCTTGAATCGCATCGCGCGCGACCATCATCTCTGGCCCATTGTTAATGAGTCCGACGCGTCGCCGCGCACCGCGCACCGCGCCATTACAACAGCAGCGCACAGAGAGCAGCTCCAATGAAAGTACAAGTAGGGGGACCACTACTCAAGGAGAGTGTTTCTATAGAAAATCAATTCGGAGAAACCGCACAGCAGAGCAAAATGCAAAGGAAAAAAAGGACGACACACACAATCATCGTGTCTTTGCTGCGGCTGTGTCGTCGTTGTCGGCCAGTCCAGACACCCCGATTAATCAACGGCTATTAATGCCGCACTTAGAATATTTACGGGTATTAAATGACTTGTGAGTAATTTCCGTAGGTGGTTCTGGGCATGGGTGGTGTTGGTGGCAATAGTTATAGTTGTTGTGGTAGTAATGCTAGTGACAACGGCACCACACTTCTTATAGCGCTTGTGTGACATTGTACAGGAAGGCAGTCGCACCTTCCTACCGCCTCACCTCACCTATTGAAGGGAATGCGTGCTGACTCGCTGTTTCTGTTGTGCGCCAGCCACTAGTTACATATAAAGCGGACATCACACAAAACTTTCTGCTTTCTGGGCTGACTAAGTAGTGTGCTTCCTTTGGGGCAGAACCACATTGGCAGATGCATGTTTGCAGGGCAATTTATGTGTAATAAATGTAAGTTATGGGGATATTGGATACACTGGGTTTTTGGTCGCCTTATTTATAGGCACGAGGCGTCTGATTAATTGATCAACTGGTAATGTATTCGTCTGCCTGGAAAGTGCTCTGCATTAAGGTTTTTGGACTAAAAGTGGCTTCAAGTCATCACGACCTTGACAAGAGGAGGACAAGATTTTGGAATGTTCAATGAAGTGCGAATTTGTGTTCGGGCACATAATTTAGGAACTTCCAGTGATCACCACTGATCGTGGGAGGTAGTTGAGCAGAACAAAAAAACACTGCCAAGAACTAAAGCTTTTAAGAACAGAGCCTAATCTGTCTTTCCGTGACTAAATACGATGTAAACTTTTTTAAAACGCTAAATGGTGAGGAAGGAAGTTCTGCTATCATTTATAGTTTCTTTTGAAATAAATTGCGTCTACACTCCATCAAGCTCTTCTTCAAGACATGTTCAACTTTGGCGAGGCAAAGTCAACAGACTTCAGCAAAGCATTCGACAAAATCAGAAGCCGAATTATCTGCGAAAACTCAGAAGCCTTAAGTTTGCCCCATTAGATACGGAATGGGTAATGTTTGGAACCGTGCGCAGTTTTCATAAAAGCAGCTCATTTTGGCTCTCCACAAGGTAGTCATCTCAGTCCACTCCTGTTTGTGAAGCCTCGTTTATTCGTGATTTTGCGATAGTTTATTATAAAGGGTTGGGTCCTGTCAAAATAACGCAACCATATCCATATTTTTTTTTTCTTTCTTGGGCTTATCAAACTCTGGTCTAGAGAAGTTTATAGGCATTAGGATCTGTCTTCTGTTAGAGGTTTTTAAAATACTAGCTGGAGCACTTATAGACCTTAATAACAGCCATTGTACTCTTTGTTTCATTCGCTATTCAGATGTTCGTAGAATAGCCAGAAGACGATAAGGAGTCTAGGTTACCGGTTCTCATCATGTCTTCCCCGAGTGCGCGTAGCCTGATTAAAATTAATGGAGGACATTCACAGAGAAAGCGCTTAGCGGTGCTGTCAGCCTCTACACAGGATTTACAGAGTGTGGTATCAAAATAAATATAAATATATAAAAAGGGTAACACAACAGAGCGAGGAGCACCGGGGCTTAGCGCATTTCTCACAACTGCTGCCTTGTGGAGGGATGGAGGGGACCTACAATTTTCTGCCGATTCCAAACGGCTTATCGAGAAAGCGCTTTTATTATTATTATTCATGCGAATTTACTATCGGAGGACTTGCAAATTCCTCGCGAAAGTTGATACCCGTTGAAAAACATTTTTGCCTCCGCTGGGACTCGAACCACGAACCCCCCTGTAAACAAACAGACACGCCATGGGTACCACGAAGTGTGGTATCAATTAAGCACGTTTGAGTACTTGGCGAAAGAGAAGTGCCCTTGGCAATACCAACAAACTTTTTCCAATCTTTTCTGCTACGGGATAGGCAAAAATGTTGCAGTTTTTTTTTATTTTATAAAATTTGCAGATTTTGTGTTCTTTACATAAACAATCGTTGATTGAAGCCCTCATTGTACAAGCACCAGTTCAGGTCTTGAGAAAGATAACCGAGGATTCCTACCTCGCAAATTTATGGGCGATCGCGATTCCAGTTGTAACGTGATGGCCTGACACCCAAACGAGAGAGAAAAACATAGTCTTCCGACGGCACATAGAGAGGTTTTGAACTTTAGATCATTCTCGAAGGATTCAGAAGGTTGCATAGAGAGTTATGTATTGCTTTGCTGAAGCTGCAGGCACAAATACAACCATTCTTCGTGACATAGCTTACAGCCAATTGGACAGCATGAACTTGCGCTTGGAAGACGGACGCGTATGTGTCTAGTGAGTGCCAGTGCCAGATCCGTTCTCATCTTTTGATCCACCCGCGAGGATACAATAACAATCCTTTCTTGATTCGGATTCTAGAGCAAAATGAGTAATGAACTGACGGCAAGTTGACGGTGTATTTTTGACGCAGTTTGAGTCTTAGGATCACTGCATGGGATCTTTAAAAGGGAAATGGTCTTGAGAGTGGATCCTATGATTCAGGAATCAAGGAAAGGTTAACCCGCGAGTCGAGAGAAGAACACTGACTACAATTACGACATATTGCTCTACGGGATTGCCGAATTTGAGCTTGAGCGTGTTTCATCTAACACTGACGTATAAAGGAGATGATTGGTTTTATCATAAGCGTTTGGATCCAAAGGTCTCTTTTCAGTGACAGACCTTATGTCCGTTCAAATAGTTCTTTACAATTGTCAGAAAACTGACAATGCCTAAGCGGTTTTCGACTCATTTTGCTTAGACTAAAGAAGGTTGTTATGTAAGATTACTACAAGATGTTTGCTTTCATTTGAAAAGAGAATGTTGACACCTTTAAGTCGTGATTAAAACAACCTAGACTTTTGGAAGATTGGCCGAGAAACCGTTTCTAAGATACCAAATATCAATCAACCGTCATACGGTGCAAAACTGGAGAGAGCTCGCCCAAAATCGATATTGCTGGTTAAAATTGTTGGTTGAGATTCAGGTTCACCCCGAACTGTAATGCCCACCTAAGAAAGTAAGTAAGTTATGATAAGTTTGGTGACCTTTTTATCTTAAGGGATAATTAATTATTCTTTATGTGGGCTATATGTGGGCTATAGGTCAATGTAAATAGAGGTGTTAGTATATTTTTGTATTTTGTTTTATTTCGACGTTCCGAACATGGTTATGCTCATCATCATTGGTTATGCTCAACACCTCTATTTACATTGACCTATAGCCAATATAAGGAATAAGTAAGTAAGTAAGTGTTAATCAAGCTTATCGTAGCCTATGGAACAAATAGACTGCAAACTGGATTCAACCGATAGCAAGGCAATCGGCAACGTCATCAGCATAGGCAGTATAGAGTCGATCAGCATCCACAAATGAAAAGGAGATAACACCCCACCTTGTCGACAGCCCTTATTCGATTCTGTTGCAACATATTTTCCACACTTTCTTCTCTTCATCGCTCACAGTTCTGTTCATTAGTATTGCTTTAATTCGCAAGACTAATGATTCCTCCGCATCGTGTTCTATGGTGGCGTTGCAAATGCCGTCCAAACAATCCCCGCCCCCATGAAAATACCCACCGCATTGTCTTTATTGAGAAGAGCAATTTCAATCCTGCTTTTGAAGTGCGACCTCACTAGATTTTCCAGCTTGGTAGGTATGTAACAAGAGAGAAAGAGTGTGTATTTGGAGCAAGGTTTTCAAATGAAAACCTTAACCATTACTTTTAGCGTTTGAAGAAGGTAAGCGGTAAGTCTGCCTCAAACTGCCTGCCAAAGGATTGGGATGCAAGCAAGAGCTAACCTGCCGGGAAAAGTATTTTCGAAAGTAAATGTCAGAATTTGAGGCTGCGAAAAAAAATACCCTGAAATAGTTGCCAAAATTTGTAAGGTGATAGTAAAATAGCTTTCCACCAACCACTGAAAGCAGGATTATGTGAAACAATCTTTTGACGACGCAGTCTACGATAGACGATAATAGTCTGAAAAGTTTCGAAATTTTGGCCCTGGACATGCGCAGTCATTGCCCAATGATTGGAAGCTGTCAAAAGATGCCCCAGCCAAGTGATGGACTCATGAGTAGCGACTAACAATGACTTGTACCCGCTGCGTCGAGTTGATATATAGGGTTCAATTTATCTACGAGCGATAAATTTTTGAGATTGATATGTACCTGGTTTCCTGTGAAATGAGTTTCCAGCATAAGACTTAGTGTCTCTATTTTTGATTCGGTATAGGGACCTGAGTGTTTCCAGTCTTTGTACCTAACTCCTTTTTCTACCCTGGTATAAGTCAACTTATTTCGCTGAGATGCCTTTACACAACTCTTTGTGAGAGACATTCCACGATCTTCGAATCAATCTTGAAGTCCTTCTGCTTTGATCGGTGCAGGTTCCAATCGGTCTCTAATTTGGTCTCAAGTGACTTTTGGTTTCCCTTCGAAGTTTCAGTAGTTCAGGGTTCCACCACGAAACAGTAGATCTTCTAGTTATTGGTCTACCTGTACATACCAGCTCAAAGCATCTTTTAAGAACAAAATTTACGTTAAGAACTGAATGAACTGAATCCTCCTCTAAAACAGCCCCATTTTTCAACTTGTTCTAGAGGAGGAAGTTGTTCTTAGGTTAATTGTGCCCTTACATGAAGCTTTGGGCTGGCATATCCAACTAGACCATAATTATTCGTTAAGTCCAGCGAGCACCTAAGTCTTTTGACGAACAAGAAACCCACTGGCGCCTGAATGTGAAAGTTTTAAAAGATTTTCTTTCAATTAAATAAAAACTTAATGCTTAAAGCCTATATTGAAGAAACCTGAAGAAGCTGAAAGGATTAAAGTTTGTGAGCGTGAAGCTGATGATGGCACGTCAACCGTCGCCGAAATGCATCCAATAAAGTTTTTTTAAAATAAAAATACAAAGTTTTTGTTTGTTTTTGTTTTTTGAAAACATTTTTTTCGTTGTAATCAATAAGGACCGTTTAACTTAAAATAAAAAAATATACCAGATTACAAACATCGTTCCTTGTAATTTAAATACAATTTACCTTGAAGCTGAAAGGAAATTGAAAGTCAAAACCAATTTTTTTGATTTGATTTGGGTTCAAAAAAGCCACAAACCACGGTTTTCGGTAGGGTAAGAAGCCCTTTTCCATAGCCTTATTGTTTTGCTTTCCTATCCGTGGTTAAATTTACGAAACTCTTTTCTTTATATGAACATGACAAGCATATCGGGCGTCTGCCCTCCAAGAACGAAATGGTGTCGAATTTACAAAGAAAACTTTGAGATACGATCAAGTTTTTCGGAAAATGAAAGAGCTGAGAAGCTCTAAAAAACTGAATGCATCGGTCATTAAAAAATATTTCACGCATCACACACACCAACCACACAACTGAGTTCTCAAAAAGCAATAAATACTTTCGGCTCTCCAAAGGTCTCTCACTCTCATCCACACCGAGAGTTGATGACACAAAACCTCTTTGATATTTCCTCTGAACACCATAAACGATCGAAACAGAAACAACTTTTTTTTGTCCTATCACAACTCATAAGTTCAGTAGCCATTTATGTAGCATACCGCGGCATACGATACGCAGGTACGATTATATTATCGTCGATCTTTATTGCTCCAGATTCACTGGAAGAATTTTGTTCGACATCAACAACGAATTCCGATTCCCAGGAATCCACCCCATACAAAGAAGATAGGCGAACAGGAGATGAATTGATTTTGACAAATGATGCACAAATGTGTACAAGTACATCGTCAAGTGACATGTCAATCCATGCGTCCGTCGTCCCCCATCAGCATCATTTATAAAGGACTAACGAAATAATGCCAATTTTCTGATGTACGAGCATACATACCTTCGATGCAGGAAGCAAAGGGGTGGCTTAAGAGATCCCGGGATGAGTGATGGTTTTCTGTCATGTGTGACAGTTGGTATGTAAACCTTTTTAAACGCAGTTCTTCTAAGCTAATCCGAAAACCTAAACGGAAACCGAAACCGACATTGAAACAACCCCGCAGTATTCGCATCGCATACTCGTCCATATGATGTCTCATTTCTGTAATTGAGAAAAACCCTAGGAAACACCACATTCCTGTGTCCCCGTCCATAGACCAAGGAACCATATATCATTCGGTAAATAAGCTTTATTTAAGAGTGGAATTGATGAGCGCTTGTACACCGCGCCGGCCGGCCGGCTGGCCTGCGGCCCAGCGGATCAATTCCCAAAGAAGACAAATGGTCTGGTGCGGTGTGTGGCGGTGAGCCTTATCGACAAAAGACTCTCACGAGGAAGGAAACAAAAACAAAAACGAAAACAACAACAACGAAAATAGAAGGAAAAGAAATTTGCGGTTCGAATGATGTGACACGTACAAATTGGCAACTCCGTGCATGCCTACGTTATACGGACCAACAAATCACCTAATATGCGCGCCCCGACCTTATCACCCGGTGTCATCTTTTCCTCTTTCCGATATTTTTATCCACAGCCTATTATGCTAGATAGCCATTAGCCGATGTGAATAAACAGAGTGTCTCCACCACCTGTGCCACCATCGCATGTGTGATCTCCAACCAAGATGATACTCGAAGATTTCTCGGGCCCACCAGCGAACAGCATCGATCGTTTGTCTGCCACCGCAAGGCCAAATAAATCTCACTTCAGGCCTTTAGTCATGATAGTAGTAGGTACATGAAATGTTGGCATGGCAACCAAACGCAGAGAGTGAGGGGCAGACTCTCTAGTCGGTCGGTCGGTGGGATCGTATTGAATTCCAAATTAATCGGAGATGTCATTCGAGTGTGATCAGATGAGATTTAGGAGGTCAGAACCAGTCCTTCTTGTTGTTGTGACCACGTACACTGGGCCATAATCACGTCTGGGGTCTGCGGTATACCTACCTACCTACATAATATCGAGAAGAGTCCTCTGCTGCGCTCTTGATGCTGTTGTTTGTTTATATTCCAATTGAGGATATATTTTTATTGGTTTGGGTTCTTTGGAATTTTCGCTAGTTAACCTTGTTCTTAGGACATGCATCGATTATATCTCGGTGTGTTTTTGGCCAGGTTTCTGAGTAATTAAATTGTGTGGAAGCTATATTTGGGTTGTGCCCCTTGTGTTTGAGAGGTGATATGACATCCATCAGCGACTTAGAAATTGTCATCGGTTGTGTTTTATGGCCCCGAGGGTCTCGAGATTGTATCATTGATGCACAGGAGTTGAGAGATTACGTGATAAGTTCTGGAGAACATGTAACTTTCAAAAAATGATTGTGTGTGATCGCTCTTGGACATTGTCTTTGTGGTTCATTAAAAACATCCCAACAAATCCCACAACTTGAATCAAAGGGTCGAGGCATAACTCATGCCTGTCTGCATAAATCACCAACTGCATGTTGTACGGTGATATCGATATGCACTCTCTCTTCCTCTCTCTCTACGCATCAACTTCATTCAGAGCTGATTTGGCAAGAGTTGATCGTACTTTTAGAGCTGGCCTTTCGATGGGCAATTTAATGATTCACAATTAGCCAAGCGATTGGCTTGGTTATACATATCGAGCACAATCAAGGCTGCTCCTGCTGCTGGTCAACAGCAGCGACCAAAGCTATAAATTCAAAGATTAATGCTGACTTTGATTCCAGTTTAATGTTCTCAATGGAGTTTGGTCCCCCCTTGATGGTGTGCTGGAGTTCGATTGAATTAAGTATTGGTCACGTGCAATTTGTGTATCGGCGAATTCTACGGAGCCTAATGAATCTCGAAAGGGCGACCGACGACACTTAAATGGACCATAATTCTCAATGAGAGTATAATAATTGTCACCAGAGTCAGAGTTACTTGAACTATGTCCACACCTATGGTTGTTAATTTATTACCCAAACGAACGGAATCCTTTAGAATGATCTCTGGTTTTATAGTTTTGCACCTCTATTGTTGTATTCCAGACGCTAAAAGTTACTAAAATAAATACTTTTGGGTCAGTGGTAATAGTGTCCGATGTGTGGGCGTCTTTAACGTCAAACACTATTAAAACCGCAATTGAGAAACAACTCCATTATCCCCATCTCTGCCGAAATGCACATTTTGGTTTTTTAGCGTTTAACCGCCATCCATCACAAAGTTCAAACTTATGAACGGCAAACTAACAGCGATAGCTACTGGCATAAAACTCATAAAGCATCAATTAGTGCATGGACGATCTTGGCATTTGCTGATGTTATTCTGAAGGGCACGTGTATTCAATTCGCATGCTATTATTTCCGAAAATGTATAGATAAGTTTTGCAGAAAGACCCAAAGAGTTTAGAGATTAGAGTCAACCTAGGTATAGAGAATGCCTATTCGGCTACTTTATTAATAGGAAGGAGGAATAAAGTCCTCTCTCGGTATACACGGACTTTAGTAAGGCGTTCGATTATGTAAACCACCGAATACTCCTTGCTAAACTAGAGATGTTTGGATTTCATTCTCAACTCCTTCATTTGATATCCTCGTACCTTTCTTGTAGAAAACAACAGGTTAAAATTGAAAATTCTTTTTAAAGGGAAATTTAGTGTACATCGGTTGTACCCCAAGGTAGCCACCTCGGTCCATTGTTTTTTATAATTTTTATCAATGATATTATATCGGCATTCAAATATTGTAGGTGTTTGTGATATGCGGACGATATCAAACTATTCTTGACAATTAAGAGCTTAGGTGATTGTCAATTGATACAGTCTGAAACTTAATATAAAAGAGTTACATTATTTCATTTACTCGCAAATGTACCAGTATTCGGTTCAATTAGGTACACAATTGAATCTAATGTCTTAGATCGTGTTTCATTTATTAAGGACTTGGGGGTCATTCCTGATTCCTCACTAAATTTTTTTTAAAAACCACATTCATTTCTAAGTACCAAAAGCTAACTCGTTAGTTGGATTCATAAAGCGAAATGGCAAAGACTTTCGAGGTCCTTATGTTTTGTTATCTTTGTATACATCTCTTGTCAGATAGCTTTCGGAATACGCTGATGTAATCTGGAGTCCCGCGTTTAAAGTTATTTCTGACAGGGTAGAATCGGTTCAAAAAAGATTTACAAAATACGTTTTCAACAAAATGAGCTGGGGTTTCTGTCATCTGTCCTGATTACAAAGCTAGGTGCTTATTGCTTGGAATAAAATCATTAGAATCAAGAAGAAAAATGCATGGTGTAATGCTCATAAGAGACTTTGCTACCTACACTCCCTGCTTTACCTATTCATGTACCTGCCAAGTCCACGAGAACAAGAATTTTCCTTTTTCAAAAAATGCATAGAAAATGCAATAATAAAGCAGAAATGCATTTATGGATGTAATGAAACGCTATCAATATGTATAACTGATTTTAATGAAGTGCCTTCAGAATTTGATTTTTCAATCCTTAGTAGAAGTAAATTTAATACTGATTTATTGTACTTATTTATATTTTAATAATTTATTCTTGGAGTACTTTATCTGTTAGCTGTAAAATTGCTTCTAGATAAATGAAAAAAAAAAAAAATATTCTTTATAGGTAAATAAGACTTAGATTTAGGTCGGAGCGCATTGCATTGCTATTTGAACCATGAAATGGTTGTTATCGCTTTTTTTCAGATGATTCCGAGACTGATGATGGATCTGGAGCTGGTGTTTTTTTGAAGGGCGGTGATATACGACTGCACGCCTCATTAGACACTTAGGTGTCTATCTTTCAAGCGAAGGCGCTTTGTACATTACGAATAAAGGCTGGATGGGGAGAAGTATTTGTGTATGCCGCGACAGCCAAGCTGTTCGTAAGGCTCTCAACCCTCTAACTATAGTTCGAAAGTGATCCAAGAGCTCTCTTAATAAAGTAAGAAGACTGAATTCATTGGCTATCGTTACGGCTCCAGACCATCAGCGTAAACTGGAGACGAAATGTACGAAGAATTTGCGAGGCAAAGATCTCAAACAGCATTCTCAGGACCTGAACCAGTGCTTGGTCTTACGGGGTCCTTATAGTGGAAGTTTCAATCAACGATTGGATCTGTCAAGTGCGTAGATGGTCATGGTAGGTCTCCGTTAGAAGCAGACAGACGAATCACGTGCACTTCTCTTTTGCCTAGAATTGAAACTTCTTATAGGTTTGAGTGACACCACACTCTGTAAATCGTATTGAGGAGATGCCGACACCGCCGCTCTTCCTCTGATGTGAAAATGTCCTGCTTTTTGTATCAGGTTAGATATACTACTTGGCACAGATGTGAGAGAGTACTTGTAGCCTAGACTCAGCCTTATTAGCCTTGCTTTTCTCTGAACATCTTGAAAGCTATAGTAAAATAAGGTCCTTGTGTGCTAAGTGCTAGAACAATGGGGCGGTATTGAGGTGTGAGTGCTTCCCAAAATAAATAGCTAAATAGCAAAGTGAGTAGGCCAGGAGCCTCGTGCATTTCTCACAACCACACCCTGTGAGGAATGGGGGGACCTACAATTTTTGTCGATTCCGAAAGCCTAATCGAGGAAGTGCTTTTCTTGGCGAATTCTGTTTTTTTTTTTTTTTTGACAATGCAAATGAATTATTGTTTATTTTAAATTTATTATCTTCGCAAATGGGATCCTATTAAAGAAGCCAAACAGTTACTCTGCTGCTCAGGTTTGGCACCAAGCGTTCGGCTTCTTGGTACAGAACAGCAGGATTGGTGTTTACCGAAACTTGTACTCATTAAAACTGCCTATGAAGAAAGATAAAGATTGAAAGTTGTATCTTATCGGAAACCAAAAAAGCTGAGTTCTTGTTTGTAAAAGTCGTTTTCTACTCAGTTTTCTACTCAGAAAGTAGGCCCAGTAAGGGTTTTGTCACATAGGGAGCCTTTCAACGTGGCGTTTCACCACGGCCTTCTACCGCCAAACTTTACCAAAAAGAAACACATATCCGGTTTTCTAATAAGGATTTAGCAACTTATTTTATTGAATAAAAGTCAAACCATTTGAGCTACATATTTCAAAAACTTCGCGAATCAAAACGTTTATTTCAAGTTCAATGTTGACTCTCAGCTCTTTTAAGTATGTCTGTTTGTTGGCAAACCAAAATAGTCTGAAGGCGTTACATCACACAATCGAGGTAGCCAATCGACAGGCCCATTTTTTTAAGATAACAAGCTCATCAAACCTACTCTTCAAAGAATCGATTGTAACGTGGGTTGGGTGGCTTATGGAGCCATCTTAGTAAACCACATGTTATCCAAGTCCATATCTTCCAATTCGGGCCAAAAATAATCTGTAATCAGGAAGCGATGACGCTGGCCATTCACAGTAACGCAAAAAGCAACAGTAACAAAAAAAAAATGCGGCGAAAAACTGCACGAGATGCTTTTTTGGATGAAGTATTCAAGAAGCACATGCGGATTTTCACTCGACCAATAACGCATATTTTACATAGCGACGAGCCCATTGTCCTGATATAAGCCTCGTCACTGAAGCTGATTTTATGATAAAATTCATCATCTGGCGCTTTTTTTCACAGCCCAATCGAAGAACGTATACGTCACGTTGCGCCAAATAGTCCACCAGGTTCAATTTTTGAGTCAGTGTGATCTTGTGTGGGCTTAAACCAAAGGTACCTACGCAAAATACGCCATAATGTGATCTGATCGTTGCCCAATTCTTGAGAATGCCATTGAATTGACTAATTTCAATCGTTTGCTAAGGACACCTTAATGGCAGCTGTATTTTCGGCACTTTGACCTACCCGTTGTCTCTCTGAAACGGCAGCATCACGAATATATAAACTCAAATTTTGCACTAAACTTGTTATTGCCTGTCTACTGAGTTAGAATAACAACCGAAAATTGGAGTTAACGCTCTTAAAAATGCGTTCACTATGCGACTACGATTTCGGCAGACAGTTTTTCTAATTTGCAGACAGACGTTCGTGTACGTTCCTATGATGGAAATGTTGAATTTACTAAATAAATTGACAGTTCGGTGAATAGTAAAAAGGTGCGTTGAAAAAATAAATTCTGAGTTTTCAAGTTCCTATTGGAAAACCTTTTACTATTGTCTTTCAGAAATAGCGCGTTTTCCACGTCGTGTTTTTACTTCTTTCGTTTTTCTTCTTTTTTTTTCATTTTTCAAAACCCGTAAAGGATAAGACAAATAGAAGCCTCAAGTTTAGAGCTAAGAAACTGAAGTGGAACGAAGTGCAGTTGCTCAGTAAAAGCTTCCCTTAAAATATTTTTTGTTAATGAACTATCAGCCCTCTTAAAAAACAACAGCTTATCCGTTAATGGACATAAAATAAACCTCATTGGGGACCTTACAAAAAAATCAATTAAGAATTATGATTCGACAAACTCGTGCGGCTCATTATGTATGTACCGCCTACAATGATTTAAATGTCAAAAAACATCGCCTCATCCTCACGCATGTGACAGCTAAAGCTTTGGAAAGTGTACGAAACCACCTCAGACTTGTTTTACATTATACACGGCAAAATTTCATTTCCTATTGCTTTGATGATGAGCCAAGCCGATACGGCTGAGGAGATACGCGTCACGACGGAAAATCTTTGTGCCCGGAGGACCATTTGGCCGCTGATGCTCCCAACCAATCTGTCCCAGGGTAGGGGTTGTTACATTTTTTTTCCTTCTTTTTTTTTTTGAAACAATAATTACCACCCCACTGGTGTTTTATTTTTTATTTCGGTGTTTTTCTTTCATAAAAAATATGGAATCAATACGCAGACGGTCGCGCTGAGGGTCGTGATGCCAGCAGACCAGCGAGGGTTTCAAAAGCCGCGTGTATAATTCTGTGTTGTGTAATAAATTTACAAATTTTCCCCGAAAAAATCAAGCAAAAAAGAAAAAAAAAATCAATTCGAATGTTTGAGAATGAGGTGATTCCTGATGAGTGTGGAGAGCGTAGTCTAAAGCGCTAATGCGAGGTTATCCTCCGTGAAAACCTTACCGCCGCGCCGCCGATGATGGTAGAAGTAGTAGTGGGCTGGGTATATGGATGTACATAATTATGTTTTTTCCCCTCCATCTTCCACGATGATTTACAAGACAAAGTACAAGAAAAATAAGCCCGATAAAGAAAGAAGTAAAAGTACCTATACACTCTTCTCAAAGAGGATTGGGGGTCGGGGGATGAACTTTCATTTTTTCTTTGATTAAAGATGAATTTTTAATTTTTATCTGGTCCTGTGTAAAGTATCTTTCATCTTCTTAAATGCACCACGACCAACGACCAGAAAAAAAATCAAACACGTCGAAATGGGAGGTGGTGGGGGTGGTGCCAGTACTTAAATGATTTATGCACAATTACCTTTCCTATGTTTATTTATCGGGGTTGATGCCTGCTGCTTGCACAGTCAGTCAGAGCACTCTACTCCACTGGACTAGAAAAAAAAATTGTATATCACTTTTTACTGAGTGGTGTGTGACATTTAATGCGTCGTGTCTTTTTTATTTTTAAATGTCAATTGGTGTCATGTTGGATGTCTCAAAGCCTCACTCGCACATGACTAATGACTGAGATCATTAAATGACCGCATTCGATCTGTCGGATATCAATTTAAAACGCAATGAATTACAAGCCCATTGCGGATCGAAATTCAAATTCGAACGATGGGAACCATCATCGGTCGGTCGGCACTGATGAGGAGGATGATGATGAAGAAAACGCTGATGCTCACTTTTGGTTGTGTGATGGGGAGACTTACCAATTGCCACCCCGATATAGTGTCAGACGATTAATTAAAATAAAATTGTTTATGTGCAATGCGATGGGAAGTTGTTTATGATTTTGGCGCCGTGACTGGTGTAGCGCCAAATCACTTACTTGTGCAGCAACGTCATCAAAGTGGATCACATTAATTCTAAATTGTTGGTAGGCACATATAAAAATTTTCAATTTTTCCTCAAATTGGTGTCTAATGCAGTGTTGGGAGGGTCATATTAGCTTCCCTTTATTTTCGTAAAAAAAATTGCTTTAAAATCTGACAAAATGGTGAAACAGTCTCATAAAAGCTCGATTTCCGGTACCAAAGGCTTGTGGGAAATTGGAACTCTGTATCCTTAGCTTGTTATACACCAAAGTAGATGTTTGACTTGGCATTACCTATAAATTTGTTTTTTTTTTCCTTGCACGTTACGTTATCTTGTTCACGAACCAAGGTAAAAATGAAGTAGGATTTTAATTCTTCCAGGATTCGGAATAATTTCTCATATCATTAGTCAAGAATCTGTAAAAAAGGAAACTTTTGGATCATTAGGAATAATTTATGCAATATTAGGAATTGGATTATAGTAAAAGCGACATTTTGAAAGGATTCAACACATTAACGTCAAACAAAATTGAATCTTAGGCGGCATTGTAATTTCAGGGACAAGTCATTGTCATCTTTATTTCTAGGTGCTGAAATTGCTCGCTCACTCAACTATTCGCTTTTTTTTTGCGGAAAACAGCAAAAATTTGCTGATGAGCGTTGCCCTCGCACTGAGGCAAGGTAGCAATCATTTAGAGCCAATGAAATCAATCCTCTCGATTTATCGACGGTTAGGCGATCATAACCAATTAAATAGCATTGGTTTAGAGAAATCTAAGCAAATGAATATTTTAGCAACCCTGCTTTCATGTTCGCTGCATGCTGAAGTCTCTTCACACTCTTCCACAGTAGGGGTATATCCCCTGACCCCCTATCTACTGACTTTTTCAGTGTCCATAATATTGTCTCCTGAGTACTGATAGACATTCGAAAACATCCCCCAATACGTCAAATAAACTTATTAGTTTATATGGTTAACTATCTCATTAGTCGGCGCCGACTTTTCACACAGTCATTACCGATTGCCAATATTTATTTGAAGATCAATATAGACATTAATTTCTTCTCAGGTCAACTGTGTAATCGACAATTTGACAAAAATCACATCAAGGTGAAAGAACTTTTGAAATAGGTCCAATAGCTTCAAGGTTCCCGTTTACGTTGCCGTTCCCGTAGAAATATTGGGATAACAAATACGACCCATGTACTTCCTTCTTCAAGGTTCAAGACTATCTCTGCATCAAAATTAATACAAATAGGTTCAATAGTTTGGGCGGTAGATGGTAGACAGACGTAATTGATTTCGGATCTATAAAGTTAGCAGTTAGTTCCCATGGGAATATGGTGATATATTAAAGTTAATGTTACTTTGAGGTAGTGTAGCATTTTCTAACGGGTAAATAATTCTTGAAATCAGTTTATTAGTTTCTAGGTTCCCGTTTACGTTTGCGTTCTTGTGGGAATATAGGCATAAAATATATAGCCTGTGTCGTTTCTTAAATTTTAGACTGTCTCTGTAAAAATTTCATTTAAATCTGTTCATTGGTTTGGGTGGGAGATGGTAACATAGAAGGGCGAACAGACAGAGCAACTTTTGCATTTATAATATTAGTAAGGGTTATGAGGTGTGACCCGTGAGAGTGCCAATTAATGAAGAGATCCGAAGACTGCGATAAATGGAGATGATATCTTCCTATAGTTTCTTGAATGCTCATCAGCAGGGATAGGATTTTACTAACTTTGCCTTTTTTTTTTTGGTTAAACGGAATATGAAATAGACTTTCGACAAACATGTTTCAAGCCCTGGCGATTGCAAATATATGTATTTTATTTTGCCTTTTTTTGCCTTTTCATACCATAATTGCCTTTTTTTGCCTTTCTTCGCCATTGTTGCCTTTTTCTGCCTTTTTTGCTTTTTTATTAAAGTTTGTTAAGAAATATCTAATAATTAGTTTAGCATTAAGAAAAAATTCGAATATTTTCGTTTGCCGTTGAGAACCTTTCGTTAAAAATCTTGTACAGTTTCAAACGAACACAAAAACTATGGAAAATGTTCAAATTTATGCATGTATTAATGTTTATCAGCGCAAACATGATTGGTACTTCTTCCTCACCTTCGTAAAATGCATACTTGCGTAACAGAATGTTGGCATGCATGCATGTTTTTCTACGCAGCCATGCTCGGTGCTTCTTCCTCGCAGCGTAAAATGCATACCTGCATCAACATTTAGAACGTTCTTGACTGTTCGGAGAAATGATTGAAGATGAAGAACTGCAAGCGCAGCTGGCGTACATTAAAGTCAATTTTGAGTTTGTAGTCGATCTGAAAAAACACATTTTCAAAGACCTACTAAAAACAGGAACCTAAATTGGTGAAGTGCTGCCCGTTTTGAAAGACATTGAGCAAGTCTTGAAGAAAGTTACTGCCGTTTCCAATGGAAACACAGGCCTAAAAATGATTGTGCAGATAAATTCTGTAATAAACGGCGAGCTGGATTCCAAGCTCCCAGGAAACATTGAAGTGAATAATGTTGAACGTTTTAGATGGGCTCGACTCGTTTCAGCTGAAGCTGAGAGATCATTTAGTTCCTTCGAAGCCCTTTTTAGGGACAGCCGAAGAAGATTGCTTCCTGACAACTTAGAAAAAACTCTTGGTAGTCCAATGCTACTACAATTAAATGTATTTTTGTTTATTTTCCTAGTATTTTTTAATAAATGCCTTTTCTTTGCCTTTTTAAGTGTTTTGTTTTGCCTTTTTCCAATTTTTTAGGTCAACAAAATCCTAACCCTGCTCATCAGCAAGCTTTTTTCCTATCAGCATTCTTATGCCTGAATATTTGTTCGGGCCCCTGGGTTGAATTCAGTTTACGTTGGGGTGTAGTGTGTTTTGCAAATATTACATTGTTTGATCTGCAGTGTACTTTTGGGCCCCATCTCTTTACTGAAAACTGCATAGACCCTGCACATCTTCAATATGACAAGGATCTGGTTAACAACCATTAACTAGAGTAACGTAGATAAGACTCTTCATCTTTAAGTACTTCTAAATTTTTTTTACTGTTATTGTACTTGCATCCAATACTGCTTTTTGCATTCATCTTGGGAGCATAAAGTTAAATCACTTTGACAACGTTTTCTCGTACTGATGGTGCTAAGTGCCTGGCGAGAAGTTCTTTAACTTAGCCAATTTGAATCGGCTTAAGATTGTCGGTGCTTGAACTGCGTTGCGCTTCTGTTTTGTGCTTATATTTGCCCATAGAGAAAACCAGATAGATCAAATTCCCTAAATTATTCTTAACTACAGTTGTTTTCGAAGCCTTTTAGAATTATTAGGTCTGTTCGTTGAACTTTCCCCAGTGTTGACCCAGGTTTCTTGACGACCCTTTGAGTTGTCAAATAAACGTTTTCCAGTCCTCAAAAAACGCCAAACCACAAATCACCACACATCCCTGTCATTAAAAAAAATACATGCCGCTTTGACAGCTTTCAACTCACCACAGCAAAAAGCTAGGGCAAGTTTATGGAAAACCCAGGCCAACCCTAGGGCTCAGAAAACACTCAATTTGACTTTCAGGGCGATTTTGGGTTTCTCAAAAAACGCTTTATGGCGACCACAGGGCGACCCTAGAGCTTCAACGAACAAACCTAATGTTACGCGTTTTTTGAAGTGAAAGTTCTTATGTGGCATGCAAACGTGAATGCGTAGCACGTTTAACGCGGATTATCGATTGCACACATGCGATGATACATGCGATGACGCGTGCGATGACACCTACGATGACGCATGCGATGACGCGTACGAGGACGCAAATGCTCCCGTTCCAAGTAATTACCATTATTCTTGTTTTAACTTACTTAATTTTGAAACTATTCCCTAAGTTTGATTACGGCACTCTGCTTTTAGTATCACATTATAAATTAAAGAACCTCCGTAGCATCAGTGTGATCTTACCACCTAAGGTAGAAGCCGAAGAACATGTAGGTATAGAGCTGTTCAACGAAATTGAAGAAGAGTACTGCTTCTGTACAGATCAGATTATTTCCGTACTCTTAGACCGTTGCATATCCCACTCAGGTGTTTGGATTCATCCTAGCTCTGCCCACGACCATCTTTGATATCAATGCCACTCTCTCTTATTAAAAAAAAAACTCAATAATCTTTGAGCAAGTTGTTCACCAGTAGTTTCCATATCCCAAAGCTTAACAAATCTTTCCAGTGATCCAGGAGGCAGATACTAGCGAACTATCACCATTCATGTTTTGTAGTCCGCTGTTTTCTTTTGCAATCCAATGATCAAAATGTCAAAGTTTTACGACCATTCAATTATAAAGGGTTTTTGGCATTAGATTTGACTAAAGCTCAGAAATTGATTGACGTTTAGGTTATTACTTTTCAACATAAATACAATAAAACTCTATGTATCAATACTTAATTCTGTGGGTACAACTCAAATAGCGCACGGATCTTATGTTAATCTGATCAGGGAAGGAAGAGAATCTGCAATTTTGTATAGGTTGTACTAACGTAGGGATGGTTGAAAGATCATATAAATTGCAAATTCATTTTTGAGGAACTTGATAGTTCTTTATAAAGAACCACGAAATAGCATCGGAGAAGCAGTCCAATTTGCACTGTATGCGTAATTGCCCCTACCCTTGGTAAGGGTTTGTGATATTTATGAACTTAATAATATTATACCTACCTTTATCGAATCTGTCCGAAGTTCTCCCACGTTAACTGTATTTACAATTGAGTTTGTGAATACGATAACACACCATTGAATGCCGCAATTGAGAGCTTTAACCTAGACAAGGTAAAAAGTACGTTTAGTGAATGATTTCCTTGCAGAAATATTAAACATTGAGTTTGCTATTTTTGGCGACTTAATTTGTTGACGTTCCCTCCATCTTTTCTAATTTTATACATTCAATCCTTCCCATTTGGAAGCTGTTTTAGTTTTGTTTAACTCATAGTTTCATTTCATATTTCAATAAAAGTCTGAACAAATTTTCCTTAGAAAACTACAACCAAAACCTTGGTAAAGAAGCAGTTCGAGCAGAAATTCACTGAAATTCAATAAATATTTTCAATTTATCTTACGAAAAAAGCTTTATAGCCAATTCTCTGCCAAAGCACAGACCAGTATGTTTGTGTTTTAATTTAAAAAAAGAATCAAAAACACCACCGGCATTAATAGAAGAAAAGCAAAAACAAAAAAAATTCCAACCAATTATACGCACCTTTCAATGCAAACCTCTGGAGAGAAGGGGCTTTCCTTTCATGTTATCGAAAAAAAGACATCAACTTACTTCAATAAGCTCTCTCCTCCTCCCACCATTAGAACCACCACCTACCGTCATATTGAACTGGTCACAGCTGCAGCACTAAGTAGCAACAGCCCAGCTAAAGTAAAGGAGTAAATATCCTTCCGAAATCACTGGAAAACCCAAGAAAAAAAGGGTTGAGCAAATAAATCACTTTCTTTTATTTATTTCATTTTTTTTTCTGAGTTGCTTCTGATTATATGTACTTTTTTTGTTCTTTTATCGTTGCACTGTGTGTAGGACTAGGATGGTCGTCCTTTGGAAAATCCTTAATGAGTGAGTAGTAGTAAATAATCCGAAAGAAAGAATATCTAGCCGCCCTAATGAATGAAATTGAATCTTTAAAGATACATTTTAATTTTTCGTTTTTATTTTTTATTTTTTGCTTTGCTGCTGTCTCCACTCCTCTCCTCTCCTATTTTGCCCGTGGACTGATACTTGTAGTGAAAGAATGGTAATCTCTGGATATCTTAAAGGATTCATTTGTTAATTTTAATTTTACTCCTTTTTCAGAAAAAAAAAAAAATATTAAAAAAAGAAATCAGGATGAAGTAGCAGATAAATCTAAGCTTTCCGTAAAAAATGTCTTTTGAGGAGGGTGAGTGCGGGCGATTTCAATGCGCCAACCTCATCCCACTCCTTTCAAAGATAGCCACAAGAAAGGATTCAACTTAATTAGAGAGGATTGTTGATAGAAAAATGTCGTTACATTGGTCCGAACTGACAAGAGCTAAAAATCATGCCGGAGGGTGAACTCCTCTTATTTTTTTTATCATTCTGTTTCCTCCTCTGATGCGATCAGAAGGACAACAGGGCAGCCCTTTTACGTTGACAGGCTGATTAATTTTCCTTTGGGAATTTAAGTAGATATTCTTCCCTTTGTGTTGCATAATCAAAAATCAATTGGCATGCCAGGAATCAAAAGCAATTCACATCGCAAAGTTGAATATCGTCATCACTCGGGCAACCTGTCCTGAGTTTTGTCCCAAACTGAACTCTAAACGTCACATCAACCGTCAAACCATGAAAAATTAACTAGCGCGAGTGCCGAGTCCGCCCCATCCCCACTGGTGTCTGGGAGGATTTTTCATTTTCTTCAGCGAAAGTCAATATTGAAAATAAAATTTCCTTTGACAACGCGTTATCCTTATCCCACCGCGCCGCACCGTGTAACAGGGATAACTTTCAATATTTTAAGTCTTCTGTTGATGCCGCCCGCAGGCTAATTCAAACTCTCCTGTATAGGTAGGTACACATCTACACCCCTGTCCTTAGGGCAATAATGGAGGTGATGGTGGGAGTTGAATGGTTTCCAATTTCCATCTTGTATTGCCTGTCACCAGAGAGAAGTTTTACAAACAGGATAACAAGGAATTCCTTTGAAAATTCCTAATCGATCGGTGATTACATTCGACATTTCATCGGGGGAAAAATACGAACAGCAAAAAAATGAGTATAAAGCAATAAACAACCAAAACAAGAATCATCCCTGTATATGCCGATGCCGAACCATGCAGTGCCTCCTGCCATTGCTAATAAATACTCATATCAAAAACTCATAACATATTAATGGAATTAGGATTGATGATTATTGCGTTTGGATACAGTGTGTTGGCAACCGGGAAGACGTGCCACTCTCCAATGTCCGAGGTTTGTTCAATAAAATAGCAAAAAATATTTATTCCTTTCAGTAACACATGGCGAGTGACCACTTGCCAGGGACGTATTCGAATATCTACAAGCCTATCTAGGCCCTGTGTTGCTTCTGTAGTGAGTCATATAGTATACTTGCAAATAAAAATAAATTAATTTATTAATAGGGTGGCACAACAAAAACGCATTTCTCTCAATCATACCATGTAAGAAATGACAGACCAAAAAATGTTTGCCGATTCCAAATGGCTCAGTGGGAAAGGGCTTTTCACGACAGAATAGTAAAACTACTTTCGGAGGACTTGCAAAATCCCCGCGACACATCGTTGCGGTATTTCTGAATTTCAAGCCTCGAAATATCACGGTATTCAAATAAATAAACAAATAGTGTGGAGCAACAAAGCTATGGAATCTTCGAGACCTAACGCCCAGCTATCTTATGCCGACTCCAAACTACTTAGTTAAAAAGCGCTTTGGCAGTGTGTAATTTTACTGTCGGAGAACTTGACAATCCTAGTTAAAGGCTTTTTCTTTTCTTTATTAATGTTTCTGAGACTCGAACCGGAGACACGCTTACCATTACGCCACGAGCTAACGAAACTCTGAGTGTAAAAACTCCACACCATAAACTGCCGACTCCTATTTAAACGAAAAGATTTATAAGCTTCTGGCATTGCAAATTGGGATCGCATTGATTGCCAAGACATTGAGAATGTTAAAGGTTCAGCTTTTTAGTGCCAAAAATAGGCACTCAATCCAATTCTCTAGGAACTATGAGTGTTCAAATCAAGAGAACTTGTGAATGCTGGACCCCTATTACGAGTTAAGAAAGGCAAAAAAACCATACAAAAGTAGTCGTAAGTGAGTGTGGTGTCGTGAAACGAGAGCAACGTATCGATTGTGAGTGGTTTTTGCGAGTGTCGTTGTTTGTAGTAAGGGCCCTGGTCAATATCCAAAGCTTTTTGAAAAGAAGCAACATGTTGTTCGCCAAGACGCTATAAAGCTCAACTCAGTTTCTGGGTTCGTTTGTTGAACTTAACACTTATTGTCCAAGAGGTTGTTAACAAAAAACTGGGGTTTCTGTTTTCAAAAAACGCTTAACCACCAAACATTCCTGTCATTTGAAGAAAACTGCATATCATTTGACAGCCCTGTTTGTTATCTGAAGTCGTCTCAATAAAACCAACATAATGCTACTCTCGGTCGTGTAAGGGATAAGCCCGGGGCTAAAAACAAATTGGCATTCAGAGCGAGTTAGGGTTCTTCAAAAAACTCTTGTTGGCCATCTGTTTCATCTTTCTGTCTTTAAAACTAGACAAAAGAGAAGTAGGTCCTAATAGAACATGCTCGAGTCCTAAGAACCTGAGCCCGTCTTACGAATTACGAAATGAGAAGCTAAATATTAAACCAAAATTGACGATAGCAAAGACAAAGACGGAGCAGAAATTACGAGAGTAGATCCATGAAAATGTCAGAAATGGGAGTTATATATGCCAGCGAGTATATAAAAACGTAACAACGTAATGATAAATAAATAAAATACAATATAAGGTGGGTAGCGCAATATAGTGAGGAGCCTAAGGGACTAGCGCATTTATCACAACCATGCCTTCTGAGGGAAAGGAGGGGACCTACAATTTTCTGCCGGATCCGAAAGGATAATTTAGAAAGTGGTTTTCATGTCAATGAATTTACTAACGGAGGATTTGCCAATTCCTAGCGATAGGCGATTTCCGTGGAAAAATATTTTTTCCTCAGTTGGGATTCGAACAACAAACCTCTGGGTTAACAAACAAACATGCAAACCAACACGCCACGGGTACTAAAGGGTTTTTCAATAAGGGCGGGTAGATTTTGAAACGAAATTAAACAAGCTGCGTATGAGGTATCAACAATTTTTTTTTATTTATTTAAAAGGCCCATATATGCCATTAAGTATGGAAGATAACATCATCCAAATGCCCGCCTTGGCTTTTCACAGTTGCACGGATCCAAATGGTCCAATTTTCAATGACTCTTCCGCATAGATCCTCCTGAATTTGAGCGGTGGCATGTGTTATGTTCGCCTTCAAGGCATCGGTGGATTGTGGTTTATTTGCATAGACCTGCGACTTCAAAAAACCCCACAAGAAAAAGTCTAGCGGGGTTAAATCGCATGACCTTGGTGGCTAATTCACATCACCCCTGCGAGAGATAACCTTAGTCTCAAATCGATCATGCAGAATGCCAATCGTGGCGTCCGCTGTGTGGCACGTAGCGCCATCCTGCTGGAACCACATGTCGTCTAGGTCCATATGGTTCAATGTGGGCCATAAAAAATTGGTTATCATCGTTCTGAAGCCTTCGCCGTTGACAGTGACCGCCTCACCAACATCGTTTTCGAAAAAATACGGACCAATGACGCCGCCGGCCCAAAATCCACACCAAACCGTAACTTTTTGAGGATGCATTACCACCTGGTGAACCTCGTGTGGGTTTGTGTCGTCCCATAAACGGCAATTTTGTTTGTTAACAAAGCCATTGATCCAAAACTGCGCCTCGTCGCTAAAAATGATTTTTCGCCCGAAATTGGGATTCTCTTCCAAACGATTCGATGCCCAGGCAGCGAACAAACGACGGCGACGTTGTCTATGGTCGTGTAACCTGCCATGGTGATTTGGCATAAGCAACTGAATAATAAGCAAAAGATTTGACAATTGTCACCAAAACAAAGTGGCCGCCACGGGCCGCCAAAATCTACCCGCGCCAATTGAAAAGCCCTTTACTAGCAATGTTACAATAACGAGGGTTAATTTGCGTTGCGGGTTATTTATAATGTGGTCCCCGTGGTGAAGTTGTTAGCATATCTGTCTAGCAGGAGTCCCAGAAACATAAAGAAAAAATTTCAAGCGTACCTGTCGCCATTTGCCATTAGGAATTGGCAAGTCTTTCACGAAAGAAAACTGCAACCAAAAGCGCTTCCATAATTAGCCGTTCGGATTCGGCAAAAAACTGAAAGTCTATTTCATTCCACAGGGTAAGAAGTTCAGTTGGGCCACCCTATTTACATATTTTTCGTGTTTTGCAATACGGGCCATGGTCCTTTCTCTTAACTATTGGATACCGTTTTCAAGGCTACTACTTGAAATTAAGGTTGGAAAAAAGAATCACATCAAATCAATGACCATTGCTTACGCAGTAGAATAAGAATCTCACTCTTTATGAGAATTTAACTCACTTTCATGCCTCCTAATTCCGTCTTAGTCTGCTTTAACACAAAAAGAACCGTCATCCATTGACTACACTACAAACTTACGAACTCAATTCACTTCAGGGCGGCCCTGTTATGCAGTTCACCGCATTTGTGACAACGACACGACACAAGTAAAAGAAGCTGTAGTTATACACAATAATAGACTCAACACGTTTAGTTGTGTGACCGGCAGATTTTATTATTGTTTATGATGAAGTGATTGAGGACGAAGAGAGCCTTCGCAAACTTAATAGAAATTCCGCAGATATGCTAGAACTTATAAATTCAAGGCTTTTCCTCTTTCTTTTTCTTCTGTTTCTTTTGGTTATTTCCTTGTGACGTCTAGGAGCTGGTATAAGAGATATTTTAGTGCCAAAGCAGCAGTGCTGCATTTATGGGCAGCAATAACTGCCGCTTTGGCAATCGCTCGTATCTCTTGTGGCGCTTTCTTGTGTCCTTTTTATGATAAAATGTAATCATCATAAAAAAGGATTTTTGGTGGTGGAAAGCAATCATGTCCTCGCTGACCATTAAGGTAATGAAAATATAAGGACGCTGTCTTTATTTGATTTCGATATTATTGTGCGCTTGTTCTGATGCTCATAGGCAAGTGCTACTGCGATGCGATGGTGGGGTTTTTGGAAATAAAATATTCTTCACTCACAAAAGTTCCTTTGCACTAGATTATGTAGATTAAGAGCATTACCCTTGTTCGCATCTATCTCTGTTAATGAGTTTCACTTTCTAAAACAACACACAGAGAAAAAAGTTTCGATACACCAGGATTCATTGCTGCGGAGTGGATATATTCTATCTCCTGTCCCCTGTCTATACACCCACCACTCATGAGGTATAGAACTTTGGTGGACGTCTGCAGAGGCAATGAAAGCAAATTTAAAATTTAAATTTGAAAATTTTTAATCGGATAATACCGAATTTCAAGTTTAACCCCTTGCATCCGCATCCGAATCAGAATCCGTATCCGAGATCGAGACGCAACCCTTTCCTCCTCTTGCTCTGTGTGTGAGAATTAACCCTATCCACAGCGATATGATAAACAAGGCTCTCGATATTCATTGACTCTGGGGAGATATCTTGTGTCGGGATGCATATCTTCGGCAAGCCATGTGCGATGATGGTCTGCATAGGAAGGTGGTTGGTCGGTCGAAGGGGCGCAAAAGGGTGAAATTCGTGAATGAAACAATAGAAGGCATGCAAATAGAACGAATTGATTAAAATTCAATGGAGGATGAGTTGGTCTGATGGTGGTGGTAGCTACAGGATTCTCTCGAGTTCCTGTTATCACGTGGCTGCAAATACATAAATTCGACTCCTTTATGCATATTAACCCTTAAAAATATCTGACCTTTGTTCTTTCTCCATTTGACAAAACAAAAGCGAAGAAAATGAGAACTGTGGTGACATTTGGCTCTGAACGCTATCCAAGCATCTAAAACAAATGGGTGTGGGTAAGTAAAATCAAATATTATTGTCAAGCAGATAACAGTGAACTCTTACCCTTTTCCAATTAAGAGGTCGAGTTTTGGTGTTGTTTGAATGATGCACAGGCAAAGCAGAGCGTTTTTTTAATTCAAATTACTGTTAGTTTATGAGGAAAGGGCTGACTGTACCCATTTAGCTTCTTTCCAAAAATTTTGAGGGCCTTTTTTCAATGGAAGCCCATGGCAGAGTCAAAAATGCTACGTACTCGTAGGCTGTTTTTAATGAAACTTTTTAGAATCGTTGCAATTTAAAATTCGATGAAACGAAAATGCCACACGATCAAGAAACAAACATATGAATGTATAGAATTAGGTCAGATAGGAAGGAATGATATCGAATGCATTCCACATTATTTTATGCTCCGGTTTCCTCTTTGTGCGAAGCCCCGTAGCGTCCCAATATTTGTCTTATAAGCATTTTCCATATGCACCTTGTGTAATGGAAGAATGAGTTTGTCTAAATGCAGCCGATTCTCGTTGTGAGATTTTCAGTTTTTCTGTCAAACTATCACGACATTTGGGGCCTTTCGTTTTTCTCACAATCTTGTCTTGTACGTGGAAAATGGAAAGGTGTACAATTTTCTTTCGATTCCGAACAGCTTATTAGCTCTTTTCATGGCAATGAATTTGCTATCGAAGGACTTGCCAGTTTTTTGCGAAAGGCGATATTCCTAAATAAACATTTTTTTTTGCTCGTTTGATTAGAACTCCGATCTCCCTCGTTACAGGGAGACATGCTAGCCACTATCCCAAGGCATCAAAACTGACTATGACCATCGCTTGCAGCAAATTTTCTGGCTATTTCTAGGTTTTGGCAGAGAGTGTTGGCGCTTTTTTTCATCGAAAAGTACGCACTATACGTTTAGACCGTTGATATAAGTGTTATTTTCAGTGTTTTGCTGTATTTTTGCAAATGATCTTCTTCTTGTGTTTTTTCACTTGACCTGAACACAGTAATTTTTAGTCAAATTATTGTGTGATGTGCTTTTTTCTTTAGAGATGGGGTATGCTCGTCGGGTCCAGGGTCCACTAAAGAAAATACGTTAGACTTCGGCTTTGAATGTCCAATCTTTTCATTGGTTTTGAAGCGTGTATAAATATATTCTAAACAGGTTAACGTTGATGACTCCAATGCTGGCAATCGGTGGTTCCAACACTTACAAACCATACACTGGCAAATCAGTCAACAAGTATAGGCATTTAACAGCCCAATCGCTGGCAAATCAACAGCCAAATACTAGCACCAACTGTCAAATAACGGTCAACAGTCAAAAACTGGCATCAACAGCTTGATCGCTGGAAAGGGAAAACCCTAAAGTCTTTAAGAGGCTAGTTGGAGGGACAAGGAGACCTGTCTAAAAACTTGGGAATCTCTGCCAAGCACACTACGTACCCCTAGTTTTCCGCTAGTGGAATTGATACTTTTCAACACGGGCTGACTTCCGTCTTTTCTTAGTTAGTTAGTTTTATTTGAACAATATATACAATTTGATTTATAACTTATTAGGATAATAAACTTTTGTTGGCACATAGGGGGCCTAACCATATACACTGTCTTAGCTTAAAATATTACAGAAAAATATATGATTTACATGTTAAAAAATTATAATGATTCATTCAGCTGATTTTGTAGTCCTCTCAGGTTGTTCAATCCTGGTTATCGGTGTCGGTTTTGTTTAGTTGAACGGTGGGGTTGGAAGTTAAGCAACGGTCGAAGGTGTGCTGACCCAATATCAGCGTAAAAAGAGATAGATCACTCGTTGTCCTTGATGATGTCGTCGTCCAGGGTCTCCATCACGCTGAGGTAACTCGGTTCCGGATGTCGTTGATCTATGGTCATCCTTCTCATTAGCTGATTCGGGTGGTTGGTGACGTTTTGGATTAGATAGAGGCCGGTGCAGATCCTGAGTATCTTCTTTTCATAGAGCTGGAATTCTTTCACGGCTTTCTTCGAAATGGAGAACCAGACTGTGAAGGTGAAGTTAATTACAGGTCGCAGAAGTTACTTGTAGACCAGAAGCTTTGTCGGTTGACTTAGTCCAATTCTTCTTTTCAGCAGAGGGTGCACC
Organism: Melanostoma mellinum; assembly: GCA_914767635.1. Lineage (NCBI taxonomy): Eukaryota > Metazoa > Arthropoda > Insecta > Diptera > Syrphidae > Melanostoma > Melanostoma mellinum. The sequence goes on from OU612058.1 coordinate 218,776,809, forward strand.
CGGTTGAAAGCCCAACTCGATTTTTTGAGAGCTTTTCTGCTGTGTGGATTGAATTTCAACAGTTCATTGAAGTGATGGATACCCAGGTATTTGGCATTCGGTTTGGATTGAATGGTGGATCCATCGGGAAGTTTCAGAACCAAATTTTTACATTTGGTGGCAGTCCGACCACCTCTACCATTTGAGGGTCTCCTGAAGGAAGCCAGTTCCGATTTGGAGGAGTTGATGCGTATGCCCTACTTTTTGTACAAGTGGCACAGTCTGCTGATGTGGGCCTCTACTCTCGTGAATCGTGAAAGTAATGTGGCGTACGTAAACGAGTCATTAACGTAAAGAAAATTCTCGCATCCAGTTGGAGTTGGCTGGTCTGATGTCATCAGGCTATACAGAAAGGGACCAAGATTTGAACCTTGGGCGACTCCGGCTCCGATGCTCTTAGTCTGGGATTTGCAGTTGTTCATTTGAACGAAAAAATTTCTGAAAGAAGGAAAAGAACTGAGAATTTTGATTACTGGTGGTGGTAGCTGAAACGAGTAGAGTTTATGTATAAATCCGTCTATCCATACACTGTCGAATGTCTTCTCGACTTCCAGAAAGCATCCAACGGTGACACGATGACTGTTGAGAGGTGGTGATGTCATGCTGAAACTTAATGAGTGGGTGCAGCGTCGAGTGTTTCTCCCGAAAGCCGAACTGCACATGAGGTATTTCCGTTTTTTCGCATTTTTCAGGGGGCCTCATAAAATTATCTGAACCTAGGCGAGTGAGTTCTATGGCATGAGTAAAAAGTATCGCCAATCGTATATGATCATCGACATTTGCCTTAAGCCGGGCAGTCGTGGTTACACTACTGTGCTAAGCTTTAATTTTCATGTATCTCCACAGAAAAAGACTGGTGGTGTCAAGTCCCAGCTTCTTTGTGGACCTGCAATATCACCTCAGAGTGATAAGATTTCATCTTCGAACCTCTCGTTTACGACTTCTAGCAGGGCATCAGATGTACGGCATTTGGCGTGTCGCCTCATCTTGTTGAAGCCATGTCGTTTGGCCATATCCTTCTAATTCTTGCAGCTGTGGAAAGAAAAATATGGTAACATGACTCTGTGTGTGTATCGTTCCGAACTTACTGTTACATATTGCCCCACCTGATTTGTCTGTTACTGTCCCGTCACGAAGGTTTCTGAATAAAATTTGAACGCACGCTGCGAATCCGTGAAGCTCTAGATGGTTACTAAATTTCCGCGAAAAGAGCTACTCACTCCCCACTGCTACAACGTAGTAGTTATTCAAAAACCGTATGATCTTATGGCTCACCCTGTATAACATTTCAAGAAATGCAAGCAAAAAACAAGAAAAAAGAATTTACTGCTGATCGTGGACTGACATAAAAAAATTGACTACGGACCTTGTTCAATCAAACAAATTCGACGACAAACTTTTTAGCCTAATTCGTTTAGAACATTTTTATCAATAATGTTCTCCTATTCTATCCAAAGGCGAACTGTTTTTAAATAATAAAAATATAGAAAAAATATTTTTACTCTCCTCATTGATCTAGGGCATTGATCAAAATCATTGAGCTTGCGTAAATATGTAAACAGCATTTATTGTGGTATATCGGTTGACGTGATAAAAATTTCAGACGCCCAACGATTTTATTTTTTTTTTTGTCCGATCAATGCTCTCGAGTCTAGATTAATTAGGAAAATAGTGTGACTGCGACTGGTACACCCGAAATATTTTTTGGCTTTTGGAACATTATCTACACTCTACATAGTTTTCCTCTTAATAAAACCGATTGATTTAAAACTTTCTAATGTTCAGATTGCGTTCTCTCGCTTTTATTTTTTAGGTTCTAATTTTGCTGGCGGCCATTTTGGATAAATTTTTTTCTTATAGCATATAGTATTCTATATCATTATTATTATTATTATTATTATTAAAAATTCTTTATTTGATCAAAACTCGAGATACATTTGAAACATTTTACAAGAACATTAGCATGGCAAAATATATATTTGCCGTCTGCCTGAATAGTATTCTATATCATTAGATACCCATATTGAAGGGGTTGTGATAATTAAATTGAACCTACCGGTTTATTGGCGGCCATTTTGGATTTCCATTTTATTTCCACAGGCAACCCAATTCTGATAACCAAGCCCTTCACTTTGATACGCGGAAACTGTGTTCAAGGAGTATTAAAAAAACATGTAACACGCCATTTTGCAGAGGTGGCCATATTGGATTTACATTGATCCCGAATGTATTAGACTTTCTTGTCATAAAACAGTACATACCAAATTTTAAATTTTGTAATAAGAGCCCATACATTAGTTTATTGAGCATCAACTGCTATTGAGTTTTTGAACCCCATCCACGGATACAATATTCTTACGAACACAAATACGTAATCAACCATGAACAAAATCCAATCTTGAGGTGTTGCTGATCAAACCATGTCGTTGAACTTTCCTACAACAAATTTAATTCGTGAAAGAATTCATCCTGGACAACATTTAGCAATTCAAAAGTTTAACAAATCACCTACAAAACAACTACAACAACCTTCAGACAGCAAAACTCTGAGTTGGGAGGCATTTTCGTTTTCGATTCACTGAGTATGGTTGGTTAGTGGTTACCCACTATTGCCCTCAATGAATATGAACACCAATTTCTAACCAACAACGATGCTGTCTTACAGCAATTAATCAACAGAGTTACACTTTTAAGCCCATTTAATATACAATGTACCCACATTGTGATATATTGACGGTCCAGTGTCTAAATGAGACACGTAGGTGGGTGGCCGCCAGTCAAGCCACTAACCAAACAGTGTCTAAGCGACAAATTTCAATGTGACAAATATTTATTGCAACAAACAGACTCATTAACATAATTGGAAGTTATTTATGTCTATGCGGTGATCATGTGTTGTGGGCTGTTGTATAGGCCTGTCTCTAGTGCTCTCACTACAGGTGATTCAAGTCTGATACTGATCAATGCCCCACTGCACCGATTTCAAATTTTTCTCCTTTTTTTAAAAAACCATTTGAGAAATAATTGTGTTTTTCTAAGTCCTGTCGGAACGGTCTTTGATCTTGTCCTTGCCTTGCGTATGGTAAACATGAGATCTTTCCGATCGGTATGCATGCAATGTGATGCCTGAGCCTGATGGTGGTGTGCAACAACAAACAAAGCCAATCGAGAACCATGTCAAATGCGGATTAAGTTTCGAGTTGCAAATGTGATGTCTCTATGGAACGGAATGGAACGTGTCGTAATTAATCACCAGCAAATCGCTTGTGTTTTTCTCGCTCTTTGGCGGCAACTCTTTCGTCTGTTATACAAAATCAATCGAAATCGAATGATTGGCAAAACCTTAAAGGCTCTCGACCGACATTGCCAGCTGGAATTTTGTAAGACACTCTGACGGAGTTAATCAACGACGAGAATTGTGTGCGTCGTCAGTGTCATTAAAAGGGGAAAATATTTCAATCGATCTGAGCTGATTGGAGCATACAAAAGGAAAGAGGACACTTACTACTTACTAAAGTGAATCGGTAATTGACTATAGCCTGCAGTGTATTTTCGCAAGCTTGATGATGATGATGATGATGAAGACTGGGGGCGATTTGATTGTGTATTTTGTGTACAAAAATGGATAATGATGGTGGATGAAACGCAATTGGCACGTGTGCCATTGCCATCAATCCTTCAATTCAGTTCGGTTCAGAATTAATTAAGGTTTCTTTTTTATTTTTGCTTTTTGCGACAAGGGAAAAAGTAAGGCACTTCAAAAATAAAGTTACTTTAGCTTAAGTGACATGAAAGGGTTGCGCGCCAAAAATGCGGCGGAAAAGTTGTCGCAATGCCGACTCTGCTTAAGTGGCACTTTTACTTCATCCCAATCGGGGAGAGATGGTTCGAGGTGCGCTTCTGAGTTTCAAGACTTCAAAAATACAACTTAAAAGACGTAAAACAAGAATAACAAGCGATGTTTCTCTGGAGGATTATCTTGCGTTTTATTGGAGTTGCCGTTGGGTTACTCCAAATCAGCATATCTATATATTGGTTGCACAATGGACATACAAGACACAAAAACCTAAATACGGTAACGCAACGTGATCGGCATAAATTAATAAATTGAGTGACGGACGCAACAAAGCTTAAGGAATCTTATGGCCTAACGTATTTCACCGTGAACACCAAGAAGTTTGAATAATTGCACGTGTTGCCATTCTATAAATCTTATTAATGAAGTGATGATGTAATGGTTAGCATATGTGGCTAACCTGAAAGGTTTGAGGTTTGAATCCCAGAAGCCTTTGATCTTTCTGGCAAAAAAATTTTCCTCGGTATTACCTTTGGCGAGGAATTGGCAAGTGCTCCGAGAGTAAATAATCTGCAACGATAAGCGCTTTCAAACTTAGGCGAATAGGCGTAAAAATTTTAGGTCCTGGAGACGCGTTGGACCCGGATGCCTAGATAACCATGTTTCGCCAAAAAATCAACTTTTTTTATTTCCGCTTAGCATATCGACTTCCTTAAAGAGTAAGAAGTTCTTTTGAAATAAAAACTAAAAAAAAAAAACTTAAATTGGAAGTTGTTTTAAAAAATTTAAATTTTTGCTTGAAAATTGTTTCGTTGGGCCCGTTTTCGAGAAAAATTGGTATTGTCATATTGGTTGTATGGCAACCTTGTTATTTCAAGGCCTAGAGACCAAATTCCAAAACACCCTCTGTAGGCTGCCCCACAAACCCTAACTGCAAGCTTTCGAAGAAGATCGGTCTGCAGGCTCAGGCTGTAGATCAGGCAGACAGACAGACAGAATTGCGAGACCCACTCTTTTTTATTCTCTACCATCGCAATGTCATGCTTTTTGTTGCAGGCAGACATAGGTACTAACCATCACGCCACGAAAATCAAAACATGAATCAACATAACTGCAACATATCTTAAGATTCACTTCAGCAAATTCTTTCCCTTTCCTATTTTTTCGCAGTGCAAATTTTTTTGAGGAAGACGACGACGCGCTGGTCGTCTTTTGGAGAATATCCATAGAAGATTGATGCCAATTGTAGCAAGTATTTTTTCAGAGAATTTTCCTGTGGAAGAGAATGTGCTTGCCTCGGTGTTGCATATAGTTCATCACCTCCATCACTTTATTTCTTCAAAAATCTTATCAATGTCATTTGTTTGATACTGAATTTTTCAGCGTCGGCATGAAAACTTTTCTCCTTCGACGTTGACAGCGCCTTTGCAGAATTTCTTAAATCTTCAGTAGTGTAAAAACACTTTCAACAACACTCTTGTAAGCCCGCATCCTATAAAAAAAATTAGACCTTCATTACTTTCGGTGATATAGTTGAGCAATTACAGCTCAATTAACCCCAACCCGAAAATTTTACGATAAAAGTGAGGTTATGAAAAAACGGTTACAGTTAGGTTGCGAGGCTTCTTTATTTCCGGCTGGGGTAGGACTCAGCAGGTCCACGATCCCAAGGAAGCTCGAAAACATGAGCAGCGGCGGTTCAACTTCTAAAAATAACGAGTCCGACACGACAAAATAATCTTAAGTATTCTTTATTCTTAAATTAATGAGACGAGAGACAAGTCTTTACGATTGTAAGAGTTAAGTTGTTTTGACGATATAAAAATTTCGCAAACGCAAGGTTACAAAAGCAAGGTCTGCACTGGTAAACACGAGTTGCCTGGTTCGGTCGTGACTTTGAGTGCGGGAGGCACTTCCCCGGTCTTCCTTCTCTGGTGCTCGTATGGGGACTGAATCCGTAGTACTCGGACGGCGCGGAGTTTTGGTACGAGTTGACAATTTAGCGGTTTGACGTGGCTATATACCTAATACGGGCCTGGTGATGCAAAACCGAATAGAGTAACCGCTCAAAGTGTTGGCATTAGGCGGCCGCTGTGAGATGTGTGAAATTCTACGTCGCTGCATTAATTATTTCTCTGTGCCAATGTTACTTCGTGTGTCGATTCGTGTAGTTGATGTAAACGATAGGGTGAAATGTAGGCGGTTTGGCAGCGGTAAGAAAAAGGGTGACGTATTGATACAAGGTAGGTATACCCAGAATCTTCATTTATATCAAAAGTACAATAAATGTATATACTATGCTTAAAACCAATAACATTCGACTATTTTATCATTAAATAATCAACGCCCGCTTGTAATTCACACGATCGATGAGTTGCCTTTATTGGTTGCGCAATCAATTTGCCTCCCGCAACTACATATTTCCGCAATTTGATGCTTTCGCATGCGGTGTACGGTTTTCGTGATAGGCTTCTCAACTGCTCAACTTGCCCCGCCCTACCCTATTTTTCTTTTAACTGTCTCAACTATGAACAGTTTCGTTTTTTCGAGAATGACCTTATCTTCTTCTCCTTGCTGCTACGAGCGTCCGTCCGTCCGTCGTGATCCCGAAGGGACTAGAGTCTTCCACTTACACTACACACTTGTGATCCGCTCGTGAAATACGCCGCGTTGACCTCAGGATGCGTCGGACAACTTCTTTGTTTCGGATTCTTCCATGTCTGAAGCCAAATAATGTCGTTGCGTTTTTTTGTGACAGAAGTTTTTTTGTTCGTCATTCCTTTTATTTCTTGGCGATCGTGCCTGAGCAGTGTATGACAATTTTTTTTTTTTTGACGTGAAGGCTTCGAAGGGTTTTTGTTCATCTTATACGATCGAGCATTGAGAATATAATTACAGTGATTCCCCGAAAATCCCTTTCTCCCTTAACCGTTCGAAATCACAAGAAGAGAAGACAAGGCTCACTTGAATGCTTACTGGTTCGCTATTTTAGATATACTAATTGAAACCTTCTCAAGATGCATACTTTCTCAAATTTACTACATTAAAGCAATCGAAATGAAATTTTTCACAAAACAACTTCAACACAATTCTATTTCCATAATTTTTTCTAGAGTCCTTTTTTAAAGAATCAATGTACGTTCAAAACGGCCTCAAAAACATTTTTCTTCATTTATTCGTATACTGTAATATACTATAACGCTAAAGGAATAAAATATCGTTTGATGAATTTTGGACATCTTGACTATCAGCCGATTCCACCAATTCAAAACTTTCCTTTCCCATCTGGCATGTTCTTGTTGATGATAACAAGGAATTTACGTCTTATCATACTAAAAAAGCAAATCCATCACAAATATCAACACCTTTCGTTGAAATCCTGCAAATACCTGAGGTGTAGGACTTACATAAAGAAATAAGGTTGAAACCTCCACAGCACTCCAAGATGTAATTAAGACTTCTTCCTTAAAATCTTCCAACTCTTTACCAACAATCAATCTTTAGCTAAGCAGCATCGCACTTCACATACATAAAACACCAACCTAACAAATTCGGTCAGCCTTTGGCATATTTTTCTAAGAAAATTTCATCAGCTTCCCTATGCTTTACGACCTTCTCTCCATGGTCTAGCTCATGTATAGAGAATCTAAAAACAAAACTGACTAGATTAATTTCTATCGATAGATCATCAGCACACTAGGTGCTGGCCCTCAGTGCTCAGTGTGTGGACTATAGCAATTCCGCCTTTCCCTGCTAACACCGCGCATTGAGCCAATCCAACACCTTGTGACGCTCGAAGATATTTAACGCTATCATTTGCATCTACTTAACACACTTGGAAGATGAATGGACTCCTTGGTAGTTTGTCAGTGCATCATCGTTGTCGTCGTCGTCGGATTCTTCTTCCTCTCCGTGCGGCATCCAAAAATCTGCTTAACTATGCAAGTGCGCGCTGCACGAGTAAAAATAGAAACGATTCCGATGCGATGCTAATGCTATGCTCCTTCTACGTTTACGCCAAACATAAGATGCGATGGGGTGTAAGGGTATATCTACCACTATCCGTTATGACATTTCAACTATATAAGCGAAGGAGTTTCGGAATTTACGGCACACAAAATGTGCAATGGCCACAAAACGACCTGCCTAGGGCTATCAATTAAAACGCGCAACACTTTGTGCAAAATTTATGACGAAGCACTTAAAGTTTCTTTTATAGTTGCAAACACACACACACACACACACATCCGGCCGGAGCGCGCATGGAGTATATTAGTCGTTGGGTCATTGCGGAGGAACATTAGGCCGAATGCATTCGATGACCCATCACTGGGGCCAGGCGTGGGCGTCAGCTCCTAGCAAGGAATCAATATTGACAAATTACACACACCATCAGACAGACAGAGGACTATTATAAGAGCTATAGTACCGACCGAAACGGACGGTGTGTGGTTTCATCTGTAAAAGCTGGAATTCGTTACAACGACCAAGCAATCCATCGATAGCCTTGGATTCGAAACAATATAAATGACCATCAATTAGAATCGACATGAACAATCTGAGATAAAAGAAATCGAAGGTATTAATAACACGGAGCCATTATGCTAATAAATGGTCATGTGAAGAGGACTGAGCTGCCGTCTCCGTTTAGTGTTCGTTAAATGGCCACCATCAGTTGATCAATCTTATACCGAGCCTGTAACAATGGGAGCGAAATTTGTCATCGACTATGGAGATGGTCAACCGATATGCCCATAGTGTGGTGTGCATCTTGTTAGAGATTGATGCACGGGGGGAACTAAATTAAAAAGGGAAAGATTGATCTTTTAAAAATTTATTCAAGGACCAAACTTTTGATTAAAAGGGACAAAGGAGAAGTCACGCTGTCAATTGATTTGCGATGCTGTTGGAAGTTTTTTTGCACTGTCACAGCTTTCTGACAGTTCCCGGAATTCCCTTACTATTCTAATGTTTGGGAGCAGGAAGAGTTCTAATTGTAAACAAACACGAACGGCGCAACAGAGCGAAGAGACGCAGGGCCCAGAACATTTCTCACAGACATGCTTTCTAAGGGAATGGGGTGGGGGGGGGGGGGTTTACAATTTTCGCTGGTTCTGAAAGGCTAATCGAGAAAGCGCTTTTCATGGCAATGAATTTACTAACGGAGGACTTCTCAATTGCTCGCAACATGCGATACCCGTGGAAAAACATTTTTTGTCTCTGTTGGCACTCGAATCACCAACATCTGGGTTAACAGATAATATGCTATAGCCATGACACCAAACGACACATGCCGATCACAAATATCGAATTAGTATGAACATGAACATCCATCAGATCCGACTTCCTACTTACCGAAAGCCGACGCGAATTGGAACCGATGAGATAGATTCGAATGTTGCACGGCATAGAACCGACGCACCTTAAGCATTTAAAAATTTATGTGTGTATAATGTATATACTTAATTTTTATAAGGCTCGTTTTAAAAAAAAGTGAAAAATAAAAAAACGTTTTTTTTTAAACGAATTTGATTGATCTATCAGTAATTATAATTATTAGCAAATGTAAAAAACAGCGTTATTTGATGTTAGCTTGCAGCCTTAAAGTTATTTAAAATTCAATATTTTATGTGATTAAATTCAATTTTCGTAACTGATGTGTAATTGGCAACCCTATATCGCCAAATATGTCATGAACAGCGAGTACTGAAGCCTTATACTCAGCCCTAAGATTTTGATATTGTATTTAACACATAATAGTAAGTTCGTGCGACCCAGTCGTGACCATATTGTTATATGCTTGTACAACAACTTACGAATGCTTTTGAAACTGAAGACTGGCTGACAACAAGTCAATTTTGGTTTGACAAGATCAGGAAATATTCTTGTGTGTTGTATTATGATATCAGAATTAATTATATAAACTTCATTACCTTTACCTCTTTTTTTGCCCCCACCCCTCCGCCTCTCCTGTAGTAAATATAATTTGGCAACTGTGATCTTTGAAGTGAAAACATAAAGGCTTTTTCAAACCAAAGAACGAAACAGGAAATTTGCCTCCCTTAAAAAATAGAGAACTGGAAAAGTAGCAATCGTTATTGTCAGGATCAAAAACTCCTGACTTGGCGGCATCCGATTTGTTTGTTATCGCATTAAGCGTTTCTTAGGAATATGTAAATTGCTTTTCTTCTTTTGCATCGTATAAGATGATATGAGATGAAGTTAAAAATTTGTTTATGGCGTAATGGTCTGCTAATTACTTGGACGGTTCCAAGTTCGATTGACAACAGAAAACGAAATATGTTTTTCCACCTATATATCACTTTTCGTTAGTAATTTCTTAGTCATGAAAAGCGCTTTCTCGATTAGTTTTTCGGTATCGGCAAAAAACTGTAGGTCACCTCCATTCCTAACAAAGTATTGTTGTGAGGAATGCGCTAGGCGCCGGAGTTACTCGCTCTGTTGTATCACCTATTTATTTTATCTTTATGTTTGCAATAATCGTGACTAATCACTGAATGATTCTGTAACGCATGGTGTGCCGAAGATTCCAGTTTATATTTCAATTGAATGGGAAAGCGTTTTTGGAGTCTTGTCATTAAATTAGTTTGCGTTTAAAAAAATCCACGGACATTGGGGGTCCCACACTCCAGCGCCTGTCTGACTGAAAAAACTATGACTTTAGATAGCATAAAAATACTTAACGAATGACAAACTTCTTTTTGGTCTTTGAGGGGTGAAGTTGAATATCCGAAGTATGAGTGTGATTACTGTGACTGTGCTTTAATTCGAAGTAATAATAATAATTATTTTATTGAACGTTTGTAAGAGACTTCATCTCTTATAATCATTTGATTAATACATAATATACTTACAAAGTGGCAACCCGTTTACGATATTATGCACTTGCCGTAAATGTCAGATAAAAGCTTTTAAATGTTTCGTTCTAACTTCAAATCAATCACACATAATTATGTATGTATTCATTTCTGTGATTTCTCTTAAGTAACAGAATTATCGCACGATCTTTGGACAGTTTGTAAACTTAGCTTACTGCATTGTATTACAGTAATTAACAGATAAGAATTATGTTCTCTCTATTTTATAACGTTGTGATATCGAGTCAGTCTCAATAAAGCCTTTGCAAGAAGAAGTGGTCTTATGAATTTATTGGAATTTAAAGTAATTTTTGGATCTATTGAAATTAATTAAAGTCTTACACGTTATATATATACAATTGATACTTATACTAGATAATTTTAGAATTTAAAAAATGATAATGTAAGAATGTTGGCTTAAAGGGGGCCTAACGAAATACTTTGTCTAGAATTGAAATAATAACTTAATATTATATAGCTGAAAAGAAAAGTACAATCTTAATTATAAGTCGGTTGACTTGGGTGATCTCGGAATGTTCCGTTCCGGTTGATGCTGGCGTTCCTCTGCATGGGGAGGTCGTAGGGGGTGACATTAGCCACGGAAATATGCTGACCCGGGGTCAGCGTAGAAATTGGTAGTTTCGTCGTTGGCTGGTATTATTTCTTCGTTCAAAGTGCTCATCACGCTTAGGTATCTTGGCTCGGGGTGTTGGTCCTCACTGGTTATCCTTCTCACCAAATGATTCAGTGATGGTTGTTGATATCAGCAGCCGTTTTCCTTACTGTCAATAACACGTATTGATCTAGGGGCATCACTTTGGCTTTCTCGTACACAAGCTGGTTGCCTTAGTGTCATTGGCGCTGGTGCTTTAATTCGAAGGCATGCAAGGAATGCTTAAAAAATTACTGTGAATAGAGGTATGAGTGAATGAAACTCAAATGCATTTCTGAAAACGCAACATTACGCTGCAGACTGCTGTTCAAAAGTAGGTACAACCTTTCGGCCATTTCGTTGAAAACTCAATTCAATTTTTTTTCCAATCCTAAATAATGTATGACGAACGCATTCCAATTCAAAAACTTTAATTTTGAAGAGATTTATCGGGACAAGGTGGAGCTGATGCTACGAAGGCCCTTTTGTGTATGGTTTTGTCACCGGGACGTTTGATAAAGAACGAAAGGAATTTCTGAGGTTATATGGCTTTTCAAAAAAAAGAAAAAAATTTACTGGACGGAGACAGTAGGAATCTAGTATCTAGATCATGTTCAAACCTTTCTAAAAAATGTTAACTTAAATTGGTCCATGCTTCAAAAGCAGATTCTATCAATCGCCGTAGTTTCTTATACGTTCGATTTGGACATAACGCTCCGCTTGTGTAAATAAGATCCCAAAGTTAAGGACACATACAAGTCATGTTGAACAAGAAAGTATAAATGGAGTGAACGAAGAAAATTGCAAGAAATCTATTAATGGCGTCCAGATTTGGCCAATATCAATTTGATATCTTGAGCCAACTCCTGTTTCTGCTATGCAAATCAAGTATTTGGCTATAAAGAAGTGGAAGAATTTGAACGTTTGTAGGGCTTTTTCTTTAAACGCATATTCAAACCTCCTACCACGACCCCCACTTATTGTATATTTATATATATATAGAACGTTCAATCACTCTCTTGGCGCAAATAACCATTCTTTAAAAAGTTGACAACATATGAAATCAGCACAATTTTTAAAATGAGAACGGAGACACTTTGCCTCAGTATTATGCCTCTCAAACCTGATCTAACAGTGATATGCAGTCTCTGTAACCTCAATATACCGGAAAACATTTTCCTCTTCTTTTCAAAATACCCAATTTTAATTGAATTTAGGAGGTTATTTTTCTCCAAGAGATTTCTCACATTGCAAGAGGCTTCTGAACTTTTAAATGGCTCATATGGTTGAAACTCTATCTCAATATTGTATTCATGCCTATAAATATTTATTGAATTTTTTTAGCTCTCAAACTTTATCTTTAATCTTTAATCAAATTATCTAATATTGAAGTATGTATATTAAAAATTTTTTTTTATATATATATCTGTATAATCAATCAATCGGCGGACGGCTAATCAATGCCATGCTCTTTTCTTTTGTTGAACTTTTATTGTTAATAGTACTTAAGTTGATAAATAAGGAACTAATAATAATAATAATATAGTCATGCCTTTGAGGTATACATATTTCCATCCATGTTGAACTTGGCGTAACGGTTAGCACATATATGTCTATTTAGTGGGAGGTTCGACGTTCGAATCCCAGAAATATCAAAGAAAAGAAAATGTGTTATTTGTAAAATCTACACTTATTTCGAGGAGGTTTTATTGGTTCTAGCAGCTCTACAAGGGATCATGTTGCTTGCCTTAAATCCCTCCGTCGAAAAACTCCTCGAGGCTAAATCAATTGTTATAAAAACTCAGGTTATCACCTTCACAAGGCTGCAGACTCATTAATCAAAGACTTTTGTTTTCAAAACTTCAACAAAGAAAACGAATATTACAAAGATAGCCCTTTCAATTGAAGTCAAAATTAATAGCTTTGAAAATTCAGACTTGAAACATACAAAATAATCACCAACAAAAGCAATAAAACCATAGCAAATACCTTGATACCTTTACCATAAAGACCAATGGCGATGGTGTCTCTTAATCGGATTAAAGGACATTTTACAGGTCAATACACATTGAGCCAGCAACAACAACACACCGTCAACTTAAATGGTGTGAAATTGTAAAAGATCAAACAAAACCCCTATACAAAAACAAAATTCCAACAACAGTATACAATAAGACGAAGTAGAGAAAACAAAAATCAAGAAGAAAAAATCACCGTCTGACCTCGCGCACTCACCTCATCACACCTCCAATCAACTACTTCTCACTCATGCCATTTTGTCTGAGCGCAAATTTCCAAGAAAGCCCGGAAAATCATCACAAAGTGCACTTCACGACCGCGTCGTTCAACCACCTATACTCTATACTCTCTACACACAACCAGCCACCCACCAAAGGTTCCATCATAATGCACCTACCTTTACCTTCCTTCCCTCCTCTGAACCTGGCCAACATTAACAATTGCCAACAACAAGGAACAAAAACAACATCCCGACTAAGCTAGGAGTACATTGAATGAATGTCTTCTACTCCCACAGTTTAAATCTGCAACTTATCCATGCACACAACTTTGGAGAGAGCCAGCCACACAGCAGAGTATACCAGCGACAACAACGACATCGACAACGATGACGATGACGACGACGACGACGGTAAAGACGGAAAGACGAGATCTCCTACACCCGGTTGCTCCCCAATACCTTATGGGCACCTTCACGAAGTAGCAAAATCAAAGGAGGCGTGGTGTAGAAAAAAAAACTTCTGCATCAGCATCCAAGCAAAGAATTCCATCGAAGAGAGATGAGACAAAAAATAAAAAGAACGTCAAACAAAAAACGACTCCTTTCGTCTGTCGATTCCTGCCTGGCAAAGCAAAGCAGCATAGCCAAATTAAAACGAATAAAAAAGGGAAACACTTGGATTAAATTGGTGTTGTTTCGAAAAAAGAGAAACGTGTTGTAGTCCTTCTCTCTTGTGTGGGTCTCTTTCATCGAGTAGCGAGTTGATGGTAGCTCTTCTCTATGAGTTATAATAGAGACTATAGAAGTGGGCGATTGGGGGGTCTATTATATCCTACCTCGGTTGGGGAAATTGAATGGGACGTACTCGTATTTTTACTTGTACACATACTCCAATCGAAAAGTTGGGGATGTTCGAATAACTTTACGTGTTCTCTTTGGATTTCAAAACGAGCTACGACGACCTACGAGCTGTCATAATGAGATGAAGTAAAAACTAAATCAATTGAATTAAATTTCGAAATGCAATTAAGCTGATGTGGTTTTTAGTGGTTGAATTGTTCTAGACAGCGAGTCTCCCAAGACGATTGTAATAATTCTCCGCTATATGTGAGGAAGCACCTTTCAAGGATCGTTGGTTAAGCAATGGTGTTTCTTTAAAGTGCTTGACGATCAATTCAAAGCATTTGAACTTTTTTTTCAAAGATTTTGATTGCTGATAAACACGAAGTTGATACTGCGATGTTTAAAAAGTTCCGAACTCAAATGAAAGCTACATTACGAGAGTTCTTACGTTACAGCTCAAGAACGAGGTAGAGGAAGGGTATTCATTTGTACTTATCAACTTAGGTTGTACGCCCATAGAAAAGAGGTAGAAGTTAAATTGGTTTTGAAACATTGCAAGCGATCACATGAAAAGAAGTCAGTTTTAGCTTCAGGAAACAAGATATAAAAAAGCAATTTTTTAGTCTGCTTTCCAGTTGGTGGTATTGCGGAGCGCAATACCTGCACTATAACTGCATAGGTAGACTGACCACATTAAAGAAAACAAAATTTTGTGGCTTTACTGGATATGTCACAAGCTATTGACATATTGAAGTTAAGATTTGGTTCGATGCCAAGAACTTTAAATAAAGCAAGGACCTGCCAAAAGGAATACACACACTATGAAAAAAGTCAAGAGGCAAACGGACAAAATTGAGTGGTCGGATTTAAAATACGCAAGGAAGTGTTTTAAGTCCAAGTTTGTTAAAAGAATAAGATAGGGTAAAATCGAGTGATATAGAACAATGGGTGATATGGGACCCATTCAAAAACTCTCTTTTATTGAATTCTTTTTGAAAAAAAATGGAAAAGTTAGTTCAGTCTGACGTAAAAGCCTTCAGTTGATGGTTTTGATGCATTTCAATCCGCATTAGCCACTAAGACCTAAACTTTGAAAACGAACAAAAACATTTCAGTTTATATTTGAAGTGAAAACTTTTTTGTGTATAAGTAATGTGCGAGTGGTTACAAAAGTGTGTCATTTAAACACAAAAAGAATAACTGAGCGAATGTGTCTGTTCGCGTTATTAAAAAAAACGTGAAGGGTAGTCAAAGGAGGATATGGCATCACGAAAATTCGGGATACAAGGCACCAGAGCCATTTCTTTCCCCTGCTTCTGCTTTTGAACCTACTTTCCTATGACTAATGGATTCACTGCATTATTGTCACTTTTGGTCTCTAGATCGTGTGTTTCATTCAACAAATCATGCAACAAATGTGATAAAAAATATATTAAGAAGTAGGGGGCCATATTACCCTCGATAAGGTGCCATTTCACTTTTCAATCAGTTTTCTGAACATTTTTCGCTTAATTTATGTCTAAAAAGCAAGAAATAAAATTGGTGAATTATCTTTCTGACGAGACTTACAAGGAGAAAATAAGTAAGAAACACCGAACTCTCAAAAAGAAAAAAAAAGCAGCATGAGAAACTATGTATATCGTTTCAACATATTAAAAAATGTTATGACAGGAATGAGATTTGGAAATTTTACCAAAAGGTAAAAAGATCTTGCCAGGGTGGCAAGCCCTGAACTCAGACCATCAGGATAACCTACACATAAAATTACAGTCGGTACTGACGATCTGGAAAGATCATTTCTGCAGTATGCTTATTATATACATATTCCGCTGTCAGGCAGAACGCTCCATTAAGCTTAGACGATGATCAAGAATGCCGTCCTCCCGACTAAGAAAAAGTTGAGCAAACTTAAATCAAGTAAAACTGCAGGTGTAGATGACCTTGATGCCGAACTTTTCAAGGCAGCTGGAGATCAATTGGAAAGGAGCATACACCAGCTGATCTGCATGATATGGCCGGAAAAAGCATGCCCGATGAATGGAACCTCAGTATCGTATGCCCGATCCTACAGAAAGGAGACCCTCACAATTGCGCCAATTATAGAGGGATAAGCCTCCTTGACGTCGCGTATAAGATCTTGTCTGCTGTAATATGTGAACGTCTGAAACCCCACGTCAACAACTTGATAGGTCCTTATCAAAGTGGTTTTAGACCAGAGAACTCCACAATAGACCAAATTTTCACATTACGGCAGATCTTGGAAAAAACCCGAGATCGTAATATCGATATTCACCATCTCTTTATCGATTTCAAGGCCGCGAATGACAGTATTTGCAGAGACGAGCTGTACAGAGCAATGTCTAGTTTCGGCATCCCTGCAAAGCTCGTACGACGATGCAGGATGACTTTGGAGAATTCACGCTGCTCCGTAATGGTCGGTAGAGAACTCACCGAAACCTTTGATGTCGAAAAAGGCTTTAGGCAAGGCAACAAACTGTCATGCGATTTATTAAACATCATACTTGAAAAGATTGTACAAAACTAAAACGTCAACACCAGAGGAACAATCTTTCAAAACTCTGTACCATTTTGCCTACGCACACGATATTGACGTAATGAGAAAAAAAAAATGTCATAAGTGCTTTTGCGAGGATTAAAAAACCAAAGCGGCAAAAATGGCTTGAATGGTTAATGAGGGCAAAACGAGGTGTATGTTGTCATCAAACATGGACACCGAACATCGAAGAATTGGACAAAGCATCACAAAAGACAGACAAAACTGTTTATATATAGAATTTTGTCTACCTACGATTCGCTAGATACGGAAAATAACACATGTGCGGAGACCAAAACGGAGAATATATCTTATGGTAAAAAGAATCCACTTTTTTATCCAAATTTGTCAAAATGGGCATTTCGACACTATTTCCGACAAATTGGCAAAAATAATCGATATTTTTTCAATTTCAACTGGGACTGCCATATCTAGTATGCCAATGAGACCATACCTCTATGTTCCCTGAACATGAACTGGGGACTGAATCCCCAGTCGAGAGTCTGGACTATCTGTTCGATTCGCACTTCCCTACCAACCGCTGCGCTGCTTCTTTGGGCTACGAAGGCATGAAAATCTCTCTAGAAAAACCAAGGAAGTTCTTCACAGGACCCTTATCATCCCAGTCCTGCTATACGGCGCAGAGGCATATAGCTTATCGAAATCTTAGTTCGATACTAAAAACGTCAAATCGGGTTTCGAAAGGTCAAGTCGTGTAACGAAGTGTCGATTTGACACTCGAAGTATCCATTCGATTGAAATGGCCCATCCAAGACATTACAATACCTTGACACCTCATAAATTAAAAAACCTATCGCAAAACACGAAACTTTTTGTGCTGAAGCTTTCTTCACACCAACAATTTGCAGTTTGTCATAGCAAACTCGAAATAAGAAATAAAATAAACAAGGTGGTGCAACAGGTCGAAGAGCCCGTGGGCCTAGTGCATTTCTCACAACCATGCCTTGTGAGGGAATGGAGAGGACCTACAATTTTTTGCCGGTTCCAAACGGCTAATCGAGAAAGCGCTTTCCATGGCAATAAATTTACTAACGGAGGACTTGCCAATTCCTCGATAAAGGCGATACCCGTGGAAAACATTTTTGCCCCTTGACATGGAAGGATCAAAGCAGATCCATGACCACCACCACCATGACTCTTAAAAATTTATGGCGTTTCGCCCAGGTACGACAGCGGGCTCACCAGTTAGATGCTGCCGTACCCTTCTAAGACGCGAATTTGTTTGCTTTACACCGAAACACTTATAAACTTCACAGCTGTGAATTTTATTATTTCTAATCGAATGAATGACAACTTTCTAATACTTAGAAAAATTTTTTGCCATTGATCTATTTAGTTAGGCTTCAATTTATAAAAGAAATACAATAACAAAGAATTTGGGCGAAATACCAAAAATTTTTTAAGAGTTGTTTAAATGTTTTAAACGAAAAAAAAAAACAAATTGCAAATTCGAAAATAAGAACACGACAATTTCAACTCAAACCACTCAAGAGAAACACGACTGTTGTATTTTAACGTTAGACAGGTAATGATTTTATTCTTAACTAGCTACAGGTACAGAAAATATTTTGGGAGAGCTACTGTGTGAACCATGTTGATTATAAGTTCCAGTCAATACGTGGGAATCGCAAACTAAACAAAACGTGCCAACAAAAATACGCAAGTTTCCTATTGCGTCTGGCAAGTTGTAGGAGCAATGGTTCACACAGTGGCTCTGGTTACTAGGTGAACAAACAAAAGTATTGAATTCTTGCACATGCAAGTTGCAAGATGAAATTATGAATGAAAAATAAAAGTATTAAATTCTTGGACGTACAAGTTGTTGAAATAAAATAATAAATGAAACTTAAACAAGAGTTGTCGTCATTTATCTGCTTTGATCCTTCCATGTATTTTGAATTCCAATTCAACTCAAAATCTTTTAACAATAACAAATTCCTTGTTATAGAATATGAGTTAGTTCAAATTTGTGATAACGTAAGGTTCTGACGTTTCTTGCAATCTTTAAAGCCTGATATAAGGTCCGTCATCGCTCTGCTTTGAGGGAAATAGATTCTCAGTGGAACCCTTGAGGTATCAACACTTTATTAAAACTACTAAACAAGCGAGAAGCATTAACCTTGCCTGAAAGAAAGGGCAAATCTGTCGCAGGTTCAGTTTGTGAAACCATACCTAGTTTAGTAAGTAAAGCTTTGTTAATATGGCACTTTTCATACAACTGTAAAAAAAAATATTTTTCTTATCACGGTCTTTGAAGTCCTTGAAGTGTTTCAAACCCGAGATTTACATAGCTTTGGTGCGACATTAAATTCAATTATTTATTTGCAATTCAAAATTGGGATTTTCCCATTTCCATATTAGCACTTATATTATGGCAGCAAAAAACTTTACTCCGTTTGCCGAACTCCACAGTGGCAGTATCTAAACGTTTACCTTTTCCGTGTGGACTCAAATATCTTTTCGGTTTTCCTTCATTGCAAATGGAACGTCTGCTAAAGAATGGTGCGTGCCTCAATGACTATATAATGACTTTCTTAATATTGTGAAACCTTTAATCATTAATTCAACAAGGTTTGGCGTTAAAAAGATACAAATCACTTGAACATATCATATTCGCCTTCCAAATGAAAGGCTTGTTTGATGAAAAACTATGAACCACCACATGAGCTTTCACTTTTTGAAGGCAATTCATCAGCTGGCTGTCCTGCCAAACGCATGGCAATTCCTGCTGCACGCATCAAAACAGGACAACGAGAAAAAAAAAAAACACAAATAGTGGACCTCATTATCCCATAAAATGTGAGACAAAGACACACGTTGACAAATGATGTTATTAATGATGGAACTTTATGCGTCCGCCCCAAACAAAACGAAACCAAACAAGGTGCGGAATTTTAATTATTTAATTAATTTGAATCACTGATTCACGCGAGCATGAGCTGACCCATAGCTCAGCAGAGTAAATAATAAAAATGATAATAACAATAATTATGAATATTATCCGATTAGGAATGCGTAGAGCGAGTGATGGTGTCCCTTGCACATTGTGGAAGTGGTGTCGAAGTGGAAGGAGTGGACACAAACGCACTTTCAAATGCAAAAGGTTTGGGGTTAGATCAGAGAAGCTGATATTCGCTGTCGTCCACTCGATTGAAATGCGTGCATGTTGACTATTAATAGTTATCTAGTTATTTAGTTGAGAATATGTAGGTGTGACCTGCGGCAGCAATGCATGTCAACCTTTTGAGTGACGAATGATGTCATTTTCGTCAGATGGTCTCATTATAGGATGACGAGTATTAAAACTTCGCCTAATGATGGTATAGGCTTGTGTTGAAACAGAATCCCTCTTCAAAACCAACTCACATTTATCAACCAAATGGCGGATACGCGGAGGAGAAGAACTTAACCCTCCTTAGCGAACGATATCCTTTTTGAATTATTATGAGAAAAGCAAAGCTGTCAATATAGAGATGGGAGCGGCGCCGGATTTGTAATAAATTGCCCAGCCCCGGCAAGGACTGCGCGAGAGCCATATGTAAATTTTCGTATACATCCCAAAAGAGTGCTTCTTCTGTTTCCCCCAAAAACCACGCGGAAGCATCGATATTCAAAATTCGTTCCATCGTTCGCAGTGACGATGAGATAAACTCTTTCAAATCCACCCCACGGCGTTATCCGACAAACGTCTCGTCCTCCTCCTCCCTTTCTAGAAATATGACATTCAAATACTTTGGCATATTCAATTCCATTATTTTATGAGATCACTGTATGAACTCCGGCATAACAATAGACAGTTTGATGAAGCAAACCAATAAATCAGTTGTTTTTTTCTGGATTCTACAAAAAGAAGCGGAAAACCCACAAGATTTGAATTGAAAGGGGTTGTTGGTATGGCTAAGAGGACTTGGTTTTTTTACGAGCATCTTTTATTGTGCCTTTAGTCATGTTCTTCTTCATTGACTCTCTGTGGCATGGATGTGGGTTGAGTGTAGGTGGGGGTGTGTCCGGGTGTGTGTGTGAGTAAGAGGTACTTAGTCGCATTTTAGCATTTTTTCCGATTGTGTAAATGTCAATTTCAATATTTCCGAAATAACAATATGACTTTATGAGCTTCGAGTCGATTGTCATGCATGCAAATGGCCTCATTGAAGTTGGAATTTTGGCATGAGACCTTTTGTAAGCACTTAGAGTGATTGAAAAGTTAAACACTGACGGTATTTTTTTGAGTTCTACTGAAGATAGACAGAGATTAATAAGTCGGAATTAGATTACAAAAAAGGGAGAACTATGTATGTGCATGAAAGAAACAAATCTATGGATGGGGAGAAATCCTCCAACATGATTGGAGCTTAGTCAAGGGATCTCTTTCCTTCCGATGTATTCAAAAGTAAAGTTTATGTTAAATTTCAAGTGTCAGTCGCCGCTTAAGCCCAATTTGAATTATAAATACTTAACTGTGTGAAAACACCGATTTAAAAAGTGGCCCCAATATTTAGTACAACCTCGTCAAAAACAAAGCTTTGAAGAACCATATGTGTTTTGTATCGAAATCGAAGTAAAGTCAACTTGGTAGCCCGGCGTGGCGAGAAAATGTTGCAACTTATTGTACGCATCGCTGATTTATTCTGCTTGCAATACTTCCTAACCTCTAGTAAGTGCGGGTATTGACAAAGGGGATAAGAAAAATAGAGCAACACTGTATAGTACTCAGCGAGTAATGACTGACTGCCCGTATCTCTGTGACCAGCCAGGGCTTATGTGAAATACCATGTTGATGAATTCGACTTACAGAACCAACAGTGAACACAGCAGTCAAAAAGCAGAAAACCCTTAATGAGCTACTCGGACTCATAACCTGACAATGCTAGAACAGGGTATTGAAGTATAGATGGTGGAGTGATAAGCTTATATTGAGCCAACGGCAGCCCTCAAATGCCGGTAGCAGGATCTTCACATCCCTTAATGTTCAAAAGAATCACAAAATGACCTGGCTCTCGGTTTTGGTGGTTGTGTGTTAGGTTAACTCCCAACCACTTAAAAATTCCATAGTTCCGAAACAAACCAACTCTGATAACAATAATGACTTCAACGTTGAAGACCAAAAGTAACGAAAAAAGGACAAAGATCGCCGGATTTTCCAGTGGATTCCTAAACGGACTTCGTGCAACCGAAGAATTAGTGGAGACATAACAGACATAACCGCAGTCGAAAAAAAGCGATGGAATGGGCTGCCCGGCCCGAAGATGAAAAACTGCTACATTTACTACGGCTATTGTTGCAGACAGACACAAAAACAACGCTTATTTGGATGCGAATTTGTTCTTAGAGATAAGCTCAGCACTCAGGAATGAGGTTATCAGCAAAAAAAAAAATGCCTCCTAGTCCGCGCCCCAATAGAAGAAAAAGATGACAGTAACAAAGAGACATGAGCAAAACCATATACACGACAAAAAATCCCTTGTCGATTTAAACGCAATTAAAAGAAGACACCTTTGGAAAAACAAACGGTAGCAAAGTCTGCATAACAAAACCTCTGAAAACGGACTCAGGTTAATAGATTTCACTGCTAGGCTAAATCTTCAATATTCTTGACTCTTTACAATTATATGAGGATACAATCACAAGAAATAGCATTTTTCGATCGAGGAGTGTCCTCCCAAATATCCTTGAATTCTATGCCAACAGCATTAAGCAAAGCAAGACCGTCAGTAGCAGCAATATTAGCAAGCCATCATCACACTCTGATGTTCTGAACTTCTCTCGACCTCCGTAAAATTAAGCATATTCAACCAAGAATGCAGGCAAGAAGATACAGCCAAAAAAAGCACGGCAAGTGTTGATTTAAAAGAGAACGAGGGTTGCCTGTAACTAGTAAAAGGACATTTGCATGAAGAAAATAACGGAAGAACACCGAAAACTATACAAGAAAAAGAAGCAACATGAAAAGCTAAACGAGTGCTTGAGATTGAAAGATTCCGTGGCAGGAATGAGATCCGGAAGTTTTACCTAAAGGTAAAAAGATCATGTCAAGGTGGCAAAGCCCCAACTAAAGCCTGTGAAGACCACCATAGATAGTCTTAAGCTACGTGCAGACGGCATATAAAAGCCGCACACGTTTGCGGTTCTGACGTCATTTTTACGTCATAATATGCGAAAATTCACGCATATCGTCTGAACACCCTTTTGGGACACTCCGCACATGCACGCAAATGGTTTGCGGATGATGTGCGACGGCGAGACCGCACATAAATGTGCGGCTTTTTGGCAAATCGTCTGAACACCCTCGCACATTTTTTGTGACACTTTGCGTGCATGTGCGTGCATGTGCGATCTTCAAAATCATGTGCGGTGACACGAAAATAGGACAACGCAAATGTACATTTTTTACGCAAATCAGTAGTGGTTGTACAGTATAGTTATGATCGGTTTTCAATTAAAAAAAAAATGAGCGAAGCGAAGTGTGTTGGTAGTAGGCTGTTTTTGTGTTCATGAATACAATAAGTATTGAAGTATGTATTTATCGGGTCTCTTTATTTAATTTTTTTTTTTTTTGTTGTTGACTTGAGTATTTTATTAATTTATTAAGTTAATTTTTTTTCTACTGATTAATTATGAAATCATTAAAATTGATTGCAGATAAATCATATCCAATGCCAAAAACAGCCGTAGTACCCTACTTTCTTTTCGACATTTTCAAATAATTTCAGCACTTTTAAATACGAAACGAATAAGCTTCGTCAACAACCACAAACCATGAATAAAACACAAAATTCAAACAATTTATTGAATTAACGCAAACCTGCATATGAACGCAAATGGGTGATGTGCGGATATTTCCGCATATCGTGTGAACACGTCGCACATCGACCGCAAAATTTGCGTACTCATTTGCGTACACTTGATGTGCGAGCAAATCAACGCAAACTAATGTGCGGCTTTTGGGACAGATTCCGCACATCGTCTGAACACCCTTATATGCGAGTTTGCGTGCATTGATTAACGTATAGCATTTGCGTTGATTTTAAAACTTTTTATGTGACGTCAGAACCGCACATATGTGCGGCTTTTTATATGCCGTCTGCACGTAGCTTTAGAATTGCAATCGACTGAGGACCTGGAAAGACTACTTCTGCAAACTGCTTAGCGATGATGGAGGCACATATTCTGTCAGAGAAAATCCCCCATTCAACTTGGGCGGTGAAAATGAATACCGTCCCAGGTCCCAATATAGAAGGATTTAAGCTTGTCATTTGTAAGCTTAAATCAAATAAAACTGAAGGTGCGAATTAACTTGAGGGCGAGCTAATCATCACACTTTGCAGCACTTAGGGTCTATGTCGGCAAAAACGGGGCGAAAGCTTATCGAAAACGATTAGCAAGTTTACATTTCTCTATAAAAATGTCCTTCTAGTTTATGAGTTTTGTAGTTGAGATAATTCTTGTGTTTACTTATCTAGTTTCTCCTTCCTTCCTTTTTCGACGTTACGAGCATCGCTATATTGAAGGGATTACATCTCTTGCACTGCTTATGTTGTGACGTGCTTTTTGCTCATCGTATTAACTAGGGTATTTCTGAAGAAAAACACGAAACTTCAAGAGGAAGACCTTCACCTTAAATGAATAAACTCTATTTGAACACAAAATAAAATCTTTTAAAATGTATATTATATGTATAATCAAATAAATCAACGGTGACGTACAGTTCGTACTGTGGGTCCTCAGTAACTCTACCCAGTCGTAATATCTTACGGTTTGATTCTTAGCTGCTAGTGATTCCATAACCTGAAACAAATAGAGAAGTTCAGGTTAATTTACGTCCCCTTGTGGCACGAAGGGCGTTAAAAACCTGTAACCTAAGGCTTTAACTACGAAAAGCTTGTCATGAGCAATAGTCAGAAGGTTTCAGTCGGAAAATAAGAAGAATAAAATAACCGTTCATATTGGCTGACTGCTTCTTTTAATCGGCGGCGGCAGGAAAGATTTTATGAACTAGGTTGCCTTTAGAGCTTTCGCCAAACGAACTGAATATGAGTTAAACTCGGCGAGTAAACAATCTACTGCTCCGTGCTTTATAATTGCTCTCGTGTGGATGGTATTGGGGTGAAACATTGTACATTCGTAGTTCAGTGCTTTTGACTCTGGATGTTCATTGTGGCATGAAAAGTATCAAGTAGCAAAAAGGTTCCAAAAGTAGCACGTAGCATTAACACTTCTGCTTCTCACTAGCGAAGTATTTTCATTTATTTCCTCTCTTTTACTGCACCGGGTGATCTGCATTCTTGGAAAAACTGCGATATGCGAAGGAACACTTGCGAAGAAGTTTGAAGTTGTTACGGGTACCGTTAGCGTCAGACTCATTATAATTTTTACTGTCTAGATGACTTCTTTAAGCGTCTCTTACGGCAATGAGGGAGGCGCGGCGGTGATATTGTAAGCTGTGTTACTGCAGTGTTCTCCCAATATACTCCGACTTCGTCGGTCGCACTACTTCAATTCGTCGACGGTGAAATGTGAAGCCTCACTAAAAGTAAGCCACTAGTGTATAACAAAATGGTTATCAGTGAAAGCAGTGCTGCCAACCTGAAGCTCTACTACCTCTAAGGAAAACACGCTTTACGCTATGCTTAACATGGTGCAAGTGAGCAGAGTCCGTAAAATCGTTTACGTTTGTTATGCTTGGCCTAAGCCATCTCTTATCGGTTACCTGAATTAAGATGAGTGGCGAATGGAATAAATACTACACAGCCTAAAGCTAGCCCAAAGCTAGCTAGTTGACCATGTTCTTTTCGTGTAGGCGATTTTTCACGAGACCTCTCGTTTTTGGCGAAAAATTTCGGTTTTCTGCAGTTCGTTGGCCTTCTTGTCTGTCGTGTAGAGCAATGTTTGCTTTGAAACTACCACGAGCGGAAGCGGAACTACTTGCGCTTCTTTATCACTCGCCCTCTCACTTTGAAGTATCAACAGAAGTGAATTTTCGTGACAAGTTTTCCCCGCTAGGGGATAAGGCAAAGGGTAAATACATGTTCGTCTTTTAGGGCTAGCTTAACTCATAGACTCCCATTCTTTCCCAAGGAATTGACATATGCCGCTGATAATAATTTTTCGATTAGAGCTGTTCCGAATCGGAAAAAACTGTTGGTCCCCTCCATTCCAAAGGCAGGATTGTGAGAAATGAGCTCCCTGCTCTGTATAAATATTAAAAATAAAATAATTCAACCCCTACCATTCACTCAATCACTTTAAAAATAACAACATAGCTCGAAGCACTGAGAGCCAAATTATCTACTAACCTTTTGGAACACGAAACAAAATCATACGTTGCCTTATTTGATACAAAAGCGAGAACTCATTTTTTATATGCGGGTTAAAGGATTAATCCATGTATTTGCCAAGTCCTAATTATACTACTTTCACATTAAAGAATAAAAAAATAGCTCCTCAGTCAAACTAAACATCTCTTTATCCCAAATAGCCTGTCAGTTGCAAATAAAAGATATACAACTACCAATTTTTTCAAAACATAATAAAAGCTGAGAGTCCATGAACTGAAAAGAATACTCTCCTCCGGCGATATATTACATCGCAGAGCTAGCGTATGTATAGGCAAGTTTCCTGTAAACTATTTAAAGAATTTCTTTGATCCTTTTCCTGGCATACAACTAACCATTTACCTCTCGAAGGGGGTGTTAATGCTTTCCGCCCTCCTAACATGATGTGTGTGTAGTCAAAAGGTATGTGCATATATTAGTTTTGGGTGGTCGGCTCTGTTTTTCATAAATGTTTTCTTAATTAAATATTTGCAAGGCCTGATAGTGGTTCTTTGAAGTTTTTCTTTTTCATTTCGATTGTACATTAATATAAGATCCAAAATTTTGAAAAGAAGATGGAATTCAAAGGCTCTACTTTCTATCGCGGTAGGTATAGGTACAGGCGACTTCGACCATCCATCGCTGGCTAATTGTATTGTCCATAGAATTTGAGCATGACGTTCTCGCCGCACCCCCTCAATAATGAGGCATAACACAAAAGCAAATCAATTCACGCTACTATCTCCTTTTCATAAACAACAAAGTGGGTAGAAAATTATGACATTGTGCGCCCCTATCGATTGACAATATCGATAGTGATCTCCACCACCCTATGCAAACTTGTTTTCTTGTTCGACTAGACTAGAAAGGGTTGTGTTGTTTGCTGGGACATTTAATTTACGATACATTTATGTTTTATTGCATTGTGGCCAATAAAACATGTTTGAGTGAAATGTTAAGGGAGCCCCTTGCACTATGCTGATGGCAGTAACTACTGTGCTTTCGGAGCCCAAACTATATAAACACACTCACCTTGCGTGTCTGATTGACCGTTTGGAGATTGTGAAGGTTCGATAAGTGTTTAAACGCTGTCGCTTTTGTTTCGCTAGAAGGTCAATTCTATGGACTATTTTAATCGACAAGAGTTGAATCGACACTGGGCTTTCGAATGGTGTAGCAAGTAGTTCGTGTCCCATCGATGAATGTATGCAAACCAAACGGCGAATACGGAATATTTTACAGCAGTTTTATTGATAGCGGTATTGTTGGGACGAATTATGGCCGATCGACACGCTAATTCGATTTGAGAGGCAGTTGCATGGCAATTGGCTTTGGGTTATGTTTATTGATTGTTTGACTATGGGCATATCTGATTTTGAAGCTGGGCAATTTTCTAGCGCTCTAATGACATTGATTGACTCATTGCAATCGTTGTTTTCGAAGGAGTCCTTATTTTTGAGTCAACAAACAATGACATGCTAGTGGGGTTTTGGTTTCATCTGCGATAGAATAGGTAACTGCTCGGTCATTTACCGCATGAATTAATGTTAGCAGACATGACATGAAAGTTACTCTTGGTGATTTTAACGCAAAACTATTGTGGACATCTTTGGAAATACAATTGGTAAGCTAGTCAGTATGACATAACCTCAGAAAACGGACTCAGGCTAATCGGTATCGTTCCAGGGCTAAATCTTGTTGTTTAGTTAGTACACGCTTCCCACATCTCAAAATCCATGAAGGTACAATCAACCGTCATCCAAATTGACATGTTGCAATCCCCTCTTTCAGAGTGATATATGTCCGAACTTTCTGAGGGGCCAACTTTGACTCTCTTTGGCTGGGTTGTACTGACTTAGTTCATAAATCATATTACACTTAGTCTGTATTATTTTCTTGTCGGCAGGGAGGAACTCCTCTTTTGGAATCAGCAGAAGTCACTCCCTTATTTTTTCAAAGAGTTGTTCCTACTTTAAAAGTTTGTCCCATATTGTTTAAAAATAGTAAATTGTCGTTAAAATGAAAGATTCTTTTGATCGTTTCCCACCTGTTGCACGCCATAGTCTCAAAAACAAAGAACTGTCCATCTTGTTTATATGGTCCTGAAGGGCTTTTCATTTGATTCCTCTGCAATGAATTTCATCTAATCAGCGGTTAAAAGAAGCTTTAAAAAATTTGATGGCGCTCTTAGTATTGTTATATGTAGATTCTGGAACCTCAATAGATCCTGTAAATTAACATTGTTCTTCATTGTAAGCCAGGAACATGACCCTTCTTCCAAAAAATATTCACTTCGTTTTTTTTAGTTTTTCTTTTTAGATGTATAGGTAGATGCTATTATGGGTGCACTTTTTGGTTCAGACTCCTCGTCAGTTTCATCCAAAGAGAGGTTACTGCTCTGGTTATGAAGAATTTTTTGAGTGTTCCAAATTCCATATCAGAATTTGTCGCTTTGAGAAGAACGTCCATAAAACCGAATTGGCTCCGTTTCTGAAGTAAAAAGTAACAAACTACACTTCAATTTATGTATAACAAAATCTAAAACGAAGCAACATCTCCGAACCAAAAAAAGAAAAATCAACAAAATGTGGAGATACAAACCCTTACTGCATAAGAAGCCAAATATGACTTCCGCACTTTTTGCTCTCCCAAAATCAGGCCAATTACTTTTTCTCAATGAAAAATTCGTTCATTGCATGGACAATTAGACAGTTTATAAAAAACATATCTCTGATTTCACTTTCCTTACCAAGCAATCGCAGTAATTAGCACTTAAATTATTAATATGTTTATTCTACACATCCAATTTCAATAAATCCGACCGACCTAACTAACTGTGATCGTTTAGTGCATCTTGCATCTTTGCTGTTGCACACACAAAAAGAAATGGATCAATTTGTATTATGTTCAATTTTTTGTAACAGAGAAGAGATAAAAGGATAAAAATAGACAAAACCATATTCGCACAGAGCGAAAAAGTACTACATAAAATCAATAAGATTGCCTTATTGAGCTACTTTGCTAAGCAATCTTATTAAAAGATTTAAATAATATGATATTTTCATAGAGAAATCTTATTGATTTTATAAAGAAAATCTTATTAAAGTTTTGAAAATTTTGTACTACAGTTTCTAAATGGAAAGTCACATTAAATGATGTAAACAATGTGAAAACCTTATTACTAATCATTTTTAAGAAGAAAATCTTATTCACATATTTTTTCTGTAAAGGCTAATAAGGACATCTTCTTAAATCGAAAAGTTTTCCTTATAAAAATTTAGGCGTTTGATGAACAATAAGAAAACCTTATTACTTTCCAGTTTCAAAAGTATTCGTATTGAAAGCTAATAAGATATCTTGGGCGGCCGTGGTGCAGTGGTAGAGTGTTCAGTAGATAGGCCGGGACGCGTGGGTTCGAATCCCGCTCTGGGCATCTACTTTTCTTTCAAACTCCCAGTTTCATATTGACGCCGCCCTTGAGGTTATATGTGAAATTACTAACACCTTATTTCCAACTACTGCAACAAAAAAAGGGAAGGCTGCTACCCTGGTAGTACAATGGACCGGAAATAAGGTCTGAGTTCTCCAGATTAGCATATAAACATCCTCTTTTTTCAAAAAAAAAAAATAATAATAATAATAATAAGATATCTTTTTAAAAGTATGTGGATATCCTATGAAAAGGTCATCAGCAATCTGATAAGATAATCTCTATGGTTTTAATAAGACTGTCTTCTTGGATGAAAACCATAGAGAAATCTTATTATTTTTCTTCTATTTTATGTGGTACTTTTTTCTCTGTGCGGTAAAGGATAATACTCAGCTTTCAAACCTTGCTCCGATCGGGGCAAATTTGCTATACTTTTGTAAATGAAATTAAATCTCCGGCGACGTTCCGATTTTTGGAGACTTGCTCCACTTCTTCCCGTGGCGTAATGGTAAGCATGTCTGCCTGTTAACGTAGAAGTTCGTAATTCGAATAACAACAGAGTCAAAAATGTTTTTCAACGGGTATCGCCTGTCGCAAGGCGTTGGCAAGTCATCGATTAGCCGCTCGGAGCCAGCAGAAAATTGTAGTTCCCTTCCAATCCCTCACAAGCCTCTCAAGGCATGGTTGTGACAAACGCGCTAGGCCCTAGGGCTCCTCGCTCTGTTGCGCCACTCTATTTTTTTTCTTCACATTTTCCACATTAAAAATTTTTTGTAATGCATTAAATTAAAAAAAAATAAAAAATAAGTAAACGATCGGGTGAGCCATCGGGGCGCAACAAAACACGGTGGTCCTCAGGGCTCATGCCAAACTTATTTCTAGGTAGTGCAATTCTCTTGACTTACTAGTTCCTCGCGAAAAACGATATGTCCTCGAATAGTTCCCAATATGTTGGCATAACATCGGTAATTCACAGTTCGCACAACAAATTGTAGGAAAGTGTCAATTTGCAGCTCCGAGACGGCCAATTGAGGCCAGATGGCTGGTAACTCGTTTTAGCAATTTGGAGTCCAAAAGATTCATCGCGGAATCGCGGCATAGACTGTGCAGAAAAGCACCCCATTCTTCTAAGTCTATCTCGCTCTCAGTCTTTGACCTTGGAAGATTTTAACTTGCTTACAACGACGCGTTGGGTGGTTGATTTCAGCCAAAACTTCTTTTGAAAGAACTTTGAAAATAAGTTCTTAACGTTTCCCGATCTTGTTTAAGTGTAGAATAACTTATTTCATTACATTGATATATGATACTAGCTGAGCCGCTCGGTCGTAGTTTTAAGGTTCCCGTTCCCGCTTTTCATCTTTCGTGGGAATTTGGGGATGACTTTCTTTCTTACTGTGGGACTATTTGGCATCCTAATGCTGAAAGAATTTTTGAAATCTGTCCAGTAGTTCCTAAGTTTACGTTCCCAACCCACTGAGGGATAATGTTACATCCTATAGAGTTGAAAGAATTTTTGAGGTCGGTCAAGTAACTTTAATGTTCCCGTTCTCGTTCCTGTTTCTGATCCTGTCGGATGATAGGGATGAAATATAGTCTAAGTTACTGTGGAAGGGAGATTATGTAGCACCCCTAGTGCTGAAATAATTTTTGAAATCTGCGTGGAGTAGTTTCTAATTTTCTGTTCCCAAACCCGTTCCTGTGAGAATATGGGGATCAAACCTTGACAGGAACCATCTGTGGACTAAACCATGTCTACACTGAAAATTTCATAAAAATCGTTTGGGTGGTTTAGGAGTTTACACCGGACATATGTACAAATGTACATACATCCTATCTTATATATATATATGGATTGAATTTCTGAAAAAGGGAAGCAGCTATCAATGTCAAAATAACCTATTATTTAAAAAGAAACCGTAAGGCCCATCCTTTAATCAAATTAACTTTTTTTTCAGCAAATGTGAAGATTTTCTTTTTGTTGAAATTCAAATCTGAAAATACTGCATTTAGGTACTCCATTTTTTTCAAATTTGTTCCGAATTTTTAGGAGTTAACGAACTTAGACTTACGAAATGATAGAAAACAATTCTTAAAGGAATCCAATATTAAAAGAAAATGAGATTATTTGCAGAAGAATATTTTAACTATTGACTCATTATCTGGGGAGCTATACTGCAACTACACTAAAGACTAAAAGAAATATATCTACTCGTTCAAATTGTTGGAGGGAAGATACAAAACAAGAAATTTGTATACTTTTCCCACTTCAGAGTAAAAAAGACTGCACAAAAATCATATTCCAATACTGAAAACATTTTCTACCAAATTGAACATTGAATGAAATGGACCCAAAAGGAATTAACTCTTTCATGTCTATGACCTAATTTAATGACTTACACATATTGTCCTGCCGAGTTATGACCTGACATTATGAGCAAATCGAAGACATATAAGAAGATATATTTCTTGAAAGAAGTAAGAAAATCTTGAAAAGGTGTTCCAGTTATGTCGACTTAAAATAAAAGAAAGAGATAGTTCTTTCAAGACTATATCAAGGTTGTCTTCAGCTCTTAGCTTTTCTTGAGTTCGAGTACCTACATTTGTCTGGACTGTGCTATTAGTTGGTGAGCAAAAAGAATTAATTCAATTTCCATAACCCATTTGATAAATTGTTGCTCCAAGTCAATAATCCTTTTCAAACAAAGCATAAAACAGGAAGGTTTAGATATCAATTTTCGCAAATTTTTCTTTACCTCACGAGACGACTCACCAATGATATGGTGTCTTAAATATGATTAACAATGCAATACCAAGTTAAATAAGTCCCATTCACCCTCGAGTTCTAATATCCTCAAATAACTATACGACTGCCAACAGGCAGCATTCAAATGCCACACATTTTCTCCCATAGAAGCCAACGGTCAAAAGAAGGGTTGTGAATTGTGATACACCGAAAGTTTCTTGAAAAGAATACAAATATCTATCCAGTGAGATGATAGAAGCTAAGTATGCATAAAGGAAAATCCTATTTTTCCCACACATAAGTGAGCCACCCACTCGCAATCCTTCCTATGGACAAACACTTTTTTCGAATAAAAAAAAGACTGAACTCCTTTTCACTAGGAGAATCATAATGGCAGAAGAAAGGCCACACAACGAAGACGATGGACGACCAACGTACGACGACGGACGAAAGAAAGGCAACCTTGACGTACCAAAAAACATTCTTTATCAAGACAGTGAAAGCAGCAATGTGTGTACCGAAAGAAAGGGGGTGGTGCTGTTTTGAATCCTTTACAGCAAATCAAGCAAATCCTTTTTTACACACTCTTCGAAGTGAAGTTTGTTTAAGGATTAAGTGTGTTTTGTGTATGAGGTAGGTGAGGCGGCAGCAACAACGACAACGGCGACGGGTGGGTGGGAGAGGTAGAAGATGCGTTCGTATGTGGGTAGTTTCTTGGGCTTCCAATGCCTGGAGGCGTCAAATCGGAAGAAACCCATGCCATGCCATAACAAATGACTTCAAAAGGAGATTTTCAAGATTCCGATAACCGACAACTGTACTCGCAAGAAACGGAAGCAATAGGTATGCAAATTATCCTTTGGGAATAGATATGTGGATCTCTTCTCATGTGGGATGTCTGTTGATGTGAATTCTTTTTTTTTGCTCTCCCTTTTTTCTGTTTTTTAACGTATTTTTGAATTTTTATTGATGCTGTTTTCATGACGGTTTTTTTTTTATTCATCTTTTTTTTGTGCCCTTTTCTTTTCAGCCTGGAACAGAGGGAGCCAGAGCATGTGTGTCAAATTGAGTATCAATATGCTTTTTTAAGTTGTGGAAGGAAAGTGTAACTGAGCGGAAAGCGTTCTTGTGTCGAAAATGCGTGTGGGGTATTATTTCGTATTTAAATAAAGATTTGCGCCATTGATTTATGATCGAGGGATATTAAAATTGTCTAAGGGATAACAAACAATGCCTTTTGAAGGGTGCCATGGGGCAAGAGAGTTAATGTTTGACAGGGTAAAGCCTTTGAAATAATGATGCCTTACTTGTCTCATTTGATGATTGAAGAGAACAATGAAACAATGAATGGAAAACTTAACATAAAAATAAAAGTCCTAAATTTGAAGAAATAGCTTATATGATAGAAACAGGCGCCCAACGTCAATATATTGATACAATCTGTATAACGACATAATTTCTAATTATGAGCATGATTTCTATCGAAGGGGGAAAGTTGATTGAAGTATAAGCTCGAGGGATACATGGTTAGTTAAGGAAACAGCAAAATCTTAGCTTATAGTAAAGCTAGTTTTCATTACGATGTTCTTGAAAAAAGCTGCACAAATTCACTCAGCGATGTTCATATATAACTCAGTTAATGATTCTGGTCTACTTCATAACACTGGGTTAACTCTGGTACCCGTGGCGTGATGGAGAATGTCTGCCTGTGAACCCAGAAGTTCGTGGTTCGAGTTCCAACAGAAGCAAAACTGTTTTACGGGTATTAACTGCGATACCGATTTGCGAGGAATTGGTAAGTCCTCCGGTAGTGTATTCAATGCCATGGAAAACGCTTTCTTGATTAGCAATTCGGAACCGGCAGAAAATTGTAGGTCCCCTCCATTCCCTCACAAGGCATTGTAGTGGGAGATGCGCTAGGCCTTGGGGCTTCTCGCTTTGTTGTGCTACCCTATTATTCTGGTGAAAATTCCTCCGGTAAGTAAATGTTCAACTGTGACGTAAGGCTGGGTTTGTTATGATTCTAGGGCCTACGACTTGGTTGGAGATTATGACAAGCCAGGATCTTACGTATTGACGTTGGAGCTTGAAAGGTGGTGTGATAAATTCTCGGATTCATGATTTGGTTCGGGTAACTAGGCTGCGAAGCTGACGGTTCTGGTTTAAGCTCTTCTGCATCAAACTGCGATGATGTTGTTTCTCGGTGCCACAGCCTAGTCCGCAGTTTTCGTTGAGTTTGTTAATTTGTGAAATGGGACTAGAAAGTTGATTAGGGGATTTGCTCTGAGATAGCAAAAGCCAGTAAATTTACAGCGACATAGCTCTAGATTCGCAATGAGAAAGAAATCGGCACTATTATGCTTATACCTGTACCACTCGTAGAATTTCAATTTCAATTTATAACGAAATTGTTCTCTTAACTGGAGAAATAAATATTTAATTAAAGTATTTGCCGGTATCTATTTAAATGTACAAAAATGGAGTGTGAAAATATATGATAAAAGTGCACGGAGAAACTTGGAGAATAACAAATTTCGGGCACCTACCGATACGGCTGTGGTAGAAAGCGCTTTTCATGGCAGTGTCTATTACTTTATTGGATGACCAGCCAATTCCTAATGAAAGCGATTCTCGTGGAAAAACCATTGTATGTTTTTAACCATTTAACAGGCAGAAATGGTAACCGTTGAGTTACGTGCATTACCACGAGCCTAATTGAATCCTAGAATAAGATTTTATGTGTTTTAGTCATATATCTTTTGTATCGTTTGAAAACGATTTTCCAGCCAAGCTTTTTATCCAAATATAGTCTTATGTGGCAGTTTTGACATAGTTCGATTTTTGAATGGTTCCTAATATTTGGGGTCGAAGTTTAGAAATATGTTCTTACTTTCACTGGTGAAAGTTTTGATGCTTTTTATTCCGAAAATCGTATTTCATGAATGACAACTAAACGAGAGTGACTAAAAATGGAGTTTTTGTAAAATACTACTGAGTCTGGGTAAAACAATAAATAAAATAAATAAATGAATTAACAAAACCATGATGGTCAATGAAAACCTCGCATTTCAATGACCTACAATTTTACGCCGACTCCTAACGTCTATAAGCGAGAAGCACAAGTGAGAGCACAATTTTATGTTTTCTAAGAAATTCGAACCATGAACCCTCACGTTACAGCAGACCCGTATTAAGACCGCTGGAGCATTGGTTCATTTTATAAGTTCCCAAATTAATTTCCCAATAAACTGGACAATTTTCTTCAGTCAAGGCTTGCAGTTGATAATTTTTTAAGAAACCTAAAATCAATTCTTTTATTAATTAGCAAACAAAAATAAAAATATAATCGGAAAAAATAATTTACATTTTTGCGATAGCGAGCTAAGCTTTCCGAAACTTTCTGGAAGAAATCCAGTTTCCCAAGTTAAACACATTCAATTTTCAGAATAGAAGGCTTTGATATATGATTTTATCCCATCGGCATCGTGGTTCGAAATGTATATTTTTATACATAGTTTCAAATTTTAAGCTTCCATCTTCTCTAAAATCGGAATTCCAGCTGCAATCTTTCCGCAAAATTAACACATAGCTGGTCGACCATCCCAATAAACGTCTTCTTTCTATTTATCCTTACAAATTTGCATCTTGTGTTTCCCGTGAGCGTACGGTTTCAACGTCACGTTTTTCGTTCTGGTCCTGCTGAGTGATTTGTGTTTGTCATCTGAGATATTTTTCTGGGAGCTTCCTTGTGTTTATCAAAATTGTTTGCTTAGAGTTCCATGAATCATATCAGTAATTCTAATGCGCACAGTACCAATTCCAGAACCATTCTCAGCTTTGCTAGCATCTTGTTTGTAGAGTGTTTTTAGAGTTGAATCACTCCAAGATATCGTTCCAAAAGAATCCAAATATTCTGACTTCGATGCAACTTACATTTTTCTTTTGAAACTTCGCTTTTATTCAGATTGTTCTTTATCTACTTTTATGCTAAATGATAACTTAACTAACTAACCAGCCCTTGCCGGGTACTCTAAATTACTCTATAACTTAATGCTTATGCTATTCAGCCTTTCTTATAAATTAATTAATATTGTAATAAGTTGGAATTAAGAAAATTTTTAACATTTTTTCATTTTCTCAGAATTCCTTAAAACTAGAGTACAGTAGCTTTTCTGTTTTTTGATTTTCGTATTTTGTTTCTGAATTTTTGTATTGTTTTTTTTGGGATTTTTGTGTTTTGAATCTATTTTATTTTTTGATTTTTCGTCTGTTTCTTCACCCCCTACAACCTAAGTCGAAACCACTAAAATTGTGTAAGCCAGCTATCGAAGACTCGCTATCAATGTCTTCAACTGCAATATCAAATTCGTTGTGAGAATGCGACAACCACGTAACTAAAACCTGACTTGGTAAATTAAAGGTACATTCAATCTGTCCTGAATCAGCTCTCCCATGTCAAAGTTGAATAAAGCTTCTGGAGGAACGAATCCACTGGGAGGCGTTTTCTCTAAATACTCCAATTTGGTGTAACAAGCCCCGAATATCAAGCCTTTGATCTAATTCCTCATGTAGTGTGACCGCGAATGAGGTTGCTAATAAAACTATCGAGACCACTGATCTTCTGTAAAATATGCACTGCTTCTTCCTCACCTCGTTTAAATTCTTGCTAAATTTTACTTCCGATTAATGGTACTTAAGGGGCAAGCTTTGCAATAGTGCAGAAAGAAAAAATTAAATAACAATGAAATTACGGTGATAGTGACAAAACTGAAAAAGTGGGCCCTGCAGTTCCGCTTGTCAGTCTTCCTGTCCATATACATATAAATCTACAGCCTAATAATCTTGACGGATTTTCTTCAAAGTTTCCAAATAATGTCTTTGAGGTAGGCTACCGTGTGCTTGGGTTTTTAATAACAATACCTGCCATACTACAAATAGGACAACACTTTATTTTCTTGAAAAGGACGATAACGATTTTATGTATTTACCACTTTTAGTACTTAGTATTTTACTTATTCTTTATTAAACTAGCACAGTAAGCTAGCAAACGTCTCTTGGTAAAGTGTAAGCTTATGACAAGATAAAAATATTGATAATGCTAAGACAGAGATTAAACTGAAAAACTACAAACGGTACTTCCCATAGTACAATTTTTTCAAATCCGACTTTCTCGTTATTGAATGATACGATTTTAACATTGTTAAAAGTCCTAGGTCCTTAAAATGTACTTAACGTCAACTCTAGAAAAATTTTAATCTTTGAAGATTTCACCAATTTGAAAAAAAAAATCATTGATTTTTTTAATATTTTAAGAGCAGTGTACATATTTAATCTTGCATACTTGATTTTTGAAAAAGTTCCTTTTTAAAACAAAAGTGGAAAATAAAAAAAAATTTCCAATGATTTTGATTTCGCGCTTATGTGTGTGTCATAACGATTGCCAAATATTGACGTCTCTACAGTTTCACAAAAACCCTTTGCGGTTTTTAGTATAAATAGGTATTCAGTTTTCGTAATTAGCGTGCAGGTGGCAGCCCTATATAACAAAGAATACACTGCCAACCACTAGGATGAGGCCACAAATTTTGCGATCGATTTTCGCTTTTTATACCTGGTGGAAGTTTTGTACCCGGAAAAGTTTATTATCAGTTAATAGGTACGTATTTTCCCATTACAAATTCATAAATTTGAAGGGTTTATTCGAAACGACTGTTGGAATTTCCCAAGATCAATTAATAAGGTACTGAAAATAGGTATAAAAAGGTGCTCCACTAGGATGAGGCCACTACGAATATTTCCGTGCAGAAGTGCGCAAGTGCGAATTTTTGTATAAAATATCTAATAGAGTGTTAAAAATAACCGTTTTAATTAGTTTGAAGCACACATGGGTTCCGGAAAGACTTTGACAGCGACAGACAGAGCAAAAATAGACGCTTTCAAGGAAACAGGACTTTCAGGCCGTGAAAAAGCAAGGAGAATTAACAGGAGCAAGACAGTCATAAACAATTATCTTGCTGATCCAATTAACTATGGGGAAAATCAAAAAGGATGCACGGGAAAAGCCACAACACCAAGAGAAAATTGGTCGATTCTACGACTTGCCTCAAATTCTACTCCACCAGCGACTATGATACGGGCCAAAAGCGGAGTTTCAGCCAGCATAACAACGGTTCGAAGAATATTACAAAAAAGTAATACTATTCAAAGGAGGAAATAAAAAAGAAACCAGTTTTGAAGCCAGTACACAAGGAGCATCGCATGAACTTAGCAAGACAGCATGTTGTTTGGAGCAGTCAATGGAAACGCGTTGCCTTTTTGGATGAAAAAAAGTAATAAAATAGCTCCCCACACCATTACACCTGATGTACGGCTATGATGTCTTGCGAAAATAAGCTCATCTATTCTAATGTCATGAAAATAGAAGTTGTGACTATCAGGACCGTCAAGGTTAAACTTTTTTTCATCCAAAAAGGCAACGCGTTTCCATTGACTGCTCCAAGCAACATGCTGTCTTGCTAAGTTCATGCAATGCTCCTTGTGTACTGGCTTCAAAACTGGTTTCTTTTTTATTTCCTCCTTTGAATAGTATTACTTTTTTGTAATATTCTTCGAACCGTTGTTATGCTGGCTGAAACTCCGCTTTTGGCCCGTATCATAGTCGCTGGTGGAGTAGAATTTGAGGCAAGTCGTAGAATCGACCAATTTTCTCTTGGTGTTGTGGCTTTTCCCGTGCATCCTTTTTGATTTTCCCCATAGTTAATTGGATCAGCAAGATAATTGTTTATGACTGTCTTGCTCCTGTTAATTCTCCTTGCTTTTTCACGGCCTGAAAGTCCTGTTTCCTTGAAAGCGTCTATTTTTGCTCTGTCTGTCGCTGTCAAAGTCTTTCCGGAACCCATGTGTGCTTCAAACTAATTAAAACGGTTATTTTTAACACTCTATTAGATATTTTATACAAAAATTCGCACTTGCGCACTTCTGCACGGAAATATTCGTAGTGGCCTCATCCTAGTGGAGCTTTTTTTATACCTATTTTCAGTACCTCATTAATTGATCTTGAGAGATTCCAATAGTCGTTTCGAATAAACCCTTTTAAACTTATGAATTTGTAATGGGAAAATGCGTACCTATTAACTGGTAATAAAATTTTCCGGGTACAAAACTTCCACCAGGTATAAAAAGCGAAAATCGATCGCAAAATTTGTGGCCTCATCCTAGTGGTTGGCAGTGTATATTACGAAGACCGAAAACTAAAACTGTTTTGGTAAAAAGCCTCAATAAACAAGGAATTTCTAAATATCTTAAAAACGATGCTAACAAAAACTAAAGCGCTGTATTTAGCTTTAAGATTTATATATTGAACTTAGCACACAATCTCAAGCTAGTGCGACCCAATTGTACCCAACTTTTTCTTATGTACTTTGTGAACAAGTCCAACTTCTATCTGCATCTCCTGATTAATTTAAAAAAACAGAGTCGTTTGAGGGCTTCCTAGTCTTTTTGATTTGTATTCAATGCCATCTTCGCTTCTTAGAAGTTATAGTTCCCTTCGTCGAAAATTCAATTGAATGGCTGAACACATGACAGCGACATCCATTCTGTAAAAAAGAGTTCAAAGTCGTAGCAGGAACTCTCACAGAAGAACAAAATCTTTCTGAAGATTTCCAATTCTCAGAAATCCAACAAGAAAATTCTTCAGGATTCAGCAAAACAGGATCACAATTGGCCCCTCAACGTAAGACTTCTGTAGAAACAATCATCGAAGGCACACATATAGCTAACTCCTGCTTTAAGAAAATTTGTCTTAAACCAAACAAAACCACCTTCGACACATCCCCAAACTAACTGTTAATCATTTCCACGTCGAAACATTCGTTTAACAAGTGAAAACTCCACCCAAGTTTATTTTATAGGTAGGATGAAGACAAGAGGGTCCTTGTGAAAATTTTGCCGGCAATTCAAGAATCTATCACCAGCACGAGCAGAACACACAAATATTTTATTCCCAG
Source organism: Melanostoma mellinum (assembly GCA_914767635.1). Taxonomy (NCBI): domain Eukaryota; kingdom Metazoa; phylum Arthropoda; class Insecta; order Diptera; family Syrphidae; genus Melanostoma; species Melanostoma mellinum. The sequence continues at coordinate 218,817,324 of OU612058.1, forward strand.
AGATGAGTCTCATCCTAAAACGGTAACGCGATGGCAGTTCGGCGAGGTTGCGGAAATTCGGAATCTGAAGTGCATATAGTTATTGAAAAGGATCTTATCACAATTATTATACAACAAACGGGACCCCCTTTATAGCGAGGGAAGTCCACACATCCGTGGATTCTGTTAGCTGTGAAAACAAATGCCAAACAATAAACCGAGCAGGAATAATTATTGTTTTGGAAATTCCGCACACATTAGAACGATACTACATGTCATTGCCGAGTATGGTGTAGGGTTGTTTAGTTTTCGACAAGTTTACGGCTCTAACATTGTTTCGCGCGGTAAGGACTTCGAGTGGAGCGCAATAGATGATTTGATTCGAGAAACAAAGGATATTCGACTTTCGCAAACAGTTGTTGTGTGTCTCATTGATTTTCTCGACATTTTCAAGTGCGAGTTCGTCGAAAGAGAATTTATACAACCCTCAACCCAAAGTAAACATTTAATAAGAAACGAACAAAAAAAAAACACATATCCTTAGATAGATGATTGTATCATGTCTGCGAGAATTATATGTACACATACACGCGTCCGTCGCCGTCATCACCATTGCATTAATTCCCCACAAAGTCGGTTAGGTGATGCCATTAGAGCCAATACAATTGGAATGAGCATCATTATTTATCGGATTCCATCCGTACGTATAAGTATAGGGAGAAGTAGCAGATCAAAGTGCTTCTCTATGCCGATTACCTACTTATCCTGTCCCCCTGATAGCGCAGGGAACACATCATTCCGGAGAAAGTGATTTTTCTTGTTGATCCGGTAATGAACATTAACGCCAATATTTCTTTTCATACAGCAACACACACAGCCACACACAACTGACGGCGAAATCCCCGCTTCAATCATTTATTATAGTGCCAGCGTCAGTATGCCACAGAGAAAATAATATTATTATCCTGTCAAAGGACATATTTCTCGAGGATTTTGCCGAAACCCACTTCAATATTTCATTATTAGATTTTTAGATTTTGTTTTGTGTATTTGTGTTTCACAGAATAGAGCAGGCGACTGACTGATTTGGCAGTGTGGCTCCACCGCGGCATGCAACTGTGAAACAACACCAAGTTGCTGGTCGGTCGTCCTTTGACACATAAACGGCGCGAAGCGACGCGGCAGGCCCGACATCGCGGAGGATACACTCTCTACGTACGTTATACAATGCACAGGAGTGCAAAAAACGCACCCCTTTTACACATACGCATCATCACCATCGTATAATGTTCCAGTGGCCATTTAGCAGAGGCGGCTCAATGCTTTCGCTTTTGCCCTGCACACACTTCAGGAGCAGGACTAGAGAGGACTTGCCACAGCCATCGTACATATAAAGGACTCTAGGGGGAAGCTTAATTTGTCTGTTTGCTGGACGGATTTGTGTTTATATATTTTTTTTTCGTTGTATTTTTGTTTTTAGCTCGGTTCTTCCTTCAACTTACCAACTAGGCTGCGCTACCCTATCCACCACACATCAGCTACCACCATGGCAACATTCAACACCGTCAATGTTTGGTGTTTTGTAAAACATCAAGGTTAATCCTTTGGACATATGCGGGGTGGATTATCTAGTGTGAAAGTAGATTTTTACAAATTGAAAGTGATTTTCCGGTTAATTGAATTTAAAACGACCATAGGCAGGCAAGGAGCTCCAACAGGGTGTGCTGTTGTTTAGTATATAGGCATAGGCATGCCGCGCTGCACCCCCCGCACACCGAATGGTCGGTCGACTTCCGAGGGAGGCCGCATCTCCCGGCTAATTAAAGACTTGTGTGGGTGGTGAATGGGCGTTTGTAACAACAATATGAGCAAATTGTTATTTCGTGTAAGTGTGGAAGCCCATTTAGGGGATATTACGTGATAATTAGCGATTAAAATGGAAATGCGCAATTTTGTGTGCCACCACTTTAGGCTCCATACACACAGTGGAACGTTACAATACCAAAAGTAAAAAGCATAAATAAATAGTCCGTTAGTTTTGTTTTGTGTTTTTCTGATGAAATATGAAGAAATATGTGTGTATAACACATTTTCTCAAATTAATAAAGTAATTAATGTAATGACACAGCAAGGCAATGAGAAGTCCGCGGTTATTTGGCAAGGACACGCCAACAACTATGCCTATGATGCCCTCATTATGTCAGGAAGTCCTTGCATTTGATGAGCTAATGGCCGCATTTGCTTATCAGAGATGAACAGATAAAGCAGGTTTTCATTATAGTGAAGAAAACAAACAAAGATTTGTTTATTACAAACAACAGTCTACTTTCAATGTAAACAGTCTTTTTGCTCTTATGGGGAAAAATTTCAAAGAATCGGGACTTGACGTGGCAGAGAGAGTTTATCTGGTTGAATAAAACTATCTACAACAGGTAGGACCTCATTCAAAATACGCATTTACCACCTTGGCGGGAATAGTTTCCTCATTCTTTTGACATAATCATTCGATCTACCAGGATACGCTTACGTTAATTTGTTGAATTTGTAAATTACGTGTTGGAAACAGGACTCAAAGCAAATATAGAACCAGGATGAGATCCCCTTTACTTTGGCAACTCATTCGCATCTAGGCGAGTCGAACCTAACAGAATCAAACCCAAACTTATATGTCTTTTTTTATTTTGAGATAGAACAGAACACGAGAATGCGATTTAGAGTACACTGTTTGTAACTTCATTCCGTATAATTGATTGAAAATAATGTTTATCTTCCTTTATTAGCGATAAATGTATTCATCTCACCTGATACAAAAAATCCACTACTTAATGGCGCCCAAGTACGGACCAGTTGCAAAAAACATGAATTTTCAGAGAAATAGATAACGACGTTTGTTATACCTGAAAAGTATTTAAGTTCATTTATCTAATAGTCACAAATTCTGAGAAGAGTGACACTGAAGCAACTTCGAGTTCTACAATCTTTGTGCAGTATGCAGATGCGGGTAGTCATGAACATGCTCGAGGGAGGTTTAACAAGAGCAAGACAGCCAGTCAGTGTCACGAAACACTCCAAACTACCGTGAATGTACTCTCAGTAAGCCACTTTCAGAGCACATGATGTATGCTATGTTAAACTTGGTTCACAAACACTGGGGCTTGTAACACAACACTGCAAGTACTTAAATGCAAGTGATCTTCTCGTATGACAAGTGAAAAAAAGCTTCTGTAACACTAAGCTCAAAGTTTTCTTGCCTTACTTTAAACGTAGTGGACATCGACATAATCCTAAAAGTAGCATTTGACTTGTGGATTTGTAGCTTTGTGCTACAGGCCCCTGATGTGTGGGAAACGGTCTCTCCACCAAACTTCTCAAAACTTTGGTTGTTCTTTTCACGAGTTGTAGAAAGTGACTAGTCTGAGCAGACTTACACTTACAGGCGTCAGCATTCCTTTCTCAAACGATGTCAAATATCTTGGAGTAATCCTAGATAGCTTCTTTGGTTCAAACACGCCGAGATGAAAACTGATTAGGCACTCACTGCTTGAATCAGAACCACGATTCAGTTCGTCATTTTGAGTAAGCTTTGAGTTGACATTATAGTTTTGCTGTTGGTTTTGGCTTTAGGTTAGTGGTTCAACAACAGAACAGGTTCGTGGTTCCCAACAGAAGCAAAAATGCTCTTAGGTATCACTTTTCGCGAGGAATTGGCAAGCCCTCCGATAATAACTTCATTACCACGAAAGATCTCTCTCAATTTACCGTTTGGAGACGGCAAGAAAATTGTTGGTCTCTCCATTCCTTCTCAAGGTAATGGTTGTGAAAAATGCGTTAGGCCCCGTTAAACAAAGCTTAACATTTTCTTTGCGCTGGAGTCACGTTACGTTGTCTGATACCGATTTCCTATGTTCGAACTCATAAACCGAAGCTAATACGACATTGAGATTCAGACATCAGTCTTTTGGCAATGTAAGGGAGCATTAAACAAAACATGATAAGTTCCAAAAGGATTCTCTTGATCTTCCCGACTTTAATAAGACCAACCATCGCCTATACGTCAGATGTAAGGTGGAGCAAGTCCTAACGTAAATATGTAATTTTTTCATTCGCCAAATTTCAAAGAATAATATGTCTTGGGTGCACTGGCGCCTACAACAGCACTGTGCGTTAATCTTTTCTCCCATTGTTTCCTCATATCTACATACATACTTTGATGAACCCTTAAGACCATTTCAAGAGTTTTGAGGTACATGCAAGCAGCATATCATTGGACCATACAAAGTTATGGCACATAATGAAATGATTCCAAGGCTGTATCACAAATACAAAGTCAAAATTCCATCGGTTCAGGACTGGTCCACTCTAGAATCTGAAACAGCAAAAGATTGTTATCTTATCATAGCTTATGGTTCAAAAATTGATGATGGATCTGCCACTGACGCCAAGTGAACGTAACATTTGACTGCACACCTCATAAGGGCATACGCCTCCGTCTTCCAACCGGAGATTTACACTATCAAAATTGCTATTATTTACTTCACAAGCAATGGCTCTAGATAAAAGGAAGTACTTGGGTCTGCAGAGAGAGCCAAGCTGTGTTTGAGGTTTTCTTCAACTGTCTTACCACATGGAGATACATTCAGGAATGCAAAGCCTCTCTGAATGCGCCCAAAAGACTTGATTCTTTGAGTTCAAAGTCCTCCAAGGGAATGATCTCAGACAGCTTTTTCACAGCGCGATCCAATTCTTGGACTTCTGGGGTCCTAGTCAGGGTTTTAATCAACGATTATATCTGTCAAGAGCAGTGCCGCAGATGACAGGCTTCCATTTAGATGCAGGCAGAATAAGCGTATGCTCCCCAACGCTAACAAGAAAACAGCCACTTTTTTTGCTTTTCCGTAGCAGAAAAAGCTGTAGAAAGCCATAGGCGTAGCCACCACAAATTTTAACGTGTTAGCACTTGGATTCTGTGAAAAGCATGAAGACAACGCAGACCACTTGCTCCTGCTTTTTCTCGTATCAGCTTACAAATAATCGGCGCAGACAGGTCATGGCCTCTAGTTAGTATTTTAAAAGCCTCAAACAGTTAAAAAAACAACCATAAGGCCCTTGCATTTTCATTGCAGTAGTCCTTGACTACCTTCAAGAGTTGTTCTTGCTGACATAAATCTTCATAAGAAGGGACCCCCACAGCTATCAAGTGGCACTTGGGGGCAAATAAGACCCCATAAGTCCAACAAAGATAGCACTTATTAGCTACCTTAGGGCTATGGATACACACGAATGAAACAAGACCAGCCTTAATCCCATAGGTCCCAGGTGACTTGCAATTGAAAATAAAATTTGAAAGCTGTGATTCTTTATAAATCATATAGAACTCAAAAGCGTCACGCCCTTCAAAGATTAGAAAAAAATTTTTCAAATGGCACTTAAGCTTTGGCTTTTAAAAACCTCCTGAATTTTGCAAACAAGCTGTTGGCAAAGGAATGACACTCTCTCTTGAGCATTGTGTCAAGTAGTTAGAGCTCAAAGAATTTTCAAGGCTTTTCACAACTCTTTCTATAAACTAAACTGAACTAAAAGAAGATCATAAAAAAACACCGCAAAGGATCCATCGGTATAAGTTCAGCTCCAACTGTTTAAGTTCAGCAATTTAGAGAAAAACGAAGTCCTTAAGCGTTTGAAGTTTCAACCGTCACAAGAAACTGTTTGTAACCACGATTCGGCAACAACTCGGGATCTATTAACATCAGAGAATTCGACGTAGGCCTCAGTGCTTTTAAATACCCAAAAACTTTCGCATCTAACAGAGAAATTTTATTCCATGCGACACAAAGCAGAGTCTTGCAAAACGACTTACTAAAATACATAGAATTCAGTCGGAGTTAGGTACAAGGAAGAAATAAAATGATTATTGGTCCTTTAATTTTTTTTTTTTAATTTTGGTGGGGGCAAAACCCCCATTTATTAAGCTTAATACAAGCTATTAACTTACAAACTAAGAAACTTAATAGCTAAGACTTACTAACTAGTTGGACGGCTTAGGAGACGAAGTTTTAGGCAGGGAGTACTCATATTGAAGTCAAAACAAGAGGAGTGGGAGTTGACATTCCTCAGCATTCGGGAGATGGGTTCATTGGAGCCGTAAGAGGTTCGATGGGTGGGAAGATAAAAGAGACGGGGATTCCGGGTGTTACGAGGGTTAGTATTTAGAAAAATGGATTCGTTAAGGGCTGGACAGTCAATGGTACCTGTGAAGATTCGGTGAATGAAAAGAACGTCAAATATTTCTCTTCGATCTTTCAGCGTATTGAGGTTGAGGAGTTTGATTCGGTCTTGATAAGGAGGTAATATCAAAGGATTACTCCAATTAAGACCTCGAAGAGCAAATCGGAGGAAACGGCGTTGAATGCTCTCAATTCTGGCAATATGCACTTGTTGGAAAGGCGACCAGACTTGACAAGCGTATTCAAGAAGTGGACGGACAAATGAAATGTAAAGGGATCGGGTTACGTAGGGGTCAGCAAATTCTTTGGACCATCGTTTCACGAAGCCAAGTGCTGAATTAGCCTTAAGGATTATATCGTCGATATGCTTGAGGAAATTCAATTCACGGTCGCAAATAATCCCAAGGTCCCGGATCATCTCAACGGTGGAAATGATTTGACCGTTTAGAAGATAGAGACGTGGAGGAGATTTGATGCGTTTGCGTGAGAAGGTTATTGATTGGCACTTGGAAACATTTAGCTCCAGGCAGTTTTTGGAGCACCATATTGAAAAATTGTCGAGGTCATGTTGGAGGTGGGAAGAGTCTTCAGAAGAAGAAATGACTCGGTAAAACTTAGTATCGTCCGCATAGAGAGAGATAGAGGAGTGTTTTATGATCATTTCAATGTCATTAATACTGAGAATGAAGAGGAGAGGGCCTAAATGGCTGCCTTGGGGAACACCGGATGTAGCTAGAAAGCGGCTGGATAAGGCGGATCTGAACCGAACGCTGTAAAAACGGTTTTCTAAATAAGAAGAAATCCATCTCAACAGAATGGGTTCAAAGCCGAGGGTGGAAAGTTTAAAAAGAATAAGTTTGTGAGAGATTTTATCGAAAGCTTTACTGAAGTCAGTTGAAACTACATCGACCTCCTTTCCATTCTCCAAGGCTGAGAGGGAAAATGAGACAAAGTCAACGAGGTTTGTTGTTGTTGACCTGCCTTTGAGGAACCCGTGTTGTCTAGGGGAAATGAGAGATTTGCAACGAAAACTTAAGTTTTCATACAATATGCTTTCGAAAATTTTTGGTATATGCGATAGTTTAGCGATGGGACGATAATTTTTCACGTCGCACTTGGGACCTTTCTTGTGTATAGGGGTTATAAAAGCCGTTTTCCAAGCTTGGGGGAAAACTCCAAGGGATATAGACAAGCTAAAAATTTTTGAGAGGGGAAGGGAAAGAGTGGAGGAGCATTTCTTAAGAAATATGGCAGGTATACCATCGGGGCCAGGAACATACTCATCATTTAGATGATTTATCTTTTCTTCAATCAGGTAGGAGTCAAGGAAGCGTGGAAGGAATGGATCAAAAGAATAATTCGGTAAAAACGAGAAATAATCTGAATCAGGAACAAATGAATCATTCGTGAAAGACTGTTTGAAGTAATTTGCGAAATAGTTGGCTATGGCGAGTGCATCGGATGAGGTTTCGTTATTGAAGGAAAGGGAGGAAGGGTACCCGTCAGATTTTCTTTTGTGGTTGACAAATTTATAAAAAGACTTAGGGTCATTTATAATGTTAGATTTCATATCGATTAAATAGCGTTGGTAAAGGGTGTTGAAAAGCTCACAGAAGTGTAGATAAGAGCCAAGGTAAGCTGAATAGTCAGTAGGAGATCGAGTGCGAAGGAAGATTGTCCACAATTTATTCCTTTTATTTCTTAGAGTACGGAGCCTATGGTTATACCACGGAGGGGAAGTAGAAGAAGTTTTAAGTCTAGAAAGGGGAACGAATAGGGATATAGCTTTATGTATTTCTCTGTAGAACGCGGATGTGGCATCTTCTACAGTTAAATTTTCAAAATTAAAGTGAGTTCTATTGAGGTAATCGTTAATTTTGCGAAAGTTTGCTTTGTGGAAATCGTATGAAGCTGGAGGTTCAGGAGGGTTAGATGGTTGTGAAGACTGGAGAAAAAATGAGAGAAGGAGAGGAGGGTGTAGGTTATCTATGGTTGAAAGAAGCAGGGGTGAAAGTGAGATTGAAGAATTAATAGGGTCTGTTGTAAATACAAGGTCAAGTTGTCTACCCATGAAGTTTGAAATTCCACTTACTTGGCAGAGGCAAGAGTCTGCAAGGCGATCAACGAACAGACATTCTTTGGCAGAGATGGGGTTTGGAGCAATATAAAACGATTGGTCGTCTGACAAAGTCCAGTTTAGATACGGCAGGTTGAAGTCACCGAAAATAAGGATCTCATCATGGGGTTCACATAAATCTGAAATGTCATCAATCGTTTTGATTGCAAATTCATAAGATTCGAGGGGTTGCAATATGAACAGGAAACTTTGTCGCATTGCAATAAGAAAGTCAAGTAGAAAGACCGACGTTAAATTAGACATTAGTTCCTTTAGTTTACCACAACATAGTCGATTGATTGTTCTTAAAATTAAAACTTTCGCCCCCCATCACATCGGCCATTTCTGTCAGTTTAACCCCACTTTATTGCCTCCTTTGTCTCTACAAACTAAATTCCTCATAGGAACCCTCGAGAACTGTCACAATGCACTGATACCATTCCATTCCACAGTTGAGAGAAATGCTAATTGAATGTCTTTGATATCTTTGCTCTTGGGGACAAACGCACAGCATCCGATCCAGATATCCCCATTGAATATTCAAAAAGGACTTATTGGCTGTCTATTGATTTATGACACTTATCCTTTCGACGTGCCATTTGTCCTCAACAACCATTCACTTAGTATTTGAATCAATTCAATTGAAAGAGATTTATTAATCAATAGAGCCTCATCTACATTCTAAGGAAAGATCCAACAAACCACTCCTTGTGTCTTGCAATCAAATTTCATGATTTATTAGAGCATTTGTCCGGCACTCCAATTTATCGATACAGAAACAATTGCAAGTCGGTGGTGGTAATTGATGCTTGTTGGTTCATGGACATTGGACACAAACAACATATACAGAACTTGAGTCGTCTACTCTCTTCCTGTTGGAGAGATCCCTCTCATTAGCGTCCAGGCCAGGTCATTAAAGCAATTAAAATCGGATAGCAAACACATTGTTCATACTGGCTAATGGCGGCCGGAAAACTTTTGGCAATCCTTAGTCCAAGAGACTCGAGTGTGATTTGGCCCCCCCATATTCTTGATAAAATCGTCGTCGAAGTCGGGTAGAGTGACCAACAAACACCAAAGTAAAGCTTCCATATCTTCCTGGCAAAGGCACTTTGTCCAAGACTCATAAATAATACTCGGACTCTGAGACAAATAAATAGCACCACCGACATTGGCAACAGATTATCGATTCTGCACATAATTAGGGAGGAAGGCGTTCTGCTGGAAAAACCCAAATAAGAGTTATAGAGTGGAAAATAACATCCCAAGTAAAAACTATAAATTATGAGGATTAATCGAAGGATAAGAGCGTATCTTTGGGATACATAATGTTTCTTCAATAATTCATAATAAATGATCTTAGCTTCGAATGGGTCATTAAGATGTGTGCGCGCTCTTCTTTGCTATTAAACTGCTGCCCACATCAAAGAGGGGATGATTTTTGTCATATCGTCAGTATAGCCGTGCCAAGATGTGAAGACTGCTGCCGCCGCACCACTGGCTGGCTGCCGTCATCGAACTTAATGGCTTGGTCATTATGAATATGGATGAGAGCTCTGTCGATGATATGATGAAAGTACAATTATTCAGTGCCCCCAGATCAATAGCGAAACAGGATAAGATACTTCTTTTATCTAAGTTGTGAGGGGGTGAGGTAGTCGTGTTGACTATGTGAATAGAAAGTGCCTTTTATGTGCGGGGGTGAAAATCTAATTAGAGTCAGATGATGGAAGAAATATGTTTTATGGTCTGTAGATGTAGCCAACAGGCATTGAAGTGCAAGAATTCATATACAAAAGTCAGGTCATATGAGAGAAGTATGAGTATAATCAAAGACTTTTTTGGAGTAAGAACGCTGTTTTGAACAAGAACCACAGCTAAGGCTGGTTATACTTGAGCCGTTCAAACTTATAACCGTTTTTGGTTAAACTGCGCTGTAACCAGCATAACTAGTTGAGGATTGTACGATCAGTCCAATTTTTGGTGAATTGCTGATCTGTATCTCAGTTTTACACTGCAAGTGGGTAGGTGGAGATCGTTTTCAACTCTTGAATACGCGACCAGAGACAGAGTCAGCTATTCTGTTCTTTATCTCCTGTCTTTTCAAAGAGTTGTCTCGAGTGAGATTCGCATGTTCAAGAAGCGTCCTACTTAAGTAAAAATTTACATTATCGATAGGTATGTTGTTATGTTGTTCCTTTGACGAGGAAATTGAGAAGTCATTCCTTTTGATAAGTTCGTTTACCATGCTGTTGCCTGGTATCTCCCTGTGACCGGCCACCCATGAAAGGTGAATGTCAACCTGATTTGACAGCTCCCTCAGAGACATTTTTGGACCGTGACGGATTTTGTAGAGTCAGAGGATTGAGATTAAAGGGCAGCTTGGCTGTCCGAAAAGATTCGAATATAGTATGTGTTTTTAACCTTTATTGGGTATTTTAATTTGTTTGTTTTATCGGCAACAGGTATTAATGTCTTGATGAGCTGCATATAGAAGAATACATCAAGAACATGATAACAACAATGCTCAGCAGCAGAATCATTAGTTCCGAATTGGGGAACTACAAAACACTAAGAATTGCCAGTAGAGGAACCCCGTAGAGAGGAGTTCTATCTACTCTACTGTGGAACCTGGTAGTTAACAAATTGCTAATCGACCTGGAGGACGAAGGTCTCAGAACCATAGCCGCAGATGTAGCAGATAAAGCCCATGATTTAGCAATTGCCGTTTCAGGTAAGCACCCACAAATCCTAACAAGCAGCACTTAACAAGCTTAACAACTGGGCTGTGGTCTGAACATCAGTCCACACAAAACGGAATTAGTTCTCTTTACGAGGAAATACAAAATTCCGCTTCAACTGTTAAATCAGGCTAAATGTCTAGGTCTCATTTTTGACAAAAAATTGACCTGGAAAACCAATATTGAGGAAAGAGTAAATAAAGCCAACGTGGCACTCTTCTTTTGTAAAGAAGCCATTGGTGGTAAATGGGGTTGCTCCCCCCAAATCACCCATTGGCTGTTTACCTCGGTAATTAGACCGATACTCACACACGGGGTGATTGTCTGGTGGACCGCACTAGACAAGATGATCAACTACAGCAAGCTGGCCAAATTTCAAAGAACGGGTTGTCTGTGTATTAGTGGCGCACTGAGAACAATCCCATCGGACGCCCTTAATGTATACTACCAGATCTCAATCCCCTAGATATCTTCAGCAAACAAGTTGCCGCTAGCTCAGCTACTCAGAGCTACATCACAGTGGACCAAAACCAAATCGGTCACACTATCATTCTAGATAACTTTATGTTCCTACCGAATCGATCCGACTACACCACCCTCAAGTTGGTGTTTGATTATAATTTCCAAGTAACCACACCTTCAAGAGAAGCTTGGGAAAATGGCACTCTTTTGGAAAATGAAGCAATACACTTCTACACCGATGGTTCAAAAACCAGCGAAGGTGTAGGAAGTGGAATCTACTATGAAAAGCTGAATCTCAATCATTTCTTTAACTCAAAGAAAATTCATATCCTCCATGGATAGTCGAATCTTCATTTGTTTGTTTTATGGACTTCAGCTCAGTTCTGCTTGTTTTATAGTTCCCCAGCTCATCAAGAGCATTATAATGATTGTTATATTGTTGACATTGTTTAATGCACCCTCTTTGTCTAGGAATGCGACGAGAGTGTATTCTTTGTAGTGAAAGGATTTTTCAATGGTGCAAACCAGAGAATGGAGTGCAGTTTCCACTGATTTATTTTAGGCATGTTGCGCCGTTGAGATCAGACTAGGTTTAATTTCTTGTCTTAAGTGTATGTCAATCATTTTTTCCAGCGTTTAAAAGAATAGAGAATGATAGACTAAAAGATATTAAGTCTTTTGGATTTACATGAGAGCTATTACCGGCTTTGGGTAGACGACCCTACCTTCTCTCCGGGCCTTGGGGATACAGGCGTAGCTGATGCATCCTTTCATGATCATCTCTAAGTTCTAGATGATGATGTCTGAAACCTGCTGCAGCTCCGCAGGGATGATTCCGTCAGGCCTTTGTGATTTATAAGAGTCAAAGCTGTTTATTGCCCATAACAGTATTTCTCTAGAGATAAGATAAGTGTTTCTTCATAAATGTTCAGTTGCCGTTGCCGTTTTCATCTTTTATAGAACTTGGCATGTTTGGATTCGTTGATAGGATTTTTCTAAGTCTAGATACCTCTGAGGAGTCTTCTATTTGTTGGAGATAGGAACATTGAAAATTTAACGTCTATTGATTTATCGTTGTAACGATTTTTGTCTCCTCTTATTTTATCGTTTTTTCTACAGAATGTACGCTAATGAAAAAGCCACTTTCATTCCTCTCCTAAAACAATTCAACCGTAATATTCGCTCTTCTAGGAATGTCCATCAGTTTACCCTTCAGCCCTATTTTGGACGATCTGTCAAATGCAGAGATTCCTTTATCGTTCGCGCCATACGAATATGAAATGCATTTTCCAGCTGTATTTTTCCCTTCTTCAGAAATATAATACTAATATGCAACGGGATCTCTTTTTAAATCATCCCAAAGCGTAAGAGCGTAAGGTGGCTAGAGAGCTTGAGGCAATGCAATGGGAGTTCTTCCTCGGTTGAAGCATACTGGAATAGGATGCATGTTCCCGGAGAACACTCTTTTTATTCTTCTTGCTTTTTCCTACATACAGGCATCGTGATCTCGAAAGAATCACAGATCTTCCACTCATCTGCTTCCAACTAGTGGACCAGTGGGTGCGCTGTGTTCCAGCAGCTTTGTGAAGCTTTCAGCTAAAAGATCGAAATTTCAATATTCGCTAATTTGATGCAAGACCAAACGATGCACAATTTCGAGTGAGAACACAATTTCCCACTCAAAAAAGAGATTCTATCCCAATGGAAACTCCAAAGGAAACCAATTATTGCCTCGCATTTTGACTTCTTCATAACATACGTACCTTTGCATGTTGTTTATTTTGTGTCAAACCAATATCCAGTTTAAATTAACATATCAACACCAAACCATCCGCCCACAAAATGAATAAGATGCAGAAAAAAACTCTACGCCCACACCTCGTCCTTACAAAGCCAGACCTAGATCCACATGCATACATGACACTCGGCATACTGTGCAGCAAGAAGCAAATTCGTTGAATCATATACATATCCTTAGAATAATGAAAAAGAAAACATTTCATTGAAAATCTTATATTTGCATTTCGCATATTTAATTTGAAAAACTTTTTAGCAAACAAAATTTTAAATTAAACGAGCGAACCATGGTGGGTATGGATGTGGAGGCATCAACGTTCGGTCTTGAATTGGGGGTATGAGGACGAGGAGAGAGGTTTGAGGGGGTTTGAGTTGGAGGTTCACAAGAAATCCTAAATACATTAATCGTACGTAAAATATGTATGCATAAGGACTCGTAATGTATGTACAAATAACAACCCCTTTTAGCCACTCATGTTTATACTACAAGGCATCATCTCCTCTCGTTCTCTCTGTCTTTCTATACAACAGAAACACAAAAATAAAATAAAAATAAATACATCATCATGTACGTGTGTGTGTGTTTGTGAAGCTGGAGCTAAAAATTCAAAGAAATAAAGTTTCAATCCTTTTCTTTCGCCTCGCATATGTTCACTAAACAAATATTCACATTTTGGATCCTTTGACGTTTTGCATTTATAAATGTTTTAGAAAATTTCATGGAATGGGTACCTAGTCTCCATTTTTATATCTCAACCAACCACTCCACTCCACTCTCCACGCCATTCTTGTGGTGGAATCTAGATACTAACTTACAAGACGTTAGTTAGGTTGGCCAACACTGGAATAGAAGAAAAAAAAAATTAATTTACGCGTCCTTAAATATGTTAATTAAAAAATTAACTCTTCTTTTTGTTCTTAATCCATTGTGCCTTTGTGTCCCTAATTAGATTTGTCAGAAAGGACATCACAATTATCTGACTGAAAAAGGATACCGCGACGAATAAAAATGTCCTTCCGTTTCCGTTGTCGTCGTCGTCGCTTTCTTAGAGAAAATTATACCATGAATGCGAAAAGCGAACAGTATGGAAGTCGGTAGGTAGGTAGGTAGGGTTAAAGAGTCACATGTGTTCGGGGTGCTTGGTTAAATAAAATTACGCTAAGAGCACACCACACAAACAAGGATTTGGATGCCACACTCAAAGGATCGGGCAACCAGAAAAAAGGCATTCCAACAATATTTTCACGTAAGATAATCTTTTGTGAGACAACGAGACCCCGAGCCCCAAACAAAAAGACCTACCTACCTACCTACCACCGACTTACCGAAAAAATGCACAGCTTAAAAAGATGCTTAACATTTAGAAGCAACCATAGGAGCATAGAATGGGAATGGGAATACCTTACCTATCTTTCTTTCCTCAACCCGCTAAAGAACAAAAAATGGAAGTAGCAGAGAAAAAAGAAATATGCACAAACAGGACTAAAGAACTCAGTGTCACCGCCTAAAGGCGATTTGCGCGTATAAAAGTTGGAATGTTGTACATCCTTCGCAGGTAGGTAAGCCTTTATGTCAGTTATTGTAAAAAATTATGAAAGTATCCTCTTGTTAACCGCTTGGCTACCAACAAACAGTAAAAAAAAAATATAAAAAAAAATGTGAAAATTGCTAAACCTGAGTACGCAGAATTTCTGCTAAGAAGATGCAAAGAGACCTCTAAGAGGCATGCCCGCTTTGAAGCAGGATAACACCCTTCCGTCTTTATTTTTTAATTTTTATTTCTGCCATGAAAGGATTACTTCCATTTTTTTTTTACTTCTTATTTTTGTTGAGGAAGAGAAAAATTCTTTGCCCCAAAAAGGAACAGGGAGACCCCCTTCAAAAAACAACTTTGTTGCTCATTTAACATTCATATGTCGACCCTTTGACAGAGGCAAGGTGAAGCAAGTCGTGGTAAGGTACATTGTGATGATAGTCAGTGCTGTTGTACCTACGCGAAGATTACGCACGATTCAGTTAATGTGACCGCAAATGGAAATGTTTTCCTTTATCTATATTATTATCCAGCTTTTCTTTTGTACAACTGCAAGGATATTTATTACGAGAAAAGGATGTATAGTTAGAGAGGTAGCAGATACAACAAAGTGTGTATAAGCAACAGAGCGAATTAAAATTCTCGCTGTGAGAAATTTGTGCATCTCTGTGGCGAGTTTTATATTAATATCCTTGTAATGTTTATCATTCCGCAAGTGCAAATTAAATTACAATTTTGAAATGAGTTCTGGATCTGCTGGATTCTGGACTCTCACAAACCCTCTCATCAGCCAATTGTATGTGATAAATGTGGAAATGTGTAGGATTTTGCGTTTTTATTTTTTGTCTTCTTGTGTTCGTTCACAACAAGGACTTAAACAAGCTAGCTCTGATGCACTTTGAAAAAGTTGCGGTCGTGTGGATTAGAATGATGTGAGTTGAATCATAACAGGTAAGGACTGGATTGCTCTAAAATTATGAAACACACAATCCTCGGAGTTTTTTGTTTTATTCTTTTGAAATATTTTGAACCGACAACTTCTTACAAGCGGTTCCTTGTTGAGAATGTCAATATGGCAACAGGGAGCTGGCTCGGTGATTTGTTTGACATTAAAATTAGCCAGGAATTGTTAAAACGGAGCATTTGACTACTTAGTGGGAGTTCAGGGTTCGATTCTCAGTCAGATCTCAAATGCTTTTTCACAGATTCGCCTAATTTTTATTTTCTGATTAAATTTAGGTTGGCGTAACAGAGTGGAGAGCACTAGGGCTTAGCGCGTTTCTCACATCCTTGCCTTGTGTGGGAATGAAAGGGACCTACAATTATGTTCGCAGTAAATGATACCTCACGAAAAAATGCTATCTGGCTATCAGTTGGGATTCGAACCACGAACCTCTTACGTAACGGGCAGATATCCTTACCATTAAGCCCCGTGCATCACGCATCATGCTCAAAAGAAGGAATTCGGTAGTGAAACTGTTCCGGAGATTGATCCTTTCCATAGCTATTTTGATATGAATCGATCGAAGACACCAATTGAACCAACTAAGCTTTCACCAATGGCTCTGCTGGTGCTTTCAAATTCGATGTGATCAAGAAATGCAAATCGTGAACGTCTATCAGGGGTCTTTTGGTATAAGAGAACCGCAAAGGTAAGTCACTATACGATTTTTGGGGATACTTTGAATTTTTCCTTGGGTGACAGATTTGCGTCTTTTGCTTTCCCGAAACAAAGCAGATTTAACCTCACCTTTCTCGTTCTGGACCAGGTGGGTGATTCAGATTCGTCAGTTTGAGCAATTTCTTCGTGTTCACCAAAACCGTATCTTTCAATTTCCATGAATAATTTCAATGGTTTTTATACGCGCAGAGCCGATTTAAGAATCATTTTTGGGTCTGGCAACATCTTGTTTGTATCGTTGTTTGGCTCTGAAAAGTCGTTCCAAAAGATTTGCGAATAAACAGAGATCATAAATCATCTGTAAAAGATGCGCTGCCTCATTCTCCCCGATGTCTTCTTGCTCTTCATATAGGAAGAAATTCTAGTTAGAGCTTCTTCAATTTCCGAATAGCCGTTCAACTGTGGCTTTCGTGTCATCAGATCGACAAGACCATTCAGTGTTACAAAGCTTTTTCCAGACAAAAAACTGTTTTCTTTTTCATTTCAATAATTTCCGATAAGAACCGAATTAGGTACAGCTCATGTTATTGAGTATCTGGTGACCTAATCATGTTAGTTGATATAACAGCTCACGTTATTGAATAATCTAGGACCACAATTTGGCATTCTCGTATCAGCAATTGAACTAATAATGGTCGTAAATTAAAAGCAAAAGATATTTTTTGAAAACACTAGTATCTAGTATCGAACCGAATGAAAAAGCTCCCATCCGTTCAAACCGATCATTTTCGATGTAACCGTCAAGATTTTTAATAACAACACCACTTGAGGGCATTAAATGTTTTGATTTTATGATGAATTTTTTGAATTGAATTCACTCGATCACTCATGCCACTTTTTCACTCGATAGCGTGAGCTGTAAGTCGGCCATAGAATTCCGTAATGTCCTGAACTTGCTTAAATGAAATCAAAGAAGTGAACAGCTGACAGACAAGAGTCAGCAGCTGCCTTTCCAACTAAATTTAGAAAATGTCCACAACAAAAACCGCTTTTCTAAGAAGTAAAAACCAGAATGTTCTTTTGTGATGACTTCGGATCTTTAGCCCCAGTTGAATTACTTTGAATCCGGCTATGCTTTTTAGTTGTCGCCTCCAGTGAAAAAATCATAAGTCCCCGAAGAAAAATACTGCAGTGCATTCTGGCCCAGCCGTTGGAGACCGGAAGATTGTAGGCCTGAAAAAGTAGAGAGATATTTACTACACCCCGAACCTACTGCGTCCCAATAATTTTTTTATTCACAATTTTTTAAAAACCATCTTCTAAAGTCTGTAATCTACAATCATTACATTACATTTTCAAAACTTCTTTTATTATTCTTTAGTATCGATAGATAACGGTATTTCACATCGAACTGAATGATTGGGACAGTCAAAGTTTCATCGCGTCATAACTTTTCTTATAAACCAAGCTCATCGTGATCCCATCTGGAAAACTATGTTCATATCACTCTAATGATGGTCATATCAAAGATTAAATAAAAAAGGTTGCAGCTCGAAGTTAGTGAAATGGTTGAAAGAACGTATCCCCGATGAATGGAACATCAGCTTGTCCGGGTTTCAAAAAGTAACGCTGATTAGCTGCCAACTCATAAAATATCTTGAAGAACGAAAGCTTCTTAATTACCGTGAGTACGGCCTTCGTAGCAAACGGTCCACTGGTGGTTTGATGGCTTATCTCAACGAAAAATGTATACAATCTTTACATTGTTTTGGAGAAAGAAAGATTATTGCGCTTGATATTTCTAAAGCGTTTGATAGAGTTTGGCATTAGGCATTTTTATGGAAAATTAGTGCTTTTGGTATCGATGAGTCTCTTCTTCGATGGAGTAGAGACTCCCTTTCAATACAAGTTGTATTAGACGGTTTTAAGTCTGATATTCACCATATAAATCCTGGTGTACCTTAGGGTTCGGTTTTGTGTCCGACTCTCTTGCTTGCTTTCATCAACGATGTTTTGCCAGAAACTTCTTATGTTCTTAACTGTTTCTCTGACGGCGCAACCCTCAGTTTTCATATTCGTTCCCAGATTCAAGTCCCTGCTTTTCAGATGTGGAACTGGAAAGGTTGCGTACGATAAGCTCATTAAATTCTGACCTTGACAGTAGCATTCAATGCTTCCAGGACACAGTGCTGTATATTGTGTTTAAGGCTTAGCATTCCCCGATTGTCATTATCTATTTATGGTACAGTTGAAATGGCTCGTTGCATTCCTCCTCTTAAGCAATTTAATCGTAAAACAAGCCTCGCAAAGAATGCTAATCAGTTTTACCTTCAGCTCCCCTAATTTTGGGAGTACAATGAAATATAGAAATTCATTCTTTGGTCGGACAACCCAAATGCGGAGTGCTTAACTCAAATCTGTCTTTCCATCGCACTTAAATGCACAGAAGTTTAAAAATAGTGTTCGTTCGTAGCTACTTTGGCTATAGAGGTATTCGAAAACTGAAAAATTTGATATATCCTTTCATAAGTCAATCCTGTTTCGGACCAGAAAGATCTTCAAAAACAAAATCGGGATTTTGATATCGATGCGTAAATTTTTTTTTTACCAATGATGTCCAGTTTAGGAATCCCTCGCGTGATACGTAAGCTCAGTAGATAAAGAACTTAGTTAAACAATTCCTATCGATGTAGGCTTTTCAATAAGGCGATTCAATGTCACGCGATTTTCTAAATCTTTGTGCGAAGCTCAAACGTCAACGCTCAACAACGAAATTACAGCAATATCTATTGAAATTTGTAGGTACAACTATTCGTATAGGTACGCAGACGATATTGGCATAATAGGGAGAAGCAAACGTTAAGCGTTTGTGAAGTTTGAAATCAAAAGAGGAGGCTTGAAATTGATAAAAAATAAGGGCAGAAGTAAGAATCAGCAGGTAAAGGCAAAGTACATAAATCAAATTGAACAAAACGTCACAGAAGCATGGCTCAGACCGTTAAACGATGATGCCTGTACGCTAAGACTAAATGAAGAACAATATGAGGTATAACATGAGAAATGAGAATAACATGACTAATGCAAATCTCGAGATGACTTAGCTGTGAGATTTAGGGTCACTAACGCCTTGGAGACGAGTCTTCGAAAACAGAAGAAGATTCAGAACGGAGTGCCTTCGTCTTAGAAAGCGCAACGAAGAGGAAAGTGGCCCTAACCAACATGAACTGCAAGACTCGAAACAGCCTGCAAGGAGTTGGTCTCGCAGCCTTTTCCAAATCTGTGCCGTTCACCTCAATTTATCGTGAAGCCATAGTTTTCCTCTTTTCCTAAATCAATTTCTTCATAGGTATTTTTGTTTTTTGATGATAAGAATAAATTAAATCCACACGAATAACTTTAAACTCTCATCCATCTCTGTGTCTTTAAAGTAAAGACAAAATATATTTAAGCTAGTCCTACAACAACGACTATATATATATATATTTTCTTAAAAGCAAAAAAAAAACTATACACCGTGGCAACCCTTTGCTCTATCGATCACATTTCAACAAAAGACACCATCTGATGGCCATAAATCATGCGTTTTTTGTCTAATACGGACAGGTGGTTGCTTTGTATGTTGTTTCCATGCCATGACCAACACTCCAAGGATACCTACACTCTAAACGTACATAAAAAGAAAAAAGAAACAACGTGGCATATGTCCACTCAAAAAGTTATGTGGCGTCGCCATCACTATCACTTCTTGGAGCAACATCAATTGAACACAAATAATGTGACACGAATACGAATTTCTTTGTGCTCCAATGGCTCATTATTAACTGTCAGCCAACCCAGTGTATAGTGTGGTTATGGCTGGCCAGTGTGCGGTTTTTCGAATTGCCACCATGAGTGGGTGGGTGCTCGCTCGGGGGGTGTATTGTTAAGAGTGTACAACACAACACAAAGGGATGTCTAATAATGTAATCCCTCAGTTAAGCCTCCTTGGGGTGAAACTCATGCTTTTCGATTTCTTAGTAGAATAATAAATTTACTTTAGCTCCAAGGATACTGTCGTCCACCACCACCACCAGCACTTCGCCCTATCCCGTCTTCTGTCGCGTCGCCTCTTCTCATTGAATACCAATTTCAATTATTTTGCTAGTCAAAAAAACAAAACAAAAAAAGAACGAAAAACGAAATAGACGAAGGAGATACAATCTCTCAAAGACGCTTCTGCCTCCTCCTTGTGCTGTCACAAGTGATTGTGACTGTGTGTCCTTCATCAATTAATTTGTTTTGCAAGAAATACAACTCGAGCGTCCTTAATCCCCATTTGTGTAAGTGTTGTGTTCCTGGATATCTGATTTCGTCGTCATCTTCAGATTCGAAGCAGAAGAATGGCAATGGCAAATTCTTTCTCCAAAGAAGGACACGATAAATATGCTCGCAATGAAGTGCTGACTGACTGCAGAAGGACTTGTTCGATTCGAAATATGAATTGGTCTCTCCTCTCCCAGTATACCACTGTCTAATTCTTGTCTTGCCTTAACGGAGGAGTAGATTTCTTTGGGGAAGCTAATAACGTTTGCTAAAGGATGAATTGATTTTGTCCAATGTTTACGCTGGTCGTGTTTATCTTCGTTGTAATTGCGTTCATTTATTTCCTTATTGACTTCGGTTGCTCTTCGTCCTGCCAATGTCTTGATGGAGGCCGAGTTAGGGGCGCAAAAAGTGAAAAATCGACTGACAAGGACCAACAATCAATTTCGTTTGTTTGCCACCAGTGCGGGTATTTCTTGGACTTCCTGGGAAAATTACTTTGACTTAAGTTAATTAATCTCACGATGTCTCTCCTTTTTGAGGAGTAGCAAAGTTGTCAGAGGTACTGACTGGGTGCGGGTGCGACCTCCTGGCTTGGGAGTTGAGTTCGTTGCTATATACGAAGTGAGGAGGGGAGTGAGGCGTGAATAAGCTGCGCTTAGATCGCGTCGTCGTTGTCGTTTTCTATAGCCCTCTTAATTATTGATGATTGGGATGGAGTGTCGTCAGGAGGGAGGAGGGGCCGATTGAGTCAAAGTGATACTCGAAACCGAGATGCCATCAGACACAGCATCATTGCTGACCCAAGAAGACATTAAAATTGCACGATGCTGTGTTGTCAAAAATGGATTAGAGCGAGACTGAAGAACTTTGAAAAACTCAAACAAAACTTCATTATCCTTCATCAAATGCTGTTATGGCTGTGTGTGAGCACAGACACAACATACATCCAAGGCGAATGACACTCCGAAGTGTATACATTTCATTTTAGATATAACTTCTCTACACGAAGGTATAGTGTAACTGCAGACAGACAGACAGACAGACTTTGCAAAGAGCAATGGAGTCTGGATATGTTTTGTGGATGACCACCAGTGTCAGGTTCAGGTTTGCTGAGTTTTCGCCATCATCAATATACATACACTGCTGAGTTTCTGGGCAAAATAATTGTAAATCATAATTTGGTATTCCGTTTGTGATGCTACCTACCGTTCAATGTCAACTTGATGAATTGATTAATTTTGTAACTCCTCCAGGTTTCGTCATTTGAAACGGAATTTAGTTGAGAATACATTTTTAGAATTTCAACAATTTGTGTTTTATGGAAATTGTTTTTGAAATGAGAGGTGAAGTTGTTAGTTAAGGAGTCAACCAACGAGGTATGGAAACACACCTGGAACGAAATAGAGATATGGTTTTGAATGTAATTTGGATAATGATTCATTGTAAAAACAGCGTCGAAATCTGCTTGGTGGTAACCAAGAAGCAACACGATGTTGGTGCTAAATTGAAGTAGTTCAAAGCCATTGAGTGTCTTGTCGGATTGACCGTGGGAGGAGGTTGCAAAGTGGCTCCACTCTCCAATAAATAGTTCGATTATAAAATGGATACCTGCAATGTGTGGTGCCCGTGGGGCAATGGAACTGACTGTTACGTGGGAGATTCGAGGTTCGAGTCCCAGCAACACCAAGGGAAAAAAGATGCTTTGCACGACTTCGCTTTTCGTAAGGAATTGGAAATTGGAATTTTAAAGCGCTTTCTCGATTATTAATTCGGAATCGGCAAGAAATTGAGGGTCCCTTCCATTCCTTAACAAAATATGGTTTGAATATTTTTATATATTATGAGAAGACGCCTCAATTGACGAGTCTGTCTGAGCGTGGACCAGCTTCTGAAGAGTCTAGAGAAAATCTTGTACATAAACATTTGAAGTGATGAACAAGTTGCTCAAAAAAGTATGTGAGCACACAGCTAAAAGTAATGTTCAGGTGTCTTCTTTCAATGAAAAGCGGGAGAGGGGGGGGGCTTTTTTCAGGTAGTTAAGTTAATTGATTGGCTTGGACTGCCCAACTAGTGTCATAATGAGAAGGACGGCTTCCATCTTAGATCTTGACGATGCGTTCTCATAGTTGGAAGAAAAACTATGACAATTTCAGTCCTAAAATGGAGAGAATGAGAATAATAACTCCGACAGCAAGATCACAGTCCAGCATCAATCAATATCAAATCCTAAGTATGGAAGTCTTATGATGTTTATCCTGCTTCTATGGGTATAACATCATTATCAGACTTTATACTAACGAGAGGGATGCTAAAACGAAGAAGAAATCACAACAGCTTGTGCAATTATTGCTGCCGATCAAGATTCCTTATCTAGCCATTACAATTGTACCTAGAAGCTCATCTGCACATAAATCGAGGATCAATCTTACTTCGGATGATGTATGAAGTTGTCTTTCAAATAAACGATTAACTTCCAGACACTTCTCACTTAAAATCGCATTCCAATGATGCCTTTGAAGATAATGCACGCTTCGTTTTCGACAAAGTAAACAAGAAATTTAAATCAAACTACAATACAAATACAAATACAGGGTCGACCTCCTTCAGTTATTTTCTTTAAATAAGATAAGATTATATTGTGGGTTAGATAGTTCAGCTCTTCGTGTCTTTTACTTGAAATCTATTTTGAAAACCCATCGAAAGTTTCAGAGCAGTTCTTTTACTCATGAAACAGACCAAACCGTGGCTGGATGAGTGTAAATTTATCCAGAGGGGTTATCAAGTAATCAATTATTCGCATTCTAAATATAGGACCAGTATTGAATATTCTGTTATTATGTGCACAGACGTTTCTTCATTTTCGAGGCATAGCCTGCAGTAAAGATCAGCTGCTCACCTCGTTTTGTGTAGACTTTTTTTTAAAGAAGAGAGCCCAGTTTTTAATTTAGGTTGAACAGAAATTTATATTATAGGTACGCATATTTATACGACCGTTTTAATAATTGGGGAAATTCCTCCTACCTACCTGGAAATTAGCTATGGTCCTAGCTATACTCGAAAATGCAAAGTGCATTGAATTCAGGCCCATTTTAAAAAGTTTCAAAAACTTTTGAAAGAGAAGCCGACTCTTTCAAAAGTTTTTGAGAGGATCTTAAAAAAACAGGTACTTGGTTTTGTTAAGGCCTAAAATCTTTTGACTACGCCAAGTTTTAGATACAGATAATGTAAATTTCATAGTTTTTTCTGAGACTCGTTCTAGGCATTTAACAATGGTTAACAGGAAACTTGAAAATAAAGTTTGTTTCATTTCTCATCTGACACTATTCAGCTTATTTATTTGTATTAGTTCAGCAGAATGCAAGCAATCAATACGTAGCACCTAGTCTAGCTTTCTTCCAATAACTGGCAGAGTATCACAAGGATCCATCCTAGGTCCATTGCTTTTTTCGATTCTCTCCATCATTCATAACTGCTCAGCAGCTCTTTTGGCCTTATTTAAATTGATGATTACCGAGTTAAACAGGGCTTTGAAAAACTTTCACTTTGAACTCAGATTAATAAACTGAACTTAAATCAATTTTAATCCAAGTGTTTGGTTGTATCTTAAATGAATTTTGATCTGTTGCACTTTCATCAAACAAGTCTGTTGTTGACTATGTGATATCTTTTCAGAATCATGGAGTAATCTCTGCACGCAATTTTACTTGGGACATGGTTGTCATGGTTAACACTACCGTTGGTAGGGCTTACGAAGGCTTACGAACGCCCGGGTTTCTCAGACAGAAAAGCTTAATAGAACACGTGCAATGCTCGCGAAAAGTCTAATTCTTCCCATTTTGTCCTATTTGGTAAATCTTTGGCCCACGGAGATATGATAGAATGTCGAATTTAACAAATCCTTAACACAATAAACTAATCGACATTTACTTTAAGTTTCGCATCTTGTCTTTACTCCCTGAAGTCAAAAATTCTATTCATACATCAACACTACCTTATCTTTTTGAAAGAATATGAAGGGCATCTTCAAATAGGTTTCACTAGGTAATTCATAAACGATACGCTTCCTTGAACGTCAATTTTTTTTCGATCCTACATGTTAGTGGCACCCGTGGCGTGATGGTTAGCGTGTCTGCTGTTAACCCAGTGGTACGCAATTCGAATCCCAACAGAGGCAAAGATTCTTTTTAAACGGGTATCGCCTTTCGCGAGGAATTGGCAAGTCCTCTGTTCGTAAATTCATTGCCATGAAAATCGATTTTTCGATCAACCGTTCGGAACCGACAGAAAATTGTAGGCCCACTCCATTTCCTCACAAGGCTTGGTTGCCAAAACTAGAAAATGACCAAATGGCATTCAGGGCTTTTAACAAATACTATTCAATCAAGCTCTTAGCTAGTTTGCGGCCGTGATGCAGTGGTAGCGTGTTCAGTAGATAGGCCGGACGTGCGGGATCAAATCCCATCCTGGGCATCTTGTTTTCTTTCAGCCTCTCAGTTTCGAGCAAAGGCTGCTGACCTGAAAGTACAATGAACCGGCAATTAGATCTGAGTGCTCCAGATAAGCATATAAGGAACATCTTTGAAAAAATGAAAAGTTCGTAGCAAACGATAACCAAAAATACTTATACCAAAAATACTCGCAATATTTTCCCTAAATCTTTGTGCAGGGTGGCATTTCGACTGTCAATTTGAAATTTTTGACTGTATACAAATGTTGTATTTTGTCAACAAATAGGCAAAAAAGAGGCTAGCAAGTCCTCCGACGTTTATAACCATAAAAAGTGTTCGGAATCGGCAAAAACTTATAGGTTCCCTTCATTTCTCATAAGGTGTGTTGTGGGAAATGCGCTAGGCTCCGGGGTTCAGGTCACCGCACTTTGTCACAATAGGTACTCCTTGATATTTCTTTATAAAGTGAAGTCAAAAATGCTCAAAACATACAATGTGCCTACCTAATTACAAAAGACTTCTTCCCTGCAACAATGAAAAAGGGAGCGTCTTTTTTGACTGATAACTTTCATTTTACAGAGCTGATTTAGCTGAGTCCTGATTCCAGAGTCAACTTATCTTCTGATCAGTTGAAATTTTTCTTCTAATAAAAGTTTCGAAAAGAAAAAAGTTTTCAAAGAACAAGCTCTGTATTAGCAGATATATAAAAAAAGGCTTAAGTCCAAATTCAGTTGAAAAAAAGATATTTATACTGTGACTTCGAAACCTTTTTAATTCCAATCGAATGGCTGGTCATTATATGTTCGCTTTTAAGTTCATTCTCAGTTCATAATGCCCAAGAAATTAGAACATTTTGACATACTTGCGGCGAAGCCAGGGCCAATGGCATTACATCAACAGAAATTCAAAACCAAATGAGCTAAACAAATTAACATTTTCCTTTCAAAAAAGACAAAGTCAAAAGTTACTCCCGATGACTTCTTCCGCTTCTTTGTTCTACAAAATTCAATAACTTTGAGCTATAAATTCCCACTAGTGCGTTATGCTTTAATGCCGATCCGGGTATCCTTCCTCGCATGCTGCCTACTTGTAGTTTGTCTCAAATTAATTGAAAGAGTTACGCTTTTTTTTTTCTTTTGCTTTACAATTTCGAATGGGAGACCGACTGACTGAGACTGACTATAAAATCCAAATGTACCGAAATTCAAAGCGAATAATTTCATTCGCCATTATTCTTGTTTAATTGCTTCACACATGTCCCGAGAAGAGCACAAGTAGTATGGCACACAAAAAACATTTATACAAAATACAGCTCGCATGCTAGCGATGAAAAGGGACATACACGCAAACAAAAATAAATACGCCATTAATTCCATAAATTCCTTAATTAAAATTGGTTTTATTTCGATTCGAAATGAGCACACATAAGCACACACAGAACTTTGACGAAGTCGGTTACCCTTTGGCAAAGTGAAATATTTTCAAACCCTCTGCTACTGCTCTACTGGCAGTCTGATGTGTATTAGTGGTAGTTTACCCATTCCTGAACACACAACACGCATTATTTTCCAAAACATCAATTTGCATAACCTTTAATTTTCCATAGAAAATGTCGGCAGTTAATCGTTTGCCAAATCAGGCGGTAGGTGGCAGTTTTCGTTGGTTACAAAATAAGAAGGGGGCTATGGAATGGTGGAGTTGCTGACTCAACTCGGAATTCAATATACGACAATCGAATTGTCGAAGTAACTCACAGTTGTCGCTAATGTCCACCCTTATCGCTCTACCGAAGTAATATGAAGTATGTTAAAAGTTGAAGTCCTTTGGTCGGAATGGAATGGGCTGATGTGTGTGTTTTTATCGCATATTCACGTGAAGTGAGCTGTCGGGTAATAAATCATAAATTTCGCCGTTTTTCTGTATTTACTGATACTTTTCGAAGAATACCGCAGCACAATGAAGGAAGTGAAGAAATAAAATAGAAAAATAAAACGACAATGGCCAAGAAACCACTGCAGGGTTATATTCGCGTGGCGTGTAGCATGAATAGTTATGAAAACCGCATGGGGTGCTCTGTTCCTGTATAGGAATCGGCTTTGAGCTTTCCTTCCAGGATCCATCAAATGGCTTAGACTATGGGATATTATCACTGCTTCAGTATAATTTTTGTTGTTTTTTGTCTTTCCCTGGTCTGTACCTCGAGAAAAATCAAAGACGACAAAAAATTACTACTGTGACACCGAATCCTTTTCTCGCCCAAGGATACACTTTAGCCACGGTTGTGTGCTTTGCTTCAGAAGAAAGTGTTTTCAGCAATTTATCAAAACTGTGGTTGTGGGATGGCTGGCCATGTTGCAACTGGTTTTTTTTGTGCCCTGCCTGCCTTGCCTTGCGACTCACAAATGGAAAGTGGGGAAATGCATGTCGACCAAAAATGATTGAAACGATAGGAAATAATTGCCTTTAAGCGACGGAGTAGTGGCCGCCACGCCACTCAAAATACGAAGAAAAGGGTTCTCGATGGAAAGTCGTTGATTTGAAATATGAAAGCCAAGGGTCTCACTGAATTGGGTTGATGAATGAAGATGCTTGATAGAGCCAACAAAATAAAAAGGCAGTAGGTAATTTCAAAATAAACTTCATTGTCACACAAGATCAAAGTTTGTTTCACATTAACAGAAAATTTTCAAGTACTTTACTCAAAGCGGGACATTTTTATATTAGAAAAGAAAATGATTGGGAAGCTACGAAGAAATCTCAATTCAGATTCGAGAAAAGTTGAACTCTAGGTGTCAGGATATGAGTGGAACTGGGAAGAAAAGGAGTACGAGTCCCTGATAAGAGTGAAACGTTTCGATTGAAAATTAATTATTTAAAATTAAGAAATTTTCTTGGTTCCTAAACATTGTTTTGTCCCTCTATTCTAGACAAATAATAATGCATGATCTTAGAAGAAGAAAGTTACAACAAAAGCAAGGAAGAAGCCAAAGGCTTATGTCTGTCTCTAAACTAGTCATTCGATTGCTCCATCGTTCTTTGCGGCCAATTGGCCACTCAAAAACTTTAATGGTGGAGGTAGAAAGGAAATGTACCTATACGAGTACGACTGAAAAGAAACAAATTGTTCATTTGTCTATGGTCATAGAAGAAAAATGGTCTATGGTTGAAGCGAAAAATGCTTACGCGATGAGGGAACTGATTTCACGAGATCTAGAATAATGTCAATTAATTTATCAGCACTTGTCTATTAACGACGGTAAATATGCCGAATCAGTGGAAATAGAGGATTGCTTTACCTTCAAAAGATATCTTTTCGTTATCACTATAATGAATGCTTTTACTTTTACTATGTATGTATTTCCTTAAGTTACAAGGTAATACTGAAGCAGTGACAACGTATTTGGAAATGTAGTCGTCTTTGACCTGACAAGAAATTACTAGCAAATTGTTAACATCTAATGACATAAAAGGAAACGAATCGAAAATTGTGTCAGTTATTGACAGACTTTGAAAGCCAGCAAATGGAAACTATATAGGTACATTTTTTTTTTCTCACAACATTCAACTGAGTTTCCATGATCTCAAAATCTTCAAAAATTAAAGCTGCTAAGATCTTCACGCTAAGTATATTCAGATTCACAGTCAACTTTTCCTTGTACAGTTAGTTGTCTGTACAAGGAAAAGTCAGAGGTAAAAAATCTGCTCAAATTATCCTTCTATAAATAGATATAGTTATACATAAATAAAGCTTCAAGTCGTATCTTCCAAGTAGAAGTACTTGCTGTCTGTGAGGCCGAAAATAATATCGCTTTGCAAGAAAGTAATCAACATAACCATAGACATACTCATAGACATCCAAGCGGCCATAAAATCCATAGCACGCATGGCATAGTCACAAAATTCAAACTATTCGAAAACTGTCGGCAGTAACAAAAGACAGGTCCGCACAATGGACACCGAAACTTTAATTTGGGTGCCAGGAGACCGTGACATAACTAGTATCAAAATGAATCATAACTTTTCCAAAATCGGGATATCAGTCCAACCGATCAAGTAAAGAACTGAATGCAATGAACTCCCATTGACAGGTGGTCAATCTTAGAGACTTCCCAGGTTTCCATTAACTTTTGTCTAGATTTAAGTTTCAAATAAAAAAAAAGCAGTATTTCGACTCCTAATTTGCACATCTCGGCTCGTAATTCCTCTGTAAATGAACACGTTTGGCACACACTAGGGAGAATACTTCTTCAACGAAGTGGGTAACATCTCTAATCACGATCCTAAAGTTCATTGCCAAAAGGTTCCTCAACCCCAATAACCCAGTTACCAGCAATCACCCCTCCCCCTCTATATGCACTCTTCCACCGTTTTCCCAATGGGAACACAATCGAAACCCTTTAAGAACTGCGTGAGATTTTGCCGCTTGCAGCTGCACCTTGATCTAACCTAACCAAACTTAAACAATAAACTGTCTTAACCTGACCTTACCTTTGGATAAGAATGCTGTCTTATTTTCGGACCACCATTCGACTGTAAATTTTACACTTTGTTGGGCATTATGACATGTACGATATCCTAAGACTTTTAAACTACCTTGAAAAAAAAAGTTGGAAACGTAAACTATTGGTGTCTGCAGTGATCAGAGGTAAATGGTAAAATTAATCCTCTAGGAACTTCAAAAGTGGTCCTGAAACGCAATACTATGCCTTCAATGTGAATGCGAAACTAAATTCTACTGAGACTTGTCTTCATTCCAGGTCATTGTGACATCACAGAAACTAAAATAGAGATCCCAGACCTCTCTCCCAGGATATGAACTAGTCATGGCATTCTTAGGTTGGATATCAACGTACGTTGTCTCAATTGTTATAGCAACAAGGCTCTCTGTGAACCCGGTAAAGAGAATGAAGAAGCTGGGTAAGTGGTGGGAGCCCTCAAACAACCATCTGGAATTTGCTAGATCTAAAATGACAATTGCTGCAAACAGAGTTTGAGCTTGTAATAAAGACTCCTTCAACCTATTCCAAGATCACAAAAAAAAAAATATAATTAAAGAAGCTTGGTTAACGACAGAGCAGGTACTTAACTATTTGTGATTCCGTTTGTACATAAACAAAAAAAAGCAGGATATGCTGATATTATGGCCCCATAAAAATTTCCAGCATTTCTCTCGCTCTACCACTCCTGGTTGCAATTGTTTTTATTTAAAAAAGTTGTGCTTCAATTCTTTGAGAGATGTTGGTATTTTATAAGTAAAATCAACTATCAAACTAAAACATTTTTTTATTTCACTATTTGAAGTATGACGACCAAGGTCTGCAAACGAGACACAGAAAATTGACTGGTCTGAACCAACTTACACTCAAAGACTTTAACGTTCCTTTTTTAAACAAAGTCAAATCTTTTGTTGATGCTGATAACTAGCTTCTTTGCTCGACACAAATGTCGAAATGAAAACCGCCGTCAGTCTTCTGACAATGTACAGAAGCCTTTGGCAAGGTTGAGATTTGTCTCCGAAAAGAATATTTAGGATCTATACGGCTATAATAAGACTTATCTTTTTCCAAGTGTCAGTTGTTTGTTGGACCAAACTCAGAAAAGTAACTGCCTTGTTCGCCAAATTTCAAAGAACAATGTGTCGCGGGTGTGCTGAACTAAATATGCTCAGTGTTAAATTGCTTTTGTTTCTAGTGGTAAAATTCATTGCTTAACTCATTATTGGTCTTCTGAGCTTCACAGAAACGCATCAAATTAAATATTCTGATTAAATATTCTGTTGGGCCATCCTGTTTACGAGTATTTTGAATGACTTTACCGAACTGTGAAGCTGTGAAGTGAAGCTTAATATCACAGCTTCACGAGGAATTCGATTCTTGTTCTGTGAAAAATTAAAACAATCTTCAAAATTTCTTCACATGAAAAATTATTTATAACAAACGAATTTGGCTGTGAAGTGTTACCGCTTCACAGATCGGGAATTGATCCCCAGGTTGCCTTTGTGTGAATGAAACACTTTTGGCTCATAAAAAATATTCCCAAAACGAGTTTTTTTTTTGGCATTTGAGCTACATAAATCGCTTTTCTTGAACGGAGGAGAACTGTAAAGTAATAACGAATTCGAAAGGCTAATGTGAGAAAACATTTTTATGGCAATGCGATTACTCTGGAAGGACTTTTTTTTTTGCGTTTCAGAGACTAAGTAGTACTGAGCTTAGAACAAGTACACACTTATATACGCTCTTCATCATGAATGCAAGTGTTAGTAGTTAGTATAACACCAACACCAGCACATAGAGAACTTAAGGATAGTAAAAATAAAAAAAAGCATTATCTATAGCAAAAAAATTCAAAAGTAAATTACAAAATTATCTTAAATAAAGTACCTACTCGTATTAAAACAAACAAGACATACAAAATGTGATACATACAATTTACAATTAATAACATAAACTAGACTTTCCAATTTCTGTTGAAAGATGGCACTTATGTAAGAACTAATTTTTGTTATAATGGGACTCGCACCTCCAACCCTTATGCAACAGGCAGACATAGTAGCAGTTCGTCACATACACCACGTATATGTACCAATTATACCTTCTAAGGCAATCACAGTATAGGAGATTAATCCCAATCGATTTCAAAGGCTTCAGTTGAATGCTGACTTCATCTTTTACTAAATACACAGCTCCGGAGCTTCATTGAGGTGGTGATCTGGTGACGATCTTCTTCTAATTTCGAGCCTTCAATTCGGTGTTCAATCGGATGGATCTACTGATTACGAGCAGCAAGAAACGAGTATTTCCAACTCATCCGAGTTATTCCAAACTACAATCGTGAGGTTGACAGCTGGCTTACGAAAAGAAAGAATACTTTGCTCTCGGCTCAATACCGAAGAAACTTTAATTGTCTTTGCCGAGCAAACAAAAATACGTTAAACAAAACAAAACATTGAATAAATCACATGTTTCGAGCAATCAATCTTCTTTTCAAATGTTGGTTCCAAAAACTTTCAATTGGCCTCTTCCTTATAAGACGCTTGGGTTTCCTTACACAAAATTTCGACCTCCGGCAAGAAAACAGCCGGTATTTCACAGCGAAAATGTTTTTAATCGCATTAGAATTGGAATGCTCTCTCATTTGAATAAATCACAGGAGTAAATCAAAACGTTTCATTGTGAATTCACAATTGCCTGGAATTGTTAGCCCCTGTTGTCACTTCTCTTGCACCTTTCACTGGCACGCAAGAAAGGACTCTTAGCAAAGCACACCATCACGCAAAACAATCAAATACCACAAATGAAATTATGATGAAAATTCCTGGTTTTATTGTTTTCCAATTATTGAGATTTTGCGTCTTCTTCGTGATGGAAATATGGCTTTTTCGGTGAGAACTGAGACTAAGACGACGGCAGTGTCTTTTCTGGAGTTGACTTTCACACACACAGACGCACACACCCACAGCCAAAAATAAATCTGGCATTCGAAAGGAGATACGCAAAATTTGCATTTGTTCGGCGCTTCATCAGTGGGTGGAAATTGAAATGTCGGATGTATCTGACAATAATGAATTCAATTAGCAAAAAACACTCACGCTCCACGTATCACATCTATCCATCCATCTAACCGAGCCAAGCCAAACCGAACCGAACCGAACTGAACTGAACCACAGCTTCCTCCTGAATAAGCCGAGAACCCCCCCAAAAATAAATACCTTCCTCTTACAGTTGGCACGTCGCCGTCGTCGTAACTGATTGGGTTTTCCTGCAGAAATCTTTACGACACGCCAACGCCAACGGGCGGGTGATGTAAGGTGGGGGTGTGTTTTTGTGTTTTAATTCCTATGTTCATCCAAATCAGCGATGAATATTCAGAAAGTTTTATTGTGTGCCAACCGAAGAATGGAAGAATTTTGTAAAATGCTAATTAATAAATTCGATTCAAATTCAGCGTTAGCCGATGATGAATTGCCTGCTTCCTCCCACCAGGACTCTGACTCCGACTCCGACTCCGACTCCTTTTCCTCCTCTGCTCAGTTTGAAGCTGGAGGAATAATGGCGTTTTGTTCTTTGGCACAAATGGAATTTGTCGAATCAAAATCGATATTCCATTACCCGCGAGTTTAATGTTTCTTTTTTTTTTTGCTTTCATTTTATTCATTTCGACATTAAATTGCTTTGAACGACCGCTTGACATACGCGTATTTAAATTATGTACCTGGGGCGGTGCGGCGCACGACACATGGTTGCGTGTGAACTTTGATCCCCCTCTTCGACTGCTGTCGCTGTTTTGCTGGTACCATGTATGCCAATCGTTCAATTCATCCTATAAAATCCCCGAGGAACGCGAATAACAATATCGCTTGTTCTTTTTTGTGAATTAACCGCAGTCTTAAAGGGCATTTTGCAATTTACACACAAATAAGGATACATTCCACCAAACAGGGGCGCGCTTTGTTATCGCATCGTGTTTATGTTGTATCTGGTGCTTTGTATTGTATCCACCCCATCTTGTGAAATTTAAATTTTGCCATGTAAATTTGGCAAAACATATCTACTGACTGAGGATGAAGCGAGTAGGACTCGTATACCTCTTGGTGAATGTTTTGAGAGCAGGAGTTGATGAAAAATGTATGCGGTATGTGATCAGTTTTTCCTTATTCTTCGTCTTCTTCTTCATCTTAATCAGCGGAATAGAAATATAAATATTTGAAATTCGATTTCCTTAAAGTGAGTTTTAATGGTTATGAGTTCGATAATCGAAAAATATATTCAAGGATTTGCAAAAATCAGAGGACTTTGATGATCCTTTAGTTTTCTTGTTAAGATGGTCACGCTTATTAATTCATTGATTTATGCATCAAAATCACTTTCACCCGACCCCTGCATTTATATTTATGAAATGAAGTGATATCAAAAGACGATTTGAAATGACATTTCGAACAGCGTTACGCATGGAACTTTTCTCCAACCACATCTTTTTGTAAAATTTTAAGTTAGAAAATGGAGCAATAAAAAAGGAGTAGATTGCAGAACAAATGAAGCGGAAAAAAAATTGATTCGTACGGTTTTTATATTTAAATAAATGAAAATAAACTGGGTGGCGAAACAAGGCAATGGAAACCTTGGGGCCTATCACATTCCAAGGACCTAAAATTTTATGCCGATCCCGAATGCTTAATTGGGAAGAGCTTTTCATGACAATTCAAAGGCGATACCTTTTGTTAATTCTTGGGACTCTAACCTCGTACCTACCACATGACAGCAGATATGTTGGTCGTGGAAAAGTTTTATTCATACTTAGCTGAAACTTCTCCCATAGAATGAAAAAACTCCCTTGAAATTATAAGCGAGGTCAGTAGTCTCTATATATGTATATTCAACAAGCCTCTAAGAGGAGATGGTATCTACTTTTTCAAGGAACAGCTGAAGACTTCTTCAACAAGGTAAATTGCTGGGACTGTGTGGAAAGGCTTGTGTATGGAACTTATGATTTCTTTCACAAGGTCACCACGGGCACGCTTGCAGAAGTCCAGACGATGAACCCAGTTTTCGAAGATTTTCAAGCCGATTTTTGGCGATACTGCGGTAATTTCACGTTCGATATTCGTATGTTTCATCAATCGTCGCTGGCTTGTTGGCATAGATAATAGAGTTGACGTAGCGCAACAGGAAATAGTTTTAAAACGCATGACTGAAGCGGCCAAGCTACTGGACCATTTCGTGAGATAACACGTTCTCCGAACTTAGTTTCCAATAAATTGATTGTGACATTTTCTGTGTGGATGGTGGCGCCGTCCTGTTGGAACCACATATCCTCCAAGTCCATATCATTCAATTGGGGGGCCAAAAACGACGTCACAGAGATGCCCAACACTTGAGAACGACGTGTGAGAGACACATTTGTTCTTTCTGCAACTGAAGCCACAGCGGCAGCAATATTCTCGACACTACGGGCGCTTTTTTGTCTCACTGGCACGGGAACATTTTGTACTGTGCCTGTGGATTGAAATTTTTCCACTAGATGCTCAATTGTTGATCTGCTAGGACGATTATGACGACCATAAATTGGATGTAGCGCTCTTACCGTTGAGCCCACTGACTCCGAATTTCGGTAGTAAATTTTAATAATTTCGACTCGTTATTGGCTCGTAGGTTTATCTTTTGACATTAAATATCAAACCTTACTGAAGAAAAATATTCTAATTAAAAAGAAAGAGCGCCAAGAAATATGGCGTCGTTTGCTGTCCCTGTCGCTCTACCTTTGTACGGTTCCTGTTAAAAAACCCTTTACAAATAAACAAGGTGGCCCAATATATATATACCGGGTGTCTTATAGTCAACCATTTTTCTCTAGTTACGTCCCAGACGTCACCCAAAACCTGTAACCCGCTATTCCCCACACACCCTTTGCCTAACGGCACATCCAACATTTCTTAACAGGTTCCCACCAAGTTGCTAACACAGCAAAACTAGTCCATAACGGACATATCCTATTTCTCCTCCCAACCCAAAACGTGCCGAAACCTGAAACCTGATTGTGATGAATCGTGGGAAGGTTCAACCAAAGGAAAGTGTTATTAAAAATTGTAAAACACTTTTAAGTTAGTTCTAATTTACCAACCCAACTGAAAGGTGCAGCCTCGCTTAGGACAGCGGCCTTTCTTTTGGAAATAATTGTAATAAGATTAAAATAATAATGAAATAAAGACAACTAAAAGAAAAGAAAAGAAAAACAACTTATATGTTTTTTTTTACTCAAACTCGGCCCGTTGGTACGTAAATGGCGCAGTCGGTTAACTTTCGATAAAGAAACGTTCGGTACACAACGTAATAAGTTCGATAAAGAACAATAAGTCCGGTTAACTTTCGATAAAGAAACGTTCGGTACAAAACGTAAGTGTTCAGTTCGATAAAGAACAATAAACCGTTAAAGTTCGATAAAGAACGAAGAAAGAACAAAACGCGATTAAGTGCAAAGTTCAAAGTTAAGTTCGACAAAGAACAGTATAACTAAACAAAATATAGTGTGAATGTAAAGTGCAAATAAGTGTTCAAAAATAAAAACAAAAAGATAAAAGACCGAAAAGTGCAAATAAGTGGACAAAAGCTAAAAATTATAAATACAAATTCGAAGAAAAAATCGCAACAATTAACGAAGGAAGAAATAGAGCATTCGACAACCTAAGAGCTAACAGAATGGCTGAGCTCAACGTCGAACAGTGCCTAGTCGCACTTACACGAATTATTGAAGAGAACAATAGACCACGCAGTGTAAGAGCACGCATAGAGAGAGAAATAAGGTTCCTGGAACCATTCAAAGGAGAAAAAAATACACTGCCTTCATTCGCAAGTGCCGTGAACAAAATGTTGGCTAGCTATCCAGAAGGGGAAAGACTGGCAGTATTCGATGTGATATACGACACAAAAATCCAAGGAACAGCAAAGAATTTATTATATAATGCCCCACCAACAACCTGGATCGATTGCTTGGAGAAACTACGGAAGCATTTTCGACCATCTAGAGACGAAATGTCTATAACGAAAGACATTGGAATGCTGAGAGTAAGTTCGATTTATGAATTAGATATAAAATTAAAAAAATTAGTAGAAAATATATCAGAATACGCTACTTTTTGTGAAAACGGTCCAACAATGACCTTAATTTTCGGTAGCATGTTAGTCCAAAAAGTCAAAGAAATCGTAGCTGGCTCATTGGCCTTTGCATTGGTCAATACTTTCAATATTGACGGAATTAGGGACATTATACGTAAATTTATCGGCCAAGACCAGGGAAACCTTAGGGACAATTTTAACAATTCAGGTACATTTCCCAACTACAATCAAAACAGATCTGGCCAACGAAACTCAAACAATTCGGGTACATTTCCCAACTACAATCAAAACAGATTTGGCCAACGAAACTCAAACAATTCGGGCACATTTCCCAATAACAGATCTGGTCAGTTCAATTTTAACAACAGAAATAATTCACAGCAATATCGGAATGCGAATCCATTCAGATCGCAATCAAATGCAGCTGAACCAATGGATACGTTATCAGCATCATACCAAAGAGAGGTTAATACTCTTGATGGTGTGACGGATTTTCGGGAAGCCAGCCCAAAAGCAAACTTCCCTATATAATAGTTATTACAGAAAACAAATATAAACTTAGAATATTAATAGACACAGGTGCCGACACCAGCATATTAAATCCCGGTTTATGTCATCCCAAATGGCACGTGCTTCTTGATAAACCGATAAAGGTACAAACAACGAGCATGCCAATATTTGTCAGGAAAAAAGTTAGAATTCCATTATTCAAGGAATTTAAATTAGATAAAACCGCCGAATTCTTGGAATACAAATTCCATGACCAATTTGACGGACTAATAGGTAATAACATTTTATTACCTTTACAATCAATTATCAACTACAAAGAAAAACTAATTGTCACTGGGGACACAAAAATCCCAATTTTTTTCAATAGACTAGAGGAAGATGCTAGTTTATATGAAGAAAACCTACCTGAACTATCTATTTACCACACTGAGACGAGCAAGGACCCAGTGTCGGAACAAATACGAATTAACCACCTTAACGGTGAAGAAAAAAAAGAAATAATAAAACTAGTAGCCCAATACTCAAGTATTTTCTATCAAGAAGGGACCGATTTGACATTTACTAATGCGATTAAGCATAGTATAAAAACGGTAAACGACATCCCCATATATACCAAAAGTTATAGATACCCTGAAGTACATAAATCAGAGGTATCTAGACAAATAAATGAGATGCTTGAGCAAGGAATCATCCGCCCAAGCAAATCTCCTTACTCTGCTCCTATTTGGGTCGTTCCGAAAAAGGAAGACGCCTCTGGGAAACGGAAGTGGAGAATCGTCATCGACTATCGCAAATTGAACGAAGTTTCAATAGATGATAAATTTCCAATTCCGAATATAGAAGATATATTCGATAAATTGGGAAAGTCGATGTATTTCACAACCCTCGATTTGGCCAAAGGCTTTCATCAAATCGAGATTGCGGATGAAGATGTGAAAAAGACAGCGTTTTCAACTGCAAATGGTCATTACGAATTTGTTCGTATGCCATTCGGATTGAAGAACGCGCCCGCTACTTTCCAAAGACTGATGAACTCTGTTTTATCAGAATATATTGGAAAGATTTGCTTTGTATATCTTGATGATATTATTGTTTTTTCGACATCTTTGCAAGAACATATAATATCACTTAGTAAGATATTCAAGCGCTTGAAAGAAGTTAATCTAAAAGTACAATTAGATAAAACAGAATTCTTGAAAAAAGAAACGGAATTCCTTGGACATATAGTTACAACAGAGGGTATTAAACCCAACCCTAACAAAATTTCAGCCATACAGAATTTCAAACTACCTACCTCAACAAAACAAATTAAATCATTCTTAGGCATCACCGGATACTACCGGAAATTTATTAGAGACTACGGCAAAGTAGCCAAACCTATGACTAATTTCCTAAAAAAAGGAGCAAAAATAGACACAAAAAATCCAGATTATATTAATAGCTTTGAAAATTTGAAAACTTTAATTACATCTGACCCGATACTTAAATATCCTGACTTTGAAAAAAAATTTACACTAACCACGGACGCATCAAATTACGCAATTGGTGCTGTCCTCTCGCAAGAGAATCATCCAGTTTGCTTTGCCAGCCGCACGCTAAACGACCATGAAACAAAATACTCTCCCATCGAAAAAGAGTTATTAGCCATAGTGTGGGCCACAAAATATTTTCGACCTTACCTATATGGAAGGAAATTTTTGGTCAGAACTGACCACCGACCCTTAGTTTGGCTAAGTTCACTTAAAGAACCAAACGCTAAACTGCAAAGGTGGAAGGTTAAACTGGAAGAGTTCAACTTTGATATAGAATACATCAAAGGAAAAGATAACCAAGTAGCCGATGGTTTATCCCGATTAGAAATAAACTTCCATGAAAATGATGATTTAGACAATCAGTCATTAGTAGCAACCATCCACAGCGCAAATGAAGACAGTAGTAAACACATACCAATTGTTGAATCCCCTGTAAACATCTATAGAACCCAAATTATTTTAAATACTACAACAAACATAAGTAACCATAAAGTATATCAACCTTTCAAAAAGAAAAGAATAGTAATCGAATTAAAAGCCTTTGATGAAAAATTAATCATTGATATCTTGAAAAAATTCATTCCTCCTAAAGGAATAGTAGGAATATTCGCAAGAGACGATCATTTGTTTGCCCAATTTCAGGAAGTTTATATAAATTATTTTAGCAATAACAAACTCTTAAAATTCATTAAGTGTAGCAAATTCTTAGGAGACCTTGAATGCGAAGAAAAACAATTACTGGTAATTTCAAAAACCCATGATTCTTTAAATCATAGAGGAATTAATGAGACCTATGAGGAGATCAAAGATACATACTATTGCCCAAACCTTAAAGATAAAATTCAAAAGTTTATAAACAACTGCAAAACTTGCAATAAAGCTAAATATGAAAGAAAACCTAACAAAATTCCATGGAAACTTACCGAAACTCCTATAAAATGCAATCAAATCATACACATCGATATTTGGTATGCAAATATAAACCTAATGTATGTCACAATGATTGACAAATTTTCAAAACATGTCACAGCATACGAAATCAAACATAGAACTTGGCCTTCCTTATTACACACATTAGAAAACAGATTCGCCACTTTAGGAATTCCTGAACGAATAATAACAGACGGAGAAACAGGTTTTTCATCATTAAACATTAAAGAATTTCTAAACGAAAATAATGTAGATCTACACATAACCACCCCATATAATAAAACCGGCAATTCGGATATCGAAAGATTTCACTCTACTCTTAACGAGCATATTAGAACTTTCACCGCCGATAAAAATAACACAGACACTCTTAGGCAAAAAGTCTTAAAAGCAATAACTATTTACAATAGAACAATCCACTCCACTACAAAAAAGAGACCAATAGACTTCTTAAACGGAACCATATCTAACGAAGAATATCCAAAAATTACAGAAATAGTACAAAAGAATAAGGAAAATTATATAAGTAAACTAAATAAAGACAGAAAAGATATTGATATTACTGAAAACAAACAGCAATATTTAAAAATTAGAGCAGGAAATAAGCTAAAACCAATATACAAGAAAACCACCACACAATTGTCTGACTCAGATCATGTTAAAGACGAAAAAGGAAGTAAATTCTACAAAACACAAATAAAACGTAACTACAAATACGAAAATACTTAATTTTTTTCCAGACATTATTCATCACCTTTCTGACTTTAACAACAACAGTTACTAACGGACAGAAACTAGAAGTACAAAACTTGAATTCAGGAAACGGATTTATTACAATTAGAAACGAAAAGATTCAGGTTATAACAGGATACACTAAAATACTTCATAATATAAATTTAACTGCATGGGCAGACAATCTTAATATAATAGAACATAATATAAACAAACTTAATCTTAGGGACGAATACCCAACACTAATACACAGTTTTAAACTTTTATCTGACGAAGTAGAAAATCTGTTAGGTCACTATCACCATAAAAGAAAAAGAGGACTTTTTAACATTGTAGGGAAAGGACTTAAATACCTCGCTGGTACAATGGACTACGACGACGAGGCAGAAATTAGACAAACTCTTGACATAAATGAACAAAATACCAAGAACCTTATTGAAGGAATTAACGACCAAGTCAGAATAAATCATAATTTTAACGAAGCATTTGACAACATAACAAAACATATTAACGGACAACAAATTGAAATTAAGAAACAATTAGCCGATTTAGGCAACACAATCGACAAAGAACTTGCGGAAATAGCAAATATGCAACACGCATTCCAAATACAATACGACATACAATTACTGAAAGACCAAGTAAGAAAAATTAAAGAAAATTTACTTATGAGCCAGTTAGGAATTCTAGGACATGATATTTTAACACAAAAAGAAATTGTCAAATTTAATATAACTCTAAATGAACTAACTAATATTAAGAGTACAGTAATAATCCATGAGAATCAAATTGTATTTATACTTTTAATACCAATATACGCTAAAGAGAAATTTTATAAAATCCTAATCGAGCCAATTCCTAATAATAATAATTTAGAACTTGTAACATCGTATAAAGAAATAATAACCGATGGTAATATCAATTATGAAAACCTAAATGAAACTGCAAAATTTAAACAACTAAAACAAATAAAAGATCCTTGTATTAAAAACATTTTTAAAGATAATCCTGAATGTAATTTTAAAGAAAACCAAGATATAGAAATCAGACAAATTACCAATAATATTGTAATAACAAAAAATGTACCATTTACAAGAATAAATCATAACTGTCATAATTACGATGCGACTATAATAGGAAATAATTTGCTAAAATTTGAAAACTGTAAAATAGAGATAAATAATATTGCATACGAAAATTTCTTATATTATGACAACTTTGTCTTACCTAATTTTAAGAACATATCAATAAAAAATATTATAAAAAACTATTCCACAGAGACATTACATTTAAAAGAGGTTGAAAACCGAAAACTTATTGAACAAATCAAAGCAAAAACAAATGTACATGAATATTTAAACTTCGGAACAATAAGCCTCATCATAATTATTATGTTAATCCTAATCAATTTTATTTTTAATTCAAAAAACAAAAAGAACAGTACTAAAATAAATGTAAACATTAAAGATTCTTCGGAGCAGAATCCTAAGGGGGGAGGAGTTACGTCCCAGACGTCACCCAAAACCTGTAACCCGCTATTCCCCACACACCCTTTGCCTAACGGCACATCCAACATTTCTTAACAGGTTCCCACCAAGTTGCTAACACAGCAAAACTAGTCCATAACGGACATATCCTATTTCTCCTCCCAACCCAAAACGTGCCGAAACCTGAAACCTGATTGTGATGAATCGTGGGAAGGTTCAACCAAAGGAAAGTGTTATTAAAAATTGTAAAACACTTTTAAGTTAGTTCTAATTTACCAACCCAACTGAAAGGTGCAGCCTCGCTTAGGACAGCGGCCTTTCTTTTGGAAATAATTGTAATAAGATTAAAATAATAATGAAATAAAGACAACTAAAAGAAAAGAAAAGAAAAACAACTTATATGTTTTTTTTTACTCAAACTCGGCCCGTTGGTACGTAAATCTCTCAACAAGTTTATGACG
Source organism: Melanostoma mellinum (assembly GCA_914767635.1). Classification (NCBI taxonomy): domain Eukaryota; kingdom Metazoa; phylum Arthropoda; class Insecta; order Diptera; family Syrphidae; genus Melanostoma; species Melanostoma mellinum. The sequence goes on from OU612058.1 coordinate 218,859,816, forward strand.
ATTCCGAAGGACTACGTGAGAAAACGCTTTTCGTGGCAGTGTGGTCACTCTCGGAGAACCTACCAATTTCTCGTGAAATGCGATACCCTTGGAAAACTATTGGATTCTTGAGCCACCGCTTTCTAAATGAGATTGTAACACATCTGCTATACAGAACACATCATAGTTTTGACAAATGGACAAAACTTGGAAACCAATACAATGCTGTACAGAATAAAACTAAGGCTAATACTTCGATTACTGAGAAAACACTCATCATGGCATGAGATTACCATAGGAACATTCCTCACGAAATGCGATACCGCTGAAAACATATTTTTTTGTTTTTGTTATGGCTACTTCATGGGCAAAGTAAAGTTGACGTACTTTCGTTTTCTGCGCTTTAGGTAGTCAAGAACTTTTATAACACGCAGAGAACTCAAGACGCTTCTTGGACATCTCATCCTCAAACATCTGCACCCTTTTAGATATCCTGGTTGTCGATCGAATGCTTTTCCGAAGCAGCACAACATGCAAAATTCTCCAAGGAATCGCAATATTTTGGCTACCAATACAACCTCAACGAACTTCAAAGTATTGTACATCATTTTGATCGAACGGTGACTTCCCTTTCCTATCGTTCCTCGTCTGGCTCAGCTATGCTGCCTCAGTAACTTCTTCGACTGTCTGTGATGTTCGGTTTTTAGTTGCCTTAAATTCAGCTTCTGGAAAATGTTCTCGAGGGAACTGTTCCTTCAAAAGGCCATCACAATACTGTCGATACCTGTGCAGAATTTTGCTATCATCCACAAGAATATGTTCTTATACGAGCATTCAAACAGCTTAGTTTACATCAGCACAATGGGCAGGAACCTCTTCCAGCTACTGGAATTAGGCGCACTTCCTCTTTGCCCCCTTCTTGCAGCTTCTGTATTCCTTTTCGATTAGTCAATGAAGTAACTGTTTTAGTTCGCTTTCTGATGCCAAGGTTTCTTCAAACTGTTCTCAATTTAAATTTTTTAACAAAGCTTCCTTGCTTCGCCTTAACGGTCTTTTCATCAGTTCTAGCCTAGTTCAAATATCTCAATAAATAAAAGAAAGCTGAAAAAAAAAGAATTGTAAGCTTGGGTTTTTCAGTTTAATCTGCTTTATATTCACATAAAACAACTAACTAACTCTATACCCGTCTACCTTTGTTTTCTAGCTTGAGCTACGAATATCTAGCAGCAGGTTGTTCTTAATATGGACTCAGATTATTTCTTATTCACATTCAAAAAAGCTACAAGAGGACGAAAAATACGCAATGCAATCAGAGTGAAAAGGTGGATAGTTATAAGACTCTAACATACGATCTCCCAGATCGGGATCAACTTCAAAAACAAACTAAGATTCGATATGATCTTCAAGCGAGGGCGGCCTAATGCTTTTATTTTACTGCCTTTAAACACTGACGCTCGTTGTGCTACCTAAAGACAAGAGGAGAAATTCAATACGAAAAAGAAAACCTATTAACGGAAGAAACTTGATGGAAACAGCTGGACTACCCTATTGTTCTTTGAAACTGCTCCCAAATATCGTTTTCGAGTAATTAATGAAACGTTTTAGGTTCGTTTGCAAGCCTCTTTTTTCTTCTGTCTAAGCGAAAATAGGTAAATTTTCTGATTTTTCTTTTTTTATCCCCTTTTTTCGGCAGACGAGCCAATATTTATGTAGTGAAAAAAAACTTACTTATGTAGCTACCTTTTTGAAAACTGGAATAAGATCTCTTCTGTACTCTCCACTTTCCAAACTTATCACCAAATCATTCATTTTCTTTCCAAGAATGTCTCTGAAGACCTCAGTTGACCGTGGCTTGAACTATATACGGACGTTAAATCACCGTAGTAAAGCAAATTGATAAGTAAAAACAAAACCTCTGCTCGAAGTGAAAACCTACGTGTTTCGTCAAATACAGCAAATCGTTTTCCCACCTTACGATTTCCTCATGAATAGAACGATTTTTCTATTTATAAACTCTTCCATCTCATTTCCCTAACGACTTTCCATGTATAGGTTCCTCTTACAGAAAAGCTCCATCCCAAAATCGATTGCATCTGCCAATCGCTATTGGATATCAACCAATATCCCATACAGGTGCATTGAGGAAATTATTGGTTTTCCAATACGCGCACACTCCACTTCAAGTTCAATATAGGGACATACCCGCCCAAGTCATTGAAAAAGAACTACCACCGACACCCAACCACCCATAACCTCAGAGGAATAAAAAAAGGATACGAAAAAGACCAACAGAAAAAAGGAATGGGCGAAGGAAAAAAACGAAGAAAAAAACAAATGCTACCCCAAATCTACGATTCCTCTTTTCCACTATTTCATTATTGTCCCTATTAGGGATACCGAGCGAGTGCTCTGTGTGTTCTCCTCAGTGAATATGGTAAATTGGAAAAAATTGTTACCGTACACGGTTTTTTATTCGTGTGGCTTCTTCTCTCAAGGATGAGTTTGGAAAAGAAAAAAATGTCGACTGGATGATATTTTTTTCTTTATATTCAACCAGAAGCTTGAAACTTCCTGCTCTTAGCCCTCAAACCTCTAACAGATGAGAGCATGAGAGGTCCCCTCTATTCCCATTCCGTATCCGAAATCAGCTTACACATGCTCTCGGAAGAATATTTATGGTGGAAAATAGAAAGCAAGCAAGTCCAGGACCGGGCACCACCACCCGTTGGGAGATTCATGGTGCGCTATGCAGTTTTTTAATTGACCAACAAATTTATTTGATTCGTTAGACCTGCTACTACAACGACAGCGACAACGACAACACCCCGATGAGAATGTGGAAGGACTATGAAGGACTGACTACCCACCCAGCCAGCCACGACTTTAACGAACATATAGCGTCGCGTCGGTCGGTCGGTTGGTGGGTCGGTCGTTCCGGGATCTGCATACAGGAAGATATTGCCCAGGTTTGTCCACATCATCATCTCTGCCATTGCCATTCTACATATGTGTAGTTGCGCTTCGATAGAATTTTTATCCTTTTTCTGTGTGAAGGTTCAGGATGACGACGATGACGTGGAGATAGCGCCGAGGCGTGGTACTCTTAGTACATGTGCAAATTTGTTTGCTGACTGCGAATTTTCGAGCTGCTGCTTCTTCTTTTTCTCCATTTTATTATACACCCAGACCCCAGCTCCAGTCCCAACCCAAGAGCCCAGAGATGTGTTCTTCTTCATTTTTATTCTGCTACACATATTAGTTTGCATACAAATCCTTACACAAAGGATGCAGACTAATATAGTCGAAAACTGTGCAAAAAGGACCACAAAAAGCAAAAAAAAGGACGAAATAAAGACAAAAAAGTAAAAGAATTCTCACCAAGCAAAAACTGTTTTTGAATATATCGACTTTGAATTTCACTTTGACTACTCTACCAGCGGCACCACATAGGAAGAGTGCCATGTACCATGTACCTAAGTATAGGTGGGCTCCTTTTATGCATCCTGAATTTCATTAGAGTCAGAGTGCATATATAGTATATTGAATGACAGAAGCATTAAAGCAAAATCTTCAATAAATTTTCCTTTTGCTTTTGTCAGTTATGCTTGCAACCAAAACCAACCACACACACTATCCTTTCGATTGCACTTATGGCTCTTATAGGATGCGAGGGCTAAGCTCTGAATGGACGCGTTGACCTACGCTCAAAACATCCTTTCATCGACTACGGACTAAATGTTTAGTGTGTTGTTTGTATGAACACAGACAACATTTGAAAATTTATGAATGCGCCTATAATATCGGTCGGGTTGGGTAGGGAATTGTGTCCATATCCTCGTATAGTCACCACCGTCTCACAGAACAGCCGTCGTCGTCGGAGCTGCCTTTTCAGCCTGTTGCAGCAAGCAAATTGCAGCAAAGCCGAGTGTCCTTGCAACATGCTGCCACTGGACTCCGTCGTCATCGTCGTCGTCGTCGTCGTTTGGGCCAACCAAAAACGAAGGGCCATCACATGTGAAACCAAGCCATTCAGTGTTGAAATAACTTTCGAGACTTTCTCAATTTTCTCCATACTCGTACGCTCGACTCTGAATAGGATGCTTTCTATTTGGTTGCATATTTAATACTTCATTACGAGAATGTTTTATGGTGTTCTGAATTGAGTATGAGCAGTGTGGATGTGGACTTCTCTTCTTCTATAGCTGCTCCTGCTACCCACAAACACTCTCTTGTAAAGAAGGCAAAATCGAATGAAATTGGATTTTAAATGATCTAAAATGGGAGCCATTCATAAACAGAGAAGCAGCAGCAGCAGCAGCAGCAGTTCACTGAGAAAAATGAAAGCAAAGCTTTTCAATGCAAAAGATAATTAAGGAAAAAACTTCATCTCCTCCGCATTTTCTAAAGAATATGACAGCAGTTGTGATTTAAAATCAAAGTCAAGCGAAATATATTTCACAACTCATTAAGAGGTCCTTGCTAACTGCAAGCAATTATTCATTAACTCGGAGGAAACTTTGAAAATTAAAAAAATAATACTACAGCGCAGCAAAAAAGTAGGTATGCTGCTGCTGTGTGGAAAAAGGATGTGAAGCCAAATGTCCTTATGGCAATACACAGAATTCTTTCTCGCGAAACTCCTTCTGTGTGCATGTGGCACAACTGAATCAGTCAGTTGAGAGAGTGAAAGAAAAAAAAAATTAAATATATATACGTACGACGTCCAAAACGACTAAAACAACACTCGTATAGCCGTAGAAAAACTAAGGACATGCCATTTTGTTCCCCATTCGTAGAGGTTTTGCATTTTTCTTAGCATAGAATATAACTTCATCATCGCACCCAGGACCATTGTCACACACCCGCTTTAGAGAGGCGACGACCAAAAGAAGAAGAAAAACTGAAAAAAAATGGCTTGGAAAATCAAAAGGAAAAGCGAGGCTAAACAAAAAAACCGTGCTCGTCCTTTGTTCCCAGTTAACCGCAAATATAAAATTCATAATTACGTTTACTCCGGTAATTAAAAATTATTGTAATACAGTGGGCGGTGGTGATAGCTTGGCTATATGGCTAACATCAAGGGGTGAGTCGGTGGTCGGTGGTCCAAAAGGAGGCGGCCAATGCGGGGCGGTGTGTCACGACTACTGGTAATGGGAATCGGTTAGCAGATGCAGATGAAGAAAAAGGTTTTTCTAAATATAAATCCTTAGAAATTGCACAAATGAAAAAGGGATATGGCACTTGAACAACAAAATAAAAATTCACTCCCGTGTATAGCTTTAGCTGAGCTGCTGAGTTCGTTGCTAAATTAATATTTATGACATAGACACATCATCATATAGCAGTAGCTGTACAACAATCACAACTGTTTTCTGTAGAGTTGGATTTATTTTTAGCTTGTATTTGTGTGTGGGAGTACACCTATCTAGAGGTCCTTGTAGGTGCAATTTTCAATAAATCACAAATCGAACCACTTTTGGCGCATTTGCAATGGGTTATAAGCGGGAAACAGCTTTATCCCTATGACAGCATCACAAACAAAAGGACATGTGTGTGTGTTTTTTTTTTGCACACTCCAAGATGAAACCTCCTCCCGACTCCTGGAACATATAATGATGATGATGTTGATGGCGATGGCGATGACGATAATATCACTTGCATACAATATTAAAATTGGTTTTCAAAGGGAATATATACAAAAGAGAGAACCAACACGAAAGAACGAACGGAAGACGATACTTAGTTGCCAGGATTCCGCAAACATGTAGTAGATACGATACAGGATAATGTTCCTTTTAGCCACATTCGAATGGAAAAAAGCGTTTATTCTCAGGTATTTGTGTACCGCCACCACCGCCACCCGTACATTGCTATACACAAAATTATCACGAAATAAATTTTTCATCAATTCAGGAGTTTGTCTTGGTTTTTTTTTCCTTGGATTTTTGCGTGCGAGGGTGGTCGGTCGGTCGGTTGGGTTGGTGCATAGCACACACATGAATCGCATAACCTCATATAGAGAAAAAAATTTGAATTTCGCAGGATGGGGTGAATGCGGGACGACACATAACATGACGCGATAACAAAGCGCACCCCTGTTGGAATGTGTGTTTTTTGCCTGTAAATTGGAAAATGGCTTTTCAAGACTGCGGTTTTGTTTTTTTCTTTTTGCTTTGGAAAAGAAAACAGGGACGGGTTTGATAAGGAAGACATTACCAACAATCGTTTGAGTGTTTGAATTATAAGCTATTGGCAGATGAACGGCATATGAATATTTGAGTCGGAAGCTCCTTCCTTTTCTCATCACAAATGAATATGGAGATCTTGATTTTAAAGGTGAAAGAAAAGAAATTCAAAAAAAATACCTATCTACAAAAAAAATTATTCTGAGTGGTACCCACATGCTCATAGGACTCGTTCTGAGAAAATGCCTCTGGCTGATTTCAAGCTGTTTAACTATTTTTGAGTTAGGTATCAGAGTTCTGTGTAACAGTGTCTGCTAGACCTTTCCTGACCAAACTTTGATAAAGATGTGTGTCTGTCTTAAGTTACAAGCAACTAGTTGTGGAACTCCGATATATGTCCACAGGAAGATTTGACGAAGAAGCTTCAATTGCTTTAAAATGTTCTTGTATCCGCTATGGCTCTCCCAATGATTATTTCTCAGGTTCAGCATAGCACTTCTCAGCAGTGGTTGACATTGGTCAAGCGAGACATAAACACAGATATTTAAAATATTAAAATAAAAATTTATGGAAATGAGGTGATATTTGGCTTCACGATGTTTGGTTTGAAGTACTTTCGAGGGCTTGGAGATTTTCTTATTATGTTGGTATACATGCCCTTGAAGCATGATAAAATGTTCAACTGTGTTCATTGTTTACTCTGGCTGTGGCAGTTGCTAAGGTTGGACTCGGGGAATTTCGTCGTTTGTTGTGTTTTTGGGTCAGTCTTGTCGAGCCAGGATGCCTCCAATGAGACGATTGAGTCATAGTTTCAACGTCATGTCGCCAAAAACCTGTTTCAACGTCATATCGGTAAAAACCAGATTCTTTTGACTATTGAACTCTCCAAACTCGCGAAATTTTAAAATTGGCTTTATATTTTTGAACACTCCTTGTAAAGCCTTTTGAATAAAAGCAGAGCATTGCTAATATTGTGTGAAGCATCAGTATTAAGCACTATACGAACATTTGATAAACTAATTTCACTATCTTTATGACAAAAGCTAAGCCAGAGGTTTAAAGTAATTCTCGATTTATTAATTAGGAAAGTTCAAATGATGTATTGCCAAGCCACGTAAAGGGGAAGCTAAAGAACATTTGACTCCTAGTTTTTTATAGTCTGTATAATATCTGGCAGTTTTTTATGGATTCTCATGTTTTATTTCATATTGGATTGATTGACTATTCAAGATTATACAAATAGACAAATTTTTGATTGACTTTTCAAGGAAAACATTTGAGCCCTTGATAGCAAAAGTGGTAAGACGTAAATTTTCCAATTTTATGTTTGATGCATTATCATAAGAAATCTTTTTTGCTTTATTAATATTTCAATACAAGACATAACGTTATTTTTGACGAATAAACCTTTTTTTATTTTTTAGAGTAATAAATAGACCGCTAAGTTCTAGACGCCAACGCTCCGGATCGATGGGAAGGTGAAGACGCCTTCTCAATTGGCGCAATCAACTGGAGGAAGATCTGAACCTCAACCAACATCTTACCATGGCAAATTCGATTTCGGACGAGTTCGGAGAAGAGAAGAAGAAATTGTCTGACAAACAAACCCGTAGCTTACGAAAAACTCTTTGATGGCGGAACAAGGTTTAAGTTCAAATTTAAGTTTAAGTTTAAGTTTAAGTTTAAGTTTAAGTTTAAGTTTAAGTTTAAGTTTAAGTTTAAGTTTAAGTCTAAGTTTAAGTCTAAGTTTAAGTTTAAGTTTAAGTCTAAGTTTAAGTTTAAGTTTAAGTTTAAGTTTAAGTTTAAGTTTAAGTTTAAGTTTAAGTTTAAGTTTAAGTTTAAGTTTAAGTTTAAGTTTAAGTTTAAGTTTAAGTTTAAGTTTAAGTTTAAGTTTAAGTTTAAGTTTAAGTTTAAGTTTAAGTTTAAGTTTAAGTTTAAGTTTAAGTTTAAGTTTAAGTTTAAGTTTAAGTTTAAGTTTAAGTTTAAGTTTAAGTTTAAGTCTAAGTTTAAGTCTAAGTTTAAGTTTAAGTTTAAGTCTAAGTTTAAGTTTAAGTTTAAGTTTAAGTTTAAGTTTAAGTTTAAGTTTAAGTTTAAGTTTAAGTTTAAGTTTAAGTTTAAGTTTAAGTTTAAGTTTAAGTTTAAGTTTAAGTTTAAGTTTAAGTTTAAGTTTAAGTTTAAGTTTAAGTTTAAGTTTAAGTTTAAGTCTAAGTTTAAGTTTAAGTTTAAGTTTAAGTTTAAGTTTAAGTCTAAGTTTAAGTCTAAGTTTAAGTTTAAGTTTAAGTCTAAGTTTAAGTTTAAGTTTAAGTTTAAGTTTAAGTTTAAGTTTAAGTTTAAGTTTAAGTTTAAGTTTAAGTTTAAGTTTAAGTTTAAGTTTAAGTTTAAGTTTAAGTTTAAGTTTAAGTTTAAGTTTAAGTTTAAGTTTAAGTTTAAGTTTAAGTTTAAGTTTAAGTTTAAGTTTAAGTTTAAGTTTAAGTTTAAGTTTAAGTTTAAGTTTAAGTTTAAGTTTAAGTTTAAGTCTAAGTTTAAGTCTAAGTCTAAGTTTAAGTTTAAGTTTAAGTTTAAGTTTAAGTTTAAGTTTAAGTTTAAGTTTAAGTTTAAGTTTAAGTTTAAGTCTAAGTTTAAGTCTAAGTTTAAGTTTAAGTTTAAGTCTAAGTTTAAGTTTAAGTTTAAGTTTAAGTTTAAGTTTAAGTTTAAGTTTAAGTTTAAGTTTAAGTTTAAGTTTAAGTTTAAGTTTAAGTTTAAGTTTAAGTTTAAGTTTAAGTTTAAGTTTAAGTTTAAGTTTAAGTTTAAGTTTAAGTTTAAGTTTAAGTTTAAGTTTAAGTTTAAGTTTAAGTTTAAGTTTAAGTTTAAGTTTAAGTTTAAGTTTAAGTTTAAGTTTAAGTTTAAGTTTAAGTTTAAGTTTAAGTTTAAGTTTAAGTTTAAGTCTAAGTTTAAGTTTAAGTTTAAGTTTAAGTTTAAGTTTAAGTTTAAGTTTAAGTTTAAGTTTAAGTTTAAGTTTAAGTTTAAGTTTAAGTTTAAGTTTAAGTCTAAGTTTAAGTTTAAGTTTAAGTTTAAGTTTAAGTTTAAGTTTAAGTTTAAGTTTAAGTTTAAGTTTAAGTTTAAGTTTAAGTTTAAGTTTAAGTTTAAGTTTAAGTTTAAGTTTAAGTCTAAGTTTAAGTTTAAGTTTAAGTTTAAGTTTAAGTTTAAGTTTAAGTTTAAGTTTAAGTTTAAGTCTAAGTTTAAGTTTAAGTTTAAGTTTAAGTTTAAGTTTAAGTTTAAGTTTAAGTTTAAGTTTAAGTTTAAGTTTAAGTTTAAGTTTAAGTTTAAGTTTAAGTTTAAGTTTAAGTTTAAGTTTAAGTTTAAGTTTAAGTTTAAGTTTATTGCCTTACAAAAGAGGTACCTACAGTAAGATTTAATCTTTTATAGTACTTAGGTAGATTATGCAATCAATTTGATTAAAATTTTAGGGTTCACGAAAACCTTCCCAGAAATGTGACAAAAATGTTTAAATCTCAAATTTCTGCCGAGATCGTGTGTCTGGAAGTGCCGGAGAATTGATCGAGCTTAAGAATTACAACTCATCATTTCCGTCACCGTATTCTATTGACCCGTGGTGAAATGGTCAGCTTGTCTGCCTGTTACGATTGAGGCTCAATGTTCGACTTTTATCAGAAACATAAAATTTTTTCCTAATGTATCGCTTATCGCGGGGACCTGGCAAGCCTACCAAGAGTAAAACACTGAAATGAGAAGCGCTATCTATCTCTGCCGCTTCGAGTATGACTAAGATTGTAGGCCTCTAAGTTGTGTTTATCCCGTTGTATCCATAGCTTTGCTCCGGCACTGTTTTTATTTCTGTTTTCATAGAAACGTTGATAAATCGTCAACTTATGAAATATCTTCAAGAACCAAAGCTTCTGAATGACCGGAGAAGGGCTTTCGTAGCAAAATGATTTATGGTGGTTTGATGGCCGAAAAGTGGAGCCAATCTCTACACAATTTTGGAGAAAGTACTATTAATGCGGTTGACATTTCTTAAGAGTTTGACATCAATCGAAAATGTGTGTTTTTGGTATCGATGCGTCTCTCGTTGGATTGGAAACTACCTTTCTGATCGTTCAATACAAGCTGAATTGGATGGTTTCAAGTCCGGTACTCACCATCTAAATGCTGGTGTGCCCCAGGGCTCTGTTTTGTCTCCGACTCTCTTCCTCATTTTCATACACGATTGAAACTTCTAATCCTCTAAACTGATTTACTGTCGAATCAACCCTCAACCCTTTTCATATTCGTTCTATTCACGTCACTGCTCTTCGGATTTGGAACTGAAACGGTTGCGTATGATAAGCTGAGTTCTGACATTGACAGCATTGTAACACGGGGTAGTAAGAACCGAGAAGAATTCAATCCATTCCCTTTTTGGCGTTATTCATGAATGGTACCTGCATCCAAGAAACCGAAAAGCAGTCAGTACTTGGTATGTGTGTAAACGATGATCTTTGTTGGAATGACCAGTCGAATTGAAGTCGCCTAAAACGCTACTAAGTGCATAGGCTTCTTGAGACGATGCAGGAAGTTCTTCACCCCATCTGTTCTGGCTACAATTTATAAAGCTTCAACATCCAGGCAAAACCCTTAACATCTTTGCGACTGCTTGAAAGGGTTCAAAATACAGCTTTAAGACTAAGGTAATGAACTATATGAAATGTCAGTTGTAGAATCGATTGATGAACATAATCGAAACATTACTTGCCTCATTCCTTTTTATCACTTTTTTTACAAACAGTGCTCTATAATCACTTGATGTGCTCCTTAGTGATATAATAAAAGAACTTTCAACTTTTTTTTTTCTAATTTACTAGTCTGCCACTAAATACCTCCCTAAAATTTCTACATCAAGCGATACAAGACAAATGAAGAATGTTTTCCATTTTTGCACATCACCTTTTCAACTTCCCGAAAGACGAGCCATAATATTCGAAGGATTTAATTCAGTTTAATGAACAAACGGTCGGCAATAAAAATGTTCTGTATCTGTGTATCCTTCAGAAGTATTTAGATGATTAGTTGTTAGAAGACACAGAAATCTATTAATACTATGATAATATATAATATTTTTCTGGGCTGTGGCATTCTCTGGAATCCTCAATGCTCTCTGACTTATCTAGTTCGCAGTGATCAACCCGCACGCCGGTCTCGAAATGCGTCGACAAGACTTCTCTATGTCTATGAGGCCAACCAAATGCAAATTTCGTGACATTTATCTGTTTAAGGAATGTTTTGGTCAGCATATCCTTTTACTTTATCGCCATCGTTTTCCAACTTGGTATGATTTTGCAATTTTGACGGGGTTCTCTGGATCAATCATTTGAACATGATAATGTCAACTGAACCGGTCGTGTTTTTTTATACATGACGGAATTTTACGTTTAATAAGATCGAGTTTTGTTACTCTTTTTGTGATATGGATGAAGATACTCATCTGCCTTTAATTTATTCTCATGGTGGTGAATAACACTGATATATAAAAATGCGCATCTTAGGCAAATTAATTCAAAATCTAATGAATTTTGGGGAAGTAATAGACAAAACCGAAACTATACGCGCTAGCATCCTACAATTCAAAAAAGTTTCGCTTTACTGAAGGATTAAAAAAAAATCCGGCTCGGAGGACCAATGGTGCGCTCTTTAATCAATTTCTGTTTTAATAAAGGTGAGGCAACGTTTACGCTTCTCGTTCTGCCTAAAGTAAATTTCAGTAATTTTGTTTATTTAACTTAATAAATAAATCCATTTGAAGAACAATTTCTTGTGCTTATTCATAAATTTAAACGTCTTCTTTTTGTTACTATGCTGCAGTTTCGTACAGGCAGGTGGTTGTGATGGTGACTCTGAGTAAAAACCTACCGAAACATATTCATATTTTTCGAGGAGCAAAGTGCGAAAGCTACAAGAATCACAACTCGTCAGTCAAAATATCTTAGTAATGACTAAAAGCTTTCCTTTTTAATCATCACCGCTGCTCTGTTTTGATTAGGTAATTAAATTTGTAGAGGGTGATTTTTTTAGACGTGTGGTTTTCAATTTGGCAATAATTTTCGGTGGTCATTTCGAAAGCTGTCACTTTGTATGCTTGGTTTAATTTGCATTTTATCGTGAAAGAATTGAAGACGCACGATCACTAGGCTCATCGCACATTTGGTAAATTGTCTTGAAACGAAATAGCTGTTGACAGGCAACATAACTTCCAGCTTTAAACCCGTAAGTTAGCTCCAAGAGCGGGCGATTTAACACCGCTGGACTATTTTTGTGCTGTTTTTTGAAGTCGCTTGTCTGTGCATATAAGCCCGAGATGATTGAAGCCTTTGAATACAAAACCCAGCATGTCATTGTTGGATTACGGCCAAAAATTCTGCAAAATGTGGTTGGAAATTGGGTCTGAAATTTGTTCGAGCCAGCCGCCGCAACTTACCCAAATTCATTTTTAAAACGTTATGTCAAGCCCTTATGTTAATAATAAAGCTATCAGTTCCTGGCCCTAACATTGAGTCGTATGTCTCTCACTTCACTTCAAAAACTACAAATTATAAAATTGCAACCTTTACACTAATGGGCTGTTTTGTTTTGCTTTTAACTGTCACTACCTACTTATGTAAGGATTGGAAAGATACTGTGAATTATCACAAAAGATGTTTAATTATACGCACCGTTTAATAAGTCGGACGAACAGTTAATTACTCTTCCCCATTAACTAACGCATGCTACAAGCGGCACTCTAGTTCTTTTTATCTTAGACCATTTTAGAAAAGCTTTAGAAGTCAAGAAAAAGTAGATGTCTTGAAAATTGTACCTCAACTTTAGTCGAATGCATAAATCAAACCACTTAGTTGGGGACTTTAAAATTGAAAAAAATTTCATATCAAACGAGATGGTCTTGTGGTGCTCAATCTGAAGTACCGTTCATAATTGCAGCAAACACTATCCACAAACCTATAAATAAAAAGAAATTGATACGCAAAAGCATTCCAAATCTATCTTCTTCCACATCCCGCGACGACATTTTCAATTTCTTTTTAATAAAATTATTTTCCGCTAGATTGCACGTTTCGCTCCTTATGAAGTTCCACTGTGTCCTGTTGCAAAGTCTTTTGCAATCCCCTGCTGCTGTCGATGCCCGGATTTGTCGAACGATATGCAAATTCCCACTAAAAGCACACATAAATCATTTGAAATCAGTAACCCAAAGTCCTTAGTCGTGGCGTCCTGTGGTATTCCGAATGCCTCCCTCTCGCATTAGCTCAGCAGTGATAGCAGTGCTTCGGCAATCGAAAGCCAAAGAAGAACGTCACAGAAAAAGAAAAAAAAAAGGAAGAAAAATTGTAAATGTAAATCTATTTCTCAAACGTTGTTACCAAAACGACTTACCAACCCACCAACTTGAATATCTGTTTCTTATTAGCTGAGATTAATCCCTATCCCATAATCAATTATTGCTTCCACTTCAATGAGTTGAAAAATTGGTAGTAGCGCGACCATGGCAGCAACAGCCAGCCCCATTCCAAGTTCATTCGCGTGATTTTTTTGTTCGTCTATTTTTCGTAAGCCACCCCCTCCTTCGAAGTTTTGGTTTTTGGTGGCGCATTAATCCCGGGCGACGGAGACGGGAGACGGCGACAGCGGTGTAGCTGTTGGCGGCGGTCCTAAGGGCGGGTGTGGGACATTTGGCAGCAGGAAATTTCCATAAGTGCACGATTACCCTTGTGATTTTCGCGAAGAATTTTAATAAGCCATTACACCAGTATACACAACTCCAACTCACCCTGCGGGATGTTCGCCGATTACAATGGGGTTGGTTCTGTGTGATGGCGGCAAACTTCTTATGCACGAACTTCGGTCTTTCGAAATATGTTGCAATTTTTCAAATCGCGTCTAAGTGGGAGGGTACAGCCAGATCGGGCCATCCGCACGTCATTGTATTTCAATTTGAAAAGGAAAGAGAATTGCGCGGGGATGTCATCCTCAGCCTCAGTTAGAGCCTTCTGACACTGCTCATACTCATGTCCTTGTGCCAATTTAATATTTTGATTAAATTCAGTTCAATGTTTATTTGATTTGTGCCCACCAAACTGAAACCATCGAAATGGCTTTAAAAAAATAATAATACCTAATAAAGGACCTCGATATCACCGAACACAACAAGGACTCAACAACTGCGTGTGGCAGTCCAAAGTTCGGTTGACACAAAATCCACTTTGAGGGCGAAAAGAACTCAATTAATATGTGGCTCACCCCCTCCGAAGGTCCTCTGTCCATTCGAATGCCTGTGTTGTGTTGTGCGGATGTGTGTGGGTGTGTGATGTAATTTTTTGATTTTACCGTGTTAATTTTATTTGCACATTTATTACCTGGCCTTTATTTTTAAATGGATATTATTTGGCTTTAATATCATTGTCGGACTACTGGTCGGGTCTCGGTCGGTTCGGGTGGTTTCGTCGGTTGTTCGAAAGTCAGAGTGTGGATGTGGTGGAATAATAATAACACACTGGTATTCTGTTCTGGTCTTGGATTGAACATTGGGCCATTAATATGCGCTGCAATATTAAACACGTAATAATGAAATGGATGACCTCATCGGATTAAATTAACTGCCCTCCACCCGCCGCTTATTATTTTTGGATGCGTAACGTCGATAAGGACCAAATACAACGGACAGCCGTAACGATAATGGAGAGAATGGTCGGTTGGTTGGTTTGTTGGTCGGACTGGTCCACTGAATGGATGGTTCCTATACAATGTATACGGGGAGCGCGCAAAGTCGTTGTATTAATTAATTCGGTTTTTATGTGTAAAATTAATTGTACTTTGATAATTTATTAATAATTTCAATTTTGAATGTTTTCAGTTGAATGGTTTGAATGGTTTGAATGGGAAATGCCGACAATGTAAGTGAGCAAGAATGAATGAGGCCGTGGAGGTGGTGGACGGAGTTGGTAGTGAGAGGTGGCAGATTGAGGGTGTGCGTGAGGTCATGATTGTTATTGGTATCGTTTATTAATGCTTTAGGTTTAATGAACTTGTAATTTAGAAGTTAGAACAAGATTTTAATTGGTTTTAGAATTATGTACAATGATTGTCGTTGTTGAATGTTTAATGTGTGATTGGGGACACGGGACGATTGTGTTTGACTTTATTAAGTGGGTATTAGTAATTCGGAATTAGTTTTCAGTCAATTGGACAAGTAAGTGGGGCATATTCAATCGAAACGGTTTTGTCTCTACCTTCTGTTTTTTCTTTGGATCTTTGCAGATAGTTAATTAAGTCTAGATTCTTGCAAAAGCCTTAAGAAATGGCTAACTAAGAAGGAAGACAATAAAATTAGAAAAGTTAATTCCTCCTTAGTAAAGCACGGTGTTTTTATTTTCAATCTTCTTCAATCATTAAAAGATTGTGTAAGCTCTGGCAGTAATTCTCATCGATGAAAGTGCAAAACGATTGTTAAGAGTTTCTATGTTAACGCTTTTGTTGATTTGTTTCATTCCCGAAGAATAAAACCTCTGTATCGTATGTCCTATAAAAAACAAAAAGAGAAACTAACAAGGGCTAAGAGGAATACTTACTTACTTACTGTTCAGGTTGGACGTGTATCAACCAACATCTTTCGATAGCGACTTTTACTTCGGGCGAGCACTTTCAAGTCGGTTGAGATCTTCTTCCTCTTGGTTGCGCCGCTACACATGAGGTTTTCTCATTGCGCAATTTCCCTGCAATATGCTTTAGAAAACCAGTCGAGCTGGAGCGTTTATATTCATTCGTTCTGCATAGCCCCGCCATCGTAGATGACAACGCATACTTCGTTTTACCCTCATTAACCATCAAACCCATTTTTGCCGCTTCTGTTTCAAGGATCGCAAAAGCACCTATAATATAACTCCTCCTCGGAGCAGTCTGAATTCTCCAAAGTCGTCCTGCATAGGCGTACGAGTTTTGCAAGTATGCTGAAACGAGACTTGTCTCTGTACAGCTCATCTCTGTGATCGATTAAAAGAGCTTTTCCAAGATCTGCCGTAATGTGAAAATTTTGTAAATTGTGGACATTTTTGGTCCAAAATCACATAGATACTGAGCGGTTTTCAGACGTTCAAATATAAGAGCAAGACAAGAACGCGACTTAGTTCTGTCCTGGCTTAGTCTTGTCCAGACTAAGTTATGTCCAGACTTAGACTTGTCCTTACATAATATAGTCCAGACTAAGTTTTGCCTAAACTTAGTTTTGCCCAAACTGAGTTTCTCTAAACTGAGTCTTGTCCAAGCTGAGTCTTGCCAAAACTGAGTCTTGTCTTGACTAAGTCTTGCCCAAACTGAGTCTTGTTCTGACTTAGTCTTGCCCAAACTGAGTCTTGTCTTGACTTAGTCTAGCCCAAACTGAGTCTTGTCTTGACTTAGTCTTGCCCAAACTGAGTCTTGTCTTGACTTAGTCCAGCCCAAACTGAGTCTTGTCCTGACTTAGTCTTTCCCAAACTGAGTTTTGTCTTGACTTAGTCTTGCCCAAACTGCGTCTTGTCCTGACTTAGTCTTGCCCAAACTGAGTCTTGTCTTAACCTAGTCCTGCTCAAACTTAGTCTTGTCTTGACTTAGTCTTGCCCAAACTGAGTCTTTTCTTGACTTAGTCTAGCCCAAACTGAGTATTGTCTTAACTTAGTCTTGCCCAAACTGATTCTTGTCTTAACCTAGTCCTGCCCAAACTTAGTCTTGTCTTGACTTAGTCTTGCCCAAACTGAGTCTTGTCTTGACTTAGTCTAGCCCAAACTGAGTATTGTCTTAACTTAGTCTTGCCCAAACTGAGTCTTGTCTTAACCTAGTCCTGCTCAAACTTAGTCTTGTCTTGACTTAGTCTTGCCCAAACTGAGTCTTTTCTTGACTTAGTCTAGCCCAAACTGAGTATTGTCTTAACTTAGTCTTGCCCAAACTGATTCTTGTCTTAACCTAGTCCTGCCCAAACTTAGTCTTGTCTTGACTTAGTCTTGCCCAAACTGAGTCTTGTCTGAACTTAGTCTTGCCCAAACTGATACTTGTCTAAGCTTAGTTTTGCCCAAACTGAGTCTTGTCCTGACTTAGTCTTGTCCAAACTGAGTCTTGTCTTAACCTAGTCTTGTCCAAACTGAATCTTGTCTTGACTTAGACTGAGTCTTGTCCTGACTTAGTCTTGCCCAAACTGAGTCTTGTCTCAACCTAGTCTTGCCCAGACTGAATCTTGTCTTGACTTAGTCTTGCCCAAACTGAGTTTTGTCTTGACTTAGTCTTGCCCAAACTGAGTCTTTTCTTAACCTAGTCTTGCCCAAACTGAGTCTTGTCTAAAATTAGTTTTGCCCAAACTAAGTCTTGTCCTGACTTAGTCTTTCCCAAACTGAGTCTTGTCTAAGCTTAGTCTTGCCCAAACTGAGTCTTGTCTTAGCTTAGTCTTGTCCAGATTGAGTCTTGTCTAAGCCTAGTCTTGCCCAAACTGAGTCTTGTCTTAACTTAGTCTTGTCCAAACCTTATTTTGTCTACATTTAGTCTTGCCCAAATTGAGTCTTGTCTTAACTTAGTCTCGTCCAAACTGATTCTTTTCTTAACTAACGCTCACGTACACTGAATCCGATTTATCGGCCGATATCGGATCGGAACTGTTCGGACGACAATCTCGGACCTTCGTCGGCATACGATGCTACCGTTCTCTGACGATAACTGACAACAGCCTGTTATTGTTATATTTTTATATAAAAATATATTTATTGTATTTATTTATTTCAGCTAGTCTTGTCCAAACTGAGTCTTGTCTTAACTAAGTCTTGCCCAAACTGAGTCTTGTCTTTTCTTAGTCTTGTCCAAACTGAGTCTTGTCTAAACTTAGTCATGCTCAATCCGAGTCCTGTCCCTACTAATTCTTGTCCATACATTGCCTTGTCCTTTCTTATTCTTGTCCAGACTGGGTCTTGTCTAAGCTTAGCCTTGCCCAATTTGAGTCTTTTCTTAACTAAGTCTTGTCCAAATTGAGTTTTGTCAAAACTTAGTCATGCTCAAACTGAGTCTTTTCTCAACTAAGTATGTTCAAACTGAGTCTTGTCTTTACCTATTCTTTTCAAAACTGTGGCTTGTCTAAACTTAGTCTTTTTCAAACTGAGTCTTGTCTAAGCTTAGTCTTGCCCAAACTGAGTCTTGTCTTATCTTAGTCTTGCCCAAACTGAGTCTTGTCTTAGCTTAGTCTTGTCCTGACTAAGTCTTGTCCTCACTTAGTCCTGTCCTTACTTAATCTTGTCCTGAGTAAGTCTTGTTCTGACTTAGTCTTGTCTTAACTTAGTCTTGATCTGACTTAGTCTTGTTCATACTTAGCCTTGTCCAAACTGAGCCTTGTCCTTACTAAGCCTTGTCCAAACTGACTCTTGTCTAAACTTAGTCATGCCCAAACTGAGTCTTGTCTTAGCTTAGTCTTGTCCAAACTGAGTTTTGTCTTAACTTAGTCTTGCCCAAACTGAGTCTGGTCTTAACTTAGTCTTGTCCAAACTGAGTTTTGTCTTAACTTAGTTTTGCCTAAACTGAGTCTTGTCTTAACTTAGTCTTGTCCTGACCTAGTCTTGTCCTGACTTAACCCTTTCCCGACTCAGTCCTGTCCTTTTTCACAACAGAGAGTAAAGCATATGGAAGGCGAAGTTTGCTTTCTTGAGGACATCGTACGAGTTACTTGTTGTATCTCAGCACCTCGTTTGAGGCCTAAGTGTCAGGCTTAGTTTCGGGCAGGCAGTGTTTTTCTTTCAGGGAGCCTTACAGATATAACTGCAGCTGGCAGCAGCACGCCAGCTTCTGTTAACTTCAAGCCCTCTAAAGCAGATGAGCTCTGATTTGCCCGAGTTAACTCGAATTCTCATTTATTTTTCAACCCAAGCACTCCGAGGGTGTGTGAGTTTCCAATCTCCGAGCAGCTATAGATGGCGACAGTAAAGAGTAATGGTCCTAGTGCGGATCCTTGAGTAACTCTCGCTCTTTGTGGTTGATTTTGCAATTCCGATTTGGATGAAGAGTTTTCTGTGCGAGAGAAAAGAAGAAATTATGTTTTTTAGTGGTATTTTCAAATTTGGAAAGTTGAGAAAAAAAAAAATGCGAAAATGAAGCGATGACTGTAGGACTGTGGTGACGTGCTTATGACACTTCATTTATGAATGTAGTGGTGAATGGTGTTCTTGGGAGCTGGGCCATAGTTGTATAATTTTTATCTTTTTTTACGAAATCGCCCCTATCTTGGCCGGATTCAACTTTCGGAGAAAGTAGCTGTTGTTTTTGAAGTTGTGTAGGATGATAGTCAGAAACACTATCCGCTGGATGTTTTGCAGGACGAAGTTTGAAATACCACTTTTCTGGGACTATGATTAATTTTTTTTTTTTTGTATTGTCAATGTTAACTTTTTCAGTAATATCTTACGGATTACAGGTTTGCCCAGGTAATTGAGTCACTTGACAGATTAGTGTTGTTGAAGATTTTTTCATCACGTTTGGTGCCCAAGTTCCTTTAGATGGTTGCTTCAACTTCGTCCAGAAAAACAGGATACGTGGTTGGTGTGGGCACAAAGCTGCATGTAGCTGGCATTGGCTATATTAACCAATAAGAATCACCTGCTGGGCTACGATCACTTCAACGATCCTGAAAAGGGTGGAAACAGCTTAACCCTACAAAGCTGAAATTTTTTTCGTACGTGGAAAAAAAATAAAAGTTTTCTTTAGGGATCACTTCTTCAAGGAAGATTCAAGCCAAAGTCTGTCCAACTAATTACACAGTGCGAACTCCGCTTTTTACATATGGGACAGGGGATGGGAATCTGGAGCAGAGGATTTGGGTTGGTGACTAGGTTATTGGGGTTGGGAGCCACGGTGAACCATTTGGAGCTCTAGATGAATTTAAGTATGCTTTTAATGGGAGGATGGAGGTTGTAAAAGAAGTATCCTAAAAGGGCTATTTTTTGCATGATAGTTAGACTTCGTCTTAAACTATCAACAGCAGATACCTTATCAACAAACTGCCTATTCCCCAAACACAGTTCTCGACAGTCAAGTTCAAAACGCCTTAAAATCGTCATAGTTATCGAAGGTTTCAAGATACGTGGCTTCACTACTTGAGACTTGGCTCCCCCTGCAACCGTCCCTAACCATATGATGGACAAGCTAATGGTATTAAAACGCTATGGTTCAGAAAACAATTCTTGTCTTCACAGAACCGCCATTTTTACCTACTTTCCTGCTCCTATAACCAAGTGAGTATTTTTAGTACCCTCTGCCACAACGGAAACGATTGCTTTCCTTATTCCGTACTATACGAGAAGTAGTGCTCTTGACTGCAGCGACAGCCGAGGTATGCTCTTCCCTACTCTACTAAATCCTCCACTTCGAAAGTGATCCAGAAGCAAGACTTCTCTAAATGTGAGTCTTTAAACATGATAGAATTGAGACTTCATGAGAGTCACTACTGTCTCATGTACCTGTGGACGTTTCTTGACATCAATCCCAATCTTCGAAAATGCGTTCTTAAGCGTCCACCGGAAATATGAAATTTCATATGTAGTTACCCATCATCCCTTGCTTTTTTTACGACCTTCACCGGAATCGAAGTGTTACTTAACAGTGTCCCCTTCCTTTTGGAGTCGTAAAAATCAGCTGGATTGAGTACGTCCTAAAACAAAAACGTGTTCAGTTGCTTATGATGACTTTTTATGTCTTGTTTTATCTTCCAATGATTCCAAGGCGTGATTTTGACATCAGGCATTGATTGGTCAATGGTGGACTCTGTCTGCCACGAAATATTACAGATCTTTTTCAACCTTCCAAAATAAAAGTCGAAGTCCATTTTTGCGCAAAGTACTAAAGTCGTTAAGGGATAGGGGGTAGCCAAATGCTGCGTTATGATGCCGTTTCGATTGGAATTTATGTGACCAATAAAGGTATGCTGTAACAGTGTTGTGTGCTCTACTAGACTAATTTCGATGCTTGCTTAACGTAAATCTATATTTACGACTATTAGACTTTATGACATGGCACAGTAGTGCGTTGCTGTACTTACGTCTCAATATCATCAGTGGACATTTATTAGCACTATCGTCAGTCGTCACATGGAATATTGCTCCCATAAGACTGGCCAGTATGAGTCATAAAAGTAAGTGGAAGTCTGCAACAAGACTATAGCTTTAACGACATGTCGTGTGTGACCTGGCCATCATCAGGAGGGGTGTGGTGAATGGTGATACAAAAACAGGGGTGTGTTTCCATTCGAAATCGAAAACCTGACAAATTGATTTCTTATTCTTCGTCGTCTTCTCAAACCTATAGGTATTCTTTCCCCTAGTCCCTCACGACCTCACTACATCAGGACGATTGATAGTTTTGCAAAAGACAACGAAAATAAATGAGAAAATCCGGATGTGTATCATTTATACTACGCTCTCCCGACTCCCGAGGAAGAATCGCATAAACCTATATTAAGCTCGTGATATTGTTATTCTAATCGAAACCTGCCGCTCATATGTATAACCGGTGTGATGAGTTATGACAGACACGTCACACATACGATTTGGTTCGATCCAAGAATTATGACATGTCACATCTGACGTGGTATACTATACTCTGCAAAGGGGTTGTTTTGCTGGATGCTCTGCGAAGCAAGTTGAGATAAATAGCGACAGAGCAGTGGTACTCTATAGTGTAGCGCCAGGTATGAGTAATGGTTTTGTCCCGGCAGTCGTCCTCGCCGCCAAAGATACAATCCTCGAACGTAGTATAGATGTGTGCCTCGAATATGTGACGTTATTAATATTTATTATTTGCTTTGCCTTTCTGTCGCCCGATAAGAGCTTTCGTTTCATTCGATGCCCAAAAATTGTATCATTTTAATATTCTGTGTATTTTTAGATGGAAGGCGGTTTGAAATATTTCTTCAGAAAAAAAAACAGGGATAGGAGGAAGAGCATACTATACTCTGTCGTTGTCCTGTCATTCGGGAAGTCATCATCATCAGCATTGGGTATGGATGTTTGATGGATTAGGATGAGCTAAGGAAGTCGTGTGTGGAATTTCAAATATAATCAAATAAAAGTCTACAATTGTATGTTTTTCAAGGGCTGATAGATTTGATTAAATTGGTTTTTTTCTTTTTCTGGAAATGGTCCGATCAATTTCAACGAGCCCAATTGAGTTACATTTATTTGTAATTCAAAAAGGACTCTTTGCTTGTTTGTGTCGGACGGAATAAATAGATTTTGTAGCTGAACTTTTTTAATTAAGTAAAGATTTACTTTGAACAGCTGTAGGACGATAAACATGGTATTGGATCGTGTTTCAGGCATACCTATATTTTTGATCGGCGGCACAGCAGCACAGATTTTCAATTGCTCATTAAGAAGAACTCTGAACTTGAAGAAAGACAACAGTGGGAAGCAACGCCAGTTGGCGTTGTAAGTGAACTAGACGCTAATATACGTTTAATATAAAACCATTGGAGCATTATATGCTTAACCACGCAAGTAATTATACATATACTAGAATTAGGAAAAATCTGGTTTATCCAATTAAATGGTGCCAATTCACCAGAAATTGGTATGTAGGTATACCTACTGAATATGTAACTGTTTAAGTTCTTTTTGATAACTACGTTCCCATAAAAGACCAAAACTCTCAAGTTTTACTCTTAACCATGGTGTACTAGTAATAGACTATTCCTAATGCAACAACGAGATGAACCATATAACGCGTTGAAGCCTTACCTTGTCTTACTTACAAAGGAAGTGTCCATATGTATCCACGGAGTGGTTGTGTAACATGTCCTCAATTGAGTCATTTGAAGAGAAAAAGTCGTGACTCGTGTTAGTTCGATTAAGACGATAGTAATTTTTGATGAAAAGGTTTCCTATTGGTCACTTTGAGCTTCATGCAGTCGTTTGTATTAAGAACTTGCAAAAAAAAAAATTATTTTCGAAGCTGTGACAAGAAAGTAAAATTATTTTGATATTAAATCAAGAAACTAGTAATAGCTTAAGATTCCCACTAATTTTAAGTAAAGTTGAAATCATTGAAGAAGATGAAGAAGGCTGTGAAGGACGCAGGTATAAGCAAATTTCCTGGAAATTAAAAGAAAATTGTCAAAAAAAACTGCTAGGAGTCAGTAGTTTTCAAGATAACAAAAATAGTAATGTCTGGGATCTCTTTTCTATCAGAAATAATTAAGTGATTTCGTTCTTCAAGAAACGACATGACACGAGCAAGGTTGTGGAGTTTTTAACTTAAAACTGCAATAAGCTCGTATCACAGCAACTACTTTTTCATCAGAAGTGAGTGAGTGATTTCGTATCAAACGAACCGACACGAATAACACTCAAGTCAGTCAAAAATGTTGTTTTAAGTGAGCGATTATGAACCACATCTTTGTTTACCGTTTAAACATACATATGGACAGTGTACACGCCCGTAGAAAAATCTACGTAAAACAGGAATTGACCAGTCACGAAGTGAGCCTATGCTGGACGGTGATGGCAAAACTTTCAATGAGACTTTTTTCGTGAAATCAACACTGGTTCAATAGATTTTCTTCGGAAATATGCCATCATTTACTTACCAACCAGTCAGATCATCCAGGTTTTGGATTCCGTGCAGCAAATAGTGCGGATCTAATTAAAAATTTGACTTTCAAAAAGTCAAATTCTGTTGTATTGAATGACTACATCAGAAAATTTCTGTACCTGATTCTACCAATTGTGCTGCGATATCTTACATACATACATGTTTAATAATCTTTTTAAGTCGGAAGTCCACCCGGACTTTCGGAAGAAAGCCGATGTCATACCAATCTCACAACATGATAAATGGTTCTCTAACTTTGCATACGCATATTTGCGTTTTTAAAGTTTTTGAAAGAAACTTACAAAAACTGCTTGTTGGCAGACTCAATGCTTACCCCGAATCAAGCTGTAAAGAACACAGCTCATTTAAACATACCTGAAGATATGAGCTTATGCACTTCGTTATGAGCTCAGCCGTGACATGAGCAAATTAGCATAGCTAGAAGTGTACACTGTACACAGAGCGAGATAAAAGTTGCTGAGACCTCTTTTCGAAGGGTCTTTGAGAACACACTGCGGAGAACTGGAAAGAGACTACAACCGGCTTAGAGCGCAAATCTTAAGAAAGCTCGCCCGGATTTGAGATTTTTTGCGAAATATGTTGGTTGAGGCCCCAGGTTCAGCTCGAACTGCAATGCCAACCGATTCTGAGTACTATATTCCTGCTATCGGCTTCTTGTACTTATTTTGTAACTCATTGAGCCTCCTGAACTTGTCATAAGCTGGCTAAAAGTATGAGCTCTTAAATTCAATCCACTGCGAGTTCTATGTGTTGGCTGAGTGTGGGTTAAGTATTCAGCCAGATATTGATCTTTGGATTGGTATACCAGAGCACCAAACTTCCTTTTTCGACAGCAATTTCTTGGTCGAACGTTATATTTTTTTCTTTAGACTTGAGAAAATTCCTCGCCACATACTCAGAATATGGCATTTCTAAAATAAACATCCTTTACCATAAAAAAAATATTTTTTTCCCTGAAATAGGCCTTACTACTTCGTCATTTGTGAGTTGTTGACTGTTTGTTTCCGTTTCCGCCATTTGTTCAATCAAGACTCCAGAATACACAGCAGTATGTGGGCTGACACAGACTATAAAGATTTTGACAAAATGTAATATTTTAAAAGTCTTCGGTTTCTTACGAATGATATTGCATGATGAAATTTAGAAAATTCTAGTTTTTGGTTTTTTTGAATATTTTCAAAACGGCATCTTTGATTTCTTTAAATTTTTTTCAACTTTTGTCAAAACATCATCCGGTAAGATCTTAAAATTTGCAAACTTTACTTTCAAAAATTGTTTTTGGAAAAAAAGGTGAGAAATAAACAATCTGGTTTCAAAAAGCTGATAAATCGATTTTGATTAAATTTTGAGCGTTAATTAATATTAGCAACTGCAAAAATTGTGTTTTTAAATTTTCGCTAAAAACTTGCGATTTCATTCAATTCTCTTAATTTAAGTTTAGTTCGCAACTCTGAACCGCCAATTATATTATGAAGAGCGAATACTTAGCTCCAGTACTCAGCCTAAGGGTTTTTATATTATTCTTACTACACAATCACAAGTTCGTGCTACTCAGTCACGCCGATTTTTAGATATTGCACCAGGACCGGGGGATTTGCTTTTTTAAAGAGTTTCCGCTACTGAAGTGACATTTTCCTTCATGGATGTTTGAGGAGATTCTTTCTAGCAAAGCAACAATACCCTCTTTACTTCTTTAAACTGGGACCCTGTTTCTATCGTACTCTCCCATAAGAAGCTTCCTTTGCGAAGTAGGTATGGTTAAGCTTCATTCTAAGACTTAGTGTGATTTGTAGATTTTAAGTTTAATTTAAAAAAAAAAAATTTGCAAACAAATTTCAATTTTAATAAACAAGTGCCCTCACCTATGACTGTTTGAATATTGGTCTTTCCTTTGCCTTAACGTAATATTACGTTAATATCAGGGCTTACCCCAATAGTAAGTCCATTTGCAAATAAACATGAAAATGCGAGGGAGCACTTCAAAATAAAATCACTTTTGAAAAAGCGATGGAGATAGTAAGTGCCTATATTCGACTGGTTGCTTGGATTGTCGAAGAAGAAACCTATAAATGTTGATCTTTTGGCATGTCAAAAAAAGATTGTTTGGAATAGTCTCTCCCCCCAGGCAACTTCAACTTCTGCAATTGGGTTTGAGAAAACTGCATCTTGAGGAGTGTCTACCACTCAGTATCTAGTATGCCACAAATTACAGAGCTGAGTTGTGATCTGTTTAGAGATAACCAACATTTCGTGCAGATCACCAGACATTAAGTGCAGTTTTGGAAAGCCTTGCTTGGTTGATAGACAAGACGTAGTATTTTTTCTTCTAATGTTTGTTTTCTTGATGGCATCCACAAGGCAAGTTGCTGTCGGATCATATCTATAAGAGAAGTTTGTGCAAACAAAACCAAATGATTTAAGGACAGCCTATTTTGAAATTGTAATCGTTATTATCAGAATTTTAAAAAACATTTGAAGTTCATAATTGGCTTTCAAGTTTGGTGTAGGTTAGGTTAGGTTAGGTTGCCACAAGTGGCAGCACCTCACTCGGATCTCAAGGATCCATTGTCCTCCCTAAGAAAATCAGAGGATGAGGAGGTGTGAGGATTGGAGAGGTAGAAGGTTGGGTTGGTAAATGGTTTATTGGGGTAGGGACCCCACTTAACCATTTGGAGCTCTGATTTAATTTCAGGACGTTGCTCAATGGGAGATTAGAGATGTAGCCCAGAAGTATTCTCGTTTTTTCCGAGTGTGGGCCAAGCTAAGACACTCATAGAGGAAGTGGAATGATCCTTCCTTTGCCTTCTTATCTTCTCATCCTCTACATAAGTCGGATTTGCTAATGCCCATTCTCATCATGTGTTTACGCAACGAGTTGTGGCCCGTGAGAATGCCAATCAACAGAGAGAGCCGAGGTCTGCTTAGCTGGAGTAGAAATTTTATTTTTCTTGGAAATATCTGGCGAAAAGTTTCTAGAGACGCGGCATGTTTCGAAAGATGACTACCTGTCATTTGCGGTTTTTAGAAAATTGTGTTTGATTCTGTTTTTTTCCTGCTCTAGTGGCTTTAGAACTAAGGTGTTCGTTTCGCTGGATTCGAGTGCTGACCCGGTTTTAGCTAGCTTACTCACCATTTCATTACCAATTATGTCACGATGTCCTGGAAACCAGGATAAACTTACTTTGTTTGCTTCGCTGAGCAGTCTAAGGTTACTGCGACAGCTGTCTGGGTTTTGTGATAATAGATGAGATAGCTTTAATGGCCACCTGACTGTCTATGAAGAAGTTAATATTTTTGTTGAACAAGTTTTGGATAGCTTGGTGCTTTGCAGCTTCGCACACAGCAAGTACTTCTGCTTGAAAGACACTGCAGAAGTCTGTAAGCTTTATTGATCTATTCATGGTAGGGTGATCTGAGAAGATACCTGACCCTACCCCTTCGTCCGTTTTGGAACCGCATCTGTGAAGACGGAAATGTGAATTTCTTTTATAACACTGTTTTCCACCCAGCTTTCTCTTGTCGGAAAGACTGTTAGGACCACTGGATTGTAGTCAATATGTGGGGGGAGGGTATAGTTTGAATGTCTATATATGTATGGTTCATGATGGTTCTATGGCCCGATATGCCTGTTTTCCAATTGTTCCATCGTTTGAGTCGCAATGCGCTTTTGGCTGCTTTCTCCTTAGTAAAAAGATCTACGGGGCTAGCGACTGGAAAGTTTCCAGAGCTGCAGCTGGTGTTGTTCTCATGGCACTAGTTGAGCCAATGCATGCAAGCCTTTGGATTTTGGTCATGTTCTTAAGGTTTGAAGCCTCTCACGTTTTCTCGTAAACAGAACAAGTTCTGTTTTTGTAGGGTTGACATTTAGCCCACAATTGGTGAGCTTTTTTAGAAGGAGTTCACCAAGGGTTGTTGTGAATTTTCCCGAAGTCATGATGACGATGTCATAGGCATTTACTACGGCTTTTATTCTGCCCATGTCAAGTTTAACCAGGATTTGATTAACTACTTGGAGTCAGAGTAGCGGGGATAACACTCCTCCGTCATTTTTATTTTGAAAGTTGGCAGCGGTTGCCGGCCTCACCCTAACCTTGTTT
This sequence comes from Melanostoma mellinum, assembly GCA_914767635.1. Lineage (NCBI taxonomy): Eukaryota > Metazoa > Arthropoda > Insecta > Diptera > Syrphidae > Melanostoma > Melanostoma mellinum. The sequence continues at coordinate 218,887,708 of OU612058.1, forward strand.
AGGTTAATATTGAGTCTATATCCCCTTTCTGGAGGCATAACCATTGACTCAAGATTGAGCATGACTAAGACTCCTTGGCCTGCGATCGTAGGCTCTTCCACTTCCAGCACTTCCCAGTCAGCACTTGGGAAACTTGGGTTGAGTTTGGTGTAACGTTTCTCTAACTGTCGATGTAATTTTTAGAATGTGCGATAGGAACGCAAAGAAGTTCTAAAAATAGTAAATTTGCTCAGTTCTATATGAAGAACTTTCAAAATTTCGATTTACTTCGACGTTTGATGTTCAAAAAAGAATCAGAAAATCTCGACAAGTCTGGAACTAAAGAAGTGCTTAAGCATTCAATCATTGAATTTTCAAAGCCATTCATGCCACAATATCCTTTTTGTATCTCAACGTATGTATTGGAAGGGATTCTCAATTCTTCATAGCAACTTTTATACAAAACCTCAAAATAATTTCAATAAAAAAACGTAATTAACTTTGCCTTTTGATTCAAACACAAAAGTAAATGCACAACTCTCGATGACCGGATTTTGCGAAGTCTTTCGATCTGTTCCTGCAATTAAAATTATAAGCGAAACCAAAAGAGCGACTGTTTGCAATAAAAAACACTCGACTTTTCAATTACTCGAGCACTGCACAGGATGATTGCGCGGTGTGACGACAACCGACTTTAACCGACGACCCATCATAAAGACGGCAAAACTTCAAAGCATCTTTGCCGAAATGTCCTTTTCAACCACAATTTGAAGAGCCACAGCAAGTACACGCGCACGCATCAACGATTGTAAATAGATTTTCTGGAAATAATTATTTTCTGAACAAAAATAAAAGAAACTCAGTGAAACAAAAAGGACAAAGTATCACGTGCACAATTACTTGCACGAGATTTCGTGAGCCATGACACATATAAAGTGAGTCTGAGAGACAGAGAGAGGGAGGAGGGAAGAGATTAGAATTGGAGCTGAGGGCACAAAGCCCAAACCAAAGAACCACATGCAAATTTAATCGCAAACACTCTCGAAACGAACTTTAATTCAAGCTCCATTTGCTCTAATGCCGCCTGGCAATGGCAAATAAGGGACACAATTGTCGATAGCAATCATCGATGGCTGTAGGCAGACAAACACAGACTTCGACAGCAGGGACCACCACATCCTGATGTTGGCAGCGATAAATGCGGCTTCCTCTTTGCACCAAGTGTGTTGGCTGGGAAAACACAAATCCATTGGAAAACTCTTCTCTCACTCTCACCTCCTTCTCGAGAATAAATGTAAAATCGGTAATCTATGAAGCATTGAATCCTGCCATTTAACAGATTTCCTACTCCTACAGCATCATCAGGTCCGGATATCGACACATATCGCATGTGTTTTCATTTTGGTTTGGGTGCACTCAGCAGAGGAATTGGATTTGTGATGTCATGCCGATGCCATATACTCGTACGATGATGGTGTCAAGACAGAATGTGAATGTTTGCGCCAGGAATTTTGGCATTGGGAAAACATCGGTTAACCTTAAATTGATGCCTTTGTTTGCATAGAGCATAGAACAACATTCACAGCCCACCCACTCGATACCCACGTCGGCGTCGATCGGAAGCTCCTGGCCTATAACATACGAGTATACGTTGACGTGACGTGCGGCTCCTGTGGATTCGGCAGGGTGTTCGGCTTTTGATGCTTCACAAGTTTGTGCAGAGATTAACTAACATTTGCGGTGTCGAATTGAATATTGAAAGGCAGGGGTGGTATATGAGTTCGTAGAACCATTTTGCCATCGCCATCGCCATCGTCGTCGTTGACAGCAACAGTGGCAGTGGCAGTGGCAGCGGCAATGTTGGCTGCGGAAGCATGCAAGCAAAATCAACACAAGCCCCCATTTTGAACGAGCATCCTTCCGGCCTACTTTATACTCGGCGATGACTACAGACTCTACAACGAACCAAAGTAGAGGTGCGTGCGAATATTTCAATATTCATAGCCTCGACGAAGTGACGAAAGGTGAATCAAACCATTTTAGAAATCGGTTGACCTACGAGCCATGCATACAGTCTACACCTGTGGCTGACCTATCCCCGGGATAACATTGTTCCTCCATATGTTTGTGCATTAATTAATTTCACCCGAGGAATTTCGCTTTAAAATAAAAAAGGAGCAAACCTGGGGGAGGAATGAGAAGCCCGCAGGTGGGTTGACGGATGATGGGTGGATTGAGATCATCCATAATATAAATAAGGTTCAGATTTTTTTTTCTCCAATCACACCGATTGATAACAAGGAGAAGAAGACGAAGAAAAAAACAGAGACAGGAATCCGCGAAGTAATTGAAAATGAAATTATGCCTGCGAGCAGCGAAGTTCAACGTGAGGGTAACGATTTTATCATCCCCTGTGTCACGTTTAATCTAAAGAATTCAATTGGCATTGAGGTACACGGCAAAAGGATATGACAAGTATTGTTTGTCTGAGCCCCCTCCTCCTGTTGTTCGCGTATTCAATTGTCTCGGCAACCCCGAAGTACTTGAGATTTTTTGTAATTTTTTTCTTGCTTTTCTTGTATTTCCCAAACAAGCCTCCAGCCACAACAGAGAAGAAGAATCTACAATCTAAAAAGTTCATCTTTCCTTTTTTTTTTTTTTAATTATAATCAAAAACGAGTCCCCTTCCACACAAAAGTGAAATGCTTGATATGATTTTGTGTGTCGCGCATATTTTTGATATCGAACCATCCAATTAATTTTTCATTCAAAAAATCTTATGCACGGATGGATCACATATTCAGGTGATTCGTCTAAATCAATTCAGCTGCTTTCATGAACTTACAGATCTGATCTTTCAATAGTTTTTCGCTGAAATGGTTTGACTAAAGGTTGGAGAAAGAATGCTTATGATAGTGGGGGTCCTTGAATTGGAGACATATCTCATTATAACAATGATAAAAAGTTTGTTCAATCGATGGTGAAGCTGCGTTGATAGATCCACACGTAGCTCATTTGCTCTTGACGGTGTACTCCACGGGATGACTTAAGTAAAGGATGCCAAAAGAAGAAGAAACAGTTGCAGGATTACTCCACTTCTTCTGTTGTGAATGCTCAAGATTGACTCAAACGAAGGAAAAAGCCTTCGGAGAATTAATTTTCAACAGACTAGGTGACATATCTAACCCTTCCCCTTTTTGACTTACAATTGCATATTCTTTTCTTCCGTTTTTCCATGCAACACAATGGATCCTTTGAGATCCAAGTGAGGTGTTACCGCTTGTGACTGCACCTCTCACTTACTCTTCCCTAACTCTACGAGTGATTCACTATAGTGTGAACCCGATAAGCGGGTGAACTGTGATCTCTTCAAGATCGCTATGCTCTTAACGCCGAAAAAGAAAGAATAAGAGGCTCCTTCCTAATTTTTGGACTTTATTTCAGCTTTCAAGTCTAATTTCAAAGCATTTCAATTTCATCGCTATGCCATGGTTCGATGAAAAATACAGGCAGGCAAATGCAGACAAACAAAAAGCAATACAAATGTTGATGCAGAAGAGAACAAGGGCTGCGTTCGACTATTGTAACGAGGTATACAAGTAGAAAAGTCCAATAAAAAGAAAAGAAAAGCAGCATAAGAAGCGCTCGTTTGAGGAAATTGAGAGATGCCATGGCGGGAATGAGATTCTGAAGTTTAACCAAAACGTAGCCAGGGTTGCAACGCCCCAACTCAAGCCTGCAAAGACTGAAGATCTAGAAAGAAACTATGCCCGATGCTAAAGTAGGGAGACCTTCAAAAGTTAAAAAATTAAAGAGGCACACTTAATCCTCTTAAACTTGTCTGTTCTAATATGTGATTGTCCGACACTGCAAGATGACTTTGGAGAATCCACGCTGCTCCGTCAAGGTCATTAAAGAACTCACCTAGAGGCCTTTGATGTCGAAAGAGGATTTTGACAATGTGACAAATTGTCATGCGATTTCTTAAACCTCATACTTGAGAAGATTGTCGCTTACGCAGACGATATTGACGTAATGGGAGGGAGGAAGCCTGATGTCATAGGTTATTTTGTGCGCATTGAAACAGAAGCGGCAAAAATGGGTCTAAGATTTACTGATGGTATGAAGTGTATGTTGTGATCAAACAAAGACACCGAACATCGAGGAATTCGACAAAACGTCACAATATTACAGACCTTACTTCGAGATAGTACAAGACTTCGATTACCTAGAATCCGCTATCGACACGGAAAACAACATCAGTGCGTCGATCAAACGGACAATAACTCTTGCCAACCGTTGTTTCTTTGGGTAAAAAGGCGATTGAGAAACGAAACCCTTCTAGAAAACCACAGTAACCATTTATAAGACCTTAATTATGCCAGTCCTGTTTTCGGGCTCGGAAGGGTGGGCCTTATCGAAAGTGGATATATATGTTGTCCGGCTGCAAGTGTAGCAGCACTTTAACTCCTCCTGGAGCATAGGGCAGCAACCAGATCCCTCCATCTGTCCCGATTCGCCGCAACGTGTCTTAGCTGTGACCACGATTGAATACCTTGAGACTGAGCTTCTTTTAAAACAGATGACCTCCATGTTGTTTTTGGTCTACCAACCAATGATTGTTTCGCTATGTTGTCGGTAGGTTTCCTCAGTGTGTGGCCTATCCAACGCCACTTTCGTTGAGTGATGTCTGCATCCAATTTCATCTGTCCGGTCCTATACCATAGTTCAACGTTTGAAATGGTTTGCGGCCACCGGATCTTCAGAATGTAGCGCAGACAACGGTTGACGAATGCCTGTAGCCTGCTCGAGATGTTGACAGAGCATTTCCATGCTTCAGAAGCATATAACAGCACAGATTTCACGTTAGTTTCGAAGAGTTTCAACTTGGTGCGTAGCGATATTTTGCTTGAGTTCCACACAGGAGAAAGGATTCCAAATGCACTGCGGGCTTTGTTTATTCTATTGGTAACATCCAGGTCCGTTCCGCCATCAAGTGCAATAAAACTGCCCAGATAGTTAAACTGCGTGACCTTCTCTATGGTTCCCTGCCTAAGAATAACTTGTTGTGTGCTTTGGCCCGTGGTCATTATTTTGGTCTTATTTGCGTTGATCCTTAAGCCAGCCACTTCTCCATTTAGCTGCAGCGAATGACATATTTGATTTAAATTAGCCGTGTTTTTTGCCATGAGACATATATCGTCAGCATAATCTATGTGGCTAAGTTTGTCAAACAGACCCCATTGGATACCGTGTCTTTCATTTGTACCCACAGTGGCAGTCATTACATCGTCTATTGCTAGCAAAAACAGAATTGGTGACAGGACATCTCTTTGTCTCACTCCTTGGCGAACATCAAAGGAGTCGGATAGCTGTCCATTGTGCAAAACGAAACACCTTGCGTTGTTGTACGACTCTTTAATAACAGCAACAATTTTCTCAGGGATACCTCTCGCAATAAGCGATCTCCAGATACATTCACGATTTACTCTGTCGAATGCCTTCTCAAAATCCACAAACATGAGGTACAGGGGTGATTGGTACTCAGACGATTGTTCAAGTATGATTCGCATGGTGTTGATGTGGTCGACGCACGATCGACCGCTGCGAAACCCCGCTTGGTGCCTCTTGAGGGTAGACTCGATCCTGGACTTTATTCTCTCGAGAATAATAGTTGCCATTAACTTCGGAAAAACGGACAGAACAGTGATTCCGCCCCAGTTATTACAGTTATTATTATTATCGAAAGTGGATGAAGGAAGAAAATTACTCCGAATAATCTTTGGTTCCGAATGCAAAAACAATTTGTGGAGAAGAAGTTGCAACAACGAGCTGTATGAGTTGTACCGCGACATGGGATTTTTTGGGAATAGCTAAAAGAGTTAGCATCGCGAGGCTACGATGGTTGGATGGATAGACATCAACGATCAGGCTCCTCGTTTTAGGTGACACAATCAAGTCAAGAAAGAAGACCTCAAACGACTTTGAATGCAAAACTGGAGCGAAGATCTCGCCGAAAATCGAAATTGTTGGCGGAATTTGAAAAGAAGAAGAATCGTTTACCCATACCATTTTGGATAGTTGCCCCATCGATCGTCAAAAACAGTGAAGTAAATGAAAAAAACCAGATTGTTGCATATAGATCATTCGAAAACTCAAGAATTGCACTCAAATCGAAGAGAGCTCCTGAAAACCGACCCCATTTCAGTAAATAGCGTAGCTCTGGTAACGCCTTCAACGATGCTAGTGTGGTCCTGTTTTCTGTCACCCTGGGCTTTTGATGCTAGTGCTTTGGTGTGTTTGAGGTTGTTTCCTCGTACACTACTCTCCGCTTTCTCTCTCTTTACATGGCAATGAAATTCAAGCTCATTATACAGCTGAGGCTGATTAAACTTTTCTTTTATTTCCGTCTCCAGGAATCCACAGACTGCCGTATGTATTTGATTTCAGCGTAGTCACTGGTCATCGATGCCGATTGCTCATACATGCCGATTGCTTTTACTTCCAGGCTCAGCTGGTAATAAGTAATGAATGGGCCCCTTAGAGTCCTGAAGTCTTTCAGAGTTTTAGTTGCTTCCAAGTTGAGTAGGTCCAGAATTGTTATAGAGCATTTAGTACGATTTTTAAGTCTTTTATGGAATTTGAAGGCGCATAAGCTTTCATAGCCAAACACCTCCTTGCATGACCAAAGAGGTGAAGAGCGCTTTACCAATCGCAAATCAATAGAAACACTTGTATTGCACAGAAAGACGTATGAATTATGTTCCCAGAGACTTGTAATCCTCAAATCTTTAATCAAAAACCTCACAAAAAAATCAACAACCGACACCACCTACCATCGCACCGGTAGTATTTGTTGTAGGTTACCCATTCCCCTGATAGTAATAAAAAAGGCAAACCAAACACCGGTGCGGGTGTCTGCTAAAAAATATTATCCTTTGTTTGTACACCAATGGAGCAAGCCCGAAAGTCACAAAGCCCAAGTAGAATATGCAAATTAAATGGATTTGATTAAAATTCGATGGTCTCGTTTTTATGATGTTGCGGAGTGAGTTTTTATCGCGCTTCCTGTTGTGAAAGTGGCCGTCTTTGCTGTGGATAAATAATAACCCTTTTTGGGGTTGAAACAACACAAACATTGACAAAGTACACTCTGAAACACCCTATCAGCTATCTGCGGTTTATCGACGACACCCCTGGGGTATTCGGCGAGATTCTGATTCTTCAAGCGTGCACCATCTTCCCGATTAATTTTTTTACCTACTTTTTTTTTATTATTTTAACAACAAAAAACACTGAAATCCAAGACATTTTTCCATATTTTTACAGTTTATCCGCTCGGTGTAGCAACTTTTTCCACAATGCGATCTTATCTTAATGGACGAGGCAATGTTCCGTGCGCAAAAAAAAAGTGTCCAGAAAAGTGCTAATTTACTGACGACGACACATTCAGTGCCACTCTCTGATTACATTGCCGCTGCATCCGGCGGCGCTCTGGAAGGAAAGAAGCGAGTTTAAAAAAATGGAAAACTTTCCACCGCATCTTCGCTTGCGGCTAGATTGCGAACGCTCTCTATCAAATATTTAAAATTATTTGAAGGATTTCGGAAAACTTCCCTTGAAGAGTGGGAAGAGATAGAACGTTTTATAAGAAGAAGAAAAAAGAAAATTAATTAAAAAAGAAAAAGAAAACAGCGCCACTATCCCGGGGCATCGAAATGGCCATTGGAACGCGTCCTACTCCATCTTTTTTCGCAGCTTGAAATAACTTCTATTTGATTTTTTTCTTCTTCCTGTGTGTTCCATCTTTCACTCCGACTACGGCGACGACTGAATATCTGTGGTGAGAACCACAAAAAGTTCTGTCCAGTGCACTATTGAATCTGGATAAATAAAAATGCATACCGTCGCGCTATTGCCACTCGGCCATGAATGGAATGGAAAATGGGGCTACTTGCGCTGCCACTCCTGGTGTGGCAATGTCAAACAGAAGAAGTAGAAAACTTTTTAAAACAAACCAACAAGAAGGTTCGATACTGTTAAGTGTGGGTCGTGGTCGCCGCTTTTTATGTGGATATCCTTTTTTTTTCTATTTGAAGCAGAAGAAGAAGAAGAAGATACCAAGAAAAGATAGAAAAGGTTTTTTTTACTGTTTGTTTTCTACCACAGGAAAATTCAAAATGTCCGTCGATGTAAGAGTCGCGGAAGTGGTAAATATAGAAAATCGCATGCACTTTTCACCCTCTGCCCAGTCCACGCAGTTAGCGCAAAGCGATAAATTAATGTTATCGCTCCGGGCTATAAATCTGCATGAATTAAGAAGAACATTCTCTTCGGATCCTTATTTCCTTTCAGATATTTCGTTTTGGCCTCCATCGCAATTCTTTCGTTTCTTCGTTGGGTTTTTCTTTGGGCAGTTTTTTCATCGTTTTTTTTTTACTTTTTCATTTTTTGTGATTTTTGGTTTGAAGTTTTGCGCTGTGTTTTTTTTTTAAATTTGCTCTTCCTACCATCTTCCCAATTCTAAAAGATTGGGGTTCTTTTAATAGCAAAGCACCGAACAACCACGCAGCAGCGCATACAATGTTTTGGGGGTGTATTAATTTCAAACGGCACTTAAGGACGAATAGAAATCGCTTCTAGTGGATTGGTAAAGCTATTGTGTGGAAGGAACCTCTGCTGATGCTTGATTAACCCCGGTTTTAGTTCTTTTACTATAGAAATTATGAGTAAACCTCAAGAAAAAGTGAAACATAGTGCTTAGGCTTCCTTCAAAAGCAATAATTGATCAAAATTGGTACAAACTACGCCCTGAAAAACTCGCAATCAGAGTTTACATGAGGCAGAAGTCCATAGTGCTTGGTAGACCTTTTCGTAGTGTAAAAGATCATTAGATTTCAAGTGGTTGTAATAAGACGAATCAGTTCCTATGAGTTTAATAAACAAATATGGTGGCACTATATGAAACCTCTGAGCCTTACGCATTTCAAGGACCTACAATTTTATTCTGACTCTGAACAGCTGAGTTGAGGAGGGCTTTTTATGGCACTGCGTTGTATTACTCTCGGGGTAGTTGTCAATTCGTCGCGAAAGGTGATGCCAGTGAAAAACATGTTCTGTTTATTTCTCTGGGACTTGGACCATAAGCCTCTCACGCAACAGGCAGACATGCTTAATATATCCAACGGGCACCACTATCATCTCCTATACATCAGTGAATTTATGAAACAAACACTCACGATAATTCAATTGCTTCTTTGGATTTGTGGTGCCTCTGGCATAGTAATGAACACGGGGGAGTTCAGGGTTTCAATCTCACTAGCATACAACAGCTTCACCACGGGTTCTATCGTTCGGGATGAAATTCATTCCAGAGCAATCACACTGCCATGAAATAGGCTTCCTCAATTCAACGTTTTCGGAATCAGCAAAAAATCTTAGGTTCATTTCATTCCTCAAAAGGCATGGTTGAGAGAAGGAACTTTTATTACACCCTATTTATTTTTATATTTTGTTAAACTTCAAAGAAACTTCTCTTTCTCTTTCACTGTGGACTTGTGCCGAGAATTAGCTAGCTTCACTTTTCCGAGAGTGAGGGAAGTGAGTAAAGTGAGTCACCTTCCATTAAAAATTTAAGCATTTCAGCAGTGACTCTACTCACTCACTCACTGGAAAATAAAATAAGCTAAATCTCGGCTCTGGTGCTGCTCTCAATGTATTGCTCAATCTCCTTCAATTCGTAAATCATAAAACTTTGGTGGTGGTCTCCAACAGAATTTCGGCTGAAGTCTTGAAGCGATGATTTAGAGACTAAAACTGCATCAAACTTTAAGGGTCAACTTTTCCTTAGTTTATGACAAATTTCGCTCGAGAATTGGAATCCCAATGAGACTAGGCGACTTACGGTTCTAGGACCTGATGTGATCTGATCACAGTGCGTTATACCACAAGCGACTTTTATAAATATAGCACACTTCGCAGGTGTACTGCCGGTGGCGTAATGATTATCATGTTTGCTGTTACGCTATGGAAGTTCATGGTTTGAATTCCAACAGAAACCACAGGAAATGTTTTTCTATCTTTCGCGAGGAGTTTGTAAGTCTTCCGATGGTAGATTCATTGCAATGAAAGGCGCCTTTTCGATTAGCCGTTCGGAATACAAGGCATGGTTGTAAGAAATTTTGAAAGCCCCGAGGCTCCCCGCTCTGTTGCGCCACCGCATCTATTTTATTTTAGACTTTTCAGGTCATCTGCACTTATGGTTCCATCTATAAATAACCTTGAAGTTCATCCAGAAACTCACAACTTCTCATTATGTGATTGAAAAACTTAATTGAGTCGTTTCTGGGTCTCAGATAACCTGGTATGCTCGCAGAAGCCGCAGTCTTTGGGGACGCAATTAAGTGGACCTCAACCGACTTAGAAAGCTCGGCTGAAACCGAATTTGTTGGATAAAAGAAGTTAAGAGGCCCAGGCTCACCCTGAACTCTTTTGTCCGCCAAGAGAAAGTACGAGCCGATAGGTGGGTCGTTCTGTCAAGAGCATAACCGCAGATGACAGGTGTTCATAGACAAAGGATGTAGACAGACCCTGCATTCTGCAAAATAACGGTACCCAATCCCAGAAAAAGGCTTCAGCATTCTTACTCAGAAACGAATGTGAAAGTACGAAAATATGGGATAGGTTACTGTGCTACACTGAAAAAATTATAGTTCATAAAAACTATGAATCTCATTCATACCCTGAAATTCATTAAGTTTTTATGAAAATACATAAGAAATAAGCACAAATTCATTAAGAAAAAAAATTTATTAGAGAACAAATCATAACATCTATGAATTCGCATTCATAAATGTTTTCCTATGGAAAAATTCTCACAAAAATTTTAAAGTTCGGTTTTAAGAACAAATTTTCACCCGTATGTACAATTCATTCGCCTTTTCTTTAGAAGGTTAATGAAAATTGCATATTTATTATGAATTAATTCTTACCTTTTAATGAATAGTTTCTTAGCACTCAAAGAAAAAAATTCAACAGTTATTTATTTGTAAAAGATAAGAATTGTTTCATACTTTTAATGCACAAAATTCATATTTCTTAAAAGTGTAAGAATTTTTTCTTAAATTTTATGAATTATATTTCATATTTTGTATGAAAAAACCATAATCTTAAGCATCTAAGTATTTATTTCTGAAATTTAAGCCTTTTTTCGTAAATCAGGCGAAGTAGCATTTTTAAGAACTCCTGCTTAAAATACAAGACTAGTTTCATATTTTTTATGAACGAATTCATCTCAAAGCGAAGTTTAAGAACTTATTCTTAAATTTTATGCGCGTGTTAATATTTTGTAGGCGCAAAATCATATTCTTCCGAGCAGTTTAGTATTTTTTTGTAAAAATTAAGTATTTTTTCATAAATCACTTTCAGACGTTCCTAACTGTACCTAGTTTTTTTGCAATTCTTAAATATGCGCCTTAATCTTTTTTGCAGCTGGTTTTGATTTTAAGAACTTATTCATAAAATATAAGATTTGTTTCTTATTTTATGCGCGCAAATTCATCACAATGGAGAGTTTAAGAACCTATTCATAAATTTTATGCATTTGTCCATATTTTATAGGCAGAAAATCATAAAATTTAAGTATTTTTTCTTAAATAGAGTAATTCTTCATGAATTGAAGAAGTAACCAAGGCAATTTACCGATATTCTGGATTTCCTTCATAGTTTTTAATTTGCTTCTTCCCAAAGTTCAAAGAATTTTTTCTTAAAATAAAAGATTTGTTTCTTTTTTTTATGCACAGAATTCATTACATTTCAAGTTATAAGAACTAATTCATAAATTGCTAGCATTTTTTTATATTTTGTAAGCAGAAAATCATAAAATTCTAGGCGTCTAAGCATGTGTTGTTAAAAATTAAGTATTTTTCCATAAATAAAAAGAAACTCACAGTTATCCGAATTTGCTGTATCAATTGATATTGTAGATTCCATTTAAAGTTTGTTGTAGATTGTGATCGGGCGTGAAATTGTAGACGTGAGAAGATTTAAAAGTAAAAAGTTCTGTGCAATTAGTTGAACGTTTTAAAAACTTAAAATCATTGGTAATAACATACCATTTGTGTTTTTGACCATAATAAGAAGTGTCCTGAATATAGCAAAGGAGTTTGTGGAGTTTTTGAGTGTTGCTGACTGTAATTCGCAGTAAGTATTGTATTATAAAAACTTTTTTTTTTAATTTTGAAATATCCGTATAAAATTGTTTGAGAATTTTGTGCTTCATTTGTAAGCAAAAATTTGGTCACACTAACCTTTTAATGCTCAAAGTACAATAGATATTACAGATGATAAATTTTTAGTAGAAATTTCAATCAAAAGTATTCTAGAAAATGCACTAAAATTTACTTTATTACTTCATTCAAATGATAATAATATAGCAAGAAACGATGTTTATCAAATTCAAAAATCAGTTTTACAGGGAGTCTAAGGGGAGAAATTTTAAATTGCTTTCCCACTGAGACAGCGGAATACTTTAGGGTTGGCAAGAGGGGAAAAATGTAGACCAAGTTCTGCAACTCAAAAAACACCTTGAGAGCTGTTCGAAAATAATCAAGCACCCCTAATGATAATGTAAAACTACTATCAAATGAAAAAGCTTTGCAAATATCGAATTTGGTAGGTTCTACATTTTATTTTTTGTTTTCACATAAATATACCAGTATATGTAGATGTACCTACCTACGAAATATGTTTTTATGTATGTAAAAACATATTTCGTTTTGAGTTCGCAGATTTGTTTTTAAACTTAATTACTTTTAACTTTGCCACTAATTTTAGCTCCCGAACCAAATGCTGAGTAATAGGTAAGCACAATTAAAAATTGTAATTTGTCGATTCCTGAATTTTACAGCTGCTGGGAGGCGTACAGTCAGTTTAGACTGCAATAAAATGAAGGAGGCAAATCCTTCGACAGAAATTTTTTAAAAGTGACCAGAATATAAGACACCAACCGGATATCGTCTAGTAAGTTGTGTTATTTGACAATATATCATATGTAGATATAAAATAATAGTTTTTTCTATTAAAGAAAACGTAGGAGTGGAGAATATCGAAGACGATAATGTGACGAATGGTAGATATTTTTTATTTTCATAAAATTTTTTTTTACTTTTTTTAAATAAAAAAAAACATAAGATCTCACTTCACTAATTGCACATCTTTTTTATTTGATTACTATCTCAATAGATGCTGCAGTGAAGATGATGTGTTGCCTTCATGCGTTTCTGATTCCAACGCAAAAGACGATCAAAAGGAACACTGACACTTTTAAGTCAAGTCACACATTAACAGTACTATGTATTTTGTTTTCATTATTTTAGTTTTATTTCATTAAAAATTTAACATAGTTATGCAAATAATTAATCCCTTCCTTTGTTAAAACTTGACGATACATTTACTGTTACAATTAATTGTAATTATTACTACTACAAATAATAAAAACATGCAATTTTGAGAAAAAACAAATTGTTTTTATTTGGGTTTTTGTTCAAATGAATGGTCGTAAATTTTTCAAATAATTGCCAACAATCAAGTTATCCTATTTTTCAAACTAGGAATAAGGAAAGGTAAATGTATGAAAACAAAATTTCTAAGAACTGAAAAAAATAATAGAAAAATAAAAAATAATACATTTTATGAAAAATAGATCATTTAAAGAATTTTCATTTCTTGAATTTATGAAACTTTTCTTAAATTTCCACTGAAATTTATGAAAAAGACCATTATAGTCTTATGAAACAATTCATGGAAAGAACATAAATTTCATAAAAATTATGAAGGTTTTCTTACACTTTCTTCTCAAATTTATGAAAAAAATCATAGAATTTTATGAAACAATTCATTAAGAGAATGATTATTTATGTAACATTTCTTAAGTTACAAAGAGAAATTTATGAAAAAATTCATAAGATCTTAAGAAAAAATTCATTTCTTTTATGCAAAAGTATTAAATTTAATGAACGATTTTTTACGTCTTACATAATTTAGTGACTGATGGTTCAAGAATAAAGGTCATAAAAGTTAAGCACAAATACTTATGTTTTATGTAACATTCATACTCTTATGAATTCGTTCATAAACGTAAGAACAAAAATACTTATTTTTTATGAATTTGGTGTTTGGACCATTTTCCATGATTTCCTACATTAAAATTATGTCAATTTACATTGATTTTATGTACCTTTTTGGTTCAGTGTACATCTGCACTGCAGGGCACTTCATCTGCAGAAGCCCAATACTTTCTCAAATCTGGTTTGTAGACCTGTTGAGGGCAGATTTCCATTTGACTTTGCAATTCCACCTTCCAACGTAAAATAGTTTTTAAAGCCTCAAGGAATTTGGTATATCACTTCGGATCCTTCGATTTCCCATCATCGTAATATCACTTATACGAACATTGACAATTTTGGAATACCCCCGCGTAATACTGAACTAAACCATAATAAACATTACGTTCCAAAGTCATCGTTGTCCGACAGGAGTCACAAGATTTTAGAAAAGCATTTTGAGGAAACCACATCGTATTCCATCAGCATTAAATAGCAAGTCTTCAACATGCCACTGGGAGGAAATCCATAAAACTCAATAGACCATTAAGTTTAACTGCTATACCGCACGTTTGATTAAGGCCGACAAATACTCACTCGTTTCTAAGTATCATCGCGCACTACAAACAGAAACACCTTCTTCTGTTCCTTCTGTAGTGAAGGACTCGATATCATCCGTTCATAACAAATATGACCCTGCGGTGAAGGCATAATACGCAACACCTGCTTCACTCACTCACTCAGTCCCTCTTCTGTCCCTGGAGAGTCATAGACAAACAGATTCACCAGCAATACTGAGGGAATTTGATTGGATTCTCAATTATTCACAGTTATTGGCGCATCACACTTGATTGGAGTTTGGACATCAGCCACATCAACAGAAGTGCATCAATTAAAATTCTCTATCAAATTGGAAGATGTCCTTTCATCATCATATCGAAACTGATTTCCATCGGATTGTTGTTTGTCGTCTGAACCAACGAGAAATTCCGGAAGAAAATATTAACAAACAAAAAACAGCCACCAATGCTGCCATCCAATAACACGTTTTCGAGTAAAGGTATGCCGCACCACCAACCAATACACGACCCATGTTGTTCCAGGATAATTGGTAAATTTACGTTGATAAAAATACGTAATTAAACTGCCCAAGGTGTAATCATTGTTGATAATTGATTTATGTTTACATCAGAGCATGTTAAACCCCTGGAGGAGTCAATAATTGAACCGAACAAGCAAGGACATACACGTATCCTTGTGGTATAAGGGAGCTAAGTCGAGCTGTACTGTATAGGTACACATGTGTGGGATGGCTGTAGCAACAAACAGCAACCCTTCAAAGATAACAACACACGTAGTAGATGATGTTTGGGGCTATTTGATGTCATAGGTGTGTGGCGACTGTGGTCAATGTTGCCGCTTTGGAGGAATTGAGTCAGCGAATTAAGTCGGATGAAAGTAAGCTGTCTTGTAAAGTAAGGGACAGTTTAAGTTGCAAATGCCATAATCAGAAGATTGGGAGATTTGAGCTGTTTGATATACAAATTTTGTTCACTTATGGCCTCATGGAAAGCTTAGAAGCTTCAGCTTTGTGTTGAGGTATGCCTAGATACTAGAAAATATGAAATAGGTCAAAATTTCACAATAGAGACTGCAGATTCTGGGCCTCTTTCATCCTCTAGAAGGCCAAATAAGCTACTGGGATAATATCATTGTAAGTAAAGCATAATATCCTTACAGCCTTTTTTCTCGTTCCATTTTAACGATGATTTCTTTGAAGCTTTATTGTGATCCCAGAGCACTAGAAAGGCTCAAAACCTGATGTTTTGAAAGTCACAATGTGCTACTCTGGCAAACTTTCCATTAAACCTCCCTTTTCGCTTCCGAAAAAGCCTTAAATGTTCCTGTCATTTTCCTACAAGCCCAAGCAATGAGTAAAATGAAAGCAGGAGGAGTTAAACGTCACAAAAGGTTTAAATTCAAAGTTTCTGAAAATTACATTGTCTAATGTCAGCTGGCCTGGAGCTCATACTTTGAGCTCACACTTTGAACTCAATGCTTTACTTAAAATTTATAAGTCTACAAGAATTTGTTTCAATCATCAGCTTTTCTTCGACACGACCGTGGAAAAATGAGATGGCAGCCCTGTCCACAAATTTCGTGAAAGGATTTAATATTTTGATAGGATATCACAGTCAATTTTACATTGCAACACAGGTGGTTATTCCGCCGCATATTGCACTTCGAAAACCCCTTAACAAAACCGACCGACCGATGCGGCATAGCCGCCATCGACATCGCATACACCAACCATTTGTTGATTTTCAATTTGATTGCGCCCGAAGAGACTTTTTTGGCCAACGACCAGCGGCCATGCATTGATTTATAGTGCGAACGCACTCTCCGAGTAGCGATAAAATAATTTAATTTGGGAGGTTTTCTTCGCCTCCGCCCAATTGTTTACGTTAACTATACATGTGTGACCACTTTGGGGACAATTTCACCACCAATGTATCAGCCTCTAGTCTTCCTCGTTTTCTCGGCCAAATCATAAAACACTAAATCGAAGACACAAAAAAGTTGACTCTGTTTAGGTACACCATGTAGATACACGATTCACTCTGTATGCCGAAGTCGAAGCCGATTCTTGATTTTTGCGTTTGCTCGAGGGGGCGACAAAACGATACAATAGCCAAACGAAAATATATATGTGCCCTCTGGGTGACATGTCGTAAGGATAAGGAAAGCATTTTTATTTTTGCCGCCCAGTTTGCTCTTTACGATGTTGTTAAAGGAATACAATGTAAGTGCCTTAGTGATGGTGTGGTGCGGCTTTCAAAACTAACAAGGACCATTTAAGGACCAATAAATACGCAATTTTATAGATCAACCATCATAAAAAAAGGGCAAAAACCAACAACTTGGTTCTATTATATGGCGCAGGGGTTAGGTTTTGTATTGGCCTGCTGGGGGATTTAAACTAACGCACAGCACAATACCAGTACCAGTACCAGTACCAGTAACAGTGACAGAAGAAGAAGAACCAGAAAAGAAACATAATCGACCCCTAGCACTGTTGACGATTATGTATGGTCGTAAAGAAATCGGAAAATGACACTTATTGCGTTGCTATAGCTGGTCAACACCCAGAGGCACAGTAAGGACTTTCGAAAGCACAGATTGATACCATCTCATGTCAAATATGAGAGCATTCCACCTGACTGTTTGTATGGGACAGCCATCAGAGCCCACCATAACTCCACAAACACAAACATCAAACTTTTATCGTTGATATTTGAATTTTGACTCGAGAGATTATGTTTGACATTAACAGATAGTGTGTGTACTACATACATCTACATACATATGCCTCTGCCTGAAACGGTTTTTAAACAATAAATATTGAAGATAACATTATAAATCAGATCCCCACATCATTTTTTGTTCGGAGGAATCGGATAACAATTGAGGCTTTGTTTTGAGATCTTAGTTTCGGTTTATTTGTTTAGGCTGTGTTTGTATACACGGTTAACTGACGGAGCTTTCGTTTGTCATATTTTCCAAAGGTATTTACCCATGCCATAATGAATAATGTTTGTTTGAATGTAATAAAATTAAGAAGAAACAGGTGAATTGGTATGTGTGTCTGAAACATCCAAACTGAGAAGAAATATGACGCGGTGTACTAATTTATCAGAACGCGAAGGCGAAGATAATCACTTATCATGAAGATAAGAATTTAATTTTGTTTGCAGCTGCTTTCATCATCATGCGTGAAGAGATAAAATTATTTAAGATTTTCGATAAATAACTCGCTATAGTTTAGTTACTCGTATTTTCAAGGAAACTAAGCCCATAGGCCATAGCAACAAAGTCTTAGCCAGAACAATTGTTTTTGAAGGTCCACATGGTATCTGTAGAGCATAGAATAGAAAAGAATAGAATCTTCCATTTTCGTCATCATCTTGAGAGCAAAGAGCATTCAATTTTCAAATAATTTTCTAGTCTGATATTTGAAAGTTTGACAAACGTATGATAGAAAAATGTGATTTCAATAACCAAATTTTTAAAAAACAAATCGTGTCTTCTTCTTCACAGACGCTTCAAAAACTGAAGAGGGGGTAGGGTCAGGCATTACCCTCCATCAGTAAAACTCCCCGATTATTGCAGTGTCTTCCCAGCAGAAGAACTTGCAGTCTGTGAAGCAGCAAAGCATTTGCCTACACAAAAATTGATCAACAAAAATATTGAGAGGAAGCCAGGCGGTCATTGAAGTCATCTTATTCATTGCCTCCAAATTAGCTTTCTTATGTCTCAGTAGGTAATTTAAGTTTGCTCAGTTCAACGAACACCATAACTTTAATTTGGGTTTCAAAATAACGTGACATAACCGGTAATTAAAGGGAGGACAAGCTTGCCATAATCGGGTCAGCAGTCGAATCCAGCGAGACGAACCGCCCAGTTCTCAGGTACTAGAGCAAGGAAAAAAAAAGCGATCCAATGAAACTTTTCAAATGCCGCCACTGACAAGTGGTCATTTTTAGAAACATGCCAGTAGCATTGCCTGATATTTCCAGAAAAAAACCGAAACTCTGCTCCAGGTATGCAGGCCTCGACTATTTCTGTTGATTTGCATTCTTATGGGTCACAAACTCATTGTGTACCCACATGACGAGAATGGACATAAGCACGTCCGACATAATGTATAGGATGCCGAAGCGAAGAGGTAGGTAGATGAAGGAACATTCCGCTTCCTCTGTGAGTGCCGTAGCTTCGCCCACACTAGGAAAAAAGACCTCGAAGAATACTTCTTCGACGAACTGAGCAACTTTCTTTTTCATCACACATGAAGGGTAACGAAAAGTGGAATTTACCAACTGCTGATCAGATTTCGTAAATTCCCTCAACATTGAAATACTTCAATTTTCCTCAGTAACATGGATTTAATTTCATACACTTGATCACCGTAGGGCCCGAGCTAAAGAGCTTTTCAAAAAGAACTTGTCAGGTGTGGAACTTTGGATTAATTTGTGAACGCACTGACCGTTCGATCGTCATTACAATTTATTCAATAAACGGGGGAGGGGGTAAAGTTAATTATACGTTACGGGTAGTGTTCGTTTATTAAAAAATTTACATATGATAAAATAATATTTGAAAAATATTCTCCTAAAATTGCATTGCAAAAAAATTGAGCGAGTAAAAATTAAACTCCGGAGGCGTCCCGAAAAAAAGTTGGTTTGCGGGGTTAACGATAACTCAAATCTACTGGACCAATCGCTTTAAAATTGTGCACAGTATTTTTTCGCATAATTCACCACTGATTGCCGAGAGCTTTTTTTAACAATTAGGTACTAATTTCTCAATAACAATTTAGCCGAATTTTTTATACGGAAATCAAGTTTTTGGCTCCCAAGGTCTACGAAAAATCGAGGAAAAAAGGAATCCTCCCGTCCCTACCTCCAAATCTCTTTCTCCTGAATTTGGTTTTTTTTTGCTTCAGATTCTATTGCGAGCTATGGTGCACGCCGCAAACCAACTTTTTTTCGAGGTGCCTCCGGACGACCCTCCTCCCCCCTTTCGCAGTAAGTTACACACCGAAAGAAAAACCTTGGTAAAATCAAACATGAAGCTTGTTTGTTTTTGCGTCAAGCACGAACATACTTAAATTGAACAAGCTGGCATTTTCATTTTATTTATTTAAATGCTACAATTTTCATTGCTCAAATCAACAACGTCATTTTCAATTTCATTGTTAACCAACAACGGTTGTGATACTAGAAACATATATGTCCATGATACTTTAACAACGTTTGTGTTTCGTCAACAATTCTGAATTGTTGGTAAAATATGAACATTGTTGATCAAGTATGTTCGTGAGAATTCAGCAACGTTTTTATTTGCTCAACAGTTTTAATGTAAAATTTCTATGATAAATGCCTGAATTGAAGTTTGACCTATACATTTGATAGGTCAAACTTCAGTTCAGGCGTTTATCATAGAAATTTTACATTAAAACTGTTGAGCAAATAAAAATGTTTCTGAATTCTCACGAACATACTTGATCAACAATAAAGAATAATTAGTTATCCCTTAAGATAAAATGGTCACGAAACTTATCATATTGAATTGAAATTCCGTTATGCAACTTCACGTTTTCTGTGGGCTTAAGTATGAAAAATATTGGAATTAAAAATGTTACTGATACTTTAACTATTCTTTATTGATTGAAGAAGTATGAACATTGTTGATCAAACATATTGGTGATAGTTCAACAGTGTATTTGGTATTTCAATCACAAACGTGATGGTTTTTGTAATGTCAGCCTTAATTGTTAGTTAAATATGTTTGTTGTTCACCAAGTATGAAATCAACAATCACGTTGTTGGTTAGAAATTAGAACATATTCAAATCAACTACGAACATACTTAATTTAAATATTTTTATGATACTTACCTGAAAAAACGAACCAAATCAGTCAATTTCACGGCGTCCAAATGCGTCCAATGAACTCCCGCTGTATACGTGCCCGCGGTGGCCATATGAATGAAGTCGAGTTCCGTTCATGAATGTCTTAAGAGTATTTCAAGTCGATAATTAAATGTCCCAAATGTTTTGAGTTTTAAAGCCAAGTTGTTAGGTCCTTATCGGAAAAACCGATTTTTGAAAACAAGTGAAGTAGCCAGTTGCATTCCTCCCCTGAAACAATTTAGCCGCAACACCCGTCTCGCTAGGAATGCTCATCAGTTTTACCTTGAGCCCAACTTTGGGCGTATAGAGATTCATATTTTAGTAGCTTCACCCGAATGTGGAATGCTCTACCTGACCCTGTTTTCCTCTACAGTACGATTCACAGAGGTTCAAAAGCAACGTGCATTGGTGTCTCCTTTCAAATCCTCTCCTATTTTCCTAAATGCTCGCACCGTGTTCTATGACATTATAAGGGTATTCATAACCCCTTGATGTGCGCGCTATATAAAAAAAGATATTCCCTGAGTAAGGAGATAATTAGGGGTGGAATCGCGTAAGGTGATAGTTGACTGTCATTTTTTCTTGCTATCAAATTGATAGTTACAGCTTTTCCGTCTGTGTAAGATGATCAATTTGAAATCAAAATTTTTTTCTACTTATTTGGTATCACTTAAAGAAAAAATGTTTGAATTCTGTCAAATTCTTACCTATCTATAATCTATAATCTAATTTATAGCATTGAGCGGTAATACACAGGTGTACTTCACTATCGAAAACAAACCGGTCTCTGAAAGCCATCTATGTATATTCCTTGTCATTTCACAATAGCGATGACATAAACCTATCCAGTACCCACCACCTCCAAGAAAATTTAACGTTACTGCTAGCTGAAGGACTGGGTGAAGACGTGTTGAACGAATTACAACTGGCAAATCCAAAAGTTGTAGTAAACTTTTAAAAGTATCTTTTGATACTCGAAAATTTTGAATGAATCTATTGAAAACAGAGATTGAAGGCAACATATTGTTAATAATTTTCAATAAGCTATAGGTTTGCACTTACTTAACTGTAGGGAGATCAAATATATTTAATTTTCTCCTCAAATTAATACGAGTGAGCCTGACCATCCTATTTTCTCTTTCGTTTCGATTTTCATTATTTTGTGGGATTGAAAACTGTACAGGCACAAAAATATTCATATTTTATAAAAAAAACGGAAGGAATAGTAAAATTTCATTTATCAAATTTAATCAAACTGACACCTAAATAGGTATCACTTCAATTAGTCACAAAAATATGACTGTCAAATTTGATTATCAGCTTACGCAGACCGATTTTCCTGGTTTTGACTGTCAACTATCAAATATCACCTTACGTGATTCCACCCCAGAATATCTAACTTTTATGAAGGCGAAGCGAAGATTGCAGTTATGCTTTATTTTTAAAATACCGATTATCCATAGCTATTTATATGAAGATCAGGATACCTATGCTTTTTTTTTTGGTTATCTGTGTTCTCAACTGTTTGACAGACACCACCTCACGGTGAAACAGTTATTTTCAATCAAAGAAGACATGTTTTGCTATATTTTATGATTTTAAAACTAGAAGGTTTTGTGGTGGCTGAGTCGGATCGCGGTATCGTGGCACACTCCGATGCCTCTGATTGCGAGTACGATTTTAAAAAATAAGTTTTTGCCTTTGTTTCTTTATTATTGAATAGTGTTCATTTTCTAATGTGACAATGTTAATTTTACCAAAGTGAGTTTATTTCTCTCTGAGTGGGAACTGATTTTTTCCATTTCAAATTAGATGGTTCAATTGCAAGGAGTGCTTAGAGGAATAAATAATATCATTCTTTAACTTGTTCGTAAGTGTAAAGTGATCTGTTTAAGAATTTAATAAACAATGAAATTAGACACTCTTATGGAGTGGTATCCGCGGGGTGATGTTAAGGATGTCTGACTGCTGACCGGTAGGTTTGAGGTTCAAATCCGAACAGAAGCAAACATATTTTTCACCTTTTGCAAGAAATTGGCAAGTCCCCTAAGCGCTTTCTCGATTAGCCATTCGGAATCGCCAGAAAATTGTAGGTTCCCTACATTTCCTCGCAAAGGCAGGGTTGTGAGAAAAATGCTGGTCTCAAGGGCTACTCGCTCTTATGCGCAATTTCATTACTTAAGTATTTTATTTCTTTGTGTGGTGATAATATAGTCAGCAATATGAAAATACTAATGATTCCACAAGTCCACAGTAAATTTATATCCCGCATGAACTTACATGCAGGATATAAACTGCTACGCAGTTCACAACGAAATTTCATTTTTGAAGCATAGATGGGTTTCGTTTCAGGGGCCGAGTGAAACCCAGAACCTCAGAGGCAGCGGCTCTGATGTCTAGTTGGCATGGCTGCCACTAGTCTTCAATGCTAATTACAGGTGGCATAGAATTCACGGATAGTTGGAGGGATACTCGATTATTATAAGGCACTGGCAATCCCTTACGATTGTAGCTTTCCGACGTCATATCTCTTCACAGCGTTCGCTCGCGTGAGTCGTGAACAGGATATGCTCATTCGTACCTTGGCTACAACAAGGTAGTAGTCGGAGTCAAAGTTACCCTCGGAAAGTTCGGACATATACCTATCACAGAAAGCAGCACGCTTCTTTAAAAGGTCACCCGATCACTAGCTAAGAAGCTGGATTTCCTTTTTAACATACGGTTGCCAAAGAAAATTTGGCAACTGAGCCGCACACAACTGAGGAAAGAGCTTTAGACAGTCAGGAAGTGTTTAAATCTTAAGTTTTAAGGACACTTTACTTTACGGAGATTAAAGAATATTAGGCCCGTCCAACCAAACAAACCGCAAAACAATCGAAGAACAATGGAGTTCGTTCGGAATCGGTTGGAGAAGCTGAAGCGGGTTGAAGAAAATCAAATAAGATGGCGAATAATTGTTGATACCCTCTGCTCGTCTTGAGTTCCAGTAGCTGAAAACGCCTCTTCTCCTAGTTTCGAATAACCTCAACCAAAACAAAAATTACAAGCATTTTTTCAATATTCCTTCAGTTCGAGAGAAACCTCTGTTCTGGTGGGGGAAATTTTCAAAAAGAAGAAGTCCTCTTCAATGAATCAGTTTCCATATGAATCATCGATTGAATTCAAAATTTACTAGAAAAAACTACTTCATTTAACATTCGCTACCACAAACAACTCAAGGAGTTACTGCTCCCATACCGTTCTTCCTCACACCTTCTCATTAAAAAAAAGCAAGAAGAAGAAACTAATAAAAATGCGCGCATCAGCACAACACGCAGTTAAAATTTTCAACAAATCTTCAGTTTCTGAGAAGAACAACACCGTCGACAACTCAAAGTAATGAATCGCTCCAGCTCCAGCAGTCGGCCTCAAGCCATTTCAGCTCCATCAGCACACATCAGCCTTTACCGCTTCATCTCTTTCTCTCTCTTTATCTTTGTCTTTGTCTATGTGATGCGTGTTAGGTATGTTTATAGAGCCCAACTTTGATGGTGTAGTACAAAAATGCATTGTTGCAGCAACATCTAGGGAACTTTTTGAGGGTGAGGTAATATGTAACTCGGCTCCAGTCTAAGTAGAGTATAATTAATGAAAGGTAAAACCCACAACACTCGTTGCCTTAAGTGTCTACTGAATGTCTATGAGTGTTTGGTTACTTTTTTTTCAACCTCTCTTCTCGTTGTACCTACGAGTATATGTGCACTACACATCCATATAGCTATTGCCCATTGTGATGACGACTCTGATTTTGACTTCCTGCTTGGGCGCGCGAGATTTTGCTACTCCTGCATCTTCGATGAATAAATTTCGCTATGATGGCACAAGAGATTCATTATCCACTCGAAGATGAAAGGGTGAAACAACAATAATGAGGCTTCTTCTCTCTTCATTTTGGTAACCATCACTTCCATTCATGCCTTGCAGGTGTTGAAACGAGGGGGGATAAGGAAAGACAAAACACAAGATGTATGTATGTGCAATTGCAATGAAATGCAAATGCTTAGACTTGTATTGAGCCTTTCGCACTTTCCTAAGATGGTTAACTCGAACACAATTTGTATCCGAAAGTGATTCATCTTATTTAATGGTCCGATTGTATGCTAAATAGAGAGGTTCTCCAACCACAGCGCAGCACCCACAATCCACATGAACGACGCGACGCGACGAACACTGCCTAACCGAGCGCGAGGTCAGAGTTCTGTTTAAAAACAATCTAATTAAAAGACGGGGCCAACAAGATATGGAAAGGCGCGATGAAAAACAACTTGAAACCACCTCGCGAATCGATTCAATTAAATGTGCACCAGAGCTGAACGTTTTAAATCTTCAACATCACACACACACACACCGAGCCTATTGTCAGAGAGTTGGAATTTGAAGAAGACAAAGTGCTGGCCTTGTTTCATTAACCTTTGCTGTCTTGTGTGTCATAAACACATCAGTTATATCTTCCTACCCCTATGCCTTCTCCCCGAAAAGTCGAACTCTTTTCGTTGTTGGAAGAAAATCTTTTTAACAACGATCGAAGTTCGATTCAAGTTGAGAAGATGCCACATCACATGCACTCCATCCAAGCGTATGCGTCTTCTTAATCAACCCCCTAAAGTCAAAGAGCATATTCTGTCTTCTGATGAATACCTACAGACTCATACCCAGCCCAACCCCAACTCCGCAAACGACGACGAAATCTCGAAAGGAAAAATTAATCTTGTTTTCCACTTGAGCTAAAAATTTACCTTCATGCGAGGAGGTTAACTGCGCCTTCCCCCACCCCTTGCAGTCAAAACTCCTCTTCAAAGTATCAATACTTTCATGTGAGTCAAGTCGAGAGTGATCTAAAAGAAGACAACCCCTGGAATAAAAATCCCCGAATATGGGCTTTATTAAATTCAATGCATCCCCATCCCTCGGGTGGAAATTGCTCGATTTTTGGTAATTTTTCTTTGTTTGCTATTTTAATACGTTAACGAAGTAGAAGAAGATGAATTGTGGCCCTGGCCCTGTATTGACTGCGCAAAGGCACATACTCGTACACAGCCACCCTGAAGTTCACCTGCGATGAAAAGAAAAACAGGGAGCGCACTCTGCAACCTAAGGGCTGGTTGGAGATACATCATACGACCCACCTCTGCCTGCCACCCACCCTCATATGAAGTTTGCTCTTTTGCATATGAAAATGAAATTAAGATGGCATCTTGTTTCTTCGCGGTCGTCATGATTCATGGCGCTCAGTGACTGTGCGGTGCGGTGTCTCTCTCTGTATCTGACTGTTTTGTTATTAATCTTCGTGAGAAATATTGCGGAGGAATCCGTTTGAGTATGAAATTAAAATCACACCCCAGAGACGCCTATTGACAGTCAAATTTTATGCCCTTTTCATCCTCGCTCGGACGGTTACTAACATTGTCGGTCGGTATCTTATATTTTTAATCCAAGCTCTAGTTAACTATTCATCCTCAATTCGTTGTATTTTCAAGATTGGGGTTTAAGTTTGAGTCTCTGACCACGCAATTCTTTGTTCTCCAAATTGTGAGTGTAAAACCTGCAAATCACTCTCTGTAGATGCATCAACTTTTTGAATTGAATTTTTCTTGATTATCTCTAAATACGAGCAAAGGGAGGAGGAGGAAGAAGAAGAACTGCTGGTGGACTGCTTAGTGTTTGTTTTTTTTTTCTCTGAGGAGGTGATTGATCGTTTTCAGAAAATAATTGGACCATGGCCGAAAACTAGGAAGACGAAGGAGAAAAAATGAAAACACTTTCTGTCGTCTGCAATCGGGCGAATTTAATAAACTGAATTTCTAATTGATTGATCGTCTATGCGTGATGAAATGATGCCGGTAGGTGTATATGGGAGATGGTGGTGATGGTCGGGTTGACCAACTGGTGTTTGTACGATTGACTTGGGAGTTGTGTGCTGCTTGCACTAATATTGACCATCAATTATTTTATCGAGGATTATAACAGTTTCTGTTTTTTTTAATGTTTACTGAGAAAACACAGAGCAACAACTGACGGACGGGTTGGAGTTAATCTATGATAATTGATTGCATGCGAGAGATTTGGATGGGAGACTTTAATTTCTTATTGGAATTGACTAATGCCTGCTCATTGGTGAGGGATGCTTGCTAAGACCAACCAAGTTAAAGTGCAGTTGCTTTTTTCGATCGAAACTCAAAGAGATTGACTTTACTTGGTGATTTAAAAAAGCAGACATCAGACCTGAAAAATTTAGCAAATGTTTTGCTGAAAGAGCGTAGTGTAAACTGAATGTCGAAACAATAAAAGTCCCAGTTACATTGTTACATTTGCTGGAGAGTGAGAGTTTGAGAGCCTGGCTTTATATAATGGCAGAATCTGTTGGTTTTTCTGCAAAAGAACCTAGCTCTCTGGTAAGTTGTGCTTAGAAAATAAATACTGGGGGATATTTTAAGCTCCTACGAGGTGATATTATGGTTTTTTAAAGAGAAAACAAAAAATGTATGTCTCCGAGTGCAATTTGGCTTTCGATATAAACTCTCACATTTAAATCCGCTTTTTTTTATAATTAACGCGCACATCAAGGGGTTATGAATACCCTTATAATGTTGTTAAACACAGTGCGAGCATTTAGGAAAATAGGAGCGGATTTGAAAGGAGACACCGATGCACGTTGCTTTTGAATTTTTGTGAATCGTAATGAAGGGGAAATACAGAGCCAGGTAAAGCATTCCACATTCGGGTGGTGCGACTGAACTACGTATCTCTATACTTGACTGTACGTCCGAAGTTGGGCTCAAGGTAAAATTGATGAGCATTCCTAGCGAGGCGAGTGTTGCGGCTAAATTGTTTCAGGGGAGGAATGCAACTGGCTATTTCACAAGAGTACTCTTTTTGAAAAAAGCGATAAAAGAGAGTGAGACAGGTAACGTTTCGACGATGTTCAAGAAAATCAATCAATTCTACGATTGTACTATCACCTATCAATTTTAACGCTCTATTTTGTACCCTATCAAGTAGGCGCAAAGATGTTTAAGAAGCACCCGACCAGATATGGGAGTTTTGAGCGGATAAAAGCCTTATAAGTTGTAGCCAGATCAGAAGGGGTGAAGAATTTCCTGCATCGTCTCAAGAAGCCTAAGCATTTAGCAGCGTTTTTGGCGATTTCAAATATGTGGTCATTCCAACGAAGATCATCGTTTATACACATACCAAGTACTGACAGCTTTTCGGTTTCTTCGATGCAGGTACCATTCATGGATAATGGCAGTGGGGGAATGTTAAGCTCCATCGACAAGAGACAGCATTGAGTTTTCGAAGCATTGAATTCTACTCGGTTCATAAGACCCCATGAAACAATGCTGTCAAGGTCAGAATTCAATGAGCTTATCATACGCAACCGTTCCAGTTCCACATCCGAAGAGCAGGGACGTGAATTTGGAAACGAATATGAAAAGCTGAGGGTCGAGTCGTCAGCAAAACAGTTAAGTGGATTAGAAGTTTCAGACAAGAAATCACTAATGAAAATGAGGAAGAGAGTCGGAGACAAAACGGAGTCCTGGGACACACCAGCATTTATGAAATGGGTATCAGACTTGAAGCCATCCAACACAACTTGTATTGAAAGGTCGGAAAGGTCATTTCTAATCCAACAAAGAAGAGACTCATCGATACCAAAAGCACGTATTTTCGATAAAAGAGCCTGATGCCAAACTCTATCAAATGCTTTAGAAGTATCAAGCGCAATAATCTTACTTTCTCCAAAACAATGTAAGGATTGGTTCCACTTTTCGGTGAGATAAGCCATCAAATCACCAGTGGACCGTTTGCTACGAAAGCCGTACTGACGGTCATTAAGAAGCTTTCGATCTTCAAGATATTTCATAAGTTGACGGTTTATCAACGTTTCCATGACCTTGGAAAGAATGGACGTAAGTGCAATTGGACGGTAATTGGAAGGGGAGGGAGCCTTTTTTAGGGACTGGCTGGACAAATGCAGTTTTCCAGCTGCTCGGAAAAATCCCAGCAGAATAGGAAAGATGGAAAAGTTTACGCAGAGGTTTTGCCAGCGTAGAAGAACACCTCTTCAGAATAACGGCGGGGATACCATCTGGACCAGCGGATTTATGTATACTGAGATCTTTGAGGACTCTCGCAACCGAGCGAGTTCGAAAAAATATCTGCTTCAACAAAGAATTTGCAGACTCGAGCTCAGGTGGACCCAATAAGCTATTGCTCATAGCATATTGGCTCCACCTGAGCTCGAGTTGGCAGCAAATTGAGCTGCCAGCAAATTGGCTTTGTCGATGGAGCTGACAAACGGAGAGTCATTGAAGACGAGCGTTGGAACCGATGACGTGGTCGAGTTCTTAATGTTCTTGACAAAAGACCAAAAGTTTTTACTTCCTTTTGGACACAGCAGTATTTTTGCCTTACTTTTTGGTCATGTAAAAACTAAGCCTTTTGTATTTGAGCATTGCAGATATTTCTGGCCCGTTTGAACAAATTTCGATTTTCTACTGTAGGGTTGTCTTTGAATTTTCGAAAACTACTTTCTCTATCCCGAATCGCCTCTTTACAGCTTGAATCAAACCACGAATTCTCTTTGGGGATACTTTTTGTTCTGTGAGGAACAAAATTTCCCATGCCGTTGAGAATTACGTTAGATATCATATCAGCTGATGCATCAACGTTTCTGTCGAGAAAGCACAATGACCAATTAAAATTTCGAAAGAAATTTTTCAGGCCGTCCCAATTGGCTTTCTCGTATTGCCACACAGTTCTTTTAGGGACTGTCCCGCTTTAAACTTTCTTTCCTCTGATTCTGTTCTGTGGCAAACTCTGGTGGACTTAAAGGCAGCCATCTTGGACCCCTCTTTTTCACCCATGTCATCAATGATGTCGTAAAGGTCATCCAATAATTTTCTATCTCACTTTAAGTTGATGATGCAAAATTTTTCAAACAGGATTCTCTCCAGCTTCAAAATGAACCCGATTCATTCGGCACTTAGTGTAGTAGAAATTTCCTTGAAATAATCATTGCCAAATGCGAGGCATCCCATCAGATCCTACAATCTTCAGAACTTTCATATAAATCGTATGCAGCTTATATTCGTGATTTATGTAGGTTTTCTCTGTGACGGCGAATCTAATTTTCGCTCTCATATTGACAAGAGCTGATTCCACCCATAGTTTCATCAAAAAATGGTCAGGACCGCAACGCCCTTGTCACCGAATACCTCTGTATCGACTATGTTTGTCCTTTCTTTGAATATGCATCGCAGGTGTGGGTGCCATATCAAGCAGTTTACATATCATAATCGAAAGTGTTCAACGTCGTTTTCTGCTCTTCGCCCTTCAGGATCTCTAGAACCCTAACGACTTTCTAAGCCCCCCTTTCTACTGCAAACATCTTTCAGTTGTTAATCGCCACTCCCTAGAAATACGAAGGAATTTGTTTGACATCATCTTCTTTCACCGCCTTATTACTATGGTATATCTAACTGATCCCCACTTTTAAACCTTATCTCCTTCAACACTCATCTTCGTAATGTAAGATCATCCCGCCTTTTTTTCCTTCCTGCTCATGGAACTTACTATATGATCTCCACGAACCCTTAACCCTATGCTGAGTCAGATTAACTTTGTCCCTCTTCTTTTCGACCTCAATCTTCCAAGTCCCTGTCTAAAAGTCCTCGTTTTAAGCAGTTTGCCATCTTTATAGCTTAATTTTCTTTTAATTAGTTTGAGTTTAGTTTAAATTTTTTTTTTGGTTTTGGTAAAATAATAAATGTGGTGTAAGCTCAACCAAAATCGAAACTAAGTTTGTGGTGGCTGTGGCGTTCTGTTTAGCATTTCTGATCATAACGTGGGAGTGTGAGGTTCGAGTCCTTGAAATGCAAATGTGTTTCTACTAGTATCGCCTTCCATTAAAATTAGACTAGTACTTCGATAATACTGAAACTGGCATGAAAATCGTTAAAACCATGAAACTTAGCGGTTTGGAATTTACAAAAACTTGGGGGCGCTCTCAATTTCCCAAGGGGATGGTTAATAGGAATGGGTAAGGACTTGGGGCTTACCGAGCTCTACTGATTCACCTTATTTATCTGGAACCAGCTAAAGTAAATTTTATGTGCAAATAGTTTGCTCTTGCTTCAGCCTACATCAATAAGTTTTTTTTTTCCTCGTGATAGCCGTGGCGCAATAGTTAGCATTTCTACGGAAGTTCGATGGCAAAGTACCGTCAGAAACATAAAATTGTCTTTTGGTAAATTCATTGAAGCGCTTTCTCAATAATCACAACTTATGAAAAAGAGAGTTGTTCTAAACATGTACATGCGACTATATGAACGTAGCCGTTCCGATTTATTGAGTTAAAAATAATTGAAATCTCATTGATGAACGTATTTTCATATCCTTTTTCCCATTAGCCAAAGGTTCCAAGCAGCAGGTAAAAAAGACATTTGAGCTGATCTTGAATATGACACAGTCTGTATGCCTTTTGCATTTGTCTGACACATTTCTGTCAGGCTAAAAAAGAAAATTTTTCCTTGTCAGCTAATTACGTTTATGTAAAAAACAGGAACAATTGCAATGTAATACAATGTGATCGTTTTTATACAATTCACATTATGTAAAAGAAACAAAAAAAAAAACCGGTGTTCATGATGGCGCTATGGCTATCACATGCTGATTTCACTTATTTTCATGTTTTGCTGTTTTCGAAGTTTGAACCCGAATCACTCTCTCTTTTCACTGTCAGATACTTTCATAAAAACAAGTGCATATGTCAGAAATTGAAGCCAAGGAAACTTGGTTCTCGTGATTTGTTAAAAAGACCAGCACAATACTGTGTACTATCGCATAGATAGTTCGTTACACCTACACCATAAACTCTGTGCTATGTAGTCAAGAAGTAAAAGTAATATTGTCAACAGAGCTGGGATCTGCGAGGCCAAGTGCATTTCTCTTAACCATACCTTGTGTGGAAAAGAAGGGACCTAAATTTTTTTTTTCCGATTTCGCTTTTTTTGGGGTGAAATTAATTTCGGAGAAACTAATAATTCCACGCGAAAGGCGATACCTGTGAAAAAAATGTTTATCTCGACAGTTCTGGGGTTCGCACCTCGAACCTCAAAAGTAACAGGTAGACACGAATACATTACGCTTCGGGCAGGATAGGTAGGAAGTTTTCATTTTAGTTTATATTGTATCTCAATTCTTAACGCTGTGTTCCGCCAAACCGCCTGTAGGATGCCGAGTTAAGAACCAACAAAAATTTGCTATACTTTGGTTGTACAATGGAACGGTAATTGAAGCCAGCTCAGGGTCTGGTTCCCGAAACGTTTAATACGACCATCGTCCAAATTCTATGTTTAAAAATGTTTTGGAACCTGTAACTGTTACTAAAACTTATTAAACGATTGTAAAATATCTTTCTTCAGTTATACTGAAAGCGAAACTACATAAAACAGTCTTCTTACACAATCGACGAGAATGGCGAAAGGCGATTGAACAACTGACCGAAAATTGTTCTACATTTTCTATTTTTTTAATAATAAAAACCAAACAAAAATTTCTTCCAGCTCATTTTCCAGGCCATCCAGGCTTCAAATTGATAGAGGATCAAGCTGAGCTCTATCTCTATTCTATTCGATCCTCTTCCCTTCAGCTTCTGTAATCTGCTTCCAGACTTGCGTTTTCATACTTGTGAGCTATTTGAGGGACACTTTTGCGAACCTTTGAAAGCCATTTTCTGATTCCATTAGATTCATTTGGCTTGTATATGTATAACATCTTATGGGTTACTTTTAGTAGTTTAAGCTCGCCTAAAGCGACGAACTTTCTCCTTTGCCTCTTCCAATATATGTCGAATCTATTTACTGAGCATTAATATTCGTGTTGGTTTCTTCAATCGCAAACACTACCACAAAATTTAGGGTTGCCCGCAAACTTAGACTTAAACGGCGATTAAATGTTGCTACGCGTTTCGGTCTAGGTCCATCTTCGGTGGCAAACTTGATGTCCGCGTCTTGAGTCATCTGCCCGTTAATTCAGTCTTTGGCTACCTTTTCGAATGTAAATTGCCAACCAAAACCAAGTCCATCAGTTTGTCCTTGCTGACAACGCTTTTGAGGGAGTTTCTAATTCTTTTTTCGAACTCTTACTATGCACTTCTCTTCCGAAGTTATACAGTTTTCTCTGAAGAAGCAAAATGGCCACATAAACTCTTCGTTCAAACAGTTCAAAGCAGCAAGCAATACAAACTCCACTAAAAACCTGAATTCGATTCAAAATTTTAGATCAAGGATGTCGAACTTGCTGCTGGCTGACTCCTTAAAAAGCATCAAACTACCAGGTACCCTTGCCGATAGAGTGACATATGAAGGGGTCTTTCTTATCATGCTTGTTAAGAACACAGGCTTAAATCCAATTTCTTGCCAAATATAGGGCCCATACACTACGCATGCATGCATGCGCAATCAAGTGATTGCGCATGCTGATTGAAGGTGTATGGTGTTGACTGAGTGGTTGTGCATGCGGCATGAGCAAAATCAGAATTTTCTGATATTTTCTTGTTTGCGCATGCATGCATGTGTGGTGTGTGGGCAAAATTGCTCAGTCAAGTGATAAAATCGAATGACGAGAAGAAAAGCAGCAGAGTTTTAGCTTGAAATCGTACAACTTGTCTACACTGCTACAAAAACACAAATGAAGATTGCGCAGTTTGCATGAGTAGTGTAGGGCGAAAGCAATATTGCGCAATCTTCTGATTGCGCATGCATGCATGCGTAGTGTATGGGCCCTAATACCTTCCCTCGATCTCGATCACTTTTGAATATGACGAAAAAAAAACTAATCGGGCCTATGAAAGCGCAAGTGCGTTTATTTGAACGATATCGCACTACCCCGGCGGTCATCAACTTCACATGAAACGTGTGCCCTTCCAACAGAAGCATGTGTAGTACTCCAACGTCCAAACACTCAATTTGATCTTTGTACACCTATCAAATGGATTCTTCCTTCAGAAGCAACATGATAAATGATGCTGCCTACTTCAAAACACTCATTAAGCTGTCGACGCAATCGATTCGTTTCTCCGTTCTCCGATGATCCTTGGCATGTTGTTGTTTTTGTTTTAATTTGGATGCGATCACCTTGAAAAGGTTCTTCTGAAAACCGTCGATGATAAAAATCGCAAATCAAATCCACACCATGAACACGATGACGAGCTACACGCCACGGATCAAGTCAGGACGGATCAATGGACAAAGAAACACAGTTTTGAATATCTTCAATCTTTGGTATACACGCGCACTCAACACCATGCACGAAGCGATGATTCAATCTATGAGTGCATCAGCAGCGGCCCACATTCGATGACTTGCATTTGTTTCGATTTGTATGTTTTGACAAGATGGTAAATCGGTAGCTTGTGTTGAGTGTTGAGAGAATAACCTCTTCAATAATTGAACACAAAAAAAGACTCAAACCAATTCAAGTGGCGTGCAAAATTGACAAGGTTCTTCCCGCGATCTGCCTTGTGTCTTGATGTTAAACACAGCAAATGGGTCTTCCTCCGCTTGGTATTCTAATGGTGTGCCATCGATAATCAAAATCAGACAATAACGATACTTGATCGTTATTCAAAATTTTATTTATTGGGCTTGAGTTTGGAAGTCAAAGGCGACCGACTGGCCACCACCCTGATTGGTATGCAGCACGATCGTTGTTCGGGAGCATTTAGCGAACCTATGTACGTCTATATGTATTGGGATTTCCATAGCAACACACTTATTGGTTTCTGATTGGCATGGACAGCAAAATCCGTATTCGAATCCGAAATGAATGAGCAACATGTTGTAGCGGCGACAATTTACAGCACTATGACTGTATTAATTGCCCGTGCGATTACCCGAGGTGATCTTGCCGGGCAATAAGTCACTCTGCTTTGCACAAAGGAACGACAAATAAATTCCCAATCAGACTAATAAATCGCGTAAGCACTCGTATGGTATCCTGCAAAGGCAGGCCAATTTGCATTTAGAGTTGCTTTTTGTGACTTTTCGGGTGAGGGATAGAAATCAATATCCCTGTGTGTCCGTCCGTAGGCGCGCGTGGGATTAATGTCAATGGACAGATAATGTGGCGCGACATCTACTCCAAGAACGACGACAACGGCCGAAGAGAAGAACAATTTGATTCATTGCCACTTTAAAATGAGACATCGCTGGACGATCCGCCGATCACCGAGACGATCACTGGTCGGGAGAGTGAAGCAAATTCAACAAAAAGCCAACTCTGCAAACGAGGAAGACTATGCAGATTGGTGCACCACTTTGTGTTACGACTTACGGAGACACAAGACGATCGAAATTGGATTTACGTAAATGCGATCACGCGCGAAGACAGAAATTAAATATTTTCCACCTGTCACCGAGTTTGACAGGCAAAGCCCGTACCATACCGAATCACAGAGAGCGTATTGCCAAATATCAATCAAATCGATGCCGACGCACCAGGGAGTCGGTATTCGGCAAGTTCTATATAGAAAATATCTCTCTCCCACGTCCCTCTCTCCCACCGACCATTTGTGGACCTATTAATTTGGAAATCAAAATGCGATCTCTTCGACAAAATCCCATCCATGTGAGACAAGCGGCCTGGCATACAATGGCAACTATAATTTGTATAATCAGAAGGTGTCAATCATAATAAAAGATCCATTAAAAGCGATCTTGCAGCAAAAGGAGAAAATGTGGAAATGTGGACAGCATCCTCCATCAAGCCCCCCATCAAAGCATCATCATCGCATCTGATGTTGATGAGGAGAACAACATCTAGCGAGAACAGAATCACATCGATGTGCTTCATTGGCCACATCAGAGTTGGGAGGAAGTCGAGATCGGGTAACCGACCGACCACCGACCAACGACCAACCTACCAGTTGTTGGGATATCTCCTTTTCCTGATAGATACACGAAATGGCAGATGCAATACCAATTTCGATTAATTCAATCCACCATGCATCTAAAAAGTGTAGGATAAGAGAAGTTGCAGCAGCATCAGCAGCAACATCCAGAAAGCCGGGAGCAGCAGCAGCGGCAGCACCAACTACCACCACCAGCAACAACCACAACAACAACAACACATGGTCGGTCAATTCACCGCCCGAAGACGATCGATCCGTCAAGGTGCCATCGAAACGAACACGCTGTGATTAAAAACTGCTGCTCCTCCTCGGTTTTGTGCGCTCGAGCTGGATGGATGGATAGATGGACGGATCGGAGGATGGACTTATTCGCAAATGGCATATACGAATGAACAAACAGACAGACTGGCATTTGATTATTGGCTTCCATTTGGTGAGAATGTATCGGTTCGGCGCACGCGGAATATTCATCGTCTTCTTGCGCTGTTGCCCTTCATCTCTTCCCCTTTGCCGCATGCCTCTTCTATACTCCATCTCGATATGTGTCTTCTTCGTCCTCGTCAGGTGGAAATTATCGTCAAAATAGCAGCCAAATGGAAGCTGCACCAAACTGGTTGTTAAGTTCAATGTGAGTGATTGACGTTTGTTAACCGCCTTGGTTTTTTGGGTAACAGCTTTTGCAGGTCCATGTCGATATCAGCCTTGGAATAACATTTTTTTTTTTTGTTTCTCTGGAGTCGTCGAATATGTTGGAAGTCGTATTGATGTTGTCTTGAGCCAGAAGGGTTGCAGTCTGACGTAGTTTGAGTCATTCTAGTGAATAAAGTGAAATAAACATATTGACGGTTTTTGATGTGATGAGTTTGGTTCGTAGTTTTGTTCTCGATTCAAGCATCGGGCTTTTAGGAGACTGTGCTGGCCATTATTTAGGTTGTGTATTATGTGTTGTGCGTCTTTCTCTAGAGCTTAGGTATTTTCTCCAAGAAAGTACTTGAAGCGTCCGCTGTGAAGGACCAATCCTTTTATTGGCCGTAAAACTAATACAGTAAAATATTAAATTGCTTTGGTCTAAATAATCTTATGCTAATGACTCCAATGCTGGTGATCGGCCAGCGGCAATGTCCACAGTCATGGACTGGTGAATATAGGTTAAAACAGCAGAATTGTAGGTAGTGCCCAGCTTAATCGCTGGCAAATCAACAGTCAAATACTCAATCACCGGCAGATCAACTATCAAAGACTTGTCAAGAAAAAAGTATTTAAGAGGCTAGTGGCAGGACTCATGAATCGTACTCCAAGAAGATTCGGCTCGAATGTGTGAACCACAACCACTACGTAGCCCTGGTTTTCATTTTGTGGAACTAGCCTGAACAATAAATTCGCAAGGACATATTCCCTCTTCTCCTATTTTCCAGTGCCCCTTACAGAATTTTGAGCTTTTCGACGTGTCCCGGGTGTAGTGCTAAGGAATTTTAACTTCGTTACAATTGACCTTTAACATTAGTTACAAACTTAACAGATTTTCCCTCTTCTACCACAATGTTCATTTTAACCACTGTTTTCTTATGTTTCGAAATGTCTTTAAAATTACTAATGACGAAGTTCACATTGGCCGATTTGTCGAAAACTTTGGGCGAATAAAGCGTTTTATTTCCTGATCTCCTTCTCTGAAGTTGGTGTAAAATTTGTCGATATTGAGAAAGAGAACAAGAAAACAACCGCTTTATTCGCACGAAGTTTTAACAAAACGACCATTGTAAACTTCGTCAATGATGCTAAAGTCTATATTTCTTCAAAGCTGTTCTGCTATATCAGAAACTCTTCTCTTCTAGTATAGCGCTACTAACATAGATTACCTTCATCCACTCCATACTTGGAAAAAAAATTAAATTTTGTTCAGTTTCTAAAAAGACACATGGAAGTGGAAGATCGAGTAGATCAAATGACCAAAACTCCATGGCTGCCCCGGTACGTATCAACAATAAGTTGTTGTCGTCCCCTTCTAACTTTGTTCAGATTACAACGACACTTATAAAATCCACAGTTTTCACATGCTTTGAATTTTATTTCCAAGTAAATGTGTTACACATTATTTGTGTCTTAGAAACCATGGCAAAATTTGTTCAATTTTAGCTTAAGGCATTTGGCTATCCCACACGATTTATGGTATAACAAGGAAGAAGAGCTTATGCAGTAAGAATTTGTATTTTGTAACCGCGTTTTCAGTCCGTTCAATGCTCTGTTCGGTGTGCCACAAGGTAGTCACCTAAAGCACTTGCTCTTTATTGTAGCAATCAATGATCTTCGCAAACGAGTTTTGAAATGGCTTCTGATCGTAAAATTCTGCAAAAAGATATCAATAGCTTTGTAATAAATTGTATCAAAAACTCCGCACAATACCAAACAATTATCTTTTCGACAAAGGAAATGCTATTAAGGCTTAGTATTTGAATCTGGTCATTTACTTAATGTCTAGTTCAGTGTAAATTGAAGGCCCGACCCATAGAATCCGTTGCGTCCGTTCGCTGCCGGATTCAACTGACAGCAGTGAGTTTTACCGGACACAGCGGATTGGGGTGACCCATAGAATCCATTGCGGTGTGAAGAGAAAACTTCACATTGCTTTTGACTGCGCATGTCATCAGTTCTGCCGGACGCAAAAGTTAAAAGTTGGTCTACTTTTTGTGTTGCATCCGTTGCATCCGATGCTTATGGGTCACCTCTCATAAGATCGTGTGTATTTAATCGAGCTGTCAGTTGAATCCGGCAGCGAACGGACGCAACGGATTCTATGGGTCGGGGCCATGAGAAATTAGGTAACACAGAAACTGAACTGTAAGGAAATCAAACTTTATCATTGGTTTCAAAAAAGAAAAGAGAGCAATACAATATCCGTTTACATGGTGACGTTTGATCTCTTAACCGCCACACTTAGATCAAAGAAGATCAATTGTGATACCCTGGAGTATTGTTACGTTCTAAATACCTACCAGTCTATGGTTGATCAATTTTTAAACACTTTGTGGCCTTAATTAAGTTCAACGCAGTTTATTGTCCGAAAGGTTTAATAATTCTTCTAGATCGATTAAGAAGTAACTGTCCGAGAAAACAGATTAAATTTCAAAAGAGTGGCAGAAATAACATTGATTGCTGCTTGATGAAAGCTAACGAAGAGTAGAAAATCGAAATTTTTTGCCGACATAGACGAGCATGTTTGGGAAGAAAACGAATTCATCGCATTCATCGGCTAAATTTAGCAGTAATTTGGCTTTTTGTGAGCTAGCTCGAAGTAAACAGTCCATTTACATTTTGGTTGCATAGCTCAGAAGTGTATGTTCCGTTGTAGGAGTTTGTGTGTCTTTCTTTCTAAACCCGTGATCCAGGAATCACGTCAACCCCCGTATTTGTTTAAAAATTTGTTGAAGCTTTCAAATCACTTGAGTGCATGTCTCTGTTATTAATGTTCTCGATGTCAGTTGCCCCTTTACGAATCAGTTGGAGACTGTGTAATGTTCCAATTCGTTTCTAAATTTTTTTATTTGGACATTTCAATTTAAATAATACTGGGCCATCAATTGACCTGAGTGCATTTTGGGAACTGCTATTGAATCAGATTGACAACAAGTTAAAGTTCCGCTTTTAAGGAAGTTATAACCTTTGTGTTGTGTTGTTGGATTCAGAAATTTTCAACAGAAAATCGAAATTTCTTCAACACATTTTGCATAGCCAAGCCATTTGCTTGACAAATTGAGTCCCCGCCTCGAACTTCCTTTGATTCGAACTCAAAACTGCACTTTGCAGGGCCAGTGACTTTTTAAGACAAATTATTTCCAACATTTTTCATCCCTGAACAGCAGGTGCGTTGATATACACTCCTCCATAACCCACGTCCTTTATTTGCCAACAAAAAGGTAAATATTAACCTTCCCTTATCAGAGACTTGAGGCGTATTCAAACAATGCCATAATTATTGTTTCCATGTCAACAAATTACGATTCGGTTCAATTGAATAGACCTTCTCTAGTCATTCCCTAATTCTATGGTATTACTGGAGAAAAAAAGGCAAACATTGTTGTTGGCTCGTGTATGAAGCAGATCGGCTCCAAACAAACAATCTGTGACTTCACCGGAAATATTCCTGTCGGTGACTGACGTTCACTATCGTTCAGGCTCCGTTAAAAAACAAATCAAGATTTCCTTTTCGGTTTAACATTTTTTATTGCACCTTGGCCAATAAAACACCAAAACGCGTGCAATCAAAGTCTGGCTTTTGTTTGTGGTTTGATACAATTTCCAGGGATAAAGGTGCACTTAGGAGGATGTCTGGTGTAATTCTTGGATGTGATGTTGAACGATGTGTTTTCCGGAAGGATCTGCATGCAGACAAAAAAGGCGCCGCGCCGCCCCAAATCACTGATATTCATTCAGACATACCCGCAGTCGCAGTACACACACTCACTTCATCTTCATCTTCTTCTTTTTCTTGTTCTAGTGTGCAGCTCCGAGTTTATGCATCAAGCGGCATTATTCCTTTCAAAGCCTTACCAATTTTTCATCAC
This sequence comes from Melanostoma mellinum, assembly GCA_914767635.1. Lineage (NCBI taxonomy): Eukaryota > Metazoa > Arthropoda > Insecta > Diptera > Syrphidae > Melanostoma > Melanostoma mellinum. The sequence continues at coordinate 218,927,772 of OU612058.1, forward strand.
TGAAGTTTACATGCTGATGGATTTTTAATTAGATGCCCAGGCATCCAAAAAAGTGAATACAAAACTAAAAAAAAATTGACGAAACGTGAAGCCAAATATGGATTAGCTTCGATCTAGATTGATGGGCTTGGGTCATTCGCGTTTAATATAATTGACGAGAGAGCGACAAAGAGTGAAGACTGAGAGGGGAGTATCAGGAGAGTTATAAGTCGAGTCGAAGACAAAGAGCAATAAATATTCGATGGTCGAATGTGAAATTTTTGGTTGATTAGGTTTCGAAAAGGATTGCGTGTGCAAGCGCGTCAGTTTGTATATCCCCAGCGCAAATGAGGGGATGTTGGCTTGATAAATTGGCTCTCATCAATTTAGTTTATTGTTTCTCGAATTAGTCGGAAAAGAACAAAACGTATGTTTGAAGATTCACCAAAATTCTGACATTAATGCAGGGAGGGGTGCAATAATTGGCGTAGAGAATTATGAATAGTCGAAATGGAATAAATGTATTGCAGACGAACGTGTTTCATTTGTCTTGAACAAGGAATGCGGCCGGCATAGAGGTTCACATTCACAGGCAATGCAATTCAGTCTGACTTTTTTGTTTATTACTGAAAAATTAAGAAGTTCCGATTCGATTTGTTTGATTTGAACATAGAGATGTGTTTTATGCCAGATCTGTCATTTTCTTGAAGGATACGTTGGTGATTTCACTTAACTTGGCTGATACTTTACCATTGAAGCTATAAGGAGAGCCTTATCGATAAGTCTGTCTTTGAAAGCCAAGTAGAATTGAAAAATCGTCTAGGGCAAGCAATTCTATGTTCGTTTTGTGGGGTTACAAAAACAATTGTTCACTGCAAAAAGGACTTAAGACTGAACTTAAAGACATTTAAAAAATATTCTTAAACTATTTGAATTCCATTGTTTGGCCGAGGGGAACAACTTGAAAAGAAGCACTTAGTTTAGTACAAGCGTAGTTCTCTCTTTTGCATACGCATCTTATAGCGCTACAAAGACACAGTCAGACTTATTTGTGAAGAACAGCAATACATTCTTACGTATACGACTGCCTTCCTCTAGATGCACATATACGCGTCCGTCTTTCTGGGGGGAGACATGCTATCGAAATAACTGGTTATCAGCAAGGCTTGATTGCAAGAAGTATTAGTGTCTGTAGCGTCAGCCAAGATTCAACCTTCTCACTACTTAAAAAGCCATCCAAAACTGGAAACGAGATCGTCGATGAACTTGAAAGACAAGAGTCTTAGAGCGTTCTCTAGCTAGCTCGCTTGGTCTGCTAGGATCTTCAGTGAAGGCTTCAATCAATGATTCCATCTGTCAAGAGAAAAACTTTAAATGGCAAGCCTTCTTTGAATGAATGCAGATTAAAAGTATGCTAAGACTACGAAATCTGAAACAGATTTGCTCTCCCGTAGAAGAAAAATCTATTAAAGAACACTTGTTAGTTGCGCCACGGGGCACTTCCCTTTTACTGAGTATTTGAACGTGTTAGGCCTAAATGATACGCAATCTGTGAATCACTGCGGAGCACTTCCTCTAAAAATGACCTGCAAACATACATAGGGTGGCGCAACAGAGCGTGAAGCTCCGGGGCCCTACTAACTTCTCACAACCATGCATTATGAGAAAATGAAGGGGAGCTACAATTATCTGCCGGTTCCGAACGGCTAATCGAGAAAGCGCTTTTCATGGCAATGAATTTACTATCAGAGGAGTTGCCTATTCCTCGCGAAAGGTGATGCCCGTGGAAAAAAATTTTCTTGTTTTCTGTTGGGATTCGAACCACGAGCCTCTCGGAGACGCATGCTAAGCACCACAGTACTGCTAATGACCTACATTTTCTCAAATCAGGTAACAGATACTCGACACAGGCATATAGATACTCTGGGCACCTTGCTTTGCCAGTTTCTTTTTTACAAGCATCTGCAAGGCTATAACAAAAGAAGGTTGCTATATTGTAGTTCAATGGCCGGTTATTTAGGTACGCTCGTCGGTATCAAGGTTTACTAACGAAGCAGCAAAGCTTTAGTTTAGTGAAGCTAGTTTTATCTCGATGTTGTAAAAAATAGGCTCTACAAATTCATACAATTGTATTTATACATGTATATAGTTCAGTAAACACACGACTAGGTTCGGAGATGGCAAGTCAGGGTTTAAAGTCTTGGCTTTGATTTTCGGACGGTGATTCAAGGATTCACAATTTATTTCTGGCTACTAGGCTGATCTGATGACGGTTCTAGGTATTATATCCACAATGAGGCAGATGTGGACATACTTATTGCCTACTCATCTGTATCGTTCCTAGTCGATCGCTCAATAGCCACGGTCACCGCAAAATGACTTGGGACCAAATTACCACATCAGTGATTGAGTACCACTTTTCTTTCGAAATTTCGTTTTAAATGGCACATTTATCAGTCTGTTGCCCATTTATTGATTTCAATTCGTTCAGAACCTGATAAAATAATGTCAAATTGTAGTAAAACGTGGAAGTAATGCCAAACTCTAATAATTCAGTTACGTATTACCTTGTCATCCTCTCAGGTTGTTCATTCCTGGTTTTCAGAGTCGGTTTGTACATTGGATAAAGGAACGGGTTGGCGATAAGTCCCTCGTTGTCCATGCTGAAGTTGTCGTCTAGGTTTTCTACCTCACATACAGGTACATCGGCTCTATAGTCATCCTTCTCATTAGTAAATTTGAGTCGTTAGTGCTGCTTTGCAACAGCTTTTATGTAAAAACCCTAGGAGCTTGTTATCTCGACTTTTGCATACCAGCTACCAGCTCTTGTGCTTAGGTCGGATCATCGGTTAAATTAAAGGCCAGTACAGACAATGAGTATTTTCCTTTCAAAGAATTGACTGAATTTTGATTAAAATTTTGTGGCTTTCTAATAATCTTTTGGCGATGAACTCACTGTGAGCTGTATTCAGTTGAATGAACTTAAATGTACAATTCCATTCAAATATTGGTGCGGTGCGGAGTGTATCTGCGGGGTTTTCTGGACAGCATATGGCTGAGTTTTTGTTTTGTGGAATATGCTGAGAATCTCAAATGCTTAGTTATAAGGTCCGAGTACTTTAAGTATTGAAAAGACAGAAAAATATACATTTCATGCAATTGAATTTTACTGATGGCGATGGGATCGCATTTGTTCTTAAGATTACTTCTCCAGGAGCTACAAGGAACCAGGGATATTTAAATTAGCTTGTCTCCATCAGCCTTGTCGTTGTTGCCTTCGTCTAAACTGTACTGCTTGTTGAAGTTGTTACTAGTCAACAGGCCTCTAAATACAGTTTTAGTTGACAGTTGTCCATGGAGCTGAAAAATTTGGCGTAACAAAGCCATGGAAACTTAAGGTCAAACGCATTAAAAGTACCTTCAATTTCATGTCGATTCCGAATGGCTAAGATAGAAAGCGCTTCTCATGTCAATTTTTTTGACGCTGGACCTTTCTCTATGCACCCAACAAGAGCTTAAACTCTTAAACGTGATAAAAGGATCGTGTAGTTCGTGTTTCTTCGTTTTACACGACCTTTCTAGCTAGTTTGAGGCTGCAAAACATATCGTGTTACTTGTGTCGATTCGTGCAAAACGAAACCACTCAATCAATTGGACTGAAAAAGGTTGTTGCATTTCTTGTAGACCAAATTAAAACGAACTTCAAGTATTCGTTTGAGTTGAAAACCTTTGGTATGACTTGTGATAGTTTGTTTGAAATGTAGTCACTTAGACATGTCTGATGAAAAAGGTTTCCTTTCGATCAGTCTAAAACGAGCTAATTGCATTCGCTTGAATTGGAAATCTCATGGTGTTATTAGAGCGAGAGGGAAGTTAAGGATGTCTCTAGTTTTGTGATTGAAATGCAGAGTAGAGGATGCGCTAACATAACGCCATTTTTTTTTTTCAAAATTTCTTTTCCATTTTTAAATAAAACCTAAATTTGATTTTAAATCTTGTTTCCTTTTAGTATTACTTCATTTATTTCTGCTAAGCGGATACTCTCTTTTCTCTTAGGTGAAAATACAATTCCCATCTTGTAGCTGTCAAACTAGAGAATTTATTGCCTTAATGTAATATTCGGAACAAAATACGTGTGTTAGAAGGGAGTTATTAAAAGTTCTGTCTTTTTTATGTGCTTTCTTGAAAGATTCATTTATTGAACGTATTTCATCCGAACTCTGACAATTTCCTACCTCTGGGTATTGTCGTTGATTGCCCGCTATACGCCAACTTAAATTTGAATAAACTCCACTTCGATTTACATGTTTTTGATGTAATTTAGAGAACATAATGATTTTCTCTAGTGGTACCCGTGGCGTAATGGTTAGCATGTCCACCTGCTAACCCAGAGGTTCGAGGTTCGAATCCCAGCAGAGGCAAAAAAATAGAAAAATGTTTTTCCACGGGTATCGCCTTTCGCGAGGAATTGGCAAGTCCTCCGTTAGTATTCATTGCCATGAAAAGCGCACTCTCAATTAGCCGTTCGGAACCGGCGAAAAATTGTAGGTCCCCTCCATTCCCTCACAAGGCATGGTTGTGAGAAATGCTCTAGGCCTAGGGGCTCCTCGCTCTGTTGCGCCACCCTATTTATTTATTTTAATGATTTTCTCATCACCATAAAGTTCAACAAACCTTTGCCAATTTGTTTAAGTCTCGAAAGCATTATCCACTCAAAAGAATATCAGCATTTTTACAACCTCGTTAATGAAAAATGTTCGAGTTTTACAATAAAAAATAATCTTTATCTTTCATTCTGCGGGCGAGTTGGCATTCATCCAACAATACAGCCTTGCAAAGATGTTTAAGTTGATGCACCCCTTTCTTTATCCCTGGTTCTGGGTCTTCAGAACAAGGCTACTTGTTTTTCAGTTGAACTGCCTAAGTATAGAGGTAAATACTAAACTCAGCCAAGTTCAAAACCACTAAAAAGCCTTTAAATCTATTTTCATGTTTCTTAGAGCCACTTTCAATCAATGCTTTTGCATAAAAATGTTCATTTACCTACCAACCACACTCCTTTTTTCGTGGAAATAGTTTTCAATTTGTAGAGCGTCAAATGTGCTTGTGAAACCTCAAAGCAAATCATAAATTTTCTCACTAAACACATCCGATTCTTTTTATTTGTGAATGAAAGAACTGAGTCATTAACGAGGCTATAAATTAAAGATTTTAGATCTCATGTCGCTTAACAGCCTCTAACTTAGGTAGATCCCCATCTATGCCCGCATGCTCAAGACCACACAATGCCCGCCCGGCCAACGCACCTAATTGACTTAACATTTTAATTTACTTTCTAACAAAACCACGGATCATTTAAAAAAGCATATACTTACTTTCTTGTCACTTCCGAAATACATATTCGAGTGAGCAAAGCCTCCAGATAAGACAATAATAAGAAAACACTTAATTATTTGTCCAGACAAGAAGGCCCATATCCACCATCACCGAGCACCGACCGAGGGGAAGAAATTAAAAGACTTATGACACAAACTCGAATCCAATTAAACAGAAAAATATTAAAAACATTAAACGATGAAGAAAAAAAAAAGAATCGTAAATTAGGTACCTCTAAGACGAGAACCGCAAGTATAACAAACAAAATTCCCACACTCGACGGGCAAATGAACTGTAGTAGCAGTCCATTGAACAAAGTGGTCAACTCAAAGGGTCGTCCAAACACACCGTCTTCATTGGCTAAGTAATGCTGCTGATACGGCCTGTGTGAAATTTCGTTATTAATTTCCCAAAAATAAAAAAGACAACGTTCAAAATCCTGAAGAAACACAAGAAGTGAAATACATGCCCAGTGCCCACCACACACCGCACTAAAAACATGAAAATAATTTCTACGAAAACAATAGAAACGTCCGCTGATGTGGTTTAAAGAGAAAAACAATTGTCGGTTAACTACCTGGCTTCTGTGACCCGGCCGATTTCCTTTGTGGCCATACAACGAGCGAGATACTTTCCACTTTGTGTGTAATAACTTTGCCTAAACGCGCTTTGGCAATGGAAATTCTTTTAAGCCAAGTAGCAGCAGACGGCCAATTTCTGAAATAAAGAGACACATCCAAGATATGGATTTAGAAAGACACACACTTACACACACTTGATTATTATGGATGAATGGTGCGATGAACTTACCGCAACGCAATACGCAACCCAGTCTTAGTTTGAAGGGAAAACTTATTACCTCTAAGCGTTCCAATTCTTCGATTGACCATGGCCTCAAATTTGCATACAATGCCGCAGTTCTCTGCACAGATAATCTTCTAAGCGACTTATAGATTTGTTTTAGATATGATAGTTGGGTTTAGGAGTTGATGACCTAATTTGGCAGGCTAAATACTACGTGCAGACGAACGCCTAATCTGGAGTGCCGAGTCGGTGTCACAAAGATACGCAGGGACAACCGGCCTACCAACGCGACGCGCCGTAGTAAAAAATGATTTATGCAACGATAAGAGAGCTCCATCGAGTGGTTCTGTTTTGCGAGAGTACAGTGGGTGGCTAGAAGGATTTGACATATTTATTTGCATATAATCGCCGATTGAGAGGGAGTTAAGAAATGTTAAACAGTTGCAAATTCACTTCTGGTAAGATGACCTGAGGTTTCAGTTGTTCTTATGCTGTGCGGGACTTGAGGTATTTTTGTATGTGTGGTACATGGCATGATGGGTTAGGAAGGGAGGCGCCTCTGGTCAGCGTCGTAAATGCTTTGTTTGTGTAAGGTTAATTTATTTATAACACCCTGTCCCTTAGTACGTTCCCATTAATGAAGCATAGTTTTAGGTGTTGGAAAGAGGTGATCGATTCACCGAAGTATTGCAGCAATGATCATTTTCCATAATACCAATTTCCTAAGAAGAATCAAAATAGAAGATGGCAGGCAAAATTTCTTAGATGAGAGGTACAGATAAAAGATATGAAAGGGTAAAGAGCGGACAGAAAACCGGAGCCCGAAGACAGAGGACAGAAGACAGAACAAAAAACATAGAAAATAGAACATAGAACACAGAAGAGAGAGCATAGAACATAGAACATAGAACACAGAAGATAGGAGACCGATGACCGAAGATCGAAGACAGGAGACCGAAGGCCGAAGACTGAAAAGCGAAGACAGAATAAAGATCATAGAATATAGAACGCAGAAGATAGAAGACAGAAGACAGAAGACAGAAGACAGAAGACAGAAGACAGAAGACAGAAGACAGAAGACAGAAGACAGAAGACAGAAGACAGAAGACAGAAGACAGAGGACAGAAGATTGAAGACAGAAAACAAAAGACAGAAGATAGAAGACAGAAGACAGAAGACAGAAGACAGAAGATAGAAGACAGAAGACAGAAGACAGAAGACATAAGACAGAAGACAGAAGACAGAAGACAGAAGACAGAAGACAGGAGACAGAAGACAGAAGACAGAAGACAGAAGACAGAAGACAGAAGACAGAAGACAGAAGACAGAAGACAGAAGACAGAAGACAGAAGACAGAAGACAGAAGACAGAAGACAGAAGACAGAAGACAGAAGACAGAAGACAGAAGACAGAGGACAGAAGACCGAAGACCGAAGACCGAAGACCGAAGAATGAAGACAAAAGACAAAATACAGAAGGGAGAGGACAGAGGACAGAAGACAGAAGACAGAGAAGACAGAAGACAGAAGACAGAAGACAGAAGACAGAAGACAGAAGACAGAAGACAGAAGACAGAAGACCGAAGACAGAAGACAGAAGACCGAAGACAGAAGACAGAAGACAGAAGACAGAAGACAGAAGACAGAAGACCGAAGACAGAAGACAGAAGACATACCACAGAAGACAGAAGACAGAAGAGAGAAGACAGAAGACAGGAGACAGAAGACAGAAGACAGAAGACAGAAGACAGAAAACAGAAAACAGAAGACAGAAGACAGAAGACAGAAGACAGAAGACAGAAGACCGAAAACAGAAAACAGAAAACAGAAAACAGAAGACAGAGGACAGACAACAGAAGACAGAAGACAGAAGACAGAAGACAGAAGACAGAAGACAGAAGACAGAAGACAGAAGACAGAAGACAGAAGACAGAAGACAGAAGACAGAATACAGAAGACAGGAGACAGAAGACAGAAGACAGAAGACAGAAGACAGAAGACAGAAGACAGAAGACAGAAGACAGAAGACAGAAGACAGAAGACAGAAGACAGAAGACAGAAGACAGAAGACAGAAGACAGAAGACAGAAGACAGAAGACAGAAGACAGAAGACAGAAGACAGAAGACAGAAGACAGAAGACAGAAGACAGAAGACAGAAGACAGAAGACAGAAGACAGAAGACAGAAGACAGAAGACAGAAGACAGAAGACAGAAGACAGAAGACAGAAGACAGAAGACAGAAGACAGAAGGCAGGAGACAGAAGACTGAAGACGGAAGACCGAAGACAGAAGATAGAAGACAGAAGACAGAAGACAGAAGACAGAAGGTAGAAGACAGAAGACAGAAAACGGAAGACAGAAGACAGAAGACAGAAGAAACACAAGAACAGACAGAAGACAGGAAACAGGCGACAGCAGACAGAATAGAGAAGACCGAAAGCCCAAATACTTAACACTGAATACGGAATATCGAATACCGAACTCCGAAGCCAGATGAGCAAAAATAGAACACAGGAGTCAGAAAACAGACAAAAATAAAAGATATAAGACGAAAAATAGAAGACGGAAGATAGAAGGTGTCGTCTACCTTTTATATTCAAGAAAACTGAAAATTACTGCAATTTGGAATATACTGACAAGGGCAGCAGTGTTGCAAATAGATAAGAACTTAATTGGTGAACGGATTATGTTCCATCCCAGAGCAGGTTAGCCCTATTTTTCTTTTGTTCCCGGCCAACTCATCATGTAACTCCATCAAATAGAAATTCTATCCTGTCCTCAAACTCTTTCTTAGATAGAGATTTGGAATTGACTCCAAGAAAGCCAATGCAACACAACGTCAAGAAAAGGTTGCTTTCAAGGATTTTCGCCTTATTTCATCGTCAATGCCACAAAAACAAGTTAGGTACGCAACTGCTTCAGCTTTCCACAAAGCCGCAAAGAAATTCGAATCATCGATATCTCAAAAACGGAAGCAGCCCCAACACAACCGACTCAATCAGTTCCACACAAACAAAAGACGATTGACATAAAAATACTCTCAATCGTGTTGGCAGTTAGAACATCACTATAACCAAACACCCGCTGGGATCCTTTCTCGTTGTCTATTCATTCAATAGATTCATCGAGATTGCAATTCCTCTGCAAATCCTTTTTATGAGCGTCTCATAAAGGACTGGATGAAATCCTTTCACAATAATAACTAAATCCTACGGGGATTATTACAGACGATTACTTCACAAAAATCATTGCGTCGCTTCATCCAACCCCTCTACGTTTTCATCATCATATAAAAGTGAAAGATACTCTCACTAGCGTAAGGCAATGGGTTTTCTTTTTCAAGAGATTTAGGATGTCAACAACCGATCAATTTGATCGACAATTAATGTGACAGCAGACCGAAGCGATAGTGACAAGTACTGCATTTACCTGCGACTTAAATTGCGGCAAAATTCACAATTAATCTGCGGTTTCTTTCTTAAGACTCTTTATTCAGTTTTTCCTTTTCTTTTGCAAGTGTTTTGTGATGTGCCGTGCAATGAATTTCTTCATGGTCGATGGCGCATCCATCTATGAAAACCAGACAAGCCGAGCGGATTGAATTGAATACATCATTCGATACAAGAGAGAAGAAATGCTGTGTTGCCAAAGAAAGCCACCGCATAGTGATTGTTGGTGTGTATTATGGCAAAGCGATATGAACCGAAGCCGAAGCCGAAGCCACCAAAGTCTCTGTGAAGACTCAAGTGTAGGGTGTACACTTACCTTAACGCATCGACAATTATCCGAATGGATGAGTTCCTCTCCTCCAGCCAGACGAATAGAAAATAATTGCCAAGTAATGTAGTTATGGTGGCACTAGAACCAACACTCTACCATCAGGTGACAAATTATTTACAGTGAGTGTTTGGTTCATGATTTTGGATACCAAATTACCTCAACACCAACGCAATACGCGACGCACCAACAAACCAATCTTGAGATTCCAGAAACCAGAAGTCCGACATGAAAAGAGGGGGACTCGGAGTCCGAATCACACTTTGTAGTTCCCGTGGGAGAAAAATGCATCGCGACTAATTTCGTTAATCACTGCCACTTCGGATGCGATGTCCGATTCCACTCAAAGCGAACTATAATCAATCGTGTTTGCATTGCATTGCCTCTCCTATAACAAACCTCACTCCTCAGCATTGTGCCGCCACGCCACCACCGACCGTCACCGCCACCGCCAATAAGGGTGACAAACAGTGCCGATTTATTTGATTTTCGCCGACAATAATTTGGATCACATTGGTGCGAATAATTGCAATTGATTTTTTCAACGATGGCAGTTCTCTCCTCCTCTCTCTCTCTCACTGTTGGCCTGATGTCCTGATGGCCAAGTACAATTATTTTGCCAATGTTGCTATTTGAAAAATGCCTCTGATATTGTCAGCGAGCTGCGTTTCTCGGAAGGGATAGTGAAAGGGGCTTTGATTTGTTCTTATTCGTGCATTCAGGCTTCGTTGTTACTTATTTTGGTTTTTGCTGGGCATTTCTTGACTCGAAGCTGACCGGAGGCGATTGGTTCTCACGAGTTACGCTTACGCGTCTTATCAATTATGACAAATCTTTCTGAGTGGTTAACTCTTGTTGCCTGCGAATGATGACGATGATGTGGCGCGGTAGTGGTATTACAGTGCTGCAGAAGTCGTATCTCTGGCCCATCATCATCATCACTCATTCATTTATTTTATTCACCTGATTCATGCGGGGCGCATGTAGGTACTCTCATCTCGCATGTATCTGTGGCGCACTTTTTTGTGTGTCTCCGAGCTCAACCCAGTGTGTTCAGCCACCCAAAGACAAAAGAAAAGTTAATAATTACTTCGACATTGGAAAATTATTAATTGCCTGCCTATGTCGGCGGTGGCAGGAGCAGCTCGTCTTCGTTCGTCGTGGTGGTGATTCTCAAATAGAAGCGACAAAAAGAGGTGCAATCAACTCGTTTTCTTCTTATCCCTGGCAATTCGATCAGAATGACAGGTTTGTCGCTGTGATTGACGGTCGTTTGCAAAAGAACTTGCTGATGAAGATGATGGCAATGTTTAGGAGAACAGGCAGATCTAATTTTACACTCCTCGCGGTATTGCGTATATGACAGTTTTTTTTTAACCGTCAACAGCGATATGAGTACACGGTAGAAAATTGTTTATTCTAAGTTAGAGGCAACCAAAGAATGTGAAAAGTGAAATCAGCAGTTTGTACTGTGGCCAATGAGTTTTAGGCCTCAATTGTCCAATGGCAATGGGGTCCAGAGCTTCTGGGGCCAGTTATTGAAATTAACGGTTTGATGGATTGGTATCTCGAGTCTGGTAAATGGGATGATCGTTGAATTAATAACTAGTCGCTCATATCGAGGCCAATCAATTTAAGGGTTTATTTGCTGATAGATTGTTAGCCTTTGAAATTGGTAAAAGTTCAAGGAGTCAGTTTCAAGGACTGATCGGTGAAAATAAATGCAGCTCGCAGTTTTTCAGGGACTGGTCGACTGTTTTTCCAATGAACTTAGCAATCGATAGTAAAAAGCCTTATGAGAGCTAGAATTTTCACTGGCTGAAGTATTTTTTTTTAGTAGATCGATAAAACTTGAGATTAGTATAGCCTAGCCCTTTGAAAGTTTGAGATTTCATTTGTTTTTATATTGTTCTTTGGGTGGTAACATAGTAGTTTTCAAAATTTGAAAAACTGATCGGCGAAACAATGTTTTTGGAAATTCTGCGCTTTAAACGTTGGCGCAGTACAGCAATCCAAATTCCTGATCGGTGAAACAGTTTAATTAGTTTAAATGTTCGTTTATTTCCGTATATATTTGAGATCGGTGAAGAAGTCGACAGGTAAAATTTTTACTCCACATAAGAAGAGCAGGCACGTGAATTTAGAAACGAATATGAGAAACCGAGGGTAAGTCATTAGCAAAACAGTTAACGGATTTGAAATCTCAGACAAGAGATCATTTATAAAAATATGGAGAAAAGATTCGTACACAACACGCATCCCTGTGGCACACCAGCATTTATCGGACTTCATACCATTCAACTCAGCTTGTATTGAATGGCCGGAAAATTAGTTTCTAATCCAACGAAGAGACTCATCGATACCAAAAGCACACATTCTCGATAAGAGAGCCCAATGTCAAACTCTAACAAATGCCTCAAAAATTCCAAATCACCAAAACAGTGAAAGGACTGATTCCTATTTTTGATGAGATAAGCCATCATATCGCCAGTGGACCTTTTTCTATGAAAGCGGTAATATCGGTCATTAAGTAGCATTCGTTTTTCAAGATATGTCATTATCAAGGTTTCCATGAATGACGTTAGAGCCATTGGACGGTATAATTGAGGCAGGGGAGGACGATTCGCCATTTTAAGTGACGTGCTTGAAAAAGAATGTCTTCCATTTACTCGGGAAGAGCCCAGAAGAATAGGATAAACAGAAAAGCTTACGCAGTGAATTTGCCAGCATAGAAGAACATCTCTTCAGGATAGCGGTGGAGATACCATCTGAACAAGCGGATCTTTGAGGACTTCCACAACCTAGCGAATACGAAAAAAAGTGTGCTTCACTACAAAATTTTCATATTCAAACTCAGGTGGAGCCCAACATACGAATACCTAACATCAGGAAAAGTCACTTTAGCAGCAAATCAAGCAACCAGCAAATGGTCTCATCAATGAAGTTGACGTTTGGAGACAGAGAGTTATTAAGGATGAGCGTTGGTACCCTTGACATGGTGAAATTCAACAAAACTAAAAAATTGTGCTTCCTTTTGGAAACAGCACTACTTTTTACCTTTTTGTTCATGCAAAGATATGTCCTTATGTATATACGAGCATTACAGATATATCCGGGCTGTTTGAACAATTATTATTATTATTATTATTATTATTATTATTTATTACAAAAAAAGATTTTGTTTTAATCGCTCGCTGTTTAATATTTAACTAATTATGGGTTTTCTACCATCTTTAAATTTTGTAAAACTCCTTTCTCTATCCCTAATCGCTTCTATACAGTTTGTATCGTACCACGAATTGTCTTTGGGAATGATAATTTTTATTCTGTGAGGAAAAAGTTTCATGTTCGTGCCGTTCAGAATTGATTTTGATATCATTAGATCTGCCGATGCGTCAACGTTTCCTTCAAAAAACCGCAATTATACAGTTGCTATCCCAATTGGCTTTCTCATTTTGCCACAGTCTGCTCTGGGACTTTGCCTTTTTAACTGCGATGGAATAAGTAGAATCAACCGATAAATAGCAAATTTATAGTCATTAAAATCGCTTTAAAAGGAGCCATAGTGCCACACTAGCTTAAAATGACACTTTTATCAATTTATAATTGATTTTATCTTCACATACTTTTAGAGTCAGTATAAATTAAAAAGCAGACAGTCCCGATTTTAAATACTTAAAACCTTGCTCTGACTCGTCTGACGTTTCTCATTTGCTCAACATTTTGTGTGATTTATTCCCGAGCTAATATTTGTTCTGAATTAAGTATTTCTAGACAAGAACATAACTTTTATTGCAAATTTTCATCTGCAATCAAAATATATGCTTTTTTCACCTGAGTTTATTTTTTTTTTTCTGCTTCTTAGGTCTGTTACTTGACTTCAATTGCCCGATCTGTCAAAATTTTGTTTCAATTTGCCTAGAGATTAATGTAGTTGAGCTCACTAAAAACTTGATGTATATTTTTTTCTATATCCGTTTGGTGTATAGCCACATAGAGTCCCGAATTCAAAAGACTGATCATAAATCGGGAAAATTTAAGATTGATTCAATGCAGCGCTCCAAATTTTGATCTCCGAAATGGTCACAGAGCTTAGTAGTTTGTCATTAAGTAGCCGACGAGTTTTCAGTACCACTCTAAAATATCATCGCTCACAGCAACCATGCTACATATTCATAAAGATTATTTTCAACAAGCTGGCTCGCTTGGGGTAGCTCTGGCCCTACGGTGATCGAATTTAGTAAATTAAGTAAATTAGTTTCCAAGTTGCCAGTTTCCAGTGAGAAAATGGTGATGAAATTTAGGTTATGTTGCTCAAAGGCAATGAATCTCTATAACGGTGACAGAATTTCGCAATCAGTCCAGTATTTTCAAAGTTCATGGTTATGTTCCCGTTCGATAGGGAATATGAAAAGAAAATATCGCCTTTGTCCTGTCTCAGGCTTTAGAGTCAAGACTATTCAAATTTGACTCAATTTGGCTCAGTAGTTTTTGAGCCTTTTCAAGTCAAATGCAAAACTTCGTTTTATACGAAAATATGGGAATGAAATATACATATTAACCTTCTTCTAGTACCATATTATCTATTACAAAAGCCGCATCAAAATTTGCCGCGTAGCTTGAAAAATCAGAGTGAACAGACATTGTTTAATACTATTTAAGGTTAAGGATAAAGATAAAAGTCAATAGCCGAAATACCACATCAGTGATCGAGTGAGTGTGTGCTATTTTTTCTTTAAAAACTTGCTCTATATCTCACAACATCAATCTGCGGTTCATTTATCAACTTAAATTCGTTCAAATACTGGTGAAAGAATGTCAAATTGTTGTACTAAAGTGCTCGATAATGTGAGAAGCAATGCCGAAAAAACACATAATTTAGTCACGTATTACGCAATCCGGTAATTCAGCCCCAGTATTTACTAGTATCAACGCAGCATACTCCACAGTCTGATCACTAGTTTGAAGCAGATAAGTGGGTATGCTGTGATCACTATGAGATCACTATGCTCGTAAACTCGAAAACTGAAGAAGACGTCAGAGTAAGTATTTACTACTATCTCCATCATTTAGGGTCACGTTCAGCCAAGCTGAGGATTGGTGCTGAAATCGATTAAAACATACAAATTGATAGTGATCAATCAAATATGTCATCGCTGTAATAGACTCTCAGTAAGGTTATAAGTCGTGGAGTTCTTTTTAAACTCGAGTCCTGAATACTGAATAGTTCTTTGGACGATCGAGCATCGAGAGAGGGTTTCAGCGCTGCAGTGGTAAAATGTTTAGTGGATAAGCCTCCCAGCTTCATATGGACATGGACACCGCCTTTGATTTGTAATTACGACCACCTTAGTCAGGTATACCGTATACATGATGCATCCACTGCATCACAAAAAAACGGAAAGTTACTTTAGTAGTATGTACAATATGGACCGGTAATTAATCTAAGTGCTACAGTTTAATACAAGCCCCTTCCCTTAACACAAGTGTGTTGCATTGAGAGTAAAAGTTAAGCTCTCAAATATTTGTTAGATTTAAAATTATAAATAAATTCATTTAAAATTGTAGGTACACTCATTGCTGTTCCGTGATATCTAAACCAAGTTCAGGTTTTAGCTTTCTGTAAGAGAAGGCTTCTTACAGCTGCCAAAGCTTAATGCGCTTCTTGTGATTAAGTAAAACTCTTTTTACAATATAATTTTATCTAGACCGTAAAAAGGCACTTTCATGTCTGATTGTAAAAAGCTCAACAAAAGAGTGTCAAAAATTATTTTAATCACTTACAGGCCACATATTTTTCGTCAACTTTTTTCAGTGTATGAAGTGTTAAGAGGTGTGTTCATGGCACGATACCTTCGCAACAATGCCTCGCCAGAAGTACCTTCCTTACACGACATATCGATAATGACAAAAAGATCAGGCAAGTAACAAGAAAAGTAAGAGCACAAAACAGCTAAAAGTCTACAATTACCTTCCTCCCCTCCTTTCCCTTCTATTGTATTCCACAAACAATTATTATCCAACCCGTGCTGTGCTCTTGCCTGCCAGTGAGCTTAATAATTGTCGACAATAATTGTCACGGAAACTATGTAATTGGAATTGTACGATGACAGTCGACTATTGGCGTCTGATTATTTGAGCGTGATTCGATCGCAAATACACGTATATACATAGCCTAGCCTACTCGCAAATACAAGTGCGATGCACTTTCAGTGCGATCAAATCAAAAAAAAAAAGGAAAAAAATAAATAAAAATAAATAATTGAATCAATGATTGTGAATATATATTGCCTGCTATTGGCGGTCTTTTCAAGACATGGCACGCCTCTGTTTAATTAAATAAAGTGACCATCGCGCACAATGGTGGTTGTCACATTGACTTTTATTTCTTCCGCAAAATTCAATTAGCCATAGACGTTTAATAGGTATTTATAGGAGGGATGAATAAGCAGGAGGAAGAGCAACGCTAAGAGGATTTTTAAATTATGTTTTACCCGCGCAAATGAGGCATGGGGCTTTTGTAATTTCCTTTATTTTTTTAGGACTTTAAATTGAATCGACCGATTAAGCTTCGAAGGCGAAGAGAAAAAAAAGTTTAACATTGTGATTAACACATTTCTCACTTTGTCTCATTAATAAGGAAACATAGACAAGTGCTATCTACTTTCTATCTGAAGTGTAGGTACGTCTTAATATAACTTGACATAAGAAAACGTTAAACGAGTGGGCAGAGATGTTATAAAGGTTTTTGGAGGTATTAAAAACTAAAGCAAGGCTCAGCGGTGAAAAGTTTTGTTTACCTTTTGACATTACCAAAGGTTGTTGATTGAGCCCTAAGAATTTGTTTTCAGTTTTCAAAAAGAGCATAGCTAATGTAACTAATTAACTCAGTACCGTGAACAAGGAATAAATAGTTACAGTCGTATTTATAACCCTATTCCAAAATGTGTCCAACTTTAGACAGTTCAAGCCTTATGCCACACTGTTCCTAAGGGTTTTTAGTTGTAGTCGCATATCAAGACACCAAAAATGGTAGGTACTTTACAGGAACGTGAGTCTGTGAGTCTTTGAGGACTTATTTCGACAACTGTTGAAATGCGTTTATAAGTACGAAACAGGCTTACGCTTGCCAAACATCTTAGAAACCATCTAGCTGGATAACTGACTGAGAGTGTTCTGAGCAAATTTTATAAAAAGACTATTAATGAATAATGTAAATATGTACGGTACGTGGGGTGATGACTAGCACCGCTGCCTGTTCGTGAGAGGTTCGTTTTTCTCTGAATGGGTGATCCCTTTGGAATTTCACTAGGTACAGTTACGAAAAGAAGAAAGATAGGGCTCTCCTCCAATTCTTCATGTTAGGTATAACAGAAACCAGGCCTCGTGTTACAGCTTCAGTAATGGTGTAAGTGATTAAGTGAATGAGTAACCATTTTTGGATTACAGCATACGTGGTTCCACGTACCGTAGCTATTTAGAATTGTACAATTAAGATCGAATATTCGAATATGTATCAATTCACAGATTTCGCTGATGTCCCTTCAGACAAATTCAATTTTTTGTGAGAGAATCAAGACGTTAAATGTTTTTGTTAAAAGAAGTCTTGTTGATTGAAATCTATAAACGATGGTGATTGTCTTTCTTTGCATGCGTTCATCGACCATAAAAATGATCGGATCGAAAGGATAGGTACTTATTTTTTTATGCGGTGTGTTACTTTTGATAACTTTTGGTGTCAAATACTTTTGGTACTAACAAAGTCTACAATTCATCACCGTCATATCACCCACACAACAGCGAGGGTAGTGTTGGAAGCAGTAGATTTTCTACCCGCCGAGCACCTTGCAAAATCCTGGACTGAATAATTCTCCGGAGACTAATGGATTTCTGCGACCATATAGCATATAATAACATCATCCCAAGACCCAAGCATGCAATTAAGGTATCGGGAGAACCACTCCACCCTTCAGCCGATCGTAAAAGGACGTCGTCAGGACCCTCAACAGCCAACAGGTGGCTGATGGTTCCTCGATATTAAGAAAGCATTTAATAGTTCTGAAGCGGTAAGGTCCAGTTTGCAGCTTGTGCCCTCCGTGTTGCTGTTTTATGTTCCATCAGGGGCCATATCAATGAATTGGGAAAATCGTCAAAATAAAGAAGGAAGTTTAGGACTTCGTCTACTTAGGATCAGCTGTAGGCACGGAAAACAGCATCAGTGTGGAGATCAAACGGATATCTAGAAAAACAAGGGTGAAATCTTATGAGAATTTAATAAAAAGCATGGACTTTATCTATGGTGAATGAGGGAATTATTCGGCGTTTCGAAGAATTCTATAAATCAACTTTGGTACTGTATGTGACGACAATGTCTGGAGGAGTTGATCAACGTCGAACTGTACCTCGACATGGACATAGCTAGGAGATTGCACCTCTCGAGACTAAGATGGTTGGGACTATAAGAGCGTATGGACACCAAAGCTCATACTCAACGGGTTCTTATAAAGCACACTGCAGTTAAATCGCGGAAGGGGAAGAAAATGAGGTGGCTCAATCATGCAATAGAAAACCTCAACGGGCTTTGAGTCTAGACGTCTAGAGAGATCTCGTCCAAAAATGAAATGACTGGCGAAGGAATCTGAGGGCAGAGAACTACCGGTAGCGTGATGGTCAACATGTCCGCTGCCAACCGAGAGGTTCATGGTTCGAATACCAACAGAGACAAAAATGTTTTTCCGCGGCTATCACGATGAACTAGTAAGTACTCCTCCGTCAGAAAATTCATTGCCATGAAAAGCGCCTTCTCGACAAACCGTTCGGAACCTGCAGAAAAGTGTAGGTCCCCTCCAATCTCTCACAAAGACAATGGTGAGAAATACCCTAAGCCCCGGAGCTACTCGGTCAAAAGCCAAAAGTTGAACATGTTCAACTTTGCCAGCCGCTGCTTATTACTCGCCGGCTGCCAGCGAGTGTGGTGAATTTCGTGGTCACGCAAAGCTAATCAGCGGCTCGCAGTAGCGGCTACTCGACTCACCGCTGGCAACCAGCCGTGTGTGACCCGTGCTTTACTACTACTAGACCAAATGAAGATCTACCGTAGTGCCTGTATGCCGTCATTGTTTCGAGTTAAGTTTATTGAATACACTTCATAAGAGCTTTTCTTTGCTATTCAATAAAAAGTTTTGGACGAAGGTCTTGAACACCTTCTCCTCTGAGGTTTCGTGTTTTTGTCGTGTTTCGTGGCTAATCCGGCTATAAAAACCTCGCCTGAAAGCAAGAAACACATCACAGAGTAAATAATTTTAGTTTACTGTATGAAATGTAAGCAGAAAAAAGATGACTAAAAATTTCAGCCTAGCTTTGCGCGAGAGCCAACTGGAGGCATTAGTCAATTTTTTTTTTTAAAGGTAAGGCAAGGGGTCTGAAAATCAAACAATTGACTTATAGGAGCATTGCCTTAATACAGGTATCGCCTTTCGCTAGAAAGCGGCAAGTCCTCGGAAAGCGCCTTTCCTCTAAACCGTTCGAATTTGGCATAAAATTGAAGGTCTTTGAAATCCATTACGCCTGAGGTTCTCCGAGCTTTGGAATACATGTATCGCAGTGATGGGACTTTTTGGAAAAATGTCCGAAGTAGATTTGAAACAAAAATGCAGTAGATTCAACTGTTCTGCAGTAGATTTTTCATTTTTAAAACATAAACATTTCTTAACATAGATTCACATACATAAATAGCTTAAGATAATAAAATAAATATTTTTCCTTAAAACAAATTCACATAAAATTTCATACACTAATATTAACATCAGCTTAAAAATAAAAAAAAAAGTATTGTCAAAATTGCTAGCTATTTATTGCTTTTTTTTAAATTGTCCGTCGACAAATAAAAACTTATTGAAAAACTCTATAGAGCCCACAGAATCCGAAGGTTCCCAACAATCTTTGTTTACGTCGTCGATTTCCATACACAGTATAACATTGTGTAAAGTGGTTGTATTTAATTACAAACAGGAACAACAAATTTGAAAAAAACTTATCCGTCAATTCTAATTTAAAAAACCAGTAACGTGGTTTTCAAAGTGGCGTTTTAAGCTTTTATTTACAAAAAAAAAAAAAAAAAACATAAGTTTAATATTTTTATCCGATAGTTGCAAGTTGACAAGAACAAATGTTGAAATTCAGCGGTCAAAAAAATAATAGTGATAGGAAAATCTACCTTAAGAAATATTACGAAATCGAAAAATTTGGTCAAAATTTGTATTACAACATGTGGCTGAATGTTCGTAACTTTAATTAGTATTTAGTTGCATGTCCCTTGTTAGCTATAACAGCAGTACAAAGACGTTAAATAGAGCTTATCAGGTTTCCACAACTTCCCGTGCTTATCGAACTCCATGAGGTGTAACGCTTCGCAAAGGACTGTGTTGTTGCTTGTTTTACATCTAGAAGCATATTTTTTTACAGCGCTCCATAGGTTTTCAATGGGATTAAAGTCCGAAGACTGTGCGGGCCACTCCATCACTACTTTACTTTCCTGGAACCAATGCTTCTTGCTGAAAGACCCATTTCAGCAAGAAGCATCTTCATTTACGGTAGCATTCAACTTCAGTATACGGTAACATTACTTCCTGTATTATCCTAACATAGAGATGCTGATCTATAATGCCTTCAATCCGCATTATGGGTCCAACTCCGTAGAAGAAAAAACATGCCCATACCATTATGATTGTAAAGTGTGGATTATATTCGGTGTTTGGAGGTCTTCTTACATATTGACGAGATCCTTTTCCACCCCTTAAAACAATTAAAGTGTTTTCACTATCAACGCAATGCAAAGTGGAAAAATACCAATCTGTGCAATGCTTTTACTCACACTACTATTATTTTGACCGCAACTGTATGTACGTTGTACACTAAACTACATTGTAACTAAACTATAAAAATTTTTTTCTCAAAATTATTTTGTTCATTTTTAAGTTGCTGTCATAATATTTATCTAAAAAATATTGGTTTCCCAACAAAGACATCTACACAATGTTTAGTTCTTCAGGATTTTCATTATAGAACGGAAAAGACATTACAATGTCCAAAACGATGTCATTGTATACAGGTACCCTCTATTACTACCTTTGCATCTAAATACTTAAGAAGATTTAACTGTCTATCATTAAAATTAAAACGCTTTTTTATTTGACTTGCTTTCTTCAAAGTTGTGAGAAGCAATATATCGCTAGAACTCGATACCAAAATCCATATCCGTAAAGGAAAGATAATGTAAGGTACTTTCTAAACCTTCATTGGTACTGACTGAATCCAAACTAATATAATTTTTTTAAATTTCAATGCAAAGACCTGTTTAGTTTTAGTAAGAACAAAAGTGCAGTAGATTTTATTTAAAGGCAGTGGATTTATTTTTCGAGAAAAGTGCAGTAGATCTACTGCAATTGCAGTAAAGTCCCAACCCTGCATGTATGTCTAAGAATTGCTGATTTCTTATCAGAAGTTGAGTCTACAGACGTTTTAAAGTACCCACTACTCCCTGCAAACTCAACATCAACAATATTCTCACTAAGCGAATAATTTTAAACATCTGCTATTTAAAATATTGTCAGTTATTGAGCTGTCACTTTCAACTCAAACAAACTATTTTTGTATATAACAACACTGATTTATCAAAGATACCACCAACGATGAGGATTTAGAGAAATTCTTCACAAAACGACATCACCATCACCGACAACAGTGTGTAATGAATGGTTTATTAATAACGTTAAGGTTCTTACATGCAGTAATGTGGTGACCTGGCTTGCTGCAAGGCCTAAAAACCCAAAACCACGAAAACCAAGATCCCATAAGAAAAATGAATTACCAGATTAATGGACAGCATAAATCACATTATCGCTTCTTCTTGAGGCGAAATAAGAAGAGCGCTGCGCTGTTTGGAAAATTGAATCAAGAAAGGAAATAACCGATTGCTATGGTGGCGTCGGCGTTCGTGTAAATCGAATCCATGTTCCGTTCGGTGAATAGGTGCATATACTCTACTGTCTACTCTATAGTGTGTCGCGCCCAACTCCCCCCTCCTCAACACAACCCTGTGTTTCATCTCGGCGTAAAGACAAATTGTATACCTTCTGGGATTGTGAACAAAATAAATCTCATAATGAGTTACGATAAGAAGATTTCGACAGAAATACAAATCACCTGCAATTGATCTTGAAAAGGCATTGCAACATGGAGACACACTATCGACATTGCCAACAGCTCGCAGAGCAATACAAAGATGCAAACGAAATCGTGTCGTGTCGCAACGCCGTCGTTTCGTCGTCCCCAATGATCATTGCGGCAGGGCGGCCAGCCGACGCGACGCACGGTTGTTCGAATCCGATCATCGATCAAAGTTTGCGCATGGGTTTCTTCTTCGGGAAACGATCCTGCATCGCGTGGGTCGCACATGAATAATTTCCTGATCTCATTTGGACACTTAACACAATTTGTCTGCAAGGAAACTGATCATTTTCCATTAATTAGGAATTATGTGCGGATTAGCAGGATCAGGAGAGTCCTCTCTATATATTCGATGTGTAGAAGTTGGAAAGGTTCAAGGTCAACGACAGATGATCTTGCTTGCACCCCAGGGGTCGTAATTGTACCAATTCAATGGTGCCCTTGCGCGCTTCTGTTCGTGGCAACGACAAACGCTCTGTCATGATCACTATCGATCTTTTGACTCGATCTCTCGCTCTGGCTGTGTTGGTCAGGTTGTAAATAAGGGAATCACTGCGGTTGGTCGTCCTCGTTCGACGCGACTTTGTCTAAAAGCCTGACTTATTGCACACCTCACAAGATCCAGCTGCGTCTTAAGCGTTCTGCAATCGCACGCACGCACAACCATCGCATCACCTCGTTCTAATTTAAAGTTCTACTTGCTCCTGGTGCTGCTTCAAGTGAATACCTACTTTGTGGAGAGATGCTCGTCGCCAATCGGCTAAGGGAAAGAACTCGCAGAGTAATTAATTCAGCGCATTCATAATTCATTGATGTAGCTGCTGCGTATAATGTGTGCACTACACACTGCTGTGCCTTGTGAATGTGATCAATCGGAGGCGATTTTCATGCTCAAGTGTTCATTAGGACGGCCAAAGTGATCAATTAATAATGAATTATTTTTGATCGGAAATTATGATGCTGATGGTAATAAATTGAGACGACACACAGGCAGCAGCATAACCATTGTAGTGTTAAGTAATTCCCGCACTTTTGGCAGCTCAGCCGAGTGGATTAATTGATTAGTCATGTCCGTTAATTGATATGGAGCCGCCTTGGAGCCTCCGCAAAGACCAGAAGATGCCGACCACTTTTTTTATTTCTGTTACCGCATATCATCAAAATGCTACCGTTTTTTAACAAAGCAGGATGAAGGCGAGGTATGTACGTAGGTACCTACACATTGAGCATTCGGCATGGAACGCACAAAACGTGTCCCAATTATTTGCATGGAACAATTTTGCACACAAACTTCAATGGATCCATTACGAAGAATACAATTTCATCTGCAAATAATGGAAAAACATTATAACCGCGCTGTGCCGCCACTGCTCCTGCGCGTCGAGTCGCGTCGCGTCGCATCGACGGTCATTTATCAAATATACAAAACGAAAGATACTTTGGCGCACACTCCAGAGTTGATTGCTTTATCTGTGCAGCATTCGGCTCAATAATTTAGCATAATGTAATAGTTTATTTGCAAATGAAGATTTGATTAGATTTGTGCTGGGGTCCACTCCCGTCAGCGAACCGCAATGGGTAAGAAAGATGAACAGAGATAATCGATCACGTTTCGATATTTTGTGGTTTGCATCTTGGGTGGCTTGAGGTTTGAGGAATTATCGATATTTGATTTTATGATAATTTTCAGTTGAAAGGTTTTTTTTCTCTGTTCCTTTGTTATTGAGTTATTATTACATTGGGCGCTTTTCAAAGACCTCCCGTGATGTTTTGATTTATATGCTTGTGGTTGTAGGAAAAGATTCGAAGTTTAATGATTGTAAAATTGAAAAGAAAAGCGAGCTTGTGGGAGTAGCCTGCCAAACACAATGCAGTTTGATTTAAGAGTTCACCATAACATAATAAAGAAAGTTCATTTTAAAGGCAGTCTCTAAACCGCAAAACCCTTTTGAAAATTACCTGATTCGTGATCTAGAAGGAATCAAGGCTCTCTCTTTCAACTGATTCACACTAGTGATCCGCCTGAGTGGTAGGACTCTTTCATTTCAGAAGGCTTCGGCAAATCTTCCAGTTTTGGATTGTCCCTTGTCTAAATCCAACCAAATACAGAGGTAGTTTTCTGTGGTCAACTCCTGGAGGAGCTTATACTTAGAAAGTTGAAAAGTTCTGCAGGGATAATAACATCATCCCAAACATGCAGTTCGGCTTCCGGAAAAAGCATTCAAACCAGCATCCGCTGATAAAGCTACACAATGACATCGCCGAAGACCTTAACAGCCATCGTGTCACTGTCGCATGCTTTTTGGATGTCGAAAAAGCATTTGACAGCGTTTGGATTGAGACACTCATCCATAAGCTAAATCTTCTAAACTTTTCAGCTCCATTAATAAATATAATTTTCTCTTTTGTCTCCCGCACAGAAACTTTTTCGTCCAAAGAGAGCAGGAATTGCTCAAGGATCAAAACTAGGATCAATTCCTCTTGAACATCATGACGTCGGATCAACCTTCCCCAAGGGACTGCGAAAACCTGCTTTACGCCGATGACTCTCTGACATATAGCACATCAATACCACCAATCATAGCTGCCTGGAGAGTGGAAACTCACATCCACAAACTTTATATTCTTATTATAGTAAATGGGGTATCCGGATCAACTCAGCTAAGTCACAGCTCGTCTACTTCAGAAGGCCCGGAGGAAGAGGTCGTTGTACTGCTGGTAACTGCAGAGCAACATCCATTACTCTACCCGATGGAACCAGACTGGCTGTCCAAAGAAACGCGAAGTATCGAGGCATCAATTTCAACGAGGTCCTTAGATTCAACCCGCACTCACGCACTGTACTTTAGAAGGCCAACTTCGACTTCCACTGACTCTACCCTTTGCTGAGGAGAAGGACAGGACGAAGTCAGTCAACAAAACTACTGAAATACAAGCAGCTGCTGACACCCGTCATCAACTACGGAAGCCAAGGGATCCTAATTTTCGAAGGGAAGATTCTGAGACTTTGCACCGGCCTCACTTTCAACCACCAGCACCAGAGACATTACAGTAACAGCATCTGTACGAGACAGCCAAAATGACGCCCTTGGATCAATACGTCTTATCGACAGTATTGAAAACGGCTGTAAGTATCAGCAACCACACTGCTCCTGGTGAGATACAAAAGCGAGTTTGCACCACGCTCTGAGCGAAGAAGTGATGCCAGCCAACGACCAAGCCAACAGCTTTTATGCTGACCCTGGGTCAACATACTTAAACGCCTAATGCCATTTGGGCCATTGGGACCCGTATGTAAGTGTTGAGCAGCGTTGTAGAGTCATCTCTTTAGCTAAGGTTGCATTGTTCTATCACAAAAGATAGAGAACATCTATCTCATAACAAGTTTAGGGTTCGAAGCCCAGAAACATCTGAAAACAAATGTGTTTCACGGGTACCTCCTTTCGCGAAGAGTTGAGTTGAAGTCTTCGTGGAGCAACTACACATTGCAATGAAAAACTCTTTCTCACTTAGTAGTTCGGATAATGGGCATAAAATTTTAGGTCCTTTAAATGCTCCGAATTTTCAACAGCTTTGTTGCGCCACCCTATCTATTTATTTTTTAGATGCCCATGCCCATTTATACAAATGTCTGGAATAGGCATGCCTGTATCAGAAAACAGGTCACATAAGTACTCAGTCTTTTTGGACAAATATGGGACAGTGAGTACTACTTACTACCTTCTTAGATTTAACCCAGACATTAAGTGCTTCTGGCAGGGATCTCGGATCCTCACTCATCACGGCTCCATCGTCAGCAAAGAATAGTTATATGGTATCTCGTCTGGCTACTTTGGTGTTCCGCACTTTAGTAGGCATCCGTGGAAGATCAAATGACTCAAAAATGTGCGCGGTGTCCACCTTCAGTGACTTTGAATACTTCAGTGACTCCAGCTGGACATCGTCCTCACAAATCATCGATATTAGATCTAGTGGCTGTCGATCGAATGCTTTTTAAGTCAAACAGCACAACAAAAAATCCTCCTTGGGATCATAGTGCTTTTCCATCAGGATCCTTAGATACTTTATATTGCATCTGTTGTTGACCTGTCCGCGACAAGACCGCGACGAGCCCGCTACAAATCCGCATGGTTTGTCATATGAGTTCATTATTTTCCGCAGTGGGCTACTCTATACGCACTTAAGGGAGGGGTAAACCCAGGGAGGCTTTTTTACAAATATTTTCTGAAAACTTTGAGCTGGCGTCGATATCCTCCCTTTTTTTTACTCACCATTGGCTTAGCTTTATCATTCCGCCATCATGTTTCTCTGGCGTATTATGGCTGTGTCCCTAGCAATGATTTGAATCTATCGAACCAAGTCTTATGCAGGCAATTTTGGGCCTTCCTGTGTTTTGAACTGAGGACTGTGTTTCATCTTTTCTGGGCTAAAATCTTCAATGGGTTTTTGAGCTACCAACTTTTTCATAACGATCTTGTAGCCTAGCCCCCAGGGATTGCTGTTGATATCTTGTCGCAGCTCTTCCCATTTTCGTTTCTTGCTCAGCTTAATGGCTCTCTTCAATTCGTGGCGCGCTGTCCTGAATTCTTCAACGTCACTCTCACTATTTTCATTTTGGCTTCTTCTCCCTCTGGTCTTTTCGTCTAAGGCGTAGACATTTTCTACGAAGTTCGGCTATCTCTTCCGACCACCAGCAGTTAGGATTGTTTCTTCTATTTGAGTATATCTTTCTGGGCATTGAAGCGTCACATGCCAGACGAGTGAGTTGCATAGTTGACTCAACTATTTCTTCAGCTGTTCCAAGCGATTGTAGCACAATGTCCTTTCCATCATCAATTCTGTTCCTCAATACGTCGACGTTGAGTCTGTTGACGTTCCATCCACCAGGTTGGTTTGGCTCTCGGTTAGCGCTTTGGCGATTTTCCTCTATGTCGAAAACGATGTATTGGTGATCGCTACCTGTGTAGTCTTCGATGACCCTCCAGTTCCTTATTTTTGACATCAAACCCTCTGTTGCGAAGGTTATGTCAGGTATGGTCCCTGTTTGCCCTGCTCTTCTAAAAGTTGGAGTGTTCCCTATATTAACTACGCTAAGGCCACGTCTCGCCGCCATCTCAAGTATTTGCCTTCCTCGAGAGTCCGTAGTTGGCATTCCCCATTCATGTCCTCGTGCGTTAAAGTCTCCGGCGACTATGATTTCTCCATCGACCTCACATATGAAATCATCTAAGTCCCCTAGTTTTTGTTGGAAAACATCCATCCGATCATTAGGGCTAATCCTTTGTTTTCAATGGTCATGCCTTGGCTTGGAATCCATAAGGCGGCGGTTCCGAGATTGTCAGAGACCCAGGTTTGCTTGTTTTTGATGGCATATTGCTCACTTGAAATGACGTCCGCTTGTAGCTCACTTATAAGCTTAAACAGGAGGTTGTCCGCCATTTGGCTCCTGTGGACGTTTGCTTGGAGTATTCTGGTTATTTTGAGGAGGCCGTTTTCATCTTCTCAAGTGCCTGTCGGAATACTTTGCACTTTTCCGATCCAGGTATGTGATCCGTTGGGCATGGTTGATTTTCGTCGTTTGCGCATAGATAGCACTTTGGAAGCTCATTGCAGTCCTTCCTTTTGTGATCAGAACTCCCACATTTAAAGCACATTTCTTGCTTTCTTCTATCAGGTCCGGTGCAGTTTGCTTGCACATGCCCGTACCCGAGACACTTGAAGCATTTCGTGACCTCTATTCTGCGTCTTATTCTGCATTGGCACCATCCTATTTTTAATATCGGGTGTTTCAAAAGTTCACTCGCAGCCCGCTCGTTGATATAGATTATTGCCATCTTCAAGGCGCTTCTGTTTTTCTCAGTCACAAAGACTTTGAAGTCAGCCAGTTCATCGCCCATTTTATTTTCATGGAAACATGAAAACATGGAAACATGGAAACATGGAAACATGGAAACATGGAAACATGGAAACATGGAAACATGGAAACATGGAAATATGGAAACATGGAAACATGGAGACATGGAAACAAGAGACGAGAGACAAGAGATAAGAGATAAGAGACAAGAGACAAGAGACAAGAGACAAGAGACAAGAACAAATAATAAAGTCATAGAACTCAAATGATGGTTTTGTTATCGTTACAAGCGCGGAGTTCATCGATTGGCGTGGAACTAACGCAAACGGTCAAAGTCTTACAGAGCCCCATGCTCCTCAAGCTCCATTGTGGCACAAATTTGTTTATTTGTTTGATTAGAAGGTGAAGAACATCCGATAGCCTTCTCGTATGATGTGACGTGGTAATTGATCAGTTCGATAACAATGTGAATCTCTTGAACGCTCTTCTGGTTGACAGAACAATCTGGTATCCCAATTTGGAGAGTGCTCCCTCTACATCGATTACATGCCTCACACCGTTGAAGACGAGTGGTACTTAGTTCTTTTGACTGTGATACCTGGTGTATTTGAAAAAGTTATAATACCACCCGTTGCCTTTGATTGTGCTCTTTTATAAGGCTACCTCACAAAAGAATATCGTCCATTTAATAATGGATCCTTTCCAGCCCTCACATTCGTGTTCTTTGTAAAGTTCAAACTTTTAAAATACTTTTTTCTCATTAAAGTACCATGGTAATGCATTCTAATGCTCTTGTTAGCTCTAAAAAAAGGTTTCAAAAGAAAATTATGGAGAGGTAATCAAATGAATTTCTGACGAAAAAAACGAAAGAAACCCCGTTTCTCTTGAATTCCAAGAAGAAGTGTAAGTTGTTTTCCCTTCCCTACTGTTTGTCAAATTTACTTAAAAGATATTAGCATAAATGGCACGTTCAAATTTAAACCAACAAACAAAAACTCATCCTTTATAGTAGATTGTTAAAATAAACCAAAATGCATCACTTTCCACCTGCTCACATTAAATTTTGGGAGCACATGCACTGACAATATTCAGCACCTGTCCTTGGCTCACCAAAATAAGAGGTATCAAACAGTCATTAGACTTCGAAATGATCGACACGCTGCCAAGTAGCTCTTTAGCATAGATGACAGCGCTCTGACTCTAGATTTCTTCTCGGTCGAAGATCAGTTCTACGAGCAGTTATAGCAGTGCCTGGTGGGGTGGTTGGTGTTTCCATTAGCTCGAAAGTCTACGAAATTTCGTATTGCATACATATTTTCAAATTCTTCGACAATCACATAAAAAAGAGATTGGCAACTAATTTTTACTATACCGGTGATCTCCAGTCTTGTAAGCTCAAGGATCTGCATGCACTCTATTGGGAAAGCTTAAATGCGTTACGGGTGTCGCGATTTGTAAGGAGAGAATATCTCTGTTAACTGGTGACCAATAAAAAACACTAATGCTACAGACTATTGCAATCACATCTGCATTTGGTTAGCCTTATACATGGAACAATCCAAAACCTGGAGGCTTACCGACACATTTTGAGGTAAACGTGTCATACTCCAATAGCGGATCACTGGTGTGAAGCAGTTAAGTTGGACAGCTGTGATCCCTTCTAGATCATGACAGAATCGCCAAAAAAGGAAGAAGTATAGAAGAAGAAGAAGAAAATTTCTCTCAGTAGGGACATAGTTTCATTTATCAACATCACTCGCTCTCAGAACACGTTGAAAAGGGAAACGGTAACTGCAAGACGAAGTCGCTCAGTTTTCGGTTGTCTAAAAAGACACAGTTACTTTTTTTTACAGAATATATATAGTTCTTGTTGAGGATTCTTGTAGTCTAGTAGCCGAACACTCAACAACCAGTTATTTGTTTACCAATGTTAAATGTCAAATGGTGCAATCGGATGTTAAGAGCCGTAAAGGAGTTGTATCTAGGGCACCGCTTGTGTCCTAATCGTTGAAATTAGCTCAAAATATCGCGATCGGCTTACTAGGCTACTACCTACTTCTTTGTCCACCAAAGCATGAAATGAAATGAAAAATGAATGCATGAAATGGCATATTTTGGGTCGAACGCTTTAGTAGATTACACAACCTAAAAATTTGAATGCTTTAAAAAATGATGGGTAAATGAGAAAGTCAATGGCTAGGAGATGAGACAATTATTTGCGGATAAATCGGACCCGTTTGCTGGACGGAAATTGCGGGAAATTTATCAATGATTCCCAAAGCTACTATCAATGGAAACAGCCGTAACACTGGTGTCAGCAGACCCATGAAAATGTATCCCGTATTTTTCGTTGTTCCATCCAAATGTTCTTATTTAGCGCATCGAAGCTCTGAACTGTCTCAAAGTTCGACTCTTCAATGTTTACCACGTATCGATTGTTCGGCTTTCTTCATTCGGTTCAATAAACAATCTTATCTTGAATAAGATTAATCATCAGCATAAAACTGTTTACTTTTAATGCAAAAACAGTGGATATGCTAACTTGCTTAAGCAGGAAGTATTAAAAAGACCTATCTCTCCCCAACATCAGCTTCACCACTAATTTAATCAAAACAAAGTTGCTTCTGAATTACTTAAACCAATAAACTTTTCATTACCAACAAAAACCCGATTGAAACTGCTTCCAACGACACACAGTTCATAAAGCCGCTAGGTATATATTCTCTTGGACCCAAAGCTTCATCGAACATTTATCGAACTCCCATGATGGACTACTTCTTGATGTGCTTGCTGCTTTGGTGCTTGGATCTCATCACGTTTTCTCTTCGATAGATTGGGCGGTCTTCGTCATAGATAATGACGACGCCGACGACAACAATAATGATCCGACACTCTCCCATCATTCAACAGACCTAACACAGATAATTCTCATAAAAACGGACGCGTTTGATAGCGGTGCGGTCGAATTCCATTCCAAGAAATGCCATCAGACAACAACAACAACAACACCCGAACCGGTCAATCTGCAATTGCAGATATCAACAAACGATCACCACTATGATCATGCGATCATCATGGTCCGGCCGGCAGAATGAAAATTTTCCGCCCGCGATTCGTATTGAATGAAAATTCGTCTCAAATTGTATCATGACCTGAATCCACCACCGCAACAAGCAAAAGTCCCAACATAATGCACCTCTGCCGCCAACAACATATTGGTGGTGTATCACGTCCGGATCAACGAGAGCACCACAAAGAAGACGACGACGATCGGCCGCGACTGGCGTGGCGGCGATTGGAACCCAAATTGAAGCGCATGGTCGTCAGCATAATTCTGCATTGATCTCGACTTGTGTCGCTGTGTCCGTCGTCGCGGTGATTCACCCAACTGCGAATCAAATTATTTTGTGACAAATCAATTCTTTTCGCCTATAGCCACATCAATGTGTGCAAAACGCAAAAGGCACCACACCACCAACCAAGTGCCAAGTCTCACCTCTCGTCCAATGTACCTACACACAAAGCAACAACAACAACTATACACAGGTGACTGCACGAATGAGCGTTTCGTCTCGCTTGGCAAATATTTGCATAGCCCCGATCGTAAATCGTACGCGATCATTCGGCACTTTGGTTCCTTCGTTTATCTGTCCAACTGATGGCATTCGAAACGCGCAATCAAAGTTCCGAACAAAGGAAGAAAAGAACAACAAGCGCACAACCACAACCACTAGCAAACCAAAGTACCTACTAAGAGACCGGGTTTTGACTTTGGCAATAAAAGAACATACACACATTTTGTCTGTTTGGTTTTATTGTTGCTTAATTACGATTTTTCTCACATCGCATCAGGTCAAATCAATAAAAGAATGAGTAGAAGTCTCAAGAGGTGCCGAAAGTTCGATTTCTTTGGCGAAATGTACACGCAGTTCCCAGGCTACTTTGCTCCGAATGTGAATGGGATTGATTGGTTGGGTATTTGGTTCAAACTCTTGTGGAATTCCCGTACAAGGAAAAAAAGGTTTTGTAAATGTAGGGTGACCATCTGTGAGTTTGCTTTAATTCAGGGGTTCTTATCGAATTCTTGTAGCGGTCGTGTGTACATTTTCGCCGCTTGATTTTTTCAAAGGAAAACCGATCATGTGTTCGAAGGCAATTAGAGTGACGGATGCAAAATAAGTACGAGATTCGAGATTTAGGACTGAATTGATGAGGAAAGCTGAAGACTGATAATCTTTTTGACTCACAGCCTTGCCAAAGAAGCAATGTGACAGTATTCAAATATGGTCCAAATTTTGATGCAAATTTGCATAACGACTTCAAAAACATATATGTAAAATGTTTTGATTTGAACTACGAGATTAAAATTTAAGATTCTGAGGAGGGGCATAAGCTTTCAAAAATGGACAAAAGTACTTGATTTCTTCAGAAGTGCATTGCAGTTTGGGATGCATCTGGGCCTCAGCTAACACCTTTCAATAACAATTTCAATTTCAGGTGAGATCTCTCCAGTTTTACCCATCCACTTAATTGCACCACTTTGGACGAAGTTTTTCCGTTCCGCAATTTCCCTGCAATGTACTTTCAAGACCCCATTGGAGCCTTGATGTTCATCCACCCAACATGCCACAGCCAACGAACGTAGTCTCGGAAGGCGTACTCTTCTGACTATGTCCAATTCACGGTACAGCTCATACAGTTCGTCGTTGAATTTTCTTCTCCACACTTTGTCTTCACATACGGGACCAAAGATCATTCGGAGTATATATTTGTCTTTCGAGATCAGTTGGGGTACCCTCATCTAATTTAGAAAAGGTCGATGCTTTTCCTGCGTAGATATAGCTCGACTGGGCGGATCGAAGTGTTCCAATATCTTACCATAGTTTTTCGTATTATCTTTTTAAACGAAACTAGTACCAGTGATTGGCAAGAGTAATCCTCCATTTGACATCAGCACTGATTTTGTTTTCTGTTTCTGTTTCTTTGGAAAACAAAGTTCCGTACTAACTCGAAGTTATGTCTGCCTACTGTAACGTCTAGTCCCATTCGTATTTGTTCGTTGTTCTTGTTTGATCACAACGTATACTTCGTTTGGCTTAACCCACATCAAACATTCTCATCAAACAAATTTTTGCCGCTTCTGTTTCAATGCTCGCAAAAGTACCTATAGCACTACGATTGCTTCTTCCCGTTACGTCAATATCGTCCCTCCGGTGCCGGTGTAGATGCTTGAGTTTTCTAAAAAAAAATTCAAGAATGATGTTCAAGAAATCGCATGACAGTTTATTGCCTTGTCGAAAGCTTTTTTCGACATCCAAAAAGGCTCTCGCTGACGGAGCAGCGCAATTTCTCTGCAGGGATGCGAAGACTTGACATGGCTCTGTAGGTCGTCGTATGTCGATATTATGTTCCCGATCTTTTTCGAAGATCTGCCATAATGTGAAAATTTGATAAATTGTGGAATTTGCTCATCTAAAACCAAATTGATAAGGACCCATCAAATTGTTGACTTGGGTTTCCAGACCTTCAAATATAAAAAATGAACAAGATCTTATACTCGAGGACAGGGAGGTTTAATCCTCTATAATTGGCGCAGCTGTGAGGATCTCCCCTTTTTATTATATGGCATATGATACTGAAGTTCTGTTCATCACTTTCTTGCGACCATATTATGCAGATCAGCTGGTGCGTGCTCCTTTCCAGCTCATCTCCTCCTGCCTTGAAAAGTTCGGCATCAAGGCCATCGGACCCTGCCGTTTTGTTTGATTTAAGTTTGCATATTGTAATCCTTACTTTTTCTAGGTCAGGAGGACGTTATTTTTGATCATGGTACAATTTTAATGAGGCATTCAGCCTGCTAGCGGAATTGGAGTCTTTATCGCCGTTAAGCAGTCTGCAGAAGTAATCTTTCTATATCCTCAGTAGCGAGTGCGATTCTATCACTTAGTTTTGCAGCTGATCCTTACAGTTCGATGTTTGCCACTTTGGCAAGATCATTTTACCTTTCGAATTTTGTTCATACCATTGCATCTCTTAATTTCCTCAAATTGTCGCTTCTCACGCTGTCTCTTTAGCTTTTTGGGGAATCGTTGTTCTTTACTTAAAAATTTCCATATACTGGTCAAAGGCAGCCCATTCTCGGGTCTCGTTTTGGGCGCTTATTGAAACCAATTTGATAGCGAACGATTAAGTCAAAATAGTACTACGCTCGAGCACGGTTGCAATGACTTTGATATGAAACAATCGTTGCTTTTATGCCCAATACGCCATATGAAGAAATGACAGTAGGTCGCATAGGAACAACAAAAGAAAGGCAACTAAATCCACTTTTATGGTTGGTCCCAGACATGGAACAATCTTAAACAAGGAGGGTTACCGACGCACAGGTGCAAAATAAAACCAACGCACTGCCTACTTCATGAGTGGACCACTAGTGTGAAACAGATAAGTGGGTGAGCTGTGATCATTTCGAGCTTCGTGATGCTCGAAGCTTCGACAAAGGAAATAGAAGAAGAAGAACATGGAATGACAGCAGATTATTATTCGGTACTTAGCAAAGTTCTTCAAGATCACTGATGACAGCCTTATCAGGTAATTGGAGTCTCGTGATTCCTAGGACAGGAAATTGACTGTTCTCCTTTGATGTTCATCAGTGCTGTTATGATATTGGAAGTTAATAGACAAACCCGATATTGTCTTCTGAAACCAGTTCAGTTGTCAGATGGCAACGATTCTGGCTAGGGATGACGTGGATTTGAATATAAGGGCTTTGCGATTATATCCATTGATTTCATATATGGCCCAAATCTTTCTCGACATTTTATTTCGTTTCCTACATGCTTTTGACAAGCCTATCAGTCTTAATGATTATATCTCCTTTTTTATTTCGTTGACACGTATTCATACTTGCTTAAAAATTAGGTCTGTACAAAATAGTTTTAGAAAACGTCGACCTTTGAAACTTTCTTGAAACTCAGAATGAAAGTGCCGCAACTAAAGTCATGATTGAGTTCGCACGAAATGGCTGGAAGTTAATGTCTTGTCTTTATTGATATGCCAACATCTTGACTATTAAGATCTTATTGCAAGCAATTTCACTTTGTTCCGAAGTAAGGTAAGCAATTGAGCTTGATTTCCTTATTGCACAAAAAATTAGGTAAGGAGTGAGTACCTACCCGCTTTTTGTTTGATTGTTGTTGTGCAAAACGATGCCGAATCGAAAAATGCATTCATCAAATTCTTATGTGGTCTTAAGACTCAAAGAACTAATTCTTCTTGAATTGATTTATATTCAAATGAACGGTGATTCCATTGAACGGTGGCCTTACGGATGTTGATGACATTTGAAAAAATCTAAAAAAAAGGCTACTTGCAAATGTAAAGGGTTTTCAAAAGTTGTATATAACCACGCAGAAGATGCCCTGAATTAATCTCCGTTGAGGTTAGGTAAAAGCTGCAGGTAGTTGAGAGCTGTCTTCCACGAAGTTCATTTTTCAACCGAACACATCAAGAGTCGATGGGAACACCATCGTCTATAAATCTCATAGAGATTGTGTGCATCAGGGAATCGCGCAAATCCATTCTTAACAACTATACTTCATCAGATCCACTTCAGATACTGTTTGATCATCACTACTTGATTTGTCTCTCACATCGAATCTTGTTTTGTTTTTTTTTTTCCAATAGACACTCCAACGTTTTCTCTTCAATTGGAAATTCATAAAAAAACAAAAATCGGAAAACCCCACGCTTAATCACTGATGGTGAGATCTCATCCCAGCGTTTTCTCCAGCCACATCAGCGCTCCATCTTGTTGCATGTCAATATGCCCGACCAGCAGCAGCAAAAACCATCCAAAGTATCTTCCAAAGCCACTTGTTTGCGCTCGCGCATTCGTTAAACAATTATTGCATTTCGGTGTTTCAGCAATGGCTCAACACTACCTACACCGACCGTTGATGACGACCAACGCGACGCGACGCAACGTATACCTACAGCCTTTCAATGCCACAAGCTCAAAAAACAGATAGATGCACTGCACATTATGCGTTATTACA
The DNA here is from genome assembly GCA_914767635.1 of Melanostoma mellinum. NCBI lineage: Eukaryota > Metazoa > Arthropoda > Insecta > Diptera > Syrphidae > Melanostoma > Melanostoma mellinum. The sequence goes on from OU612058.1 coordinate 218,963,847, forward strand.
TGACAACGAATTTGTTCCTTAACGTGTTGATAAATTTTCAAGATAAGAGGTGTGACTAGAACGAGATAAATTGCTTGCAATGCAAAATAAAACTCAAAATTGAAAGCTAGAGAAAGAAGATTGTTGTGTGTTGTGAGGTTGTCCAAACAGAAGGGACTCTGCACAATTAATTGAGTTTCGTTAGCCAATGGACACTTGAATTAATCGTGAAAAGACGTGCAGATTCTGTTATTTTTGTGCATGAGCGTAGGTGCGTCGATTCATGGATTCTAACTCAAAGTTGCTATCCCAAAATCTGATGAAAGAACAATAACCATCATCATCAACGAAACCAGTCGTCCTATACAACATGCCTTCGACTCCAATAGTATAGACTATAGATAGAGGCACCTACCTCATCTCATCTCTCGCCCTAAGACGCCACACGATGCTGGTTAAATGGTAAGTGTGATGATGACCCATTAATAAATCAATGTTGATGTATTATCGACCACCTTAAGGGCCGCATTCCGACAGGTGGTGTTGGTGGTGGTCGTGGTCGTGGTGGCAAAGGGCGATCCCGTTTTTCTTTTTTCCACAAACAAACACGATAAATGTAGAAATGTAGAAAAAAAAAAAAACAACACTGCACCACAAGATCGGAGGAACATCCTAGTGAAAGTGAGAGAAGATAAGCCTCTCCAATTGTTCTCCGGGCAGGTAAAATTACGGTTTCATGACATCTTCGATGTAGCATTTTGACTTATTGCTGCTTATTTGTCACATCGGACATGGTTCAGGAAGACCACAACAAAACACACGATTTGGTGGTTCTTTGAAACCAATAAGTAGTCTCTGATTCACAATTTTAGTTTTTTTTATTTGTAGTCAGTGCTGCCACTTTGACCAAATTTAATGTGTGATTCTGACTGAAGCTCTCGAAATAAGACCAAATCTTAAACACATCGACAAAACAATAAAAGGATCGTTTTTGACGCAAATTCAATGTTTTCATGATCAGCTCAGCAAAAGTCTACCACTTAATACAACACAAATCAATACTGAGCACTTTTAGCTGACAGAAAATATTGACACGATGAATCTCTGCAGTGTTTAGAGAGTATCCAAAACTGAGCACTTTTATTTCAGAATTGAATTGTTTCTGAATTAAGTGGTGAAATCCACTAGTGAACTGGATTACAGAATTGCTGATCTGCGGCAAACATCCACCTAAAAAGGACGCTGAGGGGAATACTACATATTGCAAAACTGAGCAATTAGTTTATTTTAGAGACCAAGCGCTGAAAAGCTTTATCGTGTGAACATTTTCGTTATAGAATAGTTTGTTTCCAGTCCGAAGACTGCGCTTTATAGCTTCAGTGAATGTAGTACGTGTATACAGAATACACGTACTACATTCACTGAAGCTGTAAAGCGCAGTCTTTGGATGTTCATTGTTGTGATCCTGTTGCTAACTGATCAAGCCTGATGGCCCTTCAGCAAACAGAGACTTTGTTTACTAACCTTTGAAGAACAAAATTGAAACAGCCACATCATTGTTATCCTGCCTTAAACTTCTGGTGGTGCCCAAGCTTTCAGTAACTTTCCTTCCAAGTTATTTGGAGGAGCATACTCAAACGTCATCCTAATAAAATTTCAATTTGTCAGGTACTTCCTTCCTGACAAACTGAAATTTTTCTTCCCTATTTACGTTGGCATAAGTTACTTCAACGTCAGCGAAGGAGTTTTCGGTCATAGTGATGAATTCTTCAACCTACAAAAGGATCTCAAATATTGTGATGACTTATCAGATAGACGACTCTCCAGGCCTCAAGCAGTATTCTCAAGAACCCTTACTAAGTAAGCGACTTCCTACACTTAGATTAAACACTTGACAAAAGTTGTAAGCGATAGTTAACAGACTAATGCCTTTAAGGTTAGAGCAGAGTATGCAATCAAGTTTGCCTATCATTATATTCTTCCGGCATGACCTCATAGGCATCAAACCACAGTTCAGCCAAAAGTCTGTTAGAGGGGAAGACCACATTTTCTCTACGAAGTCATTGTTCGCTGCCTATTGGGTCACTCAAATGAAGCTTTAAAACATCCGTTCAAATTTAATTTGGCAATGATATGTTACGCAAAGTTTTGTCTATTTGCCAAAAGATCATGCCAGGGTGGTTGACCTCGAACTCAAGCCTCAAAAGAATAGGAAAGAAACATAATGATAAAATCGTAGTCGCTCCTGAGGGCCTGGAGAGACCTATTGTGCAGACTGCTTAACGGGGCAGGCACTTATTCCGCTGTCAAGCAGAATACCCTTTTCAATTTGGACGTTGATCAAAAATGCCGTCCTCCCGACCTAGACGATGTTAAAATAAAACAGCAGCTTAAGATGGCCTTGACGCTAAGCTTATAAAAGCAACTGGAAATCACTTCGGAAGGTGTTTTCACAAGCTCGTCTGCATGACATGGACAATCGCAGGAAAGTAAGACCGATGCATGGAACCTCTTTATCGGATGTTCGAACACTAAAAAGGGGAGACCCTCACATTAGCGCCCGTTATTGTGGAAACCGCACGTCAAGAATTGAAAAGGTCTTTATCAATGCTGTTCTTAAAAGTCTACAATCAATCAAATTTTAGCAGTTGCTTAGATCTTGGAAATAAAACGGGAATACAAGATCGATATCATCTTTTTATTTCAAGGCCACGTATCACAGCTTTAGAACAAGTACGGATAAGTTTGAAGAATTTTGGCTGCTCCGTCAAGATCAGTAAAGAAACCACTGAACCGTTTGATGTGGAAAAATTCTTTAGTCCAAAGTGACGCGACGTACTCCCATGCTTGGGAAGATTGTGCAAAACCTAAACGTCAACATAAGAGGCATAGTCTTTTAAAAGTCTGTGCTCGATTACACGGGCGACGGCGAAAAAGGGTTTGATGGTTAATAGGGGCAAATCGAAATATATGCTGTCATCAAAAAAAGGCAGACAACATAGACGAATTGGAAGAAACGTCACAAAATAGACAGATTTAACTGAAAGCGAGTATAGTATCTATGATATCACCTAAAAGACACTGCAAATAACATCAGTGCAATGATCAAATGGAGAATTACTCTTACCAACCGCTGCGCTGCTTCTTTGGGTTAAAAAGGCAATTGAGAAACAAAACTCTGTCTAGAAAAACCAAAGTAACCTTTTATAAGACCTTTAACATCCCAGTCCTGCTTTACAACGTCAAAGCATCGGCCTTGTCGATATTTAGTAGTCCTGTATGTCTAGGGAATGTGTGGAGAAGATGATTCAACAATGAACTAATTGAGCTGCACCGAGACAAGGGGATAACAAGAAGAGTGCGCATCGCGCGACGATGTCGTTTTCGAAAGCACATATCAGGAAAATCTTGGAAAGCAAAGACCACGTCTCCTCAACCAACTTTGAAAGCAAACCTGGAGAGAGCTCCATCGAAATCGGAATTGTTGCCCAAAGATTTTGGTTAAAGCTCAGGTTCACAACGACTTTTAATGCCCAAGTGCAACTCTTGGTTGTCAATCAGATTGATTGTTACCGGTCGTTTATCGTTTGGATGTTTGCTATCATCGCACTTTTTCGAAACTCAACAAATTAGCCCTTTGAATGCTTAGCATCGAATCAAATATTTTGCAGTTCTTAAGTTCAAATTTGTAGTTATTTCAATTCACCTTAGAAAGAGTAGTTCTGCTAACACAAAATGGCTTTTAAATCATTAAGTTGTCTTAAGCTACACACTTTCTTTTAGAGTCACTTTTAAACCAGTTACACCGCATGTGGAAAACGTGCTTTAACTCGTTTTCGTTTGTCATTTGACCGACATTTTCTACCATTTATTTTTTAATTAGATAATCTTATTTTCAATACTATGATTGAAAAACTTTCGCAATACATGCAAGAAAGTACTTGTTTTTTATATAAGACTACAAAAGAAAAACGGCCAAGTGGCACCACTGATCGAAGACAAGATGATAGTCAGTCCGTCCCCAGGTCGTCGATATTATGTGCAGGTATCCAACACCGCCAATGATTTCGTTCATCGCCGGGATGATTTAAGAATGTTGTCCGTATTGAATTCCAAATTAATCGATTGTCATTCCTAATAAGATTTAAGAGGGCATAACGAGTGTTGTGTCGATTTTTCAAAGATTGTTTTTGTCGTTCTGTATGTGTGTGGTTGTTCTTTATCTGTTCCATGTTAACAAATTTCCTGTCACGATTTTTTTCCCAATTTTTTATTTCGACAGAAAAATGAAACGAAACCTGAGTGTTTTTTAATATTGAAGGGGGCGACGGATTGGAGATTCTGTTCCAATGATGCGGTCAATTTGCAAGTTAATTTCATGGTAATCTGAATAAAGTGCGAGCACCTACCCACTTGTATGTGTAGACAATATATCGACACAAGGCACTCCTGGAGCCTGGGTACGTAAGATGTCAATGCATTCGTCACTCTCCTTAAACGACTTCATCACACGTCAAGATCGCGCTAACAAAGAACAGCGTCCAATCGACCAACAAACTCTACGGACAACACAATAATCAGATAATGTCGTAATGATCGTTTAACCAGGGAAAATAAAGAAGACAAAAGTACCTTACCTACCAAACAAAAAATAAAGGAAAAGCAAAAGGAGTGAATGGACAAATCACCAAACACGGCTCACACAACAATCCATCACCTGTCGACACCTGTCATTCATTTCGGTACATCACACATCAAATCACGTCAAATCGAGGGTATCCCGCAAAGTAAGACGTTGTGCATTGCGTGGAGCTGACGCACGATACGTTTTATCAGGACACCACTGTTTTGTGTCTGCTGAAGCTGATGGTTTAGTGCGACTGGGCTCTCTTATAGTAAAGCTGGTGTGCCGCCTCGGGTGACGGACGAATCATTAATCATGTGATTAGTTTGGAACAGCAGAGATTTTTGCTACTGCCACACCAGACACCACCACAGCCGTGTCGTCGGTCTTCGTATAGTGTTCGTCGTGTTTGCTGCTGTTTTGGAAAATTTTCCATTTCAACAGGATTGACGTGTAGCACGCTCAATTACTCTTATCTATACAAATATGTTCTATTCATTTTAAATGTCTCAATTTGGCTCTTGATGTGACTGGAACATCATTAGCTCGTCGCAAGTCGCGAGACAAGAAACTTTTAAAAATTGTTCAATGGATTATTGATGAAGCCGAGCCGTAAAATGGGACAGCTTAATTGCAGCGATGCTTTGAACCTGTGGAATGCGTTACGTAGTCATTTACATCTACTCATGAAACCAATATTTTGGTTCTTTGAAAAGTTCGTTGTTGAAGGAGTGAGTTTAAGAATTTAATTTGATGAGGTAATGGTACTGAAAAATTTGCCTGGTGTTTTGAAGAAGTTGCATTGCTTTGGCGTTGAACCAGCTGTCTTTGGAGTTTGATAGCCTATTCGGCTGGAATCACGCACATGCTGTTAATAAATTTTTGACTCTGGTGAATTGAGCGAAATGCCGGTAATTTCCGTGTTATTAAAATAGACAAAAGTTCATGCGAACACACCGGAAACAACAATATTCAATTTCAATTTATTTATTTAACATTTGGTTTGTACATTAAGACATGATCTTTTATAGTACATGGTGTTTTCATATCAGTTATAATTTATAATTTCAACTTAAATCTAATAACAATGTTTATCTAAATCTAAGGAGTTAGAGATAGGATAGAGGAAAGAAAAGAAGTGGGTAATGAGGGAAATAATTTAAATGGATGAGGAGGAGAAATGTTGGAAAATTGCACTTTTAAAATTGTTTGGATTTGAAATATTCTTCAATAGAAAGGGCAAAGAGTTCCAAAGTCTTACAGTATGGATAAAAAATAAGCGTGATGAGTTAAGGTAATTGTAACGGTAGGGAATGAAGTTGATGGTTCTTGAGGAGCGAGTAAAATTTAGTCTGTTATATAAGTAAGGCGGGTTTCGAGTTATAATTATTTTGTGCAAAAACATACAATTCCTAGCGTTGATATAATGTTTCAGAGTACATCCAAGCAAACCCGTAGCAAACACAGAAATATGATCATATCTACGAATACCATAAATATAACGCACAGCATCATTGAACGCAACTTGCAGTTTTCGCTGGGACGAGGAGTCAAGACTGCTGTAGACCACCTCAGCATATGTTATGAGGGGTAAGACTAGAGACAGTACCAGCTTTCGTCTTGTTTCTTGAGGTGTGAAATAAGCACTAATCCACAATTTACGAAGACATCCGTAAATACGACCCACGACAACGTTTGTGTGATTGTAACCAGACAAATTACGGTTGATTACATAACCTAGACTAGTGACTGATTCCACTGCTTTAATTTTATTATTGTTAAGGTAAACATCAGGAAGGAGACAAAGGTCAAAATTGTTTCTTGAGATGGGTATTATCTGGGATTTTGATGGATTGAGAAGAAGCCCATTATTTTCAGACCATGTTGTAATATGTTTTAAGTCTTCATTCATGAGGAAAACTAGTTCATTAAGGTTACCTGAAGCTTTTGCTAGATGTAGTTGGACATCGTCTGCATAAAGATGTACTGAAGTGTATTTGCAAACTGTAGGGAGGTCATTAATAAACAATCAGAATAGTATCGGGCCTAATATGGAACCTTGAGGGACTCCCTGCTTTATTTCTTTCAACTGTGAAAAACGTTCACCAGAATTAACCCTTTGCGATCTGCAAGAGAGGAAGCTACTGATCAATTTCAGAGTTCTCTCTTCTTCTTCTTCTTTTTCATTTTCGGCGTTACGAGTAGTGATCTTGAAGCGATCACAACTCTCCCACTTTTCTGCTTCACACTAGTGATCCGCCTGTGGGGTACGCCGCGTTGACCTCAGAAATCGTCGGCAAGCCTCCCGGTTTTGGATTGTTCCATGTCTGAGGCCAACCAAATGCTGCTGTTTTTGCATTTGCTTGTACCAGGAGTGTTTTGGCCTGCCTTTTCTTTTTCGTCGCGAATTTGTTGAAACGTTGTACGATATTGCCTTTTTGACGGGGTTCTGCGGATCTCTCCTTTGAACATGACAATACCAACTGAGCCGGTCGTGCTGAATTTTGTCCAAGATGGTACTTTTGACATGAAGGCTTCCACGGATCTTAGTACTTCTAATTCGATCAAGCTTTGTTACTCCTGCTGTCATCCGAAGCATCTTCATTTCGGCTGCCGTCAATTTGCTCTCATACTTTTTGTACATTGTCCAACATTGTGAACCGTATGTCAGAGCTGGACGGACAACTGCTGTGTAGAGTCTTCCCTTCAGCTTAGGGGGCATTTTTCGATCACAGAAGATAGCGGAGTTTTCTCGCCACTTCATCCACCCTACGCTTACTCGATGATTGATGTCGTCATCACAAGATGCTTCACTATTGATCATAGATCCCAGATATTTAAACTTTTCACACTTGGGAAGCACATTTCCATTTAAATAAATGTCTGGAATAGGCTTGTCTGGATCAGAAAAAGGGCAGCACAGGTATTCAGTCTTTTTAGCGCTAATACGGTACCCATTTCCTTCCAGAACATCAATCCAAACGTCAAGTGCTCGTTGCAGGGATGTAGGATCCTCGCTTATGATGGCTCCATCGTCAGCAAAGAATAATTGTTTTACTTTATTGTCCGTTACTTTTCCTTCGAGCAAATAATCCAGAACAGCAATAAAGAGCAGTGGACTCAAGACACTTCCCTGATGTACACCTACTGTTATTTGGAATTCTTCGGTGACTCCAGCTGGGCATCTCACTTTTGTAACTGCTCCCTCGTACATGTCCATAATTATTCGCACATAGGCTTCAGGAACTCCACGGTGTCTGAGGGCCACCCATATCAGATCTCGTGGTTGTCGATCGAATGCCTTTTCGAAGTCAACCAACACAATATGCAAATCCTCTAAGGCATCTCGGTGTTTTTCCATAATGATCCTTATGCTTTGGATTGCGTCTGTAGTTGACTTACCCGCGACAAACCCGCATTGGTCATCAGACAGCCTTATTATTTTCCGCAGTCGGCTATCCAAAACCCGCTCAACGATCTTCATAGTGTGGGACATCAACTTGATCGAACGATAGTTGTCACAGCTTCTGGTATCTCCCTTTCCCTTGTATATTGGAAGAAGAAAACTTTCCCTCCATTGATTAGGCAAACTGTCACCTCTTACAAGTTTGGAGATGAGAATCGTGAGCCATCTTAACCCGATGTCTCCCATATTTTTCCAAAACTCATATGGTACCTCGTCTGGCCCAATCGTTTTGCCTTTTTTGGAGTTCTTAACTGCCTCCCTAACTTCTTCGACTGTGACGTCCGATACTTCCGTAAAGTTAGGTGCAGCTGTTGGAAAGTGGCGCCGAGGAAACTGTTCATTCAAAAGATCATCACAATACTGTCGCCACCTGTGAAGAATTTTGTCGTCATCCACAAGTAGCACTCCTTGAGCATCATTGATGAACTTCGGCGAATTTCAGAGTTCTCTCACTGAAACCAAAGTTATTCTTCAGAGTCCAACATAAAATTTTGTGATTGACTTTATAAAAAGCCTTAGAAAAGTCCAGCAAACATAGCAGCGAAACGTGACCCCTGTCATAATCTTGTCTCAATTCTTCGAAAAGGTTAACCATAGCTGTAGAGCAACTGTGGTTAGCTCTAAAACCAGATTGTTGAGCAAACAGCAGTTTGTTCAGGGACAAGTGTTTCGTTATCTGCTTCGCTACAACCTTTTCAAAAACCTTTGATAGACATGGCAGAATGCTCACCGGCCTGAAATCAGCAGGTGTAGATGCATTTGTTTTCTTTGCTATTGGCAAAACTCTTGCAAATTTCCAGTGCAGAGGAAAAGTTGACGTAATTATGCACCAGTTAATTATATGAGTGAGATGCGAGACAATTTCAAGTAAGATAAGCTTAACAAATCGAATTGGAAAGCCATCCTCACCTATCGAATCAGACCTTATGGCCGCAACGCATTGAGCAATTTCGACTTCCGTGGCTACTTCAAAACTTTCGAAAATTGGTGCAGAGGCTACACAATCTACTGTTCGATTAGAAGTTGAGCTGCCTGCAGTAGGGTCATCACCCAAGAAAAAATTGTTCAAGTCATCTGGATCCAAAGCACACATAGAGTTGGTCTTTTTAGCAGATATTCCGATCGTCCTTAGGTTGCTCCAAAGTTTTTTTGGAGGAAGGGAAGAGTTTAGCTTAGACGCATAAAAGTTTTTCTTTGAGGTACGGAGGACTGTGGCTGAGTAATTACGAGCCACTTTGTATGTGGACCAATTTACCTCACATGGTCTACGCTTCCATTTGCTATATAGCTTGTTCCTCGTCTTAATAGAGCGGACCACCTCCGGAGTGAACCAAGGACATGCTTTGTTCTGAACTTTTACTGTTTTCAAAGGCACACATTCGTCGTACAAGTTTAAAAGTATTGATTGAAACAGTCTTACTTTCTCATTTGGATCACTAGCCAATCGGCAATGCTCCCAGGGAGCACAAATTGTCGCATCTTGGAGGACACTAACATCAATAGAGTTAAAGTCTTTGAAGGTAAAGGTGTCAGGGATGACAGCTCTCGAAAAATTAATGTCATAACAACAAAAAAGTAGATCATGGTCAGAAATATCAAATGAAAGTTGGTCGAATAATTTAACAAGCGACGAACACGAAACAGTTATAAGATCAAGGAGACTAGGCACTTTATTTTTCGCAAAACGTGTAGGGTAGGTTGTATTTACTAGTTCCATTCCTACTGAAGAAACTGAGTCTTTTAATTGAAAGGCCAGCGAATCACATTTCAGGAAATCTACGTTGAAGTCACCACAAATGATAAAATGTTCGTAGAGGGCGCAGTATTCTGAAATAGCTGAGAAAAATGGCATGACGGAGCTACTTCTTTTATTATTATAAACACAAGCAACTACACATTTGGTATAACAGTCACGTAATTCGACGACAATAAACTCGATTCCACTGCCGGTGGACTTAGTAATAATATTACATTTAATATTTGATTTGCAATATATAGCAACGCCACCACCTGTGGTGTCAGTAACTCGATCGTTACGGAAAAGATCATAGTTGGGAATCTTAAGAAGCACATCATTCATATCTGACTCGAACCAGGTTTCACATACACAAATGACAAATGGAAAAAAACCTGTTACGCCAAAGTAACGTAAATTTTGTCAATTCAGGTGCAAAGATATCTGTGCGACACCATCAACAAAGCTCAAAATGCAGGAAACACAGCACTAATTTCAATTTCAATTTTCAATCAAAAACTTGTTTAAGAAAATCCAAATCGTTGCTAGGGGTTTCAAAGAACACTATTCCCTCGCAAAAGCGGATACCCGCGAAAAACATTTTTGCCTCTGTTGGGACTCGAACTATGAACTTCCCGGTTAACAGGCAGCCATGCTAACCATCACGCCACCAACTAAGTTAACGTCATCAAATGATTCTTTATTAACTTCGCTTACTAATATACATATACAAATATTTTTCCTTAAAAAAGGACTGCCACTGCGGATCGACTGCTGTCGCTGACAGAGAAACATCGTTCACCAATTTGAATGGAGTCATGTCAGTTAAGCCTCTACGTATATCTCTCTAGATCACTTTTTAACTCTCTGCAGAGTTCTAACATGTCAATGTCTTTCAAAACGCATGCCTTCTTCAAACCCGAAATAATCACCACAACACAAAATGTGTTGTACAAACACTTTATGGCAGGCGCTTTATAGTAATTTTAGAGTTGCCAAGCTTGGGAAGTAGAAGAAGAGGCTGTCCCAAGTATGTGTTTCATTTTTTCCCCCTATGCCCTATTTCTTGTGAAGTTTGACGAGTTGCAGTCTGGTGTAGTTGGAGTAAAGGCCTAAACTTGATCAATCTGTTAGCTACATCTTTCAAAGTCCTTTGTCAAAAAATTTCACCGCCTTTGAGCCTATACAAGTTCTACAGCTCGAAAGATGCTGTAGACATGTGGAACCTTTCTTATGATTTTGCCCATGACGTCCCCATTAAATGTTCAGATTCTAGTTTTTGAATTTTAATACTGCATAAAGCTACTTTTTTTCTGTTGGAGGTTTTTAAAATACCAGCTGGAGCACTCACACTCAGACCCAAATACCGGTCCATTGTACTACCAGTTAGCAACCTTCTATTTGTTATAACTATCCAGATGTTCGTAGAAAAGCCAAAAGACGCTGCCATGATAAGGAGCCTAAGTTACCAGCTCTCACCATGTCTGCGCCGAGTATCTGTAACCTCATGCGAGAAAAAGCAGGACATTCCCAGAGGAAGTGCTCTGCGGTATCCTCATCTTCTCTACAAGATTCACAGAGTGTGGTATCACTTAAGTCTTACACGTTTAAATGCTTGGCAAAAGAGAAGTGCCCGCTGGCAACGGCAATAAGCTGTCTACAGTCTTTTCTGCTACGAGCTAGCAAAATTTTTGCAGTCTTCTTACTATCGTTGGGGAGCATACGCTTCGTTTGTCTGCATCCAATGGAGGCATGCCATCTACGGTTGTGCTCTTCACAGATCCAATCGTTGATTGAAGCCCTCACTGACGACGCTGTCAGACCAAGCAACGGTTCAGGTCCTGAGAAAGCTGTCTGAGATCTTTGCCTAGCAAGTTCATCGGCGATCTCATTTCCAGTTATGCCGTGATGGCACTGAACCCAAATGAGACTCAAGGAATTTAATCTTCCGATCGTATTCAGAGAGCTCTTGCATTCCTGGATCACTTTCGAAGTGGTTAGTTGAGAAGGGCCTTAGGCACAGCTTAACAAAGATACTTCTCCCCGTCCATCCGTTGTTCGTAACGTGGCTCAAGGCCATTAGGATAGCATATGCCTCCGCTTGGACAACGGATGCGTATGATCCCAAAGATGTCTGCAGTCGTATTTCGTCGTTCTCCACAAAGACAATAGCACCATAAGTTACTTACAAGACTGTTTTAAATTAAGCCTTTAAGGCCTCTGTAGGTGGTTCAATAATTGGCCTCCAGGTTGGTTCTCATGTGTTAAGCAGTCTTCCAAGTGTTTTAGAGTCTGAATTGCAACAATGTTCTTTAAAACCTTTTTTTGTTTGTCAAGTACATAAGCAATTGTGAAATGGAAGAATCCTACAAGGATGAAGGTTCCAAGCATTGTCTTCATCTATTACTCTGCGACTCTGTGTATATATTTCAAAGAGAAGTAGGTGCCTTCAACAAATTCCTCACTTAGCCTTCTCACATTGTATAAGAAAAAGAAGCGGCCTTAGAGCTTCTCCTTGTCTGATTCTAAAGTTGAGAAAAAAGTCCTTATATGTGTTGTTGAAGAATTTGGAAAAAGTCCTTGTCCTACCCAAAAAATATATTGATTCGCATTGTGTTTCCGGTGTTTATGCTTAACACAACACTACTAACGTCAAACAGTTATATTTCAAAAAAGTACTCGTATACCTACCCACTGCTTGTCGCGCACTTGTTGTTTGTTTTCGGAAAAGATAAAAACAAACCTCGTTAAACCGCATCGCGCCCAGGGGCTACCGAACGCAATAAAATTTAGCGGCTTTCAATGATCTTCTCGCCGGGACACACGCATCGAAGTTAGGTATATAGATCGAGATTAGCTGATGTAATGAGCAAGGACTAGGTATACCCTCCAGGGTGGTCCCCTCAAAAACCGAAGGGCTGGCTGGCGCTGCACTGCACTATTCTCTGTGTTTTCGGTCTTTTCTTTTGGATTTTCACAACCCATTAAACATTTAATAAGCAAAACACTTTCGCTGTGCGTTTAAATTTAGTTTAATGACATCGTAAACCAACCTGCGCTGCGCGCTGAACAGTCCTTTCATCTTTCGGTGTTTTTATTGTTTCCCTTTCGATTTCGGTAGCCAAAGATTAGACGCATCGGCAAAGCCTATACTAAAGAAAATTAAACGAAAAAAATTTAACGCACATGTAGATGCTGTAGCTGTGTTGTTGTTTGTTTGGAAGATTGATTTACCAAGTAAATGATTACTCCCTATGGTCTCTTGGTGTCCTCTCAAAGGCCGCTTTTCTGATCAGTTGATGCTTGTTGCACGCCGGTGGCGGGCGCAGCGAGGGCATTGAAAATATACGCTCGCGAGGAAATCGTTAAAATAATGGAGCTTCTCGCACCTTGTGGCGTCGTTATCTGTTAAACACGACCACAAATTACACGATCACTGCATGCAGTCCCCGTGTTGCGTGATGCAACAACCTTTGGACAAAAAATTAACAAAAACTGTTCTTCTTGTATAAGCAAATATAGCAACGAAATTAAATTTCCATGCGCAGAGCTGCGACAACGCGACCGACGCGACGAGGAGAAGCTGTGTGCTTTTCGTTTCCCCAGTGACGCGTCGCGACGCCTCCGATGTATGGTGGAGGAATGTCAAAGTAAAATTTGTTTCCGATGTCAACTGAACATCGGATGACAAACGAACCTCGAAGGCACCTAAATCTCGAACAGAACTCTCAAGTGCTACTCCCCCAGGGAACCTCTGCACGTCTTTCGTGCGGCTGCCACTACTATACACCTCAACTGCGGCTGGCTGGCAAGTGCGCAAGAACATCGATACAATGAAGGAATGTCTCGGACAAAAACAAACACAAAAAAAAAAACAAAAACACCCAACAACCGCGACGACTCCCTGACTATTGGCGATACTTCTTGAGAATAATATGCAAATTTGTATCTTTGTCTACCGAGTATGGATACTTCTTAAAGGTCTTTGTGGGAAATAGAAAAGACGTCCTTTTGTTAAACACATTCCCCATACGCCATACCCTTACCTTGTTGCATTGGGAAGATAACCCACAGAACGACGAGCACTTGTTTTGGATTGGTTTGCTTGATTGAGAGATTATTTATTAGCATCTAAAATTAAATGTGCGGTTGGCTCTTGTGTCTCACACTCGATTCATGCTGCACCACCACCACATGTGTTTAATGACAAAATTTCATTAGTTCCGCATCAGTAATGCGCGCCACAACGTCAATGATCTGGTTGGTGATGGTGGTGCTGCCGATGCTACTGTTGCTGCGAACTGCGACCATCAACACTACCATCCTCATCATATAAGCTCCGAATGATGTGCCCATTAAAACCCCTCGGCAATCGCTTGTAATTATGGAAAATTATCGTATCGGAACATTGATGACGACCGGAGAAGGCATCGAGGAGTATAGTCGTTGTCTCTCGTTGTTGTTGCGAACGAGGATATGCGCGCCAGCGACAGATTATTATAATTCAAGAATCCGATGCAAATAAAATTGCCAACATGCTCACTGTCCAAAAACACAACCAAAGTCATTATCTTCGTTTCTGTTTATCACTTCTCCCGCGCATCTTGTGTGCATATGTGCGCTCAGTGTCAATTGGAGTGTCCTTCAGAAATAATAATCATTTTCATAAGGCGGTGCCGTAGGAAAAGGAATAGACTCAGACTCCAATATATATGTACTAACACTGACATTCGGAAACTCGATCAAATCAACAGCGGAACAGAGAACAAATCATTTTGTTCTCTTGATTTGAATGTGGTTTTTGTTTCAGATATGAGAATCGCAGTTGGGTAGGTCTTTTTTGTTGGAACGTCGCGTCGGCGTCGCGTCAGAAATCTGTAATCGGCTGGGGTTAGTGAAGCAAAAGCTTGTTCTTCAAATAATGGGTCACCTTAGAAGTAAGTTAAAAGTTTTAAAAGTTTCACAAAAACAATTGGCAGGAAACCATTGACCACATTGACCACAAACCTAATCCATCACAGCTCAGAGCATATTTTGATCGATGGTTGCAAGCACATGAATCATTTACAACTTACTTACTCATTTTCAAAGTGCCCTTCAAATAACAGACGTGAAAGAGCTTGCCCTCTGGAAGAAATGCCTGCTTGGCTGCTGATGCAAACCAAGCTGCTCAATAAATACGACAACATAACTTGAATAAGGAGGAAACGATCTTCGATAGAAGAAGGAGTAATAGTCAGGAAACTTGGTCGCCGAAGTTCATTTACGATGCTCAAGGGCAGAGTCTTTTAGATGACAACAAATATCTGTACAGGAGGCGACAGTTTTGTGATGGCCTTTTGGATGATCAGTTTTTTCGACAGCACTTTCCAGTAGCTGAACGTAGCTCAACGGAAATGTCCAACACCACAGTCGAAGAAGTTAGGGAAACAGCTTAAAAACTCCTAGAAAGACAAAAACTCTTTGGCCAGATGCGATGCTATAAAAGCTTTGGAAACATATGGAGGAAATTGGGTTTAGTTGTCTTCCGATTCTAGTCCCCAAGCTTAAAAACGATATAGGCTGCCGAAGCAATGGAGGGAAAGTTGCCTTATCCCTACAAGGGAAAGAAAGATGCACAAAGTTGAGATAACTACCGTTAGTTCAAGTTGAAGTCCCACACTTTTAAGTGGGTATCGGGTAGCCAGCTCCGAAAAATACTGAAGCTTTTTGATAGCGAACGCGAGTTTTTCGATAGTAGGTCAACAACAGACGCAATCCAATGTATAAGGGTCCTAGTCGCAAAATATCGTGATTCCTTAAGGACCGTCCACACAATGCCAATCGGGAATAGCAAATTAGTAGAGATGTCCTGATTGGCCTCGCTTCTTGCCGAAAGCCAACCAGAATTTGAACCGAACGAAATGGATGGGATTGCCGGTCGGCATTGTGTGGACACACCTTTACAGGTAATGGGTACCGTAAAGGTCCAAAAAAGACTGAGTACGTGTGTTGCCCGCTTTCGAATTCCGACATTTCTGTTCCAGCCACTAATTTAAATGAAAATGTGCTTTCCAAGTGTGGAAAATTTAAGTACTTGGAATCTCTGGTAAAGGAACTTGGGATGACTACATTCTTCATCAAGTAAGCGTAAAAGTGGCGAAGTTTTTCTGTGATAGAACAATACCCCTTGAGCTGATGGGAAAACTCTACACCGCGGTTGCGCGTCCAGGAGCCTGTGCAACACACTGCAAGAATTCTACAAGTGAAGAGCCATTTGAAGTATTGTGTCCATTACACTAGTAGAAAATCAAGCAAACTTGTAGCTTAGTGTAACGAAAATTTCTGACACTTGTTAAAGCTCATTTGCGCTTAAAGTACTTGTAGTCTTCTGTTACAGGCCCCAGCACTCACACACGGTTCACTATGTTGGACAATGCCAGAAAAAGTATGAAAGTAATTTGACAGGAACTGCGATGAAGATGCTCCTGCAGCTCGAATAACGAAGCTTCATCGTATTAGAAGTATCAAGTATGAAGATCCCCGTCCAAAGGCTCTTGGAAAAAATGTATCTCGGCCGACTCAGTTGGTATTGATCAAAGGAGATACATGTCACGTGATACGGCAAGTAAGTCGATGCACGATATTCGATGACGAATTGTTCAATTCGACATCTATACGTTCGGATAGGGATAGCGATTCAATGGAGACGAATTTCGGCTAGTGAACTGAAATGCGTTGAGAACGTTTTAGCCTTTCATATTTACTACTCTACGTGATTTAACAAATCATATGATGAGTCGTGAATACGCAGAGTCAAGGCACAAGAAACAACTATAGTGAGGAAACGTGAATTATCACGACCTTCAGTGGAAGACTTTTGGCTATCGAATGCGGGCCAAAGTTATGACGCTTTGCTGCTGAGAACTGTGAAGAACTTAACATTTCAAGGTACGATTCTACACGATGCGATGATACGTGTCACGTGATGCGGCAAGTATACCGATGCATGAGATTCGATTATGATTTATGACGTGACACGTATAAGATGCTGTTTGAAAATTTATGGGACTAGATACATTTTGTAGTTCAATAATAATGAAATGGAATGTGAAGGAATGGAGGGGACTTAAAATTTTCTGCCGGTTCCAAATCATCAATCGAGTAAGCGCTTTTCATATCAATGAATTGACTAACGGAATACTTGACAATTCCTCGTAGTTAAACGTCAATTTAAAGTGAAACGTATCTCAAAATGACTCTTGACAAAAACTGACTTCGTTCTTACTAACTTCTGTGAAAATGCAAAGCGTGATCACCTGAATTCTTTGATGTTTTTATTCTAATTTGAATGCATAATTTGACACAAATCTAGCCATGGACTAAAAACCGATGTCAAAGAGTTGTCCAATCATTCATTTCCCATCACAATCGAACTTTGTATTAAATCATCTAAATGCATCATCTTTCAAAAGAAAGGCCAAAAATAAAAAAAAAATCTCTAACAAACTCAATACACACCTGAAAGTAAGCCAACAACCGACGCCGACGAGTAGGTAAAGGCAACAACTTCAAGAGCTAATTTTTGAGTTGATTTAGTGACGACTCTCTGACCAAACATGCCTTTGTGTCTTATCTGATGTGAAAATTTATTAGCAGCTCATATTGATGCCTTTTCGGTGATTCTGTTGATTGTTCGCCATTTGATTTGCGTTGCGGCGTATTGGCGGCGATCGCTTTGATCATGTTTTGTGCCCCTCTCTCCCTCTTCACATTCTTAATAGCTTCTTTATTTGTGTTCCAGGGAATTTCGATAGAACAATAACCACAACACGCGCATGACTCATAATCGCGCGGGTCTAAAATGTGACCAATCATCAGCCAATCCTCCACATATGTCAAGCTCGATTTAGCCGCGTCCGCATTCAGCATTAATACCCAATCTACATACGTTGATCTCTCGATGAAATCGTGATCATAGGTACACAGGTCAAAGAGCCAATAAACGCTGCAAGGGGTTTTGCCAGTGCCATAGCTTGTCAAGCAAAAAACAAAAAAAAAAAAAACCGCTGTATCTGTCTTTAGTTCTGTAGTCGCTGCTCTGCCCCTCGCCGATAATCTCTTTTTGATCCGATGAAGTTGTTAATAATATTTAACAATATTGTTATGGAAATGCGTGCCGCGCGACCGACTCTATGACTGTCTCCATAGCGAAAAGCCGACTTCTACTATGCCGTGTTGCGAACAGATAATAATTTTGACGGCGATGACAGTCACTCTGCGCGCGCCAGAGTGAGAGAGATGTGCCAGATGAGGAGGCTCTGCCAAGTGGTACTGTTGGCGGCTCTGATTCAATCTCGGCACAATCTTTTGGCTGGCAGACTGGATGATTGTTGGTTAGTTGGTTGACGGTAATTTTCTTTATTTGCCTCAACGCGAAACAGAGAGATTTTGGTATTGCCGACCGAGACGAACGAAACGACCGTTTATTGGCCCTGTCAGATGGAACAATCCGTAGTCGTATTGTCGTCATATCACGTCATATCACCGAGTGACGATCAGTGGAGCGTGTTTCGCATATACAACGAGATGTAACCACTTGTAATGGCATTCATATTGGGTGGATGTCATAGGTAGAGAGTGCTGCGTGCCGCTTGTAACCAGGCTCGTCTTATACAAGGACATACTTTAATTTAATTTCTATGTGGCGAGAATTTGATCCCAATTAGTGAAGTTGTGCGATCGGTAGGAGGATCTCAAAAGCATTAACAAGAGTTTAACTGAATTGAAATAATTCTGTTCTTGCCATGCGAATGGGGGCTCATGTTTTCTATGCAAAAAATAATTGTGTTTCTTTTACTGGAAAACTGTAAAGGTTTTAATTTACCCTGTTCAATGAGGCTTTGACCATGTCATTTATGATTAGAGCAGTTAATTTTGCTTAAAAATGTAAGAGAAAATGAAAATTAGGTACTACTAATTATTAACAATCGAAACATAAGCCTTATGTAAATTGATGTAAGGCGGCATCAAGCGTTTGAAAATAGGCAGTAATCAACTACATAAATATTAAAGAAATCCAAAAAAAATTTTATTGGTTCTTCGAGTCTTTTAAGTAACAGTTACACACTCCACTTTACAACAGAGTAAAGAATAAGTCAATATGTCGGACTTCAACGGAACTGCAGTGAAGCAAACCAAAATCGTTGAAGAAGTTAAAAAACTTTGGGTGAACTTCAAGAAAGATGGCGAGTTTCGATATTCATCAGAATATTTCATAATGAGGATTGAATTCTTGGAGGAACATTGAACAGAATCTTATGACAACATTGACTATTTGGAGGTGATGCGGAAAACTGTTGCAGCAGGAGCCGGAGAGAAATTCAAATGATAGACCTAACTAGCTTCCAAAAACATAGCCTACCACAAAAGGTGAGGTTGAAAATGCAAACAACAAATTGCAGTTCAAGAAGGTAGAAAAAATCAAGCAAACCCTAAGGCGTATGACTACCAACTTGAAGTTGAGTTAAAATGGAGTGCATATGGCGTTTAAGCTTAACATTTATAGGAATGCTGGCCAATGCTTTTGGCAGTTGACGATGAAATCAAGTTGTCTACAGAAGACGATTTCTTAGAACTGGAGCAAACTTACGACGAAAAATACAACAAACTAAAACAAGAGGAGTATCGGAATCATCACCAAGCTACACAAATTTCCAGGCGTGTCTATGCATACCATCCTTCAGCCGAAGGAATGAAAAGTGGACATCGTTTTGGGAATTTTTTGATCGTTTGATCCATCAGAACGTATCATTGAGCAGCAAGAATTCTAAGCCGTTTATCACCAATAGCTTGAAACTATGAAGCAGCTATAGAATTACTTTAAAAGTGATTTCAAAATCCGGTAGCCTTGATCACTCTTTTAAAATAGATATTCAAAACACAAAAAGTGACATCGTTCTGCAGTTCATCGTGTGAGGTGAGTATCATCGCCAAAGAGAAGTCCCAGGGAGTCAATTGCGACAAGGTAGTGCCGTTTTTTTTCACAAAATTAATTAAACCGGAAACATACGTCGCGTCCGTCGTCGCCATTTTTTTGTCGTTTGGTTCGAGTTAATTTAAAAAGCAAACGTATTTTCGCTATTTGTTGACTTTCTACAATTGAGGATGTTGAAGTCTTCATTCAAAGCTACCGTTGGAAACATTATTTGCAATCAAACTGGAAACTACAATTAGAAAAGTCAAATTAATGAAGCTCTTTTGCAGCCGGTTATCGCCGTTAATTCAGCCATCTTTGATTTCACAACGAAAATAGTTTGAGGGTGTTTCAGGTAAAGAGGGTACAAAATGACTCTCTGTATTATAAACTGCTCTGTGACCATCGCTATCGAAAGAGGATGTCTTAATTTCTTCATAGATTCAAAGGACTATCCCTAGCCAGTGTTGTGTCCATTATGTAATTATGTGCATGTCTGGCTACGTGGGAGAATCTTGGTTCGAAGCCCAGACACATTCGAACACTGTTATCGTCTTTCTCAATAAGGAATTGGCAAGTCCTCCGAGAATATTTACGCACATTGTCGTAAAAAGCGCTTACTAAATAAGACATTTGGAATCGGCAGTTGTAGGTCATTGAAGTGCGTTAGGTTCAGAAGATTCCACCACCTTTTTTATCTCTAGCGAGTAGATGGCAAGTTGAGAGACCATATATCTTATCCCAAGAACCAATAAAGACCAATGCCTATCAACAAACAGGAACTCACCAGAACCTAGGGCTTAGCTAAGCTCATGCCTCCAAAGAAGGAAAACAGAGCATCAAGGTTCAAGGTACCAAAAGAAATGCTTACCTTAGCATTTAATGAACGTCATACTACAATGAATGAATGATTTTAAATACAAATAATTTCTTCTCTTTTCTTTGAAACAGAAATCAAGGAGCTTGGAACAAAGACCGAACATCCTTGCTTCGTTGAAGGGCAAACGAGCTTCAATAACTAAAGCATAGGAAATAAGTTGAACTCTTCTGCCGGAAAGGACTTTTCTTTTTATGAGGGCGGGTCAATAAGTCCATGACTTTTTGAATTTCCCGGCTCATAATTGAAATGACAATACTGCGCCCGTCAGCAGTCATCTGTCAGTTGACTCTTGTCAAAATTGAACAAGCTGCGACATTTAGATTGTTTTTAACAGCCGTTAATATCAGACTGCTACATTTACTGAAAAGAAAAGGGAAAAAAGTGAATTTCGTGCGCTCAAATGTTCAATAGCAAGATGAACGAGCTTTTGCGCCGTTTCCTTACCGTGACCGAAACGTGGATCCTTCACAACACACCGGAGACCACAGCAGTCAAAACGTGTGTTCCTCGGGTTGAATCACTTTTTCTTTCACAATGACGCTTATTCTTTACAATGCTGTAAATCTTCCTCAAGCACTTTGCATCTGATTGCATAATGTGGGAAATCTGATGTGCTTAGAAGAGAGATTATAGAAGAAAGTTTTCGAAACCTGAAGCTAAAAAGGCTGATTTTATAGTTCGAGAATTGATGAAGCTAAGAGAGTTCAAAAACTTGCAATTAAGCACTAAAAATAGTCGTAGATACCTACATCCTCCCCTAATTTAAATTGATACCAACGAGCTTTGTGAAGAGTTCAAATTCATTTTCGAAGACCTAAGGCATGTTCAATTGTCAAGCCTACATTTGAGTTATCTGCCTACCTACTAACAATTTACAGTAACTGAACCTGTTCGCATTAAGTTCTGTTGCAGTGTAGTAAGCCACAGTGATGACATACCTCAACTTACAATACAGCAACTTACCTAAATTTCTAGAGGCTTAGCTTTAAAAAGCAGAAAACCTAATCGCTGAAAAAGCCCTTTACCTTTTAAACAAAAAACAACTTCCTGCGAAGAAACACTCATTTAAACTTCAGTCTCTGACGTGCGAATGCAAAGAAGACAATAAGCCTCGTATCTACTACTACAAAACTTCCCTACCTCCTCATTATTTTTATTTTTCCTAGAAAGTTAACACATTTCCATATAAGATAGCTACATACCTAGTGTTAAATGTCAACGTAAGACAAGAAGTCACCTCCGTGAGTGTTTTCAATGTTCATTTTCGTCCTCTGCCATTGCTTCATCATCTTCATCAAAAAAACAAAACCGAAAAAACCAACAAATCCATTTAAACATTAGTAGAACAACAAATTTGTTGAATAACCGTTTGATAGCGATCGCAGCAGTCAGCGAAAAATGGATTTTTAGTAAAAATTTCATGAATTAAAAACAAACACAACAAAAGATTAAAGCCGTCCACCGCCAACTGTATACAGTGTATCATCTACGAATTGAGATTGGGAAGGCATGTATTTGTATATGTGCCGCGCACTAAAGGTGCGCTTTTGTCATTTAGTCGAATTTTTATGACCACACGGCAGTAATGACAAAGCCACATATAAATGGATGAAATACATAATGTAAAGAGAAAAGATCCCAAAGATTCAGTGGACTCGGCTCGGGTGTTTTGTTGATACGAGACTGGAGACAAGTCAAGCACACACAACAATGCCATCTTATACTTTGCGGGACGATATGGTTTTCCTTTCGCTTTAAAACTCACCAATTTCTAGGAATATTTTGCGCACCGCAATCATTCATGAATGAGGTAGCTGCTGTGTGTTTCTTTTTTTAAAGAGTCTCTTCAAGTTTTAATGTTGGCCCTTCTTACACCAACAACAACAACTGTAACGCAAAAGAATCGTAGTTAATTGCTTTCGCTTATGTTTCGATGTTTGTCAATGTTTTGTATTTCATTCGGAAGCATGTTTTGGATTCCTTTGAAAATGGATCTCTTTTCGTGTGATGTACGAAGCTTTTTTTTGATGTATTGGTCGGAATTGCTTATTCCTTACAAAAAGAATATACGTACGACATACGAGGGTCAGACGATGTCATAGCCGGGCAATAAAATTCACATCGCAATCACAAGCCAGCCTATTTTAGGTGGAAAATGTAACAACAGCAAACAAATTCGATGGAAATAATTGGGAGGAAATCGTTACTTTTCAAAGAATTCGAAGGTACGGAAACGAAGATTCTCATGAAGATTACTGAATGTTTCATTTTCTTGACGAAAAGATTTTTGATGCTTTGTAATATCAGAGGTAGTTAAAAGAATGAATAAAGAAGGGGATTTTCAGAGAAAAGTTCTAAAAATAGAGTAAACTTGACAGATTCTGTGATTATTTCTATGAGAACCTAGCCACCTTCATTTTGTCAAAGAAAATTAAATGGAACGCAAAGTAATAATGCCTGCGGATGTATTTTATGTCATTTAGGAATAAGTCTTAGAATAACATCCAAGCTGAATTCTTGAAATATTGAATCTTAATGTCGAAACATTTTCGACATTCAATAAGGTGGCACCAAAGCAGTTTCGAAACAATGAGTTCTGGTCCTAAATTAGGGAGTCTGAATGCAACACAATGAATAGGTATGCTGGAGCTCAAACCGCAGGGTTAACTTTTCACTCAAGCAATTATCTTGTTTAACAACGGCTTAGTGTTCGCTTCAAAAGCCGTGTATCAAAAATAGGAGGGCCTTAGCAAAGGAAAACTATTGAATTTTGCCATCATTTCAATGAGGTGTTTTAGAATGAGATATTCAGATCTAAGGGGGCTTATAAGTTTTAAGCTTAGATACCCCTAAAATTGGTATTGGTAGGTATATCAAAAATGATGTAAAAACTTCATTCCTTAATATCTATATACTATTTTATCCATTGTTTGATACCTACTTATTGAGTCAAGTGGGCATCACAGTTCGGGGTGAACCTGGGCCTCAACAAACGTCCTTCTATAACGACTTTGATTTTGGGCGAACTCTCTCCGTCTTTGCTCTCTGCGTAAGATACACTCAAATATTAATACTTAGAAGATGTTTTCCTGGAAATATAGTGCGTCCAACTTTTTACGAACCAACCATATATGGAAAAAGATGTTCGCATTTCATACAAACAGTTCAAAGACTAATGATGTTTCTTTCACTTACATTTGCTTGACTTACAACACTTGACTTTTGTAAGATTTTCAAAATAATAAAGTTGTCACCAGCGTTAAAACCATGCTCCGATCACAGCAAATTTGTTTCTCTCTTTAAGAAAAACAAAATCTATTAAGACGCGACGCGACGACGCTCCGATTCTGTCCACATAAAAATTGTTGGGTGCCAAAACTCCAGACCTGTGGCGTGATGGTTACCATGTCTGCTGTTAACCCAGAGGTTCGTGGTTCGAGTCCCAACCGATCTAAAAATGTTTTTACATGGGTTTTTCAAAGAGTCTCGGGGCCTAGCACATTCCACTGATCTTCAATTTCATACCAAATTCGAACATTTATGTAAGATGGTCCTTGACAGCTTTCTCAGGACCTGAACCGTTGCTTGGTCTGCCAGCGTCCTCAGTGGGGGCTTCAATCAACGATTGGATCTGTAAACAGCACAACCATAGATGGCATTATGGATACAGACAGACACAGACCAAACGTAACGTTAGTAAGAAAACTGCAACATTTTTGCTAGCTCGTAGCAAAAAACACTGTAGAAAGCATAAATTGGCGTTGTCAGTGGCCACTTCTCTTTTGCCAAGCATTTAAACGTGTTAGGCGTAAGTGATACTACATTCAGTGAACCTTGAGAAGATAAGGACACCGCAGAGCACTTTCTCTGTGAATGTCCTGCTTTTACTCGCATGAGGTTACAGATACTCGGCGCAGACATGGTGAGAGCTGGTAACTTAGGTTCCTTATCATGTCAGCGTCTTTTGGCTTTTCTCCGAACATCTAGAAAGCTATAACAAATAGATGGTTGCTATCTGGTAGTACAATGGATAGGTATTTAGGTCTGAGTGCTCCAGCTGGTATTTTCAAAAAAAACTTCAACAGAAAAAAGAAATGGTTCATTTCATGGCAGTGTTAATCTCTTGCCTTGCCAGTTCCTCCCTAAGCTTATACATGCTTTAATGATTTCCTAGTTTTAAGCATAACATCGGTTCTTCACAGTCCCCACAAAAAATAGTAGAAAGAATAATCATATTCCAGCTCCGGGTGGCCAACTGCCACCGCCAAGACGACTGATAACATAATTTGGCGGTTTGGAGTGATTTCGGTTTGAAGATTGATCACAGCATAGCGCATAGGCTTGTGACATGACACACCAAAGACCAAACGCCATCCTGCATGAGCCATTGGTATTCTCTGTGGTCTGTGCAGCTCCAAGAACACTTTCGGCACAAACTTGCTAACTAAGGTTGCTACTTCACTTCAACCAAAACTTCTTTCAAAAATGCACCGTTCGGGCATACAGCACTAATTTTGGAATTAATTTCTCAACATTTCCCAACCATGTTCAACCATAGAGCGACTTATTTCGTTCCACTAAGGTATGATATTGATTGTCTGTCATAAGGTAAAAATGGGGGAAAAGCTGTCTGTGTTAAAATAACCCAAAATATGAAAAGAAGCTATAAGATAGCCCGTCCTTTATTTCAATAAACTTTTGTTTTTTAAGAAAAAGTAAAGATTTTCTTTTTGTTCCATGTCTGTCTACTCCGGAAGCTTTGCATTTACTCCACTTTTATAAACTTGCTCCGAAATGTCACGACTGAGGTCCAAACCCTGGTTGTCACTATTCGATGGTTGTTTTGAGTTTACTATATGAAATGTGGATGACTAAATGCCGTTAGAAAATTTCATACACAATGTATAAAGAACTCATTTGATTGAGTTAAGACTTAGATTCAGGGAGGCTTGGGAAGGAAAAAGCCTCCTGATTGTACATAGTTTTCTTTCAGCTTGCCTTATAAATTATCTACATCAGCACCGCTAACAAATTCACACGACGCTAATGACTGCATCGCTAATGGTCCTTTAAAAAAACGTTCGTAGGACGTGTTCAGCTTAAACTCCTAAGCGTAACCCAGATACTAAATTTCATCAAAGGAACTAATGTACTTTAATTAAGGAATATCACTTAAGAAGGGTACAAAAGATCTAAGAGGTGCAATACAAAAACCCCAATTATTCATTCATTCATTCATTCAAGTCGTGCTCAAGAGAAGGTAGAGATAGCTGTTTTCAAGCACGTATATAAGGTGAATGAGGGCATTCGAACGAATCACGACCTTGACAACAGAACCTCTGTTGGACACTTTTCTTAGAGACAAGATCTCGTATCGGCGCGCGGTCAAAGAATCCAGGCTTCACTAGGTTCAATGACGATCGACTTCTTTAGCTTCTAAGATGGACCTAAAAGACATCTTTCACGAAATTAAGAAAATCCAATCAAAGCAGGAGTCGACGGCAAACCCAACATTGTGCAGCGAAACCTTCCTTCGGAGGTTTAGAACTTCGTTGGTTCGGGCCTAATGGAATTCGAGAAAGAACCAAATATTAAGGCTGGTGATCGTTGATCTGTATGGTCACCCACTCCCAAGCAAATACCACAACATCTGGGTAAATCAGTGTCTATATTTTGACAAACATATGGATGCGGTTCTGGCCAAGGCAATTTGAAAGCAGAGTAAAAGTAATTTGCTACATGCTCCTTACAAGGCCAATGATTGTCTGTGGTTTTCTGTGTGGTTCAATATTACAGCGTCTCAAATGGAAAGAATTCGGGTGTTTGAGAGACAGTGTCTTGGAGTACATAGAACACCAGCGCCGGTGTTCAAAAAATAGTATTTTTATGGGGTCCTTTACAACGGAGCTCAAATGAAAAAAATCGACAACTTCATGATAAAACTGAGTCGGGGTCACACTGCAAGAGCGATGATTCTACCAATGGCTTGATGTTTGAGGCTTATCACTCCAAATATTGAATATATGGAAAAAAACGTTCCAGTGGATTTGTCCGAACGGAAGCTTTCCTCTTATATGGAAGGGTTAATACAGGACAGATTCTTGCCATTATTATTTACCCTCTTGTAATGTTTCTTTTTCCCAAAGCCCCAATTACGGGATGTAGCTAACCTTTGCGAGTGAAAAGACATACCACCAGGAGTGACATTTCAACTGTCATTGGTAGAAGTGCGGAAAAAATATAGCTCCTTAAAAGTAAAATAAAATAGTTCTTTTTATTGTGTAAATAACTTATTACAAATCTGTATTATTGAAAATATTATTCGATTGAACGCAAACAATTATAAAATTTAAAAAAAAAAAGAAAAAAAAAAAATATACAAGATAAAATTGGCAGTTTAAAATTAATTTCAACTGCACGGTATTGCAAACGGAACTTTTTTCTATATGCACAAGCGAAAAGCATCTGAAATTTCACCGGAACAAACTCCTTTGCACAAAAAGTACTCCAGTACACAAAAATCAACGATGGAAGTCAGTAAATTAACAGTTCCAGCGCTAAAAACTATGCTCAACGAGATCTTATCAGATACAGGACAGATTGGGTGCTCTTCTATTATAAAACCACGTCTGCTGTAAGTCCTTCGAACGACGACTCTTTTATAACCAATACGTCACCGCAATAGCAGGGAACTTTGAAGAGCTCCATAGATTCAGTATAGCGGTCTCGGATCGCAATCGTCGTGACGTGTTTAAATATGTCGTATTTTTCTGGTTGATTAAGCGTCTCAAAAAAAACAATAGCATTCTATTCGATTCCTTAAAAAGGCGAAAGAAACCTTATGTACGTCAAAAACAGCATAATGTTTTTATTCAAGTATTTACTAAGCTCAAAAATTTTGAGAAAAACAAGGGTTTTCGGTTCTCAAAAATCGTTGAACCACAAAATCATCCCAATTCTCTGTCACTTTCAGTTTTGGAAAAGTTCCGTGCAGAATATATGCCAATTTTGACAGCTATCTCGAAATTACTATAGTTTAATTATTTACGACGAACAACATGTTCGTTATTGCAGTAAAATCGTCGTTATTGTATGAAATTGACGAAGTCATAACAGCTGTAGCTATTACGGTTCATTGCCTTCATTGCTACAAAATTTTTGTAGTCTTTATCAATTAATCCCATCCAAAACGGTGTCTATATTTAAGCCGGGGTCTCTTCACACCCGTCATTTCAACCTG
This sequence comes from Melanostoma mellinum, assembly GCA_914767635.1. Classification (NCBI taxonomy): domain Eukaryota; kingdom Metazoa; phylum Arthropoda; class Insecta; order Diptera; family Syrphidae; genus Melanostoma; species Melanostoma mellinum. Next base: position 218,991,726 of record OU612058.1, read on the forward strand.
AAGAAGTGTCTAGTAGTAAGTACATTTGTCTAAATTTCGACTTTGAAATCTTTTTTAAAACTACTTACGAAAATAAAATTGAACAAAATTTCCAAAAATCTGACCTAAAAGGTACGCTCTACTTGAAATGTGTCATATTCTATTTCCATATACAAAAACCAAACCTCTGTTGGTTCCTTAATCCTGTTCAAATCGTTCTACTTAATTTTCCAACTCCATTCTACACAAAACGATCAAAATAACCACTTCTCTTATCCACACACTTCCTTTCACAATCTGTAAAAGCCTTCATATATAAATGTAAACACATTTTTTTATGGAACGAAATAAAATTGATTTCTTTTTTGTTAGGCCTTTTATCAGCTACCCCAAATCTTTTTTATCGTCCTTCAATACTTTCCAAAGAAATTCTCCACTAAACTGAACACATAAATCTTTGATTCGTGACTTTCACATCCTTTCATATGCCATGCCTGAGAAGGATTATACAACATTCACGATATCCACAAACCATCGAGAGCTAGTTCATTGCATTCTGTTCGGTTTATAGATTTTATTGTTGATTTTTATAGATAAAAACAATTGTCTTTCACAGTGGCCCCATTCATCTCTGGCGGCTATTCATTCTATGGATGGCTATGAGTTGAGTATGTAACCGATAAGCAATCAGAATCGCTCTGAACAGATCCCAAAACAAAGATATTTATCCAATTAACACGAAGGGAATTTGTAAAAATGTCGTGTCTCAGCCTATAACTATACTTGGCAAAGACAAAAATGGTTATGTTTGACGTGGTCGTAAAAATAACATAGAAATCAATTACACTACAGACGTACTACTGTTCTGAAAGGAGTTGTCCTTTCACTTTATGTAATTTTTAACGATTTTCGTAAGAACTCCTGCGAATTGTCAACTAGGGAGAAAAGTCATAAACGCACTGATTGTGTACCTATGACTTGAATACATAAAAATGAAGGCGAAAGGTGTACTGAGACCTACCAACTCTATCTATGTGAAAGGACAACTTGCCTTATCATCTCTTTAAGATTAAGATGCACCTGCAAAACAACACTGCCTGTCATCGAGTGCACAAAAATATGAGGGTAACAGTCGTAAAATCCGCTGGTCACTGGAGATTATTTCATAACCAAACATGATGGTCGAAATTTTTGTTAAAAGACATAAAAAATTAGACCACCCGGTCAAAAAGTAAAACGCACCTATAAAACGAAAGCCTAATAGCCAACTGCACTAGGAACTTTGGTGCGTTAGTAAAACGAATACACTGGAAATCCATAACTTATAACGCATTTGTTATATTTGCGCTTTGGACGAGAGCGCCATAGTGTGAATGAAGATCAAAAGTAGCTTAAACATGCTAACCACTACGAAACGGACAATACATTGCAGGTGGACATTTTCAAGTATCGTTATCAGAATTTTGAGTATCACAGTTTTTGAAATGCAAATGCAATTAAATACTAATTGATAACTCATCAGCGGCAGCGTTAGCAAAGGCAGCAGGTAACGCATTTTTACAGTTTGAGTTCGAAAATACAATTGTCAGGCAATTTTTTTTTTCGATTCACATAAAGTTTATACTCATAAGAGGAATAAGCAAAGCTGCTATTTTCTCAGCTGTGCAATGAGCTAAGTCAACCGAAGTATCTAAGTTCCCATTCAAAATACAAGAAGTTCACTTTGTTAAAGTAAACATGGTTAGTGCAGGGATGTTACGTAAGGAATAGACAACCAGGTTCACTCAGGAACTTAGACCCCACTGAAAGGAAACCAAGCTGACTTGCCGAAAGCGGACTTAGCTCCGAGCATGGCTAGAATTAAGATATTTAAAATTTATTAACGATCTTAGTTCCCCTCAAGGTTTCCCAATAGGTATGATATGATTTTGCAGTGGCATTTCGGCCATTTGTTGTATGTCATGATCTGTCATTTGTTTATTATTGCATTCAGAAGTGTTTACAATCTTACCATTGGACCACCATAAACGTCCTGAACTTTCTGATTTCGCCTTGAAACAACTTAAAATCGAAAACGATTTTTTCTAAGAAAATCATCTTTTCCGATGAGGCTTACTTTCATTTGACTGGTGCGGTAAATAATCAAAACTGGCGATGGAAATCCACAAAATGTTTATGAAAACCATTATATTCGCCTAAATTGACAGTTTGGTGTGGTTTTTGGGCTGGTTGAATCATCGGTCCGTGCTTCTTTCAAAATGAAGCTGGTAACACCATTACTGTCAATGGAGAGCGGTATAGATCCATGATAACCAACTTTTTATGGGCGTAATTGGAAAAAATTGATTTTGACAACATTTGGTTTTAACAAGAACGGGCTACGTTTCACACAGCAAATGCAACAATTGAATTATTGCCAGAAAAATTTAGAGATTCGATTATTTATAGAAATGGTGATATTGAATGGCTTCCAAGAAGTCGTGATAGAACACCATTAGACTATTTCTTTTTCTTGTAGGGTTATGTAAAGTCATTGGTCTTTCACAATGAACTAGATTTTCTTCAAGCTTTACAAGTCAATATTAAACGTGGCATTCGTGATATACGACTTGATTAGTGGAAAAAGTGCTTGAAAATTGGGTTCATCGAATTTGTTGAAGAAAAGCGTGAACCACCCAATCATTGGCACCTTAAGCGAAATCTCAAATTTTTTGGGACATAATAATTCCGAATAGCAGAAAATATTCCACATTTTTCTGATTTTTAATTTTTTGATATATTTTTTTCTTAATTCATACAATAAAAGATTAATTAATGAATAAAAAGTTCAAACCCAATGATTGGCACAGTTTTCCAATCATTGGCACTAGCCAATCCAATCATTGGCACATTGGATATGTAAGGAAAATTGGTAAGAGTTACCAAATTTGTAAATTATTACGTGTCCAATGATTGGCATAGTGCCAATCAACCTAGTGATTGGCATTTTTACTAATGATTGGCATGGATTCCAATGATTGGCACCCTTTTTAGTGATTGGCATGCGCCAATCACTGGCCTAGGCCTGAAATTTCAATCCGATAGTTAGCACCCCTGATAAATACTATCTTTTACTTGAAATATTTAAAAAAGCTAGCTTACGTTTTCTTTGCAGTTTAATTAATTAAAAAAACAAAACTTCACAACGGTATTGACCTTTTTTCCACTATTTTCCTTCGCAATAAGCGTTCCACTTTGCTTGTGCATATCACAAGGTTTAACTTAAATTTGAAGCGAAATTAAGGCAACATTTTTGACAGCTGTATTTCCACAGCTATTAACCTTAAGGGGGAATAAAAATGATGCCAAACTTTGCAGAAATAAGCAAGGATAGTATTAAAAAAGAAAATATTTAAAAAAAAATTAAAGATCTGATATATTTAAGCCTTTTATGAGGTATGTGCCAATCATTGGGGGGTGCCAACAAAAGGACGGTTTACCCAACGTGGTGGCCATTTGAATGACTTTTTATTTAAAACCTATTTATAGTATTGATTGAATGTGGATTGATTAAATAAAAAATATTTGAATTTCCTTAACAAAAAGTATTTTTTTTTTTTTTTTTTTTTTTTCAAAAAAGAAATCATATCACTCTTATTGAAAAACCATTTACAATAATCAAAAAGAATAATATGTGCTTGAAAGCACGCCTTATTTCACCACTCTAGATCCACATATTGTTGATTTTTAAAAATCCATATAACTCTGGAAGGAAATGTAGGCACACATTGCAGAGAGGAATATCCTTACCATCCGCTTCGACTGGAAAAAATTATGTCGTCCTGTTTTTCCGATTTTTTTGTATTGGCTTGTAAAGTCTAATATACGGTATTTATTAATGAGAGCAATGTGCTGGAGTTACGTAAGTTTGATTGGGGGTGCAGCCGCAAACGGCAACACCTCACTCAGATCTCAAGGATCCACTGTGCTCCCCATGTAGAGAGCAATATACTTACTTCCAATGTTTGTTTCGAGAAGATTAAATATGTTTTATTTGTTTTTTTATATTTATCAGTTTTCAATTAGGCGTAGTTCAATACAAACTTCATAGTTAGTCTCTCTCTCTCTCATTCATTTTAGTGAAGTTAAAGGTATTGGATGAATACTCATAGAATTCCAAATGAACAAATTTTGAATTCAACAGCCTGGTCCCTGGTGTAACTATTGAGAATGGAGTCATATTTCTAGGAAAGTTTTGGACTTATACGTGGGAGGTCAGGGTCCGAACCGCAGTAAGATACAAAATATTGGGCAGCAGAACAAGTTCAAAATCCCTTTTACAGCAATACTGCCGAAAGGTGCTTTCTTGCATTTATTTTAAGATGCAGCCCCATCGGCTATAGCAAATAAGTTTTGCAGACATCCTGATCGGCTTTTCTTCATTCCGATAGCCGATCCACATTAAAACCAAAGGAAATGGATGCAAACATCACAGTGTGAATATACCTTGAGATTTACCGATTATTTTTTCCATCGTAGAGTTTTTGTACAAGTTTCCTGAACTCAGTCGCACTACTATCAATGTCGAATTTGCTTTGATTCAAAAGTTTTTGAAGGAATCTTTGTTATAGTGTAGTCTTTGCATAGTCCAAGGCTGATTTCTAGCTAGGAGGCATTTCTCATCAAATCGTTGTACTCTACACACGTGATTTCTTCAATTTATTTAGAGTCATTCCCGTTCGCTCTTTCACTTGACTCTTGCTTCAAAAAAAATTTGATTTTACCTTATCATTGCTTTTACTGAATTGGTTTTCTGTATACTAAAAGCGTTTCTTATTGAGAACTCTTCTTGAACGTTAAACCAATTGGGGAAGACTATCTCTTTACCGATTCTCTCACTGAAATCTACTCCCAGAGATATCATCGATGCAAATAACTATTTCTCGAAGAATTGTTAAGTTCTTGTGAGTTTTCTCATAACGGTGATTTATTCATTCAAAGAATGAATGAATGAATGAACGCATTTCTGAAATACATGACTTGTGAGGAAAAAGAGGGGACCGTCAATTTCCTGTCGATTCCGAATGGCCAATTGAGAAAGCACTTTTCTAGGCAACGAATGTCCTATCGAAGGTGTTGCTAGTTGATATCCCCGGCATAACTTAGGATTCAAACCAAGAAAATATTAGTTTTCATATTGATAAAATCTTTGGTTTTAAACTGAAAATAGTCATATTGATGAATAAAATAATCAATATGAGAACCTTTTTTTGCATTTGAAGATTGCTGTCATCAATTTCGGTTATCAATTTGTAATTGTCAATATGATGATCGTTATTTTTAATATGATAACTACGATTGTCAATATGATGATATTCGTATATTCGTATTCGCATTTTTATCCATATTCGCTTTCGTATTCGAATTCAGTATGATCATAATAGCAGAAGTCAATACGATGATCGCGGTCGTTGGCTGAAAAATAACAACTTTTTTCATCAATATGGTGAGCAAATTCATCAAAATGACAACCATTTTTGGTTCAGTGTAAATTTTGTTGACGGCACCACATTCCACATTCCCGTTTATTTGATTAAGATTGGATTTGGAAAGACCATGGCAAGGAAATTGCAGAATTAGATGACCTAATTTTAGGTGGCGCAAATAAATGAAAGTAGACCTCATTCGATCAAGACTGCAAACCTGGAGTGGGCTCACCCGAAATCGAAATTTTTGGCAAAAGATGTTGATTAAGGCACATTTTTTCCGCTCTGCCTAATTAAGTCAGCAAGTAATTTGATTCAAGATCACTTCGTGTGTAGCAACGCCAACTTTGTTTAAAAAACAATACAAAATTTCTGCGCTTAGAAAATTACACCAGCTTCTAAGTTTAAGTCTCAAAATTGCTCACTCTCAAATCTATCGCCAATAACTATACTGACTTCAACGCATAGGTATAAGCATTTAAAAAGTGGGGAATAAGGCTTCAGAAAAAGCAAGAAACTGTGTCTCCAAACATTAATTTTATTTATTCCCTCACCTTCACTTCATCAACTTTCCAGAACCCATACAAATTATGTAAGGTAATATCATTAGATAACAATATCTAACCGATCCAGACTTCTGAATAAAAACAATCAAAAAATAAACTGTAAACTCCCCATATTACCCCCCAATCGCTATCCAAAATCATAAGCGCCACTTACACAGTAAGCCCACAAACGGCGACTTGACTGACATCGACGTTCTCCCAGAATTAAATAATTTGATGGACTCAAATTTGAATTCTGTCTCCCCATTGACATTTGGAGATCAAGCGAGATACATGCTAAACAAATAATTCCCAGAAACCAATACCCAATACCTGCTTCTGCTGTTGCGCGTCTCGGCTTCTCCTACAACATAATTCCATTTTTGTTTCTTTGTATGCGATGGGAGTTTTCCTTCTTTTTTTATACTTTTTCTTCTGCTGCTGCGGAATCAATTAATTGAGTGATAAATAATTTAAGATCTTCTTTATGGCTTTAATAACAAACAAGGCAACACACTCACAGAAAAAAAAGAAGAGCGATGTTATTCTGTTCTTCATTTCCAATTAAGTCGCGCGCTCTTAGTTCACTGATCTTTGCCTTAAGCCGATGAGAAGCTCATTTAATTAACAACATGCGACACCCCTATATCGAATATTCAATTCAAATGCAACGGTTTTGTCTATAAGCGAGGAAATTGACAGCAGTAGCAAAAAGGAACAGTGTTGTTATAGACAAGAGCGAATATTGGAAGTGAATCGGTGGTAATCGTGGCGTGATGGTTAGCATGTCCACCTGCTAACCCAGAGGTTCGAGGTTCGAATCCCAGCAGAGGCAAAAATGTTTTCCACGGATATCGCCTTTCGCGAGGAATTGGCAAGTTCTCCGTTATTAAATTCATTGCCATGAAAAACGCTTTCTCAATTAGCCCTTCGGAACCGGCAGAAAATTGTAGGTCCCCTCCATTTCCTCACAAGGCTTTGTTTTTGTGAGAAATGCTTTAGGCCCAGGACTCCTCGCTCTATTGCGCTACCCTATTTATTTTTATTTAGTTTTTGGAAGTGATTCGACTTTTTGCCAAAATTGATCAAGACTGTTGGATGGTACATTATGAAGATGAACGCCATTCTCTCACCTCTACAAACGGTTCTTTGAAGATAGCCTAATAGTGTTGTGGTGGATGCTATCATGGTCATTTTGAGAGCCTTGCACTGTCATAAAGGTGTCTAAAGTATGGTTTTCTATCTTTCAACACAACTTGATCACGTCGTCCAGGCAACAGGCTCTGTAGTTATCATTCGAATTTCTCCTCCTTCGAGAAGGATTAAAATAAGAGCCATCAAGTATTTTAAATGTGCTTTGTAGAGGAACAAAAAGCAAAAGGTATTCTTATTCCATAAGGGCTGCTTATAGGAATAGGACTCCATGGCTGGTTCGAATGAAGCGTTATCGGGAAGTCCCGATACTTCTCCAATTGATGTGCACCATGTCGAATCGAGTCCTTCGAGTTAAGCGATAACTTCTTCTTCTGTTCCACTTTTACTTTTCTCAAGGGCAAACGTGTTCGTTAATCGCTCCACCTTTAAATATAAATAATTATTGCTTCCCAGTTCTTTGAATTCACCTATACCCAGTTTTCGCTCTAAAAATTAAGCAAAAAATAATTCGAAAGATTTAAGTAGACCCTCTGAATAAATTTCTCAATGACTAGTTGTCTTTATACAACTTATTGAAATGGATTTCCTATCATTTGGAAAACTGTACAGTGTTCGTTTTAGATCTTCCCTTTAGTTCGTTTCATGGATGTTGGATGGTCGGATGTTCTTTGCGTTCAGACTTATCAAACTTTCGTCGCTCCATCTAACATCAACATTTTCAAAAATATTTGAAAATCATTCATTAAGTTCGCAAAGCGGTCGCCTGAAGGTTTACATTATCAAACATTGGTCGTTCAAGCCATAGTCTGTCCCACTAATTGTACAGTGTGAACGACCTTTACCAAGTCCTTTTTAAGGTATCTCCGGCGGCGTCATTCAGGGTAGTCATTTAGGTCCTCTTCTCTTTGTTCTTACTATTAATGACTTCAAACTGGCCATTATTTGTACACAGATGATACGAGGTCTTACAAGATCACATTTTGATCAATCGATTCTCTTCATTTTCAGAATGATCACGACAAATTTTCTATTTGTTGCTCTAAGAACTGTTTGGAATTAAACATTTCGAAGTGTCAATCTATCACCTTCTCTCACAAGTGCTTCAGCTCGCCCCTCTGTTGTTATCTTCTTTACAACCAAATCAATTCAGCAGTTGAGCTGATTTTCGATTTCGGGATCATTTGCGACCAGGAAGAAGGAACTCAATTTCATCTCACATATACAGGGTCCGCCATCTAACGTTTTTTTTTTTTTTCAACTAGTGCTTATTTTGTGAATGGTAAGACTTAGCTCATGTCTGATTTGGCAGATAATTAGTTTTATCCTTCCGCTAAACGAATATGGTTGTGTATAAGCTTGAACAACGCTAGGAAATTTTGCGACATCCACTATCCACATCAATTCACTGTCGTTCTCAACAATTGAACATTTCCGAGACATCATTGAGACGAATTTTGCATAAAAACCTTGGTATGACGCCATACAAAGTCCAAATGGTTCCGGGGTTGAAGCCATCCAAAACCATCCAATGCGCAAACCCAAAACGAGTCACGGTTTGGTGCGGATTTTGGTCCAGAGCATAATTGAGCCAGTTTTCTACGAAAATGAGCGAGGAGTGGCCGTTACAGTCAATGGCGATCGTTATCGGGCCATGTTGGACAAATTTTTCACAAAAATTTAAGAGGAGAACATTGGCAACATTTGGTTTGAGCAGGACGGCGCTACGTGCCATACAGCCGAGGCAACACTCGATATTAAGCGCCCTGTTTTTGAAGATCGCATTATTAGCCGCAGAGCTGATGTCGTTTGGCCACCTCAGAGCTGTGATTTGACACCGTTGGACTATTATTTGTGGAGTGCCGTAAAAGATAAGTGCTACGCCGACAAGCCAGAGACAATTGACGCGTTTCGTGAAGCCATTGGTGAAATACAGCTGCACACAATCGATAATGTGCTTAAAAAATTTAACCGATCGTGAAGGCTCCTGCTTGGCCAGCCATTTGAATGAAATTATTTTCCATTATTAACCGGAAGGATGGTCCTTTCAAATAAAAAAAGGAATTTTAAAAAATATTCAGTAGTTTTTTTCTTATAGCATTTTCAAAAAAAAGTTATTTGGCGAATCCATTAGATGATATTGTTCTAAAAGCCAATTCAGTATTTGGCTTCATTAAGCAAAGGCCAAAGGAGTACTCCGACGCTTACCTAACCCGTGCTCTCTTCCCCAACAACTTTACATTGCTAGAATTGAAAATATTCGGCGCCGGTTTCTTCTGCCTGCTTACCAAGATCGCATCAAGCTTTAGCACTTTACCACTTTTCAACTCCATCATGCACTATTCCTCGTAACATTCGGAATCCTCGGCTCTTTTATCTACTTCCTCATCGACCGTTATATGGCTCAGATGCACCTATTTCCTGAATGCTGAGTAATGTTAATTCGAGCTTTAGTTGTCTTTAACTCCCTCTTTTAAATCACCATTTTCATTAGTTTTTTAGTTTTTGAGTTAGATTAAGCATAAATGTGTGCAAAGCTGAATAAATGGGAGCTTTGGAGTCTTTTTGGATGCGTATTATCAACTAGAAGGTGCGTGGTACAATAGCTCCTGGCTTATCGAATAACTTGGTCAGCTGGACGATTGTACGGACTGAGAATCGTTTTTTCATTGAGAAATGGCAAAACGTACTAACCCTGAGTATGTCTCCAATCGTCTGTAATTGATAATCACTAGAGACAGTGTGCTGCCAATTTATAAACCTAAAAAACACTCTTTATAACAACGCTGCATTAAGCAGTAGCAAAACGTATCGAATGGATTTCTTGAGAATTACTAAAAAAGCAATCCATCGCAGACATCATGGTTGATTATTAACTTTGCAGCATTGCACTGCATGCAAAGCGGAATATACAAATACTGCAACTTCACTGCTACCACACAGCTCCCCGTTTATTGAGAGCGTGCATCAGAATCATCATCAAGGCCACATGAGAAATAAATGCTTGGTTTTATTTAAGTATATTTAAGAAAAAAGAAACAAAACTGCAATTACACTTAAGGGACGGCTTTAAAGAAACCCGCATTTCCGTTTTCGCACATCTTTGGGCTTTGCTACTCGCACGCGTTATTCTGTGAGGAAAGACTATGGCAAGTTCTTCTTGTGCCAATTGCAAATTTGAGTTTAAATGAATAAATGTGTGAGGCACTCGAAAGACATGACACTCGCAGTCATGGGACGATTAATCGACAGATGGTACTAATCTAGATTGATAATGATCGTGACTTTATTTAAGTTCAGCAAAAAATAAACTCAATTAATTCAGCGAAGTGCAATCAATTGTCCTTCAAAACGAAACAACGGGTTTTGAATAAAAAGACTTGCAAAGGGAAGCAGCAAATTACTCATCTTTGAAGCCTTAAAGGAGTGCGAGCAAAGATCGATTCAAAATGGGATCAATGGATCGATTGAAGTTCAACAGGAAGCATCAAAGACGAAAGAGAAAGCGGTACACACCTCCTACAAGTTGAATCCGTTTTACATAAATACCTTGTCCCTTTTGAAGTTTCCTAATTGGACTCAAGTTGTTATCGAAAACTTCTAAATTGCCCCGCACAAAGTTACATCGGACATCCTTCAAACAAAATCTATATAAGCTCTCCCATCAGAAAGTCACATCATCGTAGATTAATAATTAATATGCAATTTTAAGCCCAAAAACAGCAAGAAATAAAAAAGAGGAAAAATTGAACAAAAATAATTCAATAAGTCCTATTCCCCTTACAGCCTGAGAAATCACTTTGAACGCAGAGCAAAGACAAACACAAGTGAAGAAAAAAGCTGAAAAGCGCACGATAGAGAGCCGGGAGAACATTAAACAGAAAGTCCTTTCCATTTCATTAAAAATTTATCATATTTCAATCAATTCATCCAACTGTGAAATGGAGTCTATCCTGCCAATAAGTCGTCATGTCATCTCGCGCTCGTCCCGCTTCTTATAGTCGCGCTCTTCCTTATTATTTCCTCGTTGGTTGGTCGTTCGTCTTGTTGTTCGCGCCGCTACAAAATTAAATTTTGTTTAAAAATGTATTCGCGTCAATAACGGTCTCTCCCTAAGGACTCGCCATTCGCTATCGCCTGCCACCACCTTCACCCGTCACCCGTCCCACTGTTGACTTCTTCTACACGCAACAATACAAAATAAAAAAAAGTATCGCATCCTGTTTGATATTTCTTTTCTTTTTTTCTGTTCGCTCCTTTGCATTTTTAACCAGGATATTTATCAGAAGTTACAAAAAAATCGGTTAATATTAATGACCGAGTGGTTTGCGAATACAATGTCGAAAAAAAGTAATAATAAAGGGGTGACTTTGTTACAGCAACCAAAATAAAAACCCTCCAACAAAAAAGAAAAAAAAAATTAAGAAATAAAGGAACTTTTTACCCGATTTTTCACCATCGAAAAATTGTTTTCTTTTGACGGGTAACAGTTTTTCTTGCGTCCACCCGCTGAAAATTACTTTAATGTTTTTTAGAATAATAAAACGAAAGAAGTACAAAATAAAAATGCAAAATTGAATTCAAGTCTTGGCTGTGAAGACGACGAATGTGGGGGTTGTTGTTGTCGGAGTTGAAATGAATAAATGGGCACCACCAAGCACTCAGTCCACATTGAACCCACAAAAAAATAGAAATACCAACCATGTTCCATTCGATGGAAAAATAAGTCCATCCGGGAACTGTTATCCTTTTTTTTTCTCTGTCTTGGATTGGGAAAACGTCAAACACCAAATCAACCCCTACCTATGGTTTGTGCCGGTGGAGGTGGGTGGTGATTTTTATATTTTCTTAAAATAAACAGTATAAGGAGATGAAATGAAAGAAAAAAAAGTAACAGCGGTCGCCACCAACATCCGTTCAAGGACCTTATAGCAATGAGGCGAAAGGTCGCATGCACCGTCCAGGAAAAGGGTTGACGGGTTTTGTTCTTCTGTGGTGTTATTCTTTCATGAACAATTGAATATTAAAATTAATTTATAAACGAGTCGAAATTAGCAAACACATGACTGCAAAGACCAAAACTCAAATATAACTGAGTCGAAGAACATGTAAAGGTGTGTGTAATCGTCATGCATTTACCTTTGGGTGTATAGGAGGAGGGACTAATATCTGGTGCAAATTAAAAAAAACTGTTATCGGTCTTCGATGTACGAGAGAAATAAAGGACTTTCATGTTACTTCAAAATAGAACTATTAAGCACCCCAGATGCAAAAATTCACCCCCTCCAGTGGTGGGTTCTAAGAATTCATTGAAAAGAACGAGCTAACCAGGAAATTTACAACAAGGTTGGAAAACATTGAACCTTACGACTTTAGACTTAACGACAAGGAATCATCAAAAATTGGCTTTATAATAAATAAACACTACATCGTATCGGTACCCATACGACTATTTGTAAAGCCATCGAGACCGCTGTCATTGCAGTCCGCAGTCTCCTCTCAAGTCTTGCGAAATAAAGGAAATAATTCTTTGCAGTTTTTGCAGACATATTTGACTTCTCTTTTCTTTATTTTTGAAGACTTCATAACGCTCTTTCTAAATCTAACCATAATGTTTTGGGTGAGCTCCTAATACGTCAAAGTAAGTTAAGAGAAATGTCAAACAGGATACAATGAATTGACAGATAATAATTAAAGTTTTCATTGAAAATGTTCTAAACAAAATTGAATTTAAGTTCAACTGAATTATTGTATTGCCAATTAACTGAATAGAACCGCATCAAACTGATTGGTGCAGCAAAGCCTTCTTAAAAAGTGGGGTAAATTGTTCCACTGTCTGATAACGTTCACGAAAAATTCACCCTCCGAGCTTCTGCAACTGAACCTTCGTTGTAGCAATAGAAAATTAATTTTTGCAGATAGATATTATGGTTCATTGATACTAATAACATTACTCAGAGTTTTCAGAGAAAAATAATTGAAGTTTGTATTTTCACAGACTAACTTACTTACCTACTAAGGTGGGCATTACAGTTCGGGGTGAACCTGGGCCTCAATCAACATCCTACTATAACAACTTCGATTTCGGGCGAGCTCTCTCCAGTTTTGCACTTCAAGTCGGTTGAGGTCTTCATCCACTTGATTGCGCCACCTTAGACGAGGTTCGATTGCTTTCGAAAATCCGTCGAGCCGGAGCTTTTGGGTTCATTCGCTCTACATGACCCAACCATCATCGTAGCCTCATTCATCATTTTTCATTTTTAATTCATTTTTATTTACTTTTTCTTACATGCTAACAAATGTGTAAGACTACCTTATATAATAACTTAATTAACTTACTGACCCTAGGCGGGTACTCTAAATTATTCAATATCTTACTACTAATGCCTTTCGGCCTTAAGATAACTTATGAATCAAAAACTAGAGCTAGTTACAACTAAGAAAATTCTTTAAAAAAACTTAGTTTAAAAGATCATTTTTATTTTTTGTTTTCTTAAAACTAATTAAAACTAATCATCGTAGCCTCGCGATGCGTACTATTCGGGCTATGCCCATGTCGCGGTACAGCTCACACAGCTCGTTGTTGTATCTTCTTCTCCACACATTGCCTTCGCATACGGGACCAAAGATCATTTGAAGAATTTTTCTTTCGAAACGACAAAGAGTTTCCTCATCCGCTTTCGATAAGATCCATGCTTCCGCGCCGTAAAGCAGGACTGGGATGATTAAGGTCCTATACAAGGTCACCTGGGTTTTTCTGGAGAGGGTTTTGTTTCTCAATTGCCTTCTTAACCCAAAGAAGCAACGGTTGGCAAGACTTATTCTCCGTTTGATCTCCGCACTGATGTTGTTGTCCGTGTCTACAGCGGATCCTAGGTAGACGAAGTCCTGTACTACCTCGAAGTTATGTCTGTCTATTGTGACGTTTTGTCCAATTCGTCGATGTTCTGTGTCCTTGTTTGATGACAGCATATACTTCGTTTTGCCCTCATTAACCATCAAACCCATTTTTGCCGCTTCTGTTTCAATACTCGCAAAAGCGACTATGACAACACGCTTATTTCTTCCCATTACGTCAATATCGTCTGCATAGGCCAGCAATTGTACAGGCTTTTGAAAAATGGTTCCTCTAAACGTACACAACGTTTAAGTTTCTTACAATATTTTCAAGTATGATGTTGAAGAAATCGCATAACAGTTTGTCGCCTTTCCTGAAGCTTTTTTCGACATCAAAGGGGTTCGATGAGTTCTTTACCGACCTTGACGGAGCAAGTCAGTGCTTAATTTATGAGCTGTATCGAATTTGAGCATCATCGGCAAGTCAAGTGATGAGTAGTTCAGCTGAACAGGAAGGTTATTTATGAAAACTGAAAATTTGATAGGACCAAGAATTGACTCTTGCACAGAAAAAATTCCGAGATCAAATCAAGGAAAATTAGATATAAATCACGACCAATGAATCCAGTCTTAGACCTTGATTCATAGATATTAGCAAACTGCGACATGTGGAACCCTTGTGGCAAGTTCTAAAGGCCGACATATCCTTTCATCTATACAACTGCTTGGCTTCGTCTGCTAAGGTATGAACGCCGAGAAGGATTTGCTGCTGTGTTGTCAAACTAAAACTAATTTTTTAATGTAATGTAATTTAATAATTAATAAAATGTGTCGAAAGCCTTTGAGAAATCAAGAAGTACAAGGACTGATACCAAATTATCGTCCATTGCGGCTCCTTATATCATCAGAAACTTTGAGAATAGCAGATACAAAACTATGGTTTGATCTAAAGCCTGTCTGCTGATCACACAATAATTTTTTTCCGCGTTTAAAAGTTGAAATTTTTTCATGTTAGGTTTTTCCAGTACCTTGGATAAAAATGATAAAATCGATATCGGTCAGATTGAGACTAACTCGTAGACGATTTTTAAGGACTGAAAATACTTGTGCAATTTTGCAAGACGATGGAAAATACGATGTCATTAGTATTTTATTAAAAACGTGAGTGAGAACAGATATGTTGTGGGGTCAAATCATTTAAAGAAAATGTGGCTGCATTTAATCAAAGCCTGTAGCAGACGATTTTATTTTAAGCCGCTCACCAATATAGCAGCATCATCTTTGGAATTAAAACAAATTTACACTTTCGGGGTTAACAACCTCAGCATTCGTAGCCGGAGCATTTGTGGTGCTCCTCCTCAAGTCAGGATTTTGAGCTCTAGCATTTCCAGCAGTCAGTGAATTTTCTGCTCTATACAAAAATTTGCTTTCGGACTCAAGCTCAGGTGGAGCCAATATGGCCAGGTGCTATGGGAATGTGCCGAGTTAGCAGCAAATTGGTTTTGTTGATGCAGCTGACATAAGGGAAGTCATTGAAAACGAGCGTTTGGATGACGTGGTCGAATTCTTGATGTTCTTAGCAAAAGACCAGAAGTTTTTGCTGGGGATGATACTTTTTGTTCTGTGAGGAACAAAATTTCTCATCTCGCCGAGGCGTCAACGTTTCCGTTGAGAAGCACAATCAATCATACTTTTATAAAGGGTTACGATTTTTCGATTGCGTAGGCCAAAGAAGCACAACTGACGTTTCTTCCGTGTCTATTACCATTGAGTCCAATTTCGGAGCCTCTGTTGTAATGATGCCAAAAGCACCTATGACATCACAATATGGTCAATACCGTCAGCGTAAGTGAGTATTTGTATACCTATAAGCTTTTGAAAGATCATGCTTTTGCGGTGGACGTTTAAGTCTTCTCAAGTATGATATTAAAGAAAGCGCATGACAGTTTGTCGCCCTGTTCAACATCATAATTCACAGCTATAGTTTTTAGTAACATAACAGTCATTTAAAGTGCATTCCCGAATGTCGAAACTAATTTAAAGAAGGATAGTTGCAATGACCTAAATTGTTGCAATAAGAAGAATTTTGGTTACTGCCTCAACAATGTAAATTCAGCTGTTTGCTGTTGCGTCAATCGAGGTTTACGTTAGTCGAAAACAGTTGGAACTCAACCTTTTCTCCAAATCACTTACCGTTTGTAAAAAACACTGCTAACTGTTGACAATTTGACTTGACACTTAAACCCAACCTGTCAAAAAGACAGGGTAGTGCTACCTACCTACTCTCCAATTGAAATAATGCTTTCCTCCGAATGTCCTTGAATGAAGCTGAACGTGACTATTTCAATTTACATTTTCGCATTCACTTAGCCTCCTCCCATCCATACACAACCCACACCTGCTTGCATTAAAACACTGTTATGATTCTTTCCAAAATCTTAATCCGTTCTTTTCTTTCGCACAGCAGCAATAACGAACAAGCGCAAAATTGCTTTTGAATTGACTTCCATTCAAGAAACGACAGAAGAGAGAAAACACGACAAAAAAAAAAATCAATTGTCTCATAACTGCCATTTGGAATTACTCCCATTGGGAAAATATATGCGAATATAAATTGTCTTTCAAAAGCGATTGGTATTTTAAAATTGCCAACTGTGTGGCGCTGCGCACAGGGAAAGGGTTGACTTCGTTCGTTCGAGTTCCAACACATTCCTTTACCCCCATAATTTAAGACGATTTTCACACAACGTCAACAGGAAAAGTTATTGAAAATCAAATAGACTCTTGCAAAGAGAGAGGGTGCCACAACTGAATAAAAAAAAGAACTCATACCTCGTTCCAAAAAAAGAAAGGGTTGTTGTCGGGGGTGATTTAGTGCAAAGTAAAGAACTTTAAATTGCTGTTTGATCGTTCACTTTTGGCAGAGGCATTTTCAACTCTGTCTTCGCACAACGAACAACACACATCGCGAGCAAAAAAAAAAAGAATTCGATAAAAATGAAATTGGGGGTGGGTGGCAGCAGCAAGTAGTGACAACCCCCATACTCGCATTCCACACATCGAACGGAATCCGAGAACGTCTTAATACATTTTGATGAGCAGAGAGCACCACGTCATTTGCTTATCACACTGCGCTTGGCAAACAGGATGCAACTTAATAAATCATAATCTACCTACGATTATTAGAGTATAGTCTTGGTCTGGTGTTTTTATCGTGTATAACAACAACAACAAAGCTTGAGACAAGCAACGAGCAATGAAAAATATTTAAATAGCCTGGTGATATCAAATGAAATCACTTGCTGGCGTGATCGTGCAATGGATTCTTCTGATAGTCTTAGATTATTGAAACTATGTGCGACTCTGATCTAAATGGAGACATGATGATGATGTTGATGTGGATGATGTTGATGATCCGCATGATGAACCAGAGGCATTCCATAGGCATTATTAAATGATTACCCTCCAGTCAGTGTGTAGGGTAATCTCTGTGTATATGCTGGAGAAATGGTTTCAGTGTCTCCAATTATCTCGAACTGGCAATCATATCCAATCAATTGACGCCCCCATCAATCCCTCGGCATGATCTCTGCTTCGTTGTTGCAATTCTTTATTTTTCATTCATATCTTTTTTTTTAGTTATGTCGCTCGCGATCTTGCATCTTAAAGAACAAATTGTGGCAAAACGCGGGGTCTTTAGTTGCCTGAGTTTTGCTTTCAATTAAATAATAGTACGTTACGTTACTTACGCACTCGTTATGGGAGGAGAGTTCGCCACGAACTTTGTGATGCGTGTTAATTTCGATAAGTGAACTGATTGGTAATGATCGTGTGGTACTGACAATCATTGGCGCCTGACTTTACCTCAAATCAAATTGGGAATGGTTAAGTGATTTTGATTCGTGCTTTTTAGGAATTAGGTATGGAAGATTCAAAATAGTGCCTCTCAACGCTAAGCCCTTCTAGTCAATTTTTTTATGGCATTTCCTGTTAAATTTTGCAATTCAACTTCTCGAGATTAATTTGATCTCCAAATTAGTTTAGCCGCGGCTTTGAAAAGATCACACAAAAAAGGTGTTCCATGCAGGTTTTTGAAGATTTTTCAGAAGTTACTGCTTCAATTGGAACAATATCACTACGTGTGTGGCAACGAAACAGATATGGCCAAAACTAGATCCAAAACGCACAAGACATTTGTTATCCATTGCTAGATTGCACTTTAGCTCCGTAATCAATGCATCACCGGACATTGTCTGACAAAGACACGCCATAAGACTCGGTTTCTTTCTTAAGACTTCTGCAGAAGCAGCTTAGATGAGGAGGAGGAAGAGACTATTCCAAACCTCCTCTGCTCATGTCCTGCACTCTTCTTCAAAAGAAAACGGCATCAGGAAAATATTTCCTTGATGATCTAAACGATCTGGCGAAAACAGATAACCTTCATCTCTTTCGCTTTATCAAAAGTTCCAAATGGTTTTGTTAAGCGAGGTACTCCCTCGCGAGGTACTAAACGCTAAATGCTTAGGCGTCTTGAGATAATGCAGGAAGTTCTTCACCCTTTCTGATCTGGCTACAATTTAGAAGGTCTTCATCCACCCGAAACTGGAGTACCACTCCCATATCTGGTCAGGTGCTCTTCAAACATCTTTGGACCTCCTTTGGGGTACAAAATAGAGCGTTAAAATTAATAGATTACAGTTCAATCGTAGTATCGATTGATTCTCTTGAACATCGTCGAAACGTTACCTGTCTCACTCTCATTGCTTTTTTCATAAACAGTGCTCTGGTGAAATATAGCCAGTTGCAATCCTCCCCTGAATGATCATCAGTTTTACAGTGAGCACACTTCGGATGTACAGTTGTGTAGATAAGGAAATTCATTTCTTAGTCATATTTACGGTTTAGGTGGAATAATTTACCGCTACATTATGACAAAATTTCAAATACAACGTTCATCGGTGTCTCGTACTTAGCCCTCTCCTACTTTCCAAAAGCTCGCACTGTGTTTAATAGAAATTGTATGGGTAGTCATCACCTTATCACCCGTTGACGTACGCCATAATTATAAAAAAAAAACACGCCATATACTTTTAAAAAGAGTCTGAAAGCGATTTCCCACTAGATTTTGCAAACACCGAAAATTCCTGCCAAAAACGTTTTGCAAAGCTTCTGAAATAAGACACAAAACAACTCTATTTATAGTCCGCTTTGAAAAATTGATACAACACAAGCAATTCGTCTTTCTTAATTTTGTTTTTACTTGAGCCCTTCTTAGCTTCTATTAAATTAGCCCAAGGTGCTACGAGTGAGAACCTTGACCTTAAACTCTTTGTACAATTTCAATTTGGATTCAGTTCCAACTATCAAATCGACCATAGGTAAATGAATCAAAAATACACAAACTAATAAGCCCCACAACTCTCCGCCATTCAGCAAAAAAATATCCTTTCCGACTGTTGAAAGAATTTCCATAAATCACACTCAGATTATTTGCGTCTGCCACTGTGCAAGTGCGTGATTTACTACACTTGACAATACTCTGACATTTTGAAAACGAAATAAAATTTTAAATTATTTTCCACTGCAAGAAATCGCACCAGTATGCCCCCTCTAATGCAAAAAACGTATCAATGACTGAAGGAGCGCCATCGGCCGCCTGCCTGCCATCAACCGAACATCATTTTGAAAAGATTCCTCCGTTTATAGTCTCCAGAAAATGTGAAACACACAAAAAAAAGAAGTGAATGCTTCGGATGGTGGTCGGAGATGACAGGACGTCAGATAGTAATACCAGAAGTACAAGTAGAAGGCGAAATTGTCATAATTAATACTCGACGTGCATCTAAATTTAGCACTTATTCTCTCCTATTCTCTAGGTGGTAATCCTTTTAAAAAGAGTTGAAACGGCGACTTATGGAAGAAGGAGATCTGCCATTAACAATTGTGGGCGGATAGTTAATTGGAATAGAACGCCGAACATAGATTTTCACTTTATGGCGGGCCCGAGTGTGCTGCATCACAAGCGACACTCATCGGCGTAGGAGTGTAACTCAAAAAGTGAATAATGAGCCAGACGCGCGGTGTGTGTTGCAAGAAAGTGGATGATGATGTGTATTTTTATTTTCCTCTGTTTTTTCATTCGTTTTTTTTTTTAGCAAATATCCACTTCTATATCAGTTTTCCTATGAAAATTCAAATACACTCTAAAATCCTTAAACAAATTCCCGCGATCCTTTGATCCGTTTTTGATTTGTTTCTTCCACGAAAATTGGAAGTTGGTCCACATCGACACGCAACTATAACTACAAAGATCAAAGAGCCTTTGGTGCCGTGACACTATTTGCTCGAGTTTAGCGTTGATAGTTCTTGGAATGAATCACACAGGTGATAAGGACACAGGTACACTCAGTATTTATTGCCCGCAATTTGAATGCTCTCCGTTTTTCAATATCGCGGCCGGCCGTCCTTTAAAGGTGCGTAAAAATAAAATTTCAATTAGATTGATTTCCAGTTACAGCAGACATACGAGATGGGATGGGATGTGATGGCCACAGGCAAAGCAATGGCCTCTTGATTTATTGATTTCAGCATCATGTGACTGGTATTTTATGGGCGCATCTCTCGAATGTGGTTTCTGGCGGCAGGCCAGAGGCCAGTCTTCGTCGCTCGGAGGTGACAACGAAGCACATTATGTCTATAGGGATTCATAAACTTGCAACACTTTGCACTAAATATGTTTACGATCAATCATGGGTCCTATAAAAGTCTTGCTAGGCTGATGCGTCGTAGATATTGATGGTGGAAGGAAGATAGATTTTATGAGCCAGTGGAATCAATTTTTATTTCAATGCATCGAAATGGACTTTTAACGAGACGAATTGTTTGTTTTACTATCGCCTGGCGTCTATTTCCACACACATCTTGTGCATTTGACCAGTGCTGTGGTTGATGTGATATTTATTGAATGAGTGTAACTTTAAAGGCGCTTAGATAGACATAAATAGTTGGAGAACAAAATGAGTTTATAGACAATCAAAGTCTGATAAGGAATATGAGAGAGTTCTAGTCAGTGAGCTATGGTAAGATCTGTACTAAGCACTTGCATTTAAAACGCGCTTATAGGAACCATCAATGCATCAGCAAACAAAACCAATCGTTTTCTGGTCCATTGAATTTTTTCTTAGAGAAGCAAGCTTAAGTAGTTTCAAACCAGGCAAAATCCGTCGATCCAAACGGGTATCGACTTTCTCGAGGAATAGGTCCTCCGTTGGTAAATTCATTGCCATGAAAAGCGCTTTCCTGATTAGCCGTTCGGAACCGGCAGAAAATTGTAGGTCCCTTCCATTCCTTCAAAAGGCATGGTTGTGAGAAATGCGCTAGGCTCAGAGAGTCCTCGTTTTTTTTGTTTTTTTTTTATTTATGACAGGATCTGTTTTAGCACAAATTTTGCAGTGGAATACTTAGACAAGCTTTTTCTAAAGGCATTAGCAATTCGGGCTTTTGCTTGTGAATTTCATCACTTTCATAGTTCCCCAGATTGGCGTTGTGTCTTGGCACCAGAAAAATCATTGCACTGCTTTTACATCATTAGACATGTCCGATAGGATTAGCTTTGTCCGAGAAAAAATAATGAAAAGGTGAGTTTTTTTCAAGTGAAGAAACGTAATGTAATGTGATGTGATTTAGTAATTTTATGTAATGTACGTAATGTAATATAATGTAATGTAATTATTATCAGATTATTATTACTTGTAAAATCGCGCGGTTCGGTTTTTCAGAAATTTTATAAATATTTCGAAATTTGATATTATTTCTGACTAATTGATTCTGAAAATGCTTCTTAAATATGATATATTTTTGATGGTTCTAATCAATTTTCAATTAAATTTTATGAGAAGCTAGGCAAACTGTTAAAATACAAAAATTACCGGTATAGTTCAATTTTTGATTATTTCGCCATCGTTTGATTGGTATTTTGCTTTTTATGGATGAAAAAAGAGGCTAGAAGCATAAAAAGCAAAATACTAATCAAACGATGGCGAAATAATCAAAATCTATATAAACAAAGGCAAACTAATCGAAAATCAAAACAATAGAAAACGAAACGAGCCAAATATTGGGCGAAACAACAATTAACGAGATAAAAATGTCGAAACGTACCTACCATACCTATTTTAAACACTTCTATCGTTGTAAAAGGACGACTTTGAATTTAAATTGTGAACGCAGCCTTTGACTAATCATCAAACTGTCATTGTCAATTTAAACGGTAAACTCAACTTTAAAAAAAAAAAAAGAAAAAGCAACGTCTGCAAATCAAAAAAACTTTTGGTTTTATTTGGTGGTTTAAGGTGAAAAAATGGTTATGTTCGATTACTTATTTGATCAACTGTAGTTTGTAGATCCTTGCACTTTTGGTATAGCTGCGTTCCAGTAAAAGTCCACCGCTTATTCTGCAATAAAAAAATCCTTTGAAATTTCTTCCTGAGCATGCACGGCTGGTTCATTTGTCTCACAGACCAAAAGATTGACATCCCTTTTACATCGCGCACCTGTATAACACAACCACCCGAATCGAAATGGAATAAAAACATATTTCTATTTGATCGCTGCCACCGCCGCCACTCCGCTCCCGCAGCGAGTAGTTTTTAAAAGTTCTCTATACAACTACTGCTACTTCTTTCCCTCAAAACCAAAGCCAACTAACACCCAACCTCTAGATGACAGCTTAACATTTTGACTTCTCATACACGTTAATTTCTGTATTAAACTCGTACCTTAAAATTTTTGATGGCTTTAATGGAAGTTTTATGTTAATTGATTAAGGTCAAACACTGGCAAATATACTATCTTACACCTACCCAGTGAGGCATTTAGTCATAGACAAAGAAAGCTAATGGCTAAATATACTTTTTGAAAAATGTTCTTTCCCCTATACCAACTCATATATATTTTCTTAGGTAGATGGTGGAGAAGGAATTGAGTTCTAGTATAACGTATAGGCGATCACTGAACGAGCGACCAAACGAACTATAGACTTTTTATCTATCTGCCCAACTGTGTTAATTATACTACTCATATTATTTTTAGTGTTTTTTGGTTTTTTTTTTTATTTGGGGCATAAATTAAATTATAATATGTTGAGTAGGAGCTGATTTTGCATCTGTCTATCCGTATAGAGAGACAAGTGGCGGAAGTGCAAATGACCCGAGACGAATTTTTGGTTTTCCAAAGTTGATTCTTGAATGCTTATCGAGGTGGTGTTGTAGTGCGTCGCGTCGTCTATAAGACGTGCCGAACGAGGTGGAATAAAATAGATTCGCAATTAAGAAGGAACTTTATTCCAAAAAAGTTATTACAGCAGAGTTAATCTGCAAAGAAGACACCTTCTAGCCTAGCCGTGCACTCGAGCGAAAAGCAGACGGTGCTTTTTTTATTTTGCTTCTTTTTGGTTTAATCCAAATCCGTTGGTATATAGAAATTATAGGGTATTCGACTTTGCATTTCCTTGGGTTTTCTTATACCTATATACATATTAGCAAAACCATTATCGAACGTCGCGGTTGGGTTCTGTATAAATTAAATAGGTTCACCTGCTTTTGCAATTTCAATTAGCATTTGCTCGTTAATTTGCAATTTTCGATTGTTGTGGCAAGGGGTGAGCGATTCAAAACAAGTTCGTTTGTCTAGAACTTTGGATGGAGGAAATAGCAGGGAACTATTTTGACATTTAAACATGATTATTAATGGTTTTGTGTGATGGCGCATTTCTTTTTTTCATTAATTGAGAACTCTAAAAAATGTTCAAATGTTGCCATCTTGAGACAACTTATGTACATAAGGTATGAGAGGTCAGAGATTAATCAATTTGAAATAAAAAAAGCTACGAAAAGGTTAAATAGACACATTAATATAAATTGACACAGGAATCTTCACCGGTGACTCAGAACCACTGCAGAATTATGTTCGAGCTTTTGGAAAAATGACTAAGAAAAATAGGTCACTTGAATTTTATAAAGAGCAATTGAGGATCTCTCCCCTGGAGCACTTAGCTCTGGCCATTGTAATACTAGTAGTTTCGAATGAAAAATACTCCGATTGATCTTTGGTCCCGTATTTTAATCATCAACGCTCCAATTCTTAGAGGTACAAAATAGGAGAAAGCTCGCTTCAAACCAAAATTGTTGGTGAAACCGGTTGATACAGGCCAAGCTTCACCCGGAACTGTATTGCCTACCCAAGCTAGTAAGTTCTCAATTGCTTTTATGTAACGTGTGTTACAATTCGCAAACTTGAAGAACTCATCATCCTAGAAGTAACTTATAAGCTCAAACAAGATCAAGATTCAATACATTGTTTTTCTGTAGAGAAGAACACAGAAAAAGTGAAACTTCCATACAAATAACTCATGAGATAGAAACGTCTTCTTCTTTTCATTTCCGGCGTTACGAGTAGTGATCTTGAAGCGATCACAACTCTCCCATTTTTCTGCTTCACCTCAGAAAGCGTCGGCAAACCTCCCGGTTTTGGATTGTTCCATGTCTGAGGCCAACCAAATGCTGCTGTTTTTGCATTTGCTTGTACCAGGAGTGTTTTGGCCTGCCTTTTCTTTTTCGTCGCGGATTTGTTTAAACGTTGTACGATATTGCCTTTTAGACGGGGTTCTGCGGACCTCTCCTTTGAACATGACATAACTCATGAGATAGAAACTAATAGTCCTATAACGATTGTCGACTTAAGATGTATTCTGTATGCATCTATTACCCTAATACACAAGACGCATACATTTATACAATGCTAAGTAGACGACAGTGGTTACGTTGATAAGCATAGCAGAAGAAAATATACTCTATCTCATACCCTCATCGACTTAATCGTAAACATTTATGTTCTTGTCTTCTTATCGTTATACATTTTCGTTGCTTAGAGTTTCAAATCACAACGATTCTGAAGATGTTTGACTTTCAAAATCGTGTTGAATGCATTAAGCGAACTTTTAAAAAATTTCTGTTAGCTTCAAAGAAAAGAAATACTTTTCTACACAGTGAAAGGGCCAAGGCACATAACATGAGCTGCAGTTCACAGGATAACTCTAAAGATGAAAACAATTCATCAAAAACGAATTGGTTTAAATGAATATGTGAATGAACAGTAACATCAACAGCCCCAACAAAACATAAACTCACAAAGATATCAAAAAAAAACTAAACTCTTAAACAGGTCTTTATTAAAATTTGTACCACTTTTCCATCTAATAAGCTCGCTCTTATTAAACTCATTTCAGGTGGTTTTGTTTTATGTGTTACTATAACTTCTTTGTGATATCTTCAACATTTCCTAATCAAGAACTTTTTATGAAGGCGTTCAAAATCTTCCTACTCCTTTTAGTTCTTTACGTGCCTTATATTGGTTTATTCAAGAATGTTTAAAGCGTAAAAACTTTTAGAAAATTGACTCTTTGAGTATTCGATAAAAGGCCATTGTGTTACTTGGGCAACACATCCCGAACAGTAATCCACCTCAGCAAATTTAACAACTGGCATTCACCAATCTCACCAATCAGAAGGCATTAGTGAGTTATAATATTTCCAATTTAATAAGATCATAATAGTTTTAGATCACCGATACGAATATCACCATGGTATTTAATAAACAGAGCTCTTCTCCATGGTTTTTTAACTTTCGCGACAAGTTAGATTATTCAAGAGATCAACTCATTTCGCTTCTTGGCCAAGAACGAAATAAGTCTTCTTCCTTTTCCGGGGATACGATTGTTCCATATTTGAGGACAAACAAAAGAAGATTTCGTTGCTTTCGTCTATACTACAAGTGAATGATGATGTCCTTTCAGTGAAATAAGATTCAACTTTGAACCCACTTTTCGAAAACTGAAATATTTAAGAAAGCTACAATTGTCTTGCAAAGAGCAGTTGTTAATCTAGCCTTAGTAACGGTTGCTTTCACTAACGGCCGGCGTTACTAACTAAAACTATTAAACATTATGACAAAGGAACCGTCAGACGCCTTCAAAGTTGAAACCGAATTGCGTTTCTGGGTAGAAATTGCCCTTCGTTTAAGATTTCTAGATTCCGAGATCCGAGCCTTTGGAAGCTAGAAATGATTTGATTTTATTCGAAGAATAATTTCACAAAATTTTTAGCACATAGTTAAGACAACTGAAAAGAACCTTTACATCCGCTAAAGGTATGTGGTGACACCTTAAACACATGCCCTGAATCCAAGATAATAGTGATCCTCATTGAATTCAAGGCTAAATCAAATAAAATTCTAGATCTAATAAAAATTGAAAAACACATAAATTCCATCGCCACCCACAACCAGACTGTCGGAAATTCATTGATTACCGTCGCCAAATTATGTTCCAAAATAAAATGGAGCCCCACCTATTCACATCAGGTGATCTTTAACGATCTTAAGTGCACTCCCGCTCTATAGCAAGTATTTTTGTTGCCAAAAAAAACTGATCCACTCGTGTCCAATCAACTGTTAACAAGCGATTTTATTTTATTACTCTTCGCAAATCATAAACCAAAATTTAGTCGCGTCTGATTCTGAATCTTCCTCGTTTTGCCTGTCAAATTCGACGACTGCATTGAAGATCATCCCAAGAAGAAACCAAATTTTTATAGCCCATAAATCGCCATTTCGACTTGACAGTGCAAAATCATACAGGAACCGTAATAAAAACAAACACCGCACCGCAACCAAGCACTTAGCTTTGCGGCACTGTTTTTAGTTTTAGTGCAAGTATTTTTGGTTGTAGGTAAGACAACTTAACACTTAATTTCACTTCGGCCTCTTACAGATTCGGCTAATTACTTTATTTCACTCGCAGACAACAACATCATACTGAGGGACGAGTTGCGGTGCGGGGCATAACTAAAAACTCATCCTAGGCGCATTCCTCGAACGAACAAAGTCAACGCGCAATTATTTGTCACTCGTGGGTGTAGACTGTAGAGTCGGACGGTATGGTGGTGTGGTGGCTCGCTGTTCTCGGTCTCGCTAGGGACACATATATTTTTTGATTTGATTCCGTGTCATTATTAAGAGATTTATGTGACACCACTACACTGCAGCTATGCGGCCATGCGAACTCGGAGTGTGTAGGAGGTGGGCGTTTAGTTGTATCGCTTAATTTTTCCATGTCATCTGGTGACAAGAGCCTAACTGATACATTATTGTCCTAGGGGATGTCTCTAATTCAAATTTTTGTGTATTCCCCACACGACCCACTTCCCGGAATCCATACTATAAACGATTCGTGACACATCGGTGCATCAACAATTCTTCATCGATCTGTGTCTGTGCAAGCACGCCAGCCAGCGCCGATAATTCCAAATAATATCCACGCGTGCTAAGAGCCGCATAAACGCACCCAGATACAAAGCAGATCGAAGATTAAGAAACACAAACATAAAAAACAATAATGCTGCTTCCATCCGATGACCTATCCACGATGGAAGGGCCGAAGAAGACGAGGCGAAGTGGCGGTGGATTGGATACGGTAAAATTATTAATTCGTTGCTGTGAAGTTATTGGCCGAAGTCGGACGGACTGAAATGTTTATTCGATTCCATGACCAAGATGTTTTATTGATAACGGCCCCCAAACAACGATGAATGTATCGGCTCACAGAGAGGAGACACACCAGCGCGCAGTGTATTGGATATTGTTGTGGCATCGGTTGGCTCCTGCTGGTGCTCGTTCTGCTGATGATGATTATGACCGGTGTCGCTTGATTGCCATACAAGCGACACGACGACACATTGCGCGTAAAACAGTTTTTACGACCTGCTGATCACCCAATGACGATTACGGATCTCGAACATTATTTTAGGACTTTTCTTCGTATACAGCAATATTCATGTGTGTTATTAAGTGATTAGAATGACGATGTGCCTTAGGGCTCCAATAGAAGGCCGATACTGATCAGAAATGAAGAGAAGAAACAGCAGCAGAAGCCACGGAATCGAGGAAAACCTCCGATGGAGCTGCATACATCATTTGTAGATAATGTTCCAATTAGTTTGAAATGTTTTTTCCACCCGCCACAGGATGTCGCACGATTCGGGCGTTCGAGACCGCGCGACGTTGTCATAATTCGCAGAATATTCAAGCATATTGTGCTAGCAGCGGCTGCGATTGTGCAGTTAGATTTTAGTTTATTGAATTTTCACATGAAACCAAGCAGCCTGCATTGTCGCAGTTGTTGTTGGTTGTTGGTTGCCGCACGTGGGACATTGATTTTCTCACCCAAGTCCTGGCACTGGCACAGATCCTCTAGATCCAGAGGCGAAACGACTGCTGTGCAAATTGTTCACTGATCGCTTGTTGTTCAACGTCGCGTCGTCATCGTCATCGTCGTCGTCGTCGTATTCATCGTCATTCTCTTTTTTCTTCATTTTTTCATTGTATTTTGGTTGGACGCTGGAGACCTATCACTGATAAAATCTCAAACATTGACTTGTTTCCCTTTCCGTTTCTTAATCTTGTGTTGGCCATAAACAATGCCAGGCGTACACTACTCTCGCGTACTGGCTGGCAGTAGGGGCAATCGAACTGCCAACAAAACACTGCCAGTTACAGCAGCAGCATTAAAACTGGCATGCATGCAGTTTTTAACACAAAATAAACTAACCACTGACAAATTTAGATAGGCAGATAGACAGAGACTCGCGGAGCTGCTCACAAGCACACACAGCAGAGTTGTGACTTGGTTTTCCTGTAAGCCACCATCAGGTGAGGTAGACGAGGCGAGACGAGCCACAAGGGGAGGAAATCGAAAAGAAATTTATCCTGAACCAGGCTCTGAGCCCCTTGACTCTGAGCTGTCCTGTTGCAATCATTGGCGCTCATGATTTTCACTAAAGAGCAGTCTCCAAAACTCGACATCCGAACATCCGCACAGATGGGGTCAAGAACTACGGTAATATATACACAGAGCTGGAATTTGGGCGCCTTGGTGTTCTATTTGCAGCATCAACCGCAAAGACGGATTCATTCAGTTCTCATTCGATCCGCGTTGGTATAGAGAGAGAGAGGTACACTCGAACTATCAGTAGCCATGGAGTTTCATGTCGGACACGAAATCCGTGATCGGCAATTTGTAGAGTACGCGATCACTCTGTGTGTGCTTGTGTATTCTACGACGAGCAGCACAACGACAGAACAAATTCGCGACAACAGTAAGCTGGGTAGCATGCTGCATTCGCATTTAACAAGAGATTTCGTCTTAAATTTCATTTGGGCTGTGCTTTCGCGCTCGCGCTCGCGCAAGTGAGTTGGATTCACCGCAATTAGTGCGTGCTGATGCTCACTCTATGTATATAGCTATGTTAGCTACAACAACGTGCAATATTGGAGCCAGCCATTGGCGGAGTTATACTTTGGAATTCCGAGTCAGCGCCAGGCGGACAAACCATAAAATCAGATTCCTGCATTCGTTGGATTTTCTTGTTGTGTTTTTGTGGTTGATGTTGTTTGGGGAATTTTTATTCAAAAATAAAACCCGTGGGCGGATGAAGAGATGGAGGCTTTTAAATGCTCATTGTGGGCACTCAATGGAATAACGAAATAAATAAATTGATTCTTTATTCTTCGACTCGACCATTAGCTTCGATTGTCATGCTTCTCTAATCGCGATCACTTAAATCGAGAAGGTTAACTACATTTTTGCCTTGAAAGAAATTCTTTCCTAGACAATAGGCAATAACGTACCTACATAACAAAATAAAAATTCATAGAGATCGGTCTTTGAAGGTGTAAGGCATAGACGACACTGGTAATTTAACGAAGTTTTGAACTAATCGATAAATGGTTGGAGTGTTGGAAAACAAATCTCTCGAAGGCTGGAGATTATTCAAAGAATATTATGAAACATCTTTTTTAGTTTAACTGTTTGAAAAACCTCCTGCTTTGGGAATGTTTCACATGTGGGGTGCACCAACTTCTGACGTCTTTCCAATTTTTGTTTGTACCAAAAATATTTGTGGCTGCTTTCTTGCCTCGAGTGGTGTTTCGATCAGTACATTATAATATTGATTCTGCATTTTTGGGTACGGTTTCCAGGGCCTCTTTTTAAACTGACGTTATTGGATTTACACTGAAGTGACCATGCTTTCTATAACATCTAGAGCAGTGATTCCCAAAGTGGTCGAATGCTTCTCGGGGGTCGACAAAAACGAAATCTGAATTTGGGGGTCGACAAGTTTTGCAATCGACCCCCTAACACATTTTCTTATTTTAAACTTTAAAGATTGTGTTACGTTACTTTTGCCATTCTATAAATAAAAAGAAGTAATACTGCACCTTTAAAAAACTCAACAAATTCCTTTTCGTACCTGAGCACTGTTTCGACTAATCGGTAGTTATGTAATTACACTTTTATTGAGGTACATCCGGTTATCCAGTCCTAACTGTTCTTTCCCGGAAACAACAGTTCGTAGGTAGTTTAATAAAGATTATTATTAAAGATTTTAGACTAGCGTATCTTAAGGTGTGTCCACACCAGAGAAACATTTCAAGAAACATTGTTTCAAAAACGTTTCTAAAATGTTTCCCATTTGTATAAAAAACATTTTTGAAACATTTCGGAAACATTTCAGAAACATTTCAGAAATGTTTCTGAAATGTTTTTTTGGTGTGGACGTTTCTTGAAACATTTCTGAAATGTTTTTGAAATGTTTTTTGTTTCCCCTTTTTAATGGTATTTTTTTGTTTGTTTCTCGAGCTCAGTTTAGTGCTTGAATATGGATTGTAAATAAGTAGCAATTATAGCGTCGTGTTTTATAATCATGAAAAAATAAAAAAAATAAAATAAAAAAACCAAGACAGTGGCAAAGAAACATTTTGAAAAATAGAAATAATTCAGGTGGTGTAAAATTATTGGAAGAACTGAAAATTGATGGTTTAAGTGGATATAGAAATTTCGCTAGAATTACAAGTGAGGACTTCGAGTTTCTTGTTAATTTGGTTGGTCATAAAATTAGAGAACAAAATACAAACTTCAGATCAAGCATAAGTGTAGTAGAACGTTAAGCAGTGACTCTTCGATTTTTGGCCACTGGTGTTTCATATCACTCTTTAAAGTATTTATTTAAAATTTCGAAACAAAGCATATCTTGTATTGTGCCCGAAGTTTGCGAAGCACTTGTGAATAGTCTTCAAAGTTATATGCAGGTATGTCCATTATCTAAGCCATTATCTAATAAAAAAAATAGGGTGGCGCAACATAGCGAGGAGCCCCTGGGCCTAGCGCATTTCTCACAACCATGCCTTGTGAGAAAATGGAAGGGACCTACAATTTTCTGCCGGTTCCGAACGGCTAATTTGAGAAAGCGCTTTTCATGGCAATGAAAAAAGCCATTATCTAACTTTTATTTTTTCGAATAGGTTCCTGCAACAGAATCTGAATGGCTGAAAATTGCAGATGGTTTTGATAAAAGATGGCAATTCAAGCAATGTGTTGGTGCAATGGATGGTCGTCATATAGTTATATCATCAACTTTCCATAGTGGTTCTGATTACTTTAACTACAAAGGAACTTTTAGGAACTTTTCGCAACATTTTTGTTATAACAAAAAGAAACCACTTTGCACTTCCACTCGCTTTATTTGCAAATGTTTCAGAAAAACAAAGAAAGTTTTCCATTCAGAATGGGAAACAAAAAACATTCCAAAAACATTTCAGAAACATTTCAGAAATGTTTCACGAAGCGTCCACACCAAAACAACTTTATAGAAACATTTCTGAAACATTTTTGAAACATTTTTGAAACATTTCAGAAATGTTTTTTTGTTTCTGAAATGTTTCTGAAATGTTTTTGGAATGTTTCTGAAATGTTTCTGAAATGTTTCAAAAATGTTTCTTTGGTGTGGACATACCTTTACGATCGAAGTGATGGGAAAACCTATTGTGTACTTCAAATTTTCGCAATTCCGAAAGGGTTGCTATTAACCAAATTCATCCATCGCATTAATTTTTCAAATCAAGAAATAATAATAATTTGTTCTCAATTAAGAGCACGATTTTTGAAAACTTGCATTAATAAATTATGAACAACACTTCATATTTATAGAATTTCATACCTGCTATCATCGTAATGTCATGTTTTATTGTTATCTCAAAAACTTTTCTTTCTGCACTACTGCAAAACTTGCTTAGGTACTAGGTACCTATAAAAGTAACTAAAAAACTTGAGACAGGATTTTTAAAGTAATTTTGCTTTGGGGGTCTACGGTGTCAGTTCATTTTGGAAAAGGCGTCTGTGGCTCAAAATAGTTTGGGAAACCCTGATCTAGAGTAAAAAAGTTGGATTGTATAAGAAGTACCTACCAATATTCGTGAAAGCCTTCACGTCAGAAATACCATCGTGGGAAAAATAAAACACGAAGGTAGAAAACTTTTCCCTACTCTAGGTACCAGTCAATCAAAAACGCTCCACCTCAACAACAATTCGATGTCACTATGAAACATGCATGCTAAGGGGAAAACTATTCCACCTTTATTAAATTTCAACACGACATTGCCTCTTCTTTGAACGGCCACCAAGTCACTGATGGATTTGGATGTCTTCTCGATATCGAAAAACTTTCGATGTTTAAATACAAGGTTCATAAAATTTTTTAACAAAATTTTACACAAGAACTAATTAAAATTATGTGCAATTTCCTTCACTTCAGATATCATAATGATAATTTTACGTTCAAATAGAAGGTCGCCAGTCAAAAACAAGCTCCATCAATGTCGGAATTGCACAAGGATAAAATCTAGGCCCGTTCTATTTTACACAATGGGCCAACCACAGTCATCAGAAAACGCACAGGGCCACATTTTCTACCAGAAACGTCGAAGCCAATGTAAAACTACTTTGTGAGTCCCAATACCTCGGGGGCTTCAAAGTTAACTCTTTTACAGATACGCAAACGCAAAAGGACGCTCAGCCAACTAATGTAGGAGCTCCAAGATTACCTTACTCGCTGGAAATCAGCTAACAGCCGAAAACAACGTGAAATTCCTGGGAATACAGTCCAACGAGCTACAAAGTTCCACCTCCATGAAGCTGCTGTGCTAAGGAAAGCAAAATTTTGCTTTTGCCCACATCAACCCAGTAATGCGAGCGAATCACGGAGTGATACAAACGACGAAACTTCTTCTCTACAAGCAGCTGATTCGACCTGTAATTAAACACTAGGTCCGTTCGTTGAACTTTCCCCAGGGTTGACCCAGGTTGTCTTAACAACGCTATGAGTTGTCAAAAAAACCTTGGCTTTTCCACCTTAACAACGCTTAACCACAAATCACCACACATACCTGTCATAAAAAAACCTCAACTTGCCACAGCAAAAACCTAGGGCGAGTTGAGGGAAAGTCTAGGTCACCCCTGGGGCTCAAAAAACATTCAATTTGAAATTCAGGGCGACTTTAGGTTTCTCAAAAAACGCTTTATGGTGACGTCTGGGTGACCCTAGGGCTTGAACGAACAAACAAGGGAACAAAAGCCCACATGAAAAAGCTTGAAGTTCTCGAGTGGAAGGTCAACGACAGGTTACGTAAAAAGCACGTCAGCAAAAAGAGACTATACGCAGAAGTCAAAATAATGAAAATCGGCAGATATCTGCGAACATGACCGAACACAGGAACCGTTTAATAAAAGCATCATAAGCCAGCCAAAACATCCTGACCAGTGCCAGCGCCACCAGAACTTTTAAGCAACTATTACCTTTATGAGGGAATGGACGGGACCTTCAATTTTTTACTGGTTCCGAACAGCTGAACGAGAAAGCGCTTTTCTTGGCTTTTTGTTGGCCGACATTAAAGGAGGAGTCGAATCGTTGTGCCTGCCTTTTATTCTAATACTGCTGTATGCGGGATTCTTAAACCTCAGGGTAATTTGATCACCCAGTGGTGGTCAGCCTGAGATTGTTTTGACTGTTTTGACTTTGTTTGTTTCTGTTTCGGTGACTTTTGCTATTGATTTTGCCAAAGACAGAGATTTGGCTACCATTTTTTTGATGAATTTTCGAGCTTAGCTAAGGCGGTTCTCGTCAAGGAAACAGCTTTAACAAGTAACCTTTGCCGTATCTTTTCACAGTCCTTCTGTCATTATCTAGCCATTTTTGTTCATGGTCTAGACAACTTTACTTATTCCGATTCCACGGACTAGCTTTTATGTAGAGTTTCATCCACTAAGGCTTATGTCAGTGCCCTTTTGATCGGACCTTTGTTTGGCGATGAGGTCGTTTTGGCTGTCTTCTCAATTTTTGTCAGGTATTCGCCTCTTGTGGCCTCTGTCTGCTTTGGGTCAGGCTTTTCAGCTAACGTGATGACCGCGATCGAGCCGTCCGAAATGGCGAATCAGTGATAACCGTCGCGTCGTCCTAGAGGCTGCGTTTTTCCTCTTCTTTCGTAATCTCATGTCCACCAGCTTCCATCATCCGAGTCGGTGAATGCCATGAGGTTCTCAAAGATAAGCTTATCAATTGCTTGCTGTCGCTACCCAGCTGGAGCTAAAAATGTAATCTTGTCTACCTTCTTATTTTTTTCCTGTCACTGAAAGATTATCTTCTTTTTTACCCAAGTCACAGGCGTGAACAGAGGGGGACCGCGGTTTCTGGAACTTTTCAACAGTAGGCTTCAGACTTAAGTATACATCCTTCAGAAAAAGCTTCTTCAAATAAATTCTTTTGCTTTTCGTGAATAATGATGGCGTAAAAATTGATACTGTTTCAAAGAGAGAGTCACCAACAAAGCCAATAAGTTTGGCAGAATACTCCACGCTCTAGTGCCTAGTTTGTCCCCCATCTTACTTACTTACTTAATGTGGCGCTACAGTTTAGTTCGGACCAGGGCCTCAACCAACATGCTTCTCCAGCCAGGTCGGTCCCTATAGCTAGCTGCCTCCAATTTAGCAACCCAAGTTGGTTGAGGTCCTCCGCACCTGAGTCGCGGTCTTCCTCTGCTGCGCCGTCCCTCGGGATTGGATTTGAAGACTTTCCGGGCCGGAGCGTTGGTGTCCATTCGCTCTACATGACCCAGCAAGGTCCATGCCTATGCGCCATAGATAAGAACCGGGATGATAAGTGTCTTATACAGGGACACCTTAGTTGCTCGAGAGAGGACTCAATTGCCTTCTTAGTCCGAAGAAACAACGATTGGCCAGAAATATTCTGCGTTTGATTTCAGCGCTGGTGTCGTTGTCTGAATTAAAAGCGGTGTCTAGGTAGAAAAACTCCTTAACTACCTCAAAGTTATAGCTGTCTATCGCGACGTTCAGTCCAAAACGTCGGTGTTGGGTGTCCTTTCTTGATGACAACATATACTTGGTCTTGCCCTCATTGACCACTAAACCCATCTTCTTCGCTTTCGTCTCAATGTTCATAAACGCGCTATTAACATCACGCTGCGTTCTTCTAATTATGTCAATATCGTCGGCATATCCGAGTAATTGAACGGATCTTTGAAAGATTGTGCCTCTTGTGTTAACGTGGGGGTTCTGCACTATTCTTTCAAGAACGATGTTGAAGAAGTCGCAGGACAGTGCATCGCCTTGCCTAAAACCTTTTTTGACATCGATTGTATCGGTGAGATATTTTCCGACCCTGATGGAGCAGCTAGAGTTCTCCATCGTCATCCTAAACAATCATACGCGGCATTAAAATCGGTAAAAAGGTGGTAGGTATCGATCTAAAGTTCCTGGGTTTTTTTTAGATCTGCCGTAGTATGAAGATTTGGTTTATGGTGGACTTTCCTGGTCTAAGGCCGCACTGATAAGGACCTATTAGGTTGTTGACGAATGGCTTCAGACGCTCACACAATACGGCAGAGAGGATCTTGTATGCGATGATTTTGTCACAGTATTTCCTTGTTTTGTCTAAGATCAGGATATCCGCAGTCGTACCTTGGCTACAACAAGGTAGTGGTCCGAGTCAATGTTGGCCCCTCGGAATGTTTGGACATCCTCTATACTGAAGAAGTATCGTGCGTCGATCGCAATGTGGTCAATCTGGTTGACGGTTGATTGATCAGGAGATTTCCATGTCCCTTTGTGGATATTGAGGTGCTGGGACCGCGAACTAGCTTCCAGAACGTCTCGCTTCGCAGCGAAATCGATCAGCCTGAATTCTTTATCGGAGGTGTTGTCGTATAGGCTGTATCTTCCGATTATTCCACCAAAGATATCCTCCCCAATATTGTTCCCCAACTACCGCACTAAAATTTTTTATTTTAACAAATTATTTCTTATTTTTCATTCAAGCTTAAGTCTATAGAATCATTCAAAAGACTGCCCCTCCCTTCTCAGTTGAGTAAGATAGAAAATCGTTTCGTATTCAAACTGCGCTAAATCAGGTCCATGTAAATGTAGAGCTTCTCTCTTTATTAAGCTCGATAGTCGAAAGTCTTAAGGGAAATATTGTAAAAAACAAATCACAAACATTAACGAGGTTGATTTGTATACAAAAATTATTGCTCCTTGCATGACGAAGCCATCCAACAATTCGAATCACATACATACGCGCACATGATTGTCTCTTTTCTTGTTTGGGTATATTTTAATTTTTGTTTTTTTTTTTTTTTTTGCTATTCGTTTCCAGAATTGAAAATTTCCAAACGATAAAATTTTATACGTTCAACAAGAAAATGCAATTAAAATGTTCATATATTGAAGGATTCCTCGAGTGCTTTTAATCCACACACCCCGCCCCGCACCCAACTCCTCTCTCAACTTCATATCGTCACAGTATGAGTATAGGTGGATGGAATCGGATGGGATATGATGGGGTGGTTGCAGAAGAGATGGCATTTCTCCGAGTCTTGTCATATAATCTACTACAACAGAACAGCACCCTTTAGCTCTACTCTATACTGTGTAGTGTATAGTAACACAGATAGAGTTGCGTTCATGCTGGGAAATGTGTATGCGACATCCTTTTTGGGGGTTTTGCGATACCATACCGCTATTAAATAATCAAAAATATAAATAAAATACCAAAAGTCATTTTGTGGAGTTTATTTGCATGTCGGGTCCCGCACCGAACCAAACCGATATACGGGCTAGTCCTTGTCGTCGTCTTCATTCGAAAAAGGCAGCACACACCATACACAGCTTCGGCTTCTGAGCACGCATTTTCTAATTTACTCAGAGGGATGGTAAGCATTCTTTCGATCACATTCCCCTTTCAACAGTCACGACCTACACTCCACATCTACCTCCCCCCAAACCTCCCAGAGTACGTCATATGAATCGTCTTGTGGAGCCTTCTACATCAGCAGGATAAAGCGGGCAAAAAGCAAAAAGCAAAAAAAAAGGAAAAAATGAAATAAAAAATCGAAACTGAAATTTCAAAAATTCTTCAGAGGGAAGTCGTTGTTTCTACAGACGATGAATGGTGACATCTCTCTTTCTTCAAAACGAAAAGGGTTTCGGTTTCGGTTTCGGTGCTCCTCAACAATGCCACATTAACTTTTCTCTACGAGTGTGTATGCTTCTTATTTAGGGAAAATTAATTCACCAATATCCAATCCGCACTTTAAGTCGTGCAGTATAAGTGCCGCTTTTTCTTCTCTCGAAGGATTACCAAACAAATTGGATACTCAATGTACCTGAAAATCGCCTCAATTCATTTATCGCATCTCATTATGTGACTCTGGGTGTTGTTTTCCTATTTCTGAATCCATCCAACGAGAGTCCATAACAAGACACTTTGAATTGATTGCTCAAATCAAAAACC
The DNA here is from genome assembly GCA_914767635.1 of Melanostoma mellinum. NCBI lineage: Eukaryota > Metazoa > Arthropoda > Insecta > Diptera > Syrphidae > Melanostoma > Melanostoma mellinum. Next base: position 219,029,457 of record OU612058.1, read on the forward strand.
TATAAAACAAGTAACGGCAGACGCAGTGTCCTTAAGGATACAACAAATTTATGTTGCATAAAATTTCAATAGGAATTCTGTAATTTTTTTCCTTAAAATTCGATCCAATTTTTGACTTTGAAACGGCACAACTTGGTGTTGGTTTTGTATATTCACCCCCTCGAGGCATTGTTCGGCCCAGGCCGACGAACACCAAATCGCCACGCCAGTCGCCTTCAGATCTTGTGGGTTATGGGGTGGAAGGAATATCGGCATGGGAAACTTAAACTCGACTTTGACGGTGGTGGTGGTGGTAGTGGCGGTCAAACGCTTGACGAAGACACGTGTCCTGTGTGGAAAAAAAATCACAAAAAAAAAAAAACAGAAATCGTTGAGAGGGTGGTGTTTAGCCACTCAGTCGGAATTCATACCTTCTGCTTGGGTATTTTTATTTTTCAATTTAAACAAAAAAATAAAAAAGAAAAAAAGAAAGAGGAAGAGGTAGAGAGACAAGCCCCCCACTTTCCAAAATAAAAGGACATTCATATTTGATGTGGCTTAACGACGAACGATTTCTGCCAAATATTAGTCACATGCTGTCCTTTTTTTTATTGTGTATTATTATTTATCCTTTGTTGCGGGAATCATTTATATTGGGATCGTCGACCGCATCCCTGTTTGGCAGGAGACGATTTAAATTCCTGGTAAAGACAGACGAATTGTGTTCCTTTTTTTGTGTCTTTGTTTTTTTGTTTTTGGCGGACAGAAAAAGGACATTCGAGTTTTAATGTCGAATTGAAATTTCTGTCATACTGCGGTATACGGAAATGTGTCCATGTGGGGATGAGATCTGAATATGAATCGCATCCGTTTTTTACCTGAACCTGATCTCGACGTTATCAGGGTTCTATTTGTTCCGGGGGAACCGTCGTCGTCGTTCGCTATTTATTGTGGGAGAACAATGCCCCCGATTGTTGTCTTGTTATTATTTTTTTATTTCTGTGTTCTCTGGCAAACAATTATAAAAGATCGTTTTCCACCACAAAAAATTAAAAAGAAGAAAATTACCTCGATGTGATTTCGATAAACAAAATCAGAGACCATCTCGGTCATGGTTAAGTCTTCTTGGCTTCTTCTTAAAATAATCCGAAACGGAGCAATTATCTTCTCTATAGGCAATTGTGTGTGACAGAAGTTGGTGTTGTTTTATTTCTTCGTAGAGTTCATGTTAACCAAAAATGCGGCAGTGGTATGGTGGAGGTCATGCTTACACGGATCTATAGTTTCAGAAGCAGAACGCCGAACACCACAATGATCAACACCAATCAGGGGAATACCTATAAAACATTGAAAAAGCTTGGGTCGTAGGTATACATAACTAGGTATGTGCGAAAAGCCAGCCAAGCGAAACGCCTTGCTCTGCCTTAAGGTATAGGAGCCGAGCCGCAATCTTGAATTTAAAATCAGTTGGAGTCGCGCGTTGAATGTGTGAAGAAAAACATCATCTAGGCGTCGAGCGAGGAGAAACAATAGATATTCGCTATAAATTCAAATATAAAAGACCTAGACGCACACACATGCGCGGTGGTCTTAACGCCTGAATGCTAAGGGTCCAATGTGGTCTTTGACTTATTTCCCGATTGTCATCGTTTCGGTTAAAATTGGGGAGGGAGACTTTGGGCTTTCTTCAAGAAAGAGTTAATTATTATTATAGAAGGAGGAGGGCGTTGGATATACATATATATGTACACTGGTAAGTAGGTAGAGGTACCTACGTTGTGTGTATATACGGGTGCTCCAAATCGAATGAGAATCCAAAGTAGTTTGAGCATAACAAAAGATCTTGAGGTGATATTTATGTGAATTTTATAGGGAAGCGGTTGAGGTTGGCATTTAATTTGGTTTTCTTTTAAGCTGAGCAGTGCGGTGGGTTAAGTGGGAGATACGCTCGAATCAACAAGAACCCGATAAGGGAGTTCGTAATACACGTGCTGTGCTTTGTGCTATGGCAAGGCAAAGCCAACAGGAATTGGTGAATAGTAATTGGATTTGAAAACGATACCCCCTCCACGGACTGCAGAGTTGAGTGGCTATAAATTTGCTTTTAAGATTTTGTATATTCAGGTATAACTGAATACCAACAAATGAAATTGGTCAGCACCTGAAAAAAGCTAAGAGATTTTGAAAATTTAGGCAGCTAAGAAGCTTGAAATAACGAAATTTCCAAAGAAAGAAAAGTACTAACATCATAAGGATCTAAGAAAAACATACAACATTTTAGAACGTCTTATGTCATCGACTGTGTAGAAAGAGGGGAAGAAGGAATGCACCCAACTTCAAACAAAACGCACTGAGGGCATGTCTCGGGATCTTGGAGAAATGTCTTGCCCGGCTGCCTATGTAAACAGAGCTGTTCAAGAAAACCGACTGGAATAAGTGGACAGCCATATTCAAAATAGCCGTTCAAAGCAGGAGAAATGCTGGAGAAGATTCGTTCGTTCCAAGTTCATCAATGATGCTCAAAGATACTTTTCTATTCTTTTGAATAACGATAAAATTTTGCACAGTTGGCGACAGTATTGTGGTGGCATTTTGAACGAACAATTTCTTTGAGAGTCCTTTTTAAAAGCTGAGCTCAAAGGAAATACCCGACATGACCGTCGAAGAAGCTAGTGGAGCTTGTTAAAGTTCCAAAAATGGCAAAGGTGTTGGGGTAGACGAGATACCATTTGAGTTATGAAAAAAGATGAGATACATCGGGCTTAAACTGCTCAAGGTTCTGCCAAATGGAGAGAAAGTGAACTTCTACCAATGTATAAAGTGAAGGGAGATTTACGAAGTTCCGCATATGTTCCCTTGCGATTCAGTTGATTTCCCACACTTTGAGGATCAATGAGTTGATATTGGGTAGCCGAATGCGGAAAATAATAAAACTACGTGATAACCAAATCGTGTTTGTCATTGGTACGTCAACAACGGACGCAAATCAAAGTGTAAGAATCCTATAATGGAGAACATGGTTTTTCCTTAGAGGACTTGGATGTTGTCTTGCTTGATTTCGAAAAAGCATCGATGGACAATCGCGAGATCTAGTATGGCAGCCACTCAGACTACGAGGAGTTCCAGAAGCCTATGTTAAGATGATCAAGGTTATGTGTGGATGAGCGGTGACAAAGATTAAAGTCCAGCTGGAGTCACCGGAGCATTCCAAGTCACAGGTGGTGTACACCGTGAATGGGTCTTGAGCCCTCTGTTTATTGAAGTCCTTCGTCTTGCCTGTCTGAGTACATCAGTTTTTCTCTGCTGAAAATGGAGCCATGTTAAATGAAGATCCTACATCCCTGCGATAAGCACTTAACGGATGGGTTTTAGAACGTAGTTGGTGCCGTACAAGTCCAAAAAGACCCTTTAATTCCCTAGATGGGAACCAGAGGGTGATCAACCTTCTGGTTTCAGTGGTATCACAATGGACCCTCTGTGGTCTAAGTGTGTCGGTCTCCGTGCACCGGCAGCCATATCTAACCGAACCTAACCTAATCTAAGGGTAGGGTTGATAAAGTGGCGAAAGAACTCTACCACCTGCCTTCTCTTTCTTTTTCCATCGCGTAAATTAAATTTTTGGATGAAGTGTATTGAACACCTATTCAAGAAAACATAAATCGGGACACAAAAAGTATCATCGATAAACATATCTCAACCAGACTTTTGGTTTTTCTTTTCATTTGCTCAGAGTCTTGTCTCGAAAGTCTCCATCCAGATATTTATAATAAGATGAGCCAAAAGCAAACCCTTTGCATGCCATCTTTTTAAAGATAGAAACCTCTATTAAAATGAAAATATATTCAGACGATAGGCAGAATTCCAAAAGCGGCATACAGTTTTCGTTGATGTCAAAAGTTGAGATTAACTTTCGGATGATAGTGAATACTACCGGAACACTCGTAAAAAGTGACTCAACATCAAAACTTCGTTAGTTATATATTTGATTTCTTTTTGAAAATCTTCGAAAGCATTAAGAATCTGCTGTTTTTAAGCTTGCTTACTTACTTACTTATTTAAGTGGGTATTACAGTTCGGGGTGAACCTGGGCCTCAACCAACATCCTTCTATAACGATTTCAATTTCGTGCGAGCTCTCCCAGTTTTGCACTCTAAGTCGGTTGAGGTCTTCTTCCACTTGATTGCACCATCGAAGACGAGGTCTTCCCCTTCCGCGATTTCCCTGCAAAATTTCGAAAACTCGTCCAGCCGGAGCGTTTGGGTCCAATACCATCCGCTCTACATGGATAGTACTCTTCTGACTATGCCCATGTCACGATACAACTCATACAGCTGGTGGTCATATCTTCTTCTCCACACATTGTCTTCGCATACGGGAGCAAAGATCATTCGGAGAATTTTTCTTTCGAAACGACCAATGGTTTTCTCATCCGCTTTCGATAAGGCCCATGCTTCCGCGCCGTAAAGCAGGACTGGGATGATCAAGGTCTTATACAGGGTTACTAAGACTTTCTAGAGACGGTTTTGTTTCTCAATTGATTTCTTAACGCAAGGAAGCAATTGCTGGCAAGATTTATCCTGCGTTTGATCTCCGCACTGTTGTTTTCCGTGTCTAGAGCGGATCCTAGGTAGACGAAGTCTTGTACTACCTCGAAGTAATGTCTGTCTATAGTGACGTTTTGTCCAATTCGGCGATGTTCTGTGTCCTTGTTATATATATACATATACTTCGTTTCGCCCTCATTAACCGTCAAACCCATTTTTGTCGCTTCTGTTTCAATACTCGCAAAAGCACCTATGACAACACGCTTTTTTATTCCCATTACTTCAATATCGTCTGCGTAGACGAGTAATTGTACAGACTTTTGAAAGATTGCTCCTCTGGTTGACGTTTAAGTTTTGTACAATCTTTTCAAGTACGATGTTGAAGAAATCGCATGATAGATTGTTGCCTTGACAAAAGCCTTTTTCGGCATCAAAGGTCTCGGTGAGCTCCTTACCGAACTTGACGGAGCAGCGTGAACTTTTCAAAGTCATCTTGCACATAGTCGTACGAGTTTTGCAGGGATGCCGAAACTAGACATGGCTCTGTATAGCTCGTCTCTGTAAATACTGTCATACGCGGCCTTGAAATCGATAAAGAGATGGTGAACATCGATATTATGTTCTCGGATCAGCCGTAATGTGAAAATTAGGTCTATTGTGGTCTTCTCCGGTCTAAATCCACATTGATAAGGGCCTATCAAGTTGTGGAGGTAGGGTTTCAGACGTTCACATATTACAGCAGACAACATCTTATAAGCGACGGTAAGAAGGCTTATCCCTCTATAATTGAAATTGTGAGGGTCTGTCTTTCTTCTTTAGGATCGGGCATGCTTTCTTCCTACCATATCATGCAGATCAGCTGGTGCATACTCCTTTCCAAGTGATCTCCAGCTGTCTTGAAAAGTTCGGCAGCTAGGACATCTACACCTGCAGTTTAATTTGATTTAAGTTTGAATATAGCAAACTTAGCTTCTTCTAGGTCGGAAGGACGGCATTCTTGATCATCGTCCAAACTGAATGGTGCAATCTGCCTAACAGCGGAATTTGTGTCCTCATCGCCGTTAAGCAGTCTGCAGAAGTGAACTTTCCAGAACCTCAGTAGCGACTGTGAGTCTACAACTATCTTTCCCTGCTGGTCTCAATCAATTGCTTCTTTCTTCAATTTTATATATTTTGAGTCTTATATTGAATTGCTTTGCTTTCAAATTCGTTCAAATTAAATTTACCGTATGAGTACCGGATCATTGATTTTTTTATTGCAGTTGCAGTTGAACATTTTTGGTAGCCACATTTCTTCTTATGCTCTTTCATTGCACGCAAATACCATTTTCATAAGTTTAAATAGAAATTCTGCTTTTGAGCACAGATCTAACAATAAATCACAGTGAAGCAAGACTTGAGCCACTGATCAAATCTCTCTTGAGAAACTGGCTCAAGGCTCTCGCTATCGTTTTTTCACAATAAGAATTTTATTACTTTTGCGAGACATGAGCAAGCTTAGTTCTGTTATTAAAGTTAAAAGACCTGGTAACTTATTTATAAAATAACTTTGATAGTTTTCAGCTACCACGCTAAAAAAGTGTTTATCACGAAAGGACCAATAAAAATAGATTTGACGTTCTGCGCTTAGTTTTTTCCACTTTTCCACATTAACGTGCTTAAGTCAGTCGAGGATCCAAAATTATTTTTGTGAATTGTTGAGGGTGATTAAAGTCTCCCGCTTTCCCCCTTTTAAAAACATCTCGAAGTTTTCGTTGACTACTGCTTTCAAGGTTTGCAGAAAATCACATATGCATACTGATATATGAGGAGGATTAACGATAAGCCTTACCCAGAGCACAAAAAATATTATCGAAGCTTTCAACTTTGTTTGAAAATGATGCCATCGTTTTCAACTGTTGTAATTTTGAAACCGCACTGCAAGACCTTTGGAATATCAGGGGAATCGTTATGAGTATAAGGAGACCAAGAATAGAACCCTGTGGGACACCGTATTTAAATACAAAAAACGGAGACATTACTTCAAATCGACACAGCTTGAGTTGTTCCATGCTGCAGATCAAATACATTGAATTTGAGTCCTTCAATTCAAATTTAAATTCGGTTTTCGTAGCAGATTTTGAGAAGTCAAGCATCACTAAATTAAACGAATTTCCATACTGCTAATTTCTTGACGTTTATTGCCCACTTGTCTCAGAAGTGTGGTTAAAAACAATGCGTTCAAGTTCGAATCCCAAAATCATCCAATTGCTTTTCCACATTTATTGTCTCTCGCTAGGAATAGGAAAACTTTTTCAGGTTTCAGAGTAATTGCTCTACGATTAAAAGCGTTTTCTCGATTTGGAAAACGGCAAAACACTGTCGGTCACCTCCATTTGTTTCTTCATAAAATGTATTTGAGAGAAATACGTTAGGGCTAGGAACATTTCCACTTTGTTGCAACACCCTACTTGTTTATAATCAAAATTGATAATTTCAATCAACCTGAATTTAGAATTTTTCATTTTACTGCGAAACATCCTTCAACTTTACCAAAGGCTTCATCCAAAAAGATATTTTTATATTTCTAAGTATAGATATCGAAGATATTATTCTAGAATAGGGTTCAATTTCACAGGAAAAAAAATTAAAACAGGAATCCCAAAGCACATGTATGTAGATGTAGATGCGAACACACAAGCTGTACGAGTATGTAAAAATTGTCCTTATTCCTATAACTGAAGTCAAGAACTGGGAAGGATAAATTCCTTTAAAATAAATATCGCGTGTGTTTGGTAACAAGCTCCACCAGCTAAATAATACCTTCGAGCCTTAATAAATTTCGAAAAATACTTCTATTAATTCCACGCATCGAATAATTCCAATTGAACATCAACGCCTTCATTTCCACGACCTAGCACCGCCGCACCACACCGTGCCGCAGCGAATTCCATCGCAACAGTGGTCCTATAAGTACATTTTTTACGATCGTTATTATTGGTATTATTACTATTATATTAACTTATAAATATTAATGAATTGAATTTTCCCTGAGCCCAGAAAAAAAATAAACCAAAAAGAACAAAAAAAACATACCACCGATATCACCTGTCTCACACGCAACCAACCAACCATCAGGCAGCCAGTCAGGCCGTAAATACTTTGACCACTTTATGAAGGTAGGTTGGTAGGTAGAGGCGTAGAGGTACATAGAACATATACTCGTAGAGTATGGAGAAGAGGCCCTCTCCTTGCTCTGCCCTGCCATTGTCACATGGAAAACCACCGGCATGGATTATTTATAGGAGAACAGGGCGGCTGCTATAGATTTTATTGCCAAACCAACGAACCAATCCACTCAGCCGTCATCATCATAAATTTTATTGTCATAATCGTATATTTTCTATATGAAGCATAAAACAGGAGGAGAGGAGCTCAGAGCTCACCTAACCATTCACATTCACACGCATTCACTACGCTTCTTCGGATTTCCAAGTCGTTCTTCCTCTCCATCGGTGGCGCGGTCGGCGCACTCCCACAAGCCAGGCCATAACACACACACACACAAACATATAGGAGACGACACTTGTAGATACAAAATCCGAAATGCAAAAAGACAATTGGTTGTTTGGGCTTATCGAGCCGTGACTTCATTAAGGAATTATTAATAATTACCGAGTCAGAAAAGAATTCTTTTTTTCGTTTTGGTATCTTACGACGTCTTAGTCAGCTTCGTTGTTGTTGTTGTCGTTCTTACCTGTTGTTTGAGTTAGTGTTGCCTGGTCTGCTATCTTCATATATTATCTATCAATGGATAGGTGATGTTTGTTCTTCAAAAGAGAACCAACATAAAACAGAAAAAACACGGAACCAAAGGCTCCTCAGATAGTGCGGTAGTAGATCATCATCATCAACGTCATCATTGATGGAAGACTATCGGTTGGAATTGATCGCACCAAGCAGCAAGACTCTGGTGTCTGGTGTAGGGCTTGTTTGTAAGTGGAAAATATAAGGCGACAGCTTGAAGTTGTCAAGTTAACTGTCTTGTAACGAAAAGGTCAATGCTTTTATCGCGTAGGAGTGTTAAGGTTGAATGCCATTTTCTTTTAGTTTTTCTTGTTCCGTCAAATTTGGTTTGCTAAGAGGAGAATTGGGGAGAATGTCACCATTTAGCATAGTTGACATAAGAAATTTGCTTCAGTGGATTAAATAAAGACAGCAATTATGTTTTCAATAGCTGCTACACATACTACTTTATTCATTCCTGATTTGCATTTACTCAAAAGGATTGTTGTTCAAAGCACAAATGATCGTTAGAAGCCTCTAGGGGCCTATAACTGAAAACTGCAGTTAGGTAATTGTAATACAAAATAATCATGACAAGTGTAAGAAATTTCTGTAACACAAAGCTACAACTTTGCTTGATCTTCTAGTAGTGTAATGAACATAGTCCTACAATTTACTTGTAGACTTGTAGCTTTGTATTATAGCCCGGGCTTTTACGTTTCTTCCTAAGACTGAGTAACACAATCAAATATTTTTGAGAGAATTTAATTAAATCTTGGCTTTGATTAGTTGTTGCATCACAGGAAGTACAAACCTCTTTCGAGGAGTTCACGAATGTACACGGATGATCCGAAACAACTTTGCAGTCGTAAGTAAACGAATTTAGTCACGGATTGTGCGGTTACTTGGCCATACAATTTCAAATAATGGTTTTTAATGGAAGAATGACTTCAGAATAAATAATTAAATTAATAAATAAGTAGGGTGACGCAAAAGAGCGGGAATGAAGAAACCTACAATTTTTTCGATTCCGAAAGACTAATCGTGAAAGCGCCTTTCATGACCTGAAACCACTTTGAAAAAAATTACCGATTCCTCGTGAAATGCAATAGCCGTAGAAAGACAACTTTTTCCACAATTTTTCTGGGATTTCAACTATGAACCTCCCACATAAAAGGCAGACACGTTAGCCACTGTCCAACGGGCAACTTTAAATTCAAAGTTAAATTCTACTTTAAATTGAACTTTAATTTTAACTTTAAATTCCACTTTAAATTCAACCTAAGATTTAACTTTAAAATCAACTTTAAATTTAACTCTAAATTCAATTTTAAATTCAACTTTAAATTTAAAGTTAAATTCCATTTTAAATTTAACTTTAAATTCAACTTTAAATTTAACTTTTAATTCAACTTTAAATTTAACTTTAAATTCAACTTTAAATTCAACTTCGAATTGAAACTATTTAAATTCAATTTAATATTCAATTCAAAATAAAAGGTTAAATTCCACTTTAAATTCAACTTTAAATTTGAAGTTAAATTCCCCTTTAAATTCAACTTTAAATTCAACTTTAAATTCAACTTAAAATTGAAACTATTAAAACTCAACTTTAAATTCAACTTTAATTTTAAAGTTAAATTCCAATTTCAATTCAACTTTAAATTCAACTTTAAATTGAAACTATTTAAATTCAACTTTAAATTCAACTTCAAATTGAAACTATTAAAATTCAACTTTAAATTCAACTTTAAATTTAAAGTTAAATTCCAATTTAAATTCAACTTTAAATTCAACTTTAAATTGAAACTATTTAAATTCAACTTTAAATTCAACTTTAAATTCAACTTTAAATTGAAACTATTAAAATTAAACTTTAAATTTGGCTTTAAATTTAAAGATAAATTCCACTTTAAATCCAACTTTATATGCAACTTTAAATTTAAAGTTAAATTCCACTTTAAATTCCACTTTAAATTTAACTTTAAATTCAACTTTAAATTCAACTCTAAGTTTAACTTTAAATTTAAAGTTAAATTCCACTTTAAATTCAACATTAAATTCAACTTTAAATTCAACATTAAAGTCAACTTTAAATTGAAACTATTTAAATTCAACTTTACATTCAACTTTAAATTCAACTTTAAATTCAACTTTAAACTCAACTTTAAATTCAACTTAAGTTAAATTTCACTTTAAATTTAACTTTAAATTCAACTTTATATTCAACTTTAAACTTAAAGTTAAATTCCACTTTAAATTTATCTTTAAATTCAACTTTAAAATCTTTTTTAAATTGAAACTATTTAAATTCAACCTTAAATTTTAAGTTAAATTCACTTTAAATTCAACTTTACATTCAACTTAAAAATCAACTTTAAATTCAACTTTAAATTTGACTTTAATTCAACTTTAAATTCAACTTTTAATTCAACTTTAAATTGAAACTATTTAAATTCAACTTTAAATTCAACTTTAAATTTGAAGTTAAATTCCCCTTTAAATTCTACTTAAAACTCAACTTTAAATTCAACTAAAGTTGAATTCCACTTAAAATTTAACTTTAAATTCAACTTTAAATTCAACTTAAGTTAAATTCCACTTTAAATTCAACTTTAAATTCAACTTTAAATTCCATTTTAAATTCAACTTTAAATTCAACTAAAGTTAAATTCCACTTTAAATTGAAACTTTTTAAATTCAACTTTAAATTAAATTTTAAATTCAACTTTAAATTAATTTTTAAATTGAAACTATTTAAATTCAACTTTAAATTGCACTTTAAGTTTTAAGTTAAGTTCCAACTTAAATTCAACTTTAAATTCAACTTTAAATTCAACTTTAAATTCAACTTTGAATTGAAACTATTAAAATTCAACTTTATATTCAATTCAAAATAAAAGGTTAAATTCCACTTTAAATTCAACTTTAAATTGAAACTATTTAAATTCAACTTCAAATTCAACTTTAAATTTGAAGTAAAATTCCCCTTTAAATTCTACTTAAAACTCAACTTTAAATTCAACTTTAAATTCAACTAAAGTTGAATTCCACTTTAAATTTAACTATAAATTCAACTTTAAATTCAACTTAAGTTAAATTCCACTTTAAATTCAACTTTAAATTCAACTTTAAATTCCATTTTAAATTCAACTTTAAATTCAACTAAAGTTAAATTCCACTTTAAATTGAAACTTTTTAAATTCAACTTTAAATTAAATTTTAAATTCAACTTTAAATTAATTTTTAAATTGAAACTATTTAAATTCAACTTTAAATTGCACTTTAAGTTTTAAGTTAAGTTCCAACTTAAATTCAACTTTAAATTCAACTTTAAATTCAACTTTAAATTCAACTTTAAATTGAAACTATTTAAATTCAACTTTAAATTCAACTTTAAATTCAACTTTAAATTGAAACTATTAAAATTCAACTTTAAATTTGGCTTTAAATTTAAAGATAAATTCCACTTTAAATCCAACTTTATATGCAACTTTAAATTTAAAGTTAAATTCCACTTTAAATTCCACTTTAAATTCAACTTTAAATTCAACTTTAAATTCAACTTTAAATTCAACTTTGAATTGAAACTATTAAAATTCAACTTTATATTCAATTCAAAATAAAAGGTTATATTCCACTTTAAATTCAACTTTTAATTCAACTTTAAATTGAAACTATTTAAATTCAACTTTAAACTCAACTTTAAATTCAACTTTAAAATCAACTAAAGTTGAATTCCACTTTTAATTTAACTTTAAATTCAACTTTAAATTTGGCTTTAAATTTAAAGTTAAATTCCACTTTAAATTCAACTTTAAATTCAACTTTGAATTCAACTTTAAATTGAATATATTTAAATTCATCTTTAAATTCAACTCTAAATAAAAAGTGAAATTCCACTTTAAATTCAATTTTAAATTGAAACTATTTAGATTTAACTTATAATTCAAATTTCAATTTAAAGTTAAATTCCACTTTAAATTCAACTTTAAATTCAACTTTATATTCCACTTTAAATTTAGCTTTAAATTCAGCTTTAAATTCAACTTTAAATTCAACTTTAGATTCAAACTTAAATTCAACTTTAAATTCAACTTTAGATTCAACAAAAGTTATATTCCACTTTAAATTCAACTTTAAATTTGACTTTAAATTTAAAGTTAAATTCCACTTTAAATTTAACTTAAAATTCAACTCAAAATTCAACTAAAGTTAAAATCCACTTTAAATTTAACTTTAAATTCAACTTTAAATTCAACTTTAAATTCTACTTTAAATTTAATTTTAAATTCAACTTTAGTTAAATTTCACTTTAAATTTAATTTTAAATTCAAATTTTAAATTCAACTTTAAATTCAACTTTAAATTTCACTTTAAATTCAACTTAAGTTAAATTCCACTTTAAATTCAACTAAAGTTAGATTCCACTTTAAATTTAACTTTAAATTCAATTTTAAATTGAAAATATTTAAATTCAACTTAATTTTCAATTCTAAATTAAAAGTTAAATTCCACTTTAAATTCAACTTTAAATTCAACTTTAAATTTAAAGTTAAATTCCACTTTAAATTCAACTTTAAATTTAACTTTAAATTCAACTTTAAATTCAACTTAAGTTAAATTCCACTTTAAAATCAATTTTAAATTCAATTTTAAACTCCATTTTAAATTCAACTTTAAATTCAACTTTAAATTCAACTAAAGTTTAATTCCACTTTATATTTGACTTTAAATTCAACTTTAAATTGAAACTATTATAATTCAACTTTAAATTCAACTTTAAATTCAACTTTAAATTCCATTTTAAATTCAACTTTAAATTCAACTTAAGTTAAATTCCACTTTAAAATCAATTTTAAATTCAACTTTAAACTCCATTTTAAATTCAACTTTAAATTCAACTTTAAATTCAACTTTAAATTCAACTAAAGTTAAATTCCACTTTATATTTGACTTTAAATTCAACTTTAAATTTAAAGTTTAATTCCACTTTAAATTTAAAGTTAGATTTCACTTTTAATTAAATTTTAAATTCAACTTTAAATTCATTTTTAAATTGAAACTATTTAAATTCAACTTTAAATTTAAAGTTAAATTCCACTTTAAATTTAACTTTAAGTTCAACTTTAAATTCAAATTTTAAATTCAACTTTAAATTCAACTTTAAATTTCACTTTAAATTCAACTTAAGTTAAATTTCACTTTAAATTTAACTTTAAATTCAAATTTTAAATTCAACTTTAAATTCAACTTTAAATTTCACTTTAAATTCAACTTAAGTTAAATTCCACTTTAAATTCAACTAAAGTTAGATTCCACTTTAAATTCAACTTTAAATTCAACTTTAAATTTAAAGTTAAATTCCACTTTAAATTCAACTTTAAATTCAACTTTAAATTCAACTTTAAATTTAACTTTAAATTCTACTTTAAATTGAAACTATTATAATTCAACTTTAAATTCAACTTTAAATTTAAAGTTAAATTCCACTTTAAATTCAACTTTAAATTCAACTTTAAATTCAACTTTAAATTCCATTTTAAATTCAACTTTAAATTCAACTTAAGTTAAATTCCACTTTAAATTCAACTTTAAACTCCATTTTAAATTCAACTTTAAATTCAACTTTAAATTCAACTTTAAATTCAACTAAAGTTAAATTCCACTTTAAATTTGACTTTAAATTCAACTTTAAATTGAAACTATTTAAATTCAACTTTTAATTCAACTTTAAATTTAAAGTTTAATTCCACTTTAAAATAAACTTTAAATTCAACTTTAAATTTCACTTTAAATTTAAAGTTAAGTTCCACCTTAAATTCAACTTTAAATTCTACTTTAAATTCAACTTTAAATTCAACTTTAAATTGAAACTATTTAAATTCAACTTTTAATTCAAATTTAAACTTAAAGTTTAATTCCACTTTAAATTCAACTTTAAATTCCACTTTTAATTCAACTTAAGTTAAATTCCACTTTAAAATTAACTTTAAATTCAACTTTAAATTAATTTTTAAATTGAAACTATTTAAATTCAACTTTAAATTCAACTTTAAACTTAAAGTTTAATTCCACTTTAAAATAAACTTTAAATTCAACTTTAAATTTCACTTTAAATTTAAAGTTAAGTTCCACCTTAAATTCAACTTTAAATTCTACTTTAAATTCAACTTTAAATTCAACTTTAAATTGAAACTATTTAAATTCAACTTTTAATTCAAATTTAAACTTAAAGTTTAATTCCACTTTAAATTCAACTTTAAATTCCACTTTTAATTCAACTTAAGTTAAATTCCACTTTAAAATTAACTTTAAATTCAACTTTAAATTCAACTTTAAATTGAAACTATTTAAATTCAACTTTAAATTCAACTTTAAATTTGAAGTTAAATTCCCCTTTAAATTCTACTTAATGCGGCATATACACTGTTCAAATGCTTGAACAGCATGTGAGAGTGTATTAGTAAATTCTATTTTACTTTGGATATACACACTTCAAGCTTGAGTCTTCAATCATTGTTGGTGTTGTTGTTGTTTTCCCCATTAAACTTCGCGCTCTGTGACGACAATGTTCGCTTTGCGGTGTCTTTACGAAATGTATGCTGGATCAAGCATTCAATCTCGCATATACACTCTTCAATGATTGAAGCCTGATTGAACGAAAATCAAAACGATTTGATTTTGCTTCCAGCATACACACAATGCATACGTGAGTTTTTTTCACTAATACACTCTTACATGCTGGTCAAGCATTTGAACAGTGTATATGCCGCATAAAACTCAACTTTAAATTCAACTTTAAATTCAACTAAAGTTGAATTCCACTTTAAATTTAACTATAAATTCAACTTTAAATTCAACTTAAGTTAAATTCCACTTTAAATTCAAATTCAAATTTAACTATAAATTTAAAGTCAAATTTAACTTTAAATTTAACTTTAAATACAACTTTAAATTCAACTTTAAATTGAAACTATTTAAATTGAACTTTAAATTCAACTTTAAATTGAAACTATTAAAATTCAACTTTAAATTCAACTTTAATTTTAAAGTTGAATTCCAATTTGAATTCAACTTTAAATTCAACTTTAAATTCATTTAAAGTTAAATTCAACTTTAAATTCAACTAAAGTTAAATTCCACTTTAAATTTGACTTTAAATTCAACTTTAAATTGAAACTATTTAAATTCAACTTTAAATTCAACTTTAAATTTAAAGTTTAATTCCACTTTAAATTTAAAGTTAGATTCCACTTTAAATTTAATTTTAAATTCAACTTTAAATTCATTTTTAAATTGAAACTATTTAAATTCAACTTTAAATTTAAAGTTAAATTCCACTTTAAATTCAACTTTAAATTTAACTTTAAATTCAACTAAAGTTTAATTCCACTTCTAATTTAACTTTAAATTCAACTTTAAATTTGGCTTTAAATTTAAAGTTAAATTCCACTTTAAATTCAACTTTATATTCAACTTTAAATTCAACTCTAGGTTTAACTTTAAATTTAAAGTTAAATTCCACTTTAAATTCAACATTAAAGTCAACTTTAAATTGAAACTATTTAAATTCAACTTTACATTCAACTTTAAATTCAACTTTAAATTCAACTTTAAACTCAACTTTTAATTCAACTTTAAATTCAACTAAAGTTAAATTCAACTATAAACTCAACTTTAAATTCAACTTTAAATTCAACTTTTAATTCAACTTTAAATTCAAATAAAGTTAAATTCAACTTTAAACTTAAAGTTAAATTCCACTTTAAATTTATCTTTAAATTCAACTTAAAAATCTTTTTTAAATTGAAACTATTTAAATTCAACTTTAAATTTTAAGCTAAATTCCACTTTAAATTCAACTTTAAATTTGACTTTAATTCAAATTTAAAATCAACTTTAAATTCAACTTTAAATTTAATTTATTTAAATTCATCTTTAAATTCAACTCTAAATTAAAAGTTAAATTCCACTTTAAATTCAATTTTAAATTTAACTTTAAATTCAATTTTAAATTCAACTTTAAATTCAACTTAAAATTTAATTTATTTAAATTCATCTTTAAATTCAACTCTAAATTAAAAGTTAAATTCCACTTTAAATTCAATTTTAAATTGAAACTATTTAGATTTAACTTTAAATTCAAATTTCAATTTAAAGTTAAACTCCACTTTAAATTCAACTTTAAATTCCACTTTAAATTTTAAGTTAAATTCCACTTTAAATTAAAAGTAAAATTCCACTTTAAATTCAACTTTAAATTCAACTTTAAAATGAAACTATTTAAATTCAAATTTACATTCAACTTTAAGTTCAACTTTAAATTCAACTTTAAATTCAACTTAAGATTCAAACTTAAATTCAACTTTAAATTCAACTTTAGATTCAACTAAAGTTATATTCCACTTTAAATTCAACTTTAAATTTGACTTTAAATTTAAAGTTAAATTCCACTATAAATTTAACTTTGAATTCATTTTTAAATTCAACTTTAAATTCAACCGTAAATTGAATTTATTTAAATTCATCTTTAAATTCTCTTCTTAATTAAAAGTTAAATTCCACTTTAAATTCAATTTTAAATTCAACTTTGAATTCAACTTAAGTTAAATTTCACTTTAAATTTAACTTTAAATTCAACTTAAAATTCAACTTCAAATTTGACTTTAAATTTAAAGTTAAATTCCACTTTAAATTCAACTTTAAATTCCACTTTAAATATTAAGTTAAATTCCACTTTAAGTTCAACTAAAGTTAAGTTCCACTTTAAATTCCACTTTTAATTCCATTTTAAATTTAATTTTTAATTCAACTTTAAATTTAACTTTTAATTCAACTTTAAATTTAACTTTAAATTCAACTTCGAATTGAAACTATTTAAATTCAACTTAATATTCAATTCAAAATAAAAGGTTAAATTCCACTTTAAATTCAACTTTAAACTCAACTTTAAATTCAACTTTAAATTGAAACTATTTAAATTCGACTTTAAATTTGAAGTTAAATTCCCCTTTAAATTCAACTTTAAATTCAACTTTAAATTGAAACTATTTAAATTCAACCTTAAATTCAACTTTAAATTGAAACTATTAAAATTCAACTTTAAATTCAACTTTAAATTCAACTTTAAATTGAAACTATTTAAATTCAACTTTAAATTCAACTTTAAATTCAACTTTAAATTGAAACTATTTAAATTCGACTTTAAATTTAAAGTTAAATTCCAATTTAAATTCAACTTTAAATTCAACTTTAAATTGAAACTATTTAAATTCAACTTTAAATTCAACTTTAAATTCAACTTTAAATTGAAAATATTAAAATTCAACTTTAAATTCAACTTTAAATTTAAAGTTAAATTCCAATTTAAATTCAACTTTAAATTCATCTTTAAATTGAAACTATTTAAATTCAACTTAAGTTAAATTCCACTTTAAATTTAACTTTAAATTCAACTTTAAATTCAACTCTAAGTTTAACTTTAAATTTAAAGTTAAATTCCACTTTAAATTCAACATTAGATTCAACTTTAAATTTAACATTAAAGTCAACTTTAAATTGAAACTATTTAAATTCAACTTTACATTCAACTTTAAATTCAACTTTAAATTCAACTTTAAAATCAACTTTTAATTCAACTTTAAATTCAACTTAAGTTAAATTCCACTTTAAATTTAGCTTTAAATTCAACTTTATAGATATTCAACTCTAAGTTTGACTTTTAATTTGAAGTTAAATTCCACTTTAAATTCAACTTTACATTCAACTTTAAATTCAACTTTAAATTCAACTTTTAATTCAACTTTAAATTCAACTTAAGTTGAATTCCACTTTAAATTGAACTTTAAATTCAACTTTAAATTCAACTTTAAATTTGACTTAAATTCAAATTTAAATTCAACTTTAAATTTAATTTATTTAAATTCATCTTTAAATTCAAGTCTAAATTAAAAGTTAAATTCCACTTTAAATTCAATTTTAAATTTAACTTTAAATTCAATTTTGAATTCAACTTTAAATTCAACTTTAAATTTAATTTATTTAAATTCATCTTTAAATTCAACTTTAAATTGAAACTATTTAAATTCCACTTTAAATTCAACTTTAAATTTGAAGTTAAATTCCCCTTTAAATTCAACTAAAGTTTAATTCCACTTTTAATTTAACTTTAAATTCAACTTTAAATTTGGCTTTAAATTTAAAGTTAAATTCCACTTTAAATTCAACTTTATATTCAACTCTAAATTAAAAGTTAAATTCCACTTTAAATTCCACTTTAAATTCCACTTTAAATTCAACTTTACATTCAACTTAAAAATCAACTTTAAATTCAACTTTAAATTTGACTTTAATTCAAATTTAAAATCAACTTTAAATTCAACTTTAAATTTAATTTATTTAAATTCATCTTTAAATTCAACTCTAAATTAAAAGTTAAATTCCACTTTAAATTCAATTTTAAATTTAACTTTAAATTCAATTTTAAATTCAACTTTAAATTCAACTTTAAATTTAATTTATTTAAATTCATCTTTAAATTCAATTTAAATTAAAAGTTAAATTCAATTTAAATTAAAAGTTAAATTCCACTTTAAATTCAATTTTAAATTCAACTTTAAATTCCACTTTAAATTTTAAGTTAAATTCCACTTTAAATTAAAAGTAAAATTCCACTTTAAATTTAGCTTTAAATTCAACTTTAAAATGAAACTATTTAAATTCAAATTTACATTCAACTTTAAATTCAACATAAAATTCAACTTTAAATTCAACTTTAGATTCAAACTTAAATTCAACTTTGAATTCAACTTTAGATGCAACAAAAGTTATATTCCACTTTAAATTCAACTTTAAATTCAACTTTAAATTCAACTTTAAATTCAATTTTAAATTGAAAATATTTAAGTTCAACTTAATTTTCAATTCTAAATTCAACTTTAAATTCCATTTTAAATTCAACTTTAAATTCAACTTTCAATTCAACTTAAGTTAAATTCCACTTTAAATTCAACTTTAAATTCAACTTTAAACTCTATTTTAAATTCAACTTTAAATTCAACTTTAAATTCAACTAAAGTTAAATTCCACTTTAAATTTGACTTTAAACTCTATTTTAAATTCAACTTTAAATTCAACTTTAAATTCAACTTTAAATTGAAAATATTTAAATTCAACTTAAAATTCAACTTTAAACTTAAAGTTTAATTCCACTTTAAATTCAACTTTAAATTCAACTTTAAATTCCACTTTTAATTCAACTTAAGTTAAATTCCACTTTAAATTTAACTTTAAATTCAACTTTAAATTCAACTTAAGTTAAATTCCACTTTAAATTCAACTTTAAATTCAACTTTAAATTGAAACTATTTAAATTCAACTTTTTATTCAACTTTAAATTTGAAGTTAAATTCCCCTTTAAATTCTACTTAAAACTCAACTTTAAATTCAACTTTAAATTCAACTAAAGTTGAATTCCACTTTAAATTCAACTTTAAATTCAACTTTAAATTAAACTTAAGTTAAATTCCACTTTAAATTCAACTTTAAATTCAACTTTAAATTCAACTTTAAATTGAAACTATTTAAATTCAACTTTTTATTCAACTTTAAATTTGACGTTAAATTCCCCTTTAAATTCTACTTAAAACTCAACTTTAAATTCAACTTTCAATTCAACTAAAGTTGAATTCCACTTTAAATTTAACTTTAAATTCAACTTTAAATTCAACTTAAGTTAAATTCCACTTTAAATTCAACTTTAAATTCAACTTTAAATTCAACTTTAAATTCAACTTTAAATTGAAACTATTTAAATTTGGCTTTAAATTTAAAGTTAAATTCCACTTTAAATTCAACTTTAAATTCAACTTTAAATTCAACTTTAAATTGAATATATTTAAATTCAACTTTATATTCAACTTTAAATTTAAAGTTAAATTCCACTTTAAATTCCACTTTAAATTCAACTTTAAATTAAACTTAAGTTAAATTCCACTCTAAATTTAACTTTAAATTCAACTTTAAATTCAACTTTTAATTGAAACTATTTAAATTCAACTTTAAATTTGAAGTTAAATTCCACTTTAAATTTATCTTTAAATTCAACTTAAAAATCTTTTTTAAATTGAAACTATTTAAATTCAACTTTAAATTTTAAGTTAAATTCCACTTTAAATTCAACTTTACATTCAACTTAAAAATCAACTTTAAATTCAACTTTAAATTTGACTTTAATTCAAATTTAAAATCAACTTTAAATTCAACTTTAAATTTAATTTATTTAAATTCATCTTTAAATTCAACTCTAAATTAAAAGTTAAATTCCACTTTAAATTCAATTTTAAATTTAACTTTAAATTCAATTTTAAATTCAACTTTAAATTCAACTTTAAATTTAATTTATTTAAATTCATCTTTAAATTCAATTTAAATTAAAAGTTAAATTCAATTTAAATTAAAAGTTAAATTCAACTTTAAATTCCACTTTAAATTTTAAGTTAAATTCCACTTTAAATTAAAAGTAAAATTCCACTTTAAATTTAGCTTTAAAATGAAACTATTTAAATTCAACTTTACATTCAACTTTAAATTCAACATAAAATTCAACTTTAAATTCAACTTTAGATTCAAACTTAAATTCAACTTTAAATTCAACTTTAGATTCAACAAAAGTTATATTCCACTTTAAATTCAACTTTAAATTTGACTTTAAATTTAAAGTTAAATTTCACTTTAAATTTAACTTTAAATTCAATTTTAAATTGAAAATATTTAAGTTCAACTTAATTTTCAATTCTAAATTCAACTTTAAATTCCATTTTAAATTCAACTTTAAATTCAACTTTAAATTTAACTTTAAATTCAACTTTAAATTCAACTTTAAATTCCATTTTAAATTCAACTTTAAATTCAACTTTCAATTCAACTTAAGTTAAATTCCACTTTAAATTCAACTTTAAATTCAACTTTAAACTCTATTTTAAATTCAACTTTAAATTCAACTTTAAATTCAACTAAAGTTAAATTCCACTTTAAATTTGACTTTAAATTCAACTTTAAATTCAACTTTAAATTGAAAATATTTAAATTCAACTTTAAATTCAACTTTAAACTTAAAGTTTAATTCCACTTTAAATTCAACTTTAAATTCAACTTTAAATTCCACTTTTAATTCAACTTAAGTTAAATTCCACTTTAAATTTAACTTTAAATTCAACTTTAAATTCCACTTTAAATTTTAAGTTAAGTTCCACCTTAAATTCAACTTTAAATTCAACTTTAAATTCAACTTTAAATTCAACTTTAAATTGAAACTATTTAAATTCAACTTTTTATTCAACTTTAAATTTGAAGTTAAATTCCCCTTTAAATTCTACTTAAAACTCAACTTTAAATTCAACTTTAAATTCAACTAAAGTTGAATTCCACTTTAAATTTAACTTTAAATTCAACTTTAAATTCAACTTAAGTTAAATTCCACTTTAAATTTGACTTTAAATTCAACTTTAAATTCAACTTTAAATTCAACTTTAAATTGAAACTATTTAAATTCAACTTTTTATTCAACTTTAAATTTGAAGTTAAATTCCCCTTTAAATTCTACTTAAAACTCAACTTTAAATTCAACTTTAAATTCAACTAAAGTTGAATTCCACTTTAAATTTAACTTTAAATTCAACTTTAAATTCAACTTAAGTTAAATTCCACTTTAAATTCAACTTTAAATTCAACTTTAAATTCAACTTTAAATTCAACTTTAAATTGAAACTATTTAAATTCAACTTTAAATTCAACTTTAAATTTAAAGTTTAATTCCACTTTAAATTTAAGATAGATTCCGCTTTAAATTAAATTTTAAATTCAACTTTAAATTCATTTTTAAATTGAAACTATTTAAATTCAACTTTAAATTTAAAGTTAAATTCCACTTTAAATTCAACTTTAAATTCAACTTTAAATTCAACTTTAAATTCAACTTTAAATTGAAACTATTTAAATTCAACTTTTTAATCAACTTTAAATTTGAAGTTAAATTCCCCTTTGAATTCTACTTAAAACTCAACTTTAAATTCAACTAAAGTTGAATTCCACTTTAAATTTAACTTTAAATTCAACTTTAAATTCAACTTAAGTTAAATTCCACTTTAAATTCAACTTTAAATTCAACTTTAAATTCAACTTAAGTTAAATTCCACTTTTAATTTAACTTTAAATTCAACTTTAAATTCAACTTTAAATTGAAACTATTTAAATTCAACTTTAAATTCAACTTTAAATTTAAAGTTTAATTCCACTTTAAATTTAAGATAGATTCCGCTTTAAATTAAATTTTAAATTCAACTTTAAATTCATTTTTAAATTGAAACTATTTAAATTCAACTTTAAATTTAAAGTTAAATTCCACTTTAAATTCAACTTTAAATTCAACGTTAAATTCAACTTTAAATTCAACTTTAAATTGAAACTATTTAAATTCAACTTTTTAATCAACTTTAAATTTGAAGTTAAATTCCCCTTTGAATTCTACTTAAAACTCAACTTTAAATTCAACTAAAGTTGAATTCCACTTTAAATTTAACTTTAAATTCAACTTTAAATTCAACTTAAGTTAAATTCCACTTTAAATTCAACTTTAAATTCAACTTAAGTTAAATTCCACTTTTAATTTAACTTTAAATTCAACTTTAAATTTGGCTTTAAATTTAAAGTTAAATTCCACTTTAAATTCAACTTTAAATTCAACTTTAAATTCAACTTTTAATTGAAACTATTTAAATTCAACTTTAAATTTGAAGTTAAATTCCCCTTTAAATTCAACTTTAAACTCAACCTTAAATTCAACTTTAAATTCAACTAAAGTTGAATTCCACTTTTAATTTAACTTTAAATTCAACTTTAAATTTGGCTTTAAATTTAAAGTTAAATTCCACTTTAAATTCAACTTTAAATTCAACTTTAAATTCAACTTTAAATTGAATATATTTAAATTCAACTTTATATTCAACTTTAAATTTAAAGTTAAATTCCACTTTAAATTTAACTTTAAAATCAACTTTAAATTCAACTTTAAATTCAACTTTAAATTGAAACTATTTAAATTCAACTTTAAATTCCAATTTAAATTCAACTTTAAATTCAACTCTAAGTTTGACTTTAGATTTAAAGTTAAATTCCACTTTAAATTCAACATTAAATTCAACTTTAAATTCAACTTTAAATTCAACTTTTAATTGAAACTATTTAAATTCAACTTTAAATTCAACTTTAAATTTGAAGTTAAATTCCACTTTAAATTCAACTTTAAACTCAACTTTAAATTCAACTTTAAATTCAACTTTTAATTCAACTTTTAATTCAACTTTAAATTCAACTTTAAATTCAACTTTAAATTGAAACTATTTAAATTCAACTTTAAATTTAAAGTTAAATTCCAATTTAAATTCAACTTTAAATTCAACTTTAAATTCAAGTTTAAATTGAAACTATTTAAATTCAACTTTAAATTCAACTTTAAATTTAAAGTTAAATTCCACTTTAAATTCAACTTTAAATTCAGCTTTAAGTTCAACTTTAAATTCAACTTTAAATTTTAGGTTGAATACCATTTTAAATTCAACTTTAAATTCAACTTGTAATTAAACTTCTGGTAAAATAAGGAAAAGAAGGCTTGAGTTTCTGGAAATTGAACCAAAGCTTAAAAAAAGTGGATCCAGGTTAGGAAAGATATTACTGACTTAAGGGATATTAAGGTATCAGGAATAGTACAGACAATTTGAAGCAAGACGTTTTCTTGAGGAGCGTTCACAGTGAGCAGGAAAGGCCAGGCACTCAACTCTTCAAAACCGCAGCTTACCACACAGCCAACGTTTTCCTTATTCGATGTTATTTGACATTGCTCTGTTTATTTTCAGTTTTTGCCAATTTTAAAATTTTCCTAAGCGCATGCAATTTGATGCAACAGAGCCAATATTTTCCATATAAATCACATCTGTAGACTGCTTTGCCAAACTTAAATCAAATACAAGTGAAGCTTCAGACCGTTTTGAGATCAATTGGAAAGGAGCTTGCACCAGCTGATCTACAGGATATGGTCGGATGAAAATATCCCTGATGAATATTCAGTTTTGAACCAAATGTATGTTCGATCCGAATAAAGAAGGACCCTGACAATTCCGCTAATAAATAGAAGAATAAGCTTCCTTAACGTCACCTACATATAAGAATTTGTCTGCTGTAATATTTGAACGACTGAAATCCCACGCCCATAATACGTCTCAATAGACAGACATTGCTTCGAGGTAGTACAGGACTTCATCTACCTAAAATCCACAGAAAACAACATCAGTGCGGCGGTTTCTTTGGGTTTAGCAGGCAATTGTGAAGAAAACCCAAAGAACGGCGCGGAATCGTTTACCTTATCTAAAGTGGATGAGGAAACCTTTGGTCGTTACCAAATACGTTACAGAATATATGGAGAAAGACATACAACAACGAACTGTATCAGCTGTACAGCGAGACTACAATGGTACAATGGTTGGGACATAGAGCTAATGGACGAAGCTCTGGCTCGAAAGTTTTTCGAAGGCACGTTGCAGGGAAATCGTGAAACATTAAAACTTAGTGTCAAATGGTACAATCAAGTGGAAGAAAATCTCAAGCGACTTAGAGTGCAAAACTGGAGAGTAGAGTGGTCACCTGAAATTGTAATTTTAAGTTGGTTGAAGCTCAGGTTCATTCCAAACTTTAATACCCACCTAAATAAGTATAATTAATGACTATAATACATTTTTTCGCTTAAGCTTATTTTTATTCACCAGACCTAGTTTCAGATTTACTCCAATGAAAATCTTTTTTTCTTCGATTAAGGATTCCAAAATCTGTGTTCAAAATCGGTAAGATGTATCATCAATATCCTTGGAAGGCTATCATATCCTTTCAGCTATCCTATTGAAAGGATATTGTTTTTTATTTGATTTTTTGTCATCCGCTATGACCAAAATGACCAAAAGAACATTGACAAAAAGAAAACTGTAAAATTTTTAATCAAAAAGCTTTTGTTGTCCGAAAAGGCAGGCTTATTTGATTCTCGAAGAAAAAACTGTTTTGAATTCAACACAGAGCTGTATAACAAAAGTCGGAGTCAACCAATTGTTTTCGACTTCATCAACGCGAGCAAATCAATTTTCGACGTTTCTCACAAGGACTTGCATACTCAAAAATAAAAATGGAAAGTGGCGCATTCAAAAACGCGATGAAATAAACAGCAACAAGACAATGCGTTGTTCTTTAGAATGCAGATCAAATTTTTTACGAACTGATGTTTTTTTTATATACAAATGTAGGGAGACTAGTGCAAAGCTGTAGCACTGAGACCAAATGCCGGTCCATTGCGCTTCGAGGGCGGTAAGTAATTTTCGTTTTCTGTGGTGCAGTGGATGGAAAATAAGGTGGTTGTAATCTCACTTATAACCCCAAGGGCAGCGTCGAAATAATACTGGTAGGCCTAAAGGAAATCAGATGCCTGGCACGAGATTCGAACCTACGCTTCCGGCCTATGCAGTTGACACTATAAAACTGTGCAACTGTGGTATAATTGTTATCACGTCTGCCTGTTACATGGGTGTTTGTTCCAATTCCAACTGAAACCAAAAAATTATTTTCCACCTTTCGTGAGGAAATGGCAAGTCCTTCGATCGCGTTGTCTCGATTAGGTGTCGGAACCGCTAGAAAATTGAAAATCACCCCATTCCCTCACAAGGCAATGGCTGTTGAGAAGATCGCTAGGCCCTGGAGCTCACCGCACTGTTTCTACACCCTATTTATGTATGTACTACCCCATTGGCGACCTAACGATTGTCCCAGAAGCATTAATTTAAGCAATGAAGTAAGGAAATAAGGGAATGCTGGCTTTCGGTGAACAAGCTAACGACAGTCCTCTAGGAAACCCGTGATCCAAACCGTCTCCAAACGCAGGGAAGAGAACTCTTTAAAAGGACGTAAAGTTTTCAAGTGAAACTTTCCGCAAAACCCAGCTTCTAAGAAGCTACGAGTCATATCAAAATATGTTTTCATAGCGAAGCCAATTAAACATTCTGACCTTAATTCAGACATGATTTTTTAAACTATGACAAGAGACACGATTCAGTCATGCAAAATAATGCAAAAATATACCAAGACACTCTACTAACAACAAATTGTTCCCTTTGTTTGCCTGTTAGCCACATTCAGATTATCTGCACTAATAATTCTCATTAAGGAATCCCATCAAATCGTTACTTCTTGTGCATCTAAAGAAAAGAAGAAGAACATTGAAACTTCTCTACCGTACTACCGCATAACTAATAAATTCCATTGGCATAAATGTATGATCTCCGAGTCATAAATCGACAAACATACTATCGCATACCCTCCTCCCTCCTGTTCCCACTTCCCAGCCAGTGCCAACTTGAACCTATACTATACAAGAAATACCAAAAGAAAAACCCATTTTCCCCAGAGTACACTTTCAAACTTAGTTTATTAAGTTTACATTGTCTTATCACGCGAATCTGCGGATTCTTCGATTCCCTTCGTTTCTTGCCATTTTCCAATTTTTAAGGTATTTATCAGGAAAAGCCAGGCCAGGCTAGGCCAGAGCCAGAACCAGAGCCAGACCGTCAGAAGAACTAAAGTTTTCTCTGTTTTGTAGATGTTCTCACAAAACCCTACATAAGTTGGCCGCACCAGCACCAGCATGCGGCAATAATAGCAACAGCAGCAAAAGGGTCTCCCTGCCTGATGGTTCTGGTCTCTGTATGGTGCATACCTGCATATGTACAACCGTATAGACGATAGACGAATATAGTTTAGAGTTGAGTTTGAGTTGGAACTTGGAGCAGCAGCACCAGCAACAGAAACAGAGCAACAGCAGCGGCATGGCAGTTTGTTAGCGCTCCTTCTACCTCGCAATTATCGTTTATTATTAATTTATTATTGTGGACTTTTTGTGAATTTTTAATGAAGCTGGTAGTGAATCATTGTTGCACGTGTATGTGCTGTGTATGTACGAGTATGTTGGCAATAGGAAAAACTAAAGGCAAGATAATTATAACAAACGACCGAGCCGCTCAACCGTGCAGACACTGGAATATGCTAAGAGGACTCTGTGAGGAGACATAGATGCATTTCATTATATCAACATATCCAATGCTATGTGTTCTCACTTCATTGTGGACTTTATTTTTCTACTTCTAGATTTCCTTAACTGTTCAAAATAAGTCAATAAGTTTTTCGCTTCCCTGAAAACAGATTCTACCTTAAATTATCCACTGGCACAGCCAATAGCTTCTTAAGGACTTCATTGGACAGATGAATTTTATTGTGTTGTGTCAAATAGTTTTCTTCCCATCTTCTTGGCTACTTTTTTGCACTGAGTTTAACTGACGATGTTGCCAAACAATGGATCGAAAAGAGCAGAAAGGATCAAAAGTATTATCTCCTGATCCTTGGGATCCATCATAATGACTATTTTCGCTGCCATCCTTGACCTTTAAGCTTTGCCCTTTAAGCTCTTTCCTATGCAAATGCAGACTTAATGATTTCAAAGATGAGTAAACTGTCTTCAAGTTCATCACCAGCGACAAACCGCTCAAAGACCGTATGTCGACTCTATTTTGCAACCTTATCAAGTTAAATGCGGTGCCCATAAAGAAATGCTTAGTGACTTCAGCCTGTTCGAGGATCGAATCTCAAAAACATTCAAGATCTACGAGATTAATTATATTGCCATGAAAGTAGTTCGGAATCGGCTTTGTAGGTCCCTCACAAGGTATGGTTGTGAGAAATGAGCTATGACACGAGGTTTCACGAGCTCGGTTGTGTCATCATCTTTATTTTATTCATT
This sequence comes from Melanostoma mellinum, assembly GCA_914767635.1. Lineage (NCBI taxonomy): Eukaryota > Metazoa > Arthropoda > Insecta > Diptera > Syrphidae > Melanostoma > Melanostoma mellinum. Next base: position 219,057,630 of record OU612058.1, read on the forward strand.
TTTGCGTATCCAAGTATCCAATATTTTGCGGACGACGAATAGGGGCTTTACTCTTTCTGCTAAAGAGCCTAAGGTTGCACTTATGCTAATTATCTGCATCTTCAGATTGACGTTACAGTTTGAGGTGAACCTAGCCTTCAATAAACATCTTTCGATAACAATTTCGACTATGGACAAACTCTCTCCAGTTCTCTGTCGGATTATGTATTCTTGTATTTAATAGCACCAAGTAAGACGAGGTTTTGGCCGCATCCTTAGAAGCTTTTTTATAGAAAGCTTAACCGTTCTAAAGAATGCTTAAAAAATGTTTTATTAAAATTCGCGGTCTAACCAAACAAAATTCTCAAGCTGTTCTGTATTGGCATTTTCTGATACAATAAACTACAACAACTGCCTTTTGTTATAAGTAAATGAGCATTTCTTGCTCAAACGCTCTGGTTCTATTTCATCTTCTTCATGTCTAGAAGCTGGAGTGAAAATTTCATCGTGCGACAATATAGAACTTGAAAAAAAAAGTGTCAATTTTTCCGAAAAAGAGCTCATTTTTGACATGTTCAGCTGATTTCTGCCTCCCATATCATCAGATTCTCTTTGTAAGCCCACAAAGGCAAAAATATTCTATTTTATAAGAAATTTAATTTTTCATGAAAACATCACATGGCATTTCTTACAAGAATTTTCTCGTTGATTGATCGACTTATGACTAAAGTTCATGATGGACCACCAACCACGGTCTCGCTCAAAATGTTCCTCCAGCTTCAGCTAGTAAGGCTCTAAGTTAATGGTCTCTTATAACAAAGACCAGGTAAAAAATTTCTATTCCTGATGTACCTTACCTAAGGTGAGGGGTGTATTATATACTTTTTTATGCTTATATCCTAAAATTTGATGATCTATTACAAATCCAAGGCTAGTTCAATGATCAAACACTTTAATTCTATGGTTTTTCAAGTACCCCATATTGAGATAAAATTTTCTTCTTGAGATAGGGTTGACTCGAGACTTATCTTTGTTCAACTGTAAGCCGTTTGCAATAGACTAGACATTTATTTGGTTGATTTCTTCTTTGGCTGATCTTTGAATGGCCTAGCAATCTGGAGTTGAAGATCATCTGCGTATAGATGAATTGAAACATTTTTTTCAACACGAGGGTAGGCCATTTACGAACATGCAAAACAATATTGGACCTAAAATTGTACCTTGTTGCGGGTCGCACCACTGGTAGTAACTTTTTGATATATAAATCCGTGTTCATAAATCTAAGAAGCAGTGAATTTTTGGCTTTCGTATAAAATAACGTCGCTGAACAGTGATTTATATCTGCACCGACGCCGGCGCCGACACAGATATTCGCTTGGAGTAAAAATTTTAGCGCAGATCAATCGTTGACTTACACGACGAGAAACGAGGGAGACTTTGAAGTTAAAAGCAAATAAATATTGAAGCGCAACATAACTATGGAAATCTCGGCTTCTAACGCATTTCAAGGACTTGCAATTTTTATGCCGATTTCGAGCCGCAAAGTGAATATGTGTTTTAAACGATAATGTTTAATTATAACCCTCAGAGGATTCGCCAATTTCTGGCGAAAGACGATACATGTGAAAAGCATTTTTTCCCTCGATATTTCTGGGATTTGCTTCCAGCCCGGGACTGGTAAACATGCTTTCCATTACGCTTGAGTTGAGGTTGAGGCAAGTTTTGCAATCGTGCAGAAATTTTTTTTTTAGATAGCAATGAAGAATGACATTACGATGATAGAGGATACGAGAAAAGTGGGCAATGTAAATATATCTGTCATTATGCTTTTCTGTCTGTCTTTCCCTAAATGGATCTACAGCCTCAATAGCTTTACTGATTTTCTTCAAAATTTGCAGTTAGGGTCTGTGCTGCAACCTACAGAGGCGTTCTTGGATTTGGGTCTCTAGGTCTTGTTTTATGATTAATTTTTTTCGTTTCAATTTCTTCTTACCCATCAGACGGATCGCTAGTGTGAAGCAAATGAGTGAGAGAGCTGGGATCCTTTCAAGAATCAAGATCACGATACACAGCTGCAAAGAACGCGAAGCAGAATCTTCCTTAAAAATTAAAATGAATAAAAGTAAATATTTTGGTAGAAACAACCAGCGGGCAGAGTTAAGGGTGTTATGATTCAGTGTATATTGTTGGAGTTACCATACCAGTGGGTAACCATTCCAGTATGTAAAAGCACGGACGGGCCTGTACTTTCACCAACACTGTTTATGAGAACAGCTTAGTGGCATTTTTAAACGAAAAATCTGATAATTCTTAGCAAGGACCAGTGCACAAGAAAAGGTGTTATTAATGCCACTGAGTAATGCCACTCAAACCAATTTCTGGAAATAGTGCATGTCCTTTTCATGGCCGGTCTCAGGTAAACTATACAAGAGCTGCAGAAAGCGGCCTTTTTGCACTCTAGTTCTTTTTCTAGGACTTGTGGCCTTTGTCATATTGTATCATTCTAAGCTATAGACTCTATTTGAATTTACAATATTGCAAGCAATTTAAATGTTAAAATTAATTTTATTTACTCTTATCAATCCACCCTCTGTGTATTTACCTACTATCTTGCACATCATATATGTTTGGTCGAGCCCTGGTCCTTTTTTGAAGCCAGTCAATCTTCACCGCCTCAGCTCTGATGTCTGGAAAAGGATTCACTGAAAGTTCCTTCCACCATTAATTAGAAAAACCATCATCAATGGCTGTTTGGTTACAACCAAAGTTGAATACATTTAAAGCACATCGAGTTTTTTTCCACTTTAACAACAATTCCTACATCAGTTAAGGTTTTATCTTGGAACTCTATTTTGCTTCCTATCGGCAGCTCGTTTAGGCCTCTTCAGAAATGTAGAAATGTAATTTGATGACTACAGCCCACGTTTTGATTCCTTGTGGACTTCTTCAACTGGCAGATACATTTACTTCTTTTGCCATGCCAACAATAAGTGTCGAAAGTCGCAACATTCTTTAGAAGTTGCATATTTTCATAGTGGCAAATAAGCATTAAGCTACTCGTTGCTTCTTGAACTTTTATTTCTGCCAATCAAGTGAAAAGAAGTTTTCGTTCAGTGCCTCACAATTATCAAGAATGAAGCTTGGTTTTAAACAATGTCAATTCGACTTTTGATAGAGGACACTTAGGTGATACCTAAACCCTAAAGTCAATGTCAAAACAATGCTGGTGAATCTTGCTCTTATTGACTTACTCTCCGACTTTACCTCATCAACTGACCAAGACTGAGAGACAGACTAAAACATTTTAAAAAAGGGCTTCAATAAATATCTTTTCAATTTAGTTAAATTGAGTCATCAAAGCCACAAAGGGTGACTATTTTGCAATCAAACACACATTACTTAAGACAACAACCCCAAGGGTGCTCTGCTAGTGTAGAAGTATTGAAAATCAGTTCAATGCAATTTGCTCCTCCAATCACATCAGGCAACAACTGTATACAACGTAAATAGGCAAATTGAGACACGCAACACAATGCCATTTCATGTCTTTCCCATCTAGACATTTTTGACAGTCGAAGAATAAGAAAATTACCTTTTCCTGTGAAGAAAACAACAAAAAAAAAAAAAGAAGGAAAAAAAACTCTAAAAGAAAATCATTTTCCACTCTTAATATGGTCAGGAGAAGCGGGGAGGCGGTTTCCATAATCCCCTTCCCTATCCTCGACATTGGGTGATTATTTTTTCATGTTTCGTGACATAAAGCACCGTTGATTGATTTGATCGTTTCACTGAGTGAACGAATGACTGTGATTGATTGATGGATTGATTAGAAGTCATGCATGTGCGCCCGCTCGCTATAAAACCAATAGAGCCATAGCCAGAGCCAGAGCAAGAGCCTCACAGAAAACGACATCAAAAAAAGTATCGAATGGATGAAGTTCCCACACGGAAGTTTTGCATGAGAAAAGTGAAAATCACTCAGCAATTAAATTCACCGCATAATATACTCGCACTTTGGTAGGTACACCAGTTTAGGCACAGGTACGAACGTTTTCTTCTTTGTTGGCGGCTCACAATCACAATGACAAGACAAGACCGGAAGACGTTGTAAAACAGTCGTATTTAATTAGGTAAATATATTTCAAGAGAGCTCTCTGTGCGCACTTTAAGTGTGAATTTATCACAACCGACCGCAGAGGTCAGATATTTCGAAAGTTTTGGATCTTTTTTTTTCTTAATTCAATTTCTTGAAAAATCTGTGTGGCAATAGTAACAGGAAATGAAATTACAATACTTTTCTCCATCACGCGTAACTTGACAACAATTTTAATCAAAAATAATTCGTAAATCCCTCCGATGGGTGCATGCAGAGGCGACGGGTGGGAAGAAAACGATGCTCGGGTGGGGTCTAATGCATCATCATCATTATAAGCAATTTGAATTTAATGACAAAAAATAATATTGGTAATGTTGAATATAGCTAAGTCATAAGGGAAAAGCTTTGGCACCCATCTTCGTGTTTCATTTTTACAATTTTGGAGACAATCATCAAAAAAGAATAACATTGCCATCAGGCCAAATGAGAAGTTCAAATCAAAGAGAACCAGGTCGTCAGTCGTCAGTCAAGTAATTGTTTTATATGGCAGGTCTTCGAGGTTAGTGCTTTTCTTTGGTTTTTTTTCACGCACAGTTGAATTTGACTAAAGGCTTAACACACAGCGACGCGATAAGCTTCTTTTCTAATTTAGAACTCGTTCATGTGGTCTCTGTCGCACACATTTAAGCAAAATGACCATAATTATTTGCTAAACTTTCCGATGGCGTTTATTTTTTGGTTTGTCTACCGTTAGCTTCTGTTTGCTTTTTCTTTGCTGAGAATTCAAATGAATACCTTAGTTAGAGCCTCCAATTTACCTTTTCTGTTTGATTTGTTTTGATAGGGATGATGTGGCCAACTGCAGATCAAATCACATATTTTATTGAGTGAATAAACAAAAAATAAGTAGAGTGGCGCAAAAGCCATGGAAGCCTATTTTTGAGGGCCTGTTAACCCGGTAGGGTCAACTACAAAGCAACAACTGCAAGAGATTGCCAATGCCTTTTAAAGTCGAGTATCCCTCCTACTATTCTTGAATCCTATGCCGCCAGCTTCAAGCATTGAAGACCAGTGGCAGCAATGAAAACAAGCCATTAAAACTGCAGCTTCTAATGGTCTGGGGTTCACTCGTCCCCCAAAACGAAACCCATGGCTCGATGAAGAAAGCAGGCAGGTAAATGCTGTCAAAAGCACGACAAATGTTGATGCAAAAGAAAACAAAGACTTTACTAAAAGAACATGCAGCTGATCTTCAAAACATGGTCGGAAGGAAGCACGCCCGAAGAATGAAATCTTTATGAAGGGAGACTTTCATAAGTGGGAGAGTTATAGACGAATAAGCCCCCTTTACGTTGTGTATAAGATATTGTCTGTTGTAATGTGAGACCTCGCGACAGCAATTTTATAGGTCCTCATCAACATGGTTTGAGACCAGAAAACTCTTTGGAAAAAATTCGAGAATAATATCGATATACACCTTCCTTTAATCGACTTCAAGGACGCATATTGCAGTGTTTGTAAAGACAAGTACAGACTCTTGTCTAGTTTCCGCATCCCAGCAAAACTCGTACACTATTAATAATTGAAGTTTTGCTTTTTACCTTACGTTTCGTTCCCTTCTGCTTGTTATACCTCAAGAATTAAAACCCACTTTACAAAGTACTGTGACATCCTATGTCTTCGTCCGAAAGCTTGTCAGCCTGAACTTGTTTGGTTAAAGGCATTTTTTTAATCAATCGAATAGTACTTGGTCAGCAATACAATACAATACACTACAATATATAGGAAAGAGCTAGGATAAAGTGATTTGAATTAATAAAAATGTCCATGAACTCTCAGTAACTAGCTACTGAGATTGTTTATGGCTTTTTAAGTAAGCGAATAAAATTCAATTTCATTAACTTAAGCACAACATTTCATAATCAAATGCGAGCTTGATATTCAAGCAAGTAAAAAACAAAGGGCGATTTTAGTGCTGCAAAACTCGTATATAATTTTTTTAATTAGATCACGATACAAATATGAAATTTAAAGATTGCGCTCATTCAAGTTGCTTAAGTTTATATATTCAGTGGGCACTTAAAAAAAGCATCTATATCAACTTTAATACTGCGATTCTATTGTTGTCTCTATTATTTGGCTTCAAATATCTTCCTTCAAGATTCAGTAGCAAAAGTTTATTTATGGAAGAATATTGAAAAGTTTTTTAACTTTTTGGGATAATTTGTTTCTAATGGCTTTGCAATCTACTGGGGTATCCTAAGATCACTAATCTAATGAACACGAGTATATTGCCAATAATATAATAATTCTATATTTTTTAATTTGACTGTCAGCGGACTAACGACTGTGACATAGAAGATTACGCCTCAATGCAATACTGCCATTTTGGATGGTAAACACAAGTCTAACACTGATACAAAAATGGAGACCGTCAAACGGTGCGGTCTGCAGCTTACTTTATCAACATCTTTCGCCAAGAACTTCGATTTTGGGCACTCTAAGTCGGCTAAGATCCTTTTTCACTTTTAGCCTTCTGAAATAAGGTCTTCTCCCTCCGTTCTTGTCAGCGATAATCTTCTTCTCCGCACATCGTATTCACGAACCGGGCCAAAGATAACTGGGGTTTTGAATTACGGGATTTATCAATTCGGGATTTTAGAGCTCTGGACTTCCACGCCAAATCTGGTAATTCGAAATTTCAAATTTCGGGATTTCGACCCCAGCCCAAAATCATTCGGAGTATTTTTCTTTCAAAACGAGCAAAAATTTCCTAATTCGCTATAATATATATAAGATAAGAATGCTTCTGCGCTGCATAGCAATGTGGTGCCCGTGGAGTGATGGTTAACATATTTACTGTTAACCCAAATGTTCTTGGTTCGAATACCAACAGAGGCAAAAATGTTTTCCACTGTTATTGCCTTTCGCGAGGAATTGGCAAGTCCTCCCTCCACCGATAGTAAATTCACTGTCATCACAGCGCTTTCTCGATTAGCCTTTCGTAACCGGCAGAAAATTGCTGGCCCCTTCCATTCTGGGGCTCCTCGCTCGGTTGCAGCATCCTATTTCTTAAATTTTTTTTTTTTTACAGCAAGGTTACTCAGAGATACGTAAAGCTAGTCACAAATGCGAAAATCTAAGCTAAGAATCGAAAATACGTAAAGGTTACCTTAAGTGGCGCAGTTACGAAAGTTGCCAAAACTACTAACTCATTGTACACAACATTACGCAAAGTTACTCATAGTTACATAGAGTTATGCAAGAAAAGACATTGTCTCGTAAAGTAACGCAATGTAACGCAAAGTTTAAATAAGGTCTATGCAGATGCGTATAGCAGGACTGAAAAGATCAAGGTTTTATAAATCATCACCTTGTTTTTCCAAAGGGTGTTTTATTTCTCAATTGTCTCCACACTCAATTTATTTTTACTTGCTTATAGCTGATCCTTGGTAGACGAAGGCTTTTACTACCTCGGACATATGTCTGGGTATTGTAACGTTTTGTCCAATTCGTCGATGTCCTCTGTCTTTATTTGGCGGCAGGATAGGTATGCTTTATTTGCCCTCATTAGACTATTTTCACCTATTTTGTTTCAATGCTCAAAAAGCACTTATTACACCACGCTTACGTTTTCCAAGGTTATGCAGGGTGTTCCGTAATTCGTGATTTATTTGGGGAGTGATTCTTGGTCATATTATAAGAAAAAAATTGTTTAGCTACTTTTTTTTCGTTTGAAAATTCAAAATGGCTTGGCTAAAACTTCACCGAAATCATTTATAGGTAGTTTACTAGTAGGTATAAAATTAAAAATCGTCTTTTAGACAGCTTTGCAAGCAAACCTGGTTCAACCTTGGGTAAAGTTCAACGAACGAACCTACTGACTACTGAGCTCAGAGTTGGGTGTATCTTAATGTTTTACAGGCAAATATACGATTGTGGATAACGTCGCTGTTATCTTCTTACAACTTTCGCAGCCGTTCCAACTACTTCCAGCATATGAAGTAGATCACAAGAAATACTTCGCCACTGTTGTGGTTTATACATTGACAAGTGTACCCAACCAAATCGACTAATTGAATACGAAGTACTTACGTCCCCACAGTTTGGTCACTTAACCATTTAGGTGTGAAATTTCACACCAAACCCAATTCCAATTGTAAAATATTGGCCGGAAATTGAAGACAATAAAACAAAAACATATCCAGAGAGTGGAGTAAAACATCAACATCGATGTACTTTGGCGCGCGAGATGCTTTGTTGTTCCCTCATTAATGGTGTCACTGAACATACATTGCCACACAAGCCTCGGAAAATCAATAGCCAGCGATCGTTCGACCGTAGTTCAAAATTCGTTCAATTGAATATCAGAGAGAAGAAAAAAAGAAAGAACAAGGGAACCCCATTTCGGAACTGACACGGAACAGACCACCAAATGGAAATGGAAATTCGACCAGTGACCGAGCACCTGCGCGCGCGTCGCTTCACTGCTTAAGCAGCGACGGCGCTGTACACCAAACCATTACCATCACTTGGAGGATTCCTCTACTCTACATCTACAGCCATCAGACTCGATCCGACGAAACTTGTTTTATTTCAATTACACTCGACCCCCATAAATATCGAACGATGACTGTTTGGTTGGTGTCCCTTTAATTTATGCCAATTAAATTAGTGACTCTAACGGATCATACCGACAGTCTGCCAGAGTCCATCAGTACTCGGCCGATTGTTCGTCGTTACAAAAATTTGTATTTTTGACTTCGGAATCCTTCGATTGGTTTGATGGCGCAGTTGCGTTATCAGTGCATGCAATCAGATCCAAGCGGTAACGTCAACGAAGCGTAACGTCAGCAACGTCAGTTACCCCTATTTGAGTTGTTGCGGTGGAATTCTAATTGACCAAAGGAGAAAGATGGGAAAACTCCAATTAACTCATGAAAATGACTCGTCCTCAGAGTGCTGGTGATGGTGATGGTGGTGGCAGTGGCGGTGGCAAATGAAGCGTGGCAATCAACAACAACACAGTGTGCTCAAAACATAAACAACGGAGTTTGGCTGCAGGTCCAACAGGTGAGACTCTAACTTCTTAATTACATGACAGCGACAAGGCAAGAACCCCGAACAACGACGACCGACAACGCCGCCAACGATGACTTTCAATTATTGTTTTGTGTTTTTGGGGAGAGAAGTGGTCATCAATCGATATCTTGTCCACAATAGGGATTTCCCTCGTTTATCTAGTCGACTGTTTTGGAATTCCACCTGCTTGAAGATGCGATTGGTGCGGTGCACCTTTTTATGGGGTTCTGATCGAATTTCGGTTCCCTGTTGTCGATAAACACAATGCGGGTTTTGAATTGGGAGTGTTTCGCGCCAAACCTTCAAAGAGTGAGTGGTAGTGACTCGCATCTGTTGATTGACACGTTTTTGTCACATTTCGTAATAAGATGTTTATTTACCGTCCGCCGACGCTGTCATACGTTCAAGAAAAAAGGAAAAATCATTCAAAAAAGGATCACAAATGTCACCAAAAGTTTTTCATCATTTTGCTTCAATCTGACAGCCGCTAGCTTCCCTGAATTAGCGTATCGTGCTTTTTTTTTGGTAAGAGGCGCAGCTGAGGAGTGATTTGATGTACAAATGTTTTTATTGCCTTTTTTATTTTCATTTAGTTTTGGCATTGTTATTGGACTCAATCTGACCTCGAAATCTCTTATTGGAGATTTTAATGGAATTTTACGTGCGACGTGAGCTGCGATGTCAAGTTTAGCATTTCAAATTAACGTCGCTGTTTCTGTTCTGTTGTGGTTGTGTTTGTGTTTGTTTTAATATAAACATTGCGATGTGTTGATGGAATTTAACGATACACGAGGAAGAACATTTTTTGATTTTGTTGGCATTCAAAAAAAAGAGAAGAAAAAGTGCCACAACACATAATCGGATGTTTACCCAAACAAAGGTGAATAAGATGTTTTAAGTTCGCGCTTTTCGTTTATGGCACGATGGTAGGTATGGGGTTCAGTTTTCATTTTGTGAGTTAAAACTTTATTTTTACTATTTAGGCTTTTCGAAAGGAATTAGGAGCTATCCTTTTTGAGTAGAAGCGTTAAAACTTCATTATTTTTGAAGTGAAACTTCTTATGCGACTTGCAAACATGAAAGCGTTACACTTCCGCGTTACACTTAAGCGTTACACTTCCGCGTTACACTTCCGTGTTCGATTGCATACTTTTTGAAGTGAAACTTCTTATGCGACTTGCAAACATGAAAGCGTTACACTTCCGCGTTACACTTAAGCGTTACACTTCCGCGTTACACTTAAGCACTTTGGCACTGCTAATAAGTTGCTGTCATCATTCCGCGCCATTCATCCCAACGATTTCATTGTAGTAAATTGTGTTTTTTGGTGGGAATTTTTTGAAGAAAATCATGTCTGTGCGTGCGAAAATTATTTCAATTGCTCAGTGAATAATCGATCAGTGTTGTGTTTTCTTTTCTTCTCCAATGAAATGATAGAAAATATTTACTGCAGTTTCTTTTAATTTGTTTGATATATGTATGTATGTATGATGTACGTAGATAAGTGCTTACTAAATGTGTAAATCGATTAAGTTAAATTATTCTAACAAAAAATAATTTGTGAAGCTTCTCCTCGAATGTGTTGACTGCGTAATTTTATTTGGAAGACAATACACAAATCAGAGCTTTTGGTGATAAGATGTAAGATGTTATTCGAATTTTAAGATATTAGTGAGTATATATGTACATAGTAGTTAGTGGAGGCATAATCATGTATATATAAGCAATTTCCATTTAAGCCCGGCTCAAAAATGTTTATCATGTCTAAACATGTTATCATGTCTAAACATGTTTGATCATGTCCAAACATGTTTGTTAATGTCTAAACATGTTCGGTCATGTCTAAACATGTTTGGTCATGTCTAAACGTGTTTGATCATGTCTAAACATGTTTGATCATGTCTAAACATGTATGTAAGTGTTCTCCATCTTCGACTTAGGTGTTAAGACTGCGGTCTTCATTAGTCTGTCAGTCAGCTTCCATTTACACTAGCCAATCAGCGGTTTCAGAAAGGTTCCTGGTATTGTATCATAATTATGGATACAATACCATACATGATACATACATACATCTTCAAAGTCCTTCTAATCTCCACCAAAAAATAAAAAAATTGTTCTATGAAATGGTGCTAAGTACCTATCCCGTGAAAGTTAACTCCGATCCATTTCTTTTCTTTTTCTTTTAAAGAAACAATATGAGTTCACTAAAAATCAATTTCTACCTCTTCCTATTTTCATTTCCACATTGGGAAGTTTCACTTCTACCGCGCGGAGGGACTCCACGCACTATTTTTTTGAACTAATGGCTGACTCATTGAAACTGTAACGCTGTAAGAGAGCAAATGTAATACGAATGCGGTGAGGTTGCTACTATGACTCGATATTCCTTCAAAGAAAGACTGAATCTGGTAGAAACAGTTCCATTCGTTTCGAATTTCACGATTGCATTCCAGTTGGAGGCCTGCAGCTGGAAGCGTTACAGAATCAGTGATGATTTGGGCTGGGCTGGTAGTAGGCAGCCATTAACATGGGTGAGCTTCGGCTCCCATACAGCTTAATATGTTTAACTGGATACCAAGAGCGCGTGCGCACTTAGCCTAAGCTCATCACTGATTCTGTAACGCTTCTAGATTAAGGACACCAACTGCAATTTGCTTTTGTGGAAATTCGGGATACTTGACGCAGTGAGATTGAGAAAAAAGTCTTTTTTGTATTGAAACTTAGTTTGGTTTAGTTCTAGAAGCTGACTTCACTTACCTATTTTATGTGTGTTTTTGTCGAAATTCATTTGAGCACACCTAGCTCAATTGGGCCAAATTAGAAGCCTATTTTCTGTGAATAGTTAAAGCTTGCATCCCATCTCTGATGGAGTCTTCTTAAACCTTTCAAGACTTTAACCCCGGAGGTGTCAGTTTTTTTTAAAATAATTGAATATTGAGAAAAAATATTTACTGTCTGTCTGTCCTCTCAAAACCACTAGGAAGCAAAAGGTTAACCTGAAACCTGAAACACAAAATTACAAGTACCTATAGTAAAAGTGAATGCTGATGAGTGTAAGAAATGTTTGTAACGCAAAGCTTGTAATTTGCTTACTCTTCTATTAGTGTAATGGACATCATCCTAAAAGTGGTTCTGGACTTGTAGACTTATAGCTTTGATTTACAGGCTCCAGATATTAGCTGTTTGGCTTGATCCATTTGTGATGGCAAGCCCATTTATCTGCCACAGTAAAAATAGAAGCAGAAATGGGAGTTTCTCTTATGTCTCGGCAGATAGTTGGCACAAATTATGGAAATTACTGTGTAATTGGAGTTTAGTGAAGAAATTAAATGGAAGAGTAAATGTGATAAATCGGAATTTGAGCCCAGATATTCTTCGCAATTATTATAGGGACCTTATAAATCCTAGTGGAGTAATACAGTCCTTCCAATATGCTGTCCCAGGGATCCAAAATGAAATACTCGATGCTACTATTCTGGTACAAGAAGTGAGTCAAGCACTCGACTGTTTAAAAAAGGGCAAAGCACCGGGTCCAGACACCATTTCGGTAGAATTTTATAAGAATGGCTCGAACTTGCTAAAAATCAAGCTCTGCCACTTAATGAACAAAGTCTTTGAAAATGAAATGGCACCGCAAGGATTCAAAGAAGCATTGATTTTTCCGATACACAAGAAAGGATCATTAACTAACCCAGAAAACTATAGGGGAATCTCGTTCCTGATTGCATCTTATAAAATTTTTACGGCGATCCTCAAAAAACGGCTAGATGAATGGATAAAGCAGAATAATATCCTGAAAGAGCACCAGGCAGGGCTCAGGTCAGGTTACTCTACAATAGATCAACTGTTTGTCCTTACAATCATTTGCGAAATCGTTCCAAAACCAAAACAAAAAGCTTTTTCAGGTTTTTTCTTGATTTCAAGGCAGCTTTCGACTCCATTGACAGAAATGCGTTGCTTTATAAGCTGAAGGGAGTATCACTTAAGTTTCGAACAGTCTTACAAAACCTATACACAGGAAACCAAGCGCTATTTGAAATGGAGAAGAGATGTCAGACTGGTTCGAGACAAAATCAGGTGTGAAACAGGGATGCGCTTTGAGCCCAACATTGTTTTCGTTATGTATAGATGATCTGCTGGATGGACTTCCGTGGGGTGTTCTTTATGCAAACACATGCATTAAGGGACTGATGTTTGCGGATGATGTGGTGTTCTTAGCCAGCTCCTCTGAAAGTCTTCAACTAATGATAAACTGGCTTGGAGACTACTGTAAGCTCTGGAATTTGACAGTAAACCAAAGGACAAATGGTACTACAATCGCGGAGAATTAGAACTGGTAAATGAGTTCAAGTACTCAGGTGTCCTTCTCTCGTCAAACCTCAATTTGAGTAAACACCTCAACGAAAAATTAGCAAAGGCAAAAGCTGCAATCAATGCGACGTGGAAAGGATGTTTTTCAAATGGGGCAATTGCTCATAGCAGTAAATATAGAGTCCTTGAAGCAGTTGCTGAATCATTTTTGGTCTATGGGGCACAGGTGTGGAGATATAAAGAACATGAAGAAGTAGACAAGCTCCTGCGGTTCTATATAAAACGAATTTTCCATATTCCTCCTAATGCACCAAATTATCTGTTGATGATCGAAACAGGTCTTTCACCGTTGTTTATAAAAACATTAAAGTTGCAGATAGACTACATACTGAAGGTAATGAAAATGGCGGATACAAGGCTTCCAAAAATAGCGGCACTAAAAGCGGTGGAAAACAGGTTAAACTGGTATGCAGAATAATGGATGGATAAGGATATGCAAGATGGAGGTTGATCTTAGCATTGAAAATGTTGATAACTGGGGTTCAACTGCAGTTGGTGGAGAAAGCTGATGTACTGAAGCTATTGGAGTACAGAGAAGAAGCAAAAGCTTCGGTACATAGAGCAGTGTACAGTCGTTTGAACCACATTTTTTTAGGAAAAAACTATTTCCATGATAAAAACAGTGTTCAGGTATCAGGTTATATCAATGATGATGAGAGGTGAAACTATAAACCTGAATTACGAACCAATTAGGGAAGATCTATACCATGTCTTTGTGATCTATGCAACAGGAGATGAGGAGAGAACGAGAAAATGTCTTAGATTTCATTGGGAAATGTCCAATACTAAGTGAAGTGAGGCGTCAGGTATTCAGAAAAAACTACCTTTCGGACGAAGAGAGTATAACGGAGTTAAACGAGCTGAATGTGGAAAAACTTTTTAATTTTGCCAAAAATGCACTATCTTATAGGAGTAAAATAAGGAGTGGAAACTTCTGATATAACATACTTATTGTAATTTTTAAATGATCTAGTAAAAAATTAATTTGAATAAATAAAAACAATTTAATCTACTGTGTAGTGGCCATGAAAACTTGATTTAAAGGAATTTTTTCGAGTTGCCGTGTTTTGCAAAAAACTCCTTAAAATAGCCAGGAAACCGAAGTGCCTTTTAAGCTTTCGAAGCTCAATTCGGCTCGAATTGAACAAAGTATGTTCCAAAAGTACGTTGTCCTCTTACCTCAGGCAGTTTTTTTTTATCGAGTGTGAGGACGAGAACTACTTTGGTCTTCAATCGGACTTACGAGCACTGGGTTTTAGTAAAAGTGAAAACATGATTTTTTGAAAATTTACAGATTACATTCTTCTTCTACTTGATTGAGCCACCTAAGACGAGGTCTTCCCCATACGCGATTTCTCTGCAATGTGCTTTCGAAAACTCGTCGCCATCGTAGTCCCGCGATGAGTTCTGTTCTAGCCACGTTCTAGTCCAAATCGCGGTACAGCTAAAACAGCTCGTTGTTGAATCTTCTTCTAATCACATTGTCCTCACATACGCGACCAAATATCATTCGGAGAGTTTTTTTTCTCCAAACGACAAAGGGTTGCTGCATTCGCTCTCGAATAGCGAAGATTGCCAAGTCAGCTATTTTATCAACCTTCAAAATGAAATGTAGACTTCAAGAGCTCGTCAGGAATCGTAATAACTGGCGAAAGGTGTTGGTTGAGGTTCATGTTCATTGTTCACCCCAAACTGTAATGCCACGCTACGTAAGTAAGTAAATTGACGAAAAACTTACTATCGGATCTCAATTCATCCACAAAAAGAGAAAGATTCTGGTTTGAACCTTTAATATATTTTTTGTTATGGCGGTTTTTAACTTGTAAAAGAATGCGTTTGAGCGTACATATACTGTAAGGACCCTTCACTTAACTCTTAAGCCCTTGAGGACTTCTTCAAATCAACCAAAACCCACGCGCCGTCTTTAATACTCCAAGTTGCAAGTTGCAACTCCTTACCAATCTTTCGTGGTCGAAATTCATTTGACTAGCAACTTCATTTTTGTTTCTGCCTGCTTACTTTTTCACAGTTTGCATTTGCGCATCCTTGCAATTCAGCAACAGTGCAGAGTGCAACAACTCTCATTGTCGGAATACTCCAGCGTCAAGCGTCAGCAAGCACACAATCCAAGGTCCAATTAAAAACCGAAAGAGAGAGAGAAATCCACCACAATGTATGTGGTAACTACCTATTTCCCTGGAACCCACAGATACTCATTCTTATACTTGTACCGTACCTATACGCGCTATACCTACTCACTGATAGCCCATAAAATTAAGAAGGCAGGTAAAACAAAACAGACAGATTGTAAATTTTATGTGAATTCTGCGTACGTGATCACCCATTCTGGTGTAATATTTAACTTTGGGCAGAGATCAAAAGATGCTGATCGGCCCATAACAGCAACAACAACTGACAAACCAACAACAGCAGCAGCAGCAGCGCCATGCACAAAGTAGACCACTCTTCTGGGGCGGACATAACTTTCCATGTCATATTTTTATTATTATTTTTTCATTTTCACCGACATTTAGATTTACACTATCAAGATACACAAGACGAATGCGATAATAGACCAAAGATTTGTGTGATTGTATGTGATTCGAGGACAGTGCGCTATGCATACTAAGAGCCGACGACGCGTTGGTTTTTCAAGAAATTAAACTTTTATGGTGATCCATAGGTAGGCAAGCACGCTGAAGCAGAGAAGCGGTTCTTGAAATTGGAAAACCACTCAAATAGCAGGTCATTCATAGACAATACACCGACGGGCTTCTGGAAATTTTGTTAAAGAGAATCCAACCATGTTCAGAAAAAGTCCAAATTTATTCAATGAAAGTCGAAAGACTAACGAGGAAGTGGGATGATTTTGTACAAAGCAACATATTCATTATTAGGTCGATAACTCATATCAGCTATGTCCTTTTTTGTAACTGAAACGACTTTCAAAAGCCACAGGTACGTAACCCACTGTAAAATCGACTTGGCTTTAGGTCATTATAGGTCATTATTAAATTATCCTGGCACCCTTCCCCAAAGACTGATATCCTATGGTCTATATGCCAATTCAATTCAGTCAAAAGGACATTATACAAAAATTATGAGATCACCCGATAAACGAAATTCAAACAACAATTTCGTCACGAAAGTATTCATTTCATCAACTCACATCATGGCCCCGATCATTTTCATTAGTTCAGCACTGTCCTTCCCTGTCTCAAGGGGCCTTACTTCTTCCAACGACTTCACTACCGAATCCCATAAAGTATAGAAGAAAAAACGAACTAAACTCAACTTTTGGCCTCTGTCAAGCATATCAAATTAATATACAAATCGATAAGGGAATGCACAAGCATATGTGTAGCTATAGGTTGGTATACGTACTAAAAACAAGAATTAAAAAACCCCCAAATGACCGCAAGAAAATTTTTCAATTAACATATAGGTGGAGAGATGTAGGTTGTGGTGTATGTACAAACGTATATTACCTAAGTGGGTAACGAAATGGAAACAACAAAACATTGAAAAGTCACGTCAGAGCCATTTAATTTGGACTTTTCGTTATTCATCGGCAGGATAATTTTTTGACGAGCCAACGAAAGTTCTATATAAGAGGGGTGGTGCTTGCTTTAGTGTAACAAACGTGAAACCATTACAATTGCGTGGTGTTACCTGTTAACAAAATAATTAACATTTTCAAGAGCTAAACGGTGAAGGCGATCTTTGCTTTGAGTTTGAGATGACTTTTGGCCGAGGTGTTGTGGAGTTATATAAATTTGTGGTTTGAAGGCATCTGTAAAAGCAATGCGAAAGTTTTTCGTGTTATGTTTTTTTTTCTGTTAGACACTTGGAGATAATTTTTTAAATGAAAATAGAGATTTTCAGATTTTTAAAAACTACGAAAAATAGATAAATACTAAATTGGTTGACACAACAGAGCGCGTGGCCCGGGCCAAGAGCATTTCTCACAACCATACCTTGAAGGGGAATAGAAGGGACCTACAGTTTTCTGCGTATTTCCAACGACTAATCGAGAAAGGTCTTTTGATTCGTAGAGTTTACTATTGGAGGACTTGAAAATTCCCCGGGAAAAGCGATACCTGTGTAAAAAAAATATTTAGTTTCAGTTGCTGGGATTCGAACCACGAACCTCTTGCGTAACAGGCAAACATGCTATCAATCGCGCCACGGGCACTACAGAAAAAATACGTACATTGCTTTAAATTTTAAACTTTAACACCTAAGCATTTTTTACAATTCAAGTATATTCACTATTCGGGAAGGCCCTGATTGGTGTCAACTTGGCGGCGCCTAAGACCCGGTCCTCCAGGTTGTGTGTGGGGTTAACTACTTTCTACTTAAAAGCTATATAGAATTCATAACCATCCAAGAGCCTCGGATAACAATTATGATTTCAACTTTGACGAACCAAGCAAACGAAAAAAGGACAACGACCTCCGGATCTGCACGTGGAACGTAAGATCTCTTAACGGATTACGTTCAGCCGTAGAATAAGCGGGTGCCTTGGACTGCTCCAAGCAGACATAACAGCCATTCAAGAAGTGCGATGGAGTGGTCCGAGCATAAAGAAAATGAAAAACTGCGACTTCTGCTATGGCGACTGCTACAGACAACAGAAACAACGCTTATTGGGGTGCAGATTTGTCGTTAGAGGTGATAAGGTTATCAGCCGAAATCAAATGAGCGTATAGTGCTCATCCGCATCAGGGCTAAATTCGCCAACATTGGCCTCATATGTACCCACGCCCCACAGAAGAGAAAGACGAGATCTCAAAAGACTGTTCCTACGAGCTCCTCGAAGAAACTGGTGAGAGAGAGAGAGCACTAGCTCTAGAAAATCGTTCTTGGCGATTTCAACGCAAAACTAGGGAAGGAGGTCATCTCAGGAAATGTAATCGGTAAGCATACCCTGTATGGCAAAAAATCCGAAAACGGTCTCAGGCTAATTGATTTTGCTGCTGGACTGAATTTTGTTGTTAATAGGACACGCTAATCGCATCTCAAAATTCATAAATTTTCTTGAATTTTGAAATGGCGATTGGTTGGGGCACAGGTTCACCCCGAACTGTAATGTCCAACTTACAAGTAAGTAAAATCCCCAGATCATTCAACCATCAACTAAATTGACTATGTTTCGGTTGACGCAAGGGACTCTTCGAATGTGATAGTTGTCCGAGTCTCCCGAATGGCCAACTTTGACTGGGACCACTATACCTTGTTGTTGCCAAGGTACGAACGAAGATATTCTGTTCAATCGAGTGTCCTTCCAGCTATCATTGGACCTTATGCCAGCATCAAGCATTGAAGACCAGTTTCAGTAATGCCAACAACAACAAGTCATCAGAACCGCTGTATTTGATATTCATAGTTTCACTTGGCCTACAAAACGAAACTCATGGTTTGAAGATGAATACAAATAGGCAAATGCATAGCCAAACAAAAAGCAATTGTTGATATGCTAAAGAAAACAAGGGCAAGAAGAACAATGAGATCTACAAGGAGAAAAGAATTTAAGATCACAGAACTCTCTAAAAGAAAAAAACAAGTATGAGAAGCGCTCGTTTGAGGAAATTGAGAGATCCCACGACAGTAAGTAACCACAAATGTAAGGGCTGTAAAGGCCTAAAAGGAAACATAGTAATAGATCTGCAGTCGCTACTGATAACCTGAAAAGGCCACTTCCGCAGACTGCTTGACGGTGAGGAAGCCAAGCTCTCTTGGTCGCTTCGAAAAAGAAATTCTCCGAGTGATGTTTGGACTCATTGTCCAAATGTGTGGAAAAGAACATTCAGCAATAAGCAGAATGAATACAGCTAAAAGAATAGGGATTTTGAGACTACGATGCCTGGGGACTTGGCAAGGCGAATGGATATTAGCGCTCCGGCTTGACGATTTTCAAAAACCCATTGCAATGAAATCACTAAATGGAAGACCTAGTATATTAGGTGGGGCAATCAAGTGGAAGAGAACCTTAACCGATTTAGAGTGCAAAACAGGAGAAAGCTCAACGGAAATCGAAATTATTGGCGAAAGATATTGTCTGAGAGTCAAAATAATATTTCAAGTGACCTCAACTCCAGTATTCGTATTCGATGTTGTTTGATGCCCACCATAATATGTAAGTACAAATTTGGTCTTTCTCTCTTAGTAGGCACCTTACCGTTTTCAGGGAGAAAGACCAAAGGGATGCATTGTTCTTTAACGAGAGAAAACGATTTTAAGCTTTCGAAACATTGAAATCATTTGTTTGTTCCAAGCGTTTTTCGGCAACCTCCTAGTTTTTTTTTTTGGTTTCAACCCAACGGACACCTCAGTATTGGCGTTAATGTTGCATATTACAAATGAATCTGTCGGTGTAACTTCTCCAAGAAACAGTTTTTGACATAAAAGATTTCAAGCCTCCAGGTCCTTCTATATCGATCAAGTTTCTTTGTTTATGTTCTCCTTCTCATTCGATCGATCTTCTTCTTTACATTGATTGCGGTCATTTGACGCTCATAGACAGGTATAGAGTTTCTTCCTCTGCTGGATCATTTTTCAATCTTAAAACAGTGGAGTTTTCAGATAAAAATTCAGTATCATCACCTTTTGAAGTTCTTGAATAATTTAGTTTTTTGGCAGTTAAAAAAAAATAGTTCCAGGTTCCCATACGGACGGCACTTTTTCAACGCTTCTTTGTTTCCAGTATTTCACTTTAAAGGGTATATTTCTATATGTAAGAGGTACTTTTTCTTACTTATCACTACTTTAGCTCCATCTTTACACCACCACCATCTTTTCATTGGCTTATTTGAAGTGTCCTCTTGAAACATGCAATGCTTTGGCTCTACCTACGCAATTTTTTGACAGACAATCCCACATACACACGTCTTTCTCAAGGTGTTGTTGAGCGACACTAATTTAAAAGACATCAAACTTCGAAATGGTCAACATCCTGTTCGATTAGCTATTAAGTTCCACTCCTAAATAGAAAACTTTGTTAAATGGGCTTGATCTCGGTGTTTCGATGAATGATGCAAGCTCAAACATTTAGCTTTTCAGAAAGGAGTCACTGTCAAACCTCCCGAAAATCGATACTTTAAACACTTAAGCGGAGTTCACACTGTAAAATTAGTTGGGCAGACTTTAGTTTGAAGCTTTGACTTGTTGGATTGTGTTCAAATGTTTTTGAAAATTTTGAAGTTGGACGGAGCGGAGGAATATGTGACAAAATGTTGGACGACAAGTCCGATAAGTCTAAACGCAAACTAGATCCGACCATCCAACATCCATCAAACGAAATCTGTCCAACTAATTGAACAGTCTAATCTCTGCTTTACAGACGGGCAACTAATACTTCTTTTGGAAAATTGATTTCAACCTCTAAACAAAGCTGCTGATTTTTTTACTGAAATTTGACAGGGCTACTGATCTGTAAAATAAAATAAACTCTTCAAAGTAAATCCGACAAGCTCTGCGATGGCGTGCTCTGTACTTAGCACTTTTGCTTAACACATTTAAATGGTCTTTCCCGAATTTCAATACTTTCCCTTCGAATTCGGCGACTACCAAATTTACATAATCATTACATGGCAACATATAAGAGCCAATAAAAAACTATAACCACTATCATGGTCATCGCCAACCACGACAACGTAGACGACGAACGACGACCGACAACGACGTCGTCCACTTGACTTGCATGCGCCCTAAGTGAAAATCGAAACTATTTACTAACCCACCCTCTCTTTTAATGACCACAGGCCATTGGAAAGTCATGGCCCAATGCTGCCACACCGTCCAATCCACCAAGGATCTAAGAATATGTACATGCACAGGCACACCGAACAACTACAGCAGGTTATCCCATCGGGTATAATTTCCCGCCTTTTTATTACAATATCGACTTATAATCCATCAGTCTTCAGGTGTCCGACGGGTCTAATGTTACAGCATAGGAAAACGGCGCGGTGCGGCGCGGCGTGTGATGGTAGTTTGGTGGTGTGTCACAATATCACAAGGTGCGCTCAATGTTATTCTGAAATTAATTTGAATATTACTCCATACACTGGCAATCATTAGGCACACTCTCTTCAACTGACTGCCTCTACCTTTATACCTACATATGCTGTGGGACGCTATCATTGCAGGATTTTTTTTATCGATGACTAAGATCTCCCATTCGTACGCAGGAGAACAACAATACCGCCACCACCGCCACCGCCACCAACGCCGCCGCCATGACATATGTCCAAATGTCCCAATGGCTTTACTTTAATATACACGAATTCAAATGAAAAGCGGTTAACCAGCTCGCTGGCCAAACAACCAACCCCCTTATTGACCTCCATTTGTATCCACCCTGGAGATGATTGTTTTGCGGCCATGTAAACGAGTCAATGAAAGAAAGAAAAAAACGGACTATAATCGGAAAATAAGAAATAAAAAATCAAGGGGTAGCTTTCACTATACTCTCCACTGGACAGTGACGATGAATGGACTTCGGTTCCAAGGGTGAACAACGACGCCGACGATGACTTTACTAGGTGAGGGGTTGGTATTTAAAGAACATTTATCAATGCCTCCCTATAGGTTAACAGCGGTTGTATAGAAAAAAAAGCTCGATTTAACCTTTTGCCACCTCTACCTCGTATTCTCATCCCTCAATTGGTATAGTTGAACATGTGTGTGCGGGGGGCGAAATAACTGAGAGGGAGTCGTTAGGTTAGAGTTGAAACAGAAACAATAGATACACTTTTTTTAACTAACAACAATTCTTCCCTTGAGGTTCGGAATTGAAAACATGCTCCTTAACGCACGTAGATGGTTGTTGCATGAACTCGTATGTGTGATCGATGATTATTGCGGCTGACCTCCTTTTACTTGCTTCATTTAATTTTGGTTGAACGAGAAAAATTAGGAGTACCTAGCTACCTATCTTTTTTTTGGTTCGAGATGATTATAGAATATAAACAAAATTCAAGGATGTGGCTCTGTGGAATTTAATTGAATACCTTTCGGAGACGAGTTGAAAAAAAGGAGATAGATAAGTGTGCGAAGTGGAATGTGGGATGGCATTACAAAATTATAAATAAAAATTTGTGGTTATTTTACTATTAAAGATGTTCAAGTTGCAAAAAGAAAAAAAAGTTAAGAAGTAGGTATGCTGCGTGTGAGTGAGTGGTGATGATTGGCATTTTGGGATTGATCAATGGATTGAGTGTGGTGAATGTGACGGATTTACAGGCCATTTTTTTGTCATAGATTTTTAAAATACAAACTAGAGCGCTCGAACATAACTACGAGTCTATTTTACCACTAAATAGCAACTTTCCAAATTATCTGAAAAGCCAGCAGACGCTGGCATGATAAGGAGCCTTGGTCACCAGCCATGTCACCATGCCTATACATCCTTGTAGGACATAGTGGTGTCATAAACTATTATGACAGCAAAAAAAATATCTTTCTTCTCTCAAATAAAAGAGTTACGTTCAAGACCTTACAGGTTTTTCTTCAGCTTGCAAGATATGTACATTCAAAAACTCGTACACTCAAGGTATGTTTGCAGCTTGCGGGCATTAGGTTAACTTCTTCTTCTTCTTCATTTTTCGGCGTTACGAGTAGTGATCTTGAAGCGATCACAACTCTCCCACTTTGCTGCTTCACACTAGTGATCCGCCTGTGGGGTACGCCGCGTTGACCTCAGAAATCGTCGGCAAGCCTCCCGGTTTTGGATTGTTCCATGTCTGAGGCCAACCAAATGCTGCTGTTTTTGGATTTGCTTGTACCAGGAGTGTTTTGGCCTGCCTTTTCTTTTTCGTCGCGAATTTGTTGAAACGTTGTACGATATTGCCTTTCGGTCGGGGTTCTGCGGATCTCTCCTTTAAACATGACAATAGCAACTGAGCCGGTCGTGCTGAATTTTGTCCAAGATGGTACTTTTGACATGAAGGCTTCCACGGATCTTAGTACTTCTAATTCGATCAAGCTTTGTTACTCCTGCTGTCATCCGAAGCATCTTCATTTCGGCTGCCGTCAATTTGCTCTCATACTTTTTGTACATTGTCCAACATTGTGAACCGTATGTCAGAGCTGGACGGACAACTGCTGTGTAGAGTCTTCCCTTCAGCTTAGGGGGCATTTTTCGATCACAGAAGATAGCGGAATTTTCTCGCCACTTCATCCACCCTACGCTTACTCGATGATTGATGTCGTCATCACAAGATGCTTCACTATTGATCATAGATCCCAGATATTTAAACTTTTCACACTTGGGAAGCACATTTCCATTCAAATAAATGTCTGGAATAGGCTTGTCTGGATCAGAAAAAGGGCAGCACAGGTATTCAGTCTTTTTAGCGCTAATACGGTACCCATTTCCTTCCAGAACATCAATCCAAACGTCAAGTGCTCGTTGCAGGGATGTAGGATCCTCGCTTATGATGGCTCCATCGTCAGCAAAGAATAATTGTTGTACTTTATTGTCCGTTACTTTTCCTTCGAGCAAATAATCCAGAACAGCAATAAAGAGCAGTGGTCTCAAGACACTTCCCTGATGTACACCTACTGTTATTTGGAATTCTTCGGTGACTCCAGCTGGGCATCTCACTTTTGTAACTGCTCCCTCGTACATGTCCATAATTATTCGCACATAGGCTTCAGGAACTCCTCGGTGTCTAAGGGCCACCCATATCAGATCTCGTGGTTGTCGATCGAATGCCTTTTCGAAGTCAACCAACACAATATGCAAATCCTCTAAGGCATCTCGGTGTTTTTCCATAATGATCCTTATGCTTTGGATTGCGTCTGTAGTTGACTTACCCGCGACAAACCCGCATTGGTCATCAGACAGCCTTATTATTTTCCGCAGTCGGCTATCCAAAACCCGCTCAACGATCTTCATAGTGTGGGACATCAACTTGATCGAACGATAGTTGTCACAGCTTCTGGTATCTCCCTTTCCCTTGTACATTGGAAGAAGAAAACTTTCCCTCCATTGATTAGGCAAACTGTCACCTCTTACAAGTTTGGAGATGAGAATCGTGAGCCATCTTAACCCGATGTCTCCCATATTTTTCCAAAACTCATATGGTACCTCGTCTGGCCCAATCGCTTTGCCTTTTTTGGAGTTCTTAACTGCCTCCCTAACTTCTTCGACTGTGACGTCGGATACTTCCGTAAAGTTAGGTGCAGCTGTTGGAAAGTGGCGCCGAGGAAACTGTTCATTCAAAAGATCATCACAATACTGTCGCCACCTGTGAAGAATTTTGTCGTCATCCACAAGTAGCACTCCTTGAGCATCATTGATGAACTTCGGCGAACGAATCTCCTGCGCATTTCTCCTTCTCTGAGCGGCTATTTTGAAAATGGTTGCTCCCTTATTCAAGTTGCTTTGTCTTAGCTCTTGGATTGCCTGATTTGCTTCAGCAGCTGGGGCAGAAATCTCTTCCAGCTCTCGATACAGGCCCTCCGTGCTTTTTGCTTGAAGTTGGGCGCACTTTTTCTTCGCTTCTTTTCTGCAGCTCTTGTATTCCATTTTGAAACGCGCTTTTTCATTTGTATTTCTTGAGGGGCACTTCGACCAAGCTTGGAAAGCTGCTTTCTTCTTTCTAATCACTGCTTTAGCTTCATCATCCCACCACCAGGTTTCTTTAGCTTGTTGGTGGTGTCCTTTTGAGACTCCTAACAGTGATTTGGCTCTCTCTAAGCAGGTTCGTTGTAGGCGATCCCACATATTTTGTGCCGTGATTGCATTTGAAACTGCGTCGATGGTATTACACAGCTGACTTTGCATATACGAAATGAATTGCTGTCCTTTGGTTTTCTCCAGATTGTACCACTTGATTCTCCCAGGAGCCTTTGTTTGTTTGACTTCCTTCACCGCATCCGTAAAAAATTCTGTCAAAAGAAGACGGTGTTGTTGAGCGGCAGCTTCTCCTAGTATCACTTTGCAGTCTTTCACCCGAGATTTCATGTAATTGGTTACCAAATGGTAATCAATCTGGGTTTCATTTCCTCCACTGCTGTAAGTGATAAGGTGTCGGTCTTGTTTGATGAACATGGTATTTAGTACGATTAGACCGTATGACTTGCACATATTTAGAATATCTTCACCAGGAGTGTTCCTGGTGCCGAATCCCAAACCTCCATGGCAGTCTTCATAGTCCTCGTTTGTCTTTCCGACATGTCCATTCAAATCTCCTCCAACAAACAAATACTCTTCTTTTGGGATGTTCTTAAGTAGGTTATGAAAATCAAGCCAGAATGCATCTTTTTCCTCCTGCTCACACCCTATTTGGGGAGCATATGCACTGATTATATTCCAGACCTTTCCTTCCATCACCATTTTAAGAGACATCAAACGGTCACTGGACTTCAAAATGGTCAACACGCTGTTACATAAACTTTGGTCAAGGATGATACCGACTCCGTTCCTACCTTGTTCTGTTCCATAGTAGAACATCTTGTAAGCCTTGGTCTTTGCATCTAAGAAACGGGCTTTGTTTGCTGTGTTTCGCCATTTCGTTTCCTGAACACACAAGGTGTCCACTCGCCTCCTTCTCATCATCTCTTCGAGTTCAAGACTTCTAGCAGTCATACTTCCAACGTTCCAACTCGCGACTCTAAATTTTCGTCCAACTCGTCGCATTACTTTGCTAGCCCCCGGAATCCGTATAGCTCTGACCCGAACATTGCTGCTCGGTCCAGGATCAGCTCCATGCATAGCAATGGAACTGCCTGGCGGGGTAGTGCTTCTTATGTTCGCAAGTACTTCCATAATGCTCAAAATTTTTCAAAAATTTTCTTTCATCCTTTTCGACACATGCATGCTCCATTTAATGAGAATGGGCATTAGGTTAACTAACACACGTTATTCATCCATAAGCTGAACCCAATCAAAATTATCGTCTTATACAATGAACCATGTACCTACAGCTTTTATTGAACGTGAGTGTTGA
Source organism: Melanostoma mellinum (assembly GCA_914767635.1). Taxonomy (NCBI): domain Eukaryota; kingdom Metazoa; phylum Arthropoda; class Insecta; order Diptera; family Syrphidae; genus Melanostoma; species Melanostoma mellinum. The sequence goes on from OU612058.1 coordinate 219,084,117, forward strand.
ACTTTATCAAGCCTACCTATGGGTTTTAGTATTGTAATGGAGTAGTCAATCAAACTGCCACTACGTATGTAAGTAAAGGACCTAAAGTGTGACGATCACCAGCGTGAAGGAGATAACCATAACAGATAACAGCGTGATCCTTCCGAGACCACGATGATCGTAACACCGCGCTGCGCCTGCGCCGTAAAAGAATAGAGTCATTTACAACTTGCTTGGCGTAGCTCGACCAATATTGTGTCTGTGATCTATTCCAGGATGCAATTATAAAAAAATGTGTGACCTCTCAAAACAAAAAACTTTTAATAAGATGTGGCATGTGGGAATAAGCTAGGTTACAAGACGCAGCATGCGCTGCAAGGTGATGAATTGAAACAAATAAGCGTTTACCCATACGGATCTTAGTGAACTCGATTGTAGAGCTAATAACGAGTTCTCTGATTTGACGGTTTTTTCTCAAGTTTGCCAACGTTCTACTAGTGAGTAAAAAGATTTAGGTTGCTTTATTGGTTACTAAGTATACATACTTTGAGTTTCTACAAATTTGGCTGATTGCACTTTACTATAGGCTGATAACATTCATTTTTAATAAAACATCGATTTAGTAATCAAAATATAAACATAAAAAGTTAATGTTATAGATTTTTTCATAAGTTAGTATGTATGCCTGTTATGCAGGAGGTTCGTGAATCGAACTCGAATCCCAACAGAAGCTATTTGTTTTTTCAAGGGTATACCCTTTCGCAAGGAACTTGCAACTCCTCCCATACTAAATTCATTGTCATGAAAAGAGCTTTCTCGATTAGCCGTTCGGAATTGGCAAAATGAAGCACCCTTCCATTCTCTCACAAGATATGGTAAAGAGAAATGAGCTAGGCTCTGAGAAGTCTCCGCTCTATAAAAATAAAAAAAACACGATGAAGTTTTCCCTCAGGCTTTGTATGGATTTGTTTGCAATCCGTCCGAAATGCAACTATAAAGAGTAGAATTCACTTTAATTGAACAACGAGTAAATAGTACAAATACAATGACAATACTGAAAAAAGAAGTGTTAATAATTAACAATCAATGTAGTTTCAAAATGGAAACTCTGAAAAATTAATCACAAATTTAATTCTTATAAATATAAATTTAAATCCTATAAAAAAGACGAAATCGGAATTTTTAAAAAAGAAACATTAACTTTCCTTTGTGGTGCCCTTGGCGCACTTTGGGGAAAAGGCAAAAAAAACCAATTGTCCAAATCCAAAGTGCTGATTTCGATTTCCTGACTTACTTTCATCTAGTAGATAGTAGATCTTCTTGACAGGTAATCTGAATACGCTAAGGATTTGAGGCAAAACTTACATCTTTACACCTATATAGACACCCAAAGTAAGATTATTTGAAATCTGGGTGAACTAAGCATGTGATTGTTTTTGTTTGCTTAGTTAGAATACATAGTCATTCGAAACAGCGGCTAAATTCAGCAAGAAAAATTTGAATGAATCAATCCAGCACAATATGAGACTCAGTCCGCAGTTATGGAAAGTGGTAGACTTTTATTAAAGCTACGCGCTGCTACGGTCTGATTTTTTTGACACATCACATCTCATATAGAGACAAAATCTATCTGTAAATATCAGCAAATCTTTACAGTGGCTCAATTTATAGGTAAATCTTGCAAAAAAATATATATTCTCTGTTTTCTTAGAGGAAATATTTGGGTTTCATTTGTGTTTTTACAGTCTTTTCTAAAGTTTCGAGTATGTACACTATAACTATTAAAAACAAGTTATTGGCATAATTTTTTTAATAGTCAAATGTCTCATCAGCAGGGATAGGATTTTACTAACTTTGCCTCTTTTTTTTGGTTGAACGGATTTTGAAATCGACTTTCGACAAACATGTTTCAAGCCCTGGTGATTGCAAATATATGTATTTTATTTTGCCTTTTTTTGCCTTTTTATACCGTAATTGCCTTTTTTTGCCTTTATTCGCCATTGTTGCCTTTTTCTGCTTTTTTTGCTTTTTTATTAAAGCTTGTTAAGAAATATCTAATAATTGGTTTAGCATTAGGTAAAAAAAAAACGAAGATTTTCGTTTCCCGTTGAGAACTTTCGTTAAAAATCTTTTGCAGTTTCAAGCATACACAAAAACTTTGGAAAATGTTCGAATTAATGCATGTATTAATGTTTATCTCCGCAAACATGCTTGGTACTTCTTCCTCGCACCGTAAAATGCATATCTGCATCAACACTTAAAACGTTCTTGATTGTTCGGAGAAATGAATGACCTGACCATGACCACATCCGGTTTGTAATTGTGGCCGCAGTGTAACTGTGTGCAAAACTTTAATTTCTTAACTCGCTGGGGTACTTGGTTAGAGGCATCACCATATTATGCGGACTATTTTGCTCGGATCAAAAAAATCGTCAGCGCTCTCGAAGATGATGCAAACTGTGTTGCATTTGCGAAAGAATTGATTGAAGATGAAGAACTGCAAGCGCAGCTGGCGTACGTACATTCGAAAAAGTCGATCCGAAAAAACATGTTTTCAAAGACCTACAAAAAACAAACAACGACTGAACAGATAAATTCTGTAATAAACGGCGACGTGGACTCATAACTTCTAGGAAAAATATAACTGAATAATATTGAAAGTTTTAGATTTGCTCCTCTCGCTTCAGCTGAAGTTGAGAAATCATTTAGCTCTTTCAAAGCCCTTCTAAGGGACAACCGAAGAAGATTGCTACCTTAGAACTTAAAAAAACTCTTGGTAGTCCAATGCTATTATAATTGAATGTATTTTTGTTTATTTTTTGTATTTTTCAATAAATGCCTTTTTTTGCCTTTTTAAACGTTTTGTTTTGCTTTTTTTTTAATTGTTTAGGACAACAAAATCCTAACCCTGCTCATCAGTTAGAAATAAGTACAAAGTCTGAATTAAGTAAAAAGTGGCCGAGATTATAAATATTTTTGATTGTCTTAATATTCATAAATTGTGCTCCTTGTTCACACATTCCTATTTTTTTTTGTTAAATCGAGCAAAACATTTCTTCGAATCACTTTATACGTTGTGTTTTGGTTCTTCTTATTTGAATTTTGGGCATTATTTGATGCAAAGTTTCAGTGAGCACTTAACATAGAAAGTGTTATTTGTTTGATGCATTTATGAATAATTAACGACGCGTTTGTCTTCATCTTCGAATGAAATAATTTCTCTTATAAAAAGCCGTTTCAATATTTCAGTTTGATTTGAGCGTGTTCGTCTTACGAAAGGCATATGTGGAGGTCTAAATAAATAGTGGAACAGCATGATGAGACAGGGAAAGTGGTCCCGAAGTTATAAGTTCCGGGAGTTAGGAACTACTAGATACGGTTAGTAAAAAAGTCTCGAAAACAAAATTTGAGGCTTTTGGCCCTTGGAATGTCCAAGTCTTTTTTTAATGTGAAAGATTCTATTCCGATGGTAAACAGCAGATCATGGAATTCGAGAGCGACATTATAATCTCAAAACAATGGCAGGCCAAAACAAAAATGTATGATTTCTCTGAACTAGAAAAAAAGCTAATAATGTTGGGTCCACTGTAATGACATTCAAGTCAGGTGCTGTGACTTTTGGGTAACTGGTCGAGGGAATTTTTTATTGATTGTTTTGAATTTTTTTCGGCAGTATTCAATTATTTTTGTGGACGATTTTATTGAAAAAAAGCGCCAATTTTAACGTTCACTTGTCGTACAACCAAGATGTGTACCAATTTTAACGTTGTTTTTTTTTTGTGGATGTGGCAGTGCTTGGAAATTTATCGTGGCAACTGCTTTTCATTCCTGGAGATTTCATCCAAATCAAATAGCCTCACTGTGTGGCGTAATGAAAAGCACATCTGTCGTGCGACATTACACGACTACATAAACATATTTAATTATTTTTCTATCTTTTTCTGCTTTTTTTCATAATTTTTGAAATTATGCGTTTTTGAAATTTTGAGCTAACATGACTTTCAAGCAGGTAAGAAGGAAAAGAGAACACATTTTTGGCTTTCTAAAAAGATAAAATATTTTTTTGTCAGTGGCGCTGGTATTTTACTAATCTCCTTTTAATTAATCTGTTTTCTCCTATTCTACCTCTTTTTAAAAAAGCTCTTGGCATCATAGTCAGCGTTCTTTTCCTCTCAATGATGACTACATCTCTACTCTTACTCGACCTGAGACTGAGGTACTGTGTCGGAGGTGTTATAGCGAAAGGGGTTTTCTCAATACAAAGCTACAAAAATATTTTTGATAGAAAATTTTATAACTTTAAATTATACAGGGTATTTTGCATAAGATGCAACCAAACCTCAAAACTAGAAAATCGAATTTTTAGGGTTTTCCGCTGATTAGACTTTATTCTCTGAGCGGCTTTTTCTAGTCAAAATACTTTACTAGCTACTAAGAAAGATTTGTTAGTTCGGTTTTCTTTTTTACTCAGAACAAATAAGAGTATGAATTTAATGGCAAAAATATGGCAAAATTTTATGAAATTCAATACCTATTTGTTTCCAAAATTTGTCTATTTTTTTATTTATTACTTGAATCAAAATGTTAATTAAAGAGCAAAGTATTTGGTTTCAAAAAAATAAAAATACAGCGTGTGGTAGTCATTTTTACATTCGTTTGGCTACACGAAAATCGGATTGGAGCCTTAGCTCGGAAGAGCCGATATTTTTTGAGTTTATTTTTCTAATTGAGTTTTATATACATTATCCTGAATTAAACACAAAATTTTTTCAAAAAAGTTTAGATTATTGAAGCTAGTTTATTTCCGATATGTTATAAATAGTTTTTGTGTATACATTTCATACAATGTTTGATAATTTTTAATTCAAATTTCTATTTCGAAGTTTCTATGGATATTGGTAGATTCCACGCCTATTCTGGTGAAGTTTTACTTGGGGTTCGGCAGGGATGTGGTCTAGTCTGGGGTTCGTGAACCGGTTCTTGGATTGGTCCTCGTGCCAGTCGGATGCAGATTTCCTGTCCTGGATTGGTCTTGGGACACTTGGGTTATGGTTTCCTATCTGGGGTTATGTGCTTCCAGCTCTTGGGCTCGGATTAACGTTGCCTGTCTTGGATTAGAGACTTCCAATTCTAGGACTCGGATTTGAAATAACGATGGGTACTTGGTATCTCTTCTTGGTAAGGTAGCTTCTGTAAGGATACTAGAAAGAGGGGTTAATGGTTGCTCTGAGGTAGTAGGAGCCACTAAATTCACAACGAGGTAGCGTTGGACACTATGGATTCACAACGAGGTAGCGTTGGACACTATAAATTCACAACGAGGTAGCGTTGGAAACTATGGATTCACAACGAGGTAGAGTTGGACACTATAAATTCACAAGGAGGTAGCGTTGGAAACTATGGATTCACAACGAGGTAGCGTTGGACATTATAAATTCACAACGAGTTATAACTTTCTCTTATAACTTTCATAATTTTCAGTGTCGAAACTTTTTAGGCGATCTCAATTTACAAATCCTGACAACCCTGATGGTAAGGGGCTTAGTTTGATTTTCAATAACTTTTTTTTAGAAATGTCAGTCCGCCTAAACGGAGCGAGATAGCTCCTTCCCTAGATCTTGATCTTGTCTTAACCAAACGTTCTGAGCTTTTGCTTCATTCTATGCTGTAAGTATATTGAGCCAGATATTCTTAAAAAAATATTGAGAAGAATCTTAATTTAATTTTAAGAATTTCCCATACTGACGAGGGATTTCTATTACGTAAATAAACTTTAGAATGCTGTACCGAATTCCAGTTTCGTTATTTTTCTATTTTTTCCGAATTGCCAGGACTATTCTAATGAAGTCCTATTAAGAACATTAATAATAGCATAGCTTATATTTTTTCACTTCATATCAAAAAAAGTTCTTTAATCAATTTGAATTCAGGTTTTAGTTATATAATTTTTGATAAACATGAAACGCTCAGATCTCAGCCAATAATGGTCGAGTGTAGTGCAACTCGAGAGCAAAACATTCCTGAAAATTTTATAGACAAATACACGGTATTGTGACAGAAAATCTGAAGGATTATTCATACAGTGACTTCACTAAAGTGATGATTAAACTCTTGTTTAACAATTTATTTGCAATACAAATGATTCAATTGTAGAAACAAAACAAATTAACATCAGGTGACACAAAAGGCTATCATCGTAACTGACTAATAAGCAGCTATGATTTTTATTTAATTTTTTGCCTGTCTATTTCTTAGCCATTAAAAATTTTATTATTGACTGTTCGGAAATGCGGATCACTTATGAACTTCTTACGAACAATCGCTCACACAATCTTTTCATAAAAAAAAACAAAAATGAAATAAATGATTCGCCACTTTAAAAACACAGGTTTACTTGGGTTCCATAACATCAAATCCAGTAGCAATCAAATTTTAACCACTTTAATTAAACGTTATTTCAAAATAAGTCAACAATAAAATTAACAAACCAAAAAAAAACTCCAAAAACAGAGGAAATCATTGAAGCCACACACATAGGGACTGGTATAGGCACTCTTATGGCATTTTGTAGTTGAATATGAACAATCTTTTGTTGTACCTGTTTACCTGGCCATTAAATAATTTTTAATTGCACGACAACTTTTTTAATAAAGACAAGAAAACGACCAAAAAAATAAATAAAAAAAGAAAGAGAAACAGCAAAAGTCTGAGAAAATTTAGGAAAACCTATTTGCCAGTCAAAATACAAGAAGAATTTGTTGCTACACAAAATTTTTGGCCAGCGCAATTACTAATCTCACTATACTCGGTAGTTGAGAGTTATAAAATGAGTTTTGCTGTGGCTTAATTGCACATGACTAATTGAAATCATTTGATCGTTTTTTTTTTCCTTCGTTTGTCTGTCCGTTTTCTCTAATAGTAGGTATCTTTGGCATCCTGTGGGAAAATCGAAAGTAAACACATCGGATTTATGCAAAACAGTCGAATTTACATAATTCCCATAGGTAAGTCCATTGAGCGGCGATGGATTGAAAAAATTCAATCAAGGTGCAGAGTATCCTAGACCTTCGACACAAAGGATATCAATATCAAAGAACAGAGAAAGGAGAATAAAAAAATAAAAAATTAATTCTTGATAACTGTGGGTAATGGCATCGGAAACTCGTTGTTCAGCTATCCTCGCCCCTTTTCTATGGCGATATTGAGGTCGGTCCTGTTTTGCATATAAATAGGGCTGTGCAACAATCGCGGATCGTGATCCGATCAATGACACATGGGATTCGATCTGTTTAGTCTTCTCTACTTTCCGTTTCTTTTTTTTTCCTTTTCAAATGAAAGTAATAATCCATTCTCAATCTAGACAGAGATGCATCACCCTAAGGCAGTTTATGTGAAGTTGATTGTTGATGTTGATGTATATAGTTTTCAGATTCATCCAACCATAATACGAGAGTATACCAGAATCAAATTGAAAGCTTGCAGTTTTTTCAACCATTTGCACTTTAAGTACTCACCATCAGTTGCCACTCAATGTGCGGTCGGTAAACGAACGCAACAAGTGCACCTTCCCATACAAGTTCCAACATCCTCCGTTCCCGCCATCATACGAAACAACCGCAAAAGCCTGCGTTACAGGGAACTAAAGTCAATTGCATAGATCGACCAATCTTATCAGCAAATGAAAATCTTTAAAGTTGCACAGCCTAACATAGAAAAAAATCATAAAAATTTCTCTGAGTTCAAAATTACCACTTTTGGTTGCTGAGGCTGCTGACTGAGCTTATTGTTTTCCGCTGAAAGAGCGAAATCAAATGAAACTACGCAATAATGAATAATGGAATGGTTAGTTGGTTGGTTGATGGTGGAGGAAGAAATCAAACATCAAATGAGATCGTGGGAATAGTTGAGTCACCTGAAGATTTAATGACAGCTAACCAGTAGCGGCAGCAGCAGCCGCACCAACCTCCAAGAAGAATCGGTGGCTAACTTTAAAGGTACACAGTTGAAAATATTTGATCGAATTTACACATGGAGAAGAGAACTGCAAGTTCTAATTTCACAAACAAAGATACTTTATATCAGCGAGAGTAAAAATATTATGTCTCTTCTGACTCTATGAAATTGAGAGCAGTTTGAAAGGACCAAATTCTGAGGGATGTCGAAAGACATGGTTTTACAAGGCATTCGTCAAACCAGCTTTGGGTAGGCATAGTTCAACGACAAGCTAATGAGATTTGAAATTTAGGAATATTTGGTTGCGTAGATTTCCCATTTTTCAAAGAATAGGATTTCCTTTTGACAGGTTCTGATTGAAAGCTTAAGAAGAATCTACGCCATTCCTTTATGAAGTTTACACAGCTGCCTAGGCACAGCATAGAAACGAAGGAAAAAGCTATACGCAGGGCAGAAGGTTTAATTTAATTGCGATCACTCGTAGCGGTAGAGAGATAAATAAAAAAGAAATAGGGTGGCGCAACAAAACAATGACCCCCAGGGCCTAGCGCATTTCTTACAACCATATACTTTGTGAGGGAATGGAGGGGTTTCTGCCGGTTCCAAACGGCTAATCGAGCTCTTTTCATGGCAATGAATTTAGTAACGAAGGAGATACCCTTGGAAAAACATTTTTACCTCTGTTGGGATTCGAACTACGAACTTCTGGGCAGACATGCAAACCCACCCACCGGTACCAAGGAAAAGAGAGCAGCTTGAAAAGAACTTAACAGGGGGTTAATGTACGAGGATTTCAAAAGTTTTTCAAATTTCGATGGTCATTTCACCAGCAGGAAGGATTGAAAAGTTCAGCAAATATTTCATGAAAGAAATGACAAAGGCAAAAGATGGGAGTGGTTGCTTTTGAGTTAAGGTTGTAAGGATAAGGTGCGAACCTACAAATGTTTACCGTCATTTTATATATTTTTATAATACAAAAATGTAAGTCTCATAGAATCATTCGAAAACCCGTAAGCTTTTTAGCGTGCAACAGCACTTTAGAACTCAAAAAAAAAAGTACTCAATGAACCTTTCGACAAGTGAAGTAATAAAACGGACCCACGCCAAATGTTGTTGTGGAGTGATACTCATACATTTTTAAGAGTCAAAACAAAATATTCAAATGTTTATGATCTTTTTCCAACGTTGGCATCATCTACTCCTGATCAAATTTTAGAGCAAGGCCTGTATTACAAATAACGACACTTGCCAAAAAGCAACCGTTATCGCTGTACGTTGAGATTACTTTCTCCGATAATCGATGCAATTTACGACTGTTTTTGACCGTCATTTTGTTATCGTTCTGACACTTTCATTGATGCATTCTCGTTAATCAGTTTATGTCGTGGCAATCGTTGATTTGGGTTCCGTTTCTTTGACCCGCGTTTCGTAAATCGTAATGTAGACAACAGTTTAGTTGTTTAAATACGATGTGATGTTTTGAGTGACACAACGATGCACAGTCAGCCCATTGCTTGTTATATTAATTAAAACAATCGTATAACCAACTGTCTTTTTAAATGCAGCTGTACGAATTGTCTGAAAAATCGCTCAAAAAAATGGAATTGTGATACGTTTTAGACGAAACTACTGAGTCATTTCCGATCTAAAAAGTTTTTTATTGGTCAGTCTAAAATGAACTTAGTGTAGTCGTCTGAGTTGGCTTTGAATTCACGCTCCTTAATATTAGGCCAATCTTTTTCTAACTGCAAGTTGTGTGATTAAAATTATTTTAACTGCCTTCAACAACTTGTTAAAGGTTAAAACCAGGGGCGTAGCGAGAGGGGGGTGTGGGGGGGTGAAGCACCCCCCCACGATTTTCCCTAGTCGGCAAATCAAGGAAGAAAAACAAAGTAGATTTGTCGAGTTAAGTCAACTCAACCAAAAAGACACGAACGGAAATGTTTGCAATAGTAGATTTGCTGTCCAAAAAAAAAATAACAAGTCGGCAAATTAAGGTAGAAAAACAAAGTTGATTTGCCAACTGCCGAGTCAAGTCATCTCAACCAAAAAGACACGAATGGAAGCGTTTTTGTCTCAACTCAGCAATTCTATAATCAGAGGCCTGTTTCACAGTTAATACAACACTACAATTCATACAACATACAACGATTTTAAAATCATACATCACATACAATTTTTCACATGGTATTCTGATTATTCTTTTTTGGAATTCAATCCTTACAATGATACTGCATTTTGCTTTACTTGCATTTTATTCTCAGAAGGAATTCAAAGACAATTGCTAATTCGGAATTGGTATCGCTGTTAATCAGTGGCATAAAATGTAGAGTCGGGGTACACAATCGTCGCTGGCTTGTTGGCATATAGACCATAGACTTGACGTAGCCCCACAGGAAATAGTCTAATGGCGTCAAATCGCAAGATCGAGGCGGCCAAGTGACTGGACCATTTCGTGAGATAACACGTTTTCCAAACTTGGTTTCCAATAAATTGATTGTGGCACTCGCTGTGTGGCTTGCGGCGCCGCGCGCGCCGTCCTGTTGGAACCACATTCCTCCAAGTTCATTTCATACATTTGGGGTCAAAAATATTTAGTTATCATTGAACGGCAGCGATCCCCATCCACAGTAACGCAATGACGCCGCCAGCCCATAAACCACACAAAACCGTAATTTTTTCGGGATGCAATGATGACTCATGGAGTACGTATGGATTGCTGCCTGACCAATACCGCATATTATAATTATTGACGAAGCCATTCAGCCAGAAATGAGCGTCATCATAAATTGAACGTAGCGCTCTTAACGTTGAGGGTTGAGGCCACCAACTCCGAATTTCGGTTGTAAATTTCAATAATTTCGACTTGTTGTTGGCTCATGTATCTTTTTATTATAAAACTACAAACTTTATGTACGTTCGTTGAACTATCCCTAGGGTTGACCCAGGTTTTCTTGACAACCCTATGAGTTGTCAAAAAAACCTGGGTTTTTCACTCCTCAAAAAACGCTAAACCAAAACCAAAAATCACCACACATCCCTGTCATTAAAAAAAAAAAAATACACGCCATTTGACAGCCCTCCAATCGCCACAGCAAAAAGCTAGGGTGAGTTGGGGGAAAACCTATGGCAAACCTATAGCTCAAAAAACACTCAATTCAACACTCAGGGCGAATTTAGATTTCTCAAAAAACGCTTTGTGGCGAATCTAGGGCATGGGCTTCAACGAACACCTTTCTTTTACTTAATGGAAATGTCAAAAGAACGGCAAGAAATATTGCGTCGTTTGCTGTCACTGTCGCTCTACTTTTGTAGCGTCCTTGTTGAAAAACCCTTACATCCTGTTTTATATACATAGATTTATTTTTTGATGCAGTCGGCAAATTCTTAAGACTGGTCGGCATTTCATAAAAATTCACCCCCCCATGGCCTGGACCCTCGCTACGCCCCTGGTTAAAACTCGTACGGATTCCGGCAACACCATGAGATTTTCAACTCAGAAAACTGCAATTAGCTCGTTTCAGACTGACCAAAAAGAAACGCAAACTTTTTTCATCAGAAATGATTAAGTGGTTTCGTGATAAACGAATCGGCACGAGTAACACGAAGAAAGAGTTCTTTCACTTAAAATTACTCAAAAATCTCGTAGTATGCGAGGGAAAACGAACTACACTATTTTTTTTACTTCTCAAACGACTCGTGTAAGTTCGTGTTGGATGTTGGATAGACACGTGTTAATGGATTCTCATTGTAGTCATGAAAAGAACTGCTACTTAAGAAAATACTGGATAAGGCAAAAACGGAAGTGAACTCAAAGTGGCATTTGCCAGAAATTCTTAACCCTCAGAAACCTAGTTCGGAGTATTTGAAGAGCCATTAATCAATCTATCATAATGCTTTGCCTTCGATTTTCGTAGATAGTGGTAGTTTAACTTGCAACAGGCAGAAGTAAGGAGAGTGTTGCATTGTTTTGCCTGCAAGAGAGACAAAAAAAACTACTAAGAAGATCAATACAAACCAAACAACGCAGTACAAATTCCAAAAACAAAATGGCTTTCGAAATGGCCTGGATTCGTTTTTAGACGATTATCGTTCAAAATTTTATGGTCAATTATATTGTCAAAAGATTGATTCATGTAATTTCACTTTAAGCTATTGAAGGATAGCTTTTTTACTATCTTCTCATAAATATTGGTAAGTTATGCAGGCTTTTAAACATGTTTTTTTTAGTAGGTACCTAGAATTTAGTCGTCTAAGAAGACACGGAGATTATTAAAATCCTGGTGTGCTACCCCTGAAGTAATGATTAAAGAGTGTTTGTTTATTACGGATGGGAATTCAAAGTTCAAATATCAGAAACATTCATTCAATTATTGCTTTTTCACAGCTGTTGCCTTTCGCAAAGAAATTGACTAGTCTTCTGCGAGTAATTTGCACTCTGTCATGAAAAACGTTTTCAAACTTATCCGCTCTGAATCGACATGAAAGTTTAGGTCCTGGGAGTGCGTTTGGTGCGATATTTCCAAAGCTTGGCTAAGCCACCCGATTGATTTTATTTTGCTTGCTTAAGTTTGTAAGGTGAGGAGGTTACTGCACTGTTAAATCAGCCTGGTTAAGATCTAGATGGATTTCCAGGACTTGCTTTTTTATCATCTTTTCCATATCGTGGTCAGGAACGCCCTATTTTATCCTGTACGCCAAAAGATCTAAGCTCTTCACCGCAGCTTATATAACAAGCTTCGATTTTATTTTAATGCCAGATATCATTTCTATTGCCTAACTTATTTTTTGAGAACATTCGCCTCCCGTTTTTTTACTGTGTACCAATCTAACGTTTGTTGTCTGCTATTTTGCTATCACTATGGATATTCATTAATTTCGATGAGAGAATATCTACATCACGCATGCAGCTCCAATATACGATTTATACCATCCAGCTAGGTATAGGGGGAGTGTAAGCCAAGACCACCGGTTGATCTAATGCCATTGTTTGCAATGGCGTAATTGTTGTCTCTTTGGGCGCATGGGACTTTTTTCCATCGAGATTCGAGACATAACCGCACAAACATAGCATAGCATAGATTGATGTGAACTTTTCATAGTTATGGTCTATTAACTAGGCTGAGGAGAGTCAATCAAAGTACCTAACGCTAACGAATTTTACCTCATTGTTATTAGGTATAATTTGGTCAGATCGTAGATGATTTTTTTTTTTTGTTTTCGAGTCTAGTATTTAGTGGGGAATTGATTTTAGGGCAGCAGTGGGAACTTATCATTGTTTAAGCTATGAACTAAGTATAGAGTTGCTGAGTTATGATGCTGTGTGTTGCGTTATAATGGCACACAGCGTGGGATCAATTGGGCAAAGAAACTTAACGTTTTTGTCTCACAAAATTGATTTTGCAGTAAAAAAAAACAGAAAAATAGGCGACCTCGTAGAACTGTCAACTTTACATCGTTTTGCACAATATCTCTCGAAGTCATTTATAAGACCAGGTGTACACCATCTTCAGATTTCATCAATCATATTACCAATTTCCCAGGAGCTCTTGTTGGAGAGGCAAAAGACAGTTTGCTTGTTTTCTACACGAACTCCTTGCGTCACATTCGCGTTTAATCACTTGTTCAAGGATCAGCATGTATAGTATAATGTCAGGAAAAGAGCGTATACAATCACATAACTATCATTAATAAAACCCTTTCTGGGAAAATTAGAAAAACCATTAGGATTGTTCACAATCCTTTCTCGAATTGAAGTCCCTCAAATGCCAAACCTATCCCAGCATAAAACACATTCCAAAACACACTCTAAACACTCACTCACTCACTCACCAAAGATATCCTTATCGCTGGCAAATATATAATTCCTCGTTCCATTTGTTCGGATCATTATGTCAAAAAATTCCATATCCGAATTGGAAACTGTCAACCTCAATCGCATTACTTAAACATTTATTATTAAAATGTCCTTTTTTTGGCACAGACGACCGACCGACCTCCTGATATGGAATTAATGCAAATTAATGATACGCGTGTTCACAAAGAAAGTATATGTACATTGTACAACCGAAACCATATCCTTTAAACAGACAAATAATGCACCGATAATGGCACACATCTTTGGCAAAGCAACAGAAAGGATATCCTTTTCCTATACTTGTTTGTCGCTTTTCGGGATACCAATGCACATTCAGCAATCCGAGGCCTATTTGTACGAATGAGTAGAGGAAACAGCAGCACCCCTGCATAAATATTTTGCAATAGTTGCACGCAAATCTCAATAGCCTGAAATTGATATCCTTTTGTGTTTCTGCATTCGAGAGTGTTTTGTGAAGTAGTTTTGTGGGTAAAATCCTTGAAGGGCTTGCAACTGTTGAATGTGTGTTTGGTTTTTTTTTATCGTTCTCTTTCGTCTGATGTACCTAACCTAGCTGCTTGTGCCTATGGTGCGAATAAGTGCGGCCCTCCCTTGCAATTTTTGCGCTGGGCACAATGAACGTGTTGCCGAAAAAGTACAACATACCTACTTGTTGTTTGCAGTAGTTTAGCGGAACAAAGGATAATTCATCTATACTTATTGTGTGAGAGTTGATTTACACATTTTGCCGTTTACGTAGGTAAACACAATGCGAATTCTTGTTGCATGAGCATTAGGATGGCTTTGGGTCAGGAATATCAATGAAACAATTGGATGATTAACACTCAATGGAATTTATTGCCTCATTGTTCTTATCAGAGAATTTTCTTAATGTGTTGGAGTGCGTCTTGATGGTGGCTGTTGGAATACCTAGTTTGTTTGCTAATTGTGTGTCACAGTGATACCTTATAAGGTGATGATTTTTTTATTATTATTTTTGTGGCAGAATATGAGATAAGGTGTTCTCTATTTCAAATGATACTATACTATACTATAACAGAATTTTATTTTTAAACGAAGTAGGTACTCAGACTATGGTGGTGAGTTATGACAGAAAATATACCTACAACTTATCGCTGATATTTAATATTTGATATTTTTGCAAGTGGTGATAAGTACTTTGTTTGTGCGTATTTCATTGACCACTACTAAATTTTTTTCAATATGTGTTGCGTTTATTGCGCAAAATTCACAATATTAACGACATTCTTTCAACGCTGCTAACCTATTTAATAGTTCTTTTCAAAAATCTTAACTAATTTGGAGCCATCTTCTCAGTTTATCATGGAAAAAACAACACTGAAAAGTTTTAACAAAAAAACTCTTTTACAGAATAGTGTTTGAGTGAAGATCGATTCTCTGCGATAAGTTGACACTAGAGTTACTTAACGTCTCTTTTGCTTGTTATTCTGGTTCCATCAGCAATGAGTTAGCGAAATATTTCTATGATTTTCAGCTAAGCGACTATCTCTGTTCCTTGGCTTCTTGAAAAAGACCATCAACGGTTAGACTGAGCTGCGGGTGAGAAATCTGACTTTTAAACAACACCGCACTTTTACAAATTTGTTGTATTTTTGTTTTCAAATGCAAACAAATGAAAATTATCAAATTTTGTCCAAACATTCTCATTAATTATAAAAACAGTACGTAGCGTCCTTCAAGGGACGCGTCAATACAAATACACCCAACACAATCTAGTCATTTGATGGGTAAAAAAATGATTGCATAGTTCTTCTTCAAAGGAAAGGAACAAATCGTGTGGTTCGTGTTGGATCGTATAAAACGAAACCATTCAGTCATTTCTGATGAAAAGATTTCTTTATTTATCAATCAATCTTCAATGAGCTTATTGTATTCGTCTGAGTTGTAGTTTAATGGTGTCGACAGATCTCGCACGAACTTGAAGCTGGCTTCGCAGTAGCGTATTCTGTCACTCTGATCTCCCAAGACACTGTTAAAGGTTTCTGGTAGTAGCTCAAGGATTGCATAGATAAAATTGGTCTGCGGTCCTCGAATCGCTTCCGGATTATCGGTCTTCAGTCTTTAACGCTTCCCTACAGAACAAATTTGGTGCGTAGACGATCAACTCTATAGTAAGCTTTGCGGGCCATCTTGGGGGTCGGTGAAATGGCTCCTTTGCGCCCACCGTTGAACGAAACGTTGTTCCCAGCCCTATTGGATTGTGTCTTATACTCTCAGCCAGAGAGCCCACACTCTCGTGCGTGCGCACTGAGTGCTCACCAAAAGTGTTACGCACTAGCGTGCCAGTTTCACAAACATTTTGGACAAACTTGAGTACATCAGGAACCAAAAGATTTTTTCACAACACTCACAGTTTAGGCCACACAACACATTCAGTGTCGAAAAACAATATTTCTCATCGTTGTTCAGCGCAGAGCAACTCATTTCGTTCCACGAAAGTATGATACGTCTCTCTGTCGAAGTGGAAACAGCTGTAAGTGTCAAAATAACTTAAAATTTGAAGGAAACCGCTAGATGACACACCATCGATCTAGCTTTGGTTTGGGAGAGTTTTCAGTCTTCTTGAATTCTCTTATCAGCTGAGGGCTTACAGTTAAAACGAAGGGTTTTCGTTGCGAAAAGCAAATAAAGCAAATAAATAATTGGAAGAAAGAAGAACTTTGATGTAAACGATAAGTGTCCGGCATATTCGACAACACCCCGTGGCAAAAATATCAGTATCAATACGTCATTGATGAAAAGTATAATTTATCTTGGGACTAGAATCAGAAATATTTTATTTTTATTTCACACCGTGTGTTAGGTCTCAAAAAAAAGGTTGTGCAAAATAAGAACAAATCTAAATGAAGCCCCAATTCAAACAACAAATCAATGCGCTATTTAATCAATCGTCTTTTATATCATCTTAAGGGAGTTAAGTTTCTCATTTTGAGACAGTGAGGAATCCGATATTCTTCTGAGAACAAAGAAGTGCTCTATAGCTTAATATACAGGTCCAAAGCCAGCTGGATAGCCGCTAGTTAATTGGCTTCGATCAGTTCACAACCCGATTCGATAATGAAAACTCTTTTTCATTTAAATAGAAAAGCCAAGTTAAGGGATACAACCACGTTGTTATAACATTGTTATCTGTAGTAGAAGACTTGTTTTTTGATTCGTCCAGCTAAAGGTCGACTTAAACAGCGCTTAATTGCGAAAACTCCTTGTTTTATATTTTCCGTAATAATTTACTTCTTTACTTAAATTTTTGAGATAAAAAAACTTACAAAACCCTGAGTCACGGCATCATCCACATGTCATAAATTAATAAAAATCATACAAGCTTACAGGGTGATCACTGGCCCCATTTTTAAGCGAACTTTCCTTTCTTTATTCAGTTAGGATCTTAAAGAATTAGAGCCTTCATCAATCGGGGATGTCATAGAACTTCCATCAACCGAAAATGCTATAGAAGTATACACCTTCTTCAGGTATTCTATCTTCTTCGCCTTTTAAACGATTGTGAAACTGACTTCGTCAAATAGTTCCTGGCAAAAGCCAAGTTCTACTTGGTAAGTCCGCATAAAAAATTTTGGGCCCATTTCTACGTGGAGTCGTATGACGCCGTCATCCAGATCATAAGAGATCCAGATATATTCCTGGCTGGTTGAAAGAAAAAAAGGATTCACTCACTCGATCACTGCGTTTTATTTGAAGAAGAAAGAGGAATCTAAAGCGTTATTCATTTGAATTAATAAATTGTGTTCGTTGGCAGCAGACAGAAGTAAAGCTTTGAACAGTTTATCCTCTGAACTAGGAAACTACGATTTTTTTTGTGTTAAAATATATTTTGGGCGCGGACATCTTTAACGTGGACAGAGAAAACTATGCTCTCATTGGTGTCCACTTAAGAGAAATATAATTTGAAATTAGTTTGTGGCCTCCAAAGCAGTGTTTTCCAAGAATCTGTACCAACTTAAAGCGCTTGTAAAAAGTGTGACTAAATCACATATTTATATAAATGGACTTATTTCAGATGTCGCCTTCCCAATTACTGTAAGAAAGCTTTGGGATATTGAACTGAACGCTTTTGAGCACAGAAGTAATTTGCAAGCCTAGATTCTTCATAGTTAATACTGATTTAAGGTAGACTTTTATTTTTACAACTAAAATTTAAGAATTTGAGAAAAGAAATTAATCCGCCACGAATAAAAATCTTGAAGTTCTTAAATGTCAAATCTTATTATTATCGTTCCACATAAAATCCACACCTCAACGAATAAATTTTCGTGAGTATCTATTTAACCTCAAAATCATTTGCTTTTATGATATGCTCATTCGTTCGTTGGTCGTGATCATGTGAATAGCCCTGTCGTGTCTAGTTAGCACAACATACTATATACCTTTTGAAAATAAAGAAAAGCTTAACAGTTTGATTTCGCGATTACTATAAGACAAAATAGCGACAGTTAATTGCAAACTCTGCTTTTTGTTTGAGATCGATTTGACGAATTTGGGTGGGGGAACTGTCACGTAAGCACTACAAACTCTTTTTTAAACAAAGAGCGACTAAGAGCGTCTAATTAAATTGGGTTGGAGAGTGGAGACTCGAACTAAGAGTACGGCTTATACTCGGCCTATTTTTGCAATTCGGTAGATCTGGGTAAAGGTAGGTACCTACCAGTGGCGAAGCGTCCATATAGATAAGTCGATTATTTCCGACTTACCTTTTGAAATTCACATCCGAAACATCTTAGACTTCTGGCAACATGAATCAAACTTAATCATACACATGAACTCGCTGCCAACATTTTTTTAACAACTACCACTCTGCTTTCCGTTTTATTCTACACACATGTTGGCTCTTCAATTCACTCCATAAACAAACACAAAACTTTAGCAACATACAAGGTAACCTCAAATATATTACGTCTTAAGAAAACTTGTTGCTGGATAGAACAAAAAATTTGTGTTCTCTCCTCTTTTTTCTTTTACCAAAAAATATGACGGTAGAACATCGTCTTATTTTCTTCCATAAGAAAGCATGTATTGAACAGAGAAGAGCCTAGCGCTAGGCACCTCTCTGTTCAATACATGCTTTTTTAAGGAAGAAAATAGCCCGGTGCTCTAGCGTCATATTTTTTGGTAAATCTGTTGTTTGTTATCTCTTTGTGCTCTGAGGTCTGAGCACGTGAATATAGCGCCGGCGCAGTAGCCCAGTACTCTTTTGCAGCATTGCTTCTGCACACTTCGGTGTTTGCATGATATTGGTTTTATAAAAGAAAAAAACGCTTTCCTTCGTATTTCTTTTTTCTTCCTGTTGACTGTTGCTTAACTGAGTTAGGACGCTCTACCTAATAGCAAAGTTGGTTTGAAATACTTGACTTTTTGGCTTGATGCGAAGACAAACATTGCACAAAAAAAATTTTAAGTAAATTTTTTTTGTTGGTGACTAAGTTTCCTTCGAGTTACCTTTTGGAATTATTCACCCCTCGCCACTGCTGCCCACACAAGGCACACATTTCCGCACACACACAGACACAAGTGAATTTTAACCGTAAGAAGCTAAACCAGTCAAATTGTTTCTACCATAAGCTAGGTTGATCTAAAAAAAACATATAGGTACTGGGCGATATACCTAGAGGTTCAATGATTTGGCCCTGGCAGTTGCTCAAGAAAGTTTTGGACTCATTTCTACCTGGAGTCATATGCTGACGCTACCTTATGCATTCTTATTCTCAATCCTGGAAAACAAAACGGCATTATTCTCAGTAATGGGTGGTGCAAAAAAGTTATGGAATCCTTGGGACCTAATGCATTACAATGGCCCACAACCGACATTTTTATGCCGATTCCGATTGGCTTCGGTGTTTCGTGTTCGAATAAATTGTCGATTCCTTGCAGAAAAATTCTGAAAATCGGTTTTTCTTTGGCGTTTCTAGGAATCGAGCGTCTTTCTAATTCTATTGAATTAATAAGAAATAGGGTAGCGCAAGCGACAAGCGAGCGGGAATACCGGGGCCTAGCGCTTTTCTTACAACCATGGGTAAGGGAATGGAGGAGATACAAAATGTTTTGCCGATTCCGAACGGCTGTTCGAGAAAGCTCCTTTCACGCCAATTAATTTTCTATTGGAAGACTTGCCAATTCCTCACGAAAGGTGATATCCGTCGAAAAACAATTTTTGTTTTCTTTTGGGATTTGAACCACGAAATTCCAGCGTAACAGGCGAACATGGTTTCCATTACATCACGGGCAACTGGCAGTTGGCAGAAAACCTTTTGCCTTTCAACAGCTATTCTTTCTAAGATAACTACAAACTGGGTTTTTTAATTCGAATTTCTCTTGGGCGGACACTTTTCACGTGGATAAATAATTTAACAGTCTCATTGCTGTGCACTTAAGAGGGATTTTCTTACATCGAAAAATTAGTGTGTTTCAAGACGTTCATATATACTGTAAGATATGTATCGTTTTGGTGCTTAAGTCAGTTCTACTTTTGTATGGCCTACCAAGCACCGTTTTTGTGCTCTAAACATAATCTCCGGTTTAAAGTGCAACCAATTTGAAATTCAAATGTATCGCTTTGATCAATCCTCTTGAATGTAAAAATAAAAACAAAACATCAAAGATGCTACTACTTTCAAATAGAAACATCGACACATATCCCCCCACACATCTCGGGTTTCCCAGCTATCAAAACTTGACCCAGTAACAAGTGCTTCCTAATGTCTAATCTAATTCGCCGACTTACCATTATCGATTCCGATGAAATACAAATCTAAGAACTTGGACAACTTCTCAGAACCCTAACGTCGATATTCATGTCTCTCGTCCTCCTACGACAACGAAACGACGCGACGCGACACTACCTATACGAGCATCGACCGCGACGTATTGCATTGGCAATAATAATAGTTACAAAACGACATTGCACACTGACTGTGAATAACACAATGTGAATTTAATACTCTCGCTCATAGATCTCGTTTCTTCGAGAACGACCCTCTTTCAACCATGCGAGAACAAAAAACCAACAAAAAAAAGAGTCTCCATCACAGATATTTAGATTATGGCGAGTATCTATTGCAATTAGGTAGATCTATAGCAGCTACTGCAGCCTTATGAAACTAACAAACAGTCCATTTTTACTTTTTCTTGTTTGCATTTATAGAATTGTAATAATAATAATCATAAATGCTTCAGATAGATTTTGTTTCATAGTTGCATTGTGAGCATCCGATACTGGCCGAACTGAACTGAATGTGCGATATGATTTCTTAAGACTTTGGATCAAGGGTGCGGTGGGGATGGTGGGGGCAGATGGTGTTGTTTTGCTCCAAGGAGCGACCGCATGATCTGACCGGGATTAGTTTACACCTCAGCAACAAACAAAAAACAGCACCACAGAGACAAGCTTAAGCATTGGCGAAGGTCTTACGGCTTGTTGGTTGGTTATTCGTTTGTTTGTTGGTTGGTTGGATCGTTCGTTCGTTCGTTCGTTCGTTCTTCTCTATTATTGAATTCTGATGAATGCATACAAAAGATTTACAAAAGTATCTACATCAATATTTTGTATGGTTTCGAGGGACAGCCAGGGAGTCAGAAGAAGGTGCATCACCGTGTCTTGCATTGCTTCGTGCCAAAGACGGATATGTTACCATTTAGTACCTACTACCTAGTGTATAATGTGGATGCTCTCCAATGCTGTTTGACTAGAGACCAGCAGCTCAATTTCATTCCCATTTTCCATTATTGTATGTGCACCATTTGTATGAGACTTAACGTTTTTATTTATTGTTGCACACTGCGTAGCAATATACTTTACGTTTTTCATTTTAACAACAACAATAATAGTATAACAGTCTGCATGGGCACTCAAAGAAGAAAAGTCTATTTAAAACGGCGAATAAATAACAGGAAATGGGCGCCCTGTGACCAATGCCCACGGCCCACCACAACACAATGCCAACTCTACCACCACCACCTCACCCATTCCATCGTATCCGTATCTATAGATCAGTATCAGATTCAGATATTAAAAATTCAGATTCTTATCACAGTAACGAGTTGTTGGTTGCGATTTGTTGAAATCGTTTGAGTATCTATGGCCTGGCTAATGCCTATTCGTGGGCCGAGGTAGGTATTTTTTGTTTTTGTACTTTCGAGGCGCCATGTGTTTTTCAGTTTGTGTAGTTGTGTGCGATGCAACGAAATTTAAATAAAAATCACATTTAAATTTAAGGATTCGTGTGATTTATTGGCACTCCATCTGATCAAAAACATTCAAATGGCAGTTTATGATTTAACTGCATATTGATGGCAATTAACGGGGTTTCGTTGTTGCAGCATGAAGTGGTTGTGATGTGATGTACACAATCGCGAAACAGACAACACACAAAAAATGTGTGCATATGTAACGTAAGTAGTCCCCTTGTCCTTGTTGTTGGCATAATCATCACCCGTTCAAGGACAATGAATCGGTTACATTATAGCACATGGTAATAGCTCGTTGCTCAATGCGAATCCCTTCGGGAACAATGTATGTGTGAATGCAATCCATATACCTCAACCGTCTTGATATGCAAATTATTATTATTGAATCGACTGATTGCGCTTGCAGATAGTCAGCAACAGCAACTTCCAACTTCCACTCCTCTCAATCGAATAGACATATTCGAAAATACCAAATCCTTTCAGCTGTTTGATGCATACATTTCAAGTAGGTAGGTATTTGGGAGGAGGGAACCGCCAGCGTACCTATGTTTAGTCTTTTTTCTTACACGAACAGGACGCCGCACACGCAGATGTTTTCAGACACGCACCTTTGGCTTAAGAATTTATCCTTTTCACAATTCTACTTTTTTATTCATCATCTCCCAAGGATCGCCCAAGATTCGATAGAAGAATGAGAATGCGTATGCAAATTTGTTGTGTCAAACAGTTGTTGTTCGAGTAATGTGCAATAAACAAAACCCATAGAGACACTACTGAAAGGGTTTTTTTCTTCTGATTTTTGATCACACAGAAAAAGGATAGATATTTTAATCAGCAATTTGATTGTTTTGTTTTCATATGCAAATCAATTGCTCTTTGAGTTCGTCGCTTGTTCTCTCGCTCTCTTTACCTGAATTGCAGTATCTAAGTTATTACCTGGCGGTATTCAATACCTACATGAGAGTGTTTTGGAAATAGTAAAAAATTATTCCTTTATTAATTACTTTGGAAAGAATGAGTAGGACTCAGAGAAAGGACACGCATAAGTGAACGATTAATGATTTATTGGACTGGGAAAAAAAGCTTGGAGGAAATTTGTCCTTCAATTTGAATTTTGTGTGAACTCTGAGACTCAAGGACACTTCACCTTGAGCAAGGAATACCTAAGTAGGTATGTATCTAGTCGAGACTATTTGCTCTTCAGGAGCCCTCCACTTTCAATCAAAACTTTTTCGGACTAGGACACCTTGAAATGAGAGTTTCAAGTATGAATTAAATTAAATATATTATATAAGCAGGTAAGAATTTTAATCCAGCGAATCTATGATCCTGTTCAACTCCGTCAATCTTTATAATACTTTTTGGGTGTTGGTTTTTCGCTGATTGGACTTTATTCTCTGAGCAAAAAAGGGGTACGTTTGCTTTTTTTAATTTCTCGAAAACTAAGAAAGATTTGATCGTTCGGTTTTCTGCGGTTGACTCGAAAAGAAATAAGAAAATTTATTATTTACAGAAAAATTGATCCTTAATACATATATGTTGACTTTGAAACTTGGTGAAATTAAGTCGACGGAAGGAGATGACCCTCCCAAACGATTTTTTTTCCTGACATAACCTCTCCGTCCTAGGCTTTTGTCACATTTTTGCAAAGCACCCAGTGTACAAGACCACGTTGGTTTTTAGTCTGTACGCGATGAATTCGTGAACGGCTGGTCCGATTTTGATGGTTATAGTGTGGATGTACCGATGATTAATATCATGATTCCTTCGTTCCGTTTTCAAACAACGGTATTCGATTTCTATCGCATATAACTCTTTCTTATCTGACGTAAAAACAAAAGTTTGCATGTGTCGTCTATATCGAATAATCATAGGGCGGAAACAAACACTTGTGGAGTTCACTTCTTGGGAAGTGCTCTTTCAGGTACAACTTTTTTGGAACAATCAAAGGACTTTACACATTTCTTTGCATCTACGCATATATGAAAATTGTAGGTGTCTCAGTCATGAGAATAGTACATAGACATAGACACCAGTCCACAAGGCAGTTATGCCATCGGAAGGAAAATTTTGTTAGAATAGTTTCAGGTTTCAAGCTCTTAAACTCCTTTGTGATCCTTGAAAGGAAAATTACGATACAATGGGCTCTGTATTCTTTTTTTCTGTCGGTGATTTACAAAATACGAACTGCATCATCGGTTTCGGAACCATCTGCTAAAATTCGAAATCAATCCTTTTCTGGCCCAGATTCGAGAGAAGTCCAGTCCTAAGCCGAAGAAAAGTTGACTATGTATTTTTGACGCAGCTTGAGCCTTAGGATCATCGTGTCGAATATCGGCATGTTTGTCAATGGATATGCCAATATACTTGCTTGCTCAAAGCAAGCAAAAGAGTTCCTCAAAGCTCCAATTCAAATTTTGCCAGAGACCACATCTCTCGTGAATGGTGAAATGGTCTTGAGTTTAAACCCCATGACAAGTGGATAAAGATTCAGCAGTGCGTAGAGAGCAGTACTCGAAGTGCTGGAGTAGGCCCCAGCACCAGCAAGACAAACTGTTCTTTGAAGTTTGGCAAACGAGGCAATAACGTATTTACGAGAGAGCTTATTCCACCAAACAACTGACGCATAGGAGACGATTGGACAAAGCCGTATAGATCCAAAAAAACCCTTTTCGATGAAATACCCTATGTCTTGCCAAAGGCTGCCTTACATTGCCAGAAGACTGACAGTGCTTTAGCAGTCTTTAAGTGGACATGTTTATATCAAAGAAGCTTGTTATCTAGGATAGCTCTTAGACGTTTGACATCGTTTGACAAGGGGAGGTTGACGCCTTTGAGTGAAAGTTAGGTCAGATCAGTCAAGGCCAGAGTCGATCAGACTGCATCACAGAAGAGAAGATAGAACTCCACCTTGTTGTAAGCCCTCATTCACTCCAGTTGGAACATATTGTTCATATTCCGCTTCAACCGTGACAGTTCTATTCATTAGCATTGTTTTAATCCACGAGACTAATAGTTTAAAAACTTTTCAAAACAATTAAATTCTTTTCTTTAAGAATTAAGTTATAAGTAAGTAATTTTTTTCTGTTAAGAATAGTTGTATTCGAAAAAAATACCTTCGTTCAAATACTTGTTAATTGAACTTCGAAAGCGTGTGTTTAATATTATCAAGATCGGCTGAGTAGTTCTTGAAAAATTTTGTCCGCCGATTTGAAAAACACAGTCTTCAGAAAAACATC
This sequence comes from Melanostoma mellinum, assembly GCA_914767635.1. Classification (NCBI taxonomy): domain Eukaryota; kingdom Metazoa; phylum Arthropoda; class Insecta; order Diptera; family Syrphidae; genus Melanostoma; species Melanostoma mellinum. Next base: position 219,109,383 of record OU612058.1, read on the forward strand.
TTTATGTTCTTCAGCGCTAAGGCCAGCTGACCTCGAGTGTGTGACTTCTCAAGGCTTTATCTCCAAAGATATTACTCGGATCGCCTTGAAAATTTAGGACAATATTTTGGGGATGTTGTTGAATTAAATAAGAAAATAAATGAAAGTTAGATTTTTTAAAGTTGTGAAACCCACCTAACCCGTTGAGGCATCATTGAGCCTTTTCTCGAAAGTCCGTCGTGATGATAGAACAATGCGCTGAGCAAGAAATTTCAATTGAGAGACGGGAAGGAACAAAAAATTATGCCAGGCAAACCGCTGGTTTGACGTTTGAAGAAAAAACACGAAGGTCCATGTTAGAATGGCAGAATACATTCAACACTGAACTTATTCATCAGTCCAAGGCCATATGGGAAACATTGCATCAATTTTCTCGGCTCTACGACTGAAAACATTGCTGATGGAACAGAAGAAGCTGTAATTCCAATGCTTACCTCGACATTTACGGAACGAAAAAAAACAACAATATTGTTTTAGAAACCAGGTGAATACCTTTCTCCGAAACGTCAAGATGCTGCAATGTAAACAGCCATTGAATTTGAATTTAAAGGCTTCATTGTTGAGCGGGACTTTTCAGGGTCGTTACAGAGTTTGTCATTGGCGATGATAATTTATTTAACAATTTGCATCTCATGGGCATCGTGTGAACGAAACTTTTTAATGAATAAAGACTTATCTAATACCAACAATGTATTAAAATAGGTTGACTGACCTCTGACCTGGCTGTGCTTTCAGTCAAGAAAGAGCGCATAAATATAGGTATTGAATTCAATGATTTGATCGAAAAATTCAGTGCAGTGTCAGCTCAAACACAACTTTAATTAAAGTCATTGTTCGTGTTTTTTTTTTTTGTAAGAGGTGTAAGGTATTCTCTTGGGTGGCACTGCCTCTTAGCCCGACTTCTATTTGGTAGTTTGTACTTGTTTTAATAGCTGCGTATTTATCAAGACAATGAGTTTCTTTTTCCTTTGAAGACCCAACTTTTATTCGATTTTTTTTAATCGCTTCTATAAAAAAATGTTGGTCACATTGCGTTAACGTTGAAGTTAATATGAAGGAATTTTGATTTTTGCATATGCGTTTTGATTTTGCGACCTACTCAACTTTAGCTTCGAGATTTAGTTACATGAGCAGCCCCAGTCTTCCAAAATTGAACGTTTTGGCTAAGTAAAGTTAAAAATAAGATCCTTGCTACCACAGTCTTGATGGAACACTGAACGGATTTCGATTCGAAACCAGGTACAGGAAAGTTAGAAAAAGTAGGGGTTCAAAAATACAACTTTGAGGTAACCCAGTTTTTGAACCCTGATTATTTGTGGGTTTGATTCTTGCATTACGGACTTCAGCTGTGCCATTTTCTTTTCAAAACATTTCATATTATCATTTACTTATGTTATGGGACTTGAACAAGCCGATATTTTCTTTCAAACTAGAAATCAAGGAGTTTGTCAGTCAGCAACTTCTTCTACTTGTCGATGCTTCCTGAAGTCAACAAAAGCAACAGATATGCTTTCAAATGTTTCATTTTGAGAAAACTACTGGCTCATAAGTACAACCCACAAGTACCTATAAAGTGTAACTCATCGTTTTAGGTTATATTAGTTTAATGTTAGTCTCCGATCTGTCATTGAAAGTCCTACATTAGTAAAACGTATGCATACCGTAATTACAGACAATTCCACGAACTTGCAGAATATTCTGTTTAGCAAACAACACAACCGATAAGTTCCTTCTATTGGCCGAACACAAAGATACATTCGTCACCATTAAAGCTATCATTAGCAATTCTTATACAAATGCAAATTGCTGAAAAATTAAACCAAAAACTCTTCTCCAAAACGCAATAGCACAATCGCATCACAAGGGCTATTTATTATTATTAAACCCAACACCTTTATGCAACCCTTTCTTCATCACAATCTTTCGCAGATCATATTTCATACATTATTCCAGCAAAAAAAAAAAGACCAATGTAGTAGGCACAATGCAAAGGACATCCGGTTCTTTCGTTTCGATCAATTTGAATATTTTTCGTGTCATTGAATGCAGATTCAGGCATTACTCGGGTTCGATTCAGTTCCTATTACGATTATTCGTCCGCCCATTAAAAAATGTGCGAGTATTCTATATTTGGTTTGTTTGTACGAGTTTTTTGCTTCTCCTTTCTTTTTTTTATTTTTCAATTTCAATTTATAATGTTGTTCCCTTTGGCATATCATCCGTCGCATCTACAATGTCCTTGTACTTGTTGGCGGCAAGGTAGCGCAACGCGTCCAACCCTTCGATGGATAACTTAGGTACCTACCTACAGAAAATACATAAAGTCGAAAGTGAAGGTTTGTTTCAAATTCGAATTCTGTGTGTGAATGCAAAGGTCCGAACAAAAAAAGAATAAATAGTAATTACTATTTTATGCAAATGACACCAACTGAACACTATTGCGCCAGCCAGGACATTTACAAAATACATTTTTTCCTTTGGTGTTTGCATGATTTGTGGTGTTTTGTGTGAAAGGGGTTGTTGCGTTGCACGAGTCCGTATAGGTATAGGTAGGTACCTACCTTGAATTGAGCGATTGAAATGATTTTACGTTTGAAGTCTTAGATGGACAATTGTGTTCAAGAAACTACTTTTTACCTTCTTACCGGTTTTCCTCCAAAAGATTTTTTTAATTAAATTAAAAGTTGAGAAAGTAGAGGAAAAAGATGACGAAGAAATTAATTTAAATTGAAATTTGGTTTGATTGTGTTCGTTCGAATAAATAATTAAATAAAAATAAATAGGGTGGCGCAGCAAAGCGGGGTGGTCTGGGGCCTAGAGGACTTCTCACTATCATACTTTGTGATGAATTGAGGGGTACAATTTTTCGCCAATTCCGAACGGTAATCAGGAAAGCGCTTATCATTTCAAAAAACATTTTGAAAATGTTTCCCGAAGGTTGAAGGACACAAATGTGAACTGAAGCTTTAAGGGAAGCATGACATACGACTCTCACCTATTGATAACGTTTACAACGGTTGAGAGAGGACCAAAAGATAGTTTTCTTTAAATATTACTGCCAAGCTACCAGGGGCGTAGCGAGGGGGGGGGTGTGGGGGGGTGTAGCACCCCCCCACGATTTTTCCGAGTCGGCAAATCGAAGAAGAAAAACAAAGTAGATTTGTCGAGTTAAGTCAACTCAACCAAAAAGACACGAATGGAAGTGTTTGTGACAGTGGATTTGTTGCCAAAAAAATAACAAATCGGCAAATTAAGTTAGAAAAACAAAGTAGATTTTCCGATTGCCATGCCGACTCGAGTGATCTCAACCAAAAAGACACGAATGGAAGTGTTTGTGACAGTCGTTTTTTGGCAACAAAAAAATAACAAGTCGGCAAATTAAGGTAGAAAAACAAAGTAGATTGCCCGACTGCCATGCCGACTCGAGTGATCTCAACCAGAAAGACACAAATGGAATCGTTTTTGTCTCAACTTAGTAATTCTATAATCAGGGTCCTTTATCATATGTAAACAATTTGACATTTGAAGTTGGATTTTCACTAATCGAGACTCGAATTTTCAGTTAAGCTGTGATAAATGTTTTCACTTCACAGCTTCACAGATCGGGAACTAACCCCATGTTTCACAGTTAATACAACACTACATTTCATACAAAAAACAACTATTTTGAAATAATACATCACATATAATTTTCTGTTTCACAGATTTCATTGGAAAGATTGTTGATTAAATGGTAATTTTTAAGTATTCCATAAATATAGTTTTATTTTTTTATTATTAATAGTTTAATTCGTTTGAAACAAGTAACAAAATATTTTTTCCAACGCACATATTAATCACAATCTCATATGAATTCAACCCCAGCATGTAAACAGAGTCAAAAATATACAAGAGAAATTCCTTGTTACCTTTGTGAACGGGCCTATTTTTGACATTTCTAAACTAACAAAAAACGAACAAAAAAAATTGTTTACCTGCATTAATTTCACTACGGAATATTTTTATTTTCCACTCTATACAATTGCTTTGGGTTTTTAACAAACATTTTTTGCGTTTTTGTGCGAATTTGGCAAACAAAAATTCATTAGTTAACTTTATTGGTTTAAAGTTAAAAATTTGACCGAAAGGTGGAAGAGCTAAACGTTTTTGACTCTTCATGACTGATTCGAAGCACATTGGAGTTATTTCAAGAAATGAACGATGATGACATTCAATTAAATGCTTTGATAAAAAGTTCTTCTTCATTTGCTGAAAAACTAAAGATAAGTCCCGAAAACGATTTTTTAAAACATCATAGAACGCGTCGGTTACCAAAGAGAATTGATGAAAATTCTGAAACTGCTTTTGTATTTGATCTAGAAACATTTTATAGAAAAGAGTTCAAAATGGTTCTTCAAACTTTTATTTCGCACGTTAAAGATAATCTAACAGATAATTTTACCATTTTTGAACCTTTCTTAAACATTTTTAAAATACCCGCTTCCAGAGCAAATGCCAACATAGAACTAGTCAAATCTATCATAGAATTAGATCCATTTTTTTTAAAAGAAGATGTGGACTGCTATTTATCGGAACTGCAAATTCTTCTTTTTACTTGTGAGAAATGCTAAAATTTCGATGATATTGTCAAAGAGGTAATCAAATTAAGATATGTGATTCCGTTAGCCTTTAAACTATTTTGCTACATGTTAACTGCTCCTGTGACGTCGGCTTCTTGTGAGCGGTCATTTAGTAAACTTAAAATAGTTCTTAATTATTTGCGTACGACGATGGGTAGTGATAGGCTAAATTCATTACTGCTTCTGTATTCCTCAAAGGATGTTGTTGATAATATTCAACCTAGTGAGGTCGTCAAAAAATGGGCATTATTAAAACACCGGAGAGTTGGAGTTTAAATTCCAATTGATGAACTTTTTTTTGAATTATGATAAAATTTTTAAAGACTAAAATCAGAGAATATGTACTCTTTCTCATACCAAATACTATATTGTAATATTATTTCTTATAAATACTTTTAATTTTTTTGTTGTTATATCGTTAGGTATATTGCAATTATAAACTGATTTTATGTTAATAAATGAATTTCTGTGAAATGAACACTTTTACGTTTTTAAATAGTTTTATTTATTTATTAGCTGAGCCACCCGGTGTTGCTCGAGTCTGTAGTTTTAAGGTTCCCTTTCTCGTTCTTCCGCTTCCGTAGGAATATGGGTATAAAATATAAGTTTTTTTTACTGTGGGATTATGTGACATCGCAATGGCGAAAGAATTTTTGAAATCTGTTCAGTAGTTTCTAGGTTTCCGTTCCCAACCCCGTTCCTGTGGGAGTATGGAGATAAAACCTTGAAAGAAACCATCTCTGGTTTGAACTATGTCTACCCTGCCCTGAAGATCTCATAAGAAACCAGTCTATAACGGACATAAATACAAACATACATACATCCTATTTTATATATGTATATAGATTTATTTTTTGATGCAGTCGGCAAATTCTGAAGACTAGTCGGCATTTCATTAAAATTCACCCCCCCATGGCTTGGAGCCTCGCTACGCCCCTGCAAGCTACGTTCAGAAGATTTGACTAATTTTTCATATTTAGTACCTATCAAGTCTCTCCTTTTCGTTATCCATTCATGTATATGGCTGAGGGACAGCTATGACAAATATGATGATGCAATCAGCTTTTAAAACCTTTTGAACTTAACTTTAGGAACTTTTAGGATGTTGAATTCCAATGGTATATAGAATAGGGTAATTCACAATAGCAGCTCGGAATGGGTACAAAATCATAGGTCCTTCAAATACGTTAGAACCGAGATTTCAATAGCTTTGTTCTGTCAATCTATTTGTTAGATACTTCACTACAGAAGGCATCAACTAGAAATGGAGGGATAAGTGAAAGAGCTGTGATCCCTTCGAGATCATGATGCTCATAACGTCGGAAAAGGAAGATCAAGAAGATGTCATACAAATAGTAGTGTAGTGAGTTGAAAGATCTCTTCAAATGAGAAACTTCCCACTTCGCCAAGTTGAATGGTCTCTCTTCTTGATAATCGGGCAGAGGGCTTTTCGTTTAGTTTTTAGGCATGGAACATGGAGTGTTTCTAGTGTCGTTGCAGCCGTAAATTCCTTCCTCTCCTGTTTCGTTTTATTATTTTGTTTTTTATTAACGATGCTTCACACAATAGTGATACGCCCACTTGGCAACGCCACGTGTCGACCTCAGAAAGCTATTCTATGCCTCCTGGCTTTGGATTATTGCAATATCTGAGAATTGTTTTTAATTTAATTTTGCTGGAGGCAAAACCTTCATTTATTAGGCTTAATACAAGCTATTACTTGATCTAACTTACAAACTAAGAAACTTAATAGCAAAGACTTAAGTTTACTAGTTACTTAAGAGACAAAGGGAATACTCATATTAAAGTCAAAACAAGAAGAGTGAGAATTGACATTCCTCAGCATTCGGGAGATGGGTTCATTGGAACCGTAAGAGGTTCGATGGGTAAGAAGATAAAAATTCGGCGAAGGAAGAGAATGTCAAATATTTCTTTTCGATGTTTCAGCGTATTGAGGTTGAGGAGTTTGATTCGGTCTTGATAAGGAGGTAAGTGATCAAAGGATTGCTCCAATTAAGGACTCGAAGAGCAAATCGGAGGAAACGGCGTTGTATGCTTTCAATTCTGGCAATGTGCACTTATTGCAAAGGGTACCAGACTTGACAAGCGTATCCAAGAAGCGGACGAACAAATGAAATGTAAAGGATCGGGTTGCGTAGGGGTCTGCAAACTCTTTGGACCAACGTTTCACTAAGTCAAGTGCTGAATTGGCGAATCGATAATTGCTGTCTTCATCACAAATCACTTCGCTTTATTATATTATATATCATAAAACCAAGATGTTAAAACTCCTACAATTGGGAAGAACATTTTCACTCAAGTATCGTGATTAGAAAACGGGTAGCACAAGTAGGGTAAGGTCGGTTGATATGGCACCACGGTTGTTATGACACCTTCTAAACATCTCTGACTCAATGACTTCTTTTCAAAACAAAAAGAGCAAAAGTTAATTCTGTCTTTCTTAAGCTTTCAGTTGACGCATTCGGATTTAAAGTAACCATTGAGACTTAAAATTTCAAAACGGACAAAAAAAGGAAGTACATGTCAAGTGAAATTTTTTTTGCTTTTTAAGTGATTTGCATGTCTTTGGAAAAGTATTTGTTCCCTTAACTGTTGCCTTTTTGCGTCAGCTTATGGCAATAACTGAGCAAATGTGTTTATTTGAGTTATGAAAGAAAAAACAGAGGTGTTGTCAAAAGGTGCCATTTCGAACGCTTTCTACCTTTTAACGCACTTGCTTTTTAACTGATAATCGTTCTTAGTATTTTCTTTGAAAAAAGCGAACTACTTATACCTAAACGTAAACAAAAAGGTTCAGTAGTAAACCGTGCCAAATGAACTCAAGCCCAACTCAAGTCAGCCGTTGAAGCTCTGTGTGGCAATAAAATTTAAAAAAAAGCTGCAGCAAAGTAGGTATTTTGTGATTTCATTCACTTAGGTACATTTAGAAAGCTTCTCAGAGGACCAGACCCTAAAATACCCAGTTTGACATCCTCGTAATAAGCGCAATAAGGAGAAAAAATCGTTCTCCATCATATTAAAAAATTTCATGCAAACGGATTCGTTCCGATAGCTTACCTCTTATGATGGCTTCATAGTCACTAAAGAATGTTTGCGGTTTACAGTATCGTATCCGGTATCTTACCAACAATAGTATTCAAACTTCCGTGACTTAAAAATGAAATTTGTTTAAACCGCACTTCTTACAGTCGATTATTCGATTCCTCGAGCATTCTTCAAGCTTTCGATTCCTTTAGTTCGGTATCCTCCATAAAATTCCATTAAAGCTTCAAAATTAAAGTTAAATAAGCACAAAGTTTTGAAAATCTTACAATTTGATGGGAGTTTTACATAAATGCTTTGCAACAAGTGTATTTCCTATAAATAAATAGATAAATAAATAACTCTGATAGTGGCACAAAAAGTTCGAGGAACATCGAGGGCCAGTGCATTTGGTGGACCTGTAATCTTATACCAATTCCAAAAGGCTAAGTTAGAAAACGCTTTTCCGGGTTGTTTATTTTAATCGCGCAGGGCTTACCAATTCCTATGGTAATTCACAGTCGTATACTGGTAGAAATATATTTTTTCAATACTCGTTTAGATTCTAACCTCGAAACTCCAACTTATAACAGGCAGACATGCTAACCATTACGCCATGAACACCGTTATTTCCTGTAGGATTTTTAATTTGTTGTCATACTCTTCTGCCCCGAATTTGATTTAAACTGATAAAAGTTCACAACTTTTTGGTGAACCAAACTGAATTGGTACAGTTTTTGTACCAATTCTGAAGGTGATAATACCTAGTCGTTTAATTGGTAACTTAGGTGATACCCGTGGCGTGATGGATAGCGTGTCTGCTGTTAACTCAGAGGTTCGTGTTTCGGATCCCAACAGAGTCAAAAATGTTTTTCTACGGGTATCGCCTTTTTCGAGGAATTGGCACCTCCTCCGTTAGTAAATTCGTTGCCATGAAAGGCGCTTTCTCGATTAGCCGCGTTCGAAACCGACAGAAAATTCTAGGTCCCCTCCATTCCCTCACAAGGCAAGATTGTGAAATATGCGCGGGGCTCCTCGCTCTGTTGCGCCACCCTATTTATTTATTTATTCTTAACTTAGCACGTACCTACTTTTTAATTAACTTAGGTTTTAATTTATAAGTTCCTGTTACCGAAGGTTTCACCAATCCTTTACAATGGACTGTAGGTACATAGGTTCCCGTGAAAAAAACCATTGGGTGATTCTGGGATTCGAACCTCGAACTCTCACGTAATAAGCAGACATGCCAGGGTGACCAGACGTGCTCTTTAAACAGGAGAAGTCTTCTTTTTTGCAAATTTTTTTTTAAGATTTTTATATTATTTTTACTAGAAAAACTTTTAAAAAGGTTTTTTTTCAACGCAAATGCTGGGTTTTTTGTTTCTTCTTTTTTCACTTCAATGAATTTTAGATTATTATTTAACTTTTACGTTTTTTGTAAAAGCAAACATCTCGAGAAAAGGTTTATCATGATTCTTTGCTCATGTTGAGATTCTTTTTGATGTCCTCTATTTATTGAATGATCTCGTCAGGGTCACCATAGACATGCTAAGCCTACCGCGCAGTTTTCAATGGATTCACAATAGGTAAATTAGGAAGCTTTTTAATTTTTGTTTTTGAAAGCCGAAATCTTCACTTCTGGCGCCATTGCTTCAAAACAAAATTTGTTTGCTTGTGTTTAAGCTAATAACATACGGTAATGTACGCTATCATCATTTCTCTGAGTGGGTCTTCTCTCCATAGGTACCTACCTATATCACTGCATAGCGTGTAGATGTTTCTAGCTAAAGATTTAGGTACCTACCTGCTACCTACTCTAAGCAGTGAGTACCTATAGGAATCTGCCTATCTACTTCCCTCCCAAGAAATTAGTTTGGGATCAATTTTCTGTGAATTATTGACGAACCATCTTAGCTTTCATTTTCCAAAAAAAGGTAGGATTCCAATACCTACTTGTTGAACTCCAAACCCCTACCATTGGTGGAAAGGTATACCTACGCTTAAATATAGATATCTTAGTTCTCTGGATAACTTAGTAGGTATACCAACACTCGAAACTTCAAACTTATGTAATTTTTGCCGCATTTGAGCCTTAAAGTCAAGTTTCTGTTGCACTAATTCGTTCTATCATTTTTTCATGACTTTACTTCCTCTTTGCTTTGGAGATACCTACCTATTGTAGGCATTCAATTAGGATTCCCATGTTGGGAAGTAGGTTAGAACTCGTCAAAAACGTCACCCCCATTTACAATTCCCCACTGAAAGCCAAGTTGACCCATGTAAGCCAAAGAATACCTAGACGATTTTCAATAGATACTACATACTTCCTACCGAGATAAAAGTACCTATACCTACCTAACCTACCTTACCTACCTTCAAAATATTTTTTTAAAAAGGTCTGCTAATCAATAAAGTAGGTACCTACATTGACAATTATTACAATCCTACCACCCAACCCAACTTAAAAATTCACAAATTAGAAAGTATTACCAACGATGCCTTCTTCTTGAAGCACTGTGCTCCCAAAGGTTTAGTCCTTAGAACATTTCCCTTCTAATCAACAAGTCGTGATGGTAATAGACTAGATTCGAAGGCAGTAGGGTAGGTTTATAGGTAGTAAGGTGCCTTCACTCAGACCGAAACCATTTTCCAAATTTAGCTAGGTATTCCCTTACCATGCCAAAAATTGGTTTAGTTTTAAACCACCATCCACAGAGCCCCCTTTTGAGAGGACCTTCGGCGGCTGACAAAAAAAAAGATGACGAAAAAAACCAGCACGATATTGACGGCAGCAACAACAAAGAGTAGGCAAGATGAACAGAAAAAAACATCAACAAACTCCTATCGAGAGATTATTACAAATAACTCAAAACAAATATCTTGAGCAAAACTAGTGGCAATTGTGCTGCGACCGGTCGGTGTCGGTGGGCCACCACCTGCGAACAGAGAGAGAAGAACCGGCTTCCGAAACGGAGGCAGCCAAACACCCCGAAATTCTCAAATACACTCATACCGTGATGATGGTGTATGCGTGTTTGAGCAATCAAAGGGGGCGTGGTGTTCTGTTCGGGTTCACACAGAAAGCTAAAAAAAAAACATATTGACACACACACAATAGCCGGACCCAATTCGGAGAAACTCCAAATGAATCGAAAAGAGTATTCGAAAAGTTGAAAAATATCTCACGGATATTCACAAATCCTCAACCTTTTTTTTCTTACCACACAAATCGCCCCCTGAATGGATTCTCGTCGTAGTTCAGTCAACAGTTCACCATCACCATTCTCCTCAATACACTCATTCTTCATTCATATTTATTCTCTCGTGTCTCGTTCTCATTTTCGAATTTCGATATTCTCCTGATGAATGAACTTCTCTCTTAAGTACCGATGAATTTAATTCAATTCGATGTGTGGTGAATTTCTGTGTTCTCTCCTCACCTCGGTGTTACGATTTGCTTTGTTTTTGTTTACATTTTTTTTGTTGCTTTGGTTCGCTTCGACTGATTGAGAACGCCACAATGGCGGATGATTAATCAATGGGTGGACAAGTTTATCTGATCACTCACGATCCAACATGTCATGCCTCCTCTTCCCTAACACGATAATCAGTCGATAAATCGTTCAAAATTAACAACAAACGGTGAAAGAGGCACCTTTCTACAAGTAGGAATCTCATAAAGAGAAGACGTCACCACTCTCCCCTTCAGCCTGCTGCACACATATGCCGATTTCCATCGTTCGACTTGTGTATCGTCGTCGTCGTCGTCGTCGTTACTTTTTCGAATATAAAATCGAATGAGAAAAGAAATCTCAAACAAAAAACGGGGGGAGGATTTATCCTTATCAACCACGCGCGAGTACATGTGTTGGTCTTCGACGACGTCGTCGTGTATTCTTATGGCAAAAAAAGCGAAAATATTAAAAAAAAATGTTTCCACACACATAGAGAAACCATTTTTTCCACCATCTATCGTTCTATTGTCACAATTCCATACCCTTCTCCAAGCGATGGGATGGGGAGTAGGGACTCATGGTGTAGGGCGATAGCCCGCGCCAAAATGAGAAGCAAAATACAGCCCCACTGTACAAACGACAGAGATGTAAATGAGCCCACAATCAAAAAAAAAAAATAAAGTTCTCAGATTATTCTCAGATAAATGATTGAGTTTACTGCAGCAGATTATTCGTAGGTACCTACTTAGGGGTACACCAACACATCAATCGAATTGACATCTCATGCATCACCACTCAACTGTCACTATAATCATCCATCCAAAACCATTGATTGCTGTCAATAAATATCACCAAGTGTAGGTAGGTGCCCACCATTTGTGATCAATTGACATCGCAATGACAACCTCCCGATACACGAAAGGGAGGGGCCGACGGCAAAACACACCAGTAATAGGAAACCGATTAGTAACTATTCGATTGGAGCAATATCGAAGTGTATTTCTTCTCGACTTGAGCGTGCATGTGTAAAATCTCCTGCTGCTCAGCGCCGTCGTCATTCGAATACGATTCGATTACCTTGCCACCACCTATGCACATGGTGTTAGTGACAACCAAAGTATACGATTGGACACACAATCGTTCACTCACACCCACCCACTTTTTTTTTTACTCTATTGTGTATGGAAATACAGAAAAATTGTATATAATTTTTTTCTACCAATATTTGATTCTCTCTTTCTCTCTGTCTCCACTTGATTTGATTTGAATTTTGTTTGTTTTTTTATTATTTGTGTTTCTCTACTTTACGATTATACTTTTTTTTCCAGTTCGACTATGGGAGACAGAAAAAATCCAAGTCGTCGTCTCTTCCAACTTGTTCGTAGCAAAAGAAATTCTCACCACCATTTTACTCACCACGCCGACAACGGCGACAAGACGAAGCGCACCAGCCATGTAATGTATCCAACAAAACACAACAAAATGCCGAACAACGTACAAAAGAAACACGACGACGACGACACAAAAAAAATCAACACAGCAAATATACCAACTGCCTTTTGTAGTATTGTAACAAAACAGCGCAACAAGGAAGCGAATACGTGGTGAATAAAACACAACACAACAAAAAAAAATTATCACAATTAACAATAAAAAAAAATGAAGAAGAAGGAACACATTCATTGGAATCGAACATTCATCGAAATCATGTGAATGAATTCAACACGGGATCCCATGCTTAAACGCACACAACCATCCAAGGAGGTGGAGTATGAGGGAGAGACAGAGAAAGAGCATGAGAGATACAAATGTATCTCGAACTATTCAAACTCGATTTTTCGAATCGAGGGTTGTGTGTGTTTTGTATATGTTTGAATTTTTCAGTCATCAGCTGAATTCATGACAGGCAACATCTTATTAGATTAAGGTTGCGCTGTTCGATAACACAGTAATATCTTTTTTGAATTGAAAAATAAAAAAAAATTAGGATCAAGTATCGAGTATAAATAAAATTCGTTTCTACCTGCTGTCACACTCTCATACGCTCGTATTTTCGGATTATCACACAAACAAACTGTTTAATCAAAATCAAATGTGAAAATACTTTTAACAAATAATCAAACAGTTTCCGTGTTTCGCGAGAATTGTCAACACTCAACAACACACATATACACGGACGTATATGTTTGTTTTGTGATACTATACCCAGCGTTTTATGTTAAATGTATCAAGAAACACTTTTTATATCGCAATTTCCATTGTGCAAGTGAACGAACACCCCGGTGGTGGTATCAATCAAAAAATATTGTCATTCGATTGTGAGAAGGCGACGACAACCGATATATCGGCGCACTGATCGGCATCAGAATATTTTCAAATCGAGGAAGAAAAAACCAAAACTCAAGTGAACTTTTTTTTTGGCAGTGATTTTTTAGTGTTCGAGTTCATGTGATGTAATATTGATAAAATTAAACTCGCTCCAATTTTCATACCTTCCAAAAAAAAAATATGGCGATAGTTTTGAAAATTAAATACAAAAAATTTGTGAAACAAAAAAATTTGTGATCCCCTGGAAGATGAGTTGATGAATGAAAAGGCGAAGGAAGAAGAAAATTATTATGTCTATGATTTCTTAGATTGAATTTTAGTTTTTGTGATACTAAATTAACCAACAACAACACACTGCAAGTGTAAAGTGAATTCTTAATTAAATCTACAAAGAAAAACCAACACCACTTCCTCAGACTACTGTGAATTTAGTTTATTTCGTTATTTGTTTTTCTTAAGTAGATGCTAAATTAACCGTAACAATTGATTTGTTAATATTTTGTGTGTCAAACAATCAAAACGCGATAAACTGGAAACGGAAATTGAATCGCATAGCAAAAGGGAGGCAGACGAAGATCGTTTTGCCTCCACTTTTCAAAAATTCACCCGAATGCAGCCAACATTGCCGCAAACAGCCGGGACAGCCGATATGGATTTGACGGCTGTTCAATCAATGGATTGGTTATTTAAAAAGGAACGAATCTATCTTTTGGCACAATTTTGGCAACAGGTAAGCACTTTTTTCCTATCTCTCAACACACCTGTTCAAGAATTCGTTTTACCGTCGCGAAAAATTGTTTGCCAAACTATTTTCCATGATTGCGGTGACATCATCGCTTGTCGGTCGTCTCAAAATAATAATTCAATTCTTTGAAGGACAGGACGAAGGGGTTGTTTCTACGGTCCGATCGGTCGTGTGGTAATAAAAAACAATTTTATATCTAAGTGCGGTAATTTCGGCGAAAATTAATCACACTTACCCACTTAGAGTCATGCAAATACTCGCGAAACCGATAAAAAACAAGTTGAATTTCAAACTCAAAACATAGAGTCAGACGATCGCAACTTATGTGCTGATCAAATTGAATCGATAAGTTCGACACGAGAGCACATTTTTTTTTTTTTTAATTTTATAAATGTGTGTATCGAATTGGAATTGAAACTGGGAACAGACAGACAAACAACACACACCTGACTGACTTAATTTTAATTGATCGTGTTAGAGACGCAAAATTAGCTTTTATTTTAACAAGTCTCTCTGTAGCATTTAGTGGCTTGTTTGTGGATTTTCTTCTTAGAAGAGATTTCTTATAAAACGCAGACTGTGCGGTGATCAAAACAATCATTGAATAGGTATCGCCGTGTCATTAATAAATAATCAAATTCTCGTTAGGCGATTTTGTGGTGTGTAAGAAATAAGCTGTAACACCGGACAGATCTTTCGTGTGATAAAGATGTTGGGCAGGTATACCTCTACCTAACCCGCCTAGTGTGTGTGGTGCTTTTGCTCCTGTGTCTTTCTACCTATACGAGAAAATACAATTCGATTTTCTTAAATGCCCCAACTACTGCAATTATTGTAATTGATTTCGATTTGATCAGATATTTCTCATGGTGAATGTATTCGATATTCTCATATCCATTCCATCATAGTCTATGCGATGGAGTGACTTGAACGGTTGCAAGTCTCAGGACAATTCTTTAGATTGTTTCGAAACTTACAAATTTTTCATTTTATTAATTTATTAATTATTAAAGCTGCGAGAATATTAAAAACTTGACGAAGATTTTCCATGATAGAAATTCAACAAGTGAGCAATTAAGGACAAGATCTTACAAATTATGTCAAAAAAGAAAAAAAGTGTTTTAAGAAATCTTTCGAAAAGATCGGGTGACTGAATGTCTGGGAGTTTGAAGTTTTCTAAATCGTTTTGAAAAAACATTCGATTCCGATTCTTTATTGATAAAGCTTTGATTTTTAAATGAATTCACGTAACATCCAGATACTTATACCTACCTGAAAAGATCAAGTTTAAAAATGGTCTAATGCCGAACTCATTCTTCTAATTTTGTAGTAAATACGTTCAAAGTAGGTACCTATAGTACAAATAATGTTCCTGCAGATTGAAATTTTGGAGAGCTTATAAAAAATTAAAGTTTTAAGTGTTAATCTTTCAAAACCTAGGTTGTAGTGGTTTTGTTCTAACCATGTGCTTAAAAATAAGAATTAAACCTGTATAGGCTTCAAAATATCCTGGAAATCTATCGAGGTTTACTTCCATGATTTTAATCCTAAAACAAATGTTTGCGTAAAATCAGAATCGTTATTGAGGTCTGTTGTAAAGTTACAAATTTAACACAAAAAACCCACGTGATGAGAACAAAAACCACTCATTCTGTATAGGCTTCCTAACCCTGGATATCTATACTATTTTGTTTTTGATGTAAACGAATGGTCAGATATTCAATAATAAATCGGCTCGGGGTAAAGTAGAGTGTTGCAATTATAGATACCTACCTGTTTCTGAGAAAAATTAACGTAACAACGTAATAACTACCAATCTTATAGTTAACTTTGGTTCGGCAGCCTAGATACATACCTACTTATCGAAGTTTATTACTTATTTCAATGATTTTTGTTTAAAAATTTATTATGAAGATTAAGAAAAAATATTTTTGTGTTTGGAAACTGATGTTGCAAAATGTCATCTGATTACCAATTTCGAGAATTAACTACGCAATGGTCTCTATCTTAAGGCCCGTTGTAACAATTTTGGACTACGAATGCCAGAAAGGGAGCATCAAACACACCCTCGTATTAAATGTTTTGTCACGAAAATTTTCACTGTCAAAGAAATTGTAGGTAATTGTAAACAAGGTCGGAATGTCTGTTTCAAACATTCATTGGGAAAATGTTTTAAGTCTTTTCTTTTATGGCATTCTGTAGTCCAAAATTGTTATAACGGGGCTTGTGATAGGCGTGAATATTACAACACCCCTTTCGCTAAACAGCTTCTGAAACAAGAACCCATTGATAAGCCTCATATAATTTTATTTTACCCAAAGTCAGCTTCTTCAAAAGCATTTCGACAAAATTCAATTTTTTGACATGTAGGTATGTACTTGAAACACATAACTTTAACCATGATTCTACAATTTTTGCAAAACTATAGTTTTTCTTAAGTTTTCTTCTGCATGTGGTTTTTTCCTTGATCTTGTAAGTGTAGAGCTCGAAAAACTCACCTGGGAAAAAAAGCCGTGACGACTTTAAATCTATTTATATATTTTGCATAATTCCCCTGCCTGAAGGAATGTGTCCCAATTTTATCTCAAAACATCAAATATACGCGCTAAATGAACTGTTTTTCAATCTGATTCCATTCACAAACACGTTTATATTTTTAGTTTCGTTCCCACGTTCTGTAACTTTTTAGACATAAAAACATAAAACAATATTTTTTTTTAAATATTGTTTTATGTAATTTCGCTTTCAACAATTGAAAGATTTTTTTACTATCGTTTACAAATTTTTGTAACTTTTTGAAGTTTTGAAACGGGTTTTTTGGACCTACTTTCGAAATTCAAATCATTTGCAAGCTATTCTGTTAGAATCGGATTTAAATTCTTCCAACTGCTTTCAATAAAAACCTCCGAGTTTTATTAAAATTTATTATTTACCTCTGCGTCCTTTAGAATTATGAAGAAAGAATTTTGCATCGGGGCATTCGAACACTTTTATTTGTTGAAACGAGGAACATACCTAGTAGACCCCAAAATTTGTAAGTGAAGAAGTGAGGTATAAAATGTCAGTTAGAATAGACTCTTCACTTTTTTTCTTCGTTTTTTCCTATTTTTTTTTTTACTAAATTTGGAATAAATTGGCTTTTATTACTTTCTTACAATTTTTCTTTAACTTAAGTTTGTTATTGAATAATTATATGTAAGGTGCCTACCTAGTATGTTATCTGTTAAAACAAAAACGAAATCCTTTCCGACATACTAACATCTACATACATAACTTCTTCTTAAAGTACCTACCCTAATAAAAAGTATCCAATATGAAGGTAATGGTACTTCCATGCTTGGGAAATTCTTTTCGGAACCAATTTATTTCGGGTGACTTTTTTCAACTTCGACAATTAGTATTCAAACATTCAATATGTAAGACACATGTTCTTGTAATACAACATGTTAAGTCACATTTTATTACTTTAAGGTCACTCTCTTTCTTAAAAGAATTTCTATAAAAATGTTCATTGCTTCTTTTTATTTATAGCAGTATCGTGACTTTTTACTTTAAATGTTTTTGATTTTATGTGACTAAGGACCAGGATCTTATGTGAAACGTCCAAAACAAAACAAAAATCAAATAAGGTACTAACAATAAAATCCAAAATGTAGACCTCAGCACATATTTTTTTAAAAGAAAATTTCATTCACTCAAAATTTGGTCTTGTTTTTCTGTTTTGCATTGAAAATTGTTTTTCGAAGGGAAAAAATATGTAAAAAAAGAAATTAATTATTTCTCCTCATTAAAATCGAATATCAAATTACCAATATTTCGTACGAACATTTCTTCTTGATGGTACATCAAGAACAAACTTGTCTACGAAAATTAAGTTGACTTCTAGTAAACAAGTTACATAGTTCCTAAAAAAAATAGCCAACATAAAATTTGAAAATAAAAAACACATGAACTGAGAAAATGTTAAGAAAACTGCATTTTACCTATCTCAAAAATTTGAAAAAAAAAAAAATTCTACAGAGCTTCCTAAAAGAGCAAAACAAAAAAACAAATCAATACTGGGCTGAAAGTGCTTAGTATTGACTCGTACAGTGTGTTCATTAGTAAAATCAATTGCAGAGCTGATTATCGGATTGCTGAGTTCCGTTCAAATCAATTGCTGAGCTTATTATAGGATTGCTGAGTTAAGACGAAAATACAACAATTATACCTAATTGCATTCTACATTATATTTCAAAGATGTGTTTGTAGATTTACTTACAGAGGTCCAATTTTAAGAGAGCGTTATACCTATTAGATGTTAAATGTTAAGCGACAAAAAATGCTCTAAAATGTTTATCCTTTATTTTCTTATAACTAATTTACCATACTTGTACCTACCAGTAAAAAATAGAAAAGAAATTTGTAGGAAACACAGGAGTCCTTTTATGAAGAAGTAAGTAAGTGACAATTGTATAGTTCAAAAATATAGCCATTTTTTCACTTGGCACCTTTACTTGTTAAAATAAAAAATAAAAATTAGGATTCCGTCTTCTGCATATGAACACTTAGATTGTTTAAATGATTTAGCGTTTTGATGTGGAAAAATTCTACCACTACGAACTTTCGGTTTTCCTATACACGTCTAGAAAAAGTCTAAGGAAAATATTTTTTAAAATAAAAGATTAGTGAAATTTTCATCATGAAAACATGTTTTATATTTTCTCCAATGATCTTTGTTATTCACTATTCAAGCCTTCGAAAAACTTCATCTTTACTTTTCTTTTAAAACCAAAGCTAAAGAAAGTTCGTTCTTTATTGGCTTTTTATCTTATACATTTTTGTACAAAATTTTTATTTACACTTTCAACTTCATTTCAAAAATCTTTTCAATTCCTATAAAAATGTAATTAATAAAAGATTGGTTAAAATTAAAACTATACCTACTTCTTTTAATTTCAATGCTTCTCTAGTGATCATTCGAAAAAAAATATAGCAGTGCTTTTTATGTTGAAAATTTAAGTAACTATTTGTTGTTACACTTACACAAATATAAAATTCATTAAAAAAATTCACCGAATTAAGTTGAACTACCAACTGACAACTGGTGAATCAAAAAACATGTTTTTTTTAATTGCAAGTTCGAACATTGCCTCTAAGCGAGTAGTGAGAAAAAAGCACAAAATATCCTCTGTTTGTACCAATATCAGCGAACACATCCTGAAATAAGCCAATCATGCCAACAATCATACAACAAAGAGAGTTTTTGACACTCAAAAGTACGACATTACCTTGCAAACATTTCAAGACCTTATCTTAACTTCGTATGTTCACTTGGTTGCTTACTCATCTAAAGTTGTTGAGCCTCACGTTTGGTTTGTTAGTGCTGCTTTACTTGCTTGATCTTTCTAATAAAAAGTTGGGAGGTACATAAACTCATTACGAATAAAAAAGAATACAAATGAACAGAGTCTAAAAATTTTCAAAAAATATAAAAACAATTCTTTCAGATCGCTCAATAACTTCACAAATATTTTAAAAATAGATACAAATAAGATCATCAGCACAGCTTTTAAAGAATCGTGGATTTTACCGCGATGTAAGTAAAACTACCGTCAATTCTTTTTTTTTCGAACAATGGCATTTAAAATACAAATAAATGTGGCTTTTATTCGGAACGATCTATATATTTGTGAACATTCTTGTGGATTCCAGATAAAAAAAGTGACTTTAGATTTATGGTTATAATCTTTGCAATCGATGGAAACTAGTTTCGAATTTTTCATCTTAACATAAGAAAGTAGATATGAGAAGTGTAGATTCCCACCTTTTAACCCAGTGAACAACTATGTATATCGACAGGGATTGTCTTAGGTATTTTTTTAGAGGTTTGGAATTAACAGCACTGTTTTTTAGTGATTTCGAATTTGACAATTGGCTATGAATACAGCTAACAAGTTAACTTTCGAATCGATGAAATCTGAAAATGTAATTCGACCAACTCTCTATCGAAATGAAATGGTCAAAACGAGCATAAAAACATTATAAAGACTTATTTTTACGTGTTTATGATTTCATTTTAAATTTTATAGGAACCTCTAAGCAAAAACACCCTTTAATATTCATTTATTATCGTTAACTCTCCCTCCCTCATCCTCTTTGTCTCTCTTCTTCCCTCATATTGAACTATTCCCTATCTACAAAAGAAAATGATTTCAAAACGATTAGCATGTTTTCGGTTCATTTAAAAACCCTGAATCTTTACAAACTTAAATTGAATCAATCAGGAATGAACTTCCGATCCATCCGCACTATAATCATAAAATAAAAGAAAAACAAATCAAAACTCTAAAAGACTTAATACCATTCAATCATCCAATACTGTCATTAAGCGTGCACATACGTGAGCCCCTCCAGCTCCTAAATACCTATACCAACATATAAAGTGTAATGCGAGTTGTCGAGAGAATAAAGAAAAAAAAAAACAATCAAAACATAACGATAATGGCCTTGCGTGGAAAACATAGTTTCGTCTGTATATTTCCAATTTAATGAGTATTTCCTTCTTGCTGTCCGCAATATGCCCTACGAATGCCTCTATATCTATATCTATACTCAAAAACCCTAACCGTTACACAGGTGCAGTCGCAAAGACCTATTTTTCATATTGAATCACATGTGTTAATCGACCTCTTCTTCGGTATTGTACCTACGTCAGTACGGTCTGCATCTATATTCTTACACGACCGACAAGCGAATTGCAAAACTGACTAAAGTCACATAAAAAAAAGAAAGAAATCAAAAACAATATCCAACTGAACGTTATTTAATTGAAAGCGGAACTCAAGTGCAATTACTTAATACCTTTTTAATACAATTGTTCAAAATGCTTACTTTGACAAAAATTGAATATGTCTTCGCTTGCAAAATTTACTCGGTTTGGGTTTGAGTTGAGTAGGTATTGTTTTACCAAACAACGAACGTTTGCATAAATGCTGAATTAATATGGCAAATGGTATTTGTTTCTAGTTCCTTATTTTGGTTTTATAGCTTTGCACTTGGCCCAATTAGTTGTAAAATTAAAACAAAACCCAAGTCGGTCGAGTTGGTTTCTTTTTATTTTTTTTATTGGCGATACCTATCTAGACTATGATTCAAATAAAATGAAGTGAAGAAAAAAAACACCGGAAATTCAACCGAATTAAATTACATGCAATCAATTCAACCGAGAGTAAAAACGTCTTAATACGCCTAATTGCTCCTAATATCTGGTGGTAACCAACTCGGGCACTCTACAAGTGAAGAATGAATAAAACAAAAAAAAAAATCAAAACCAAACAACAAAAAAAAAAAGTAAAACTGATGTCTGTCGGTAATGTCGGTATGTGCTCAGCTCAATATATCAGTCGATATCTTATGAGTTTTTAATTTTAGGTTTTCGACTTGAAGAAATACACACGAGAGAAAATATCCCATCAATCGTATTTCTCTTTGCTCAACTCTCAAGTCTCAATAGGTATCTGTATCTGTTTCTGTTTTGTACCTGCTGATGCGGTGATCAGTCCATCAGTCTAGAGAGATCTATAGTCCCGAAAAACCAGTCGCGCAGAAGTCTCATCGAATGGATATGTGCAGTGTAGGTCCTTCTTCCTCGTGATGGTTCTGGTTATCAGTCAATTCGAAAGGGACAGATCACTCATTCCATGGCCACCACCCATTTTGCAGAAATTTCACTGTTGTTGTTGGCGGTGGTCCGCATGCCGTCGCTGCATAGTCGTTCCCGCCTATGTCGATACATACAGGCGGCAGCCGTACGCAGGATTCCACAGGAATAATGGGAGCTCTACATTCAGCCTCGAGGCATCTCAACGATATAATGCGAGGCAAAATTAAAAAGGAATCATCATTACTAACTTTAAACTGAGTTTAAATTTCGTGCGATCGAGCACTTAGTATAGGAGCATCGCTGCTGTCGCCTCTACCACCACCTGCATGCTCCAGCTCATGGAAAACTGCTTTGAGGGAAAAAACATGTCTGTCTGTTCCTACCTACACCAAGTTATTATAAAAACATGTGGTAAACAGTAGCCAAAACATGGGGCGACAAAACCTAACCACACAACAAAACACTACCATCTTTTTTTTTCTTCTCAAATGAAAATAACTTATTTAGTTTCTATGAGATAAACAACATCCATTTGAAACCTCATAACAAAACAACACGATGCGATGACTTTTTTGGTATTGTGTCGAATTAAAACGAATGTGGCGTTTCAATTTCTACATAACCTTTGCGTGTGTATTGGTATATCTATCGGTAGTTTGCGCGACAAAGATCGCATCACTATAGTACCCTGTAGCTCCCTCGCAGCTATAGAGTTCTCAAAAATGATACTCGATATTCGAATTGAAATGTTAAGATACTAATTATGCGATTGCGATCATTTGTCATTATTAAGATACACTATGCCTGCCTTTGTATATCTATTATGGCAAAATAGGTAGTAGCGTGTGTAGGTGGGTGAATTTTAACGAATCTCATAACACTGAAGCTATTTCGTCTCGTCTAGACATTTTGATTTTGGAATTGAAATTGAGTGCGGTGCGGAGTTTAAAAATAAATTTACAAAACTAAATGGAGTTAATTTACATTTGAAAAATGTATCTGCAATTTATACTACTCACACATAAAATTAATTACAATTCGCCTATAGTAAGCTGCTGTTTGTTTCGCATATATGTAGGTATCTTTTTTTTATGTATCTTATTTTAGGCGGGAATGGTAAGCGCCGCAACGCCAAATTGGTGAGGCTTGTTCACATGTCCAGAATATAAATTTATCCAGTTTTTTTTTTAAACAAAATGAGAGGGAATGTTCATTTGAATATGTAATTGGAACTGTTAATATACTCGTATATACATAATCTACCCTTTGAACCATCCCTTACTCAATTCATACACTCCACTCACACACAAACACTACAAATCTATCTATCCGTGGATAAGCGAATTAAATATTTCCTTTTTCTCTGTATTTCATTTGATTTTGACAAATTCAAAATGGGAACGTTTCGGGTATTCCCATGATAGATAGATGTATCAGTCCATCGGCTCTTAATACTTAACAAGGGATAGTGTACGACGCTGTACCGTATTAGACATAAGGGAGATTGTGCCGAAAAACCGGTTTTATTTAAATTGATTAACACTATACGGCTTCACGGGGCTGGGGCAAGGATCATTTTTGATAGAAAATAAAACTTGTCCTACCCATCACAAGAGAAAAATTTGACTTAACAAAAAAAAATCAAATACAAATACAAACCGCGCACAAAATAGTCTCTAAAAAAAAGGGTTCCGCATTAAATGACACAGAGTAGCAATTAATATCATTCATATTTTCATTCACATGTAGCATGTACTTACCATTGCATGAACCCTTATTGTAGTTTGACTGAATACTAAACAGTTTTTTTGGTTGATTTTGGCAAAAAAAAGAGATTTGTAATCGAAATTTATAAGCAGAAATGCGCAGCAATCAGAAACTCAAACAATGAAAAAAAGTACAAAAAAAAAATTATGACGATTCGAGGATACAACTTGTGATCAAGAGTATCGCTTTGGATAAATAAATTCGGAACCAAAGACGTCAATGCATGATTCAGAATGGAACATCATTCGAAATGGAAACGGGCTTTGAAGAACTGTTTTACTTGAGACAGACTAACAGCCCGATTCCGCCCAAAAGTCACTAGTTATGACGCAAATAAGAAGAATCGGCAAGCCTCTGGTTTAACGAATTTTAGAGATTTTTAAATGTCAAACACAAAAACTCATAGAAAATGCCCATTACAATGAATTCATTTAAAAATAACCAAAACAATGAAATTAAATAAATGGCGCCCAATGTGAACCCAAGCCAACTGCGGATTCTGCCGACCAATCTTTTGAACTTTTGTCTTATTCAATTGTACTGCATAAAAAACTGTTACGAAGCAAGAGCTAGAGAGTATGTATAGGTCAACAACACAATATGATATCGAGCACTATCGTCAGTTAAAATGCAGGACCTCGTTTTATGCTGTTTCTCTAAAGCATGCTTAAGATACTCTCGATGTCTTGCATTTTAACAGACAATGTGAGCTTGCTTAGCTTACGTTTGGCGTCCGTTGTTTCATAGAAATACGAGCTCTCTCGCAAATTATTTTGATTTAGTACTTTTCCTATACGAAGATTTTCTTAAAGCGAAAAAAGTACTTATCAGCGGGCGCCCAATGCAAGCCCAACAAAGTCTTGTCAGCTATTATTTTGGTTGTGATACTTGGTTTTATGAACTACATTTGGAAATGTTTTGTAAAAACAAATCCAGAGACAGAAACTCAAAGAAACGAGGATAAGAAGACTTAACTAAACAGCGCAATAAACAAACTGGCGCCCAATGTGAGCCTGGTAAAGTTTAAATTCATCTCATAACTCTGGGCAGCGAAAAATAGCTTAGTGAGCAACATTTTCCGCTGCATACTGCTGCCTGTGATCTTCCTTTCATCTTCTTTGTCTTGAGAGCCTACACCGAAAGAAAAACCTTGGTAAAATCAAACAGGAAACTTGTTTGTTTTTGCGTCAAGCAGGAACATACTTAAATGAAACAAGCTGGCATTTTCATTTTATTTATTGAAATGCTACAATTTTCATTGCTTAAATCAACAACGCCATTTTCAATTTCATTGTTAACCAACAACGGTTGTGATACTAGAAACATACATGTCCATGATACTTTAACAACGTTTGTGTTTCGTCAACAATTCTGAATTGTTGGTAAAATATGAACATTGTTGATCAAGTATGTTCGTGAGAATTCAGCCACGTTTTTATTTGCTCAACAGCTTTAATGTTAAATTTCTATGAAAAATGCCTGAATTAAAGTTTGACCTATACATTTGATAGGTCAATTCAGGCGTTTATCATAAAAATTTTAAATTAAAACTGTTGAGCAAATAAAAACGTATGACTGAATTCTCACGAACATACTTGAGCAACAATAAAGAATAATTAATTATCCCTTAAGATAAAATGGTCACGAAACTTATCATATTGAATTGAAGTTCCGTTATGCGACTTCACGTTTTCTATGGGCTTAAGTATGATAAATATTGGAATTCAAAATGTTACTGATACTTTAACTATTCTTTATTGATTAGAGAAGTATGAACATTGTTGATCAAACATATTGGTGATAGTTCAACAGTGTATTTGATATTTCAATCACAAACGTGATGGTTTTTGTAATTTCAGCCTTAATTGTTAGTTAAATATGTTTGTTGTTGATCAAGTATGAAATCAACAATCACGTTGTTGGTTAAAAATTATAACATATTCAAATCAACTACGAACATACTTAATATAAACATTTTTATGATACTTACCTGAAAAAAAATTGATCACGGCAGCATACTTGATTTGAAAATGCGTTCTTATTTGAATTCATCACGAAACTTGGTTAATTTCACAACTTTAGATGAATTGTTGATTAACAATGAAACATGTTTAAATCAACCAAGGTTTTTTCTTTCGGTGTATCTTTGCCTTTGACCTTATTGTGCCCAGAGAATTCAAGGTTTGAAGTCATCTTTGTCTCATTTCGTTTCATGATAAAAATAATACTTTGCCTCCCCAAAACTTCATTCAAGAATATTTTCCTTATCAATCGCAAAGATAGGACATTTTACTTTGAAATAAATTAACGGGCGCCCAATGAGAACCAAATAAAGCTCTGTCAAGCGTATATTTACTCTTATGAACTTTATTTAAAAATGGTTGTTGAATAAAATACGGAAATCTTAAGTTCAAAACATAAAGCAACGAAAATAAGAAAATTATCTAAGCACAGCTATAAACGGAATGGCGCCCAATGTGAGCCCTATACAAAGTTTAAATTCATTCAAAAACTCATTTGCCAGTGACAGATGGCCCAGAGAGCTACATGTTGCAACGTTTTCAAATCGTTTAGTTTATCTTTCGCTTAACTATAATCATAGGATCCTAGTGGTGAAGTCATCTTTTGTCATAATTTGTTTTAAAGTAAAAAAAGAACATGTGGTTTGGACACATAAAAAGATTTTGAACACTAACCAGGGTGCAGATCTTGTCTGTTCTTGTGCCTTCACCCTGCTTGCTGTCTATGATCGTCCTTTCATCTCCTTTGTCTTGAAAGCCCATTTATCGTTCACTCTGTCCATCAAGCAAGATCTTCTACGTCAAAATTTTAAAACAAATCGATTAAAAGAAATGATGAATTATAAACCACTCTTTAACTTCGTCCATAATTAATTGACACCGCAACATGCCCAAAAAGCCCTTCACTAAGTAGTAAAGGGTGTCCAATATACCAAAGTATAGATATGCGACAACAAAAAATCCATCATATTGCGGACGCTTTTATTTATGGAAAAATGTCAAAGTACTTAGTGTGACATCTATTTTTGTCACTTTTACAACACCGAATGCACAAATATCGTCTCGTTCCATTACAGAGCAGACACAAAACGACGATCGCACATAAAACTGCCACCGAAAAGAAAACAACAAACACACAAGCCGAAAAGAGCTGAAAAATTGACTGGTGCGTCGTCAAGTCGTATCTGTATCTTGCCATCGACGACCAGGCAGAGAAGACACACAGCATTTCTGATGAGGCAGCTCTATACATCTTGGGGGAGTAGGTATAGTTAAATCTTCCATCCATTCAACCATTAGCAACTAAAAAAGACAAAAAAGAAGAACATAACAGAAAATAAAAAAAAAATCTGAAAAACATCAAGTGGCGCATATTTTCTCAAATTGAATTCTAAACTATCGCCAGCAATTAACAATTTTCTGTCGATGAATACAGCGTATCACTATGATCATCCCACATAGTCATTGATCGTACTTGAAGTCAAGTGGAATAACACTGAAAATAAAGCTATAGGTACCCTCAGACAAAAGCAACAAAAACAAAAACAATTGATCAGCTCCCATTGATTATATTTGTATCTTTTCGATGAGCCATCGGTGCGGTAGCGGGCGGCATTCGGTAACACATGATATGCTAATAATGTGCCAAAAGATACAATTGTAGGAGTGAATTCTGTATTTTTACTTCATTCGATTGGAAGACGACATACGTCCAACAAAAAAGACAAACACGTATTTTTTTATACTTAATGGGAATTTTGTTGTTTTTCCGATCGAGAAATAAGACAAGCGAATACTAATACACAAAATTTATATTTCTATATAAATACACTTCCAAAAAAAAAGACAACGAAAAATCATTCGAAAACCATTCGGGCTCGGAGCCGTTGTGTTCAATTTTTCGGTTTTTATGATCTGTCGTTTCGATTTATTTAGATATCTGACGGCTACTGAATTTTAATGATGTGTGGATCTACTTTGTGTGTCTTCGACACATGTATTTAACAGTCATCGTTGTTTTATTTAATTTCTGTTTCATGAGAACTAGATCTTTAGGAATTTCAAAAAAAAAAAAAAATCCGTTTCATAATTCTGATTGGGTGTGTGTTTAAGTGTCAATCGATAATAATGCAAATTCGACAGATGGATTTATGAACTAGATGGGATTTAACTGCGCCCACGTGAATAGGTTGGAAATTTCGTTTGGGAAACAAAATTGGTTCTTTGTGGTGCCACAGTTCGTTTCGTCGTATGGTCGTATCGTCGTCATGCCAAAAATGATTGACATGATTGAAGAGGATCTTTCGTCGCTCAAAATAGCCAACGAAGCATCTTTTGCGTGCGCTCTCTCTGTCAACGAATAGAGATCGGTATTTTTATTCGCATATTTTTAGACGAAAATCCATCAGACGCAGCTCCAACGCATAGACGACGAAGCGCCACCATGCATCTGTGCGGAATGAGCTTGTATCAAAAACAAGCTCCCGTCTCTTTCTCTATTGGCAATGCACTTTTTCTCCAGTACGTTCTTTTAAGGGGTTGTAATTTTTATTATTTTTTTGTGTGGTGCTCTTGATATGAAACTCAAATTTTAAATCGCCTGCTGTGCCACCACGTGCTCATATTTGCCATTTGACTTGAGAATTTACCGTGTGCCACAAATCACTCGCACTCTCCCTTCTGCTTTTTTCATATGGTAGCGCAGCTAGTTGCGATGGAAAACAACAAAAAATAAAGAAAAGAAACCACCGCAGCGAAGGAGTGCGTGTGTTTGTATATTAAGGCGTCAAAGACGTTTCTTAATCTATTCTAAAACATAAAATCAAATCAAAATTTCCTATAATTCTTCTGTTGCTCGGTCATAAAATCAAATGGGTTTCCGTTGGGCTCTCGATACGATAGATACACAGCAGCTCCGACGCGACGAGACAAAATCGAAGAAAAAAAAAAAGAAGATTCAAAAATAGAAAATTGTGACAAAGATTAAATTTGATTTCTTAAAAAAAAAAATAATGAAAACAACATAAAACGAATAAAGATGTTTCGGTTTTTTAAAGAAAGAAAGGGGAGTCGCATTTGTCACTTGGATTTAGATTTTCCCAGACGCTTCTGTAGAAACAATGATAATAATTCACTTAATTATTAATCCAATATATGATCTGAACAAACACCCCCGAAGAATGTGTGTGGGACCCCACCAATCATCCTCCCCCTTTTCGATATCATAATTAAGCCGTAGATACATTTATTCGAATCGAAGTATCCATAAAGTTGCTACTACATCTTAAACGGATATGTTTAATTTCTAATAAATAGACTCAACTCAACCCCCAAAAAACAGATGTAATTGGTAAACGCTGATAACCAATGTCCCAGCCATTAGCACGTACGTGGTGTGTGTGCACACACAAGGAGGGCGTCCTTTCTATAGTAGCTTAGCTACTTCATAGTGACGATACCCTTAAAAGGTGAGCTCGATCGAGGAAGATATTAAGCGGTTATTACTTTAATAGTTTCATAGTTTCAGCAATACACAAGATTGCGATCTAAATTGTGCAACTTTGAAAATAAACTTTCATATGCGGAATAGCACTACACTATACCTCTTCAAAGAGAGGCTAATTTATAGATGTTTGAGTAACCAACTAGTGGCGGTGCGGTGGCGGGTCGCAATATTTTGTGTCCTATAAAACTGTTTAAAGGCTTTTCCTTTGGCAGGGTCTTTGTTTAATAAAGAAGGGAAAACACAGAAAACACACAACATAAGAACAAGAACATCACGATGAATTCAAGTGGTTTTCTTTCACCCAATTCACATCCATTCATAGTTCTTGAGAGGGTGAAGGGATATGACATGTTTGTTCTAGATAATAGATATAATAACAAGCACACCAGATGGAGAGAGTTTTTCTTCTTTTTTTCCGATAGCCTTCTATTAACGAGATGAAGGCAAGAACAATCAACAACAAAAAACATCTCAATGATGATGATTTTCGGTGGTTCTTTGAAATGGCCCTAATCTGTAGCTGTGATCACACTGCCACTGTGACTACTTGAGCCAGACAAGACTTCAATTCAATTCTATTGATGGTTCACTTCAAACCACATTTACAAGCAATAAAGGACTTCCTTTCGATGAGAGGCAGACGCATTTATTGAGTATTCGAATGTGAAAGAAATAACGAAGGAATTTGAAAGTGTATTCAAAGATCGTTCAAAAACGCAAAGGCTTCTCAAATTTTTAAAAGTCTCCAAAAAATCCGATGCAGTTTTTCACTGAGTACGAGACTACTCAAAATAATTTCTCCGCAAAACGGACTATAGTACTTCGGAAAGTATCGAATAAACGTTCGAAAATGCCGTAAATTCTTAGAGAAGTCAGTCAGCCTCTTACAACAAAAGTCCGATGTTTCAAGTTGGAAAGTGTAAGCTCACTTTAACAACTAAAGTGAAAAATCACATCTACAGTACTTCGGAAAATATCCAACAAACGCTCCATATGGCAGTCGACTGTTACAAGGGTCAGAAAGTCTCCTTTGACAAAAGTCCGATGCAATCTGGCCCTAGTTGGGAAGCGATCTAACGCTTTTACAGTTTTGAAAGTGAAAAATCACAATTACAACACTTCGGAAAGTATTTAATAAACGTCTTAAAATGCAGACGACTGTTACAAGATCTAGACAGTCTCCTACGACAAAAGTCCGATGCAATCTGCCTTTGGTTGAGAAGCGTAACCTCAGTTTAACAACTTTGAAAGTGAAAAATCACATCCACGGTACTTCGGAAAATACCCAAAAAACGTCCCAAACTGCAGTCGAAAATTACAAAGATCAGAAAGTCTCCAACGACAAAAGTCCGATGCAATCTGCTTCTGGTTGGGAGGCGTTAGACCCCTCTTCAAACTTTGAAAGTGAAAAATCACATCTACAGTACTTCAAAAATATTCAATAAACGTCCGGAAATTCAGTCGACTTCAACAAAGGTCACACAGTTTCCTACGACAAAAGTCCGATGCAATCAGCCCCTGGTTGGGTGGCGTTACTCACTTGTATAGCATTGGGTGGCGTTTGCTCACTTGTATAGCATTGAGAGTGAAAAATCAATTCGGCAGTACTTCGGAAAATATCCGACAAACGTCCATAAATGCAGTGGGCTCTTACAAAGATCAGCCAGTCTCCTACGACAAAAGTCCGATGCGATTCGCCTCTAATTGGGAAACGCTAGCTCACTTTAACCATTTTGAAAGTGAAAAATCAGATGTGCAGTACTTCGGAAAATATCCAACAAACATCCAAAAGGGCAATCGAATTTTGCAAAGGTCAGACAGTCTTCTACGACAAAAGTCCGATGCAATCTGCCACTGGTTGAGAAGCGTTAACTCACTTATATAACATTGAGAGTGAAAAATCAACCCGGCAGTACTTCGGAAAATATTCAACAAAGGTCCGAAAATGCAGCGGGCTCTAACAAAGATCAGCCAGTCTCCTACGACAAAAGTCCGATGCAATATGCCACTAATTGGGAAGCGTTAGCTCACTTAAGCAACATCATTGAAAAGAAAAAATCAATTGTGATAGTGCTTCACACCACTTTTAAAATGTCTACCCGTGAGAGTTTTGAAAGGAACAATATAGTAAATTTGAGACAAACGAGTGTTTGTTAGTCGGAAAGTGTCCAATAGCTGTCCAAAAACTCAGCTGGCTCTTCAAATACTGATGAAGTCCCATAAAAAGTTTGATGCAATTTGCATTTCAATGGAAAGCGTAAGTTAACTTAAAATGGTCTTAAAATTGAAGTTTTACTAGGGTGATGCTTACTGCAAACTGTATTCGCAAGCAATGGAAGACTTCCATTCATTGAGACACCAAATATTTGTTGAACCCCGAGTATTCAATCAAGAGAAGAAAAAAGTTTCTTGACAAACCTTGTAAGTACTTCGGAAAACAGCAAATGATCACCGGAACACTAATTTTATTTTCGGAAAACAAGTTTTTCCAAACAAAAGTCGCCGAAAAAATCACCCAGCTGGTGACGTTTTGTTCCAAAGGTTTTCTTAGTCGAAATTCCGAGACAAATCCTCAAAAAGAAAGAAACAGTTGGAAAATCAGCTGACTCATTTGACTATCTTTGATTGAAGTTCCAATGCAATCAATTTCGACTTTTACTCACTTTAAACCAAGCTTCGATATACCGTTGCATTCGATCATTATGCCAAAAAACTTTTACTCACTTTATACTAACTTTCCATATACCGTTGCATTCGATCGTTAAGCCTTTGTTAAGCACCCACCAAACTCGTTTTAGTAGCCCGTTCTGAAATTCACCATTAAGATTCAAATGATTTCCAGTTGCATTCGCACAGAATATTAACAACACCTCCCTATATCCTATCCCTATACATAATTTTCACCAAAAAATCCATATTGAAGCTTCCCTCGCTTGTCCTTGAAGGTTTTTGATTCCGAGTAAAATGCCACAACAAGGGGATTTCCAAGGCAGACAATCCGAAATGTTTATTTAAAGGCGTTTAAGAAAATTTAACTACTTTACCATGCTTTCCCTACTTCTTGCCTGATGGGTGGATGGATGGTGGATGGTGGATGCTGTGCCCGTCGACATCGCCGCCCGCCGCCACAAAAACCACCTTGAATGAAGAAGGCGTCTGCTGCGCTTCAAGTGAACCCTTCTTATATTTTCTCCTTTTCCTTCTGGATGATGGCTGTTTTACTTTTTATTTTTTTATTTTACTTTTCTATCTTTCATTTCTAACTCCACCGTCATCGTTGCCGTCGTCGTCATACTATATATCCATTTCCTTCGTTATAGAGGTGCTGCTGTTTTGGTTGGTACAGAAGTGGTAGTATATGTATTAGTAGTAGCCGACATTGGGAAGAAAACCTAGTGAACTCCATCCTTTGGTGGTTTGGTCTTTTTTGAGGATGGGGCCTTGGTATTAGGACACATTGTATCTGTTCTGTACCTTCTCTTTGGGTGTATAATATTAGAAGAACCTTTTCTAAGCCAACTTAAGCCAAAATGTTTTCCTTTCCTTTTTATTCGACCGACCGACCGACGAAGACCAACGCTAACGCTTTGTTTTGTCGTTGTTCTCGTTGTAGTCGTCGCTCGTCGTCGTTGTCTTGTGAGAAAATCATAATCTCTCTCTCTCTCTGTCTCTGTTTCTATGTTTGTCTATGTGTTTGTTTTATTCTCTCGAGTGATGGCGTTTAACTTAAAATTTTGCAAAATTAAAGTTGTAAGTATAGAAATAGGTATGTACCTAAGTATAGCTCTATCTGGCTCGTCGGTCGTCGGTCGTCCTTGAATTTAACCGGATGTGATGTCATGGATTTTTAATTCCCTTCCACCTACCCTACTCCCTCCCACCACCAAAACCAACCATCATTGCTACTCCTTGATGATGCTCTTTAAGTTTTCCGACTTAAAGCCATCTCTTAATTTAAGGTATCCGGCGCCCGTTGCGGCCCCCCATTTAACCCATTGCCGTATCATCACACTCCTTTAAGAATACGCAAGCTATTTACAGTTGTGACTAACAAACAAGTGGGCGCGCAAAAGTAGGGAGGGAGGGCGACAGGGCGTTCGAGACAACACTGATACCCAGACCAAGTGGGTAGGTGAAGAGGAGTATAGAGAAGAAAAGGGTGTACTCCGGCTCTGGTAAATCTGAATCACGAGACGACACAACGCACTTTCACTTAACAGCAGCATAATAGTATCCTGCAAATATACCATACCATACACAAACACTGGTGTTTGTGTATATATTTGCATTATCATTTGTCTGTTAGTTTGTGGCATAATTACGCACGTTGTGTGCAGAGTGAATGTCCTTGAAAGTTTTTGGCACAGTTTAATTTGTATATATACCTTCCTACCTAAAGTCGTATACCCAGTATCAGCCAGCAGTGTTTAGTATCTAAGCACATGGCATTTAACATACAGTTGAATGACACTTTCTTAACGTTTCCTGGTTAAGTGTGGGTTAGCGAGACTAGGACTCCATAGTCTATGTATGGGTGTGATGTGGTTGTTTGATTATTTCGATTATTTCTGTGCATTCAACCAGTTTCCTTTTTTTGTCTCTTCTTTTTCTTTTTGTTGCAAAAACCCATTTTGCGATCCCCTGCGGAAGTACAAATTGAAGTATAATTTAATTAACGCCTGAACACTGTTTGGAGTGTCTCCAAATTCCACCAGCTCAGCTCGGGGATAGGACTACGCATATTCAATTAAATCAACTTCCTGTCAATTAAATGATCACCAATAATCAAATTCAATTTGAATATACAGATACTATACTTGCCGGGGATGTGCGTGCGCTGTGATAACCATCGCCATCATTGAATCATTGAATCATCGCAATCATCAACAGCTGCTTGTCGAATGTCGAATGGATTTTTTGTCTGCGTGTGTTGGGTTTGTGTGGGAGAGAGAGTCTCAGCCGGGATCAACAGTCGATGCAACGAGACGATAATTTTGTGATAAACCCCCAAACCAAAACGGAAATACGAATTGAAAAAAAAAAGAATATCTCAAACACAAGAAAAAATAATAATAAAAAAAAAAGAACCTTAATTCAATATGTGTGATGCTGTTTTTAGGGCATCTTTTCATCTGAAAAGATCCCCTTGCCTCCGCTCAGCAGCTCATTTGCATTGAAAAGGGAATGTTTTTGTCACCCATAAAGATCGGGAGTGTTGTTGTCGTATTTTTTATTTATTTTATTATTCGTTTTCGTCAAACTTGGGGTCTCACGCAGTATAACGTCGATGTGTATTTTTTTTTGCCGTTTCCTTTCGAACTTTATGCGAACGCGCTTTCAATTTTCATTCTCGATACATATTAAAAAAAAATTGAAAAAGTGGGAGAGCGTTGTGTTGCATTCATAGAATGCAGCCAACATCCTTTGGATTTCTGTGTGTGATGAGATGAAGAATAAAATTAAAAGACACTGTAATGCATAAAAGAAACATAAAATGAGTAACAAAAAATAAAAAAAATAACAACGCAGCAAAGACGAGGGCGAAGACTCATAAATCAAAATTAAGGCGCATTAACATGCGCGCTTCATTCTTGACACTGCTACTTTTCTGGGTCTTATTGGTTCACTTTTTTTTTATTAATCTTATTTGGTTCCTTTCTGGCAGCGCATATTGTCGTCGTGTCGTCCGTGAATGGGGTAGCCAGGGTTACCGATCAGTTGCTTTGTATGCTGTCAAAAATCAATTATTCATTTTATTTTGAGTTGTACCTGAATAGAGTTGGTTTTACTAAGTCTTATTTAGGAGTATGTAGTCTTAATGTGCATCTACAAGAGCATTTTAGCAGAATGATTTTTTTTCAACTGATGGGTTTCCGCAGTTTTTAAGTCAATCGGGTCCACGCTACACGTGGCTGCAAAAACCTAAGCACTACAATTGTTAGGGAATGGATTTCGTTTTTAAGTTCAACTTGCGTAAGCGTTGTTCTAGAGTAAGTCTATTCGTTGTGAAGTGGGAAAACGTTCTGACCGCAAATATAACGCCTTTTGTCAAATTGACAATCACTATAGAAACAGAGTTGTCAATTTAAAAACCAATATGGACATGATCATAACAGGGGGTCTTAGCTATACGATAGAAAATATTTCTTCAAATTCCAAAATGCGAAAAAGGGTTCATGATCAAGAGGTCGAAACCCTTTTCACAATAAGACTTTGTAGATTTTGTAGATTTTGCTATCGTAAGAATTATCCCATGTTCAAATTATCCCCTCCCTTCTTTCTCAAAGTGTTTCTGTTCTGTTTGTTTTCTTCTTTCTGTATAGCTTCAAATCTGACACCCTAAACTTGAAATTCTCTTAATTTTTTCTTTAAAAATTATGTTTTTTGAACTGCTTACAAAGTCCCTGTAACTCGGTACTATTTTCAAAAGTAGATTTTGGAGCGAATTGGAGACTTACAGACAGAGTCAGATCTAAATACAAATTTGTCACTACAATTCGCTTCAATTCACTTCGAAAATTTTAATTTGAAAATCTTTATTTTCCCATTCTCCCTTATTGATGTCTGTCTGGGGTGATTTTGTGAATGGACAGTTCTGCTAAGCGGACACTGGTCTAATTTTATGACGGTGTTTTCGAGCTGGAACAGTTCCTCCACTTAAAAAAGTGGTTAATTAGTTTTAGGAAACAAATATAAAGTTTTTGCAACATGTCCACTTAAGAGGAAACTTAATTAACAACCCTTCGAAGTTCAGAAAATTCTCCTTGAAAATGTCTTCAAAATAATTAGAAAAAATCCCACAAATGTAGTTTCAAATTGTAAAAAAAAGAGCAGTGAACTTTTGGCAATTTTCTATTTTATACAAACAGAGAGTTGCCAAAAAGTTCACTGCTCCTTACACAGAAGTTGATATGTTTCTTGTGGCTTTTGAACTGCAGTTTTAGAACCATAAAAAAGAAACATTCAGGGTTATGCTGGCATCTAAAGCCTCCTACCAAGTGCTTTGAAGGTAATTAAAATAGAACTTTGCAAAAAAAAATAATTTGAATGGACAGTTCTACTAAGCGGACACTGATTTTACTTTTTGAGTGCATTTTGAGCTGACTCATATTTACATTGCTCATTATGAAAAAGTCATATTACTCCACTTGAACAGGAGGATAGCTAACGTCCTGTAGAAACAAATATGAATTTTTTGCCGGCTGTCCATTCAAGAGGGATTTCACTAAGTAACTTGAAGTAATTAAACAAGTTTTCAGAAAATTCTCCTTGAATATGATAAAAAAAAATTGAACAGAAAATAATTTTCCTCGATAATTAATTTTGTAGCATTTTGAATTATTGGCATTTCCACTATTGAAATCTTTCAATTAAAACACTTTTATTCTTAGTATAAAACCCTAATCAACTAAAAACTCCAGAAGTCACACAAGACTATTACTTTAGATATTCACCATTGACAGCCGCCACAAAGGACTTTTTTGGCAATAAAACTGAAACTTTGCATGTAATTTCTCTTGAATGGACAGTTGTACAGTCGAACATTAATTTTCTCTTCTGACTGTGCTTTGAGCTCTCTCGTTGGTCGTTATCTCATAGCTCATAATTAAGCGGATGTTAGTTTATAGAAATAAACGTGAAGTTCTTGCAGGTTGTCCACTTAAGAGAAATACCTATTGCTAAACATCTTAAAAGCTAATGACAGAAAATTCTCCTGAACGAAATGTTGCAAATCATGAGAAAACAATTTTTTATTTGTATAAAATAGAAAGTAGTCACAAAGTTCCTACTCTTGACACAAATTTCTTTTTCACGCTGGCTTATAAAGTTTCATTTGTGAGTTTACAATGAATTAGGTAGATATTTGGTTTCTATAATAATTGTCCCCTACTGTGTTGTTTCAACTATTGATGGAAATATCTTTATTCTTTTAAGTATAGAACCTTAATCAAATCAAGAGCTCCTTAAAAAGAAGTTATGTAAATAGGTATTCACTATTGACTCCCACAAAGAACTTTTTGTGAAGGTAATAAAATTAAAACTTTGCAAACAATTTTAAAAGTAAAACTTCAAATAAACTACCTATAGAGGTTGGTAGGTGTAGCGTGTAGATACCCAGTAATTGGTTACCCTGATGCATGCGCTTAATTCATCAGGTTCTTCTTCTTCTTTTTATTTTTATTTCATTTGCAATTACAAATGTAAAATTGATTATTAACTTAAATCATCGTCCATCTGTAAAGGGTGGAGTTCTTTTGATACATTTTATGTGTATTACAAATTACAAAAACCCACACAGTTACACAGCAGCAGCAATCCTGCCAATGCCAGAGTAAATATATCTGCTATACTGATGTTGAGTTGAGGCAAGTCTTACTTCCATCAATGCACGTCGTCCGGCACAGCAGCTTTCAACTGTGCATAGCTCATCTCTTTTTCCTTTTTTTTCAAACTTTTTTCTTCTTCGTTTTTGCAATGAACTTATACAGTTCAACCCTTAATCAAAAATTGATGCAACGAACTTTTATATATAGGAAATAGTGCAGTATACTCTATAAGCACAGCAACACTTTCCCCAGGAGGGAGGACGAGAGCATCATCGGGACCCTTTTTCGTTTCGTTACATGTACCTATTTCTCATGCACCATTTCCAACACCTCTCTGCTGCCTACCCTGCCCTATCCTATCCTTCAGCTTCTCAGCCCCTATACTCAGTCCCCCTTGGTACCCCCATTCCTTGTCCCTTTCGCGTGCAAACTATACTTTCAATAATAAATTTTCCCATTTTCTCTCTCATTTTCTTTCATTTCTTTCTGCTTGCATCTCTTATCCTTGCTGCATCCTTGTGCTATAGGTATAGGTTAGGTAGGTATAGCTACAACTGTGTTCTGGGATATAATGTTTCTGGTGCACAGTTGGAGCAAGTGAATCGAAATCGAAGAAGCGCGAACTACTTATACCTCCATAGTATATGTATATTGTAAGTGCATAGATGGGAAGAAGAAACACACAAAAAACGACGAAGAAAATTGTCAAGGACCCACCCACTCGAAAGTCATCGAATTCAAGATTTTTCATTTTCTTCTTATTATTTTCTTTGCCCATACATGAGCAGAGCATGCGATGCGATAGATGATGATGATGATATGGTTATGTATATCATCACAAAAAGAAGAAATAAATATCTTTCATCTGCACATAGAGCAAATTATAACGGGCATGTGTATTGGATGGATTCGATGCTGATAAGGGTAAATAAATATCCTTATGCATGTTCCTATACCTACATTGCCAATTTTTTCTTCTTTTCCTTCTTTCGGTGTTTTGCTGTATGTGCGGGAATTTTTCGCAATCTTCTTCGTTTTTTCTTGTGTGTGCTTCATATTTATGGTTCGTTTATTATTGGTTATTATTTGAGATGAGAACACAAGGGATACCTACACCTACCTATTTCTTCTCTCTAAGGAGGTTTTCTTTTCGTCACTTGCTCTGTGTTGTTGTGTTGGGTGCTGAAAACCAACTGATTGGATGCCATCAACATTAATTGTTACACAAATCAATATTGTCAAGTGGCACACAGAAAAAAAAATACAATTTCACACCTCCTTGCTGGGGGATTAACACCTCCGAGTAGGTACCTACCCGAGAGTACATAGGACATTCGGTATTCACTCTTTATATAGTAGGTTCCATTCCAGAAAATAAATAAACAAGTGCAGGAATTAAATACAACAGACAGTGTGCTGTGCTGCTCCTGAATCGGTTCGGTATGTGCGCACTGACACATTATCAATATCTTCACATACAACCTCGATAGATACCGAACCCAAATGGACCAATTGGTGATATTGTGTGCACAGCACAGGAGCCCGAAGGCAGCTCCTCGCAGTAGTTCCTGCCATTGCTGCTGCTGCTTCTAGTCTTGTGTCTCAGAGCACACACTTTAATGTTTGTGTTATTTATGTGTGCCCCCACAGTCGAAAACCATTGAATATAACACCCTACCGATGGCAAGGCAAAAAAAAAAACCAAAAAAAAGAAGAAAAGGAAAAAAATTATATAAAAATCCTTAAGAACTTATCGAAGCACACACCTACACACTATAATACAGCCCGACGAAAGCACAAGGGAAAAAATGAAAAGCTATCGGGGAAAGCAGCAAAAAAAAGAAGGAAAAATCAAGAGTCCCATGGATGAAGGAGTCTGGAATACACACTTGCATACTTCAGTCAGGTCACTGCCTGTCTAGAGGCGCCGCGCACATTCAAATTCAAGGATATAGGAGCCTTGTAAAAAAAATGTAGAAGAAACAAGAAAAATACAAGAAGGCAACCAAAGCCACCCATGCTGCTGCCTATACCCATCTCATTCTAAAGAGGACATTCAAATGGCGATAAAAAAAAGTTACCAAGAATTTTCCGTTTTTAAATGTGAAACTATTCTTCCTTTCTCGGATTTTTATTTTTTTGATTAAAAAGGAATTTGAATTAAGCCCAATTGCCGCGAAAATTCAAAACATTGGTTAAAGAGAAGCACACAATTGAGGAACAAGAACAACTATCTTAAGAGAGAGCGTCTCGTGAGGTGAATTCGCAGTTCAATCAGAGTGGTGAATTTTCGTTTGAGTGTTTTTTTTATGTCTCCCCATTAATTTTTATTGCTTCTTTTTTTTTCCTATATGCTATCAGCACCGGCACTAATACCATTGCAGCAGGTAGGGAAAGTATGAGTGTGTGTGTGGCAGTGGCCTGGCCTGGCTTGGCCTGGTGCTGGTATAGCAGCAGAGCAGTTTTTGGGTTTTGCTAGTGAGAGTGAGTCCAATGAATTGAACGAGTGTGTGAAACGAAAGCCGTTCGATCACCACCAACATCACACAGCAAACCCCGAAATGCGAAAGATGGAATATAGATAGATTTTTAACAAACCTGATTGGATGGCTATTGACTGGGAATGTGGTACAGTAGGAGGGGATGTTGATTGTTTTTTTTTCTTGATTTTTTTCTTTTTGAACTTTTTTTTTTTCTGTGTGCTCATCTCGTCTTCTTCCGATGTTTCTGCGTCTTCTTCTGATTTGTGTAAAAGAGAGCATTGTTGTCGCCGTCGGTTATCTGGGGGATGTTATGTTAGTAGCTATGGCTTGTGTGGAAAATATGTGCACCTTTATCTGAGAAGACTTTTTTCAAAATCACTTGAGAGAAAATGAAACATGACGGGACGGTGGTGTTCAATAAGAAGAAATTAATCAAAAGTAAGAAG
Organism: Melanostoma mellinum; assembly: GCA_914767635.1. Classification (NCBI taxonomy): domain Eukaryota; kingdom Metazoa; phylum Arthropoda; class Insecta; order Diptera; family Syrphidae; genus Melanostoma; species Melanostoma mellinum. Next base: position 219,149,805 of record OU612058.1, read on the forward strand.
ACTGCAGCCAATTTGGATTGAATATGGGCGGAGCAGCATGCCATCGAATTGAGCACAATTGGAGCTTCCCCACTTTGCGTCTGGGGAGCATATTCAATCAAAAATATATTATTCGATCGAAAGCTTTTGTTGCAGCAGAAGCCAATCCGAAATGAATCAACAAAGCAGTCAATGAACATACAACTTTGACTGCCTAGGTATGGTGTACGGGTCGGGTTTTGGGGTACCATGCAAGTAAAGAGCATATGTGGGGAACCTACAGTAAAATTCTCTTTATGATCAAATGGATGACTAAGGAGTAATTCTCTTACAATTTGGAGCTCGATTCTGACGTGCAACGGCAACCAGCAACCACTGCTGCCAGTTGCCATTGCCACTGCCACATCCAAAGGATAAGAAGGAACAAAAATGTGTCCTTCATTCGATTGTGGCGTATAGTTTGCCGCACAAGAGCAGAGAGAAAGAGAGCACCTCCACCTGATTCTGTATTCCATTCGAACGTTATTAGATTGTGTTAGATAGATTGAGAATGGGGTGGGTCGGTGGGTGGATTGGATGTGGATGGTGATGGTGAGTTCCCTTTTGGGGATGAGGTATATGTAAGGATATTTCAAGCGCGCTTAGTTGTATGGATGGATTCCCAATCAAAATCGATGGGGGTGCAAAAAAAAATCTAGAGAAAAGTGGAAAAGAAGAAAAAAAAACACATCAAGCTTTCGGATACATAAACAGAGCCCAGTTCTGCAGAGTAAGGGGGATGGCGCTTATGTACGTCAATTTTGTAGATATTTTTTTCCTGGATTTGAGTGAGGGGTGATTATATTTTTTCTTTTGGTTTTTTTTTCTTCATTCTCGAAGAGACTGGGGTGGGTGTGGGTGGATGGATGGGAGCGCTTACACCACCACCCCAGTGCGAAAGTCGATATTCGATTGGACGAGACGGATTTACAGAGGACCTCTATGTATAGGTATGTGAACGAAGAAAAGGAAGAAAATAAAAATAAAGAAAAAATAAAAATGAATTGCCAAATCAATATTGTGTTTCAAAGGAAGATTCATAGGAACGGTTATGTATTGGGTGAAGAAAAAGAATATTACACTCCATCAATTACTATTGGAAACGCCTTTATTGCGCGCGCGATGAAGCGCATCCCCTACATCTACTATACAATGGACCAATATCGATATTGCTTTTTTACTTTTAGTATAGGTTATAGGTATAGGTAGCCCATATCCATGTACCTACCTAGAGTATGTGTTGGTAGGTAGGGGTTAGGTATTGTATAGTTGTTCTAGGTATCGACATTTAAAGGCGTTTCGTTTTTGTTATAGATAGGTAGGTACCAGTGGCGAGGGGTGAATAATTCCAAATGGTAACTCGAAGGAAACTTAGTCACCAACAAAAAAAGTTTACTTGAAATTTTTTTTTGTGGAATGTTTGTCTTGGCATCAAGCCAAAAAGTCAAGTATTTCAAACCAACTTTGCTATAAGGTATAGCTTCATTACTTTTTTTTTATAAAACTAAGCTAATTATTAAAACTATTTGTTTCCTCTAAGTGAAAATCAGTTAAGCAACAGTCAACAGATATTAAGGTCATAATCAAACCACTGAAACTTACTATCGGAAAACTTTTCAGACTTTTTGCACTTTTCAATTTTTAAAGCCTAAATTTGTAATATTTAAAAAAATCACCAAAAGCACTAAATCAATTTAAATAAGTATTGCACTGCGTTCTGCTGGTAAACAGCGTTTTTCAAATAAAATACGGCTCATTGGGAACTGAATTGATTTAGGCCACTTGTGCCACTTTAGAAAAATTCCCATTATTTTTTGCATTTTCTCCCAAAAAAATGCTTTATGCTATGAGATCTAATATCCACGCATATTTGTTATCAAAGTGGCAACCTTTGAGCTTTGACACATGAGTCCAGTGCAGAGACACATACAAATTCATAAAATAAGTCGGAGAGCAGCGTGTTATTTTCTTGTTCTTCAAGTAGAGACCTACCTCAAGCTGCAAGCTGCAACATACATTTTTGTTTATAAGCATGTGTCCATGGGAAGAAATACGAAGGAAAGCGTTTTTTTCTTTTATAAAACCAATATCATGCTAACACCGAAGTGTGCAGAAGCAATGCTGCAAATGAGTACTGGGCTACTGCGCCGGCGCTATATTCACGTGCTCAGAGCACAAAGAGATAACAAACAACAGATTTACCAAAAAATATGACGCTAGAACACCGGGTTATTTTCTTCCATAAAAAAGCATGTATTGAACAGAGAGGTGCCTAGCGCTAGGCTCTTCTCTGTTCAATACATGCTTTCTTATGGAAGAAAATAAGACGATGTTCTACCGTCATATTTTTTGGTAAAAGAAAAAAGAGGAGAGAACACAAATTTGTTCTATCCAGCAACAAGTTTTATAAGACGTAATATTTGGGGTTACCTTGTATGTTGCTAAAGTTTTGTGTTTGTTTATGAAGTGAATTGAAGAGCCAACATGTGTGTAGAATAAAACGGAAAGCAGAGTGGTAGTTGTTAAAAAAATGTTGGCAGCGAGTTCATGTGTATGATAAAGTTTGATTCATGTTGCCAGAAGTCAAAGATGTTTCGGATGTGAATTTCAAAAGGTAAGTCGGAAATAATCGACTTATATGGACGCTTCGCCACTGGTAGGTACCTACCTATATGCGTTCGATAGATGTAGGGATAAAATTGCTATCTACATGAGTGTAATCAACATTTATTGCGATCTTTGGGATTGAGAAATCAAAGATGTCGCTTCATCAATAAAAAAATAAAGTGAAATCAAAATGGCGTAGGGCACCGTTATAAGAATTTTATTTATCAGAGACCATTAAGTAAACCTTTTATCCCATGATATCTTATCTTGTTCACTGGCATTTCTATAAAGTATTTTTGTTTTGTGAACAGCAATAAAGCAAGAATTTATGTTACTTAAGTATAGGAGCGTAAGTAGGTGGGTATCTATAGAGCAATAGATCTGCCTTACCTACTTAAAGCTGATTTAAAATTACGATATCTTATCTGTTCTAAATATACTGACGGGCGATAGTGGTTTAATTGTTCATCAAGAATTCAGCTACTTAATGCGGTCTACATCATTTCAATTTTCATGAAGTTGGCGTTCAATACCTACGCAGATTTATCTTTGGCAAAGTGGGAGGCACTAGGCGCTTTTATCGAGGGTCATTAAAACTTTGGTGAGTTTTTTCTTTTTTCTTAACAAGAGCACTTTAATTTTGCTGATTTGAAGTGTTGAGGTATGAATTCAAGAAAATTTGTGAATTTTTACTAAGAACGCCTTCGCCATTTCATAAAATGAAAAGCAGTTCAATTAGAGTTGAATTGAATACTGAAATTACTTTACTCACATACAAGTGAATTAAAGACCACCCAAATGCATATGCTCTTAAACAATAACGCCAGTAAATCATCAAGATTCAACTCAGACTTTCTTAGGGGTTCCGAACGGCTGCCCCCTTTACTTGTGGAAGTTTCCCAGATTTTTAGGATTTTATTGTTAGCCTAGTTAAATATGCTTTACCTCGAATACTTATCATAAGAAGGGTTAAATTTCGTTAAAAGGAAAGTTGCAAAAAACGTGACCGCTTATTTTTTTACTTTAACTCATAGTTTTTTGCAACTTTCCTTTTAACGAAATTTAACCCTTCTTATGATAAGTATTCGAATTGGTTGAACAATTGAAAGAAGCCTTGTGGAAAACTTCAAAAATATTGTGTGAGCCCAACGTGGCTTGCAAACAAATTTTACTTAGTCCCACGTTGGGCGCCATTTAAGTATTTTGTTATCAATTGAACATTTTATGACAGGATTGTTACCAAACATCCAGCTCACTATCTTATGTAGCAGAATTTCTGCAAAGGGTTGAAATAAAGTGGGATACATTTGCCTTTGCTGGGAGGCGGGATTGGAGAAGTCAGAGCCAGGATCCCGTAAATTTTAAGATGATTGTCATCTTAATCAGAGATACAGAAAAACGTGTTTCAAAATCTTAGCTACCAAACAGTCAGTTAGGTGACAGTCTAAAGTCTATCCTCCAATCGCTGAAAACGAAGTTCACTGAAACAATATTTTCACGATACAATCGGTGATAGACGATTGGGCGATAATCTACTAAGAAGTGTCGGAATCCAGGCCCAGAAGCATTTGCTTGAAAACGTATATGAAATATGATGTCTATGTAAACTCATTAAAAAAAAAGTACTCATGTTGGGCGCCATTCACTTATTTATTTGAGTAATAATCACCGAACTGGTGATTTTTAGTTGAAAATGAAAGGCATACCTTGGAGAATACCCAAAAATGTTAGTTAGTTTGAAATATTGGTACAGTGAACTACATGACCGATAAGCTTCTAAAATTTGATATTAAAAAAAGAATAACCAGTAGTCATGTCCAGCTCGGTTAAACAATGTTAACTGAGCTTCAATTCCATAAAACGAATCACATATGAACGTGAGATCCCATCATTGTACGTTGTGTTGTGATACACTTTCCTTATTGTATACCCTTGGTTGCATTAAATTACTGCAAAAAAAAATCGACTAGAACTAAATCGTCATTTGAAATAAACTCAGTTCAAACAAATATTGTGAAACGAGATTTGATTGTTGAACTTAAGTTTAAACCAGAAGCAGAGTTTAAACCCTACCACTGCGTGAAACTGTATTTCAGTTATTAGTCTAATCTTTCAAATCAAACAAAACTCTTTCATATCCAAAGCCTTTCCAACGATTTCTTCTTTTGATCGACTAGCCTATCTAAACGTTGGTATATCCATTCCTTATCTTAACCTTTACAATTTCATAAACAGATCACAACAGACTACCAACCACTTCAACCCACTCAATATTCATCTATACTCTCCCCCTGACCCCCATATCATCCGATCTTGAGTCCATTGAAAACCTGCAAACAAAGTCACCACAACTCATCTAACTGCACCAAAGGTGGGTGTGCAAAATACATTATAGTTCCCAAGCCCTAAATATTCAATACAAAGTTTAGCGACGACTATCAATTGATCTGTAAAAGATCATTTGACAAAAAAAAGACATCAGGAAAACCATACGATCACTCGAATACAAAAACCTATTTACATACAATTGGCATTCAATATAATGAATGAAAGAGTGTCGTGTGTACAATGAGCCATCCGTTAAGCAAAAAACGCTTGAACGGAATGGCCTTGATTGATTTTGTGTTCTGTGTGCATGTCTGCCTTCTCTAAAATTATCCCCATTCATGTTTGAAAACGTTATTGAATGAAAGAAAGGACTCCTTTGGTTCGCAAAGGTATATAAATTCTACGATCAGTTGTGTGTCGCACAGTTCAAGTGCTTTGCAAATTGAAGGAGAAAAAAGAAAAAACAAATTGAAAGAAAAACGCGAACAAGAACGACGTTGATCCGCCCTCGCACTTTATGCAAATCTCAATAACTTCTTTTCAATTAGATTCGATGATCGCGTCAGTGTGACTGGATCAGAGCGACTCTTGAGAGTAAAATATGAAGAAAAAAAAAAAAAACTATGAAAGATGCTATGACTGCTGTTCTTGTATATTATTTGATCCGCTATTGAAAAATCTTATGTTTGTTTTTGTTTTCTGTTTTTTGTTGTCTGCTGCTTAGATTTTATTTTGTCTGTGTAGTTTTTTTTTTTGGAGAGGTTTGCAAATTTTTGGATTTCCTGTCTTTTATATGCGAATTGCTTTTTATAGAATTGTTGAACGATTGGTTTTCTTTTGTTGAGTTCTAATTACTCGCGCTGAAGATTTTGGGTTAACGATTTGATTCCCATCGGCAAAATCGTCTTTTTGGATATAAACAACTCGTTTTGTTTAGCGAACGGATACACATATCCGTGGCTGTCGATCGATTTGGCGAAAAAGGGTAAGTAGGAGTAAAAGCAGAGAAGGCATTATGCACATCTTCTTTGATTCACTAGCAATTTCGCTTCGATATTATCTGTTATTCGATTTACATATATCTCACGTTGGGCGCCATTTCACACAACATCGACAACTTTGTGTTCATATTTCTCGGTTTTTGTTCCATTCGCGATAAATTCCAAAAATTTATTTCATATGAGTGCAACTCTAACCTAATATCAAGTCGATGTCTGAAATGTCAGTTCCCAAAAAACTTTAGATTCTAAACTTTAGCCACTGTTGCACATTAAAGAGCACAGTCTGGTCTCCTGAAATGAGCTGGCCTGTCCATTCTGATGTCCTTACGCCAATGTGACTAATCTTTCAAGTCTCAATTAGTGTACCTACTGCGAATAAAACAACAATGCATTTTCCCTAAGAAGATTACACAATATTGCAATTGTTTAGGTATTAATTGTTTTTCACCAACAACATCACCAAAGGGGGACACATTAAAAAAAAACGCACAGGACAAAACAATAAAAACGGAGCTACCATAATCCCCCTTTTAGCCAGTGACCTTGAAATTAGGGGGCTCGCGTGCTACTCACATCCACTTTTGCTTTTTTTTTGTGTGAGAAAATTCTCATACGCACATGTGTTGATGTAAAGGCTACTCTCACTTCCTGCAGGATGCATGCAGTGGATATTCGGCGCGACTTTTGGCAGATGATTTGTCACATTTAGCCGAAAAACAACAACACATACAAAACAGCAAGTGAAACAGCACATCAGATGAGTAATGGAATACGTGCAAATAACCACCTGTCATGAACAGGATAATTGGCGGTTGTGTGTGTTGAGGCAGGGGGGTTAACCTTTGCAACTGAATATGAAACAACGCACCACAAGAGTGCGCGATGTGCATGGCGATGGTGAGTCGTCAGAATTGGGGCTAACGGCCAACTCTCGTCGTTAGTATAAAGGGTTGTTTGTTTATTTGTTTGTTTGTTTGTCTACATGCCATCGGATGGACAACTGGTGGCAAGTGTATCAAAGTTCGCGCCGAGGATATCAATTGCAGCCCATTAAAAGGGTGGTGGTGAGATGTTGTGTCTCGAACAAAGTGGGTATCTGGTGTGGGTTAAGGCAGGGGGAGGATGAGGGGATGAGAATGGAATTAGTGAATTTCACGCGAAAAGGGATGAAATTTTGTGTTTGCGAATTGCGGTGGTGTATAATCCTACTGCAAGGTCAATTCTGGAAAACTCATTTTATTGTCGCTCATCACACTCGTCGCAGTCAGCATGGGTGGATGGATGACGATGATGATGATGATGATGAGGATGATGACGATTTCAAGAAATAACACGTCATCTCATAATTATTATGTTTCAGCTGAAAAATCATAATACTAAGGGCTTTACAATGGATTACACAATACATCAGATACTGTGTGTTGACGCTTGAAGGAGCACACTTTTGACTAAAGAGAACGCGCCGAGAGTTATGGAGAGAGTGATTTTCAGGTGGTGCAATGTGATTGAAAAAGTGCTTTTTGACATGCACACAGCAGCAAGCACACCTACCGGGCTTTCCACTTTTGCGCCGTCTTGGTGGCATTGCTTAAGTTTGATGCTGATGCTGGTGCTGATTCTGATGCTCCTTGGAAAGCACCTACCTAGTAATGTGTGAGTCCTTTCCACTTTTGACAACGCAAAAGTCACTCTTGTAAAGGGTGCAGTAGCAGTAGCATACATCACAGCATCAGCCAGCATCAGAGATGCAGTAGAATAAGAAATAATTGTCATTATGTTGATGACATCCGTCTTGCTGGTGTATATGTACTTGTGCTGTGTGGTGCTCTAAGTTCTGACAATGAGGCTTCTTTAAAGCATCACAAGCAGTTTTGTTTTGTTCATATACGTACTTATGTATTTGTACAATTTGCACATATCTACTATATTTCTGCAAGTGATATACGAAATACGATACAATGGGATCACAGAGATGGAAAAAAGGGAAGGATTTCAAGATGGCAATGACTTCTGGCGATGGTGTGACAACCCTGCCCAACGCAAAATACACAATTCCACTCAACCAGATACTCCTACAGCTCAAATTTGGATACAGACTTTTATTTTAACAAATCGAATGTGTTCCGTTCGAAAGAGTGATTAATAACAGTACAGCCTCCATTCGTCTATAAAGTTTCAACACACGCACAAATATGTACATCTCTTTGACACAAATCTATTGCATATTTAATTTCTAAGATTTTAAGCACAAACTAGGCGTCTAGAGTAGTAGTATACAGGTCTATGATGTGTGTATGGTCGTGAACGAGCTGGTTTTTAGTGCCACGGAAACCTATCATTGTCGTCGTCATCGTCGTCGTTTTGATTGTCTACATATATTTCTTTTCCTTCTCAAGATGTTGATTGAACAATGATTGATGAAAACTTCACAGACAGTTGATGGAAGAGAAAGAGACTTTGTTTAATGAATCACATGACAAAAATTATTCATGTTGTTCGTGTTTTAGTAATTTATCCATTTTTAATAAGACCATGTCTTCCGTGTTTCGCGAACTAGGTGACAGGCTGTTTTTAACAAATTTTTCTTTTCGATTCAGATGTACAACAAGTCAGAAAATATTTCTTTTTTTTTTTTTTTGTAAGGCGTTCAAAGGTTGGATTGATTGGTTCTAAGTTAAAACTTTGTGCCCAAAGGCAGGTGGCTTAGTTCATTATGATAAAAATGTGAATGTTTAGGGAAAGCTGGAGATACAATTCTAACAAAAATTAATCGCCGCCTAAAAATATGCAACGAAAAATTAAACTAATGCTTAGCTTATATTTAAGCATACCTTGGCTAAAAAAAAGTTTTTAGAAAGTCTTAAACGTTCTTCGGCTTTAAATTGAATGACTATAGCATCCTCAAGGGTGGGTCGTCACTATGCTGAGAGTCAATCGGACCTATTTCATTGGGTTGGAGTTCGGGTCCGTTTGAATTAAGTCAACACCGGTCGATCGGAATAGTGTACCTTTATTTATGACACTTCTTCTTCTTCCTCTCTTCTTGTGTTACCAATATCGTGATCTCGAAGGGATCTCTTTTCCGGTCTTACGACCGTCTCGATCCCAGCTCTCCCACTTAACAACTTCACACTTGTGATCTGCTCATGGGTTACGCCTCGTTGCCCTCAGAATGCGTCTGGAAACCACCCGGTTTTGAATTGTTCCATGTCTGAGGCCACCAAATGCCAATTAATACAAAACACAGAACGGAATTGGCTTGAAAAACTTCATTTTTTAGGAACGTTCATTTCTTAGCAAATATTATTCTCATTTTCTAGAAAAACTAGGCGATCGCTTCTTTTTTTCTGTTGGAGGTTCTTTAAATACTAGCTGGAGCACTCAGACCTAAATACCGGTCCATTGTACTACCAGTTAGCAACCTTCTATTTGTTATAGCTTTCCAGATGTTCGGAGAAAAGCCAAAAGACGCTGCCATGATAAGGAGCCTAAGTTACCAGCTCTTACCATGTCTGCGCCGAGTATCTGTAACCTCATGCGAGAAAAAGCAGGACATTCACAGAGGAAGTGCTCTGCGGTGTCCTCATCTTCCCCACAAGATTCAAAGAGTGTGGTATCACTTAAGCCTAACACGTATAAATGCTTGGCAAAAGAGAAGTGCCCGCTGTCAACGCCAATAAGCTTCCCACAGTCTTTTCTGCTACGAGCTACCAAAAATGTTGCAGTCTTCTTACTAACGTTGGGGAGCATACGTTTGGTCTGTTTGCATCCAATTGAGGCATGCCATCTACGGTTGTGCTCTTCACAGATCCAATCGATTATTGAAACCCAAGCAACGGTTCAGGTCCTGAGAAAGCTGTCTGAGAAGGCGATAGCTTCTACTTACAATTTAAATAATACTTACACAAAAACCGCAAATCCTAAAAGTATACCACATAAAGTAATACCTTTAATAAACAGCGTTATTGTATTTATAAAATAATTCATGATTTCCATGAAAATAATTGGAATTAATGTTAAGAATCAAAGTACGCGTAGTTGAATAAATTTCAAACAAACTTAACGGAGAAAATAGGTACCGGTTGAAAGTAAATGCATTTTTTAAAGCGCCTTTGATATAATTTGGTATCGCAACATTTTACTCTTAATTAATACCTAGTAAAGATTAAAAGACGGATTTCTGTACGTTGCTAGGTAGGTACCTGATGTAGAATAGGTATTTGATCTGAAGCTTCCATTGAAAGAGGTAAATATGTGAGGTAAGTATAATCATACGCAATTCTTGATAAGACAAAAGGACAAAAATGATACACACAAACATACTAAACAAAGGCTAAGTGGAATCGTTTCAACCTCATCCCTATTAGGCAAATATCGAAAAATCAACACATTCATTGCCCGTTCATTCATTCGTGTTGGTTCTTTCGTTCGTTCGTTCGTTCATATTCATTCGCTAATCCTTTGTAGACGTGTGTGCATGCATTTTTCAACAACTTTTCAAATAGATACTTTTCTCCACAACCCACATACTTTGTTCCCATCTACCTCCTCTATATGTAGATATAAGAAGATAGGTACTTACATATATGTGGAAAAGAATATAGATAGACGACATCAGCCATCATATATTGTGAAAAAGATAAGCTTTTTCCCATTCATTGTCTCGCTATTCTGAATGTTCGCTCCTTTAATGCATATTTAATTAGGACTAATTAACCCAAAGGATTACGAGCGCACATATCTATCTTTCCATATATGTGGCAGCGTTATAGTTCTTTGCTTATCGATACGTACAGATACAACATCGCATCAGAAGAAGGAGAGAAAGAGACAATGATGGCAACCAATTTTAGCCTTTGAAAATCCTTTTCACTGAAATATTTAAACAAATAACATTGGTAAAAACCCTTTTTTTCTAACCCGAGGCATCAGCGAGAGGATATGGGTAACATATCCATACGGACGGACGGACATTAGCTTTGGCCATCATCCTTGGGTATGCTAGCTATAGCTACTAATAATGTTTTTTTTTTGTCTGTGTACCTCTATACCTACCTCAAAACCTTGCTTTGAATCGTCAAAATTTTCTAAATAAATAATCATTCACAATTAATGAATCTACTTTGTTTGGGGAAGGGGTATAGAGGGTCGTATAGAGTGGTGTGGGGTATGATTGTGTATGGATGGACTGGGGTACATAGGTATACGGTCATGTTTCTGTTATTTTTTGTTTTGCTTTGTTCTGATGCAAAAAACAAAAAATAAGGGACATGGGGTATTGCTATAATAATAATGTGAGAAAAGGGATGAAGTTGTTCGACAGAATCAGCCACAGTCCATCTCCCACTCCATTGCGACAAAAATGTACCCTTTTTGCGGTTGACAAAAGTTTCCATGTGTGGATGTGCGGATATGTAAAATAATAATAATAATAACTTTGGCTCCAAAAATGGCCAAAATATGTGTGATGGTTTCTACAATACATCGCAATCACATCAAAAATTAACAATTCAGGATATTCCGAGTCGTATACATGAGACATTGTCCGCAAAAAAGGGATACCGCATAGTGAAGGAATTTCCAATTGCCCATAGAAGTGAAGGTACAGCAGTAGAATATCCATACCTTTGTGTGTGTTGGGCATTTTAAAATTCATAAATATCCAACAGGGGAGACGACCATAATGTTGACCGATAATTCAACATTTCGTTGCATGAAAGAAGTCACCTTTTTCGATAAACGACAAGCAAAGGAGTCTTGTTCGAATGCCGCCACCCCCGCCCTTTTATGATTATCATTTCTACCTACCTACCTATAACGATCTGGAATGAAGGAAAAAAAAAGAAGAGAAATAAGGATCCATCTTCTGTTTGGAACATTTCTCGGCTTTCCTTAGCAGATGACGTGCGTCCTTCCGATGTCGATGTTTGCTTTTGATAACTAATTAGCAATTCATGTATGCAAGTGTGTGTATCTTCTGCGGCCCATACTGCGGGTTGATATGTGCGAGTTTTTTCAATCCTTTTTTTAGCTTTGCTCTTTAGTAAAGTACCACCATCAAAAAGGGTGTTTTCACCGTCTTCTTGTCACCGTCTGTGCTCAGTCGTCGTCGTTGTCGTCGTTGTCGTCGCACGCGTGTATCCCTTATTGTCATCGTGCTTTTTTTTGCACGACTGCTTGATTGGAGGACTCTTTTGTATCTGTACATATAAGCAATTAATACAGAATGTCGTGATTCTTTCTTCAGCACCCTTTTTTGAATACTTTGTGCACACACACACACACATGCACATATATCTCCATTCGAGTATTCAAACAAAATAAATAAGCAAACAAATAAATGAACGAACAAACGATTAAAAATCCTTTCTCTATCTCTGTCGTTGGTTATTTGTGTTTTGTTTTTTTTTCCTAATTATTTATTTAAATATTACACACATGTGTGTATTTTTGTGTTTGAAAGTTACACACCATCGAAAAAACAAGCACCCATTTCGAACCACCCTCACCCACCCCTGCCTGCTCTAGAACAAAAATCATCATTTGTATATCAGTTCGACCATTATTTCATCTTCTTCTTGTTCTGCGTTTCTATCTATACACTGACTGACTGCCCCTCCCGCATCCCATTGCCATTCCTTATTTCTGATGCCGATCCCGTTCCAGGGTCTCTTCTTTCTCTCATCAGAATCAAAATCAGAAGTATCAGCAGGATGCTTGTGCTTTGGGTATTTTTTAAAAGGATATAAAATGTATCAGTCTTATTTGGAAAATGTTGTATACGTATCCTTGTATGCAAATTTATGACTGTGTTATTTTTCAGTTAAAAATATACATTAGCTATCTGTCATGGTGGAATTGAAAATAACGGCAAAAAGGGGTGAGTGGTGGTGTGGTATGGTATGGCAATGGCATGCTCAAGCTCTCATACAACACAGCAGCAGCAGCAGCAACAACAACGACCCATATGACAGGATTCGATTTTTAATGGATGAGCTGAGCCACTCTCTCTCCCTCTCTCTCTCTCTCTCTGAGGCAACATAAGGAGAAAAAACTTTAAAATTATAATTTTTGTCTTAATTTTGTATCTGTGTTTTTTTTTTTTTTATTTATAACTACATATACGTTATATTGTTGGTGTTTGTAAATATATGTGGAACATAAGCCATATTTGGGATAAAACATTAAGTTGTGACGATTGACGATTGGCAGGGTGGGAGAGGAGGTTGTGTGTGAGGGCGTTTGCATGGGGGTGAGTTTTGACTTTAATCGAAAGTCCTTCTAATATGTATCGACTTAAAAAGAGAAGGGTTATGACATGAGACAAGCAAAAAAAAAAAAAAGTTTAAAACCAGTGTCAGGAGGAGGAAAATCATCATTTGGGGTGGTATAACTGAGAGTTACAAATGCGACAAAGGTACATAGGCACATTGATATTTAGGTCTGGCACATATTTGGTTTTTGGACCGATTGAATTTCCATGACATTTGTCATGACTCATGAGAATATGGGTTTGACCGTTCTTTTTTATAGCAATGATTATGATATATAGATTTTTAGGCAAAGGAACGAAGGCTTTGTCGCTTTACTTTTTTGCCTATAGCAACACAGTAGGATGCCCTTCTCTTGGAAAGATTTTGCTTGCGATGTCCTGTCTTATCAAGTGTTGAACGCTATCATCGTTTGGATATCTTCCCTGGCTGTGTATACGTTCATCCACATTCAATATTGAACGTCAACTTAGATAACTTCCAATGACTTTGAAGTTTTTGTCAAAAATTAGGAAGGTGAAATAAAGGTCTTCGCTTGAAGTTTTTATACCGAAGGTTTTAGATGCGTTTTATTTTGGAGTTGAGATTTAAGAAATCATATGCGAGATTTGGAAAATTGAAGTAAAAACATTTTGGTCCTTCGAGCCGGATATTTGAACATTCTACATTCTCCAATTCATCTTATGATGTGTTCAAAACATCGCATTTTTTTCCAAATATGAAGCCCGGGGCCTGTAACACAAAATTACAAGTACTTGTAATGCTAATGAACATCAAAAAGTGTAAGAAATTTCATTAAGCATAAAGCTACAAGTTTGTATGATCTCTTCCAAAAGTGTACCTAATTGACAAAATACTACAAATGGCTCTTGACTTGTAGCCTTGTAGCCTTGTGTTAAAGAAATTTCTTACAAATTTCAATTCACTTGTATTACAAGTAATTGTAGTTTTGTCTAACATGCATTTCGATTTTATATTTGGAAAAGAATATGCGATATGAAGTTTTTGTTGTTCTGCCCTGCACTTTCAAAAGGTAATATTCTTTTTTTTGTTTGGAGGTCCTATAACCACAGAGTCGCACTTGATCTGCCAGCTCAAAATTAACAAATCTTGCTGAAGGAATTATTAATTTTTAAAGTCTTTTCAAGAAGTTAAAACAAGGTCTGTTAATCCGGAGACTCTGCAAAATAACATTAGCTTCGCATAAATTGTAAAATTCAGGGTAGGCTAGAAGCAAAGATCAACGCCAAAAGATAGATTTCTCAAACTCTTACCAAACTGCATTGATACTGACAAACCACTTCTTACCCCTTTTTGACGAAGATGCACCAAACGCTTCAATATCAAATTTTAAGGTATAAACATGAGTAACAAACACAAAGAAATGCAGGGCCCATATTCCGCAACTTTTCAGACGATTTATCGTTCAATCGTCTATCGTCGTCAAAAGATTGTTTCATATAATATTGGCTTCAGTGGTTGATGTAAAGCTTTCTTACTATCGTCTTACAAATTTTGGCAATGTTTTCGGGGTCTTAAACATGTTTTTTATTGCCTTAAATGCAGACGATAGTCGTTTAAAATGTTAAAGAATTCCAGCCCCAGAGACTCCTATTTCTGAGCAAACTCATTTATGGACGTTTGTACCAAATTATGGCAAATCTCTTAATTTTGTTGGGACTGCAGCTGCCATCTCTTTTCCTTCAGTTACTTAGTTTTTTGATTAAATTTAGAATTTCTATTCGTTTCCATAGCAATTAAAGAACGGTTCGGAAATCTGATTGAGAAATTATCACAGGTAAGCAATTTACGGATTCACGTCTTGAAGAAGCTGAAGCCAAACACCTAATCGGAGATCGAAAACGCTCTAATCATATCTAAGCATATCTTCCGACAATCAGCAAAAAAAAAACATTGCGAGGAATGCAGTAGCGCACCTCCTACAAAAGATGTGGCCTCAAAAACGGTTTCAATCTTTTGAAACGATCTCTTGGAGCGATTCAACGCTATAAACAAGATGTTGCAAGACCCGAAAATAGTTCTTCAATTAGTAAGCTTCTTCTTCCTCCTTTTCCAGGGTTACAAGCATCATAGTCTTGAAAAAGATCACAGCTCTCGCACTTACCTGCTTCACAAGAGTGATCCGCTCGTGGGGTAGGCCGAAATCCGTCATGCATGCATTAGAACCACTGAAATCATTCGTACAATCAAAAAAAAAACCTATTTTGGTTGATAAATACGAGGAAGCTGCTAAAAATGTCACACATTGACGAATATGTCATCGAATACTGATCTCTAATAGAAAGCTCGGCGTAACGATTTCGGACTGCAAATGCCAAAAACGAAGCCTCATAGACATTATCGTAGTGAATGTTTTGCCACGAAATTAGTCACTTTTGATGAAATTTCTAACAAGTACTAAATATCTGTTGCAAATTCATAACGGGTACGTTTGTAGTCCCTACTTTCTGGCGTTTTTAGTCCGAAATTCTTACGAGAAGCCTTGAGATAAGGGTGACTTTCACCGAAGAAGAAATAAAAAGCATCCGATTTTATCACAGCGGTCGACCAGCTATGTGTTTCTCCTACCGAAAGATTGCATGCTTATGAAACTGAACGATCGAAATTTTGATTTCTTAGCCACATCGAGAAGATGAAAACTTGCACACTGCAGCAAATGCATTGGTAAAAGTTGATCAGGGTAATCTAGAACCTAGTCTTGGTAATGGCTGGTTCGACTTGTCTTTGATCGAATCGCCCTATGGAAAAGACCAATCTCCAGAATTATTGCCAAATTCTAGAAGATCAAGGGTCGAATTACGGCACACGTGATCGAGTTATTACTTACTTACTTAGGTGAGCATTACAGTTCGGGGTGTACCTGGGCCCAACCAACATCCTTAACGTGACACATCGAGTAATACGTGACTGAATGATATATTTTTGGCACTCTTTCTCAAGTTACCGAGCACTTTAGTATCACAATCTGATATTCTTTCGATAGATGAACAGCAGAATGATGTTTTATTATGTATATAGAGTGAATTTTGAAAGAAAGATGGCACTCACTGACTCGATCACTGATGCGGTAATTCGGTCCCTGAGCTATTTTCCCAATCCCTCGCCTCAATATCATTGAGAATACCTACCTCTATTTATCAAATTGCACTGCAGAGCGCTCTCGCTCAAAAATAAAATTTACATATAAAACAGGGTTAGAACTACGATGAAACGAAACCGTCTACCAAAGCTTTCTCTCCTGAGCATTGATTTACTCCGGAAACTTGATTTCAAAGAAAGCACCAACGATTTTTGGCCGAAAAAATCTCGGAAGTTCTCGTGTATTAACGCTTAGATTTCTTTTCAAATTTTTCTTGTTTTCAATCCTGTTTTTTTTATTTGTTTATTTTATTTGAAAAACAATTTGAGGCCAGAGGAAGCCTCCACTCTTTTGTTGGTCCAAGGCCTCCCTCCCTACCTCTTAATCTGGCTCTGCTAAAAATTCATCAAAACCTCAACTGTAGCTTAAATATTTCTACATCAGCTACCTATAAGAGTTTCTTGAAAAAGTGGCGTCCCATCAGATTCTATATACGAATATGTTCTCGCCTACATTGACTTTTTTCAACACCATACTCACACCTACCTCACAAAACAAATGTTTTAAAAACCAATTTGTTTCAAAGTGAATTCTTAATCTTACAAGCATGTAAAAAATATGTATTTCTTCAACACAAGAAAACAGCATTAAAAACAGCGACAAACAAAACCAAAAAAAAATTAACAAATTCACAATAAGATGATCGACAGCGACCGGTGTGTTGTTCCAATAGCGGCAGTGTCTAGCATCGCGCACTTTGAAAGTCAAAAATATTTATTTATCCGTGCATTTGCAATATACGCGCCCCATTACAATAAAGTTTCTCTGTGGTTTAAGCATTTGTCATCGGCAGCAGCGTCACAAGCATTGTGTCCCCTATTCCAAGCCAACTACTATCGCTTGTAAATTCAAAGAATGTCTTTGCGCCTCTCTGCTCTACAAAAAGGCATAGCTATACAAATGCGTCGCTTTGCTCCGCGCAAAATCTCTGAAGGCAAACAATAGATACTTTTTGAATTAATTTTGATATAATTTTAGAATGCACCGCACTGCACTGCACTGTGTGATGCCTGTGCCACTGGTCGCTTCGAATTTATAATCAAGCGGTTTGGTTTTTCGTCGTTTTCGCACTCACTGTGCTCTCTTATAGTGTTTTTTTCTTCGTAAAGACACGGTTCGATCTATTTTAAATGAACATTAATTAATCTTATATTATTGCCATAAATCCGTTTTACCATAGCCAGCCCAGACAACAGACGGGTCATCTTTACACTCTGCACTAGCTGTCGCCAACACGCTAAAGACAATTATTTGGGAATTTCTGATTAATTGGCATTGTGCGGCGTGTTGGTATTGTTTTACAAAGCGTTTGACAGTCTTACATTGGCAAATGGTTGAGGAAATTTCGAAAAAGAAGTGTGTCCCAGATACAGTGCACCGCACTACAGAGGAGAAATATTATAGAGTCTCAATATAATTAATAGGCAACGCCATTGCTTAAACTTGCATGTCAATCGTTGTGGCGCGCTCCATTTGTTGTTTTTTTGGATGGTGGTTTTTGGGAGGAATTTTGGAACTTATATCCCCCCGAAAACCCCTTGAAACACCTTCTTTCTATACATCTGCTATAATGCATCACTCTTTTAACACAGAGTGAGAGAGACAGGGCACCCTTTTTACTTGTCAAATCTTGACATGCCAAATTGATGTGACATCCTTTTACATTCGATTTCTGATCGTCTAGTTTGCTGGTGTGACACAACTTTTTGGGGACAATTAACCTATACCTAGCTGTATAGAGAGAGAGAAGGAATGTTCCTCTCTCCGGGCGCGTATCTAAAGAATTTCCCTTTTCTTAAGAAGAATAAGAAGAAGGAGCCCAAGCAACAGGGTTCGAGGAAACAAATCAGGCAGATATTAATGGCTCTGGTTTGGTATACTTTGAGTGATGGATTTACCTTTTTTGAGAGGAAGTTTAGGTATAGCGAAGGAAAATCAGTGCTTCAAATATCTTTCGATGTGTTTTGGTATTTGGTCTGGAACGGTTATCTAATAAGACGGGGATTGTAATTAATTAAATTAATTTGTTTAGGTTTTCCAGTTGAAGGCAGAGGGTGAAGAAGCTCGAACGGATTGTTTTGTATATGACATTGATTTGGAAATTGACAGCTTCAGTGATTGGAAAAAGGGGGTCCTCCCATAAGATTGTCAAAAATGATTTGTCTTTTCTTTTAAATGGGAAAAGAGCTAATTTAAATAATTTTTGCTGCCCCCACCACATTCTTTAAGATTAAAGATCTCATGTCCTTATTTTGACGACAAAACACAAATAGTACCTGAGACTTCAAAGGCCGAAACATGTTGAAGGGGGTAGCACACATTTTTAAGGACATCAACTCCTTTTCTTGTGGCTTAGCCATGGAAATCAACCGGAATCGATCGGTAATTAAAAAGAGCCCCTTAGGCTGGCTATTCGAATGGATGTTCGTTCACTGCAACTTCAGATTAATTTGAATACACACTTCCCACCAGTACGTGTATTGTAGGCATAGGCATTAAGCACAACACTGCAGGGGTCGGTCGCCGTATAGAAAGAATTCTCTCTGAAATCAAGCTAAACAAAAGGGGTAAACACAAAGTGCGCGGGTGGAAGTGGAAAGGACCATCGCACGCTGTATTGAAATAAAATTTATAAATAAAAACCAAAACGGACATAAATACATATACAGGAAAAGCAGCAATTCAAAAGGCATTCAATAAAAAGAGATTGCTCAAAATTATAGGTATAGGAGTTTAAAAGCAAAAAAAAACTGTCACGAAACTCCAAAGAATTATACGCAAACAAACACTTGTATAGTGTACACGGGGCTTTTGCATATAACCACAACAAGGATATGACAGAATGACAGAGTGACATTTCAGCATTGATTTCGCTTGGTTGTGTTTTATATTTTTGCAGAAAAATGCTTTGAACAATCGACCATTGAATGAATGTTCCACTCTCTTTCTCTCGCTCTTTCCAGTCGGTCTTTCAATTCCAATTCACAGCGACAAAATAGCCGCAAGGATTTTATTATTTCATCCGTTACGGTTCTTTGCCGCCATCCATCGTCACCAGCACCGATGGATGATTCCTGTTTATATTTTTTTTATTTATTTATTATTTTTTTGTCCTTTCTCATTAATTTTTTTTTTAATTCTTTTTCCTCCTTTATTCCGTCCGTCCCGTGTCGGTCTGTCGTTGGGCGTTTTTTCATCATCGTCATAGGCGCGCGTCGTGTTTATATCAATTAAAAATCATTACTACACTATGAGACAGATATTAATTAAATTTTACACCCTGATTTGCAACGGCTTTTTTTGTATAGTAATCCTTTTTTATACTTACAAAAAAAAAAAAAATAATACAGAAGAATAATAAATAAGGAAAGAAAAATAAGGAACTTGTCAGTAGCAAGGTTTAGAAAAAATTTCTTTATTTTGAAAATACTGCAACCACCTTCTCTGTTCTTTTCTTTTATAATAGACCCCCTGAGGTTTGACGCCTACCCCTGATAGACAAAAAAGTAAAACCATCAAACAGGAAGAAAACAAAACAGTAGAAACAAAAAATATATAGAAAACTCATTCATTTCGCATCCCATCCGCCGTCAATTATCTTTGTTTGTTTGGTCTTCGTCCTTTTTTTGTTTTTTAGTATATTTTCGACGCTGACTGCTTCCATTCTTCTTAATTAAGGGAAAATATTTGACTCTGAATCGAGTGAATGATAGAACCAATAAAGATTAATAGCATCCTTTTTAAATTGCACCATTTGGGCCAAAACAGCAAAAGCAAAAGCAAAAAAAAATATAAAAGAAAGTATTCATTTCAACTTTCATTTAAGGGCATCCGTCAGCAGTCTTCTCAATCCACATCCCCCCTCGTTCGGTCTTTCTCACATCGCAGCACTCTTTCTCAATCGTGTATATCCTTTGCAAATTTGACTGAAAATAGAAAATCAAACACCGCACCCTTTACTGCCAAAAAATCAGCCAGTCAACAAAAGAGAACCCAGAAGAATATTATTCCATAATCCACCAAAGCTCAAAAGCCATTCAACACAACAACAAAAACCAACACAAAAATTAAAAAATCAAAAAGATAAAACCTTAAAATACAAAAAAAAAACTGTAAAAACACTTCTAGGATTGAAAACGATATGAACTTTGGGTGGTGATACGATGATACCTACGAACGTGTAGGATGTATAAACTTCTCTCTTCAAAGACTACTTTGCCCAGTCCTTGTAGACTCACTCGAGGAAGCCAATAATGATAGCGATACTTTTCCACATACAACCCTCTCTCAGAGTCGACGACGATGATGACGGCTATATGGCCAATTTCGCCATATAAAGGAACGAGTAAATATTAAAATCTAAAAACAAAAATATTGGAGAGCAACGATCATCCATAAAGGGGGGAGGATGGTGCCTGCCAACCTTTATGGAATGACGAATTTGCTTTACTTAACAAAAATCTCCCCCCAACACACAAAAAAAAGTGAGTTTTGAACATCTTGTGGAGGAAGGTATGAGGATGGCATCATCAACAAATGGGATCCTTTGCCGAAAATTTGTTTTAAAAATTTTCGGACGTTTCTGAATAGGAGGATTTAAAATCTAAATGGATGCGATGCACACATGTTTATAAGGTCAACGGGGGTGGTGGCGTCGGTGGTGCTATCTCATCTCCTTTTCCTTTGTACTGGAGCTTGGGCCTATGGCACATGGGGATAGGAGGAAAGAAGGAAGGGAGGATCAAGCCCGCATTTTAGTTAATTAATCCCTTTTCATTTTCGTTAATTGATATCTCCATTGATGAAGAGGCGAAATATTTCCTTGAAAAAAAAAAAAAAGAAACAAAAAACACATCCCATGTTTGTAGTAAATTAAAAAGGAAGCAACAAGGATAGAGTAGAAACCGCACACAGCGCGATGGGGAGACTCTGCCTCCGACTCTGTCTCATCTTCCCGCATTTTCACGTCCAAGACTTTTGTGTAAAATCAATTGAAAGGGTTCCATCATATACAACCATCAGAATCAGAATCAGACATCAAAAATATATTTATATTCTCCCCCACCCCCACCCCCACATCATCCACAATCGTCCTTTCAACCGCTTTAAGCTTAAAAATCATTAAAATCGTGAAGGAGGGCGGTGCGCGGTTGTCAGATGTAATCTGTAATTAAACATTATCGACTTTGGGAATGACAACAAAAGTTGTCGAACTTTTGGCTCGCCTCCTTTTCCTTTCGGCTAAAACCCCGGCCGGCACAACACACAACTTGTCATCGCGAGCTTCTCCTCTATAAAATATATAAAGAAAAACCGAAACAAACAGAAAAGGGGGTGGTAGGGGGTAACAATGATGATGGTTTTGAAATTTTCAATTCGCCAAAAGTTTTTCGATTGCGATAAATCTACTTCTAATAGCTATCTGGCTCGGGGCGGCAAAGAAACCGTGGCATTTTTGTCGTCGATTAGAAAAGGGTTGCGATGAGTTTAGATTTATATGCGGGTGCGGGTGCGGGTCTCTCTTTCTCATAACTCGTACTCCACCTAGCTCTTGGTATCGATTTTACTGTGCCTTAACGTAAGAAGCTTAATTTTTCGTCTTAACTTGTTTTTTTGCTTTGTCTTTCTTAGTCAAAATTGTTTTTTGGGTAAATATTTAATTTTGGTCGTCCATTGATACCCAGCGCCTCCTACACCACCACGACTTGTTGAAATTCAATCCTCGTGAGAAGCCGTGCACTTGTTTTTTCGTCGTATATGATATTCGTCGTGTCTATGAACATCGTCGACATCGTCATCGTCATCGTCGTCGTCGTCCATTCGCTTTCAGTTTGAGATGAGAGAATTGACAAAATAAAATAAAACAAAGTGAAGCTCCAAGGTAACGAAAAGAGAATCATAATTCCTCCCAATAGAATTGATGGGGGCACCGGAGAGCAGGTGGGGGGCATTAAAAATGAAAACACACCACGATGCAGCAGCACACAGAAGACAAAAGGTATTGGGAAATATACCCACAGCAATCGCATACACAGCAAAGAGATAAATTTGCCGAGACTTAGGTAATTCCTTCTTAAGCCCATTTCGATTCTTGAATTGTCCCATAGAGATATACCACCCTGTGATGCCCTATGTGTTTTTGTATATCCTCTTCCGGAATAGCCTCTTGTGCTACGTCCATGACTTATGATGTTGGTATGTCCTTCGATTCGACTGACTAATTTGCCAAACTTATTTTTGGACTCTACCCTAAATTGGCTTATCGATAAATCCACTACTTGCATCCATTGCTACAACATCCGCATGGATGTGTAGAGAGGTATACTGGTAACGTATTAATTTGGGCAAATTTAGCCCGTAATGACTTTAAAAGTAAAATTAATGAGGGTGTGTCCGAGGCAAGAATGGTTTTTCGTTTGTTGCCTCAGCCTGAGCCCGATGTGAGCTGCAAAAAGGGGTTCGTGGTCGTTTCTTTTCTTTTTTTCTGTTGTTTGCTTTTTGCTATATGTATAGTCTTGAACCCAAACAAGGAAAACTTTTTCGAACTATTAAAATTCGAGCGGTAAATTTACTCGAATTTCCTCACCCAGAGTGGGGTGTAGGTATAAGAGAGGTACACGTCAGGCGGAGAAGGTAGTGGTGCTGGCTAAACCCTTTACATCGTCTAAATTCAAATTGAACGGAAATACATTTATGCTGAATTTTTGTCTGTTCCCCAAAAAAGAGAGGAAACAAAACACACCGAAATTTTGGTTGATTTTTCTTCTTCTTTTGTTGGTTGCACAAGAGCAGTGGGGGGACTTTATTACATGTGGGCTATAGCTTCTCTGTTGCCATTGCCGCACTATAATATAGGTACGAGTACCTTCCTTCGAAAATATTATTTTAAATGGGGGTTAATTGGGCTATAAGTTCTGGCCGATAGTATCTAGCAGACATCAAAATGGGAATACTTTGGCAAACATTTTTCGAGGGTTCATTCAGACTTGCAGCAGAGTTTTGTGTCTGGAATTTTTTTTTTGTTTTTATTTTGTGTTTTGGATTTGATGATTATTCATGTGTTCTTTTTGTTTTCTCGTCTCATTACAGAGAGCTACATTAGCTGAAAAGGAAGTAAATACATTGAAGGAACAATTGTCAACAACTTCGACTGTAACCACAACATCGACGTCTGCGACAACAACAACTGCGTCTTCGGTACATTCGTCGCCATCATCTCCATCGTCGTTGGTGGTGAGCACAACGCCCATACCAAATATCAAATTGTCACCAACGATAAACAACAACAATAGTTTCAATAATAATAACAAATTGAACAGTGTTGCCATATCACAGCATTTGCATCAGAACGGAAATTTATTGGCAGCCACACCGTCACCATCGCCGCCATTATCAGAAAACGGTAGCACACTCAACGGATGCCTTAGTTCGGCAAAGCTACTATTCAATCATAATCAAATAATGGACACAACTGCATCGGGTACAGCAACTGATCTATCTGCTGTTGTAACAACAACAACAACAACAACACCCACACCCACAAACACAAACACATCAATAACAACGACAGATGCAAGTAAACTTATAACGGCAATGACCGCAGAAATGAATCTCCACCAAGACTCTAGCGAATCGGCAACGCTGGCAAGTAATCAAATGTCAAATCGATCGCCACACAGTCCAATTCAACTGCAGTCGGCAGAGGGCAGCAGTGGCAATACAGAGTCAACACGAAACAACAATAATAACAATAACAATAGCACTAGTAACAATAATAATACCAATACAAATAGTAATAGCAGTAGTAATTGTAATAATAATTTAGCTGATGAATTGGCTGCCAAAGAGAAAGAGGTAAGTGCAGTTCTTTGTTTATTTCTTATTAAATTTCAATCAACACTGTGCTGCTGTTTGTATAAACACTCAGAAACCCCCTTTTTTATGACCCAAAACACTTGAAATTGATTCTTCCACGAGTCTATTTATCCAATAATGCGTAAAAGGATCTTCTTTTTATCCTTCTTCGATATTCACCCTTTAATTCGAGAGAAGAATCACTGTGCGAACAAGACGCAGCCTTAACTCGCTGAAAAGCAAAAAAGTTATAAATATGACATTTATACGGATGGGCCTTTTTCTGTCTATTCTCCCCAAAATAAAAACAAAAACACCAAAAAGAATGTAAACAATATTCCAAGGCGCAAAAATTGAGATGTCAATACTGAAAGTGATACTCCTAGCACTGACTTTATGGTCTTGAGGGTGGGTCGCGCGGTCGTTTGTTTTTGAGGCGAGAAACAACATCTTTAAATCGTCTAAATAGGGCAAACAATGGTTGCAAACACACAAAAAATATATAAAAAAAAGGATGGTAAAAATATCGAAGAAGGAAAAATCACAGCAGCAAAAGGAGTCAAAATAGAAGAAAAGTGGGATATCGAATTGGGATATGGTAAAGAAGGGACAACTCAATGGAAAATGAGAAACCCATTTAAGGAGTTTGGCGAGACGTGGTTTGGTTCTTCGACTTGTTTCTTCTTTTTTTTTATACCTTTGCTGGAAGAAATTCTTTTACATTTGAATGAGTTTTAAATATATTCTGGTCATGGGGTTTGTACCTTTTTATTTGTAATTACAGAAGAAGTAATACATTGGTACGTTTTAAAGGTTTGGGTCTTGTTGGGCTTTCTTTAAGGATCGCTAAGTTATGACTCCGCACGATGAAGCGTTAAATAGAAAAGGTCTTATAAAGTCAGGGTATTTTCTTGATTTTCCTTAAAGAAGATTTACGAGCAATTAGGAAATTTTTAGTGAAATTTGAAAAACTTCGAAGAGTTTTTTGCAAGAATCTCTCGAACGACTTGACCGATTTCAGTTAGCTTTGTGTCGCAAATGAGTGAATAGGGTGGTGCAAAGCTATGGAAACCTTGGGTCCCTCCCAATACACTTTGGGAACTAGCAATTTTTTTACTCTCGCATGACTGACGAAAGGCCTTTTTATATTTCTGCGATTCGAGCCTCGAGCCTTCCACGACAGTCATTTTAACTGTTACCATAGGGGAACCACGGGTCCTACAGTCTTACAAAGATTCAACTCTTTGGAAAGCTTTTTGATTATGTTTATCAAGAGAAAGAATTGTATTCCAAAAAATCAGTAAGCATGGTGTTTCCTTGTTCTTTGTTTGATGAAAACCAAAAGAACGACTTGACTGATTATTGCTAATGTTGATTTAAAAAAGAAATCAATACAAAATGGGACCAGGCAGGTCGTGGTTACATAGAACGGGGACACCGTGGCCTAGCGCTTTTCTCACAACCATGCCTTATGAAAGAATGGTGGAGACCTGCAGTTTTCTGCCAATATAGCAAGGCTATACCTACGAGAAATCGCTTTTCAATGAATATTCCATCGGAGGATTCTCGCGAAAGATAATTTCCGTGGAAAAACACGAATCTACAGCGTATCAGGCAGACATGCCTACCACGGTGCATGCACCACAATCACGGGTTGTGATTGTCAAATAATTAGTAAATAAGGTCGTGCAAAAGCTCAGAGAGCCCCGGGGCGTATTCCATTTCTCTCAACCAAACCTCATTTGAAGAAGTGGAAGTGACCTACAATTTTCTGCCGATTCCGAAGGGCTAATCGACAAAAGGCTTTCCATCGGATAGAGTTACTATCGTAAAAATTGTCTATTCTATTTTGTTTCTGGGACGTTTCCCAGCCCGACGACTTAGCTACTTCAACTCGTGGTTGGTTGTGGTTGTCACCTGGAATTAAACCTTTTAACCTTGTAGCTCTGTCAAGGCATAATCATATAAAGTTCAGACACGATCGCGATAAAGAAAAAGAAATTCCTCTGGTGCAGGCATCGAACCTAGAGGCTTGCTGAGGTCAGATCAGCGATCCACACCATCATTACACCGAAAGTCAAGAATAAGAAGAAGCTCTTGCAATTAAATTCACTCATCAAAACATGGTTTCAAATTCAAGAAGTGAAAGACTTCTTAAGACCGACGTGATGATCGTATGGGCTTGAGTCGAGTGGCAGCAGTTTTCTGTTCTCGTTAATGTTCAGCACTTCATCAAATTCCTTCTTTTTTCGATCAAAAACCAGACACTATGACAGAATTTCTTCAAACCCCAAAAGCAGCCTAAACTGTCTAACTTATTTTCGTTTGAGCATTGAGAGAGAGAGAGAGCTCCTAATAATCCAGCCTGCTGTCAATGCACCGTACAATCGTTTCTGCTTCTTTTTTACTCGTATTTTCCAAAGTCAAATGACATCTTCAACATTTTATGGAAAGATAATCAAACACAACAGCATACACAAACGAAACATCTATCTACGTTTGCTTCCAGAGCAACTAACGATGAAGCTACACAAATATATGACCTTCTGATTTGTAAAATGTCAAAAATGCCATTGATCTTGAGACGGGGAATGCTTAAGCAGAGGAGTACCTACAGAAAAAAGAAAAATAAGACAACAAACTATTACTATTCCAAGTGCAGCACTCTTCATCCTTAATTATATGTTTGTGCGCCTGCCGGGATAGGCAATTGAGAGGGTGAGTGATTTGGGGAGGGGTCGACAACGTCGAAGACGAAGACGAAGACTACACTGCGCATCATGCAAGTCATCTCAATAACGCATCAACAGTCGGACGACTTTTTGGCCCTCGTTTAGTATTAAAACATTAATCCGGAGAACATGCGCGCTCATTTATTACTTAAAGAAGTAGAAGAAGATGCGCGCCTTCTCTTCCTCTTCCCTCAGGATCTCCGGCTGTGTGTTTCGCATGGCTCATTGTATAAATATAAAGTATCTGCAGAGCACATGTGTTCCATATCTTATCCCTGGGATCTACGAACAATTTGTAGATGATCGTGCGGGACCAAATGATCATCACCAGCACATCAGACTGCCAAAGAAGCCAATTATGATATGGATATAGTGTTGCCGAGTTGATCAGCGTGCGCAAGGTTCATCTTCTGCTTGTTCTTTTTTTGAATCCATTTTGACTAATGTCAGCGCAGTAAAACGATTTCCCTTTAACCCCTTTTGGGTTGAGTTCGAAGTTCATTCATTCCAAGAAATAATCGGCACATTTTTTCACACATGATGCATCACAACGCAAGACACACAAACAAAAACCAAGCAAGTGAATGCCCACCATCAATGTTCTAAAGCGAAACTAAAGGATGCCAAAACATAATGAAGGCAGCCAAATCAACGCGCTCTCCCTAATTAAAATTGAAAATTTTCCCTATACCGTTTCATATGCGACAAATTCCATTTCATTTCGGGGGATTTTTTGTCGCATAGCGCGCGATTTTTCCGTATCTACATGTTGGTATATTTTTATTTGCGGACTACGAGGTATCGTTCCGATACATTGCAAACGAGACAAATATTTTCTTCATGCCAGATAGAGATGCTCTGCAAAATTAAGTTTCGGATAGTTTTTCGCATAGAAAACCATCAACCCCGGCCTATGGTGTGTGTCTGTCTGTGCATAAAAGAGGCAATATGGAAAATATACTCTATGATCCTCCCCCTCCATCCTACTATGCTTACATATCTACCGCACCGAAACCATTCATGACACACATATGTGTAGGTATCTATAGAAGATACATATTAAATTATTGGTAAAAATTATAACATTGTTCGAATCGAGTGATTAAAACACAACACAGAACATAGAGTGCAGCGCAAATGTGACATCCGGTCTAATTTGAATGGTTTTCCGGTTTTTCACAGATATACTATATACTCGAGCATGTTGAATGGGTTCATATACTCATACTCTTTCTATACTGGTGGTGGCTTTATCATTCCGTTCCATTTGTTATTATTATAATTATTACTTGTTCGGTCGTCTCTCTTTTGGTTGATTTTTGTTCTTTTTTTAGTTTAATCATTTTTTGTTTGTTTTATTCATGTGGTTATAGGAAAATATGGTAATTCGATAACAATGTATCGAGAATTCTGAATTGTGATAAACAATTTAACAATTTTTTTTTTTTTTTTGTTTCTCTAATTTGAGTTTAATTTTGAAGAACGAAAGTGATTGCATGTGGTGTGGTTTTTCGAATGCCTTATCTATGGCAATTCACCAGAAATTCTTCAAAGCAACTTATATCGACTGTATAGGGTTTTGCCAAAACGGATGCATATGTACAATCGACACGATAACGAATTTATAAGTATTTCTTGTTATCGGGTTTGAACAGTAGAAGGAAAGAATCGTATTTATCGACTTGTGAGTATTCATTTTTTCTGCAATCGGAGTGAAGAGGGGAGGGGACTTCTAACCCTCTACTGATTGGAAGCGAATGAGAAACCTTAGACTGACTGCAATTAGTTAACAAAGTCTTGTGCCTTGTGTTTTGTTTTTTTTTTCTCTTTTGGGTTTTTTTAAAATACCAGTTGGAGCACTCAGACCTAAATACCGGTCCATTGTACTACCAGTTAGCAACCTTTTATTTGTTATAGCTTTCCAGATGTTCGGAGAAAAGCCAAAAGACGCTGCCATGATAAGGAGCCTAAGCTACCAGCTCTCACCATGTCTGCGCCGAGTATCTGTAAACTCATGCGAGAAAAAGCAGGACATTCACAGAGGAAGTGCTCTGCGGTGTCCTCATCTTCTCCACAAGATTCACAGAGTGTGGTATCACTTAAGCCTAACACGTTTAAATGCTTGGCAAAAGAGAAGTGCCCGCTGGCAAAGCCAATAAGCTTTCTACAGTCTTTTCTGCTACGATCTAGCAAAAATGTTGAAGTCTTCTTACTAACGTTGGGTAGCATACGCTCGGTTTGTCTGCATCCAATGGAAGCATGTCATCTACGGTTGTGCTCTTCACAGATCCACTCCTTGATTGAAACCCTCACTGAGGACGCTGGCAGACCTAGCGACGATTCAGGTCCTGAGAAAGCTGTCTGAGATCCCTGCCTAGCGAGTTCATAGGCGATCTCATTTCCAGTTATGCCGTGATGGCCCGGAACCCAAATGAGACTCAACGAATTTAATCTTCCGATCGAATTCAGAGAGCTCTTGCATTCCTGGATCACTTTCGACGTGGTTAGAAGGTTGAGAAGGACCTTAAGCACAGCTTGGCTGTCGCTGCAAACACAGATACTTCTCCCCGTCCATCCATTGTTCGTAACGTGTTTTGTGTTACTGAAGAGAGATTCCTAACACCCTTATTGCTAATTCAGTGTTCACTTTGATTTTGACGCCAATTTGAAGTAACTGGTATTGATACCATGGTATCTATGAGATGTAAGCCACAAACTGACCATCTCACTTCACTTCCCAGATTAGATTCATCTTTAATATGTTAATCTTGATTTTAGCTCTTTGATAATATCCTACTCTTATCGCCTATTCAGTGCTTCCTTTGCTTCTGATTCAACGGCTAGCTGGTAGAGATACCATGGTATCTACGAGAGATAACCCACAGAACTATCATCTAACTTCTGAGAGATTTCGTTCATCTTTAACCATGACACCCTTATTGATTATTGAGTACCTACTTTTCTTGTGATACTTCTCTTGTGATACCAAACTAATTGGTATCAATACTATGTATCTAAGAGAGATAATCCACAGAACTACCGTCTCAATCCACTTCCAAGATCACATACAGAACTTTCATCTCACTTCACTTCAGGAATCGCATCTTTACTATGTCAATCTCGTCGCTTTCTCGCTGATAAACTCAAACTTTCAACTTTTATTCAGTGTTTCCTTTGCCAAACCGAACTAACTGCCCTCAATACCATCGTATCTAGAGATTTCCCACAGATCTGTCATCTTACGTCAGAGGTTTGGTTTTTCTTTAACAATGCTAATCTTTGCTCCAACTCACTGGTAAACTCCAAAGCTTATCGCTTATTCAGTGTCTCCTTTGCTTGTGATACAGAGCCAGAGCATAACTGGTATCGATACCATGGTATCAACTAGAGACAAAATGCAGAACTTTCATCTCTCTTCACATCTTTTACTATGTCAATCCCGACGCCTTCTTGATAATAAAGAACCTTTAACTGTTATTCAGTGTTTCCTTTTATTGTGAAACTAAACTAACTGGTATCGATACCATGGTATCTAAATATAAGAGATTAACCACAGATCTGCTATCTAACGTCAGAGAATTGATTCAACTTTAGCTATTCCAATCTTAACGCCAACTCACTGGTCAAGTCCAACCCTTATCGCTTATTCAGTTTTTTTTATCTTGTGATACCAAGCCTAACTGGACTTCATACTATGGTATCTAATCTATGAGATATATCCCACAAAACTACCATTTTACTTGACTTCAGAAACCACATCTTTTTCTAAACCAATCTTGACACTAACTCACTGATAAAGTTCAGAACTTTTCATTCTCTAAAACGAACAAAAACAAAACTCTCCAACTTTTAAGGTATGATCCCAATTAATTCATTTATCCATCCATTTATTGGAATCAAGACATCTTCAAGACCTGCGTGTCCTTCTAAAAATACCTATGCCTACCCAATAATGTGTTGAAAAACTCAATTAACGTATTTACAAGAGATCAGTGCAGTATTTGAATTGCTGCGATTGCTTCTTCATAGCCGCCTCGCTGGCTGACTGGCTAAACCAAAAAATAGTGTTCGCCTCAAACATACCAATTCGACGATATGGTTGAGGAATCACCGTGTCTAGATTGTTCGTAATGTGAATTTATCTTGCCGAATTGCAGACACCCGTATCGAACGTTGCTTACATGTGCTGATCATTTATCCCGATGGATGGCATTTATATTACTTTCAATTTGAAACACACAGAGTGGAGGGTATCGCGCTGTTGTTTTCAATCTTAGCCCGCAAAGAGTTGATTAATTGATTTCTATGTCCTTAATGTGTATTCTGAGAATGATTTGAATAATTTTTACATCTTTGGTTGGGTATGGTTTTTCGATATATACAAATGCGAGTGCTTCAAGTATAATTGCAGCATTGCACCCTTCATTCGATTTATGTCATTCAACCGGCTACAGGTTATTATCTTAAGTGGTTCGTTGCTGTTCATACAATTTAGGTATGCACATTGTTGTGTTCTATCCCCAAGCCCATTGAAGTGTGCAAATAATTTGAGGACAAAAAGTATTCAAAAAAAGAAAAAATCAACTCCAGCATCGTCTATCAGCAAATACTCGAAAAATGCAAAAAAAAAAAATGTATAAATATTTTTTCCAATCTATTATCATCCTTAAAGGCTGAATGGAGGAGGCTAAATGAAGGGGGTAGGTATATAGGGAGGCGAAAAAGAGTGTTTCACAAAATATTGTCATTTTGTTATTTGTATACTGCGCGCTTCCACCCCTGATTGCAAATGATGATGCTGATGGGTAAGATGATGATTACACAATGCATTAGGTGGGTGTACTCTCTCCCAATCCCTCACTCTCTCTCTCTCTCTCTGTCTTTCTGTTCTTGGGGTACAATATGATGGTAGAGTTGGGAGTGTTTTTTTTTTTATATATGTTGTGCTTGGCTCTTTTGTGGAAATCATAATACGAAAATGGCTTTTAATGGATTTTGATGCATTTTGCCATACATGTCTCATTATGATCCTTCCATCATCATCGTTGGTATATAAAGATGATGGGTTACTTATACGCGTGAAAGGACGCATCCAACCAACAATCTATCGCTGGTACAGCATCAAAGTAAATACACGTTAGTGGAGGTGGGTGTACTTGTGGGTACAGTGCTCCCTGGGGGCATTGAGACACTTTGTATATTTTTTCCCCATAGAATTTTTCATCAAAGGGAATTCGAGAAGATCAAAAACTCTAATGATCCATAAATAAATTGAATCAATGTTGTTTAAGCATTAAGGACTCAAATTCTCTCTGTGTCCCAATCAGCAATCTCGAGAAGCGACATTTTCATCAACTAACGTTTCCATTTCTTCGAAAAGTGTGTTTGTTCTTCCAGACAGTACTGTACCTCTTCACCTTCCACATTTTACCTGGATCGATTTGCGTCCGCCTAGTGTTTTATGTTTCTGGCGTTCAACCGAAATTAGAGTTTCTCATTCTGGCACCGAATTGCAATGCATGCATTATATTTCATCTCAGCAGCATAATAAGCAATCATCCGCATAAAAGGGATCTCATTTATAGTCTGACACTCAGCACATACCCCATATCTCGACGTAGTCGTTCGTCGTCGTCGTCGTCGTTGTCGTCTCCTCTCAAAACATATCTAGATAGGTACATAGGAATGCGAAAGTGGATGCCACTTACTATACTTGTATCTTTTTCTATACCTACACATATCTTCATATTTCTTTGCTTCATTTTTTTGAATTTTTTTGCTTGTTGTTGTTGCTGTTTTTCTTTCATGAAAATACACACACGAGCTTTTTCCTTAAACCCTAAATGTTATACTACGTGCGGATCTTTTGAAATTTCAATTGACTCGCATAGAATATGCACTCGTTTTTCTTCTATTTATTTATTTTGTATTTTTTATTTTTTTTGCCCTCGTCTCATTTTTTTCGACAAGTGAGGTGATGCTTGGATGCATAATAATCAAGATAACACTTTTGAAACAGGTAAAGAGTCATTTCTATTTCTGTATACCTTCGTATAGATGCTGCATGATTCTTTTTAAAACTTTTCTCTCTCTCCTTCTGATGTTGGTCCCAAAATCAATTCATAGAAAATCTTACGTGATCGGAAGCAATCAAGATTCGAAAACCATAATTATTATTGTTTCTCTATTAATTTCGTTCCCTCATACATACATACGTCTTTCCATCCAGGCCACGACGAAATATTAGAGAATTTCATTTGAACTCTTGGTTCACCCCAGAGCCAAAGCCAAAGCCAAACCAAAAAAAAAAAAACGACATAGTCAACCGAGTGTCTCTCTATTTAAAATCAACCAAACCGCCGACATTGATGAAGAGAAACATAAAAAATAATCGAACAAATCGAAAAACTCTATGAACCGTGCTAGAAAATATTTAAAATTATCATCGCACGCTATTTTAGATTCGTTCACATGTTAAACAACAAAACTAAATTATACACATGTCTGTCCATTGATGCGCGTCTCTGGATGGTGTTTCTTTGTTTCTCTATTATAATCTAGGGTTCGATTCTAATCAGTCATTCATTTAAGTTTTTTTTTTTTTTTTAATAAAAATTTTTATTTGAGGAAAAATCTGTCCGATTCTTCGAAATGAAATAAAACTGGCACTCGCGAGTTTTGCATGCATCCATCAATTCGAAAAAAAGTGTCTTAAATATTCAAGGCTGATTAGCATGTTTCTGATGGAACCCCTTCAAGCTATCAAAAAAAAATTAGTTGTGGGTATACAGTTCGACAGATGATCGACAACTATTGTTTGAATTCAATTAGATGGAAATATTCTACAGGGTGGCAAAGGAGTCGAGGTTTTTTTGTTGGCGAACTCATTTTATTGATGATAATGTGCTTGGAATGTGTTGAAAAATGTTATTGAAACTTTTTTCTTATGCAAAACAAACGACTAGGTGGTAAACACAAAAATTTTTTTAAAATTTTTACATACGTGCAGGAAAGAGCCGGAGGTAAAGCATAAGACTGTTGAAAATGAGTGAAAGTACAAAATCGGCCGGATTTTGCAAACAAAACTTTACCGGAAAACCACAAAATCATCTGAGCGGCAAATACTCAGTCTCCAAATGATAATATTTGTTTTTCCGATCCCTAACTTTTTTGCGTTCAGGTCCTTGGTTAAAGGAAAAACAGGTACACCGATTAATGAGAACCCACAAGAACCAACCATACAAAGAAATCAAGTACATAGATTTATGAGAATCAACAAGAACGAACCATACAAAGAGTGAAGAATTATAAAGTTTGCTTTTTGAATGATTGAAAGCAAACTGGAAAATCTTTGCGGGTGCTGATAGTTGGGAATTGTTTCTTTGATTAATAAATTTAAGCTATCAGATGAAGAAGGGGTTGGAGAAAGTCGGCCTTAATATCAATACGTAAATTCATTCAGAATAGTTCAATCCCTTACAACTCCAAACCCAAGCCCAAATGTCACTTAATCTCTTCTTCAACTGAACAATTTAATTGTTTTTTTGTGGCAAGTTACTTTGAAAACAGACAAAGCAAATTAAAGGTTGCACTTTTTTATGAGAAGGACAACGTCCGCAATTTTTATTGTTTTGTTTGTATGGAAGAGTTTTATTAGAAAATGTACCAAAATAACCGTACGCAGAGAGTAGAGCAGGGTCAAAAAAGCTTGTACCTAGTATTTATATGGAGATCAACAAGAATAATCCAAATACATTTGTAGGGTTTGAAGGTTTCGAATGATAGTTGATGGTTGCTTTCATCAAACTCACTGTTCGTTTGAAAATTATTACAGGAAACCCCTATTTTGGCAATAAACTCAACAGAACAGCCATTGATTGTCTTAACTGCGTTTACTTTTTATGAGGATCATTAAGACCAAGACCTGTGCTTTTTAGGGTTTTGATTTTATAAAACAGCACTTTTGATGACTGTTTCCAAAAATCGACAGCAGAGGTTAGAAAAGTCTAGACATGGGTATGTCTACTTTTTATTGTATGAGAATCAGCCAGAATAACCCAAATACATTTTTAGGGTTTAAATTTTTGTAATGACAGTTGATAAATTTAACAGATTGCTTTGATCACACCGACTATTCGTTAGAAAATTGTTACAGGAAATCCCAATTTCGCCAATAAACTGAACAAAACAGCCTTTGATTGTCTTAACTGTGTCACTTTCTTATAAAGATCATTTAGACCAAGACTAAGACTGATTTTTAAGGTTTTGATTTTATGGAAGAGCTTTGTTCATGACTTCCAAAAAATCGAAAACAGAGTTGAGCAAAGTTCAGACATGGGTATGTCTACTATTTATGGTATTAGAATCAGCCAGAATAACCCAAATACATTTGTAGGGTTTGGTTGTTGCAATGATTGAAACAATTGATTATTGGTAGTATAATGACAGATTGGTTACACAAACAACATGCTAGAAAATAATAACAGGAAACCCTACTTTTGACACTCAAAAATTTAACACAAAAACATCTATGACGTTTGACTACTTCGCCCCACTGTATATTCTTTTCAAGGAACTACATCGACCCCAATGAAAAGCTTTTTCTCACCGTGCCTTTCGGAATCTTCATAAAATTGTAGGTATAGCCTTGCAATGCTTTAGGCCTCGATGTTCATTCAGCTTTGGTGCGACACCCTTTTAATTTTTTTAAAATTTTTATTGCACAATGAGTCGATGAACTTATAATCGAATAAGTGCCACACCCACACACACTTCTTATCGCTTTCAAACAGCTGTTGAACATCGTGTTTCATTCCCTTAACTTAGTTCCTCTTTTTGATTCACCCTGTGCATACCTTCTCTCGAAATAAACTGATAATTTTAAATATTTCAATATGCAAACCAAGCAGATCTGCGTTTGGGTTTAATCTTATTTAATTAAGTCGCCGCCAAAGATGGTGCGGTTATGCCTCCACACTGTATGCTGCTGCTGCTGCTTGTAATTGGGGCTACCAATCAAAATACACTCTCAAAGGTGACAGCATCTATAAAAGATGATATGGTTCATCTATCTATCAATTGTTTCTTCATATTTTGTTGTTTTTTTTTCTGGTCTTGAATTCTACCAAATCGATTGATATGCGTGAACAATATTATTTTGATTATTTCAAATATTTCGATTCATCTCGTGGTGGTCTTCGATGCGATAATACAATTTGATGATTGAGTAAAAGGAAAGACAATAAAACCGAAAAAAAAATTGATAGAGATTACAAAAAATTATAAAATTAGGAACCTATCTATTGACAAACTAATGAGTTTTAGTATTTGATTTGAGTTTGTTTTGAGTTGTGCGCTTTAGGAGGAACTATATGCAAGCAAAATAGCATGGAATTCAAAAACCGCACTGGATTGGTAAGACAAAACGAAAAAATAGAAAATAAATTGGCCAAAAGAGGGAGGAAGTGTTAGGTGGGTGGTGGTAGATAGATACACCTTGCTCTGTGTAGAGTGCCAAGGCAACAATCGAATTAAATAATTTCATTCCAATCAAATTACCCAATCATTTGCTACATTTATTTCTCGCTTTTGTCGTTGCGCCCTTGTGCTTAAATTGAAAAGATGGAGAGAAACTTTTTAAACTTAATTATTTTACATTGTCGACATCGTATAGTCGTCGTCGTTGTCGTAGTCGTAGTCGTTGTTGTCTTCGTTTCCCATGCCTCGTCGCATTGTCACAGTCGTTTGCATCGTGTCGTACCGTATCGTAACCCCTTCAGTACACAAAATAGTAGACTGTTGTAGTACTACTTTGGATTTCGAAGGGATTAAATACTAAAGGGGGTCTCACACCCCTTTTGCTTTTAATTACCCATGTTCATTTGGAGCGGCTTGGCGAGGCGACTGTCTCATCATTAAAGCCAAACAATTGATTTATACCAATCGATTGTTTAAACTTTTAAGACAAATGATCGAGAAAAGGGGAGAGACCAGTTCCCATCATCGCATTGTCGGTAGCGTCGCATCGTCTATTACCAGCCAGATGCATTTATTCAAAGTTGACATAACGACGATCACTTGTTGTTTTGTGTAGTCCATTTGCTCTTAAAATGACACATGTGTGTTTCTTTTTCTATCGAGTGTTGAATCATTTGCTTATAAATGTGGAGGAGCAAAAATTATATTTCCCATGCCTCTGTTGGCTCTGCGTGCGTGCAGCAGCATTATTTTATGCGGGAGGCTTGCAATAACTATTGGTGTGGTTCGTCATACCATCAGACAGCCAAAGGGTCACAGAAACGCTCTCTTCCCCAGTTTAATGTAATCATTCAACTATAACATAGACACACACAATCTATTCATTATAATAATTTAATAATGATGATGATGACGATGATGACAATGTGTTTTTGGTCCCCTAGCGTTCTTTTGCAAATAATCCGTCGAATACTTCAATAAAACGCAGTTAAAAAAGTTAATTTGTAATAAAAGGGAAAAAAACTATGAGCAAACCTTTCCATTCTGGTCCAACAACACGCACACAAACAGAGATTGAATTGAACAAAAAATAAAAAATAAAAATAAAATAATAACAAATCTACCAAAATAAGGAAGCAATCAATTTAAAAAAATCAAACTCGAATGGAATCACAAGCTTTTGGATCGGCCGGCGCGGCCGGCGGCCTAACCGCGCCATTCTCGCTGCTGGCCGCCTGCATCTATCAGTATAACGTAAAATAAAGAAATACAAACACTATAACAGCAACTACCTATAGTAAAGGCATTATAGTCGATTATCGAAGTGGATGATGCTCTGTCGGTTTAGTGGAGCGTAGGTAGTAGATTGATTCGCAACAAAACGGACAAACAACACGAAAATAATGTTCAACTGATTTGAATTGAAATTGAAAGGAAATGGATTGTCGGTCATAATTAAGTTGAATATTTTTCTTCATTTTTTTTTTTGTTCATTATTATTATTTGGTTGAATTGAATAATTGGCCTTTTGATTTGCGCGCTCTGAAATCATGATGACAACAAAGAAGAAATGCAAGTATAGTACAGAAGCTAGTATAGTATTCCGTCTTGTATTTGTATATGACCTATCCATACTACGCTTGTAGATTACAATTCAATTAACTGTAATTGATTGAGTAAGGGCGGCGAACGACAACGATGATGACGACGACGACGAGATTAATAGACAAGCAATCATAAATCACTCACTCGAACTCGATAGAAGAAACACACGGCTTTATAGTGCAGATTTTTCACGCCTTAAATAAATCTCTAAATAAATCTTCAGATTGGTTTCCCTCTCTCTCTCTCTCTCTCTGTATTTCAAAACTATGTCGTTCGTATTTTATGTCGTCGACTACTTTACCGGAAAACTTAAATTTTCCAACCTTCTTGCTTCAATTTATCGTAAATTTCCGTTCAGCTTTGTAATTGAGTTCCCAATTTCGTGTGCGATGATGTTCAACTAGATTAAGATTCTCTAATAGTAAATGGTGTATGATGGCTGGGCGATGACTGAATGCTAGCAATTCATGCAGACTCTATACCTAGGTGCTGGTGTCTTGCCTAACGATAAAACATGTCAAATG
This sequence comes from Melanostoma mellinum, assembly GCA_914767635.1. NCBI lineage: Eukaryota > Metazoa > Arthropoda > Insecta > Diptera > Syrphidae > Melanostoma > Melanostoma mellinum. The sequence goes on from OU612058.1 coordinate 219,188,382, forward strand.
ATTCCTTGCCATTTCGACTAATTGGCTTATAAATTAGAAGGGAATCGATTGATAAATCAATCCAAGAGGATTCTTGTCTTCGTGTGTTAGACATGCCATTTGGCGGCTGAGCAATAACTCAATTAGATTATAGTTTGGCTCTCACTCATCTCTTTGCGAAACGTATAGGTGCCTTTCGTGTTTCATATGAAGTAAATTTGATTTAAGTTTTCTCATCGATGTGCATTCACATAGACGAAATTCGCATGGGATTAATGTTGTGCCAATTAATTTTCAATAAATTTAAATTTTACTCTGGATGTTTCTGCTGATGTAAGTGTAGTGTATAAGTGTCTCTTCACTACCCTCATGAGGGCATCGTAGATTATCCGCGGACTTCTTTTTTGTGTGTGTTTCTATGGCTCCTCGTAAGACAACAAGATGACCACTTAGATGTTATTGTTTTTTTTTTTAAGCAAATGTACCGGAAACAATGACTTGATCAATTGTAAAGAGGGTAGAACGGATGGATCATGATTAAACTGTTAAATTAGTATAGATGCGGGTTTTATTTATTTAAAAAATAGAAACGTTTCATGTTGAGTATCACACCCACATGCATGGGGAAGGTGGAAAAAAAGTAGTTTCATTGGATTCACAAGGACATACACAAACGACATATGTTTGAACCTTAAGGCGATAATTTAAAGGCTTTTTGAACGCAAAATTCATACAAAATAAATATCAAAAAATGAGAAAACAAATTTCAAAAGAATTTAACCAATAAATTTTATCAGCTCGCAATACATCTGTAGTAGGTAGAGGTATAGGTAGGTATCTATGTTTATCTTATAGCACTGTAAATTTAGGTTATGACTATAAATCAATGAAACGAACGTGTCTCGTCGCTTCTCCATATCCACGCCTACTCCATATACCTTTAAACGCGTCGAAAGATGAGTTTTTTTGTTTTAATAAATATTATTTATTATGTTCGTCATATTTACAATGTGACATGTTTATCGCTTTTCGGAAAGTCATCATCTTCTTCTCCACTCGACGTTTATTTAATTAAGATAAATTAAGAAATTATCAAACATTTCTTAATATGGATTATTTTGGTATATCTTCTAAGTCAAACATCGTCACTTCACGAAAGCAATCATCATCATCACATGAAACTACTTGAGTAGAAAATAAAATCAGATTTAGTATATGTTAGTCGGAGTTTGTCCTTGCGCAAATAACCAATTAATTTATGAGGATGGATTAAAATATGAGAAAAGAATGATTAGGAAGGTATATCTGCTAAGATAGATGCACTATAAAAAGATATTTTCACGAATTTATTGTACCTATTACTTTTCAACTCGTTACTATATTGGAATTGTCTTTCTTTTCTAATTTTGTTAATCAGAGGTTTTATGATATTTTGATCACATGTTAATGTGATGGCGACATGAAACAAACAAGATAATATGAAAGATTGGAGATGATATTTATGAGAGAATGTGTAGCAATATGTTGTAAAAAATAGAGTTATCTAGAACATACTTCAAAAAAATTACCTATAAAAATATTTTTGTTGGTTTTATTATCCAAAGAGGATAAGAAGTTTGTTTGTGTAGTGATTTTTTTTTTTTGTGCAGATAGATGACTTTGATATAAAGAAGTTAAATCTTCACTTATAGAACAGGTCGATGTTTAGATTGAATTCAAGGTACTTATACCTTTAATTCTTTAATTCGCCCTTAAACAATTACTTCAAAAGCAGAAAATCATTAATCGGTGTTTTAATCCATGAGAATCAACAAGAACGCACCAGGAGATAAATTAGTTTCTCATCTTTCGAAGAATTTTGATATTTATTTTTTTGTACGAAAGCAACGTTTTAGTGAATTTTTTTAGCGAGAAAAACTTGTTACCATAAACGTAGGTCCAAAAAAATTGTTTTCGTTTTTCATGAGGAATCTCAAGAAACACAATAAATCAGTCAGAACTCACAATTCAGTTATATCTTTGTTGATAATGTCTGTTTTAGTATGTGCCTACCACGGGTGGGGGTCTTTAGAAAAATAAAAAATAAAAATATATATATTTTGCTAAGGATTTCAAGTATTGTTCGTTTACTAATTTTGAGAGTGATTGTCTTAGTTTACTTTGTTCTTCTGTGGTTAGAAGGGTTGCTTATGTAGGTTCATGTTTTGGTTGCTAGATTATTGCTATCTTCATATGTTTTTTCGTGAGTAATTTGTATTACTAAACGATCACTCTCTAAAGTTTACAGAATCATCATTGGCCTAGCGCTACGTGCAAACTTGGCCTAGCGCTACGTGCAAACTTCTTTATCAAAAATAAACAGAACGAACATTGAGAGGCCAAGCGCTACGTGCAAACTTCATTCTCAAAAGTTAACAGAATTAACTTTGCGAGACCTATAGCGCTAGGTGCAAACATATACAAAAACAAGATCCTGAAAAAATATCAACTATCACGAAAAGATTTGGTTGAACTTTGAACCTAAACGTACCACAGGTTTGCTATACCTAAGCGTAAGAAGATTTCACATTTACTCCGGTGCACAGGAAACTTCTTGATAGGTACACATGCCACAGGGCTCAATGTCTTACAAACGACCTATGCTCAAGCTGCATGAACGAAGAAGAAGAAAAAAGCAGTCAACATCTTATCTGCCCTTCTCAGAGTCTTAAGGAACATTTGGGCGAACTTTGTTCCTACGATCTTAAGAATATATAGACATTCATAGGCTATCGTTTTATAGAAAGCTCAAAATAGTTTAAATAAAGAGAACGTTCTTCGATTTTCCATATGGTATCACAGTGGACTACCATTATTGCTCTAAGTGCGTCAGTTGTTTTCTTGGCAACTACCTTAACCTAAACTTACCAATTTTCAACAGTTATGTTATTTGCTTGTACTTTTTGCATTGGTGTTTTCTGCTCCCCTGTTTCTTTTCACACTTTTTTTCATACTGAGTTTTATTTACTGCATATGGTTTCATATTTTCTTTTTTTAAGCAGTAGGATAGTTTACGGTGATAAGTTTGCTTTTTTCTTGGTGTAAGCCCTAAAAACAAATATTGGTGGTTGGAAATACTTTTGGTTTGGTGGAAACCTCAAATGTTTGCCTTGATTGGATCCTACCACGGGTGGGGGAGCGTTTCAGAAAAGCTAGTATGCATGCTTACAAACGAACTTTAAACAAGTGGTCATCCCTGTAACACAACCCATCTCGTGGTAAGATCAAATCAAAACAATCATATAAAAACCTACACCACAAACACTCAAGAGTTGAACGCTCTTTAGGGTTTTAATTTGAGTCCGAACCAATTTGACATGGTTCTTTCATTGACCAAAGAATTTCTGTCGAACAATACTACCAGTCAATCAAACTGAATGTCATAAATGCTCTCATTCATTGGATTAAACCGAAGCTAAGTGAGGACTCGAGGACTATTGACCAAATTGTTTTGACAAAAATTTGAAATGATTTTGGTCAAGCAGTAGGGGCTTACTATGAAACTCGATTCTACATAGAAGTGTTGGAATACTTGAAATCGTTCCTCAGGAATTCTTAAGAGCGTAAAAGTAAATGGGAGAATTCACGCAAACTCGAAAGTTTTCGTCAAAAGCAGTTGAAGGAATTCAAATTCGATTCTGCTTTCATTCTTATTGTGCATCTAAAAGAAGCTAGCATAAAAAAAATTCAAAAGAATAGTTTCATAGTTGGCATTTGACTGTCGTTTTCATCTAATTAAAGTACAACAACTAGAATTTTTACAATCGGATGAAAACCATATCTAAATCCATCAGTAAATCACAAGTCAATCAAATATCAAGTTTACTTTTGGTGTAGTTTACTCAGTTTATGAGAATCAACAAGAACGAATCAAAAAATTTAAGAAAGTTTCATGATTTGGAGTTTACTATTGACAAGTGAGTGCTCAGCCGCTCAAACATTCCAGCTCAGTTCGATGGTACCCCAATCAGTACGATTTTTATAGTGATTTCTTTTCACTGTTACAATTCGCTTTGCCTTACAATGAACCCCACGACAGGATCACTAGTGTAAAGCAGTTGAGTGGGAGAATATTGATCAATTTGAAATCACAATGCTCCTTTCGTCGGAAAAAATTTATAAAAATAACGATCACAAGTCAGTTAAGAATAGCTAAATTTATGAGAATCAACAAGACGAATTAGCAACTTTTCAAAGTCGCATTGTTAGGAACACTTGTAGTGCGTTAAAAGTAAAACGAAAGGAAAAACTGCTCAGATCGATGAAAACTACACCACAAAACCAAATGACTAGTAAAGTAAACTTCTAAAGTGCTTGCCTACTACTACATTACACTCAATTTAACAGAATTTATAAACTGCCTCATCAATCGAAAAATAACGTGAACAAAAAACTTACAAGACGATTTTTCATCAAGCATTATTATGCCAGACTTAAATCGTCTATACTTGCTTTTGTTTGCCATTTATAACCGCCATTACCGTCAAAATATCTACACTTTTGTGAAGATTCGTATAGGATTCTTAATAGCACTTGCTGGGCAACATTAACCGCCACCATAGCTCAGCTATAACACAGGTATTCACTCATCTCGCAAATTTATATTTATGTCCTTTTTTGGCCATTGCCTATATATGTGAATGTCGAAGGGAAAAGGGGGGATATAAAGTACTTTTACCTATGGAGTCATCATCATTAGGATTATTGAAAAATCATGTATTTTTGTTTGTTTGTGCTATTATCCTTCTTCTTCCTGTTTCCTATTCTTTTTTTTTATTTAACTGCCCAGCCCGAGAGCATCACCATCAGCATCATCATCATCATCATTGTCGCTGTCGTCGCCGCCATGGTCCTCTTCGTTCTCATCAATTCGTTGAAGATAAAGCATTTCCCCATCGCACTCGTTCATATTTCGAGGATTTATTTGCTTTTTCTTAAACCGCGCACTGAGTATCTGAGTAGGTATCTGAGTATCCTGTGCGATTCAGCTCTTGTCTAGGTATTTTTATTTGATTTGGTTTTCTTTTTCCTTGGATATCTTCAGAAAATTACATATATACCGACATAAAGTACAAATATAGAGAAGCCACTTTAGAATGTAGACATTTTTATTTCCATTTTGCGTGTTTGCTGAAATTCATCTTTCACAGATTTCCAGTTCGTCGTTGTTGTCGCGAGATGATTTGTTTTTTTTTTTGTTTTTTTCTTCATTTATCTAACTCCTTTCCGTGGTCCCTGAACAAGGATAATGGTCAGAGTCCGGAATCTCTCAATATATCATCAGACGAAACAAATAATAATGTGAACCTTGTTTTTTGTTGTCGGTGATGATGATAAGGATGCTGATGCTGCTACTGCTGGCTGCTTTTTCAAATATTATTGACCAAAAGGTGGGATGGATATAGAAATATGCCTTTTCCTTTTATGAAAAGTGTAACAGTTCAGAAAATTTTATAACGGTCGGATAATTCAAACCAAGAGCGAGGCGCACATACAGAAATTCTTTTTAATTTTTTTGCTCCCAAACTTGGGTTTCCTCCTTTTTGGCGGATATAAAATATAGAAAAGCTTCGTTCGGAGATAGGGTTTTTCGTCGTCGTCGTCCTTCATCCTTTTGGATGTGACTTAAATTGTAAAAATTGTATATGTGAGAATGAGAATACCCTGGAAATCATAAATTTACATTCGATTCCGGTTTTGCCACCCAGAGAGAAAAGATATATCAACATTTGTATACCTACGTACCTATACCACTACCCCACTATAGGAGGCAAGCAAAGCAAATGGATTACAATCCTTTTGGTTCCTTACCTACGTGGCTTTTGTTTTTGTGTGCTGCCCAATAAGCCCGACCAGTTCCCAACGAGAAAATGACTTTGATGCCATTGTTTTTGGGATATTATACATTTGAGTGAAATATGTTTTTTTTTTTTGTTATTTGGCTTTAGTATGTTGCGGGTTGAACTGAGAGATCGCAATCCATATTTTGATTCCTTGCTTACTCGGTGTATGTTGTTGACAAATACACACAAAAGGATATTAAGTAAAAGACTTATCGTCGTTCCTCTTTCCACTCTACTTGTTTATATCACTGTTCAAATAAATTACTGTCTAGACTTTGGTTTAAAAAAAAAAAAAAAAAAAAAAAAAAACAGAGGAGATTTTGGCTATTTCATTGATTGGGCTCTGTTTTAAATTTGAATGCGCCACAGCGTAGGAATCCTGTGAAATCAATTTAAAGTTAACTTAATTATTTAAGTCTCTCCTTAAAACTGTTTTGGCACTGACGAGTGCACAGAGGAGAGAGAAAAAAATCCCCAAATTGATAGCAGATTATGATAATTGGATTTTTTTCTCACACTGCTGGTCCTTATATAACTCGGCCGGAGAGTAATTTCTTATGCGGCGCGACTAATTAATTGGTATAGCAGGCAGAAGCATACTTTGATTCCCTGAGAAAACGATTTAGAGTCCCTTCAGTTTATAGGACATCAAATTAATTTGTCATTATTGCGGATATTCTTTTGCGTGTTTTCCAATTTCCTCCTTCAATTTTCCAACACCAAGTGTATTTACGGTGTTTATATGAAGGAGGAAAAAAAAACGTCAGTCCCCATCTCGTTGGTCGTCGTAGAATAGTCGTTATCGTTTTTAGCTTTGGTCTATTAAACTTGATAATGATGATGATGAGGATGTCGATGTCGATGTCGATGGCCAACTTCAATCAATTTCTCATTTTAAAGAGTGTGCCTACGAATTGAGTTTTATGACAGATTAAGATAAAAACTCTGTTCGGCGCACATCCTTTTACTTGAGTATAAATTTTAATTCCTTTCACTGGGGGGCGAATTTCTAATTTACACCCCAACTCAAGCAATTCGTATAGTTTTGATTAATTACAAGAGTCCTTTTGGTTTTCCTGAAATTTTGAATGCCTTCTCATCAAACAAAGAAGATTTGATTTTCAATATTTTTGTTTCGAATTAGATGCCTTACACCATCACCAGGAGGGAGTCTTTAATCAAAAACCAATACCGCACACAAACCCGTCTATACCATCGCCATCTACACAAAACTCATGGCAATCAAATAAGTTTTTCTTGTTCTTGGAGACCAACAACCTTTTCAACCGTCGTCGTCGTCGTCGTCGTCTTCCTCGTTGCCATCAGGAACAGGAGATGATTCAATGAAAAATTATAGACGAACAAGAAGATGATGTATCTCTGTGTGGTTTGATGGTTCCATACCACAACCAGAGAGATATTGTATCTTTTTCCCCTGCTTTTTAGAAATCATTGTACATGATGCATAAATATATGAAAATTTATGAATTTTATAAATATTTTTGATCTGTGACGATATTATATAGAAAAGGGGTTGTCAGTTATTGAAAGACCAGAAAGCTACATGGTGGAAAAGGATGGAGAAAAGTTTTGCTTAAACTATTTAGTTGTTTGGATCTCTGTGCTTTTTCAGAGCCGTCGTCGTCGTCATCGTCTGCCATTGCCATCCGCTCTGCTTCTTTTTTTTTAAATTTTGTTTTTGTTTCGCAACGAAGAAATGTGTATTTTTGTACAACAAATATTATTGTATTGTGCAACTCTTCTTCCGACATGAATAAATTGAGACTCCGGCTTGAGGGTAAAGCTTCTTTCATTGTTTACTCAAGCAAAGCGCAGCATACATCCACCCACACGCACACCATCATCATAATAGCTATAGCGCATACGGGAATAATAATGCAATTGAAGTTCAAACAAAACAACATCCATACTCATATATAGATACGCCAAGCATCCTGAACTGGCACAAGCTGCAGCAGACTAAGGCAAGGCACTGGCATTAAGTGTGGTGACATATGCAAGTGCATGCAGGAAGAGAATTGATTTTTCTTTCTATATTTTCTTCTTCTATTTTTTTTTTTTATTTCTCTTTATTCTATTTTCAAGACTGTAGGTACAATTGAGGCGAAAAACAATCGCATGGCAAATAAAATAATAAGTATAGTTGAAAAAAAAGGACGAAATTCAAGGAGCAAAAAGAAGATTTCAATGCAACAATACGACATATATGTGATTGCACTCGAGGGATAAAACACAGTCATCACACAGTCAGTGTTTACTTTCAGATACAAGCTGGATTCACTGTGTAATCCCAAAGGTACCCTTGAAGCTTGAAACGTTTAAAAGAAACAAAAGTACCTATTCCGATCCATATGCCGGCACTCGCTACAAGACAATCCTGAAAGAGGAAAACGAAAATTTGATAATGTGAGAGGAAATGTTGCTGGAGTAGGTATACTACTGGGAAAAGCTTCCTCAATATCTTTGTAAAGTTTTGCATTCTAAGTCATCGTTTGAAACTTGAAAAAAAAAAATGTTTGGACGTTGCGCAACATTGTTGCCATGATGAGAAAATATTTTCCATATTCAACGACTATTGAAGATACATTGCTGACCTTGATCATTTGCTTCATAAAAACCCAAAATCTTATTGGTCAACCAATAAAAGCAATTGAGCCCGAGGAAATGTATTCAAGTGATTGGTGGTGTTGCGTGGGAGGTTTGAGGTTCGAATACCGGAAACATCATAGAAAATAGTGTGTTGCCTTTTGCGAGGAATTGGCACTCCTTTTGAAAGTGAAACACACTGCCTTTTAAAAATTTCTAACCTACCATTTTTTAAATGGGCATAAAAATGTAGGTCCTTGAAATGTATAAGACCTCGAGTTTTCCATAGCCTTGTTGCGAAACCCCCTTTATTTCCTTAGCTAAATTTCCCGTTTATACCTCAAGCCAAATAAGAAACATATTTTAGTCTGATCAAAGGTCAATGACTTCTCATGTTAACAGAGCACAGAAAAATGTTTTCTAAACAAACACAATGGTTTCTGAATAGATTCGTAGTAATGTTGCTAAACATTAAAGTTGAAGTTAGGCTTTTTTCAAATTTTGCTTTAAGCTGCAAAACTGTAGGTAAGGTTAGGTAAGGTGGAAGTGGCTGTCAGCCAATGAATAATGTACGTACATTGCCTGACACACTCAGGCCGCAAGGTTCCATTGTGATACCGCAGATATCAGCAAGTTAATCACCTACTGATCTCAGAAACCCGATGTAAGATTAACGAGTTGATCAACCATTTATCTTAAATTACGGAACAAGCCGGTTAATCACCCGATAGTCGAACCACTCGGAACTTCTAATGTATTTCGAAAGACTTTTAGGGTCTATGTAAGCTCAGTCGCTGGTATCAACGAAGAAGAATTCACCGAGATGAGTTTTCCTCCTTTGAAGTAGTGCAGGGCATGAGCAAAGGTGTTGAACGGTTTCTTCCTCTTCTTCGTCCTTGCAGCTTCTGCAGAAATCATTGGAAAGCACACCAAGGCTTTTCGCGTGTCTCCCTATTAGACAGTTTCCCGTAAGAACACCTATGGTAAAACATAGATACAGGCGGTTCAGGGCTAAGAAACTCCTCGAAGCGTCTTATCTAAGTATGAGTTTATATGTAGCGATAGGTACACCTATGTTGTTCCATTCTGAGCGTAGGGAAGTGGTCGTGCCCTTTTTGGCTAGTTAATCTGCCATACAGTTGCCTGGTATGTCCCTGTGCCCCGGCACCCATTAATGGTGAATGTTGAACTGATTTGACATCTCCCTCAGAGACATTTTACAATTTTGAACCGTGATGTAATTTGTAGAGACCGACGCAAGAGCTTTAAGGGCTGCTTGGCTGGTAAAAACAGTAAGCAACCCTTTTCAGTGAGTCTAGAAGAAAACTGCAAAGCAACAATACATATACAGTATCCCAAAAGAAGTCTTAAGTGTACGCAACATTGTGTGTCACTGACAATTTAATATTCTTCCATTGCTGTACCTTCAGGCTTCAGTGCATGCTTGCAACATTTCAAGATGTCGTCGAAAGATATCTCCTTGATTCAAATATTATTCTAATACAATCGTTCAATCTGTTGCTATACACATGTCCCTAGGCTAAAACGTTCAAATGTTTCGAAACATTATTCTACACCTAAAAAGGAGGACCAAAATTTGTTTCATGGCAGAAATTGCTTTCCAAGTACCAACACACAATAAAAATGTTCATTAAAGAACTGGCAACAATGTTTGAAATTTTGACCAAACATTTTTGAGTATAAAATTTGTTGCTCAACATCTGCATTTGTTTTGTTGTAAGACTCCGAGGCAAATTTCACTCATGTGAATTTTCCAAAAGAGCTTCTTTAAAAAGTCTGCAACATTGTTCTTCTGCCATTCTGAAATTTTTCTATTGTATACATTCAATGTATCCCTGCAACATTTTTCAAAGTGCTGTCGAAAGATCTTTTCTTATAGGCAAATTTCAATCAAAAACCTGTTGGCAAAACATTAGTTTTAGTGCCTTATACATGTCCATATGTAAATTAAAATGTTGCGAAGCATTTTCCCATACCCAAAAATGACATAAATTCCTTGCCAAGCACATTGCCTGCTCGTTAAAACCTACCAATACCTTTTTTTGTTTTTTTTTTTTTTTCATATTACAAAAAACGACAGACATTGAATTCTCTTCCTTGTAAATATCTACAGACATGATTAATAAATCTTTAAACAAAAAACAAAAAAATCACCACACACATGTACTTGTGCTCAAGTGGAGAACAAAAATTCCCTCGTCAAAGCAAAAGGCAAATTTCCATAAGGACGAGCTCATTGATTTATTTGGAAATAACTGATAAAATTCATATTTTATATGGCTTCTCTACCTCCCCTTCATCAGGAGGCTGACTAGGCAAAACCCCATTCAAAAAAGCAAAAGGATTGTGAATTATTGCGAAAATTATTGTATATTTGCTTTTGTGTATTTGAAAAATACAAAGGCTCAACAACGAGGAGCGGGGTGCGGTGGCGGTATGTCCTGTACTTCTGACTGGGATACCCTGTGTGAGTGTGTTGTTCGTACCATCAAACGCACTCGTTTTGTAATTAACAAAATTGCCAGGCAGCACCCGAAAAACCAATACAATATAAAAATCAACCCCAAAAAATATATATATAAAAATTTTTCTTTGAGTTATACCAAAAAACACGAAACATCACCATCATCATCATCGTCGTCGTAGTCGTCATCATCATCGTAGCCGACGTCGTCGTCGACATCAGCATCATCATCATCGTCGTCCTTTGGCCGTAGACTCCTTTTCATATATCTGAACGCACCCGGGCCAACAATCAAAAGACCGAAAGGGGTCTTCTGCTGTTACTCCCGCTGGTTTTTGCCGGGGATCTTCTCTCTTCTCCTACACCTACAACACTCACACACAATAAGTAGTAATCAGCTAAAGGCGCATTGAAACAAATATCCTTTTTTGCCGCCTGCTACTCCCCCAAACTTGTTGGCCCTCTATACCTACCTCTCTATACTCACTCATCCAATGCCAAGTAAAAGGAATTAAAACTCATTCTAGCGAATATTTTCAAAAGTATATATCAACTGTGGACCGACCCCTGTATAGCGGTGGGGGGCGGGAGAAGGAAGGTTTTGCGGAAAGAAGACGCTGGCTGTTGTGGCGGCGATGTCATTGATTTTTGATTAGATATTTGTGTATTAACAGAAGGACATTAGCTCTAATCAAATATCCTCAATCTCACACCGCACTCAATTTCCCTTTTACTGGGGCATAACGACGACACCCATGTATGGGTATCAGTCGATGGCCATCATATCCTTAAACGTCAACATAAAAAAAGGATTTCCCTTTGCTGTCAGACTCATCTTAAATAATTAATCAAAAATCCATAACACAACAAAAAAAAAAAAAAATATATAGAAACAATAGAAGAGCACTCCACCCAACCCAAAGCCTGTCACTCATTTGACCATCAAAATGATATACATCTTCGAGGAGCACAAGAAAACACCTTTCCCATTCCTCGGTCTCCCTGCTGTGTGATGTGAACGAGTTCATAATTAAAAGGAAGACCCAAACAGAAGGAGCAAAGAAAATCTTAGCACACTATTCTAACTACTCCAACCCTTTCCTTACAAAGAGTGGATTTCTTTCGTTTCTCACACTTCTCCCAATTGGCAAAGCGAACACACTACCAGCACCTCACCTACCGTACCCACCATCCACCGCTGTGCTGACTGAAACCTCTTCTATACCCAGTGAGAAAGGACAATGATTTATAGCAACAAACGAAACAAACTTGTATCTGGAGAGATATGTATACAAACAATGGAAATCAATGAATTACCTTTTACTGAGATCCGTGTATTTGCTCAATATTTCAAAATTGTGCGCTACATTTCTACAATTTGCATGCCAAGGGGTTGATTTTGATTCGGGTTGTAAATGTGTGTCTTCGATTATAATATGACAACCACCACCCACTCCCCATATTTAATTCTGCCAAATGAAAATGAAAGGATTCATTGTGAAGAAGACATACAAACATACTTACACACATACAAAACTCGCAGAATATTTTTGTTTATCTCTGCTCCTGAAAATGTATATATGACGACGCGACGCGAGACACAGGAGGGGGTGAATTTGGAGGTGAGATTGAGCGGTGGTACATACAGATAAAGAAATAAAGGAAAATCTGCCATCGTTTTTGAAATTTTGATTCGATTCATTAATTAATACGAGAGGTGGTTCAAGACTTTGTCTGGTGGGGGGTGGTTTGGGAAAATATAACCAAAGGGTGGGGGTGAGTAGACATTGAGTTTGAAGATTAGATTGGAATTTTATATCGTCGGCGGCGTCAGTGAAAGTAGAATAGGTAGGGGCAACCCAGTTCAATACTAAAGTGATAAATCAAAGAGAATGTCTGAAATCGAATTATGCCTCCGCGGAAAGGAGAATACTCAACAAGCCCCCCATGGAATCATCTGTTTGTTTTCGAATTGAAAATTTATAATTGACATTCCCCCATGTACGGGAATAAGGACTTTGAAGGATTTCATTAGGTGAATGTTCGAGCGTTGATACCAATTTCTCCTTTTTTTTTTTGCTGAAAAGTGTAAATATTTAAACGATAAAGACTTAAAGTCTATTAAAGGCTGGTTCAATTGCAATACACATATTAGAAAATTGCATGTTACTCAACAAAAACTGAAGGATATCTTGTTTTCTGTGAGCTTCAGTTCTTGTATTATGAAAACGACACATACAATTTCGATGGAATATTAAAAAAAAAAAAAAAAAGATGAACGAAATTCTACCTAAGATTCAATTTTCAGACAAAATTTGGTGATTGAATTGCGTTTGCTTTGGGCCTATGACTAGCTTCGTTGAGCAACAAAATTTGTTTTTATTTATTTGCATTTAGTTGATCAAAGACGATGGCATCGATTTTGATGAAATTTACAAATAGTGAGCCTATGACAGTAGCTAATGTTGTCAAAAACATCATCAAGCGTGATCGGTTTGATGTGGCTGCCAGCACCGACTGGAACTAGAATCTTGAAAACGACTTATACTATTTCGATGAAATCTGAAGTAAGCTTCAGTAACTGTTGAACGGAATTTCAGCTAAGGTTCAGTTTTCACTCGAAATTTGCTGATTAACTTGTGTTTAGTTGATTAAAAACGATGGCATTTTGATGAAATTCAGTGAGCCTATGACGGTGGCTACTATCGTCAAAAATACCATCAAGTGTGATCGGTTTGATGTGCTGCTGAACTATCTAGCTTCAGTAATTGTTGAACGGAATTTCAGCTAAGGCTTAGTTTTCATTGGAAATTTGCTGATAGACATGTGTTTAGTAGATAAGAAACGATGGCATCGATTTTGATGAAATGCCCTAATCGGAAGCCTAAAGCGAAAACTCTTGTATGATTGCCAAGTGTAACCAATTTAAATGTGCTGCTGGCAGGACGACTGGAGCTGTATTGATCAGCGACTGCAGGAATTTTTATAAAACCTTCGAATACCTAAGCGAAAAGTGATATAGGTTGTCTTTTCATTCTTTTGCATTTTCAGTCAAAGGAGTTAATAAGGATTTCCTACAATCCAAAGATACTCTTCCTAAGCCAAGCTTAACCTTTCAAGACTCGAGTGCAAGCGAACAACTAGAAGAATTCGAAAACGACTGTGACAATTCTGATGAAGTTTTCTCAATACCGAAAGAAATTTTAGTTGACTTTTGTTTCACACTTCAAATACCTAAAGTGAACAAATGGAATAGTGTTGCACCTTTGAATACTACTGCCGTATTTGTCTTTTTTTTTGAAGAAATTTAGATCCTGTAGCAAATTTAGTTCAGTAAATAACGTAAAACATTCGTAAAAACTGACATTTATTTCTCTTTTTTGTTTCTTCTTTGTTTCTTCTTTGTTTCTTCTTTGTTTCTTCTTTCTTTCTTTACAATAGACGCTTTGAATTATTTGAACTGCTCTTCCATTACCATGAGAACCACGCTTTGAATTATTTGAACTTCTCTTCCATTACCATGAGAACCACTGATCCAATTTTGCTGTAATTAACTCGAGTTTTTTCACTAAGCGCACCTATTCTGCTGAATTCCCTCAGATCCAAAGACTCTCTACGTCAATTTAATTTGACTTTATCAAACTTCGAATGCAAGTGAAGAACCGAAATTATTCGCCTCAGGGGTATCCTGTTGTCAATTTTTTGAATGCGAAAACATCGCTTCAACCTCTTTTCTCCAAAAGGTACGCGGTTGCGGTTTTCAAAATGTATTATTTGCTCATAGATGAAATAATAACAAGCCAAGACGACATTATCCTACCCATCTTGGGCTATGCCACGGCATCAAAACAACAAAGCATATTTTTTTCGGGGGTTTTAATAAAATTACGCACCCCCGTGGTGTAGTAAAGTACTTGTAGGAATGCCAGTACGCCATACACACATACACGTATGCACTGCTTACAAAGGATATAGACTAAACCTCAGTTATAGGTATTGTTTGAAGGGAAAATATGATAATTGGAAGATTCGAAAATTCGACAGGGATTGCTTTTGTTGAACGAGGTATGTATAAAAATAGACATGGTGCGACTGTTGTTGCGGGCGAAGCGGGCCTCCTTGAAAAGATAAAGTCAAGACAAACTTTTGGCAGTGTTTGGTTGTGATTAAGTCCACATACCCGGCGGCGGAGGTGGCATCAACGCGACACAGGGGTGATGTATGTGTGTTGTTTTTCATTATTGACATTGCCTTTGTCAAGTTGACTTCGAACTTTCAAGTTAGTCAGATCGCGTTCACTTTGCTTAATCGCCATGGAGGCCTTCTTAGCACACACACACACACACACACATAGTCATACACCCACAGCAAGCATGTTTTAAACCGCCCGCTAAAATTATAAACAAAGTCCCCCCTGTACCGCGCTGTCAGGAATATTTTTCTTACCTCCCCCTTCCCACAACTATGTGTCTCCTACATCCAGCCAGCCCAATCTACTATCTATGAAAAGGGTGGATTGAGTGTGTACTTTTATTTAACCATCTATAATAAAATCCCAAGTGGTGTGGCAGTGAAGGCGGCGGGTGGGGGGAGGGGGCAACCCTTCTTCTTCATGTTTTTCTTCTTGCTTGGCAGTTGTTGTTTGGTTGTCGTCGAAGACAAATTCTGAAAATTTATTCAATTAATTAAAGTCGATAGAAATTCTGCACACCGTGTGTGTAGGGTGGGGGATGATTGTCCCCTACCACTTGCTAGAGACGTCCTTACGTGACACAGGCTCTATACAACACACATGCCGGCGGAGGAATCCACCAGTTAAACAAAACACGAAAGCCCTATATTCTTTAACGTTGAGAGATATATACGCTCGTCGCTAATGAAATAATGATGAATCCTTTTCGCCAGAAGGGTATACAACATAACGTAGGGTACTACACTACACTACACTCATTCAGAGGCGGGTGGTGCGGGAGGTATAGGGCTTATTCATTTGTTAAGTATCTAAACAACGTTCGGTGGTACCTATTCCCACATCAAATTTTTCATACATCATTGTGATTGGAAATTATTGCCATATGTCGTTGGGGCATTGAGTTATGCACACGCAGGATCGAATCATAAACATATTTTATACACGCAAACGCACATTGGGGGCGCATAGGTATGTCACATTACTTTTATCGTTCTTCTGATGGGTTTGGTTGCAATAAATAAATTAGCAAATATCGTGTATATCACAATATCGATGGCACACAGCAAGAAAACATCAGAACAGAACTCAGCACAGTGTTGTCTCTTCATGTCGTATTGCTTGATTGCCCAATAAAATGATTAGCATGACAAGCCCTAATAATTATAATTGATTTGGTTATATTTTTATTTTGTGTGTCGCTTGTCGTTTCAGATTAAAGCACTTATCGACGAGGTTAACCGACTGCAAGCCCTCCACGAAACCCACATTGTACAAATACAAAGACTTGAAGAGAATCTAGAGGCGAAACGTCAGCACATTGTGAGACTTGAGGCTCGTTTACAGAAACAGCAATTTAAAAGTCCTGACATCAATATCAACACCAATAATAGCACCAGCAGCATCTCTACTGCTGTCGTACCACCAAAACAAAGTCCACATGAGGATCAGGAGGAGGAGGCGGAAGTGGCGATCGTATCGGAGGAGCCATCCACGGTGATGGTGGTGCCCGATGAGATTATTCAAATAAAAAAGGAAAACCAGTGAGTAAAACAGTCGCTTTCAAGCAACTATCTTCAAATGCAACTTACTCAATCATTTTTTTATCGTTCTTTGCAGAGCACCAACAACTCTTGACATCACAGGCCAGTCGGTGGCAGTTGTGGCTGCGGCGGCCGCGGCTGCAGCGGCCGTTGCCAACGACCCCAAACAGTTCCAAGAACTTTTGCTTGAGAGAACTAAAGCACTGGCGGCTGCAGCTCATCATGCCTCTACTGAGGCACACAAGACCGAAGGTAAGCAAACCAAACCCCTATTTCCCCACCGAACCATTCTTTCTAGAACCCCCTCTTCACAAACACCAAATCAGATCAGCAATTTACTTTTCTTTTATGACTCAGTTCGTATACATACGTGGCGCGGCATTTGCTAAAGTGGCGCCTGCATATAGCCACAAGTCGCTCATATAAATCAGAGCGTTGGTTATCGATGGTCGTATAAGCCATCAACTGATACGAGATAAAGTGCCGCGCTATGCTTTTGTAGTAACGTTTTATTGCTTATTTGTTTGCAAAATTTAAAATTCCAAAAGACATTTTTATTCGGCGTTTTAGAATCGATGTTGTTGACAAAAATACAAACAAACATTCCATATTCCTTATCCTTTTGCCAAATGCCTTGAAAAAGAGAACAAAAAAACAAAACATTTTGTGCGTTTCACAGGAATTTCCAATGACACGACCCCGGTGGGTGACTTAGACACAAACAAAGCTTCTGTCAGCGAGCCTGCAGCAGTATGTGAGGTCCCTACTGCTGCTGAGTGTAACGATGCGAGCCTGCATCAACAGCAGCAAGAAGTTCGACCGCCATCGGAGTCGTCGTCTTCGAATTTCCAAGGTGTCGATCAATTTGGTTCGTTGCTAGGCGACGATCTGGTGAATTCGTATTGGCGTCGTGGCTTCGATCACCTGCCATTAGCTCCACCACTCCCACCATTGCCACCTCAACAGCCGTGTCCAGCTGCAACAACAGCTGCAGTAGTTTCGATAGCACACCCACCACTACCATCAATGGCATCAGCAACAACAAATCCAACTTCTAAAACGCCAACATCGATTTTCCAAAATTTCCCATCAATTCTTTCGTGTCGATCGCCTCCACCACTCCCACTATCGGTCACTGGGCCATCAACCACAACTCTTTTGAGTCAGCTAGTCAATTCAACCTTCTCATCGAATACAACTCCTTCTCTTCGAACAGATTCCCATTCCTCGTCGACTACGACTACAGGCGCCCACCTACAACAGACTTCGCATCATCACCACCAGCATCATCATCAGCAACAACAGCAGCAGCAGCATTCGCAGCATCCTGCTCTTCAGCACCACCAGCAGCAACAACAGCAGCTTCACCAGGACTTCGAAAAAGCCAATAGCCATCACGATTCCTCGTCAACGGCCAGTACGCCCAATTTACAGGACCAGCGTTCCAACGACGGCCATATGAACGGGTCAAAGTCAGTCAAAGCTGAGGATAACAACAACTCTTTGGGCTCATTAGCTCATCTTCCACCTGCATTCCTGCCGGGATTGCCATTCCAATTCCAAGATCGTGGCCACTTCCGTTTTGCCGAAGACATCCAGCTGCCGCCTGGAGCTTCTATGGCCGGCCGACTTGGAGAGTCTCTCATTCCCAAGGGTGATCCTATGGAGGCCAAATTGCAGGAAATGCTGCGCTACAACATGGACAAATATGCCAATCAAAGTTTAGACACACTCCACATATCACGACGCGTTCGCGAACTCCTCTCCGTGCACAACATCGGACAGAGGCTGTTCGCCAAATACATCCTTGGACTGTCACAAGGCACCGTCTCCGAGTTGCTGTCCAAACCAAAACCATGGGATAAACTCACTGAAAAAGGCCGTGACAGCTACCGCAAAATGCACGCCTGGGGATGTGATGATAACGCTGTGATGTTGCTTAAGTCTCTGATACCAAAAAAAGGTAAGTCTTTATACTTTTTTTCGTTTGTTTGTTTATTTTTGCATTTGTTTACCTGGATTTACAACTCAGAAAAAGTTAGACGCACACACATTTATAACAACCACGGAAAACTAGTAACTTTTACATTAATCTCGCATGCAAAATCAAAGTTATAACCTACCTAACCATGGCGTATAGCGTAATTATTGCAATTGGTACCAAAGTTGACAATTAATTTATAGCGATTACTCATGAAGGAGGGTTGCTGCTCAAATGCGATTGCAAATGCGAATATGCAACCCCTTCGTAAAGAGTCGGAAGTTTCAAGGCACCATTGACGACAAAAGGTTCTGAGAGAGTGAGTTGTGAGTGTCCCGTGTCCCTGTCCCTGCACCAGCAAACGTTAAGACGAAGACAAATATTTATAGATTTTCATTTTCATTTCAGTTTCGCATAAAATTAATTGGCGCCAAAATAAATTTTATTCTCTCTCCTTGGCAATCGACCAAAATCGAGGGTCAGCAAATTGCTGATAGAGGGCAATCAAAACATGTCGAGTACATTTGTTTTGGCATATCTTAGAAACCGAATCCAAAGAAAGCAATGCAAAAAAAAATGTGTTCTTTTGTTTTCGCCCAATCGAATACCTATTGTATAATAGACACGCTACCCCACTGATTGGGATCTTGTGTGTCTAACCCCAACCCCTTTGCCTTTAGTAGACGGAATATTTAGCATAGCACAGGTACAGGTAGGTAGTGAGTAGGGGGATTTGTGTATGCATGGAAAACTGCAATGCCGCGGAGGCTCCTTTTTTTCCTACCTATTCAAGACCAACTTCTCTTTTGTCAGTAATTAAAAATTCGCCCAAAAACGAAAAGCCAACCTGCCAATTTATAGTGCAGACATTCTGTTCCTTCTGTCAATTGTTTTTTCTTTTTTAATTTCTCCTCCTATAGTATTTTGTTTTGTTCAATTGGTTTTTTGTTTTTTTGGTTTTCGGTTTTTTGATGAAAAAAAAAGCATGCAGCTATTTTTGGTTAGGTTGCACCCCTTCGTGTTGCAAACAAAGTTTACAGATGGATTTAGATTTACAAAACGAAATCCACCATGACGGCGAGGACGACGACGACGATATGACGAACAAAGGAAACTTACAGTGACTTTAATTAAATCAATTAAAAATCACGAATAACATATTTGCCCATAGCTGTGTATAGTTGTTGTTCCTGTCAGCCCCTTTCAGACTATACCAACATTTGTTTAAAAATAAAATCAATTCTTTGCACCTCGTCATCGGCTCTCCTCTCTGTCGCTGTGTCTGTGTGCAATCGGAAAAAAATCAAATTCAAAAAACAATATCACCGAGGGGAAAATAATAATAATTAAACACAAATTATGTTATTTATGTGTATTTAGTATATGAACGCTGTATCACTTTGGCATCCTGCCAAAGATGACATCGTCTCCTCTCCAACCCCACTGATGGCTGCTGGGAGGAAGGCCACACATTTGACTCGTCTGTCTTTCTGATTGTGCGAGGTGTCGTTCGTACTTTCGCTTTCGCTATACGTACGCACGTCTTTGTTGTCACAAGTAATTGCTACAAAAACATAATCTGGAACTGGCCACTGGTATAGGCCCCCCCTCTCTCTCTGGGTTACTTTAAATCAAATTCGAATTCCGTTCGTTTTTCAAAACACGCAATTTATTGATTTTGAAAATAGATTCGCGTCCCCAGGGTCATTGCGGTGAAAACCCATAAATCTTATGCTCGAAAAAAAACCAGAAAGAAGGAAAATATATTACACACTTTAGCGAGCATAAAAATAAAATGGAAGCCCCACTAAACAACAGAAAAATAAAAACAAATAACTTGGACAAAATTCCTCAAAGGATTCCATTAAATAAAAAACTTTGTTCAAGAACTACAGAAAAACTCGAGGTAAAACCATCGTAAAAAGCAAAAACAAAAGTAAAAAATGTGTAAAAGGTAATAATTTGTTTTGCTCATTGAAAAATTGATTTCTGGTGTGCGGTGCCGCGCACACTAACGCAAAAACAACTAACCCAAGTGCAAAAAGTTGCTCCCATTGATTGTTTTACTAGAAAACACACAAAAATAACAATTAACAATTTGCAATGCAAAATGCAAAAAAAAAGTTTCAACAAATGAAAAAAAAATAAAGAAATGCCAACCAGGAGCTGGAGCAAGTTGGGGTCTACTGTATTGTGAACCCTTTCGTGCACATACAATTAAAAAGTTTCTTTGATTCTTTACTTCTTTTTTTTTTTTGTTCCTACTAACTCTTTTTTCTGCTCTGCACTTTTGTGTATATTATGTGTACCTACCTACCTACTGCACGGTTAGTGTAATTAATTTAATTTATAATTTTCATTTACAAAGAGTGAGAGTGCGAGGAGGCCGAAGAGAAGAGGCTTTAAAAAACATTAGCACCAACAGGCACATGTGTCAAATTTGATTTAAGCAATTATCCCACCCGAAAAAGAAAGCTAAACCAAGGAGACACAAATGCAGTCGTTCGTCCTGACCTCCCTCCCTCCGGACGTCCATCCGCCCGGGCAAGGGTTTAAGGTCAAGCCTTTCATTATCGAGCAATTAACCACCCTTTGGTATTTAAACCGGGCAGGGGAGTAGGGTATGAAGCAAATTATTAGTTTTGTACACATAGGTCCTGTATTTTGTTCAGTGTGCATCAGTGGCGAGGGGTGAATAATTACAAAAGGTAACTCGAAAGAAACTTAGTCACCAACAAAAAAAGTTTGCTTAAAATTTTTTTTGTGCAATGTTTGTCTTCGCATCAAGCCAAAAAGTCAAGTATTTCAAACCAACCAGCTATTAGGTAGAGCGTCATAACTTTTTTTTTCATAAAACTAAGCTAATTAAAACTATTTGTTTCCTCTAAGTGAAAATCAGTTAAGCAACAGTCAACAGATATTAAGGCCATAGTCAAACCACTGAAACTTACTATCGGAATACTTTACAGGCTTTTTGCACTTTTCAATTTTTAAAGCCTAAATTTGTAATATTTAAAAAAATCACGAAAAGCACTTAATCAATTTAAATAAGTATTGCACTGCGTTCTGCTGGTAAACTGCGTTTTTCGAATAAAATACGGCTCATTGGGAACTGAATTCATTTAGGCCAGTTGTGCCACTTCAGAGTAATTCCAATTATTTTTCGCATTTTCTGCCAAAAATATGCTTTATGCTATGAGATCTAATATCCACGCATATTTGTTATCAAAATGGCAACCTTTGAGCTTTGACACATGAGTCTAGTGCAGAAACACATACAAATTCGTGAAATAAGTCGGAGACCAGCGTGTTATTTTCTTGTTCTTCAAGCAGAGACCTACCTCAACCTGCAATATACATTTTTGTTTTCTACACATGTGTCCATGTCTATGGGAAGAAACAGAAATACGAAGGAAAGCGTTTTTTTTTTTTTCTTTTATAAAACCAATATCATGCAAACACCGAAGTGTGCAGAGAGCAGAGGCAATGCTGCAAATGAGTACTGGGCTACTGCGCCGGCGCTATATTCACGTGCTCAGAGCACAAAGAGATAACAAACAACAGATTTACCAAAAAATATGACGCTAGAACACCGGGTTATTTTCTTCCATAAAAAAGCATGTATTGAACAGAGAGGTGCCTAGCGCTAGGCTCTTCTCTGTTCAATACATGCTTTTTTATGGAAGAAAATAAGACGATGTTCTACCGTCATATTTTTTGGTAAAAGAAAAAAGAGGAGAGAACACAAATTTGTTCTATCCAGCAACAAGTTTTATAAGACGTAATATTTGGGGTTACCTTGTATGTTGCTAAAGTTTTGTGTTTGTTTATGGAGTGAATTGAAGAGCCAACATGTGTGTAGAATAAAACGGAAAGCGGAGTGGTAGTTGTTAAAAAAATTTTGGCAGCGAGTTCATGTGTATGATTAAGTTTGATTCATGTTGCCAGAAGTCTAAGATGTTTCAGATGTGAATTTCAAAAGGTAAGTCGGAAATAATCGACTTATATGGACGCTTCGCCACTGGTGTGCATAGCATTCACCTATTAAGTATTGAGTTAAAAATTTGAAAATGGTCCATTGTCAGAGCTTTTTAATCCAGTAAAGTAACAGCTGGGTCGGAGAGTTGGAAGGCCTTGATCCAAGGGGCCCTGTCTCTTTTTTTTCTTATATGTATACAATTAACGCACACTTCAAGGGGTTATGAATACCCTTATAATGTTATAGAACACAGTGCGAGCACTAAGGAAAATAGGAGAGGATTTGAAAGGAGAGCATAGAGCATTCCACATTCGTGTGGTGCGACCAAATTGCTTTGGTTCCGCCTGACATTTATGAGTTCAATCATAGGAAATCCAAACATCTTATATGTCAGTTTAACTTCGATATTACCTTGGTTCGTGTAGAAGATAACGTAACGTGAATCCAACTCAAAACAAAAAGTTCAGTTTAGTTGAGATTTTGACCGTTTTGACAGTAAGAAACAACTATAAAACGATATTCAGCCCTATCACAGAATCCATCGTAAAAAACTTCCACACGAAAAGCTAAGTTACGAACTACGAAAATTTGTGTTCACAAAATCCGAATGGAATCAAAGAAAGCATTTACAGTTGCCACACTAAATACCGCCATACTGGTTATCGAAATCAGCTGTTTCGTAAAACAGCTGATTGCAAGATGTGCAAGATCATTTACATTTTTCTGTAAAACACAACTTCTTTCGTATATAAAGACGACGATTTTACATTCCACTTGGATCTGGTGATACCGAATCTACGAATTTCGAAATTCGTTCCACTCCGAATGGATTATGTGATAATTACATCGGTAAACTAAGACTTTTTTCGATTACGATGGAATCTGTGATAGGGCTGATTTTGTCAATTCAAAGCGAACACAAAGAGCTCGCACGTAACATGGTCGAAGTGGAAGCCGAACTGTGCACTCTTCGTCACCTTCTTCTTCCTTTTTCTGACATCACAAGCATATCTCGGAAGGAGCATAGCTTTCCCATTTAACTCACAATTATCGTTACGTCAAAAAAGGAGGAACTGGTGCCCACATGTGTACCTTTTTTCTACTTTCGCATAGTTCCCAATTGTTTTTGATTCTACTTTCGAATGACAATAAAAATAAAAGACGAATCTTATTTGAAGTTTTCCAACTGCTTTCGGTAAAACTTCTGAATTACGGTCAAGCCTGCAGAATCGAATATCATAACAGACCCAATGAGGTACGATACGTTTGTTCAATATGATTCACACTCTGTTGGTCTTTCTTAAAGCTATTAAGCTGTTAGCTCTTATTCAAAAGGATTAAAAGTTACTTTTCAGAGACATTCTTTATGATCGTAAGGCATATGGCTTAAGAATAAATTAAGTTATATGTCAAAAAAGGCTGGCCCAAGAAAGCTATGGAAACCTCGGGGCCTATTGTATTTTAAGGTCCTACAATTCCATGCTAACGACTGAGTGCGTGAAAGAGCTTTTCATGGCAGTGTATCATTACTCTCAGCGGAATTGCAAATTTTACGCGAAAGGCAAATCACTTGGAAAAACAATTTAGTGTTTCTGAAAGGCTTCGAACCAAGGTTCAGATTTCGAATGCATCTAGGGGCACGTAATAGACAGAAATGCTTATCAATGCGCCACGGACGCTGCTTAAGAGTGCATAGTCCTCGAGTGGAACAATAATAAGGATTTTCTAGTAAAAACAAATATGAACAATAAACACATTTTTTGACCACTTTCCCTTCCCTTAAGCAGGTTTTCAAAAAGGTCTACGCTCAGCTCTTGAGAATGTTAGAGGATTTCGAACCTCTCAGTTTTAGTTTTAAAGATAATACTCAAGTTCTTGCTTTAATTTACAAGAAATCCCCATTTGGCCTTGAAGCTTTAATTTGAATTTGGTGTTGCCCTTAAAAGCTTAAAGAACAACGCTAGACTCCGAGTCTCTCCGAGCTCTGTTAAGCCACTCTGTTTATTTCTTATGATTTGTGTTCTTGTTCAAAGCTAATAGCGATACAAAATAGAATGTTAGCGTACCAAAAATATGATTTTTTAATTGGACTGATTTTGTTTTCTAACCTCACCGGTGGCAGGGGACGAAAAACTTTTTTATGGCAGCTCAGTGAACCCCAGAATCAGCTCAGCAATACACTTTGCCGCACTGAAAACGGTGGTAAGGATCTTTCCTGAGCTGCTGATAGGCTAAGTTGCTACAAAAAAGTACCTTGTTCTACTTTATCCTCACCGAATATAAATCTTTGCCCTTTTACCAACGCCTTGAGTGGCTCGATGCAAATCCAGCCGTTTTCACATTAAAATCTCATAATCTCCAACTCTTGAAATATTGAGACAAAAAAGGGACAGAATATAAAAAGAACGACGTCGGTCAAGCGTTCACAGCCACCTTCCGTAAAGGGACTTCCATCACAAAGACAAGGTGATTGCAATATCCTCACATTTCACACTCTCCTTCTCTGTCTTTATGTAAAGGATAATAGAAAAAAAGGGGTTAATTTATGTGCTCTTTGATTTTTAAAGAATCCCTTCTAAGCAAACAATAGAAAGTCTATCACAAATGCAAGTTTTTCAAATCGATGCAAATGAATGAAGAAAGAAAACCCCAACAAAAAAAACAACACACTCTTCGCGAGCACATATTTCATAATAAATCCTTCGAAAGATAATTAAAATGCCTATCAAGAATCAAATTGATATTCCCATTTGCAGTGCATTCTTGAGGAGTATAGGTATAGGCCTAGTGGGGCTTATAGAGCCACCATATGAGCCACATACGCCTATTATAGGAGAGACAGCACAGACAGAGGCGCGTACGCGTCACCGCCAAACAACCACCCATTTCGAGTTATTATTGTTATTAGCAAAAGTGTCAATTTACTCGATTTATGCTAGAAGAGATCACAAACGATGCGTGCAAATTCCAAACCGGAATAAAGCCGCACTCTCTGTTTGAGGGGATTGGTGTTTGTGGGTGTGTATGTGTACGCGTGGAATTTATGGCAACTGTTTGTCTTATTACAAGTCAAACAAGCAACGATTTTGTGGGACTAGGGTGAGCATTCAATTCAAGCACAACAAGAGTAACAACCATCAGACCAGTGTGCCTATACTTCGACTGCGACTGCGACTCCAACTTCAACTCCCATTTCCAATCCCAATCTCGACTTCTTCTAGCCTAGCACTTTTCTCTTGTTCTTCATTCTTCAACTGCGTGTCAAATGTATAGCAATTATCACACGACATAGAGATATGACTTAGGCTTTGATATTCCCACAAACACACACACACAGGTTAAATGATAGGTTCCCGTTGAAGAATGTGTATCATCGGTTTTGTGAATCAAAATTCGATTTCAAAATTCATTTATTCAATCTCTCGCACTCAGTGAAAGAGTCTTTTGAATGGGAAAAGGAATAAGTTGAGTGGGTTTTCGTTTTCGTCGGTACACAGAATGAAGCACCCTTTACGCGAATGCAATTTTCCAATTAAATACGTTGCTGGGATCTACTTGATATCCAAGTACGTATTGTAATTTGAATTCAAAACGTAATTGTAAGGACTTTTGATGTTATCCCAGTTTTTTTTCTTTTTTTTAATTTTTACAAGTTGCTTTGTTGTCGCATATGCAGGCGTGTTTTGCTGTAGGATAATAAAAAACAGACGACTTAATTACGACGAACTAATTAGCAAGGTACCTACTACCTATAGAGAAAAACTAATTCCTTTTCTCTTCCTGGAACAATGTTTCCAGCCCATATGTAGGTTGATGGGTAGGTATTA
Organism: Melanostoma mellinum; assembly: GCA_914767635.1. NCBI lineage: Eukaryota > Metazoa > Arthropoda > Insecta > Diptera > Syrphidae > Melanostoma > Melanostoma mellinum. The sequence continues at coordinate 219,214,855 of OU612058.1, forward strand.
GGTACCTACGACTGTTGAAGCGTCGTTATCTCTTAGTCGAGCTTAATTGGAAACCAGACCATCAATTTTTACTTCGAATAATCAAGTGACAAAGCACAAGATACTGACACAAGTTTATCATTAATCTCCCATCCAAGGAGGAATTACAAAACAGAAAAAAAAGTAATAACACTGTCATTAAAACCATCGCAATGATTAATTTCTTTTGATTAAGCGCTGAGCTATCCTACCTATACCAACCAAGCGAACCGAGCCCTCCTTTCTCATAATGGGTGGAGATTGGACACAATGCGCTGTTCTACTACATTACAATTTACAACATTCTAGGTATGATCGGCCATCAGACATGGCCAGCGACAAAAATTGTCTTTCAATAATCCGCTAGCTCACACAAAAGGACTTCCGTCATAAAAACGATGATTGAAAATAATAAAATCTCCTTTTTAATCCTGCGGTGATGGTCCACATACTGCTTTGCTATCTATCGTCGTCGTCGTTGTCTACGTCGTCGTTGGTCTAAGGGTCAGATCCACCTTAGCCTTATCTCATGGTCAGGCTGACTATAGAACAGCACTAACGACACAACATACACCCATCATCGAGCATTGTTCTCCTTCTCTCGGAAACCTTCTCGAAGGGATCTAGAGTGGCTTAATACAAAGTGGCCCTTTTGCTTTGCCAAACAACACGGCGACCGACATAGACAACGACTACGACTGTACGACGACAACGACTTCGATGACACAATTCGCAAAAGGATATCCTGTACGGATATATCGAGCTGAACTCGAGTTGCTTCAAAAGACCCCTTCTCCCTGGCGAATATGATGAGAATTGAAACAAGTGACCGACTGATTGCGAAGCTACGATAAAAACCAGTGTCCTAGGCTACCCCCCTGTTATTTGATATTGTCCGCCGACGCCCGCCGTCGCTCGGGAGGGTGACAGCTTGGCAACACGTCCTCAATCCTTTCCAATGTGTGTGTATGTGTGGCAATGTTAGACTGTTCTTAGGTTAAGATTCGGCCAAGTTTCGAATGGTGAAAAATTGCATTTTTGTTTTTCTCCACCGCAAGGATCAATTGGATTCGAATTTGGATTACAATTGGCTGTTGTTTCTCTTTTCTTTTTTGTTCTGTTTTTTTTTCTGCCACTGCTGCTGCCCTTTGCTTCCGTTTCCTGTGTGAGAATCGCTTCATCGCAAATCCTCTTGCAATCCTTCGATATTCATTCAACCGTGTGTGGATGTGGAGCGAGAGCTCATTCAGCAAGCATCATTGCCATTGATGTGAAGAGGCAACTCGATGACAATGCCGGCGATGATGACGATGATGAAAGAGTGTTTAGTCCTTTGGGAATCGATTATCCATGCAATTGTAGAGCTATTTGCAGGAGTTGTGTGATTCTTTGTTGTTGTTGTTGTTGTGTTTCTTTCTGGATTTTTGCATAGGTGAATACACCCATACCCTCCAAACCCATCACACTGGGGCAAAAACATTTCAACCACTTGTTCGAATGCATAAATTCTGATTTGATTTTTTGCCACTGCATAGAATAATTTTGCGCTTTTCCATCAATAAACGAGCAGGGAAAACAAGAAAATAGAAAATAGAGAAAAAAAAGGAAATTTCTAGCAAGGCTTATTGCTGCTGCCCCTATGCAGCACAACATTCCAAGGATCAAACACACAAAATTCGTTTGTGCGCGAGCTCATGTTTTCAACCTTTAGTGGGTATCAATCAATTAAGTGTGTATACACGCCGGTATCGTCATCGCTGCTAGCTGAAGCCGATGTGATATGGTGGAATGGATGGAACGGAAAAAAAATTCAAATTAATAAAAACCCACTCAGATATGAATGTAAAAATGCGTGCCAACGCAAGCAGAAAATTCAAATCGAATCAGCGCTGAATTTATCCCTTTGATGTATTAATCTTTTTTGTCCTCCAAAACAAAAAATACAAAAAAAAATCCACTCACTCTATACAGAGTTACCTACATCCGAGTGCTTATAAAGGACCTCGATTGATGGCGGGCGGGCAATTATTATTTAAATTTAATTCGTCATTCATGTCTACCTCGCTGCCTACTCTCGAGCCCTATACATCCCCGTAGATTATTATATTTTGGAGCAAACGATTTAATGTTTCTTTCGTTGCAATTAACGCAAAAGAGGCTCTTCGGTGTTCGCTGTTGGTTGATGTCGATATGTTGTTGCTGCGGCACTTTTACAATACCCTGCGGTGCGGCATTCTTTCTCAAGAAAATTGCATGAGATGCTCCGCCAATCCATACTAATTGCGAGTTTATTACTTAATTTCCGAAGGTCGTATCAGCCGAGAGCAATCGTTAACCAATAAATCCAATCCAATATTTCCAGCCGATTCCTTTTGCACCTGATTCCTATCAGCAAAGGTACGACTCAATCTTAAGTGGGGGTCATAAAGTGTCTGGTTTAATCGACTAGATATTAGTTTAAAGGCGAGTTGTGATTCAGTGCATTTGTGTGTGTGTGTTTATACTGATAATTCAATATTTATGATTTAATTCACCGTCTTTTCTTGTTTTCGTTTCAAGATTCGGGCATTCCACAGTATGGCCGTAATGAAGACTCCATGTCGGATGACCGCATTGCCCATATTTTGAATGAAGCTTCCAGCCTTATGAAGACACCGCAAGGACCAGGTGCACAGTTGCAGCAGCAATTGCAGCATGAGGCTCAGCGTCAGCATCACCAGCAATCTTCCTCCCATGAGGACGAGCAGAGTAATGACGACTCCAAGTCACCGCACGCATCATGTACTTCGCCATTCTACAAAGAATCTCCTGTGCAACAGCAGCAACAGCAACAACAACAGCAACAACAGCAGCAACAACAACAACAACAACAGCAGCAGCAACAACAACGCCAAGAGGCACAGCGTCGAAATTTGAAAACAGATGAATTGTCCCAGGACAAGATGGCGAGAATATACCAAGAGGAGCTTACTAAGCTCATGACGCGCACTCCACGCGATGCGTTCCCAAGGTATGTTTAAATTTTCCTTCATTCTCGACAGACATGCTAGAATTAATGTAGTTTTTTGTTTCCACACTTTTTCAGTGCGGCTGGTGGCCTTCCGCCCACCAATAACGCAATGCCACCAGATGACAACATTCGAATGACTTTGGAAGCCTACCACCGTGAGATGGCCAAGTTGCAGCAAAATAGCAGTGGAAATATTCCACACTTTCCGAACTTCTCGAGCTTGATGGCGTTGCAGCAGCAAGTGCTTAACGGCGCTCAGGATCTATCCGTCCCGAAGGAAAACGAAATTAAGGTTAACGGCCAACGACACTCCATGGAAAGCTGCGATTCTAATCAAACCAAAGAAGCCAACGACGAGGCGGGACATCGTCACTCAAGTGCATTTAGCTTAGTTCGTCTAAAGCCCGATCCGGTGATGGGACCGAACTCGAACTCAAATCCAAATACCAATTCTGCTGCTCCCAGTCCACTTAGCAATTCCATCCTTCCACCAGCTATGACTCCAACTGAGGACTTTTCCGCAGCTGCCAGCCCTCTACAGCGAATGGCATCGATCACAAACTCATTGATCACACAGCCTCCAGTAACGCCTCATCATACCCAACCACAAAGACCCACTAAAGCGGTATTGCCGCCCATCACTCAGCAGCAGTTTGACATGTTTAACAATTTAAACACCGAAGACATTGTTCGCCGGGTGAAGGAGGCTTTGTCACAATACTCCATAAGCCAGAGGCTCTTTGGTGAGTCCGTGCTCGGCCTATCACAAGGATCTGTATCGGACCTGCTGGCACGACCCAAGCCATGGCATATGCTCACTCAAAAGGGCCGTGAACCTTTCATTCGTATGAAAATGTTTCTGGAAGACGAGAATGCTGTACACAAGCTCGTAGCCAGCCAATACAAAATCGCCCCTGAGAAGTTAATGCGCACTGGTAGTTATAGCGGCAGTCCGCAAATACCACAAGGACTTGCGAACAAAATGAACAGCATTCCAATGCAAAAGATGATGAACGAACTGAAAATGCAGGAGCCCCAAGCACAGCACATCATGCAGCAAATGCAAGCTGCATCCGCAATGGCTGCCGCTGCTGCTGCGGGACACATGCAGAATGCCCAACACCAGGGTATGTTACTAACTACTCCAGGACTTCCACCACAGCATGCGATAAGTTTGCAGCAAGCTGCCGCCAACGCTGCTGCCGCTAATGAGAAAAAACCCATGATGATGCCAATTCACTCGCCACATCAAGCCAACGCTATGCGAAGCAGCATGCATCAGCATATGTCACCCACGGTGTACGAAATGGCGGCTCTTACTCAAGACTTGGATACTCAAGTCATCACAACAAAGATTAAGGAAGCCCTTCTTGCGAACAACATTGGTCAAAAGATTTTCGGCGAAGCTGTCTTAGGTCTGTCGCAGGGGTCTGTTTCGGAACTGCTTTCGAAACCAAAGCCTTGGCATATGCTCAGCATTAAAGGCCGAGAGCCTTTCATTCGCATGCAATTGTGGCTTTCCGATGCAAACAATGTCGAACGCTTGCAGGTACTTAAGAACGAGCGTCGTGAAGCCAGCAAACGTCGCCGATCAACCGGACCCAATCAACAAGATAACAGTTCCGACACAAGCAGCAATGATACGGCTGACTTCTACACCAGCAGTCCCGGACCAGGTTCAGTAGGGTCTGTGGGTGCACCCCCAAACAAAAAACAGCGTGTTCTCTTCTCCGAGGAACAAAAAGAAGCTCTTCGTCTGGCTTTTGCCCTTGATCCATACCCAAATGTCGGAACTATTGAGTTTTTAGCCAACGAACTCGGCCTGGCAACACGAACAATTACCAACTGGTTCCACAATCATCGAATGCGCCTTAAGCAGCAGGTGCCGCATGGCCAGCCAACCGAACCGGTACCAAGCCGGGAGAATACCAATGCAACGCCCTTCGACCCAGTCCAATTCCGTATACTCCTCAATCAAAGACTGATGGAATTGCAAAAGGAGCGCATGGGTCTAAGTGGCGCACCTATTCCTTATCCACCGTACTTTGCCGCCAATCCAAATCTAGCGGCGCTTATAGGCCGTGGCCTTCTACCCGGTGGAGCTGAACCCGACTTGCAAGCACTCAACAATGCCTTCAAGGAACAAATGAGTGGCCTCGATCTGTCTTTGAAAAGAGAAAGAGGCGATGAGGATTATGAAGATGATGGTGAGGGCGATAGTCACTTATCAGACAACGAGTCAATCAACGGAAGCGATGAAAAGTCAGAAATGAGTGAAACCCCAAGATCCTCTCTGTACGGTTCGAGCTTGCAATCTCGAACATCGCGTCGCAAGCCGGCTGCACCGCAATGGGTTAACCCCGACTGGCAAGGAGATGGCAAAACTGGCCTAATGCCACCACTAGGTGGACCTGGTGGACCCACTGACAAAGAGGTAATCATAAATGGAGTTTGTGTGATGCAGCAACAAGCTGCTGATTACAGCCGCAAGTCGGGAACCGCCGATGACGACGAGGAAGGTGCCTCCGACGCCAACGACGAAGAATCATCAACTCACCATCGTACCCAATCCTCCGATTGTGATGACGCTCCCGGAGAAATCGATCAGCGGTTCATGGAACCCGAAGTTCGAATCAAGCAAGAAGAAGACTGTGACAGCAACGATAGCCATCAAGAGGATTCCGAATCAAGAAAACCCACACACCACCGGGACGACGAGGACGACACTCCCGGTGCATGGAATTATTAATCCCATTCACTCGCCTCCGAAAAACCCAAAACTTGTGCAATCAATAAAAAAAGGGATAGCATTAAATATAAATATGAAATTAATTAAAAAAAAAAGTTAAAAAAAATAATTAATATTGATTTTAATAGTAAAGCTAAATGTAAGAAAATAATGTGATTAAGTTTTATGTTAAACATAAGTTTCGTCGCTGTTAGGAATGGTGTAAATAAAAGTAATGTAATCTTCGTCTCAGATTTAAGGTTTATAAGACTGTCCGCTTGAGTTTTAATCTTAGTCTTGTACATAGTTAAATTCATCAGTTACGTTGTGTAAATAAACAATAGTTTCTTTTTTTTGTAATATTTAACTTCCTTTGATCTCATCAATAAAACAAAAAATTTAAAACAAAAAAAAGTACATAGTATATATAAAAATAAAACATATTTGAACCAAATAAATTGAACTTAAACTTGTAAGCATATGAAGAAAGGTAGTTAAATAGTAGCTCTAGCCCGATAAGTTGTAAATAATAAATTGTTTTTAAAATCAAATTTAGAACAAACCGCGAGAAGATTAGCATGATGGCAATGCCATTGGGTTATGATAATCTAAAAAATAAAAATGAAAGCAACTTTCGATCGAGAGTTGAAAAACAGAAAATGGAAATTGCATCCCGCATATCGATAAAAATTAATATATTATTCTTCATTGTTATATAAGTTGTTAAACTCATTATATAGTGTACATACAAAATACAAAAATAAAGAATCAAACGAAACAAGAGATACTTTAGCAGTTACATTATATTTAATAATATTATTTTATGATTTACTCCTATCACGATTATTTTCTCTTTATTTTTTTCTATATGAGTAGAGTATATTTTTTTAAGTTTATTTTTTTTAATTATAATTATTAAATACATGTTTTATTCGCTGGAAATAAAAACACACACAATTAAATAATAATTCGTTGAGTTTTCTTTCTTTTGTTATTGAGTTTCAGTTTTTCTTATGCTTTCCCCTTCTTCTCTCACTCTCCGTCTCTCTGTCTCTCTCTTTGACACGTGCCGAAGTTAAAATTAATATATATAAAAATAATATGAATATGTTTATAAAAAACAAACACGAAGGAACCGATATCCTTGCATTCTTAAAATTAAATACATTGAAGCAAACTAATTAAAAAATAGAATATAGATGTAGATACAATATTAATCTGTAAGTATGTTACTCTTTCAACACAAAAGAGAAGCAAAAAAATCTCTTCTGTTAATAAACCATATACATATACACACACGATGAACAGAAAACGATTATACATCTCTAAACAGATTTTGTTAGAAAATTCGTCCAAAACAAAATAAAATAAATTAATAAATTGCTTGAATGTAAGTAAATAAAATAAAGAAAAAAAAAGTTAAAATACGCGTATATATAGAGGAATATTTATTTTGTTTATGAATAAAGGTGCTAAATTTAATAATCACAATTTTAGCACACCACAGCGTTTTTCAGTAGTTTTGTTGTTTTTTTATTTAAAAACAATTTTAAAATAAGAAAAAAAAACGAAAAAAATATTTAAAATAACATAACAATACGTAAATTCTATTAATTCAAATATAAATAAAATGCAAAATCAAAATTTTATCAAAGTACGAGTATATTTGTAAATATGGGTAAAGTAAAGTAGAGAAAAAAAATCTTCAATATCTCCTTCCATTTCTTAAACCTCAATATAAGTAAACAAAAAATAAAAAAAATCTCTTTTTATACTTCCAGACATTACAATTATATGAGAAAAAAAAACAAAAAAATTATATATCTACATACACAGCTAAACAATATTTTAAATTATATTTATCACTTTTCATTTCGGTTTTTTATTATTTTCTTTTTGTTTGTTAGAGTATATTTGACACAGACGTTAGTTAATAATACTTTTATCAAGTACACTCGTTTTTTGGTTATTATAGACACTAAATAAGTTACATAAATAAAACCGTGATATATATTCATACAAAAATAAAATTATGTAAATACGAAGAAATAAAATAATAAAATTAAATGAAAAATTAAAAATACAAATTAAGAAATTAAACAACTCTATCCATATCAAACAGAAGAAGACGATGAAGAAGAAAGTAGAATAATTTTTTTATTAGAAGTTTAATTTATACCAAAATAACAACAATTTTTTGGTTTTTTTTGTTTGGATTCATGTGAACAACCACCACCAACAGCAACAAACAACCGAAGAGCAAATATTGACTTTACTCTAAGTAAAATCAGTTCAAAAGTAAATAGAAAAAAGAAAAATGTAGCAAAACTTATAAAAATAAAAAAAAAAATAAAAAAATAGAATAATAGTAGAAGAAGAAAAAATTGGGAGTTTAAAAAAAAGTTTTAAAAGACATGATTTCAAATTTGATAAAAAAAGCAAAAAAAAAATATTTTACTCTGTGAGATGACAGAAAAAGAAGCCATCAAAAGACAATTTAAGAAAAAATAAAAAGAAAACATGAAAAAAAATTATTGAAGTATAAATAAAGTAAGTGAAAACAAATAATCATTATTATAATAATTATTATTAAATTATTAAATATTCTTCTTTAAGAATTTCTTATTATTATAAAAAAAAGTCTAATTAAATAAAAAAACATAAATAATGTAATAATAACTGTATTGAAATACAAGACTTGAAGTGTTTTTGCATTGCTTTGAAACAAACATGGACAACAAAGCAGGGTTTTGGACTTCATTTCAATGGATTAAAATGGATTGATGTTGACAATTAGTGGTAAGTACGTTGGTCTGTCAGAAAACACCAACTTATGCTTGGTTTGCAAGAAAAAAGGCTAATCATTGATTCATAAAGTTTACAGAGCCATCATTAGGTCCTAATTACGATACTCACAAAAAAACCTTGTTGCCGTTATTGTGCTATTACGTTCGCTGTCATTTACGCCTGATTTTGGAAATCGTTTTGTTATCGTTTTGTCATTTTCATAAAATTGTTCTCGTAATTCATAACCGGTCTATCTCTTGGTTATCGTTGTTTTGAGTTTTTGTTTTTTTAATCGTTTCGTAATTCGTTGAAACGACATGGGCTGCATAACACTGTGTGTCACTTACCTTGAACTCAGAGCAGGAGCCGAATAACCCCACACGTGATCGAGTAATACGTGGTTGAACTATGTGAGTTTGGCATTAGAAGTAACCTTATCTAGCAATTTAGAAACATATATTGACATTCTTTGGAAAAAAAAACATGAAAATAAAGCTGTTTGAAGGGCTTAATTTTTTTTTTTTATATATAATTAACGAGCACATTAAGGGGTTATGAGTACCCTTATAATGTATTAGAACACACTGCGAGCATTTAGGAAAATAGGAGAGGATTTAGTAGGAGACACCGATGCACGTTGCTTTTGAATTTTTGTGAATCGTAATGCAGGGGAAATACAGAGCCGGGTAAAGCATTCCACATTCGGGTGGTGCGACTGAAATATGAATCTCTATATTTGACTGTACGTCAGAAGTTGGGCCCAAGGTAAAACTGATGAGCATTCCTAGCAAGGCGAGTTTTGCAGCTAAATTGTTTCAGGGGAGGAATGCAGCTGGCTACTTCAGTAGAGCACTGTTTGTTAAAAAAGCGATAAAAGAGAGAGAAACAGGTAAAGTTTCGACGATGTTCAAGAGAATCAATCGATTCTACGATTGAACTTTCACCTTCCATTTTTAACGCTCTATTTTGTACCCTATAAGTAAGTAAGTAGGCGCAAAGATAATTGAGGAGCACCTGACCAGATATGGGAGTAAACAAAAGTTTTGGGCGAATGAAGGCCTTATAAATTGTAGCCAGATAAGAAAGAGTGAAGAACTTCCTTCATCGTCTCAAGAGCCTAAGCATTTAGCAGCATTTTTGGCGACTTCAAAAATGTGGTCATTCCAACGAAGATCATCATTTACACACATACCAAGTACTGACAGCTTTTCGGTTTCTTGGATAAATGTACCAATATGGATAATGGCAATGGGGGAATGTTAAGCTACAACGACAAGATACAGCATTGAGTTTTCAAAACACTGAATTCTACTCGGTTCTTAAGACCCCATCTAACAATGCTGTCAATGCTTCCACATCCGAGAAGCAGAGACGTGAATTTGAAAACGAATATTAAAAGCTGAGGGTCGATTCGTCAGCAAAACAGTTGAGAGGATTAGAAGTTTCGGGCAAGAGATCATTTATGAAAATGAGGAAGAGAGTTGGAGACAAAACGGAGCCCTGAGGCACACCAGCATTTATGAAGTGAGTATCAGACTTGAAGCCATCCAATACAACTTGTATTGAACGGTCGGAAAGTTTCTAATCCAACGAAGAAGAGACTCATCGATACCAAAAGCACGCATTATCGATAAAAGAGCCTGATGCCAAACTGTATCAAATGCTTTAGAAATATCAAGCGCAATAATCTTACTTTCTCCAAAACAATGTAAAGATTGATTCCACTTTTCGGTGAGATAAGCCATCAAGTCACCAGTGGACCGTTTGCTACGAAAGCCGTACTGACGGTCATTAAGAAGCTTTCGTTCTTCAAGATATTTCATGAGTTGACGGTTTATCAACGTTTCCATGACCTTGGAAAGAAGAAAGGAAAATTCGCCCCTTTTAGGAACCGGCTGGACAAAGCAATTTTCCATCTGCTCGGAAAAATCTCAAAAGAAAAGGAAAGATGGAATGATGCAAAGTCTCGTCATCTCCCTCAGATATAGGTTTTGGATGAAAATGAAAAATCACAATAGCCGAGTTTTATTGGGAATTTCTATATTCACCTATATTCACTTCACTTGCAAGTCTCAATAAAACGCTTTATATGGCTTTATTCACTTACCTAAGTCCACTTTCACAAACTCCATTTAACAACCATCCCTGTTGTTCACTTCTGCAAATGAGTTATTTGTGTCCACTTACGCTATTCACTTATATTCACTTAAGAGTTGTTGGTTTTCCATGAGCGATGTTTTGCGATGTTTTGCTTAAGTGAATGTAAGTGAATATAGATTCCCAATAGAGCTTTTTATCATTTGAATGACGATTTTGAGAGTGTAGAATAGGGATGCACAGCACTGTGTTTATAGTAAAAATCATCAACGCAATTGCAACCAACCGTAAATTCAAATAAGAGGCTGTTTTACTTTAGCACTAAAATAATTTGAGGGTGTTTCAGGCAAAGGGGTACAATTTGTCTCTCTGTACTATCTACTCTGTGACCCGTACTTCGAATTACGAAACACGAAGCAAAACAAAATCGAAACACAAAGCAACGGTATAGTCCAGACAAACTCAATTATGAATCATGTGAGTGGACACATGAAAGTGTCAGAACGCTTACAAAACAACTATTTCTTAACGTTAAACTCAGCGGGTATCGTGAAACGTAATCGCAATGTAACGATAACAATATGGGTTTTTGAGAGAATCGTTATTTGCTTCTCCCTGATTTAAAAGCTGCGATATATGCTCTGCGATAGAAGTAAGCTATCTGCTGCTGACTCTCAAAAAGCTAAGCGTTGGATGATGCGTGATACACTTACTAATTTTTGCACTGTTTAATGTCAAATACAAATGTGAACCACATTAACTAGGCATTGTGTACTACAGCCCTTTTCGCTAATCTCTTCTTCACTGAAACCCAATACGTCTTCGAATCCACGTTCTCCTGATGTAATTTACTCTTCAGGAAAGTGATTTCAAAAAAAAGTTAAACTGAATTTTTTAAATGTTAAATTGCTTAAAACGAAAACCTATAACAAAAAATTTGCAGGAAGATGGAAGGCCCCACTGCAAATGCAATTACTTTGGTTTTTGTATATGGAATCGATAGAAATATCATAGACGATAACACCCGGCAAAACGCCATCTATAATTATGCTGTCGTACTTGCAAGTATGGCATCAAAAATATAGGTTGGACACCATCTCTGTGAGTGAGATAATTATAGATTTTATATAAAATACCAAGTTAATTTTTAGTATCCAATACACTTTTCAATTCTGGGCACACAACAAAGTGCCCTGTTTAACACAAACCATACAAATGTTTAACACATGCCACAACCACTTTACCCAAGAATATTGTACACTATGTTATCGACTCTAGTTCTCAAAATTTCCGCTTGTAAAGATTTTGCTATCCAATACTAGAACCGTAAATATTTTTTGGTTTTTTCTGTCTGCGTCAGGAGGGAAATGAAAACATAAAGAGTACAGTTCTAACCGTTTTTCTATGCAGTGATTTTAATCGATAGAAAAAAATTTAAAATCAATAGAGGACAATATTATTTTTTCTGTTGGCCCTTATAGCGAACTGAAGTAATATTTCCATTTAAAAAATTGAGATGATAGTGGATATAATGAGTTTGATATATTATCTCTTTAATCTTCTTAAGTTGGGCAATGTTCTTCTTAGACGCCGTATTTGGATAGTTGCATTGCCTTGTACTTGGGCCTTGCGTTGGGCCTAGATCCAGATCATAGAGGAATAAGGAACAAGAGGGAAAACCATTACTTCTCTTGCCCCTTAACTTCCACTTGTTTACATTGTTGTTTTTGGGTCATTCCATGGTTCACCCGAAATGCACACTTTGCGATTCATAAAACTGTTAATCCTTATGCTAAAATCTTCAAACCTTACAATTAAGATAAAACAACTAAAAACATAGAAAATAAAAAATTTTAATTGCTTAAATATCAGCATAAGTAGTCAGCATTTTCGGGTGTTACACCATGGAATGACCCTTTTGTAACACGAGATCTTTCTGTGATACAAGTATTCAGTTGAATATAAAGTTGTTTCAGTGAAATTACTAACAACACTTTACTTTCGGATTTGAAACTAGTTTTGATTTTGAAATCTGAAAATAAAGTGAGGTTTATGCAGTCAGTGTGAGCTGTGGGGACAGATGCCGAGTGGTGTGTGCGTGTGTGGTTTTGCCTAGTAGTGGCCTAGATTCAACAAGAGTGAATTTTATTGTGTAGGTACCTACACGAAAAATTGTATACACTCTTTTAATTAGATTCCGCAAGGGTGAAGGTAAGTTTTTTCTGACAGAAGACTGTACACTATCCTTCAAATTTACTAACGGTCTTTCAAAGCTTGAGTTTTCAGAGGGTCGTGAGTGTAAGTTTTTTAGACTCACACAAGAAGAATTCGGAATCAGGATGGTTTTGGCCTGGGCCTAGACTCCGCAACTTTTTAGATGGTTATCGTTGAATCAATTATCGTGGATTCTATCATCAAACATTTTTTTTCTTTCTCTTTTCCGCCCCTTCCACTTTACTAGTGGCGCCTTACTTATTAAAAGTGGTGCCCGTGGCGCAATGGTAAGCATGTCTGCCTATTACGAGGGAGATTCGTGGTTCAAATCCCAACAGAACCCAAAAGTGATTTTCCACGGGTATCACCTTTCGCGAGGAATTGTTTGTTCCGTTTGTAAGTTAACTGCCATGAAAAGAGTTTTCTCGATTAGCCATAAAAATTAAAAAAAGAAAAAAGTAATAGCTTTAAAAAACACTAGTAATCACTATAGTGGAGGACCGTAAGCTTTTTACCTAGGAATCCAGGGCCAGTATATGGATTTTCATGAAATTTTCGGAAATGTGTTTTGGATGGCGTATAGAGAAAAGTTAAAAAATAAAATTTCACCGCTCTCAATTTTTTAATTATTTTTAAAATTAATTATTAACTTTTAGAATTTTATTTTATTTATTTAGGGTATTTTAGATAAGGTTTTCCAAAGCAAAAGGATGAATAGGTTTGGTTAAGACAAAAAAAAAGTTGTATGAGAGGGGGGGTCTATATCCATCCGTGTAGGCGCGAGGGGCAATTTTATATGAAATTTACTTCATTTTTTAAAAAACTATTAAAAATCAACTAAGTCACTTACTTTCTCATACTTTAGTGTTTTTAAAAGCTATTGCTTTGTTCTTTAATAAAAATTTTAATTTGAGTTCACTTAATGAAAAGTTTTGGAGAAATCAATCCTCAAATTCAAAATTTTGAAAAAAGAAAATATTTTTTTCTTAATAAATTGTTTTTTTCATAATTTTGCCCACAAAGGGCCATTTTTTCTTTTCATGTTCAATGCTTTTATTAATATTTACTCAGAGCAAAAAACCGATTATAACAAATTTTCTTGGTTTAATAGAAATTAAAAAAAAAACGAAAGATACTTTTTTCCAGAAAACAAAATGTCGTTAATTTCCCGCTAATTGAAATTTTTTACTGGAAGTGAAATATGAAATGTGTCTTAATTAGCACATAGAAAAAAGTTAAAAAAAAATTTGTATGATCTTAATTTTAATATAAATTATAAATAATTATTAAAATTTTAGAGTTATATTTTAATTATATTATTTTTTAGTTAAATTTTAAAGCTAAGACCTATAAATTGGTCTCAAAGGACAGCACATATACTGATTTGTGCTCTAGATGCTATTTCTGGTCAAACGTGTTGATGGATCCAAATAAATATGGTTTTTTGCCAAATAAATACTAGCGAATTTTTCTACGTGCGTTCAGTATGCAAACAAACATTTATAGCAATAAGGGATGCATCAATTCTTATATAAAAGATAGAACTACACCTCAGCATGCTCCTCACCAAAAAAAAAACTTCGAGAAGTTAATTTAACTGATTTAAGTCTCTTTGAATGGTTGAAAATTCAAAATTCGGCAAAAACCACATTATTTCGGTTCCATCAACTCGTTTGAGAGGAAACAGCATTTAGAGCACAAATTAGCATATGCGCTGTCCTTTGAGATGAAATTTCAAGTTTGTAATAGGTCTTAGTTTTAAAATTTAACTTAAAACTAACATAATTAAAAAATAACTCTAAAATTTTAATAATTATTTATAATTTATATTAAAACTAAGATCATACAAATTTTTTTTTTTTTTAAACTTTTTTTTATATGCTATTTAAGACACATTTCATATTTCACTTAAAGGAAAAAAGTTCAATTAGCGGGAAATTAACGACATTTTGTTTTCTGGAAAAAAGTATCTTTCGTTATTTTTTAATTTCTCTTAAACCAAGAAAATTTTTTTTGTTCGGTTTTTTGCTCTGAGTAAATATTAATAAAAGCATTGAACATGAAAAGAAAAAATGGCAATTTGTAGGGCAAAATTATGAAAAAAAAATTTATTAAGAAAAACATATTTTCTTATTTTCAAAATTTTGACTTTGAGGATTGATTTCTCCAAAACTTTTCATTAATTGAACTCAAATTAAAATTTTTATTAAAGAACAAAGCAATAGCTTTCAAAAACACTAAAGTATGAGAAAGTAAGTGGCTTAGTTGATTTTAAATAGTTTTTTTAAAAATGAGGTAAATTTCATATAAAATTGCCCCTCGCGCCTACATGGAGGGATATACCCCCTCTCATACAAATTTTTTTTGTCTTAAGCAAACCTATCCATCCTTTTGCTTTGGAAAACCTTATCTAAAATACCCTAAATAAATAAAATAAAATTATAAAAGTTAATAATTAATATTAAAAATAATTAAAAAGTTGAGAGCGGTAAAATTTTATTTTTTAACTTTTTTCTATACGCCATCCAAAACACATTTCCGAAAATTTCATGAAAATCCATGGACTGGCCTTGGATTCCTAGGTTTTGGCTTTTTTATGTCTAACGGTCCTCCACTACTAGGGATGTAAATGGTTTGCGAATTATAATAATTAAAAAAAAAAATAAAATTAAATTAAAAAAATTAATTAATTAAATTGCCCCTTCCACCTAAACGGAGGAAGATAGACCCTCCTTTTTTCCGTCATGAGCTTTACTGGGTGAACACAATGCATACGCATACGGAGCCGGAGCCGCAAGAGTTAAAATCAAGTTAACTTGTCCAGCTCCGTCTTGCGTTGTTGTTTTCGCTTGTATTTAATGTTTTGACATCTCTTGCGGGTGCGTCTCTGCAGCCATTGTGTTCACGCAGTTAGTCGGTCGCATCTTATACAAAACACAGGAAAATCTCAACTATAGGTGTCATCATATACAGAACTCCTATAGTTGAGATTTTCCTCGTGTTTTTAGGAATAAATGAAAGATTTGTACATCCTCAAATGTGCAATTTGGCAGCAATGCTTGACGCTGTTCAGACAGGCGCAAGTCAACCGGGCAAAATTGACGTCTATATGTTTTTTCTCTTTTCCACAAAGTTGTAAGACAGAGACGTGGTTTTGCGCCGGAGTTTTTTAAAAAATTTAAAATTTTCTTGTTTGAGTTTTGACATTTCCTTGTTTTGACACTTGTGTTTTTTTTTTCCGAGTAAAAACGCTGTTGTTTGAAAAATAAATGTTCTTTTTTTGTTCCTGAAGCAAAAACACGAAAAAAAAAATAAATTATTTTTTCAGTTCAGTTCAATTTCTGAGTTTTTTCCAAAATCTGAAGGCAAATTAATCGTCAAAATAAATCCATCGCGTTCACATTTAGTTTCAGTCTGAACACGACGGGGTGGAGGAATGTCAAAATTGCTTGATTGACTTGCCCCAGTCTAAACACCGTCCTTCGATCGTCATTCGTCAGGCTTACACCTCTGTCGATGTTCTTACCTTTAAAGCCAAAAGTTAATTAAATGTCCCTCCTTTACAACAACAATTTACATTCACAATTAAATTATAATCGACCATATAAATTAGCTCTGTTCGTTGTAGGCCTCACGTTTGCTCTGTAGTTGCCACAAAGCAAACTGAGTTTTTTTTATCCCTGGGTTTGCCCTCAACTAGCACTGAAATAGCTTTAGATTTTCGATGGGGCTAGTTTAGATAGCAAACAGAGCTGTCAGTGACAGCAATGTGTCAAAAGAAAATGATGTGTCAAATGATAGCGACGTGTGGTCATTTCGTGGTTCTGTCTTATGAGAACCAAAATTCAAGGTTTTTTTGACAACTAATAGGGTTGTCAAGCAAACTTGGTTCAACCTTGCGTAAAGTTCAAGGAACGAGCCTATTCTTTCGGAATATTTGCAAATTTAAACGCAAATCTTTTTCACAAAATTCATACAATCTAAAATTTGCTATTTGTACTCAAAAGATTCACGAACTTAATACTCAAAGAAGAAGATAAATGAAAGTAAAACCACTACCGCATGGTGCCGATACGCTTATACCACTGCCCTGGGCAAAAACTCCATAGGAAAATGAGCCATCTCCTTTGCAGAATTTGCAGATATGAACTATCTTCAATCTTTATCCTTAAATTTCAATGTTTGGTAGATATTTTTTTTTTCTTAATTCGGAAAACTCAAAGAAAGAAGTTCAAAAATAAATTTAGTTTTTCAGGTAGTCGCCTTTTTTTGAAAATTTTTTCTGGTCTCAACAGAAGGGCCTTTAGTCTAAATGAATGATCATTTTTAATTTTTTTTATTATTACATTGCCAAGAAAGCGGATATTGTGGGCATGGTCGAATGCCAATTTTTCGAAATAGATACTTCACTTCATCAGCTACTTACTTTTTGAGTTTTGAATTTTGGTTCTTTTGTTTGTTTATTTATTGTATTTTTGAAAGTATAATAAATAGCCTATAAGAAAATAAATACTTAAAATGATTAAAAGCGGTGTACCCCACGAGCTGATTACTAGTGTGAAGCAGTTTGGTGGAAGAGCTGTGATCACTTCGAGACTCAGATGTTCGTAGCACTGGAAAATAAAGGAAGATTATCATATTGCCAGCGGTCGCCTCTGGCGCTAAATAGATACATTACTTGTACACCCATTTACGAAAGAAAAAAAAAAACGTGTCAAAATACTATAAATTCGCTATAAAACTTGCCAATGAGCCAAAAACAAAAAGTCAAAAAGAAGAACAGAAAAGCTTCAACACCAAAATTGGGGATGGTATCCCCAAAGATACGCGTCTGAAAAAAAAATTTAAAACAGATAAAAACTCAGCAAGTTGAAGTAAATGTCTACATGTAGGGTGAATTAAGCTGATGTTTACACGTTTCCACATCATGAATTCTACTTATCGAACAAGGTATCCATTATTGTCGTTGTTTCGCAAACACAAAACAAGCAAAATGTCAGTCCTACGCTACCCATCCAATGTGTGGAGACCGACCAAGTTGTTTTCCAGAAAAACACGATTTATTTTACCAGGCGTAGAGAACCATTAGAGTACGACAAAACGACGACACGCATGTAAACCATATCTGAATCGAAACCAATTAAGCTTCTATTGACCCCAACTAAAAACAAGGAAAAAAAAACATTTTTGTCCAGCAAACAACGATTCAGTTGCACTCCGACTTGAAGAGTGAACAGGCAATGCCATGTGCCAGTATACAGATTACAGAATCGAATCCGACACCCATAGCACATACGCATTTCTGTATACATTTGTAGTTCCCTAGCAACGTAACAACTGTTGGCCTCGGCAGGCTTCTTCTTCTGCCTCTTCAATACAATGTGGTAACAAGATACCATCAAATTTTATAACCTGGAGTGATGTCTGGTCTCGAGTGTTTCTCCAAAGTGAATTCATGGTTTTGTTTTTAGGCAGTGAAACGCCCATTTGATTATTCTCCTTCTCTCTATGGCACACAAAAAAAAAACAAGGAAAACAAAAAGTAACCAACCCCTTAGGGATGTACTGACAACTTTCTCCCACATTCATTTCCACGAAAAAAAGCGAAGAGTGTCCTTCCTGTGACTCGCTGTGATCCTGTTACGATTTGATAATCATTTGCATAAATATTAATAATCTGGGCTGCAATCGCCCTGAGGCAGGCAGGCAAACTCTAATATCATCGTCCGTCGTCGCATCAGTGGCTGGCGAGGGCGACGTGGTCGTGGTAATTAAGTTATTATATAAGCTAGTTTTACACATTTTTGTTAGCATGTAAGTAGATATAAGAAAAGATTAATAAAAATGAATTTAAAATGAAAAAAAAAAAAAAAAAAGGGCGACGTGGTCCTAATTCCGTACTGTAAGGAAAATGTTTTGTTCCAGAATGCGTATGTAGGTAGGTGTAGTGTAGTAGTGAGTTTGAATTTGAGTTCTCGTCCTCGTAACTTTAAGTTATTTTGAAAAAGAAGGATATTGGTTGGAGTCTGCTTTCGCAATCAAACCCAATGTGGAAAAAGGGCGTGTTTTTGGTTTAAGACCAGCAGTCGACCAACGGAACGGTTGGTTGGTATGGCACTCGCTTATCAATCAGCAAACATTCTTCTACGTCACATCACACCTTTACCGAGGAACAAACATGGTGTCGATGTGGATATTGTGGTCATAACATTCGAATTATTTGAATGATAACAGGCGCACATGGCGATTAGAAAGCTCTGGTATTGGAGGTATGTTGAAAATGTGAGAGATTAACTTGGTGTTGGAATGTGCAACAAATACTCGACCCGCCACAACAGCAGCTAGGGGTGGAATGTGAATGACTGCTGTTAGTGCTGTTTAATGTTGAATTGTTGATTACACAACTTGCTGCTGTTCTCTTTCTCTTTATTTGGATTTGCTTTGAAAATGTTTTGTTGGATAAAGCAGGCAAATAAATACTCGTACATAGACACTTGGTCGTTGTGGGAGGCGTATCAAAGTTGTATTTTGAAAATTGTCTCATCGTCATCATTATACATTACGCAGTTGCCATGTATTTTTTCTCTGAAAAGCAAAGCATTTTCGCTTTAGGTAGGTAAATAAAAAAGGATTTCCAGAGGAATTGATGCACTTATTAAAGGAGAAGAATTACCTTACTTAAGATTTAAAAGTCACTGAAAAGTTAATAGTAGAGCAGGGTACCTAACCTACCTTCGTTAGTAAAATACGATAAATAAATTGAATAAATAGTCACTAATTATACAAAAAGTTTATAAAGGAATCAAACATTTTATCATATTTATGCCATTTTAAAACGCATTGGTCTCAAAAGTATGTACCTACACGTCGGTCGGTTTTTCAAAACGTTCAGCTCCTATGCCTCACTCAATATGCCCGCCATCAGCTAGCTCGATTTCCAACCTGCCGTCTCGAAAGCGGACGTAGTTCTCCTCTACCTGATCGCTCAACTGAAGATCAGGTCTACAAAGCCACTTCTTTCCCAAAAAAAAAAAAAATGGTTCCAAGGATCTCACAATCTGCTCTGTTGCTTCAATGTTCGTTCATTCACTTACCTTTTTTTACAATAAATGGGTGTGATCGGTTTCCATACATTATAACTAATTGCAAATATGTATAATGTTTGGAGACCGATCACACCACATCCACTGTATTATCAAAAGAGAATCTTCCGAATAATACATTCTAGGCTTTCTGTGTACTCACAAAGACCCGTCGCGCAAAAAACACAGGGATGATGAATGATTTGCAGATTGCCGTTCTTGACAGGACTTCATTCCAAAAGCTTCAGGGCCCAAGTCCTTAAGAGCAGTCATATATACATATTGGCATTCTGTACTTATGAATTTCCGACTTAAGAAAAACTTGTGGGCTAACTTAGAGCAAGCTATAGGTACCAACCTTATACCTAACTTGCGGTTTGATGCAATTCGCTGGACGTATCTACACGCAACACAATCATAAACGGGCCGTTTGAGAGGCAAAAAGGATGCTGTAGCCTATATTTCATACTCGTTTGTTTAATCTTATCTTTTTATTTAATTTCGGTTGAATAAGCACATTGTGTGCTTCTTGTCCGTTCGTTTAAAACGAAACCACTCAGTAACATTTCTGAATAAAAGGTTTTCTATTAGTCTAAGAAAAATGATATTGATATCATTGCAGTGGTTTGATTTGAAAATCTTATGGTGCTGCCAGAGTTCATCAAAATTTAAGGCTTTCATTTGTTTTGTCATTGAAATGCAAAGTTAAAGTAATTTTGTTTTTGAATCACAAAACTTGCACTTGAGACAGCAAAAAAAGTTTCTGGAAGTTTTTAATGTATTGCACTGCCAGCAAATAGCTAGCTTGAAAAATGTGAGCGCAATTCAAACGCGGCAGAAGTGGAAATTCAGAAGAGACAACGCGAATACGAAATTCTGCACGAGGAGACGAGAATTAGAGGAAAAATTTGTATTCTACCTTATTCTTTAGATATAATCATATTAATGAATATATTTCTTTTTTTAGTCGCTTTTTTCATCAAATTTTCATATCACACGGTGCCAAAGAAGTTTGACGCAGCACGCTTGATTTATACTTAAGTTTTGTAATAAGCATGAATTAGGCATACTATTTGCTTAACTTTTCATAAATTAGGCGTCACGATAGTTTGAGAGAGAAACCAGTAGTCTTATAACGAGGATCGGCCGTTCGGCTGTAGAATGTAGATAAAGATATACTCAATTTTCTAATACGAAAAGCGCATATGTATGAACGATGCTTAGTAGCTTAGTAGACGTCAGTGGGGCACTAGGAGGCATCACACAAAAATAAAACCGGGAATATAAAATAATGTGTAAGTATGTATTATATCTAATGCTCTCGCTGAATCCTGTACATGTATGTGTTGTTTCCTAATTGTGACACATTTTCGTTTCATTTAACTTCAAATGAATGATTCTAAAGAAGTTGCACTTCAAGGCTTTTATGAAAGTATGTGCTTCATTTTACACTAAGCTTAGAACACAGAATAATGACAGAAAAGCAAAGGCTATTTTGACATTGACAGATGTTTTTCCGCTCAAATGCTTGACAGAGTCAGTATAACCTTACACTCTAACAACTTTAGTAAAAATTTTAAACTTATTTCTTTTGGTGCGTTTTTTAAAATATGTTTTGGCAACATCTACTACTAGGGTGACCAGATCATTTCTCAACGAAAAAAGAACATCATTAGGAGTCCCAACATAAGCAATGAAACAAGAAACATTTTTTTAAAATTATTTTTTTTAGATTATATAATGATTTATTTAACACAATTTCTTAATCATGTTTCGTAACAATTTCATTTATATAGCATGGCCTACGCCGTCTGCCAGAGTAACAATATTATGTTTAAATAAGTTATTTATAGTTTGAATTTAGCAATAAAAATTTTAATAACTATTTTCTTCTATGTTATTTGATTTTGTTTTAATTTAAAAAAGTTCTTGAATAATATTCTGTCTATATCTTAGCCCCCATTTTATGTACGCACTAAGCTTTTTCCAGTTTTCACCATTTAGAATTCTCTCCATTTCAATATGGCTCAAACTATTTTTTTTTAAACGAATCTACAGATTTCAGCTAGTATACGACACGTTCCCAAGAAATGGAAAACATCTTCTCTCTCATATTGCACAGACCACCGCACAAATGTCAAAATGCTCAGTTCTGTATGGGATAAAATTCAACGGGATATTGAATAAAAATAGTTCAGAAGCATTAGGTTGTGATTGAGCTTAGCATAAATAGTATGTTGCAAAGACGAACTGGCCTTTGTCTCAAAGTCACGCCTTTTCCTCATGTCAACTTCCTTAACAAGTTCGTATACATGATCTCAAAGCATCGATATTATGTGTTTGTATATTTATGTAATAGGTACAATACTCAGCCAACCGCTTCCATTGAGCATACCACGCAATTTTATTTCTTATTATCAGCATACTGATCCTTTTTGACAATCGTCTATCACCCATCCTTAGAGTTTTTAAAACGTAGCCGACTTGTATTTTAAGAGTTGTTATGTAGAGAGGGGATAATCCTGTTTCTAAGTACAGAATGTGGTTTGGGGTAGACTGGGACAACTTAAAAACTCTCTTCAGGAAATATCTTAACAGTTGTTCTACTTCATCATATTCGTTTTGGCCCGTACACATAATGGACTTTGATGTTGCGTCAAATACCCGATATTTTGATTGTGAATCTACCTCTTTATTGACCATGACACACCTCCAGGTTGCATTTATCGCAGCTTTTGATTTTCCGAGCTTGACTGACATATGCTTTTTAAAATTGAGATTCCTCGTGATAAGCATGCCTAAGTAGGGGTATTCGTTTATAACTTCAACATCCTGGTAGTTAAATTTTCATGTTTCGTGACGACAATTTCGTCCTCCTGGATTTGTCGAGGTTAACTAGAAGTCTCCACTTGTTGCAATAATCTGCTAGCCTGTTTATCATTAGTTGCAATCCGTGTGTAGATTCAGATAAGGCAACAATGTTACCGGCAAACATTAAATGACTTATCAGTGTTTCAGACAACTTTACTCCACCGTTCCAAATTTCATTTATATCATCTATAAATAATGAAAAGAAACCTTTTCTTGATATGTTTTCTTTTAAAAGAACGAAAAAGGTAACTTTAAAAATAATTGAAGTGAAAAAGACGGAAACAAACCCAAAATATGCGTTATTGATTGAAAACCAGTGAGTACAAAAATTTGTTTTAAAGCTAAGTTTGCATTGAAATTTTGAAGTTTGCATAGCGACAAAAAAAAGCGAAAAAAAGAGACTTATTGAATAATTTTGAAAAAAGAAACCGGGTATAAAATTAAAAGTCAAAAGAAAGACTTGTCCGCTTTGAAGAAGACATCTGGTCACCCTAATCACCGATCAAGATGATGAAGGGTCCAAGTCTTCGTACGCGCACTGATGAGAATGTGGCTGCTGTAGCCGAGAGGGAGCGGGAGACTCAGAAAAACGAACATGGTAACAACAACGGTGGGCGTTACAGAGGCTTGTTAACCGACTTTATATGTATTTAACTGAATTCGAGGATGAGGAATTTTGGGTAATCGAGGTTTCAGGCTGGATTTAATTATGGAACACAACGACACCACGGTGTCTAAATCTAAAAAAAAAATACATGAAAAACCTCATATCCTCCTATCATTTTCTGAATTAGCGCACACGTGATCGAGTAATACGTGACTGAATTATGTGCGTTTGGCATTAATTCTCACGTTATCGCGTACTTTAGTACATTAATTTGACATTCTTTCATCAGCATTTCGACGAATCGAAATCAATAATCGAACTGCAGATTGGTAAAGTGTAATTTGAAACAAATTTTGGAAGAAAAATGCCACACACTCACTCGATCACTGATACAGTAATTGGGCCCATGAACTCCGTGATAAGTTTTGAGGTCAACCACAAAAACGTTTTGCTAAGTTTCTTTTCTCAAAATAACTCAAAAGCAATACAAATTTGAAGATTTCAACTATGATATTTTATGAAGCAGTATTTTTGGTCTTTATTTTGGTTCCTTGCCGTTGTGCTTAAAATTGTGTATTTGGTCTCACGATGGACTCATACTTTTGAATCTATCGCTGGATGTGAAATGTTTTGAGCGTTGTTTATTTACTGTCAATATCTTTAAATGAAATTTTCAAATACAGCTGATTTAAAAGAATTCCTCTTCATGAATCTCAATTTAGTGCGCGAACACCTCCTGTTTTTTCTCCATTATTTATGTTTAACAACCGCCAACGGAATAAAAATTGCTCTTTTGTGTTTGGTTGATAAACATCTAAGTGAAGTGTATCTTAATATGACACTAGATGTTATAGATTCTCCCTTTTGATATCTTTGGAGACACACACATTCATAACGGGTTAGAAAAAAGGTCCCTTAATATCCCATAGCAATTTATCCGTTCGGAGCTGTTCAAAGGATTTAATTTAATTGAATAAGGCTGTTAGTATATTCCTAGCCAAGGAGAAGAAGTCACCCACGAACAAAGTAGGAATAGATGTTAAGGTGTGAAACAAATTTTAGAGTTAAGGTCATTTGGAACTTTTTATAAGTCAACCTTTTTTAGTTCATCCGACTTTTGGATATAATCCATCGCATAACTCTTTTCTATCATTGGATTAAAAGGAATCATTCGTTCCAAACAGCCGCACCCCCATTAATTGGGAAACTAAATTAACATGAAAAAAAAAATCATGTAACAGCAACAAAATTAACATGCAACGCATTCAAACAATACGCCTACCTACATCGAAAACATTTCTCCATTGCACACTGCATTTAAATCATTAGCTCTCGAATACGAAACTCCTTGAATCATTCGCTGTCGGCTGTCGCCTCGGCCTACGTCGTCATTAAACGGAGAACAAACGAGCCAAAAAGAAAGAACTACCATGCCTGGTGGCCTAGCCTCCACTCCAGCTACTCCAGTCATTATTATTACAAAATAGCTCAAAGGAGTAAAGCAAGTGAATGAGGAATGAATGAATGTACCTCCTGAATTGTGTGTTTTTAACCACCATCTCCGCACCAAATCAAATGGCAGGCACCACACTCAGCAAAGCACCAGCCAACAAGAGTATTAATCCAAGAGTGGGGTGGTTATCATTGCCACTGTGTCGCACAGCTGCAGTTAAAGCAAATAAGAGGTGTGATAGTCGCACGGAAAGCCTCCTCATCCGCTGATGCGCATACACACTCACATACACAACCAGAAAGAAATTTAATCCTAAAGCAAGAAGCGTCCTGCAATTTCTGGTCGCCTGGTGCAAATGATGAATTTGAGGCGTATCTAGGGCGTGGTGGTTTCGACCTTGGCTCCGTCGTCATTACACCCAGTTTTGGTCTTGTCCATTCCAAATTGTTTGTCATTTAGCCAGTGTCGGTTGCTGTTTGCTGCCCGCTGAGACTGTTGGATACTCTTTGGATTCTATCAGCTGGCTGGCTGGATGAACAAACGAATGGTGGCTTGGCTCTGCTTTGAACGACGACGACTTGGTCGACGACAAGACTGGAATTTTCGTATATTTTTTTTTGGGAAAAATTAATGCCAAGCACCCCAAAGTCGTCCTGGAGGGGGTGCAAGTTTTAAAGCCTATCAAAAGTGAAGTTGTGGGTGGGTTCTTTTCTCATTTTTGCGTGGTGGTGTTTTTTGTACCAACGACGACACAGCCGGAAGAATCAGCAGTAGTAGCAGCGGTAGAGAGCAACGCGCGGCGGGCGTAACGGTCGGTGGTGTGGGGGAAGGAATGGTCGCGTCGCCATAGATATTTAATAAAAATTATTTATCTCTTCTAACAGAACTATAAACTATGGCATACGACAACCTATACCTAAAACTGAGTCGAAGAATCTTTTCAGATATCGTATGCCTTCCTGCTCGCACGTAGAAATGTATTTTTTGTCGGCTTAAGCGACTTACCTCCGTACCAGACACCACACCCACCCGCAAAGGCAATTAACCTAACCTGCAGGTAGGTAGGTATAAACATTCATTCCTAACGACTTCCACTTGCTTCAACTCAAATCAACAGGAACAGGATTTGAGGAAAACAAAAACAAAAAATATCAAACCATTGCAATGGGTGAATCTGAATAGCTATTTTTGAGAAAGAACACAGGGGATCTCAGTTTTCAGATTGATGATGAAATAACAAATGACACTTTTTATAAGTATAAACAAACAAAACGGGATTTAGTTTTTATTCATGGAAAACACAATCATATTGCCAAATCGTTGCAAGGGGATTCGAAAAGAAGAAAAGTGAAGAGCTATCAAAACAATGCAAAGGTTCGACATTAGGTTATAAATAGATAAGCTTAAATTGGGTGTCTCAAAAAAGAAAGGTGCCATCTGAAAAATAGAGAAAAGGGGAAGTTTTCAACGTAGTGTTTCTTAATACCTATTTGTGATATTAGTTTATGAGATAAGCTCAATTTAGAGGACTTACATCACTTTATGCTCACTCATTTTAAAGAATTAACATTCTAGGCTGAAAAACGCTTAGTTGTGCCAAATAGGGTGTCATAGCAAAAATTGGCAATATACAGTGGTGCTTAGTATATCAAATCGTTTTTGGTATAGTACACTCGCCAAAATTAAACATCTTTAGAATCGTTGTGGATATCGCCTTTAGCGATTATTTGTCTAGTCCTCCGTAAGTAAGTTTACTGCCAAGAAAAGCGATTAGCCGTTCGAAACCGGCAGAAAATTGTGGACCCCTCCCCTTTGTTCCCTATCAAGGCATGGTTGTGAGAAAAGGGGTAGGCCTTCGGGCTGCTCGCTATGTTGTAGCACCCTATTAAATTTTATTTTTTCTAATAATTTTCAACGATTCTAGTTGTGAATTGAAACGAAAATCCGTCACGATAAAGAAACAAACACATACATCTAAAGAATTAAGTCGGCGAAAGATGTCATACGTTGCAGGGCTTCACTGCCATCTACTAAGCATTTGTTTCTCAGCCAAACTACCGCCATGACCCAGACATGGGAACTGGGAAGAAGGAAAGAAAGAGCCTGCATTCAGCACACGTGCTTGCGCCTATATATTACGAAGCCTTAATATAAAACCAGAGTGTTGTATTATTGAAGTGAAACTTTTTAACACAGTGTCAATGGAAAATTAAATGAAACGATAAAGCGACACACACAAAAATATAAAATAGGTATATTTATGAATTAAATTTGCTTAGAAAAGACGTAGAATAATCTTCATGTCCTCTTCGGTCGGACTTTCGTAGTTTCTCCTTAAGACTTGTTTGAACAGAAGACACACATTTTTTTCAGTTCAGTTCAACGGGTGTTTTCGAAACACTAAAATTACATTGTTATATTTACTTGCTTTGCTAAGCAATATATTAATAAAGGGTCATTCCATCGTGTAACACCCGAAACGCAAACTTTCCGACTGATAAAATTGTTAACCCTTATGCTTAGATCTACAAATCTTACAATTAAGATAAAACAACTAAAAACGTAGAGAATAAGACAAAATTTTAATCGCTAAAATATCATTTCAAAATACATTAAAATTTTGACTTTATGTGAACACATGTAACACCCGAAACGATGAAATGACCCTAAAAGTATTTATGCTTCGGCGTTATCTTGCATTTTATGTAAAAATGAAAATTCACGCGAAGGGTTTCAATGTGAATCCATTAAAATTTCTTGCGAAAGTGCAACTGCCCGTCGAACGTCAAACATGGTTTTGTTATTATTGACGTTTGTGTAAGTTTACGTCACGGTTTACAATTCGAATCCGTGGTGTAGGCCGGCCATTGACGACACAATAAAACTGCGCAAATTGTAGTTTGTGCAATTCAGTTGTGTAATAAATTGGGTTGTTTGTGCTGTTTGTGCAATTAACTGTGTAAAAATCAAAACGATTTTGATTTTTGCTCAAGTCAGTTTGCGCAGTTATATTGTGTCGTCAATGGTCGGTCTTACCAAATCTGTCTTAAATATTTCCCACAAAAAATTTGCCACAACGTCCAGCAAGTGGTAAGCTAGTGCATACTGTAGTGACCGTTTTATATGATGCTTTTCAATGTTTTGAATTATTGACTTCATATATAAAAAAATCTGAGCTAACCCGTTTATTCTGTGTTTGGCTTTTAATTTAAAATGAAATTATATAAAAATATCAAATATAAAATATAAAAAATTTAAATTATAAATCTTGATATAGATAAATTACGTGTCACGATGTTTGTCCGCGACGGACTCCTAAACTACCTACTTAACCGATTTTAATCAAATTTGTACACCGTGTGCAGTTTGATCCAACTTGAAAGATAGGATAGCTAACATCTCAATTTATGTAACGTTAGCCACAGCAACGCAACGTGTTGCCGAGTCAGCTAGTAAACTTATATGAATTTAAAATATAGAACTTAAAGTAAACAGAAGAGTTATGAGCATAAAATGTTCACTTCAAATAATTTCTGTGTCAAGTAAGCAACCAAAACTAAGTTTTTGAAAAAATAGATTGCTAGAACTGTTATATTTGAGTCCTTTTTCAATTGTCTCTTCCGCCTATACATTCTCATTGTCTAAAAATCACTTTATAAATTAGGGCCACTTGGGAAAAAGTGGCGAACATTTCGTTTTTTTTTAATAATTTGAGCACCACAGTTAGAAAAACTAAGCTCAAGTCTTGAGTAACACATTGACGCCTCTTAGTCAAACGTGAGGCTTCCAATAAGGATGATAAAATGTATTTCAAGGTTGATGCTTTAGTATCACAAAAGTTTTTTGAACTCTAATCCTACACTTTGCAACCCATATATTCCTGCCATTTTTCAGTTTTGTTGAGGTCTTTTCGATACCGCTTGTTAATCTAGAGATATCCGCCTGTTAATCCAGAGGTTCGTGGTTCGAATCCCAACGGAGGCAAAAATGATTTCTCCACGGATGTCGCCTTTCGCGAGGAATTGGCAAGTACTCCTTTAGTATTCATTGCCATGAAAAGCGCTTTGTCGCCTCACAAGACATGGTTGTGAGAAATGCGATAGGCCCAGGGGCTCCACGCTCTGTTGCGCTACCCTATTTATTTATTTATTTATTGTTCTTAATCGGCACTTTTTTTCAGAAATAATAATGTTTTTTGAAAATATAGAGGGTGTCCCGTAATTCGTGTTACATACCATGGGATATGATTCTGGGTCATATTCTAAGAAAAAAATTGTTCTACAGCAAAGTCCGTTTCTCAACTTTGACATCACTTTTTGACAATTTAAAAAAAGGCTAACTTTGGTGTACTCTGGCCTGTGTTAAGTTCAATTTATCTGTCAATACTGATGGTAGTGACCTAATTTTAGACTTAATTTTTTTCTAGAAATAATAGTCTTTAAAAAATCCTTTAAATTAGGCTTAGGGCTGCCAGATTTTTAAACGGTGTTAAAATTTTCTTCCCTTAGCAAAGTTTTGACTTTGAGGTAATTTTTTTTTTTTAGAAAATGCCTGTTAAACATAAAGTTTCTTTAGTTTAAACAGATGTACAAAACAATGATAAAAAAAAACTTATTAATAAGTGCACTCAAAAACCCATATCTTTTATTTGTAAGGCTCCACCGTTGCATACTCGGCAACTTCTCTGGTCTTGGTCATTATAATTTACTTATTTTTGTAATCGCACTATAAAAATTAGCTTCAAATTCAAACGCTAGAAAATTAAGTTGTTTTTTTTTTTAGTAAATGACAGATAAGAACAAACACATTAACTCACAGATGCCCATGAAGTGAGATTCAATTAAATCAGGAGATGCGTCCTGCAGCTTTGAAAATATTTTGTACAGATCAATTTCTAAATAGAACACATAGCAGATCTTAAGTCAGAGCATTCTTAAGTTAAGATCACTCTAACTTTAAAAGGGGGCCATTAAATATAAACGATTTACAAATACCTCACTTACTAATGACAACTTTAAGCTGAAGATTGAATGTGAACATAACTAAACATTTTGACAGTTCCGCAAATGAAGAGAAGTAACAAAAAAGAAAGGTGAAAATAGCATAACTTTTGCTAGAAAGCCACCATTTCCAATAAAAGTTTAGTTTTTTAATAAATTATACAGAATGTCAAGTGAGTAAGAGCAAGGTTTTAAGTATTTAAAATGGAGATTGCCTGATTTTTTTTATTAAAAGTGGCTCTAAAATAGTGTGAAGCTAAAATCAATTAAAAATTGATTCAGAAGTCATTTTAAGCTAGTGCGGCACTTAGGCTCTTTTTAAGATGATTTCAAATGAATATAAATTTGCTCTCGTGTTTTTAAGTTTTAAAAAATATTCAAATAAAAAAATTTAGTTTTCTCTTAGAATGCTGAATGCTTTCGCTGTTTGACAAATAGCATTTAGTCATGAAAAAGTGTGATGGCTGTCCTCCCTAACCTCTACCGTTAAATCATACAAATCAAGCTCAGTAGTCCGCTGACCAGCAAACCAAATTATGAACTTTCCGCTTTAAGCCAATAAAACATTTTAAAAAACCCCTCCGATTGCTACGAATTAAGAATCTCAGCCGGTTGATTATTTCTAAAGACATCATGTGACAAAATATGTACCTGCTTTAAAAAATTTGTACCTAGAAATTTTTTGGAACGAGTTTCGTTTAGAGCCCCAACATTAGCGAGATGAGAAAGGAGCAGTGTCATACTTAAATTTATTAATTAAATAAGTAAATAGGGTAGCGCAACAGAGCGAGGAGCCCCAGAACCTAACGCTTTCTCACAAAAATGCTTTGAGAGGGAATTTAAGGGACCTACAATTCTCTTCCGGTTCCGAACGGCTAGTCCAGAAAGTACTTTTCATGAAAGTGAATTTACCAACGGGGGACTTACCAATTCATCGCGAAAAGTGATACCCGTAAAAAAACATTTTTACCTCTGTTGGGGTTCGAACAACGAACCTCTACACAAACAGGCAGACATGTTAACCATCACGCCACGCGTACCACAACATTTTTTAATCAATATAGTTTAAATGTGCAAATAGGTATGTGATTTAACATGTTTAAGACATCAACAGCTCAATTAATGTTGACAATTACTTGGATGTCATTCCTGGCCTCTAGAGCATATGGTTTATAGAAAGGCTGGTGGCTGGACCAACCAAATATGCAAAATTTGCAAATTCACAGAGTTAAAGTTCTAAGGGCGTATGGGAAACAGTAAGAAAAATTATTTTGAACATTTAAACCATCGACCTACGGAAAAATTGCATTTTAGATAAAAAATTTGATCAAGATACTCCAAAAATTCATCGCTGAATTATCATTTACACATTCACTCATTTTACTCGCAATGTTGTAAATTTAAATAGAATCTGTGCCTCAAAATAAGTGAAAATGAAATATTCCACTTGACGCAGAAAAAGGAATAGACTTAAAAGAGGGCGCTGGTTTAGCTGGGGCAGGTCGCGGGAGAACTTTTTTGTATACTTTTGCATCATACTGGACTAAATCGTATGTAAAAAGATTATGGCTGCCCAAAAACTTCAAAAACATCCTTGCAATAAACTAACGAAATTTCAATATACCTTTGTTCTTGTTACCTAGGTATTCGGAGTGGGAAGCGAATAGGTAGGTACCCTTTGTTAACAGAATTAACAATCTCCAATCTCTTCACAGCACTGTATAGTAGCGAAAATATTTGTATTGGAGCCTTTAGCTACCCTTCTATCTACCTACTGCCTGGATAAGGAGCAGTAAACACGCCTACTCGGAGGCAAATGAGACCGATGGATTCTACTGCAATGAAATTCAAGTTCGTCTCCAAATGAAAAGATGAATATATGCAGCTCTTCATTTGCAGTATACTCCTTCGCACCAAATGGCCATGAAATAGGTACATAGGTAGGTATGTACATAAGTACACATTCTTGGCGTGGTTGTCGCGTCGCTTTCTTAATTACTATATTAAATGAATAAGGCATCAGTGTAACAAAGCTATGGAAACTCGGAGGACAAACGAACTTCAAGTTTTCAGATTTTACGCCTATTTCGAAACGCTATGTTAGAAAGCCTTTTTCATGGCGGTTAGTGGTTAGTTACTCTTGGAGGAACTGCCAATTCCTCGCGAAATTCGATACCTACCTTCGAACATCCAACTTCTTACGTAACCAGCAAACATGCTCACGATAACACCACAGGCACCACCATGATTAAGCACTAAATACAAAAAAAAGTATGGGTAAGTAGGTACCTAGTACCTACCTAGATATTCCTCGCATGGTCGTTGCCTTTCGACTAACAACTGTGATACCATCTAAAATCAATTGCAATCCCTAACACTCAAATACCTTTATAAAATTTCTATAATTGCAATCCTTCCACTTAATCCTGTTAAAATAAAATTCAGCACATTAACCATTTGCACTTTTGAGAATGCAGATCCATAATAAGGAATTAAGAATAACCACGACCTGAGTCAAACTCCGCCTCTGACCTTTACCAACACTCCAGAAAGAAAGAAAGAAAAAAACTCCCCATTCAAAACTTTTTGAATGAGACAGAAATCTCTGCTTAAAAACAAATGTTTCTTCTTCCCTCGCAAAACCCGAAAAAAATTCGAGCCCGTTTTAATTAAAATTCGTTATTTTTACCATCACCTTATCGCGAACATAATCCCAATGTTTATCCCCCATTGACTCAATTCCCTGCATCAACCATTTATACCCAATGAACACCGCCGCAATTCAATCCAGGGCGAAACTGAATGCGAATGGATCATCCCACTTCAAAGAAAAGCCTTGCGTCTCAATTACCTACGAACTACGACGCCGACGACGCCGACGATGAGAATTTGTTGGATTGGAATTGCTTTTGACATTTATTTTGCCAGTCTCTCTATCCAGAGTCGTTTTTAATTCAAACCAAAACTGAAATACCTACGTAGACCGAAAGCAAGAACCAAACCTAGCAAATACCATTGAAATACAGCAACAACAGCCAGTAGCTCCCCTGGTTGTGATCACACAACAATGCCAACACGTCAGGTTGGTGTTGGTTTTCGACAATCTGGTCGTCAGTCGTCTTCAAAGTGTATGCTTGGTATCAGGCGAACAGTGCCGATAGCAAACTCAACTCCGAATTCCAAGCCAAGTGTTTGGGATTTTTCAAATTACTCACTCAGTCAGTCACAATCACAATTCACAAAACACAAACTCCCAAACGCTTGTTATGATATGCATGAGTCATGAGTATGACGGTTACGATTTACGAATAGTTGAACTCGTTCGAGAGTGAGACACACACACACACGACCAAGTTATACAAAATGTAGTCTTGTATAAATTATCTTGCACACGAACAAGACCCAACATCGTTCATGAAATCATGATTCATAATACCAAACAGCCAACTGTGTATGGGGATCTTTTCACATTTTGAGCTACGGAACTTACAAACGACTCTGTGTCTGTAGTTTCTACGGAGAAAATAAAGTAAAAAAAACAACACTTATACAATTACGAGCTGATATCAGTTTTATGTAATGCAAATCATTGAATCTTCGCAGTTTTGCTGTTTAGTTGTTACTTACTGTCACTTCATTCTGTTGAAATGTGAAATCGTCTTGTCGTTCATTCGTTTAATTTATTTCCCCCTCATTCAATGCTTCTTAAATTTGAAACACGCAGTAAATAATTACTGGTTGGTAGGGTTGCTGTTTGCCACTTTTAAAGAGACTAAATGTATTCTTCGCGATCCAACGTTAAAAAAGCTGAAAAATTGTAATTTTGTGTTTAAAATCATGAGCACTCCTTTTCGAAATAAGGCAATACACAGGGTGGCGCAATAGAGCGCGGAGCCCCGAAATCTAGCGAATTTCTCACAACCATAACTAGTGAGGGAATGTAGGAAACGTAAAATTTTCTGCCGGTGCCGAATGGCTAGTCGAAAATGCGCTTTTCATTCCAATGAGTTTACTATTGGTTTACTGTTGGGATTCAAACCTACCAGGCAGACATGCTAAACATTACTCTATGGCACCACAATAGTAAGGCAATACTTTTGCAAGCATTTGTATTTTGTACTGAAGATGAAAAAAGCTGTCAAACTGTCAACGTTACCAGACAAATCTTACCATTCTGGTTTTGTTTTACAATAGGGTCAGGGCTGAGGGTATAGTAGAAGCGTAATTTATTACTACTTTTACATTGATTGATGCAATACTTGTTATCCCCTTACATATTTCCAAAGGCTGTAAGGTTACAACTTGGGATTTTCTAGAAGCTCTGTAAGAAAAAATTCCCAATAAATGCCACTGAATACGCTGAATGTAATTGAACCTGCACACAAAACATCTTTTAATTTCTACATAAACAGTCGTTTTTGTAAAGTTTGCTTAGAGTGTCCAGCTATACGGACAAGCTTTAACCAACTTCGTATTTATAAATACATTCCAACAGTTGTCTATAGACCACCCCTCAAAGTGCCAACTTTGAACGAAAAACTGAATGGTGGCGTTTATGATGTATCCGTGCAGTACCATTCTTTGTGTTTGGATATACGACAACAACAACTAAAAGGCTCTGAAAGAGTGTGAACCAGACCAAAAAACAGCTGATTTGACTTTGTTTTACAGCTTTTCCAAGTCTCAGAAAAATTATGAAATCTGTGCAATTTATAAATGAAATTGATGAAAGTAGTATTTTTGCACCTCATACTATTTAACATGTTCAACAAAATTGTTTTTTGTTGTATCAAATGTCACTTTAGCCACAGTTTAGACAACCAATTTCGATGTCTAAAGTTAGATATTTCTTAGACAGCGATGAAAGTGTTTATAAATATGATTTGAACTTGGACACTGTTCTAAGAGCTGCCCAAAGTTAGACGTACTTT
Source organism: Melanostoma mellinum (assembly GCA_914767635.1). Lineage (NCBI taxonomy): Eukaryota > Metazoa > Arthropoda > Insecta > Diptera > Syrphidae > Melanostoma > Melanostoma mellinum. The sequence continues at coordinate 219,249,653 of OU612058.1, forward strand.
GGAAGGAAATTATAAATGCGACTAAAACTGTTGAAGTATAGGTACTACACAAATTGAATAAACGTAGTAATTGTACAATGTGGCTTAAAGCAATAATACATTTTAAAGATATTCTACTGAAGCCCTCATCTTACTATAACACCCTGATCCTGCCAGACAACATTGATGCCTCACATGTCACAACGTTCCAATCAAGTCACCACCATCAACTAAATAATCAAACTGTGTTGTGGTCACAAGTCACAACATTGTGACTTTTTAACAGAACCGGGCTGTTGTTGTGACTAGAATCAAGAGTACGCGCTTATTGTCAAGCCGTGGGGGAAAGTTGGTCCAAAAAACAAGCTACAAGCATCGCATCGAAACAAAACTGAAAAAAAGACTAAACATAATAAGGAAATTTCAAATGTCATTAGGTTGGTGTAGTTAGAACACCTGCTTCTAATTTTTCAAAACATTCAATTTCACTGACTTCTACTTTTATTTACATTCGCCTACTTATGGTCTTATGGCGAAACCTTTATTTGCCAAGCGGCAGCCCTGCAAAGTTTAAAACAAACGAAACGTCTCGTTCGCCGTTTTGTGGCGCTTGCTGTACATTATGTTTCCCCGATAGCAACAACCGTTTTTCATACAAGGACATTGCCATTGTGGTGCTATTGCACTCTCAAGGCAACAAAAATATATAAACACGCAAATCCGTAACTGAATTTCATTACTCCTTCTCTTTCTTTCCACAGCCGCAGGTTCTTTTCGTCATTGTTACTATGCGAACAAATTTTGCTCGTAGTATTTGCTTAGATGTCATGGCAACAAGATTGCTGACTGTAAATTCAGGTCTCCTGATCAATGGCTAGCTAAAGGTAGGAACAAGAAAACGAAAGTGGTTTCTTTCTCAGCTAGCCGCAGCAACACACATGTTGGCAACAGCACATACGGCCAGTCGTGGAGACGACCGTGTTTCGAACACCACCAATTCATGTGGTATCTTTCCTCGTATGGTGATTTGTGCGCTCTCCCTTCCAAGTACCAAGTAGTGTAGTGAATTCATACAACCACCCTTCCATCTTCTACGTCCCCAATGGTTGCTCATTCTGCAACATTACGAGCAAAGCAAAGTTCTAATTCTATATTTGAGTTGGGTTGAACGTTGAACCTTGAATGAGGTCACTTAGGAACAGCTGAGTTGGGAGCTCTTGCATGGAGCGCATGCGATTTCAAGTTCGAAAAGGGCAACTAGGTATGTACTTTTGTCCTGCTCGATCCGCAAAGGTTTTGCAATGTGTTTACCCTTTTATGAAATAAACGACGTTGGTTGGTAGCTGGGCGTTGGCAGTATTGGGGTTGGAACGCAAAAATAATTTTCTGGGTGGTGTATTGGTTGGGTTCTACTGTTTAGATTGCTTCTCGACGGTGCACCTTGAGAAGCAGTGTTTTTTGGCGGCAAGTTCGTTAATTGCCACATAAATCTCACGCTATACCGTAAAAGTTGGCTGTGGAAAATTATGTTGACTTGGTGGTTTAGTGACTCACATGACGACTTTGGTCGTTGGCGAGAAAAACAGTCATCAATATTTCCTAATAGCATTTTCGACACATCAGAGATTATATGTACTAAAACCAGCATTTATTTAATCAAATCGAGTTTTCTGTTGGTGTGGCAAACACGCAATTCAAACAGAGCACAAGTCAAACAGACGAACAAAGTAATCGTCTCGTATGTATGTACTTTAGCACCACCCAGCTGTACCTACCGCGTAGATGCTCAAATGAAAAATACTGTGGTGCGCCTCTGGACGACGATGCTTCCCTGGTAGTTTAGTGACTCACATGACGCGACGTTTCGGTATCTACGGTACCAAATGACACTCGTTAACGTATTTAGTGAGTGAGTTCAACACCAATGTCGTCTCGTCTGCTCTCTTGTGGGTGTTGCCCGCTACGTTGTTCCTATACAATAGGCAAGGCAACCTACCTCTAGTTAGGCAAACGACAACGAGATAATGTTTCCCAACAGCAAACACACACTCACCACACAACCAAATGATTGGCGCTTCTCTTTGCTGTTGAATTTCATACATCGGTCGGTCGATGTGCTCAACTCAACAGCTGCTGGTTCTTTCGTGGTCTTTTGCAGCTGAGATAAGTGCGAGATTTTGAAACATTTTGTTACTTCGGTTTCTGCTTCCCTGGTGCATCCGGGTGGATTTTACGCGCGAAACTTGTGTCTGAAAAACCCAATGTTGCCGTACGGCATGAAACCGCGTGAGAGACCTTTCATCAACCACCACCGCCGCTGCGCTGCTCTTGGTTGACTGCACCTGAGACTGCCTCTATATTGTAACAACCTAACAAGTAACAACTAACAACCTCGGCCAAGCGCGCATTTTTACAAAAAATCAAGTTGTTTATTTTGTACCTTCCTACTCGTTCAGGGCTGGTCCGAGACAGCATTGCAAAAGGGCCTCTAGTTATGGTATTTTTATTCAAAAAATTGTTTCTCGTATAAAGTTGGTATACATAATTCAAGTTAATTCATGGTTATGTATGTGATTTTAAACAATGAAGCAAAATTGGGGTTTACTCTGCTGTTTTGTCCATCTTGTCGATGAAATAAATGAAAGGGCTGGTGCTTCTTCAGTATTTAAGAACTCGACGATGTCGTTTCACAAACTTCACAAAAACGCATGTCGTTGAATCTTTCCTCCACAGCCTTAGATACAGACTAGACAAAAAATCATTTAAAGAATCTCCCTTTCAGCGTTATGGCCTGCTAGCTGGAGTAGAAATGTAGTTTTATTTTTTGAATTATCTAATACTAGCAACCCGCCCGGCTTCGCACGGGTACAATGCTGATACTAAACGCTGACATACGACGCGTTATTTATAGGCTCGCTCCCGCCGCCTCGGTCAGCTGGAAATGCCGCAAACGCTACGTCCCGCAATTTTTAAATGTGTTATATCTTCATTTAAATCACATGTTGTAAAGGGCAATTTTGATCTACAGCGTTTGCAATGTAAGCGCATAAAAAAATATGTTTGTTACGACATCAAGTTACAAATCTTTACATTTCTCGGTCTTTCGTTTGTATAATATGCACGTATTATACATATTAACCTTTCTCATAAGTCACACTATTCATCAAAAAAAAAATCTAGGCATACATAGGGACATAGGGATTAGGGACAGAGAAAGCCGCTTTGTTTTATACTATGTTGAGATTAAGCATGGCAAAGTTCCTAAAGACGACCACCTGTCACTGGCAGTTTTTGGAAATTTTTGTTGAATTTGGTTTTTTTTCCTGCTCTAATGGTTTCAGTGCGGTGTTCGATCAATGGCCTGATTTAGGTCAGCTTATTCGCCATTTCCTTATTAGTTATGTCACAGTGTCCTGGAACTCAGAGCTTTACTTCTTATTTGGTTTTGTGACTGTTTTTTTTTTATAATTATCGCGCACATTAAGGGGTTATTAATACCCTTATAATGTTAAAGAGGACAGTGCGAGCATTTAAGAAAATAGGAGAGGATTTAATAGGAGACACCGATGACAGGTAAAGCATTCCACTTCGGGTGGTGCGACATAAATAAGAATCTCTATACTTGACTGTACGCCCGAAGTTGGGCTCAAGTAAAACTGATGAGCATTCCTAGCGAGACGAGTGTTGCGGCTAATTTTTTTCAGTTTTAGGGGAAGAATGCAACTAGCTATTTCATTATAGCACTGCTTGTGAAAAAAGCGATAACACAGAGTGAGATAGGCAACGTTTCGACGATGTTCAAGAGAATCAATCGATTCTACGAACAATTACCTATCAATTTTAACGCTCTATTTTGTACCCTATCAAGTAGACCCAAGGATTTTTGAGGAGCACCTGACCAGGTATGGGAGTTATACTCCAGTTTTGGTCGGATGAAGGGCTTATAAATTTTAGCCAGATCAGGAGGGGTGAAGAGCTTCCTGCATCGTCTCAAGAAGCCTAGGCATGTAGCAGCGTTTTTGGCGACTTCGAATATGTGGTCATTCCAACGAAGATCATCGTTTCCACAAATACCAAGTACTGACAGCTTTTCGGTTTCCATTCATGGATAATGAAATAATGATATTTGTAGTTTACGGCCGCCTGACTGTCTATGAACAAAATAAAAAAATAAATAAATAAATAGGGTGGCGCAACAGAGCGAGGAGCCCCTGGGCCTAGCGCATTTCTCACAACCATGCCTTGTGAGGGAATGGAGGGGACCTACAATTTTTCGCCGGTTCCGAACGGCTAATTGAGAATGCGCTTTTCACGGCAATGAATTTACTAACGGAGGACTTGCCAATTCCTCGCGAAAGTAGATACCCGTGGAAAAACATTTTTGCATTTTGCCTCTGCTGGGATTCGAACCTAGAACCTCTGGGTTTGCGGGTGGACATGCTAACCATTGCGCCACGGGTACCACCTATGAACATGTCGATGTTTTTCTTGATGAATTTTTTTTCCTAGCAAGATGTTTTTGTGGTTTTATCGACTAGACGTATTTCTGCTTGAAAGCTTGGGAGCTTTATTGATCTGTTTACAGGGGAAGGTGCCTTAACCTACTTCTTTGACCGTTTTTGAACCGTTTGTGAAAACAGAGACACCTTTATAACCCTGTTTTCCACACATCATTTCACTGTCGGGATGCTTGTTCAGGGTAATGAATTAAATGAAGCACGAGTGAAGTCTGTTTGAATTTCTGTTCTGTGGCCTGATTTGCCTGCTTTCAAATCGTTGCATTGTTCGCTTTTGGTCGCCATCTCTAGTGAAAAGGTCTAGGTTAGATAGGGAAATGGCGGCTATTGTCGTCGTACTCATGGCACTAGTTGAGCCAAGCCATGCAAGCCTTTGGATTTTGGTAAACAGGCGAATATGTTGATTGGTCTTATTAAGGATAGTGAATGGTTTTGAAGCAGATTCCCATTTTTTCTCCAAAACGCTACGGCAAATGTTAAAAGGCAATATGGAGTTTCCTCTATCTTTCCAATAAACTTGTTTTTCAGTAGTTTTATATTTACGATCGAAAACAATTCCGGGACCTTTTGCTGTACCTGATATGTGAATTGGTATGCCATTTATAGTAGTCGGAAGTAAATCTGTAATGTTGCGCTTTCTAGTCAATTAAACAAGTTCTGTTTGCACTCTTTGTATTGGAAGACAGGATCTGCTTGGCTTCAATGTAAATAGGTAATAGCTCATTGAGTACCATCATAAACCTTCCCTACGTTGCGCCCTCAGAAGTTTGTATTTACAAACTCCGCTCATGTACACCAACAGCCATCGCATTTCAAGCTTGAAATAAAAACACAATGAACTTGTATGTTGTGTATTTGCAAAGATTGGGGTTGAAAGTGAGAACGTTTTTGTTCGGCGCAGACCGACGACCGAACCTCTTAGGTAACCAGTTTTCTGTTGTCCCATTCACTTGAGTCTGATGAAAACTTTGTTTCGTAACGCCTTCTATTCGATACGATGTTTGATATGCCATGTAGACACACCAACCACATCAAGAGTCCAAGAGAGAATGGTCTCAATTCGACCGCTTTTGGACCGTCTAGGAACCTGCCCTAGACAATGCACCAGAGAAACAGCAAAATCAGTAGGCCAAGCAGTCAAACATCTGTAACAAGGAAACGCCTCTTTTCATGGCGTTCACTCTGTGCTATGTGTGCTGTCTGCTGTCTGCTAACTGCACATTGCACAGTGGCACTGACAACCGCACCAACTGCCAAGGTTGAGTGAGGGTGGGTGTGTATGTGTATACAACACATTTTCAGTATTTCCTTCATTTCGTTCGCACGAGTGTTTTTCGACTTTTATTATCAACATTAACCTTTGTTCTTCTTTACATCGTTGCGTCGGTGGCTCGTGCCCTCCCATGAGCTGTTATCGCATCGAACAGCACGAAAGACAACCGAAAGTATTCCCTTTTGTGTATTTCTCTTCGTACTTTCATTGCCAAAGTCTTGATAGCTGAAAAATCTGGGCCCCTGGTTTGGCATCATTCAATGAAGTTCGTCACGCCACTTTCGAACAATTTCGAGAGCAAACCGCATATCATCAAACAACACAGTAGCGCATTCCAAGCATGCCTCTGACACACCAGAAGACAGAAATAATATTTAATGACAATGACGACAACAACAACGACGACACGTGCCACCATATGGTGGAAACGATTAGGTTTTTATTATTTATTTTTTTTATATAAAACTTGTCAACCGCTAGGCGAAGCATTTGTGCTTATTATTTTTTATTGTTTAAATCTTATAGCAACGGGAAATATGGTTGTTGTACAATAAATGCTCTACTTTCGCCAGGCGCACATAATTCCTGACAGCAGCAGCGCCCAGCTTGTTTTAGTACAAAAAGGTAGCGCGTTCCCCAATCCACACAGTCCCCAATCCCCACAGGCAGGGCGCATAAAACTTATGGGCAATGGCAGCGAAATTAAAAGAACATGGAAAGAATAAATAAAATTTTACAAAGAAGAAGGAAAGCAATGAAATGGTTGATGCTTGATGTTGATGGTTGTTACGTTGTGAGTAAAGATGAGAAGGGCAAGTACAAGTACCTACCAGCCAACCTTGTTGTGTACACAGCAAACACAAGTCGCAAGAAGGAACGTGGAATTTAATGAGCTAAACGCGTACATAATTCGCTCTGTGTTTGGGTAGATAGGCAGGCACCTACTTTGACGAGTTTATTTTGTCATTGAAACATGTCAAAACATAAAATAAACAAAACTCTTGAGCGCATCACAACTTCAGTGGAACAATAACAATTGCGAAGTGTTTTTGATTACCAAACTTTTGTCGGTTGTTATTATCTAATAATTACTTTCAAATTCTAGTTAGAAATAGAACACAAAGCTTACTGGAAGTAATCAAAAAGACCACATGCTACAGGGAATAGAGTGGGATGGGATACCATAGGCGACCTTCTGGGCGCCTAGAATGTTTTCAACCCAATGCTACATTAATGGGAGTGCAGGTGTTGCTGTGGTATGAGTGAGTATAAGCATTTTGTTTCCTATTCGGCTATTTTAAAGCAAATACTTGAAATTTTGAATTTTCCTATTTTCATACCTCTATAGTTGCTCTATACCAGCTCTTCTGGTGAGCAATAATGGCGAAGAAGGCACTCAGTTATGAGAAGAGCTGAGCTGTACAAAGAGCAAAGTGTTCTTCATATCTTCAAAAGCTATGAGCAAAGAAACCTCTTCAATAAAAAAGACATCAAACACAAAATTGTATTTGGATCACAGCAATAGAAAGGTGAGATTGTGAAGTTTGGGAAATTTATGTTGTCTTCAAATGGTATGTGAAAAGACGTCAAGATGAGCACACAATGAGTATAGCATATCATAGGTACCCACCAACAAAAAGAGATCACACTTGAAATTGTCAAAGTTGGTTGCGACTTGCGACAGAAAATAAAGATTATTGTGGGTTCGCTGGGATTAATTGCTTTCGTTCTCACTAAAATGCCATGAAAATATTCAAAAGTTTGGGATGTTTTAAGAGTTTTTTTTTGCCGTTCTGTGGCACTCGTGCATTTAATTTTTTCTTTTGTGGCGGCCAACTTTTCTTGTCCGAAATGGAAGTGATTGTAGTGTGGGTATATTAATAAATGATACAAAATGGGCAAACCAACCATGAAATTAATTCTTTGCTGGAAAAGTTTTGATCTCAGTATGGGTGATCAACTGCAGAGTCGTAATATTTAAGGTTTTGTATTCATACTTGAGTGAGTAATTGCTGGTTAATGCAGAATGTGTGTTTTGGAACTTAATGCTGATGCCAAAGGCACTTCAAAACATTAAAAAATAAAAAAAAATGGTGTTTACTCGAGGGCTAACCACTTTGAACCCAGAGCTTGTAAATATCTGTGCTCTGGTTTCAAAGGCACATGTAGGTATATGTAGTTGTGGTAAAATGGCTCAGTTCTTTTGGTAGTAACCACTGCGCTGACGATGTAACAAAACTGTTCCTAAGTTGTATCTTAGCAAAATTCTGTTACATGAGCTACAGTTTTATACCTAAAAGATAAAGTAAATGGTTGCGATAATAGGTGCGGGCATAAATGGGTTTTTTGAATTTCTTAAAAAAGAGTGAAACAAGTGCTGCCAAAAAGACTTATAAAATATTTTACACCGATTTTGTATGGGTTCCGTTGGAGTTTCATGTGAATTTGAAAGTTTTATACGAAAAGGTAAAAAGATGATGCCATGGTGGAAAACCTCGAACTTAAAACCATTAAAGCACACAAGGAAACATAGGCGTAGAATGGCAGTCGCTATGGAAGACTTAGGTTAGGTAAGGTTAGGTTGCATGGGTAGTGCAGCCACAAGTGGCAGCACCTCACTCGGATCTCAAAGATTCATTGTGCTCCCCGGGAAAATCAGAGGATGAGGAGATTGGAGGATTAGAGAGGTAGAGGGTTGGGTTGGTAACTGGTTTATTGGGGTAGAGAACCCTCACTGAACCATTTGGAGCTCTGAGTAAATTTCAGGACGTTGCTCAATGGAATATTAGAGATGTCGCCCGGTTCGTCGAAGAAGTATTCTCCGAGGGTTTTTTTTCGAGTGTGGGCCAAGCTAGGACACTCACAGCGGAAGTGGATTGATCATTCCTCTGCCTCTTCTTCTTGGCATCCTCTACATAAGTCGGATGTGCTAATGCCCATTCTCTGAAAGTGGATACCCAACGAGTTGTTGGAAGACTTGGTAAGACAACTTCTGAAGACTACGTAATGACGATGAAGACACAAATTCCGCTGTCAAGCAGAATGCCGCATGCAAACTTGGACGATGATTAAGAATGCCGTCTTTCCTACCAAGAAGATATAAAGCTTGCCAGAAGCATATTAAGAGTTCAGATCGGATGGTCTTGACGGAAAGCTTTTGAAAGCAGCTGAAGATCAGTATGTAGGAGCAAGCACCAGAGGTGATCTTGAAAACAAAAAACATATATTACTATCGATTCGACGTTTGAAATCGAAGTTTGAATCTCAAAAACATAAAATTGATTTCACCGGTATCATCTTTCGCAAGGTATGTATTGCCAAGTCCTCTGGGAGTAATTGTCGAGGGAATTTGAGGCGATTTCTAACTTAACCGTTCGCAATCGGCATGAAATGCGCTAAGCCCGATGTTCTTCGATCTTTGTCGTAAAACACTAATCATTTATATAAGTGGAAGAGGACCTCAAGCACGGCTTAAAGTCATCAAAATCAAAAGCGAAATTATTGGACGAAAGATGTTATTTGAGGCCCAAATTTAACCCATTGATAAAACACTCTTCATACGGGTAGCGCGGCTAAAATATGAGAGATACTCGACTGTGCGACCGAAGTCGGGACTAGAGTTAAACCGATGAGTATTCTTATTGTGAAAAAAGGAATGCAACTGGCTACTTTACTAGAGCACTGTTTGCTATAAAGCGATAAAAGAGAGTGAGGCAATTAATAATATTGATGGTGTAAAGCAAAACCAATCGATCCTGCAAAAGATCTATCCCCGATCATTCTTAACGCTCTGTTGTTTACCCTATTAAGTCGGTGAAGGCTTTGGACAAGGCGAACAAATGTCATGCAATTTCTTTAACATCATACTTGAAAAGTTTGTACAAAACTCAAACGTCAAGAGCAGGGAAATAATCCATTTGTCGCTTACGTGACGATATTGACGTAAAGGGAAGAAAGAAGCGTGTTGTCATAGGTTCTTTGTTTAGCATTGAAACAGAAGCGTCTAAAATGGATCTGATTGTTATGTTTTCGTCAAACAAGGGCGGAGAGCAACGACGAATTGGACAAAACGTCTTAATAGACAGACATAACTTCAAGGCAGTGCAGGACTTCATCTACCTGGGATCAGTATAGACATGGAAAACAGCATCAGTGTAGAGATCAAACGGTCTCAAGAAAAACCAAGATAAATCTTTATAAGACCTTAATCATCCCAGTCCTGCTTACGCGTCGAAAGCTTGAACCTTATGGAAAGCGGATGAAGAAACTCTTAGTCGCTTCGAAATAAATGCACTCCGAATGATATTTGGTCCCGTATGTGAAACAATGTGGGTAGAAGAAGATACAATAACGAGCTGTATGACCTGTACCGCGACATGGGCATAGCTAGAAGAGTATCTCATATCGAGACTACGATGGGACTTACATGTAGAGCGGATGGACATCAACGTTCCGGCTCAACAGATTTTTCAGAGCACTGCAGGGAAATCGCGAAAGAAACAGATCTCGGCTAATAAGACGCAATCAAGTGGTAGAAGACCTCAACCGACTTAGATTGCAAAACTGGAGAGACATGCTCGCCCGAAATCGAATTTGCTATCGGAAGATGTTGGTTAAGGCCCAGCATCATCCCAATTTGTAAGTTTCGTACGGATGTAAATAAAATAAATAAGGACAAATAAATACGGTGACCCAACAGAGCGGGTACCCCTACGGTCTTAGCGTATTTCTTTGAGCCATATTTTTTGTGCGGGAATGGAAGGAACCTAAAATTATTTACCGAATTCAAACGGCTATTCGAGAATACGTTTTTCATGTCATTAATATTTACTTACTCATTTGGATGTAGGTTTTTAAACTGTAGCCATATCAGCAAGGGGATACAATTTCCCATTTGGTTTTAAGAAACCTAACATTTTGCAGCATTTTTGGTGACTTAGAAAATGTGGTCATTCCAATGAAGATCATCGTGTAGACACATATCAAGCTTTTCAGTTTCGTATCACTCATGGATAATGACAATCAGGGAATGTTATAATTTTTAACGACAAAGAAAAAGCATTGAGTTTTCGAAGCATTGAATTCTACTCCGTTTTCTCTTCCTAATGTAGTTCCAGTTACACATCCAAAGAGAGGGGATGTAAATTTGGAAGCGAATATAAAAAGCTGAGGATGGAGTGGTGAGGATAACAGTTAAAAGGATTAAAGTCTTAGACAAGAGATCTATAAATTTATAAAAATAAATAAAGAAAGTCCGGGAGAAAATGTAGCCTTGGGGCAAACCAGCATTCATGAAGTGAGTATCAGAATTTGTATTGAGCATAAACAAAGGACGCTTCTAATTCAACGAAGAAGAAACTTATCGATACCAAAAGCACTCGTTTTCGATTAGAGATCGTCCGTCGTGGCAAAGTCTATCAAATGCTTAAGAAATAATCTTACTTTCTCCAAAACAGTGTAAGGATTTGTTCCACTTTTCGGTGAGATATGCTATCAAATCACCATTGGACATTTTGCTACGACGCCGCTGCACTGTCAGTTATTGAAAAGCCTTTGTTCTTCAAGATACGAGTATTTCATGAGTTGAAATGTTAATCAACGTTGTTATGTAATGTTAATGCATTTGGTGGTAAATGGACGAGTAGAAAGATTATGGTCTTATTGGAGACACGCTGGAGAAATGCACTTTTCCATTAGCTAAGAAAGAGCCCAGAAGAGTACAATAGATAGAAAAGCCAACGCAGTGGTTAAGCAAGCGTAGAAAAACACCTCTTCAGAATAACGGGGGAAATTTTAGAACTCTCGCAACCTGCTGCATCACAGAACTTGAACACTCTAGTTCAGGCGGGGAAAATATGGTATCAGGAAATAGTGAGTTAGCAGTAAATTGAGCTGCCAGTGAAATGGTCATATCGATGGAGATGACATACGGAGAGTCATCGAAGACGGACGTTGGGATTGGTATCAACAACGCACACGAACAAACATTATTGCTCCATTTGGACACTAACAGCATTTTTTGCCTTACTTTTGTGTCACGTAAGAACTTGATGAGCTCACGAATATGAGCGTTAGAAATATTTCTTGCGTTTTCACTTCTCCTGTGCCTTACACCTCAAATCAAAATATGAATTTTCTCAAAAATTTTCGTTTTGTGAGGAACAAAGTTTCTACGATATATATCGTATCAGCTGATACGTCAACGTTTCCGTCGGAAAAGCACAATGTCTATTTGAATTTTCGAAAGAAATTATTCAGACCACCCCAATCAGCCTTCTAATATTGCCACACATTTCGTTTTATATTCCTTTGACGGAATACGTGAAATCTACCGATATGACACAATGGCCCGATTTGCCTAGAGGAGATGATACTTTAACTCTGTATATTTGGGGGATGAGAAGTGATATAATACATCAAGAGTGTTGAACGCTCGGCCTTCAATATCTGAAACCCAAGCGGTCGAGTCAAATCATCGACTCAACATACCTACCTTCAGGTGTTGTCATTAAACATTGAAATCACCTGAGGGTAGTGGAAAATAATTCTTGGAATGCAGTCAAACACCGCATCAAATTCGTTAAAAGTTTCACGATAATAAATGAGACGGAGAAATTAAACCACTTGAAATTAAAGTTCTCGGTGGCACATGCAACATTGTGCTTTTGAAGCTGGCAGGCAACATATATAGTTCTTAATATAAACAGCGAGGCAAAAGAAAGGAATGAACTTTGGCACCGAGCTTCACCCAGGAAGGTTGAACTCCAAAACATCGGAATCAACAACCATCTCTGTTTTACTCAGTGCCAAAAAGCCGTTCACAAGTCATGGTTCTGAAGCTAAACGCTGGCGACCGACGGTAAAATTTATTTGTTTTAACTAGATTTCATTTGAAATGCAACTCATGCTAAAGCCCTCCCGAGCTCCACGCACTCGACAACACTCAATGTGCTCTTGTCATGATGATCAACGCATTAGCACCCTTTACATCATTATCCGACCGACAAGTGGTCAGACAAACGCATTAACTTGATTACAAGTAATGATAAACGCTTATCTTTACTTACTGCTGACATGAGCCGTCAAGTTGCGCATTTTAAGGATTACTGAGTTATGAATAATTAATCAACGTGGGCATCACGCCAGAAAAAGCACAAACCAAAACAAACACCTTTTCTTGAAGGCACATTACCCATCGTGGCACTCTTCAGTTTTGGAAACGACTTACTTCAAATTGACTTAGCTGAAGAGGATTGATACTTGAGAGTTGACGATGAGAGCTTAAAGTGCCTACTCTTATCTTATAATCGTTGGTCGGCGGCGTAACTGACAACAAGAAGGAAGAAAAGAGGGCACCATTTATTTACAGCGGCTCCTATAGAGAAGGGACTAATCGCCGTTCGCCGTTGTATTAATACACAGCAATTCCTTTTAGTGGTACTTTATATGGACGGGCCCTACCTTAAATCGTGATTTCCTAAGAATTACACCTTTTTGCGAACTACGTTGTTAATTTCATCAGCAGCTCGTTAATTGTTTTCGCAGTTTACAAACTCTCATCAGTTTCGTATATCCACTGGGCGTGCCAACTCGTTACAGAGCACAAACTTTATAACAACTTCCAACATTCAACTTTGATTCCACGAGTCGTTGAGCTTCCCAGCTGGAGTCATTTTATTTTCGACACGATTAACTCATTTCCTTACAGCAAAGAAAGACTTTGATAAATTCGTCTTGTTTCCAAGGACGGTGATTCATTCCGGATTAATGCGTATTCAGTGAGGGAAAACAAAGAAAACAGCCATAGCATTTTATAAATAGAGTTTTCCAGCGATTTCAAATAAAATGTCCCGCAACACACAAATGTATATAATCCATGGGCTTAAGAAACTGTCGCAGAAACAAAAATAATCACTTTTCTTTGGTGGATCGGTGGATATGGGAATGGGGAGAATGAGATGAAGATGGGTCCTCACGAAAGTCCTTATTGAGCTTAAGGCTGGTCCAAGAGTCTTTCGTTTCAACTCAGAGAAATTCTTCTCCCTTTTTTTTTGTCATAATGATATAACAACAATAAAACTACTTGACATGGTTATGACAAGTGCTCCTCGAGTTTGCGCTAGCCAAAGCGATATAATGCACACCATGGCAATTTTACCCACAATGGTGCTGTTAGTGCCTCTGGAATGAATGAAGAAGGATCGATGAGTCCTTATCGAGTTAATCTTCTGACGGACGATTGAAACTTGTGTATTTGACTTTTGCATCACACCATGCAGTGTGACGGACGGACGTTGTAAATCAGAGTGCCTTCAAAAGTCTTGCTCTAGTTCAAGGTGTTTATAAATATAACCAAAGTGGGTATTCCTTCACCCATTGTCATAGCTTCCTCCCTCCCTATTAAGGTGGCCATTAAATAAAAAAAGAAAAATCCTACTTATATTGGTCGCGGTAATAGCTCTCTAGAGGTTTTCAATTCTATATTCTCAAGGACACACAACTGCTATTGGCAAGGAGGCGGAATGTATGTTTCGCACCCAGAAGATTTTCTGTTATTCGTTTCCGTTTCAACAAACAGAAATAAAAAAAACAGCAAAACAGCGAGCGATGGCCGATGGGTTTGATGATTTAGCACAATGTACAACCACAGCACACAGCGAGATGATTTTATCTTTGTTACGTAAGATTGAAGAGATACATAGATTCCCAATGGGGACATAACTTTTCTTCCTTTAAAAAATGAAAATATATTTTTGGCAACCCAAATACATCTTTAACGCTGGCTGGCTGGTAAGGACACTGTAATGAAACTTATCAACATAATGACACGGCACAACGAATGGGAAAGAAAAAATAAAAAGTAAAACAGGACACTGAGACTGAGAGCAATAATCCAAGCAAGTCCTTCCTTACCTGCAAATATGTACCTATCTATATTCACAAGTACCTACCTACTACTATTGAATACTCTATCCAAAGAATTTGAAGAAGGCCGTCGTCGTCTTGAGCCCTGTGCCCGATGCAAAGAAAGGAGACCCGCGGGTGTGAATGGAAAAGTAAAAAAGATTTTATTGATTTTCGTCGTAGTCTTTTTTTGTTTTTGCATGAGTTGATAAAACTGATGCTCTGATGGTAGATGTGTAGTTTGGGATGTATCAAGTAGTGTATCCGAGGTTTCTTGTGAGAAAGTTGCTTGGACAGCCTGCAGCCGCCTTAATAGCGTCCATTTGGGAAGGAAAATATGAAAAACTTCTATCTTGATATTGTTCCCAACTTTTCCAATGTATTTCTTGTTTTGTTTTTTCCTTATTTATTTATTTTTCTTTAAAGACCTTGGTTCGGATCCAACATAGAAGGATGAATAGAAGATGCTTTGCCAATTAGGAAAGCCACAAAGAAAAAAGAGATGACATGGGCCAACATTGAGCAGACAATAAATAGACACATTATTATTTCACTTAAAAAAGTTTATAATGGAAAAAGGAAAACTGCATGTCATTCTAAATCGAATTGAAAAATCTGTGAAGATTGAGGACGGCCACATCGGAATCGATCACCACAAGTTGTGGGTATTAATAGCATTTTATGCGTTGGATGTCATTTGACATTGAGATAGATACGTGGTATGGTATTGAAGTTGACTAAGACAAATTTTTTAACTTTGAACAAGAAATTCACCTTAATTGTGAAAACCTTCAACTTGATATAAAATTTCCCTTCTAAAGTGTTTTAAATCATGTTTATTGAGTGAATGAGTCAGAAGTATTGAAACAGCCTTTGCCAAAAAGCCAAGTCATGCAAGACAACTAAACAAATCATTTTCAGCTTTAAAATTTCACTTCAACTACTTATAAAACATATCTTTACTGCAAAAAAGGCTAAAGTGCCCACACGATGAATGAAAATGAATGATTTTTTGGTCCTACGAGCCGGATTCATCTTCAAATGGTGGAGACACGCTAGCACTTCAAGCAAAAATGTCTTGTCTTTTTTGAATGCTGAACAGGGTCGGGAAAATGTACGCTGGAAAGTTAGTAAATTTAATGTGGCGATATTTGCGTCATTCACAATTTCGACAATAGCTTTAACTTGTTTTGAAGACATGCCACTGTGGAGCAACTACTCTTTCGTCGTTGCCTACTGTACCTACTGGAGGTAGATAAATGGCTTTTATGGGTTATTTGGTGTTTTTTTTTTATCGTCAACAGTGTTTCATCGTCTGCTGGTCAAATTACCGTAACATTCCGTCCTCCAACCTATTTTTTCTTACTCGTTCTTCTTACTGGGGTATAACATACCCCAAACAAAAATATTAAAAAAAAGTTGTTTTATAAAATCATTTCTTAAATTCACTTTAATATCCTAAGTATATAAATTCTCTATAAAATTCCTCCCAGGAGGAGGGAAGGTTAAGTAGGATAAAATGAGTTCTCAGTCACTCGTTATATCATTAATAGCAGCAATTATTCCTAAGGACATTCTTAATAAAGAGGAGATATTGAAACCCCATTGCAAAATGTAAAAATAAATGAATAAATAGGGAGGCGCAACAGAGCGAGGTCCTGCACCCAAATTGTGCCCCCGCACCCAAATAAGGTGAATATTTAACTGTTCAGCAATTTCCTTAATAGGCGACACTTGAGGGCGTTACTGAGTTCGCAGAAACAGCGCTTAGTGATTTGAGGGCTACTTGACTGTCTAAGAAGATCCGGATATTCGCTGAGAATATTTTTTTCTAGCCACGATAGGACCTCTTTAATCGCAGGAATTTCCACTTTGAAAACGCTATAGTGGTTTGGAAGATGAAATAAGAGACTTATATTCAGTCTGTCTGAGTACACCCCGCAGCCGACCCTTCTTTGATTTTTCAATTCATCTGTATAGAAATCATCTCTCAAGAATTCTTCATCTTCCCCGAAAGTTCTAGGTGGGGTTGAGATTTGGAACTTGTTCTAAAAACCAATGGAGGGATGGCGTAGTCGGAGTGATAAGGAATTGATCTGAACAGATTCAGGATTGTAGCGTGACCGATATTATTATAGGTCCATTGGGAGATAGCCCTGATACGAATAGAACTGGCGGCCATTTGTTTGCTGAAGATATCTAGTGGTGTGAGATTAAGGATTATGTTTAGGGTAGCTGAGGGTGTTGATCTCAGTGCTTCGCTTTTACACAATGCACTGTCAATATATTTTTTTTTCCATAATCGTAGTGGTTTCAAAAACTAGATTGAAAAAAAATTTCCATTTTATTTGGAATATAATTTGGGGCCAAGGGCCTCCCATCCTTTGTTGCCCCGAGGTCTCCACACCTTTAAATCCGGCCCTGCCGAGGGCTTAACGCAATTCTCACAACCAATCTCTTGGAGGTAATAGAGAGAACAGGAGACTTTCTGCCAGTTTCGAACGGCTAATCAATAAAGCGCTTGGCAATGAATTTACTAACAGAGGACTTGCCAATTCCTCGCGGAAGGGCGATACCCGTGGAAAAACATTTTTCCCTCTGTGGGGTTTGAACCACAAACCTCTGGGTTAACAGGCTAACGTGCTAACCATTACGCCACGCCGGCGCCGGGTACCACAAAATGTAAGCCGTGTGTTAAATAAATTTGATACAGGCATATCATTGTCTGTTCTTCCATATCACAACTTCCAAATTTTGTTTGTACCATTGCAAATCCTGTAATTTTCATATCTCATACGAGTGCTCAGAAAATAACGGGGATTTTATAGTTTCCCAGGTTGGAGAGCCCAATACTCAAATTTTTTTTCTAATAATGTTGGTATGCCCATGAAGTATGATAAAATTTTGAGCTGTATATTTACATTAAATCTTATAAAATTGATTAAATGTTAATGTTATGGACATTATAAGCAACCGCGAAAGCCTTAAAAGTCATAAATGTATTCACTTTGTGTGCGGTAGTTGCAAAAGTTAGACATGTTTATGAACACTGCAATTTTCGTATGTATCGTAAAAAATTAAATAAATTGTAGCAAAGCTTGTGAAATGTTAACAAACTATATGGTGAATCTGTTATTAGTGCTATCAACGATTCCAATATGGCGTGAAGATGTTGAAGATGACGAACGTCCCGGACGCCCCATCAGCACATCAACAACTGCCAGTATTTTATTTCCGTATTAACGAAAGCGAAATACAAAGACGAAGATGATTTTAATTAAAAAATAAAAATACGATTACAAAATTTTTTTTGTGGGCAACACTTTGAAATATAAGGTGAGGTTGTAAATGCATTTTTGACTCTTATGCTGGCACTAATATATATTTCCTTTGAAAAATGTTTTGATATTTTTTTTTTCATCGAACGACCTTTCCCTTCTTAACCTCAACCTTACATCCGGCATTCAATAGTGAACTAGACGAACCCGTACTTAAGATTGGATCACATCGGTTTCATTCGCAAAAAGCTTCCATAATCAGCTAAAAGTTACTCAAACTCATTCTTTGAAATTGCCTGGCAAATTACTCGTGCTTTACAATACTGGCAACAATTTAATTGTGATTTGAGATTGAATTAGACAAATAAATCGAAAATGATTCCACTCTGTTTGAATGATAAATGGATGCAATGGCAGGATACATCTGGAGTTAGACACTGCAAACTTACAAGAACAACTGCAAAAATTGCTGTTCCATAAGTTGTTTCTCGATACTTCTCGATTTAAATTAATTCATTTGAGAGACTTACAATGTTTCGCCGTTTCACAAAGGCTAATTGAGAAAGCGCTTTTCATACCTGTGTCTAATTACACTGTCGGTAGAGTTTCTTGTTCCTCGTGATATCTGATACCAGAGGAAATAAACACAGTGCTAAATATTTGATGTATTGCGAAACTTCATAAAAATAACATTTCATTGACATTGGTTTTGTGCTAATGAGATAGTGACCCAGGCAGAATTCGAAAAGTAATTCTGTGGATCAGTAAAAAGGGTTCGGTTTTAATATCTTATATTAAAAAATACTATTTATACAAAACCTTGTTTGGATATGTCGTCAGGAATTTCTTCAATTCTTAGACTCTTCCAAAAAATTGTTAAACACAATAAAGACAAAAATAAGTCGGATCAAATGGGTAGCATGGCAGGAACCGTTATTTCACGACCTTCATACCTAGTTCCAAAAACCCCTCCGTAGACTGCCCCCCAGGCGCTGCAAATTTTGAAGAAAATCGATCAAGCGGTTCAGAGTACAGATCCATATACGAACATACGGACAGACAGAATTGCAGGATTCATTTTTCCATATTCTCAATCAGCGTAATGTCATGTTTAATTGTTATCTCAAAATTCTTTTTCTGTACGATTGCAAAACTTTCCTCATAGTACCTATAGTCGCATGTAAAAATGAACGAAATATGGAAAAATGAGAAATATAGCACTGCAAATCTGTTTGCCTGTCTGTCTCCCTATCTGTCCATATGCCTAAGATGGTTGACAAATTTTCTTTAAAAGTTTGTTGTTAGGGTCTTTGGGGCATTCTACTGATATTTTTTTGAAATGGGTTTCTAATTCTTCAAATAACGTTACCTGCCACAAAACCTTTGTATATTTTTTCTTCTTCCTTTTGGAAGTTACAAACATCCTGATCTCGAAGGGATCACAGCTCTACTACTTATCTGTTCAATTCTTGCGATCCGCTCTTTGAGTAAGAAGCGTTGACCTCACAAAGCGTTGATTAGGCTCCCAGTTTTAGATTGCTTTGTGTCTCAGGACGTCCAATTGCAAATTTAGATCATATCTTAACGTTATTGCTCCTTTGACTGTTTCTCTGAGCCTCAAATACTTGCAAAGGCGATACCCGTTGGATAATTTTTTTTGTTTTCTGTTGGAATTCGAAATACAAAACGCAGACATGCTAACCGCGGGCAACATATAATGAAGAACAAATACTAAAACATTCTTGACATATTAAAAACTTGACTTCTGCCTAAAGATTTCGATTTTATACTTTTTTGTACGGATTGAAAAATCCATAAAATAATTTAACTAACTAACAGATCCTCCTGAATTTTATTACAAATGTATGTACATATGTATGTACATATATTGAAATTGATTTAATTTGTCGACTCACTGAGAGCCTTGTACACTCAATTTTATCTGATTAAAAGAATGGTATCTTTATGCATAGTCACTGAATTTCTAATTTCAACCTCATCGCTCTTATTAAAATTGAAATGTCAATCAAATATGTTCAATAGCTACAAATACCAATAAAATGTGTACTGTTACATGTGCGTTACGTAAACACCAATTTGTCAAAAACAAAAGCCGACTCTGTTCATTTATCACCAATCAAAAGTTAAATCAAAATGAATTAAATGAGCCGGAAGTAAAATAAATGAAGATTAATAAAAAAAGCTATCCTATGGTGGTGTTTGTAATTATAAACATTGATTATGTTTTAGCTCAAATCCGAAGCTGGGAGGAATTTCATCTACGAAAGCATATGCAAACCAAACTATTCTAGAAGTACAAAAAAAAGAACTTGAATAAGGGGTTTCAAAAAATTGGTTTACATAAGTTCATTGACGATGCTGAAGGACAGTGTCTTGTGGATGACGACAAAAATAAAATTAATTTTTTTTTTGAAATGAGGAGGCTTTCGCTAATCTGGAGCACTCAGACCTAATCTTCGGTCCATTGCACTACTAGGAAAGCGCCTTCCGTTTTTTTGGGGTGTAATAGGTGGAAATAAGGTGAAAGTAATTTCAAATAACCTCAAGGTCGGCGTCCAGATGAAACTAAGAGGCTGAAAGAAAAGTAGATGCCCACAATGGGATATGAACCCATGCGTCCGGCCTATCTACTGAACACTCTACCACTGCACCACGGCGACAGTATATTTTGATGGTCTACTGGACTACCAGCTTCTTCGGAAGAACTTTCCAGAAGCTGAACATAATTAAATGGATGTGCAAAACATCCTAGTCGAAGAAATTAGAAAGTCGGCGAAGAAGTCTAATAAAGTGTGCCTAAGCAATGGAGGAAAGTTAACTTCTACGAACGTTCCAAAGGAAGGGCGGTACACACATTGGGTAGCCGACTGCGAAAAATATTAATAGTCAATAGGTATATGATAGTTCCAACCAAAGCTGGATTATCACAGGTAAGTCTAGCAGCAGATACTTTCCGAAATATAAGGATCGTAATGGAGTAACAACGTGATTTAATACAAAATTTGCATTTTATGATGGTTGAGATTGAAAAGAATTCGATCAACAACTGCAAAATCTAAT
This sequence comes from Melanostoma mellinum, assembly GCA_914767635.1. NCBI lineage: Eukaryota > Metazoa > Arthropoda > Insecta > Diptera > Syrphidae > Melanostoma > Melanostoma mellinum. Next base: position 219,270,685 of record OU612058.1, read on the forward strand.
GTTGGCGACCCTTAAACACCGATGAGTTGTAGAGGCCCATGCGCGAATGATGAGGTGAGATGCCCAGCTGGAGTCAATAAAGCATTCCAGTCGGTGTACACCAAGGAAGCGCCTTCAGTCGTCTGCTATTGAATAAAGTCCTTGAAAGCACTGAAAATTAAACCACATCAACCATTGCTTGCTGTCGATGGAGACATTAGTATGAGGATGCCACGTCCATGCAAAAAGCCTTTAACGTAAGAGCATAAGTTTGAGATGGTAGTGGTACCAAAAAACACTGAATACTTGTACCCGTTTTCTGATCCAGACATGAAACTTGTTAAAAATATAAAAAAACTTTGTCTGAATTTCCAACTTATTTAAACTTGGGTCAAAGATCTTCAAATGATAATTGAAAAATCTGTGATTTGCTAATTCTCCTAAATTTGCATTGCAAAATATTCAAAATTGAGCGAGTGAAAATTCCGGAATCGCCTCCAAAAAAGTTCGTTGCGGTGTGCATCAAAACTCGCAACAGAGTCTGCAACAAAAAAATTAAAATTCATTCGTTAAAGGAGATTATTCTCGAGGTAATCGCGGGAGGCTAATCGGCTAATTTGTTGTTAAAAAACTAGTAATTGTTAAAAAAAAAAAAAAAGTTCTCGACAATACCTTGTGAATTATGTGAAGAAGTACTGTGTAAATTTTAAAAGGATGGATCCAGTAGATTTTGATTATCGAGCACACGGACTTCAAATATGACATGCCTCAGAAAAACGGTTTAAAACGCAGAAGAGTTTTGTCACTTAGCGCTCATTGCACATACGTTTGAGAACACTTCCGGATTGCATAAATGTCTGAGAAAATTCATGCATATCAAAGGTACTCAACTTTATTCGGGGTCGAAAAATACAGTAGCGTGCCGCGCAGCTGCCGCCCAGGTATAATACCCGACATGGAGCAATAGACGTTAAAATGCTCATAAACTTCGTCAATTTTACTCCTATCGACTTGAAATTTTGTGGTTCCTTGTGAAGGAATGGAGGGGACCTACAATTTTCTGCCGGAGCCGAACGGCTAATTGAGAAAGCGCTTTTAATGACAATGAATTTACTAACGGAGGACTTGCCAATACCTCGCGAAAGGCGATACCCGTGGAAAAACATTTCCGCCTCTGCTGGGACTCGAACCTCGAACCTCTGGGTTAGCAGGTGGACATGCTAACCATCACGCCACGGGTACCCAGAATCAATGCCAGTTAATACCAGACAACATCACGAACGATTTACCATGTATCCAGGAAATTGATGTGTGATGTGATAAGGGCAATTGTGAAGCTTAGGTACTAGCTCAAGGCAAGTTTTGCAATCGTGCCGAAAAATTTTTTTGAGATAACAACTTTAAGTTATGTTAATAACATGACATTACGATGATAGAGAATACGAAAAAAGTGGGTCCTGCAATTCTGTCTGTCTGTCTATCTGTCTGTATGTCCGTCTGTCTGTATATGGATCTACAGCCTGAAAGGCTTGGCCGATTTTTTTTCAAAATTTGCAGTTAGGGTCTGTGGGGCAGCCTACAGAGGGATTTTTGGAATTGATTCTCCAAGTCTTGAAGTAACGGTACCTGCCATACAATAGTACTTATTTTTCTCGAAAACGGCTCCAACGATAACGATAAAATTTTAGGTGAACAACTAGTTTTAGACTGTCTTTTCTTTTGGAAAAAGTCTAAAAACGGTGCCTCCCATAGTACTGTTTTTTTCAAAACCGAGTTCCTCGTTAATGGGTTACACGATATTAACGAAATTTTGTATCTTAATAGTCTTAAGTTGCTTAAGAAAGATTGCGTATCAACATTTAAATAATTTTAGTTTTTTAAATTTTTATAAATTTTTAGAAATATTTTGGATTTTTGAAATATGTAACTTCAAAACTATATATTTGACTTTGTTAAATTTTTTCTCAAAATAACTTCTGCCAAGATCTTAAACTTTGAATACTTGACTTTAAAATCGTTTAATTTTCTCCCAAACAGGTTTAAAAGTTTCGTTTAGGTATATAAAGACTCCAGTTGAAATTTAAGATTTTAATAAAAATATTTAGGGGTGGCGCATCGCACCTTTCGTTTTCCCATAAGAATAACATAAGAAAAATTGTTTTTTCTGCTTCTAATTTTTATAACTAGCTAACGAACGAAGCATCGTAACGAAAATGTAAATACATATTCTTGTAGGAAATAAATAAAACGATAAAAAAAATTTCCGACCAAATTTTAATTGGAAAATTATTTTATTGTTGCTGTTATTATTAGTTATGCATGCATTACAGCGACGCTCATGTCCACTTTATTTATAAGAACTGCAAAGGTCAAATTATGTATAGGTAACTTAGCTTTGACAGTCTGTAACTTTGTTATAGTTAGGTTTACGAAATTTTGGAAGAGGAACTTTTTGTAGAGCATTCAATTTCCTACAAGAATATGTGTTTACATTTTCGTTACGATGCTTCGTTAGCTAGTTATAAAAATCAGAAGCAGAAAAAACAATGTTTCCAATGTTATTCTTATGGGAAAACGAAAGGTGCGATGCGCCACCCCTAAATATTTTTATTAAAATCTTAAATTTTAAGTGGAGTCTAAACGAAACTCTTAAACCTGTTTGGGAGAAAATTAAAAAAAAAAATTTTCTGAAAAAGCCTAAATTGGTAACCCTGACCAACAAATATATCCTAAGATAATGGAAAAGTTGATTCGTGGAACAAAATCACAACTCTCAGGCCGACCACATGGATTTGTCAAGGACATGTCTACCATTACAATTTTTTTTATTTTTATAAATTTCATCTTGCATCACAAAAGGATTTGTGAATGGTTTTCAAACGGATGTGATTGATTGTGAACACTGATTTTTCCAAAGCTTTTGACCAACTTTATCACCTACTGCTAGTTGAAAAAAACTTTCGAATTCATATTAGTCTCCGAAAGTTGTTCAAAGAACTGAAATTGACTTCAAATCGCAAATTTCCTGGACAGTACATATTTAAGCCGGGGTGTCTCAAGGAAGCCACCTGGGACCACTACTATTTGTGAAACTTATAATTCAAACTAAGAATGCTTTCAAAAATGACTACTCTATACGTAACTCAAAACTTGCGAGAGTAAATTATTTTGTTGATTTGGGAGCTATATTTGATTCAAAATAAGACTTTAGAATGCATATCGATTGCATGACTGTAAAAGTTTCTATTCGTTTGGGAATTATTAAACCTTAGCCCAAAGAGATCAGCGACCCATCATCAAAAAACGTCGTCCATCAATACAACTTTAGTATTTCTCTCGACAATTTTTCCTTTTCTTTCGTCCGAAATAAACTTAATTTAAAGCGACGTATTTCAAGAACGACCCCTCAGTTCTTTTTAATTAATTTAACATCTCAAAAGGATTAAGTTTAAAAACACTCAAACAGAATGAATGAATCAAAAGAACCAGGACGATTAGATGCCCAATGTCCTGCTTCTTTTGAGATAGAATCTCCAAAAACTATGATACTATGGAAACGTCAGCTATTTACCTAATAATCTTCAAGATAATTTTAATTATTATTAAGTGCAACTCTCATTGAGTAGGTATTAGATGATGTTGATTCCTCCTCATAATCTGAGTGTCTATACCTAGTTCAATAGAATTTGCGTTCAAAGCATCGATTACTTATCCGAGTCCGAGCCCAACCCTAGCCACAGAATCCCTTAGAATTCCTTACAATATACCAAATTCTTTACAATTCCTTATAATATACCTCCACAATCCCACATGGACACACTCAATACATATGAACATAGCATCAGCCACCAACATTCCATTGGTCTAGTATAGCAATGGGTGGGCTCTGACATCTGACGGTTGTTTGTTTCAAAAGTTTTTGCTCTAAAAGCAGATACGGAATTACTTAATTGATGAATGATAACAGGAGCTAAAAGGTTTTTTGTTAATCGTTGCCAGAGGCGACGACGTGTATGAGTCTTTTAGTGTAAGTAGGTCGGTGTAAGTAGGTATACCCAGCCTTGACAGAGATAAATTGATTTAGAGTGTTTGTGAGTGTTTCGAAGTCAGAACAAACACCCTTAATGAGATACAATTGCTTCATTTACATAGTTTTAGTGTTGCAGTTGTGTGTCAACTTCATCGTCCATCGATCATCAACATGTACTTACTACACCCACTGTAAGTGCGTATTTGTTTTAATGAAGGATTTCGATGTCATATTCTCATATCGTGATGGTGTAACACCTGTGTGCGCTCATTTTAATGAACTCACCTTCACCGCAAGAAGACAATTATTTAAGAAACATAATAATTGCAAGCTCCTTGTTCTTGGAATTATTTCAACGTTGGAGTGTTTCCTGCATTTATTTGGTTTCATCATATCCATTACTCAATCGACATTATGTCATCACGAGGATGATTTTTTGCGACCGGCATTCGGTGAACTTTTCACATAGAGGATATCACAAATGTTAGGGGTAAAAGTCCTCCAAGTCAAAATACCGCATGGAAGAGATATTCCATATACCTACAAGTATTTCTATTTTTCCAATAGAGCTTTTCGAGGAACTGCTGCAGTGAAATTATCTTTCCATAAACTTACTGGAAAGCCATCTGCAATTGTATGGCAAGTGGCAAGGACTAAAATTGGAACACGCCATAGTGCGCACAATCTCATTGGAATAACACTCAGTAAAGTAAAAGACTCTTCTCATACCCTGCCATACACGACACGACACACTGGTGATTATTTTCTTTCTTCTTCTTTTCTGTTGTTTTTCCTAACTTCTCTCCGGATATATATTTTATCCTGGTAATATTGGCGACTGCCAGCGAGGCGGCGGCGGCGGCAGCGGGAGGGTGGAGCGGCGGCGGCGACAACGGTGACGGTGGGTCTAAATCCCTTTTTATCTGCATTTAAACCATTTAGAAGGTTGTCTTTATGATTATGAATTTACACAACCCGTATTAAGGGAAAAAGAAATTATTTACTCATTGTTGTACGGGGCTGTGTTGTAATGTGTGTTATAAGTATAATTGGATATGTAACGGAACGACCTTGTAGGTAACATCTGGGTGGTTACTGGTAACGTTCTCTCCTATAAAGGAAACAACGCAATTCTCTACTTTTGGTGGTGGAGGAACCTTTTTTGGTGAAAAACTTAGCCAATGCCCTCCCTATCTTCTGTGGTGGTGGTCCTTAATTTGTAGGTTGAGTGAACGTGCAAAATTAAGTTTTATGTTTTTAATCTCCTCAAGAGTTTTTCTGTGTTTCATGGAAATGTTGGTCAGTAAAACTTTGGAGTTTTGTATTTGAAGCTCAAGAGCAATGCAAAACTTTGATTGATCCTTTCAATTTTAAAGGAATTACAAAATATTAACTCAAAGTTTTTTCATAATTGAATTTTGTTTCAAAATTGATAAAATTATCCAAAGACTTTTCTTAGAATATCGTTTTGTTAAGTTCTAATGAATAATAACACCTCATGTTTAGAGAACACTAAATAAAGCAAACCTCATCATAATAAATTACATCGGAGGCAAACATCACCGCCCGTCAAGTCAGCGAGTCACCGTGCGGCATGTGTCTGTACAACATTAACGCTTATAGGAAGATAATGGGAGAATAAAGTTTAGTTTGCATTGAGTCCTAATCCCAAACTCCGTAAGACGACAAGGACATAAATGTGAGATATTAAGGGAAGTTTTTTGCAAATCTCGGGTCATTATTCGTCCCTATAGAAAATAGCTTATGAACAACAAAAAGCACGAGTCTATTGATTATGTCCCAAAAAAGAGGGTAAAAAGGATCTTAAAAAAGGGTGGATTTTTATTGCATGAATTGGTTAATGGACTAATAATATAGAAAAAACCGCAGAGTGCTATTGGAATTGGAGTATGTAAATCGGAGAATGGGGTAAAAACTACCCTTCTGAGTTTTTTCCATATATATCTTCCAAACGAAGCAAAGTTTCGAAAATTTCCAAAAGACATTTTTTGTAGGAAACTAAATTTGTCATCGACATGGTTCATTCAAATAATGATAACAAAAAGAATTTAATCCTAAATGTTGAAATCTCCGACCTAAAGAAGATTTTTAGTTTCTTAGAATTTGCGGATGAGGAAACCCTTGTTCGTGTCTAAAGAAAAATACTCCGAATGATCTTTGGTCCCGTATGCGAAGAGAATGTGTGAAGGAGAAAATACATCAACAAAGAAAATACTGCGACATGGTCATAGCTAGAAAGTAGGTAAGCATAGCATCATCAACATCAAATTTTTCATCAAAAATTTCCAAAAGCACATTGTAGGGAATGCGTGGAAGAGGAAGAAGTCGTCTTAGGTGGCGGAATCAAGTGAAGAAAACCCTCAAGTGATTTACTGGAGAGAGCTCCCGCGAAATTGTTATTTTTGGCGAAAAATGTTGGTTGATACCCAGGTTTACCACGAACGGTAGTGCCAAGCTAAGCAAAAATTTTGCAGGGGCAGATGTAGTAAAATATTTCAGAGGGGGGGGATTATCTCTACGCAGGAAACTTCCACATCTCGGTGCACGTTCAACAACACTAGCCCGTTCAATCGCTCTTGGCTTGTTTTATCTCGCAGATACGTTTTCAATCTGCGCAGAGATGAAAACGAGCGATCGCTTGAAGCTACCGAGACTGGCAAAGTAGCGCAAATCGTCTGAATCGAAGGGAACAAATCCTTGCTGCAATTGTAGAGAGCATCAATGAACGTTTTCGGTTGTCGTTTTTTTGGTATCATCAAACAATATATATAAATACATATATCTGAAAAAATGAAGCGTATAGATAGATGTAAGGTGTGAATTCAGAAATTTCACTTTTATACCTTTACCTTTTCCACATCACGAAGTCAGGTGTAATATCTCCTGCAACGTCATTCGGCGATTGCTTTTTGAAAGCTCTGTCAATTTCTGTACAATTCTTTGGCAGGATATTCTGAATCGTTGACAACAATTAACGATGGTCAAGAAATCTTAATTGTAGCTGGATTAAGAAGTGATCCAAAAATGGATTGAAAATTGATGGACGAAAATAAGTCTCAGCTTCATAATTGTCTCGATTCCGCTGCATTCCAATTCGCCTAGCAGTCTCCAGTCTCACGTCGACTTTTTCAGCTATCTTCTCAGCTGTGCCAAGGACTTGGTGGAATGCATCCTCTGCATTTTGACGCATCTCATTTATTTCCTCGCACAGATAGGTTGTGTGTACTCGACGCAGCAGTTTAAATCACAATCTTTTTTCTGCAGCAAGAGGCTGAGGTATTTTTAAGTTTAACATGGGATCAGTTTCGTCAATGAAATAATGAATTGCGGTTTGCAAAGGGACGCGAGCAGGGCACTAGGTTGTATTCCATTGAGTTTCGTATTGTTGTTGTCCAGTTCTTCCAACGCTTAGCAAATTTATGAGAATACACTTTCGAATAGCCTTAGCGAATCTAAGTGCTTTATTTTTTCCACTCAGTACTGCAAAGAGGCACATTTGCACCGAAGAATTTGACGCCACTATTCCACTAAAACGTCACTTTTCCGCATTTTAAATAGACGCTCACTTTTGCATTCAGCTACTCAATTCCTCTCGTGGAATATCGACAAGTAGGTACTGCTTCGCTCGTCAAACTCCGACCCCAATATAAGCCCTCAACTTTGTCTTAGTTTTTCTTTGGTTCTTATCCCTCACACTGCCTAATCAGGCTAAATATCTAGGTCTCATTTTTGACAAAAAAAAAACTCACCTGGAAAACCAATATATAGGAAAGAGTAAACAAAGCCAACGTGACATTCTTCTCTTGTAAAAAAGCCATTGGCGGGAAATGGGGTTTCTCCCCCCAAATCACCCATTGGCTGTTTACATCGGTAATTAGACCGATACTCACATACGGGGTGATAGTCTGGTGGACCGCACTAGACGAGATGATCAACTACAACAAGCTGGCCAAAGTTCAAAGAACGGCAAATCTGTGTATTAGTGGCGCACTGAGGACAACCCCATCGGACGAACTCAATGTACTACTAGATCTCACACCCCTAGATACCTTCAGTAAACAAGCAGCTAGCTCAGCTACTCAACTCAGAGCTACATTACAGAGGACCAATATTCAAATCAGCCACACTACCAATTCTAGATAAATTTAGATTCCTACCGAATCAATCCGACTACACCACACCCAAGTTGGTAATTAAATGATAATAATTTCCAAGTTACCATGTTTTTAAGAGAAGCTTGGGAAAATGACACTCTCTTGGAAAATGAAGTATAATACACTTTTACACCGATGATGGTTCAAAAACCACTTGTGGGAAGTGGAATCTACTCAGAAAACCTGAATCTCAGTCTTTTCTTCCGGCCTACCCGATCATTGTAGTGTGCTCCAAGCGGAAATTCTGTCGATTAAAGAGGTGCTGTCTTGGCTCAAAGAAAACGTCATATTCTATACGGATCTTCTCGGACAGCCAAGCTGCCCTTAAATCTCTTGCCTCTGTCTCTACAAAATCCATCACGGTCCAAAATCGTCAGATGTCTCTGAGGAAGATGTCAAATCAGTTCAACATTCATCTTTCATGGGTACCAGGCCACAAAAACATACCAGGCAACTGTATGGCAGACGAACTAGCTAAAAAGGGCACAACCACTTCCTTACGCTCAGAATGGAACAACATAGGTGTACCTATCGCTACATGTAAACTCCCACTGAGACAAGACGGTTCGAGAATAACAAACACTATTTATCTTGATGGACTGAGAGCAACAACTGCCTTATAACCAAAAAAGTTTGGCAGTGTGTAGACTCAAAATGCTCGAAGAGTTTGTTAGCCCTGAACCGCCTGTATCTAGGTTCTACCATCTTACGGGACACTATCTCATATAGGAAGACATGCCAAAAGACTTGGTGTGCAATGTACGCATTGGCTGACAGCCATTTTCACCTATCCTAACCTATGTAATATTTAAAAAGTATAGCAACTCGCGTGACAATAACTCGTGGTCGAAACTGGGTAGAAGAGAAGTTGACGAATGCGTTGGTGAAAAAAATTTTGAAATCCGCCCCTGCTGGTTTTAGTTCTATAACGTAAGTCTCTCATTCCGCCTCCCTAACCATTGTAGCGTGTTCCAAGCGGAAATTCTGGCGATCAAGGAGGTCCTATCATGGCTAAAAGAAAACGTGATATCCTCAACGAATATCCGGATTTTCTCTGACAGTCAAGCAGCCCTCAAATCACTCGGTGCCGTTTCCACGAACTCAGTAACCGCCCTTAACTGTCGCCTATCTCTTAAGGAGATGGCTGAACAGTTCAATATTCACCTTATTTGGGTGCCGGGGCACAGAGATATCATGGGAAACTGCAAAGCCGATGAACTCGCCAGAAAAGGAACCGTTCTACCGCTCTCAACCAGCAGGTTGAATATTGGTATACCAATCGCTACATGTAAACTTATGCTAAAGCAAGAGGCAATGGATAGAACAAATCATTGGTGGAACAGCATCACCACGTGTGTGGCAACAAAACAGTTATGGCCAGGACTAGATCCAAAACGCACAAGACATTTGCTATCCATAACCAGATTGCACTTTAGCTCCGTAATCAATGTCATCACCGGACACTGTCTGATAGGAAGACACGCCATAAGACTCGGCGTTCCCTCTAATGACTTCTGCAGAAGTTGCCTAGATGAGGAGGAGGAGGAGACTATTCAACACCTCCTCTGCTCATGTCCTGCACTCTCCTCAAAAAGAAAACGGCATCTAGGAAAATATTTCCTCGATGATCTAAACGATCTGGCAAACACAGATATCCTGCATCTTTTTCGCTTTATCAAAAGCTCCAAATGGTTCTGTTAAGTGTGGTTCTTCCTCACTTAACTTATTATGGTATCACAATGGACCTAATACTGGTCTAAGTGTGTCAGTTGTTTTCCTGGCAGCCATTTTAACCTAACCTAACCTAACCTAGTTCTATTTTATTAACAAAAGCCAATAATGCGTTGAATATTAGCAAAAAATCGTTTATCTATTTAATTGGCTGCGGGTAGAATAAAGCAATGGATACCGTTTCTCAAATAAAAATGCGAATATAATTCTCACTTATATGAACTAGTAAGAAATTCAAAAATTAACGGGAACTTAAAAACACAAAATACTTTCTAGAATCTCAATCTTAAAAATGATTGCAATATCAACCCTGACTTAATCCCATTTCCACACCACCTTACACAGAGGATGAAGAGAAAATCTTAGTTCTTGTGAGGTAGGGATAAGGACTATGGTGTGTTGCTTTTTTAGTATCCCCAGCAGGCCTAATCCACGAAAAGAAGATTAAATTAATTGAAACCGAGATTTGCGGCGCTATTAGAAAAGCCATAAACACCACTGAATCGGTGACTTCTTAATAAGATTTCGCCCATCAGCAGGAAGCATTTTTATTTGAGAATCTCATTAAAGATGCTACTAATGAAGCAATAAATTAGAACAAATTGGGCAAAGCCGCACGTTTTCTTGGGCATATGAATTATTAATTATACCAACAGATTCGCACGCGTGTAACTTCATTACAACAACTAACAGTTAAACAAAAAAAAAAAAAAAAGAGAAACAAGGAAGAATTTTCAATTTCCCATAATATCCGCCAAAAAGAAGGAAAAAAAAAAAGACATTGACATTAACTTACCTCAACACGATACAGTTACATACATTAACCGAGAAAGCTTTTAATGGCTGTATTCATCGTAAATTTATCCCACAGGAATATTTCAATCACGAATAGATGCTACCTCTCCACGGTATAATATTCTGTGCAAAAATTAAAAATTAATTTGCACAGGGAATACAATTAAAACGAGCTAAGGGCGAATAACCTACATTTACATGGGCAAAAAGTAGACGAATAAAATTATGATGTAATTTTAACGAGCAATAAATTTTAAGGAATGTACTTTGTGCATAGATACAATTACGTGTTTTTGGTGATAAATTTTAAATTTTCAAGTTACTGAATGATGTTGTACAGACTACATGAGATAGTGAACACTGATTCATTTTTCTTTCATTATGGTCATAGATTGGGTGTTTCACGTTCTTTTTGAAAATAATTTTCAAATTTGTTTACTTGAACACATAGAGAGGGGGGGGGGAACAATTCAAGTTATGAAAAACATGAAAGAGTGATAGGAAAAGGTTTTAGGTAGAAAGAATCTCTTACAGATAACGATAGAAGAAAGTGAAGAAGTTGCACCTTTACGAGTGTAAGCGATAACATAAAAAGGAAACTATTGTATAGTAGCTTACGCATCGTTAAGTGACGATATGAGAGATCAGGATTTGATTCTCAAATTAACAGCAAAACGCAGTGCATCGTTGTCATTATGATTACCTTTATAACTAAAATTGTCTCTATCATAATCATAGCCACGCAATTACTATCTGTTATCTGTCTATGTATCTGTATTTTTTTTATAACTAGCGCACACTTCAAGGGGTTATGAGTACCCTTATAATGTTATATAACACAAGGCTAGCATTTAGGAAAATAGGAGAGGATTTAATAGGAGACACTGATGCACATTGTTTTTGAACCTTTGTGAATCGTAGTGCAGGGAAAATACAGAGCCAGGTAAAGCATTCCACATTGGTGTGGTGCGACTAAAATAAGAATTTCTATACTTGAATCTACGCCCAAAGTTGGGCTCATGTTAAAACTGATGGAAATTCCTAGCGAGGCGGGTGTTGCGGCTAAATTGTTTCAGGGGAGGAATGCCCTGTTTGTGAAAAAAAAGAGAGAGAGACAGGAAATGTTTTGCCGATGTTCAAGAGAATCAATCGATTCTACGATTGATGTTTGAGGAGCACCTGACCAGATATGGGAGTTATACTCGAGTTTTCAAAGCATTGAACACTACTCGGTTTTTAAAACCCCATGTAACAATGCTATCGAGGTCAGAATTCAATGAGATTATCATACGCAACTGTTTCACCTCCACATCCAAAGAACCGGGACGTGAATTTGGAAGCGAATATGAAATGCTGAGGATCGAGTCGTCAGCAAAACAGTTGAGAGGATTAGAAGTTTCAAACATGAGATCATTTATGAAAATGAGGAAGAGAGTCGGAGACAAAACGGAGCCCTGTGGCACGCCAGCATTTTTGAATATGAAGTGAGAATCAGACTTGAACACATCCATTACTTTCTAATCCAACAAAGAAGAGAATCATCGATACCAATAGCACACATTTTCGATAAAAGAGCCTGATGTCTATCAAGTGCTTTAGAAGTATCAATGTAAAGATTAGTTCCAATTTTGGCTGAAAAAAACCATGAAATCACTAGTGGACCGTTTGCTACGAAAGCCGTACTGACAGTCATTAAGAAGCTTTCGTTCTTCAAGATATTTCGTAAGTCGACGGTTTATTAACGTTTCCATGAACTTGTAAGAAAGGGACATTAGTTCAATTGGACAGTAATTGGAAGGGGAGGAAGATTTGCTTTTTTTAGGGACCGGCTCGACAAAAGTAGTTTTCCATCTGCTCAGGTAAAGCCCAGCAGATTATGAGAACACCTCTTCAGAATATCAGAATAACGGCGGTGCTACCATATGGACCAGTGGATTTATGTATGTTGAGATTTTTGAGGACTCTCGGAACCGAGCGTTTTAGAAAAAAATATCTGCTTCATCACATAATTTGCAGACTCGAGCTGAGGTGGAACCAATATCCTATGAGGAAGTGTCGAGTTGGCAGCAAATTGAGCTGTGAGCAAATTGGCTTTGTCAATGTAGCTAACTAATGAAGAGTCATTGAAGACGAGCGTTGGGACCAATGACGTGGTCGAGCTCTTAATGTTCTTGACAAAACACAAAAAAACAGTATTTTTTGCCCTCCTTTTGGTTATGTTGGCGTTTTGTTAATGAGCATAACAGATATTTCTATACCGTTTGAACCAATTTCGATTTTCTACTGGAGGTTTATCTTTATAAATTCGAAAACTTCCTTCTCTATCTGTACCTGTACCTGTACCTGTATCTGTATCTCTATCTGTACCTACCTGTACAAGTATCTGTATCTGTATCTGTATCTGTATCTATACCTGTACCTGTATCTGTATCTGTATCTTAATCTGTATCTGTATCTGTATCTGTATCTGTATCTGTATCTGTATCTGTATCTGTATCTGTATCTGTATCTGTATCTGTATCTGTATCTGTATCTGTATCTGTATCTGTATCTGTATCTGTGTCTGTATCTGTATCTGTATCTGTACTTGTATCTGGATTTACATCTATATGCCTCTGTCCCTATTGAATGAAGACAGAAAAAAGAAGATAAAATAGCTTGAAAAAAGCAGAGAGACTCCCTACGTCTCCTTTAAGGAAAGCGGCCTTTGAAGAATTTTTTTTTTTTTTTGCTAAACTGTTTCAGTTAAACAAAAATCTACTTGAAAACGTCCATATTTATATTAATGGATACTAACAGCCTTAACCAAATTTTTTTCTGTTCTTAGTCTTCATTCGGCTTTTCGTGTTTTCTTTCCTATCTTTTTTAATTTTTCATCTACTAAAACAATATTTACATTGGTTGGGTAGGTACCCAAAATAATAATTAACAGTTTCACAAACATTTATGAGAGGACCAATCGAGTTTAGACAACCGGTCAGTACCTATAATAAAACAAATTAAGCAACTACGCAGAGGACGAAGAAAAATAAAAGAAAATGTTAAATAAAAGTTAAAAAAAAAACAAACAAAATTGGACGTAAGCCAATGAAGGCAGCCCATCCTGCAAACATTAAATCGTAGGTACAAGGTCCAGTTATTAATTAATCTCGTGACGACCCAAACCAAGGATGAGTCCGCAAAGAAGGTTAAAAATACATAAAATTAATAAACCAAAAGTCACTCACCACTGTTGCGCCCGCGAAAGTTGAAAGCCAACATGAAAAGAAAAAGAAAAAAATATAAATATAAGATAAACTCAATCAAAAAAAAAAAAGGAAAATAAAAAAGGAAATCCCCGACATCAATGAAGCTTTTTCCAGCTTCCCCCCATTTACTATGTAAGTACTCTTCCGCAAGATTTACAAAAAAACAGAAAAAAAACGGAAAAAACAATAAAGAAGAAAGAATATCCAAGTGGGCAATATAAAGTCGATCGAAAGCGGGCACTTTCACGCAAAGCACAGCAACTTTTATGTACCAAACCCACAACAAAATATCCAATTGCGAACAACAATACAACAACGATTTGCCGAAAAAGGACACACACACAATGGCCTTACAAATCCTCGGAAAAATTATGCTTATTACCCACCCTTCTCTTTTATCCTCTACATAGGCACAAATGAAACTTCGGGGCGGCAAATAGTTTGTGGGTAATTCTTTTTCTTATAGAGGCATAGCGACCCCACCCACCGTTTGAGTAAAGTGAAAAGTTGAAAGGTTGCAGAGGACTCTTTCGAGTGAAACCAAAAAGAACATAAGACTTTGTGTCTCCTTTCTTGCTTTTATAAGTATGATGCTGCTGCTGTGGCTGCGGTACTGTTGTCATAAACTGCACCAGACTGTTTGTTGAATTGTTCAGTTTTCTGGTTGCGACTTGCGACTGCCATGCCGGCCGGCACGGACAATCGTTATGAGCGCCCGCTAACTCCCTCTTACCCCGGCCAGACAGACTGCCGGCAGGCACAGTTCTAAAACTGCATATTTATTTGCAAAGAAAAAAGGCCAATCTGAATGGGAATGTCGCCAGAGGGTTCCCAAAGTTTGACTCCTTCATTGCTTTAAATGCGAGCCCCGCTGTCGCTTTGCGACCCAGATAGATTTTCTCAATAGATTTTCTGACCACTTTTTTCGTTTGGTTTCTTTAAATTGGCTTCTCTTGATGGAGAGAATCAGAATCAGAACACTGGTTTGAGGTTTCTGTTTTTAATTTTTGAAAAGATTTATTATTTTTTGCTCTCAAATTGGTTACGCTGAATTCGGATGATTTTTGTGAAGGTTTTTTTTTCTTTCTCTTTGAAATAATTCTAAATTCAGAGATTTTTTTGTTTTAATTTGCATAGGAAAGCACTAGAGCGTTCTTGATGCTGAAGTTTTCGATCGAGTTGTAATTGTTTCTTTCGAATAGGGTAATTGTTTCGGGAAACAAGCTATGAACATCCATGTACAAGTTCAAATAATTTCACGGAAATACAAAAGAAGGAAATACTAACAACGAAACAGATATTGAAATTCGGTCAAAGCTGATTTTTTTTGCGAATGCAAAAAACAGCAATGATTGAACCCGCATTGTTTAGTACAACAACCAAACACTTATTTATCATTGTAGCGCTAATTTTCGAATGAACATACTAAGGTTTTCCTATTTTTTTTTTCTTCTTTTACTTTGGAACTTCTCTGATTGCTTTTTGCTTTCGGTAATTTAAAGGATTTTTCTGGACTTAAACCACATTCTTAATACTCTTGGCAAGTGGTGATTTACGTTAAAAAAGGTTGGTATTTAGGCAATCATATAGGGGAGAGCGGGACTAGCAAACTAGAAATTTCCTTACCTTGAAAAAAAGAAACTAAGAGACATATCAAAACGAAAAAAAGCTTCGTAGAACAGTGGACAAGTGGACAAGTGGACAAGTGAACAAGTGGACAAGTGAACAAGTGGACAAGTGGACAAGTGGACAAGTGGCAACTAGACAAGTGGACAACTGGACAAATGGACAAATGGACAAGTCGACAAGTGGGCAAGTGGACACGTGGACAAGTGGACAAGTGGACAAGTCACAAGTGGACAACTGGACAATTGGACAATTGGACAGTTGGACAATTGGACAACTGGACAACTGGACAACTGGACAAGTGGACAAGTGGACAAGTGAACAAGTGGACAAGTGGACAAGTGGACAAGTGGACAAGTGGACAAGTGGACAAGTGGACAAGTGGACAAGTGGACAAGTGGACAAGTGGACAAGTGGACAAGTGGTCAAGTGGTCAAGTGGACAAATGGACAAGTGGACAAGTGGACAAGTGGACAAGTGGACAAGCGGATAAGTGGACAAGTTGGAAAAGCTTAAGTTTGGCACTTAGTTCTATGGCATCATTCTTGAAGCAACGTTTCCAAACGGATAAGATTGCTCTCTTTGACTCTACCAATTTTTGCTCAAAATGCTTATTCATATTAAGGTTTGCCTTCAATAAAACACCAAAATATTTGTATTCACGAACGATTTCAACAGTTTCGCCATTGAAAGTCCATTTTTCGTTATTCGCATGCTTGCCACTTCCCCCTCTTCGATTTTGAAAGAATGACGCTAAGATTCCAGCTTTCACAATACTCCTTAATTTTATTCATCGCGAGCTGCAACCCTTCAATCGTCTCTGCAAAGAAATTTATGTCATCTGCGTACATGAGAGCTAGTATCGTTGTACCTCCGAACTTTATACCTCTTTTGACTACATCCGTTATATCGTTAGTAAATAAGTAAAATAGCAGAGCACTCAAGATGCATCCTTGCTTGAGACCGATTTTGGTGTGAAATTCTTCTGCGACCATACGATTTTATATGATTTTTTCTTTTTCCTTATATTTGATATTTGATATTCATACTCATTAAGTCCTGCGAACAACTTAGCACATGTATTAAGGAAAGATATTCCTCTATAGTTTGAGGCTTCATCGTGGCT
Source organism: Melanostoma mellinum (assembly GCA_914767635.1). Classification (NCBI taxonomy): domain Eukaryota; kingdom Metazoa; phylum Arthropoda; class Insecta; order Diptera; family Syrphidae; genus Melanostoma; species Melanostoma mellinum. The sequence continues at coordinate 219,287,395 of OU612058.1, forward strand.
ACCCTATACGACACAAGTATACAGTTTGATTTTGATAAGCTTTAATGATAAAGCTTGAACGATCATGAAACAAATATATGTGCGAACATGCCACCCCACCGCGCGACCGCTTTCCTGTGTTAATAAAGACATACAACAGGATTATAGTTGTTTGATATTTTGATCGTCCGATGCGGCGCCCGTCCGTCGCTCGTTGTTCGGTCGCGCGATGGCTGCCAATTTAACTGAATTATATGTTTTCGGCATTACTTCTTGCATTATCGAGCACTTTAGAATCTCAATTTGACATTCTTTCGTCAGTATTTGAACGAATTGAAGCCGATTATTGAGCAGCAGACTGAAGTTGTATAATATAGAGCGAATATTGAATGCAAAAAAGGACTCACTCACTCGATCACTATGTCCGCCTGTTAATCCAGAGGTTCGTGGTTCGAACCCCAACAGAGGCAAAAATGTTTTTTTTCCACGGGTATCGCCTTTCGCGAGGAATTGGAAAGTCATCCGTTAGTATTCATTGCCATGAAATTATTAACGTTCGGAACCGTTCGGAACCGGCAGAAAATTGTAGGTCCCTTCCATTCCCTCACAAGGCATGGTTGTGAGAAATGCACTAGGCCCAAGGGCTCCTCGCTCTGTTGCGCCACCCAATTTATTTTATTTTTTATTCACTCGATCACTGATGCGTCAATTCGAGCAGAGAGTTGAATGATCATATCATCATTGTACTTCACTTTATACCGAATTTTGAAAATACATATGAAACACTAGTCTCTTGAAGAACTGAATCTATTGGTAAAATCCTGTGGCTCTTCGGCACCTTATTTATTTTAATTAGTTAAGTCCATATACTTTGAAACGTGGAACAAAGCAAAAGTGTATTTTTTTTTGTCTTTCCAAAATGTGTCATGATGTAGCTTGAAATGTCCTATTGGTTTTACTTAAAAAACAATTCTCGTTGTGAGAGGAATGCGTTAAATGCTACACGGCTTACTATGCTTGGAAGATTTTTAGTCCATCAAAGGTATGCGAAGTAAAGTAAAAGTAAGCCAATAGGCAGTCAGTCAACGGTAGGAACACATACAACGCTATGAGCGATTTAAGAAAACGTTATGGCGTTTCGCTTGAGTATCAAGATCGGGTTCCTCACACAACAACGGCTACAGAATCAGCCTTTTCAATAAGTCGATAAGTCAGCCAGCAAGCCATAGGCGAAGTTATTTTTAATATCATTCGTTACTCTGAAACTATAACATACATTTTTTTTTTAATTTCATTCTCTCAAAGGATACTCTGTTGCGAAATAGATTGAGCTTTGTCTTCCATGAAGTCTATCACTATTACGGTATGACCGAAGTTACCCAAATCTTTAAAAACTTACGTTTCACACAAAAGCAATTCAAGCAATTATTTTTTACTTCGTTCGAAATGTTACTTTGCTTCTCCATTGACATCAAAACTTTAGGTACTTGTCCTTTCATCCTTGAATAACGTTTATAGGTAAGTAGGAGGCATAGCGTGAAATTACTTGAAATTCCTTAGTTTTTTAGTTCCACTGAAGCCGTGTTGCTTAAGTGACATTAAAACTACGAGTGTCTATATAATTTGTTCAACCATCCGTATTTGATAATGTGTTGATGTTTGTTAATTGACAGCTTTTCGCTGCCATTGCTAATTAAATAGTTCTATTCGTAGTCAGAGTCTGCAAAAACGACGGAACATTTTCATTGAAAGCGCTTAGTTGTATCCAAGTTTCAATTAAAATAACTTTGATGTTTTAACTCTAGGGTTTGGCGTTTAAAACAACATCAGTAGGTACCTAATAGTTATAATTATTTTGCTATAGGGTGTCTCATTTACTCTCTCTCTCTCTCTCTCTCTCTCTCTCTCTCTCTCTCTCTCAATTTTCTCAATCGTTTGTTTCTCGTTTTCATAACATTTCTTCATTGGATGTGACTGTTTCCTGTCACTTCCATTAACTGCATGAACATTTTACTGTTTGGGTACGCAGGGCTTCCATCTTAGTTCAAAAAAGACTCCTAGTTTAAGGCTTTAAGTTTTTTAACCATGCAATTAAAGTTTGGATGAGGGATTCACTTGATTCGTGAGTAGGTACGAAATTGTGTCGAAATAGTGGGAGTGTTGAAAGACAACCTGTTATACCGTATAAATAAATTTAAATTCTCTTTTCTGATAGGACCGCGGACGACACGCACGTGCCATGTGCGAACTTTTAATTTCAACGTGATAGGTAATAGGTACTATTTAAGAGGAGTCCTTATGCAACTCACAACATATTCAGGGATCCATGTGAGACAAAGTTAAAAGCAAATACAAACCTATTCTCCCAAGTAGCTTCTGCTTAAAAGCACTTTTCCCACATTACATCTAAAAGCTATTAAATTACTTTAAACTTCGTTATTTGTTGGCACACATGTCTGAGTTAGCAAAAGAGTTTCTATTTTCTTACGAAGCTATTTACTGGTGCATTTTCCTGTACATTTTTCTATTGGTAGGTACAGGTAGGTACCTATCCTTTCTACATACGAAAGTAGTGATACAATGTTATACCTACGTAGCTTTAGATTTTCTGTGTGTCTTTTAATGTTTTATTGTTAAGGATATTATTAGCCTTGAGAAATACCTTTCAACATTTTCACTTTGTCCATTTCACCCTTAAGGAACCGGAAGTGACACTGAAGCAAAGGTGATGTAATCTGATCGTACAACAGTATTTTTGCGTTCCTCTCCTGACTTAGTTGACTCAAATTTACTTTTCAACGTGGTTCGCTCGTTCAAAGAAGAGAAGCAGTGTTTTTCACCAACTTCATGTCATGCCAACAACAGGGCTTGTCCTTTTCCTTTTGCCACATCAAAATCAAACTCCTAACGAACTGTTCGTTGGCTACACCAAATACCACCAACACCAAACGACCACTACCACACCACACCGCCTTTTTGTCTGGCGGGCTTCCTTTGACGACACTACGTCGGACGACTTGATGAGTGACGTTCGCACACAGACATCATCATATCCTTTCAGACATACCAACTTTTTTTTAAAAACATTTTTGCTGTGGCATACGTAATAAAAGCCACGACATACTCTTAGTATAGTTATATTATCGATTTATGCATTTCCCCACATTTTTGATAGGGTGAGAGGAGCTGAGAGCACTGACAGGGCAGAGGGCTGGGTAGAGTATGGAGTTTTGGGGTTGGTTCGTCGATGACTGCAGTAAGGAAAGGATACTGCTGTCCCATATAATAACATCCTGTTTATGTACTTAAATCACATGTGAACAAGAATGTGTATATGTGGCTATATGCATGCATCAGTGACTATAAACTTTGTATAAATATTGTAGCGTGCGACAGCGGTAAAACTTATTTTTATTTATGGTAATTGAGACTTATTCCGAGTGGAGTTCGCGAATAGATCCGAGGTGTCTAAAGAAAGAGATACTTTTCTCACAACCGAGAAGAGTGGTGGAAGAGGCGCCACGTACAAAATAAAATAAAACAAAATAAAAACAAGAATATAAAAAGAAGGAAGACAGAACAAACATTTAATATCTTTTTGTCTTTGAGTACTTTCAAGGGAATGAAATGGGGCTTCCATTGTGACACTAAGAAGGGAACAAATTATAGATTTATATTTGGATTTGGACAAGGATAACAAGACATTTACTTCTTGGTATTTACTTTGATATACAACGGACAAATCGGATTTAACGAGTGGTTATTTCATGGGTTTCAAATACCTAGTTTCATAAATAGAGCAATTCCACTTTTTATTTAAACGAATAGGGGTATAGTATAAGACTAGTTTTGAAATATGTTCTTTCTTGGAGTTAAGTGAGGCATAATCTGTCTTTATGTTTCTTGTCTCTTCTTATAACTCACTCCAAGGTGTAAAGACTGTACAACAAGGACATTTTTGCTAGTGTGACAGTCGATACACAAAAGTTCGTACGGCGCGGCGGGTGGACTACGGAAAAATCCAGAAAAGGAAAATGTTATAAAGATCGTGACCCATGTCCAACAATGTGTGAATTATATTCACACTAACATAAATTTTCTAATAATTTTTAATTAAAATGAAACCAAGTATCGTCAAAACTAAGGAAGGATCACTTTGTCATTTATTTCCAATTTTCTTTTCACTTTACTTTTTTGAAAAACTTAGCTTCTTGTGTTCTTCGTTGTGAAAATTTGGAGCGGATATTTTCTTAAGGACTACGATTCATCAAAGGAGGAGTTGGGTTGCTGATGAAAAGTTAAGTTCTTCTTTAATTTTTTGCGTATCGAAAAATCCTTAATTTTCAATGGATTTTGGAACATTGATGGTCAAATGGTAGACACTGCACCCAAGAGGACCCTAGCGACCATAGGTTTTTCTTAAAACCCACCTCTGTCTATCAACTCCTACTCTCACCTCCACGTGGTGAACATCGGGTGGCTTGTATCTCAACTGGAGATTGGGTCTCAACCCTAGTGGAAGGTTGTTGGTGGCAGAAAACGAGAGAGGGGGGAGAGGTTTTTCCACTAAGGCACCTTTTTTTCATCCACACGGCAGCGAGGAATTCCCTAAATGGAATCTACCTCCAGTTCCAGTAGTTCCAGTCAGGTTGAACTACTTAGTGAACACCTTATAGGGCTACTACAACATATTTGGAACTCAGGCCTATAAGGAACGGTTTTTCCGGCTCCCCATCTTTAGAGTTTTACAAGGATCTGGCCCTCCAAGTTAGGGGTCGTGCTGTCGAGGTGACTACCCAGCCACGTAAACCAATTCCTAGTTGCGAAGCACCAACAATCCTCGGATACGGACGGATTTACTGATGACGAACCAAGCAAACGAAAAACGGACAACGAACTTCGGATCTGTACGTGGAATGTTAGGTCCTTTAACAGACCACGTGCAGCCGAACAATTAGCGGAGGCCCTTAATTGCTACAAAGCACTAAAGCAGATATTACCGCTATCCAAGAAATGCAAAGGGATAGATCAGGTAGACGCAAATTAAAAGACTGCGACTTTTACTACGGCGATTGCTACCGAGAACAGCGACAGTTGGGATGTGGATTTGTGGTTGGAACTAGACTCAGGCAAAAAGTCTTGAGTTTCTACTATGTGAACGAGCGAATAGCAACAATTCGCATCAAGGCTAAATTCGTCAACATAAGCCTCATTTGCGCACATGCCCCCACAGAGGAAAAGGATGAAGACACCAAAGACGTATTCTACGAGCTCCTGGACAAACATATGAGCAGTGCCCTAGCTATGACATTAGGATTGTTCTAGGAGATTTTAATGCCAAGGTAGGAAGAGAGGATATCTTTGGTGGAATAATCGGAAGATATAGCTTACATGACAACACTTCCGGTAACGGATTCAGGCTGACCGACTTCGCTGCGGGACGAAACGTTCTGGTGCTAGTACGCGGTTCCAGCACATGGCACAAGGGACATGGAAATCTCCTGATCAATCAACCATCAGAAAGATTGAATACAAAACATATCTTAGACGGAAAAAGAGAGAGCATGAGAAGCGCGATCGAGGAGATAGAAGGGTGCCACAGCAGGAATGAGGTTCGGAAGTTTTACCAAAAACAGTAAAAAAAAAAAAAAAACAGCTATAAGCCCCGAGCCAAAGCCTTTGGTCCCATCTGCATAGATGGAGAGTGTAGAAGAAGATTTAACGACGAACTGTGTGGACTGTACAGCGACTCTGACCTGGTCAAACGAGTCAAGGTCCAGCGACTTAGATGGCTGGGTCAAGTAGAGCGAATGGACACCAACGCTCCGGCCCGAAAAGTCTTCGAATCCAATCCCGAGGAACGCGACGGCGCAGTAGAGGAAGACCGCGACACAGGTGGCGCATGCAAGTAGGAGAGCCTGAGCCCCTGGGCCGACCCGGTATGTAGCGCCACCTTAAGTAAGTAAATAAGTGTGCCGTAATTTGGCCCCAGGTATATGTATATTTGATATCATGGGAACAGCAGGAACAAAACAAAAATACACGTCAATCAATTATATTTACCTAAAAGTAGGCAATGAAAGCAGAATATGCTCTTTAAATGAAATACCTAGTTGGTGTTATTAAATTTGAATTGAATCTTAATTTGAATTTAAGAAAGAGAATTAATTAATTTAAAAAAATGCTCATCACTCTTCCAACAAAAGTTTCGTCAATAACAAAATCAAGAGTTCACCAATATCTCGAAAATATCTTTGATCTTATTTTATCACAGCTGATTGTTTTTTTTCTTTCTTTTTTCCCTACGCGTGGACTTGACAAATCTTTCAAGTGTCCTTACACTCATGAAAAGAGCTTTCTCAATTTTTTGAATTTAAAAAATGCCTTCAAATATACAAGCCATAAGGGCATTTGGATTTCAACATTGGGTGAGAAACTGACCAAGAATTGAAAGTTGATTAAAATAAGACATAAATGTCGTTTGAAAGGTATAGTTAACAAATGTGAAATTACTTTCAATGTATGAGCAACAAAACAAACATCGGTTAAAATATAAAACAAATCTGTTTCGAAAGGATTTCAATTGTGGTTACTATCCACAATTTGAGTTAAACTGTCATCGTGATTGTCAACGCGTGTAGGAAGAATTCCCAGAAGTGTATACAACCATAATCGATTTTAGAAAGGCATGTCGTTTGAAAAAGCATGAGTGAATGAACAATTCCCAATCCAGAATAGTAACCACAGGGGAACAATGATTTTGTTTGGGGCTTATAGATGCAGTATCGGATTTGAAAGAATGCGGTAATGTGGCAAATATGTTACATTTCACTCAACTAACAACGTAACGAAAGTCAATTAACACTTAGAGTGTTAAAATACTTCGAGTGTTATGAAGAAATTTGTGTTATGGGAGGTGAAAACAACAAATACATAGACTTGATTTGATGGATTTCAAAATACTTACAAACCTTATTTCAACAACACAGCGACGGCTGACTTGCTTGAAGACGATGTATGAACAAAATATAATCCGACAAAAGGCAGGATTTATGGGATTAGGAATGATTTGCTCCAAAGACTTTCCTGAGATTAATCTGTAAAATGTTTCCTTATATGTGGCATTCACTAGTCAAACGGGTTTGTAATACCCTTAGTATGTTTTAGTTCAGTAAAAGGATACCAGCGCTTAGAAGGATGGGATAGGAGATGAAAGTGGATGCCGATGAACATTAATTTTGAATGTCTGAATATCGTATGCCGTGGAAAAACTGAGTTCGTAAAGGTATTCCACATTCGTGATGTTGGATTTGGAAAAAAGTTTTTATACTAAATAATACGTCTGAAATTTGACTCAAGTGTAAACTAATGGACATTCCTGGATGAGAGAGTATTACATGATGGATGAATGCAACTAGCTGTTTCATTGGAGCGCTGCTTATAAAAGTAGCGATATTTAAAGGGTAGACATTAAACATTTCTTCGGAGTTCAACTAAAATAATGTTTTCGTTGTGGTAGTTTCTCCAATCGTTTTTACGGCCTACTTTGGATTCAGTCTAAGAGAATCAAGTTGATAATAGGCGCTTCAGCCAAATATCAGACTTATACCCAAGTTTTGGTCTAATATGAAGACATTGTATATGATAGCCTGATCAAATGGTGAATAAAACTTCTTACATAGCCAAAGGAAGACTAAACATTTTAGATTTAAGAAAGCTTACGACATTGAGCTTTTTGCAAGCAGTAAATTCGACACGATTTTTAACTCGCTATTGGATAATGCTGTCAAGGTTGAAATTTTAAGTGTTTATCATACGCTGTAGTTCAAGTTAGGCAACCGAAGAACAGAGCTGTCAATCTGGAAACGACTATGAAATACTGAAAGTTCTATAGGCAGCAAAGCAATTAAATGGAAAAGAGATCATTAATGAATGTAAGAAAAAGACTCGGTGACAAAAGGTAGCCCTGGGGTACACCAGTATTTATGTTTTTAGTTTTTGGACCTCAAGCAGTTGTACACTATTGAACGGTTTCTGAAAAGAATATGCTAATCCATCGAAGAAAAATTTCATAAAAACCAAAAGCATGATGAACTGTACCACTGGGCATAGCTAGAAGAGTACGAATCGCGAGGCTATGATGGCTGGGCCATGTAGAGCGGATGGAACAAAACGCTCCAGTTTTACGGGTTTCCGAAAGAACATTGCAGGGAAATTGTGGAAGGGGAAAACCTCGTTTAGGTGGTGCAATCAAGTGGAAGAAAGTCTCAACGTACTAAGAGGGCAAAATTGGAGAGATGTTGGTTGAGGCTCAGGTTCACCCGAACAGTAATGCCCATCTAAGTAAGTAAGTAAGAAAAACTTTATAAAATTCCGTTGGAATATCAAGTGCAAAAATCTCAATTTAACTTAAAAGAATGTAAGGATTTGCTCCACTTTTCGGTGAGATTTACGATGTATCATCAAATCGTCAGTGGACTATGAAAGCCATATGATCGATCACTAAGAAGCTTCCAAATATTTCTTGAGCTATAAGTTACCTTGCGAAGAAGGGATATAAGTGCAATCGGTCGATAGTTTGAGGAATAGGCTGGTGGCTGGTCAAATGCTGTTTTCAATCCACAGGGAAACAGAACAAAATAAGAACACAGATAGGAAAGCTTACGCAGTGGTTTTGGCCAGTTTGGATGAACACCTCTTCAGAACGTTAGCGAGAATATTTTCTGATCCAGCGTATTTTTGAATGTAGAATTATTCATTAACTTGGACATGTTCGCGGTTAGGGGGTGTGGGGGTTGAAACACATGGTGGAAGCGTTGAACTAGCAGCGAATTACGCTGCAAGAAAACTGGCTTTCTCCTGAAAGCCGGTCACGGGAGTGTTATCGAAAACAGGTGCACATTGGGGACAGAATTTTCAAAACCACCTAAAGAAGATATTTACCAAATTGAATCATTTTTGCAGAGAAATGCTTGAAATTAAATTATAAAGACCCCCACGAAGCCCTTTTTTCGATATAAGGTTGTATATTTTTTAAGGTTTAGGTATGTAAGAGCTTTAAGTGCCAAGTATAATGCACTTTGCCGAGCTTACGCCTACATAAGCGAACGAGCCAATACACTGTCTCATACGACACAAACCATAATACCTAGACTTAGACTTAGACTACTCAGTTTTGTTAAATTTCGCTAACTTTCTTGCAATTAAGCAGGAGCCATTGAATTGGCTCGAACTTACGTAAATGTCAAATTTTTAACGTATCAACCATAGAGGAATAAAAAAGAAGAGAGAAAACCAACACTTCGTTTGCCCCGCAACTTCCATTTGCCTACATTGTGTGGTGTGGTTTGCCCTCTTATGTATCTCTTCTGTGGTATCAGCTTATCTCAACTCAGCCCAACGCATGTTTACATGTTAAGTAGCCAGAATCCATTATAGCTGCTTTTTGTCTAATGAAAAATTTCGGAAACTTTTCGTCTGGTTTTTGACACTAGCTCGGCTAAATGTACTATAGTTGGCCCTTTGAGCTTGCACGTTTCGTTATTTTTAATTTAAAAAAAAAAACACAAGCAAAACACGCTAAAGGTAGAGTTACATAGTTTAAAAGCTTATATAGTTGACCTTTATACAAGTGCTAGTTTAATTCCGTCACAGAAAGGGTTGAAAAAATAGGGTGAAACTCGATTTACCTTGCTTTTAGTGGGTTATGAAGTTTCAAATTTAAGAAATATTAAAAATCTGACTTCGTTAGTCTCTTAAGAATATAATTACAAACATTTCTGTTCAAAAACTGTCTCATTTGGCTTATTTTTGCAATCTCTAGGTAGTTTTGAACAAAAAATTTGCTCTACCTGCAATGTGAGGCGAAGGAACTGACAGTTACGTGGAATTACGTTCCCTTTTACAAATGAACAACAGACTTGGGAAACCATAATAATTTCATTTGATATTATACACATTCAGAGTGTTTTCCCCACCAGGAAATTCCGCCATCATAATAAAAAAAACTGGCCTTCAAAAGAAACACAGTTCGGTTTTGTGGAATAAAACAGCCATTCCAATAAGAAAGGGGCAATTTATTTAAAGAGGAAGAATCTGCTCAGCATAAAGAGTTCAACAAATGGAATATTGAAAAAAGGATTTTCATGAAAAAGGTAACTTTCACTTTTTTCTTACTTCTCAAAACCTGAAAAGTTTTTGATGATTGGTTTTCAGTGTTTGACTCTAAACAACATTGATATTTAAAAAATAGTCACCGTTCAAAACATGGAAACTTTTGAACCTATTAACTGAAATAAATAAATAAAAATAAATAGGGTGGCGCAACAGAGCGAGGAGCCCCTGGGCCTAGCGCATTTCTCATAACCATGCCTTGTGAGGGAATGGAGGGGACCTACAATTTTTCGCCGGTTCCGAACGGCTAATTGAGAATGTGCTTTTCATGGCAATGAATTTACTAACGGAGGACTTGCCAATTCCTCGCGAAAGGCGATACCCGTGGAAAAACATTTTTGCATTTTGCCTCTGCTGGGATTCGAACCTCGAACCTCTGGGTTATAGCAGGTGGACATGCTAACCATTGCGCCACGGGTACCACGGGTACCAACTGAAATAACTCAATTAAAAATGTCATCGAAGAACAAAGTATTATATGAGTTTTGTAGTAGAGATATTCCACGTGTTTTTTAATCTATTAAATCATCATCATCATCATCAGGTCCTGTAACCCCGCTCGGGGCATAGGGCGTCAACAAAACGTCTCCATCCTTCTCGATCAGCAGCTAGATACCTTAACTGTGGCCACGTCTTTCTCTGGGAATTAGCTTCTGATAACACTGTAGATTTCCATGTTGTTCTTGGTCTTCCAACCCGCCGTGACCCTTGAGGATTCCATTCAAAGGACTGCTTCGCAATATCATCGTTTGGTTTCCTCAGTGTGTGACCAATCCATTGCCATTTGCGCTTTCTGATGTCGATGTCCAAGCGCCTCTGACCTGTCCTACGCCACAACTCCTGATTGGATATTGTTTGTGGCCAGCGAATTCTCAGGATGTGACGCAGACAGCGGTTCACGAAAGCTTGCGATTTTCTCGAGATGGTGGCCGAGACTTTCCATGTTTCACAAGCATATAATAGCACGGATTTCACATTGGACTCGAAGAATCTCAGTTTAGTGCGTAAGGAGACTTGACTGGATTTCCAAATTTGGTACAGAGCACCAAAGACAACGCGAGCTTTATTTATTCTGCTTTTTACGTCCAGATCCGTACCACCATTTGCTGATACAATACTTCCGAGGTAATTAAATTGTTCGACCTCTTCAACGGGCGTGTCATGCAGAATAATACGATGTTGTGTTGGGGGGGCCTGTTAGCATTACTTTTGACTTTTTGCTATTTATTTTAAGACCGCACGCTTCTCCTTTCACCCGTAAAGTTTGACACATCTCGTTCAGCCTACTGATGTTATTTGCCATGAGACATATATCGTCGGCATAGTCTAAATGGCTAAGCCTTTGAAACGTTCTCCATTGAATACCCTGCCTCTCAGTTGTACCGACGCTCATTTATTAACACTTATTTTTAACTGTTGAAAATTATATTAATCTTTTTATTTAAAGTATTATAATTGAAAAACACTATAGCACGCGGAAATAGCTGCTTTTGTTGATTTAAAACAATTTTTTTTTTAAATATGTTTAGTCAGTCATTAAAGGGTCTACCCTCTTTAGAATTAAAAAAAAAAATACTTTTTTATTGCATTTTTTCTACTATTGTAACTTTTCGTTAAAGAAAACTCTAATCGCGTTTTTCTCGGAATCATGTTTTGGGGCGTTGATAAAATCTCCGATACTTTTTAACCGAACCTTACCAAATCTCTACCACATGTTCTTTATGACTATAACTTTATCGTATATCGTACAAATTTTGTTTGGCAAAAAAAACATGAGAGAGTGAACTTTTTTGTAATTTTTGGAAAATTGGCTGTCATTTTGTCTTTTTGAAAAAACAAATAAAAATGGTATGATATGTATTGTAGCTGTAGTCATAAAGAGCACCTGGTAAGGTTTTTGGAAAGATTCAGATCATTCATTCCAGATATTCCAGCAGACTCATTTTATTTTTCTGGATCAGTCTTCCCTCTTTCTTTTGTACAAAAACTGAGTAAAATTACAACTAAAAATATGCCTTCTTTTATTGTAACACTAAATATGAATACTAGGGTGGTCCTTAGGAAAAAAAATTGGGGACGTCACCCAGATTGGTTCTAAATCAGGAAAAAAACCCTAATTTTTTCAAATTTGTATTCCTATCACTTCTTCACCCTATTTCATTAAGTTTTAGGTTTTAAAGGAAAAAAATAACAGTTTATAGCCTCTTAAGAAAAAGTGGCGCCCTCTTTGCTTTTATACTTTCATTCGGTATTATACTCATAATACTATCGTACCAATTATACGTATGAATGATCCGCCATTTACCCAACACTGGACACAGAATATCGCCCTTGCTCTAGTAACAACCAGTATCAAAATAGGGCCAGGATAGAGATAAAAATATGAAAAAATTAGGGAATTTTTTTTTAATTTTCAAGAACTGATTTAGGGGGCGTCGCACTCAATTTTCGCAAAAAAGTAAAATAAGGACCACTCTAATGAATACAGAAAGAGATTTAGGCTTAAAGCTTTTTAGTACTTATACCGGATAGTATTTTTTGCCCTTTAAGTTGCCACTCCCGTCCAGACAGCTGGCCCCAAACTCCAAGCCCCATACGATTTATTTCTTGTAGTACTTTATGGGTAACACATTGCATAATAAACTTGAAATCTACTCCTCCGACTTTTCAATAAAACAATTTGGCTTGCGACAGTTTCGACCTGGGACATGTTATAATCACCTATGCTTTAAGGTAAATTGTGTAATGAACGTGCTACCTATGCTAGGCATAAGAACGATGTGAATTAACCAGCTGCGTTTTAGGTTTAATTTTGATTGAACACGATAGCACTGATTTGTATTTTTGTGGCCGTGACGTTTCTGGGGATAGCTTTTAAGGAAAAGTAATTGAATTTTGGAGTTTTTTGAGGTTATCACCCCCACACAATAAACAACACAAACAGTAAATGGCTTCAATTATAGCTAATTCAAAAATGCCAGGCCTGCCATCAAATTCCCTTGTTAAGTGTTGTCAGCCCTCATCGAAATTATTATTTTGTAAATACCTTTTACACTAGCCACCGCTTTGTAACACACCACTTGGTTTCATAGGCAATGAGTTACTTAGCTATACAATGTGGCCACGCATCGTTCGACAACCCCATAGCCAGTCTCTAATGCAACGGTGTAATTATTCGGACCACAATTTTTCTATCAAGGGCGCGTTTGATGTATGTATGTATTAGCATAGTGCGAGACAACCGCTGTTTCTCTTCGCTGCTCTGTTGTTAGTATAGCTTAAAAAACTCCGCTATTTTATTAGCCGTATATTTCATTGATTTTACTCTGATGACGTTTTTGCATCAAAATATTAAATATTTTCTACACTTCACATCTTACTTCGAATCAAGAACGACCTAAAATTTTTTACGAAAAAGAATAAGCATGACAATGAGTGAGGAGGAGGACACATAGTGAAAGTCACAACAAGGACATACGATAATTATAAGAGACGTTTCTTTTTTGTAAAATTTTTTATGTCCTACAAAAGTGAGACGCAGTACCCAAGGCTTAATGGTCAGTGCGTCTGCCTATTACGTGGGATGTTCCAGGTTCGAATCCCAGAAACACCAACGAAAATAGAAATATTTTTCAACGGGTATCACATTTAGAGATTTTAAACAGCGTTCTCCATTAGCTTTTCAGAATCGACATAAACCTTCTATTCCCTCACAAGGAATGGTTGAGAGAAATTTGCCGGGCCCTTGGGCTCCCGCTCTGTTGTGCCACCCAACATATTTAAAACGTGAGACAAATCCTGACCTCGTTTTGGTCAGATTTTATGGAAATGAAGGTTTGCCTACCTTTTTTTAATATTTATTTTCAAAACTTTTCTCATTTCAAATGAGTGTCTCTCAATAACTCTTTTTTTACCTCAAAATCCATCTTCGATTTATTTTTCTGAACAACTTCTCCATTACAGTTTTGCTTTTCATTTAGTTTTTGTTTTATTTTTAATTCAGAACACTGTAGCAGGTAAATGCATAGCCATTTCTTCAAGAAATTCACTCAGAAATAAAGTGCAGTTAGCAAAAAGAACAAAGGAACAATCGGTAGGCGGGCTGAATGGTATAAAAGCATTTCAAGTTCAAGAAGGTAGGCTTTGTGTTAGCCAAACTAAAAAAAACAAAAGAACTATACAACCTTGCCCTTATCAAGGTCGAAAAAAAAACCGAATACAATATTCCAGTGATTTCTGTTATTGCTTAGACATTGAATATCAACAAGAGCTTCAGCGGCTTATCCTGGGTAATAAATTAGACGCGCATGAAGTGCACTTTTTTAAAGCTAAGCTATCAAGTGTCATAATTGACATCCAAAACCGTCATGATGAGTCACTTAATATACTTTTTTGCACTGCACATCCAATGGGATTTGGCTTCACGCCTCGCATTGTCGCGAAAATCCCAAATGCAAGCATAACCAACAACTTTTGTCAGCAACCGTTCTTATATGAAGAGCCTTCAGGAGTGAAGCCCAGCACCATGGTGCATCTGCATGCAGTAAAAATTTGCCATTTCGCTTGCGTTTATATGATTCTAATGGAGTAGGGCTCGTTGCCAAGATTTTCTTTTTAGTTTTTGTGTAAAACAGCTTCTGCTTACTCCCTTGGCTCCCTTGCGGCAAACAGGCGCACACACCCGACACACAGGATATATGAAATGGCCTCAATTTTAAACAGCATTTCTTTGGCAGCTACTTTGCCTCTTCCTATTTTTTCCTTCTTTTTTTATTCACTATCCACATATCGCATGATGTGGGGTTGATTTAATTTAGTGCGCCTACCTTTTTTATTTATTTATTTATTTATATTTATGTTTTATTTTTCTACAATACTTAACCATGTGCTATGAGCGGAGAGAGCATTTGGGGTACAGCTGAGGGCCTTCCTTTAATAATAATAATTGTGCATGGAGGATTGCATCAGGTGCACTCATACTTAAACCGTTTGAAAGGATTCTTCATGAGGCTACAGGTATGAAGGAAGATTACAAAAGAGTGATGAAGAACCCGGAAAAAAGGAACCAAGCACAAAAACGGATAAATATATGCTCACTTTTTCAGGTAAAACGTGAAGCTATAGAAAATGATGCAAGTGGGATTACTATCTTGCTTGCTCATAAAATAAACTTTTATTGTGGTACATCATGATTATATGGCACAGAGAGAAGGAAATTATTGTGGCTGTGGCTTTGAAGATAGACTGGGGGAGGTGGATAGGCTTACCTATCCAAGGAAAGTATCATTGATGATGATGACAGCAGACCCAATGCCATGTACAAAAAAGGAAATAAATATGAGATATCTTGTGTGGTCCACTCCTCACAATAGATCCGCAGTGAACTTGAAATTCATGGCTATTGAGATTTGTTGATTAAAATTCATTGTGCAAGGGAATTTTAAGGGGATCGTTAGTTTGGTTGATGGTAATTGTTCGGAGTTAGGCAAAAATCTATTCACAGCCTTAGAGCCACTCCCAAGAACTTAAATTGTAGTGAAATGTTTATGGAAACTGGAAAAAGGGTAAAAAAAAGGTATTTTGTTCTAGTTTAATATTTTCCAATATTAAACTAGAGCAAAACACAATTATCAAGGGCTATTGACCCCGAATAAACGTTGCATACTCATAGGCATGATATAAAGAGTGTTTTTGCAGGTATACGAATTCTAAATCAGATAAAACACGTAAAAATTTGTTTCATGTCATGGCATGGTTTTAAAAAAAAGTTATGCCATTGGTGGGTCCCAGAGTGGGCTCGAATGAATCGTAACAGCGACGTCCAATTTCAACCAACTGGGGCGATTAAAAGTTCAACCATTCTCTCAGAGTTCCACAACATCGCATTGAGGTTGCATAGGGTAAACGCACTACTACCCGGACACTCAACTTTTTTCTCAACTTTGGCTTCAAACCATTTTGTAACCGTAAATGCTACCGCGGGAACTTTTCTTAGTTGTAAGAATATAGAAATTTCTCAATAGCATAGCGTTCAAGAAAATTGCAAAGAAATCATTGTTGAAATTAACAAAACAACAATTCAGAAAAGTTGCATTTTCGTTAGTATCCGGACAACAAAATTTAGTTTCCGAAAGCTTTAGTTTTAGTACCCGGACACAATCATTTTAAGAGACAAGCCCTATACGAATACTGAAAATATACGATAAGCGCACATTTTGTTAGTATCCGGACAGCATGTCCGGGTACTGAAAACATACTCAGTTTTGGTTTTAGTGCCCGGACATCACAAATAATGAAGATTTTATTAAATCTGTTTTTCTTTTGCAGATTGTTTTAGTTAAGATATTTCCAACAAAACCAATGACTTTTCATTAAAATAAATTAACTCTTACTTGTTCAATTGCTTACTACCTACTAAAAACAGTTCCCACTATTTTTTCTTTTTTTCACACAAATCGACAACGAGACAGCACCTTCAAACCTTGTACAATAAAATGATGTGTAGTTTTTAAAGTACGCTTTCGAGTACCTGAAACTTTGCATGTATGTGTAGGACACATTGAAGGACCCATGCTTGTTGACTTTTGTGGACACTGTCCGGATACTAGAGCGTTTACCCTATGAAGCACTTTCGAAGCGCAAAAAAGACTTATCTCAAATACTCGCATAATCAAAATGACGTTTGAGTTTGACTTGAACCTTACAGCGTTCTTTCCTTTTTGAATTGAAACGTCTTCAGAACTTATGTGATTTGAAACTCGATGAAACGAAAATGCGTCACTATAACGAAACAAACATGACACCTTAGTCGGCTATAGAATGTTATATAGAAGCATTCATCCACTAAGCATTGTTCATAACATGTGCGCTTTATGAAGTGTGATAGTGTGTATATCAACGGCCAAACCTGTCTACCAAACTATAGCGAAGTATTGTTTATGAAAGAGATAGAAACATAGATAGTCTTTAGAATAAAGCAATAGCAAGCGCTTTGAATTTTTTGTCCTTTCTTCTGTGGTGCATGCTGATCGAATCTCTACTTCAAGTGGTTCAAGTGTTTATGGTTCACAACACACCAAAGCATCATGACGATGACGTCGCTGTACTTTCGGTTGGAACCAGCCTCCAAGTTGTCTGTTCCAAAGCACAGGATACGCTAAACTTGGTTCACAGCTGGTGGATCGCCAATTCTCTAGTCTGACTTAAGTTACACTTATAGGCTTAGCATTCAAACGAAGTCAAACATTTAGGAGTCGTCCAAGAAAACAAGCTTTTCCAAACATGTCGAGTCGAAAACTGCTAAGGCAATGTCAGTCGTTTGGCAAAGTATGGGAGGAAAAGATTCTTTGGTTCTACGGCTATGATAAAACCAATCATCTTCCATGCATCAGTTGTGTGGTGGAACAAACTCTCATGGAACCCCGTTCCCGAAATTTCAAAAAAAACAATCATACTTGTACTGGGGCGTTCCTCAGCACTCCAGGGGTTTCTCTGCACACACTGCCGAATCTTCCTCTCCTCTCCTTTATCCTTGTATCATGCGATGTACTCTCAAGACCATTTCTCGCTTGATAAAAAGTGGTCTCTGGCGCAGTTCACACTGAAGTTTTGAGGTACTTGCGGGGAGAATATGTTTTCACTCACAACTAATAAATACGCCTACGATACGATGATCCCAAGACTCAAACTGCTTCAAAAATACAATGTCAAGACCGGCCAACTCTTCAATCTTAACCAGAAAAGGATTGTTATCGCATTTTCACAGAAAGTTTCAGAAACTTCGATGAATCTGGAGCTGGTGAAGTTGTGCAGAGCGATGACATCAGGAACATACGCGTATTCCAAGTGAAAAATAATAATATATGGCATGGAATAATGGCTGGGTGGGGAGAAGCATTTATCAAACGGCGTTTAAGGCTCGACTCAACCCTTAAACTATACTTGGAAAGTGATCCAGGAATGCAATCCTTCCCTGAAGGCGGTCGGAAGACTAACTTATTTGAATCCTGTTAAGATTCCAAGCCATCACGGCATAAATAGAAACGCAATCGCCGATGAGCTTGCAAGTCAAAGATCTCAGACACCTTTCTCAGGACCTGAACAAGGACTTGGTTTTTGAAGTCTTCAATATGGGGCAGTAAGCAATTATCAGGATCAAAATCGTAGATGGCTTGGATGAAATGGATACAGACAGGCTAAACGTGTGCTTCCCAACGTAAATAATAAAAGGATAACATTTTTCTTCTCGCGTGACAGAAAAGACTGTAGAAAGCTTGTTGGCGTTTCGAAGGAGCATTTCTCTTTTGCCAAAGATTTAAATGGCTTAGGTGATACCGCACTCCGTGAATCAAGTGGATTAGAATAGACTTCTCATCATAGTAGCGTCTTTTGGCTTTTCAGCGAACATCTGGAAAGCTATAGCAAAAGAAGGTTGCTATCTGTTAGTGCAATGCACCGTCGTTTAGGTCTGAATGCTCCAGCTAGTGTTTTAAGAACCTACGACAAAAGAAAAAATCGTTTTGCATTATTAAAGTCAAACTTCTTTGGTACCCTGTGATTTGAGTATTCCCTGAAACGAAAAAGCGACAAGAAAAAATAAAAAACATTTAGAAACACAATTCAGTCTCCAAGAAATTGAAGTAGAATATGATCTTCGTCTCTTCTTTATTCAGGTTTTCGTAGTCGCCTTGCCATTCCTTAAGTTTCACTTCTTCCGAGGTTGAATTGCGCGCACACACTTTTTCAAATTTTCGATGCAACTAAAGTTACCAAACACTCTCAAACACTCCCTTGTTACGTTAAATTATAATAAAATAATAAATAAATGAATGAATTTTTGAAGCAAAAGCGAAATTGTGATATTAACAGGATGTATTGATTTCCTATACAAACACAGACAATCAATACTGGAAGTATCCCAGAGAAACTGGAGTTCAGCGCGATAGCGTATCGTCGTCCTGACCTTTTTCTAAAAAATTTACCTCTAGCTATCGCTGATGTGCTTAACACTCAGGATTATGGTGGTCACGTATTGAGCTTGCAAAAGTGTTAGATTGTGGTCATGGTTCATTATTGTTTATTACCCGCACATTCAACTTGTTGCTATAATATTTGCCCATTCCTAGCTCCTAGCTTTTAAACGCAGCACGCTTATAATGTCCACAAGTGTGGGACGTGATCACAGTATAAAGCGTACCTAATCCATATTCTTTGAGTGCGTGTTCATTAGACGAATTATGCGAAACTATTGTGTAAGTAACTGTTTAATGGCAATGGCTCATTATTTCAACTCCTTCTCCCAAAGGCTTAATCGCTGAAGTAAGTCGCCAGGCACGTGCCTGACTGCCTGTGGTATGTGGTAAAGCTTTCGGGAATGTAATAAATTTAATCATGACACCATCAATGTCAGAAGTTAAAATAGTGGCGGTGTTAATGAATTTTTGATTGAAAGATTTTGGTTTTGGTTCTTTTTGAGGCGAGGCAGAACGATTTCGTTTAAGACGAACTATAGGTAGTCTTTTACTTAATTTGAAAATTAGATACCATAATCCGCGTTTGGCGCTTGGGAATTATATTGGTTAACCTATGACCATTTTGATGTTTGAATTCAGAAATGTGAAAATTTGAGAACCAATTTCCTTGCCCCATGAAACTTAGCTTCATCAAAAACAATTTGGTGGACAGGTTCAAACTTAGTAAGAATCGCGAGGAAAAGGTGGTTTCCTTGATTGAAAACCATATCATTCACAGTAGCAAGTATTTTTTTTCTCTAATGAAGCCTGGCCTAGATTTTTACTACTCTAAAGTCCAAAGAGAATGCGACAAAAAAACCTTTTTGATTTCGCTATTTTAAAACGTTAAATTCACTCTGTTGCATATTTGCACAAGTACACACATCAAAAATCGACCGAATCCATGCCTGGCCGAATTTTATTCACATAGATAATAATGATCGACCTTTTATTGTTTTCGTCCTTGTTCTTTTTTTTGACAACTGAGTATGAGTTGAATTATAAATCTGAAAATCATAATGACTTGAATATTTATGTTGTGTCATTTTATATTGATGCGGGTGTAGGTGGTGCGACATTTCCTGTTTTTCCCGAATAAATTTCATTTTATTTATCCTCACAGAATAATTTACTTCATATCCAATTACATAAATCTACTTTTTGTATTCGAATATTCAAGTTGTTCATTCATTTACTTTAAATTTTTAAATGAACTGGAGAGCGGAGTGAATTAAATTGCAAATTTATTTATTTCTACCGGTGTCACACACATATTACACTTTATAGTTGCAAGAACTGAGCGTAATTACATAGACAGTTATCATTTTAAGCAGAATGATTTGTATAAATGGTAGTGAAAGGCTTGGAGTATCACTGCAGCTACGTCCCTTTAGTCGTAAGAGAAAAGGGAAGACTGAAAGGGGTAATCACATCTGACAATTGACATCTAAGTCACTGTAGCAACACCCGTAACAAATTAAAACATTTCCGCAAGAGTGTGCGTGCACAGAACTCAGTGTTTACACGACTGGAGTGGAGATCACCGCGTAGTAAAAGAGGGATCATACTTAAAAAATGGGCATGATTGTGTTGCGCGGACTTGCGATTGTGTACTAAGTACAAAATCAAAATCTTAAGGGGGTATTAGTCTAGAAACAGGAATTTTAAGTAAAAGTTTCGTAAAAAAAAGACAGTCAATATTTTTGTATGCATATTTTTGTCAGTTATTTATTAATGTTAAAAAAGTACAGGAAATTTTTTTTTTTTTTCAAATCAAAGCTTCTCTAACAGGTTTTGAAGTGGGGTATCTCAAAAAATTGATACATGACCATTCCCATGATAGTCATCCGAATTAAAAAAGAAAAAAAGATTCTTAATCTATAAAGAAGGTTTTTTTCAAAATTTCAAGTGAATCGGTCCAGTAGTACTCGAGGAATCAGTTTTCACGTCAATAGACTTCTAAAACTTCGGAAATAATTTGAGTTTTGAAAAATCATTTTAGGCAGATATTTTTGAATATCTAAACTAATTTCTAGACTAGAATACCCCTTTTAAGCTGAGTACAAGGTTTTAGTACTCGATTCTTCTTCTTCTTCATTTTCGGCGTTACGAGTAGTGATCTTGAAGCGATCACAACTCTCCCACTTTGCTGCTTCACACTAGTGATCCGCCTGTGGGGTACGCCGCGTTGACCTCAGAAATCGTCGGCAAGCCTCCCGGTTTTGGATTGTTCCATGTCTGAGGCCAACCAAATGCTGCTGTTTTTGCATTTGCTTGCACCAGGAGTGTTTTGGCCTGCCTTTTCTTTTTCGTCGCGAATTTGTTGAAACGTTGTACGATATTGCCTTTTTGACGGGGTTCTGCGGATCTCTCCTTAGAACATGACAATACCAACTGAGCCGGTCGTGCTGAATTTTGTCCAAGATGGTACTTTTGACATGAAGGCTTCCACGGATCTTAGTACTTCTAATTCGATCAAGCTTTGTTACTCCTGCTGTCATCCGAAGCATCTTCATTTCGGCTGCCGTCAATTTGCTCTCATACTTTTTGTACATTGTCCAACATTGTGAACCGTATGTCAGAGCTGGACGGACAACTGCTGTGTAGAGTCTTCCCTTCAACTTAGGGGGCATTTTTCGATCACAGAAGATAGCGGAGTTTTCTCGCCACTTCATCCACCCTACGCTTACTCGATGATTGATGTCGTCATCACAAGTTGCTTCACTATTGATCATAGATCCCAGGTATTTAAACTTTTCACACTTGGGAAGCACATTTCCATTCAAATAAATGTCTGGAATAGGCTTGTCTGGATCTGAAAAAGGGCAGCACAGGTATTCCGTCTTTTTAGCGCTAATACGGTACCCATTTCCTTCCAGAACATCAATCCAAACGTCAAGTGCTCGTTGCAGGGATTTAGGATCCTCGCTTATGATGGCTCCATCGTCAGCAAAGAATAATTGTTGTACTTTATTGTCCGTTACTTTTCCTTCGAGCAAATAATCCAGAACAGCAATAAAGAGCAGTGGACTCAAGACACTTCCCTGATGTACACCTACTGTTATTTGGAATTCTTCGGTGACTCCAGCTGGGCATCTCACTTTTGTAACCGCTCCTTCGTACATGTCCATAATTATTCGCACATAGGCTTCAGGAACTCCTCGGTGTCTGAGGGCCACCCATATCAGATCTCGTGGTTGTCGATCGAATGCCTTTTCGAAGTCAACCAACACAATATGCAAATCCTGTAAGGCATCTCGGTGTTTTTCCATAATGATCCTTATGCTTTGGATTGCGTCTGTAGTTGACTTACCCGCGACAAACCCGCATTGGTCATCAGACAGCCTTATTATTTTCCGCATTCGGCTATCTAAAACCCGCTCAACGATCTTCATAGTGTGGGACATCAACTTGATCGAACGATAGTTGTCACAGCTTCTGGTATCTCCCTTTCCCTTGTACATTGGAAGAAGAAAACTTTCCCTCCATTGATTAGGCAAACTGTCACCTCTTATAAGTTTGGAGATGAGAATCGTGAGCCATCTTAGCCCGATGTCTCCCATATTTCTCCAAAACTCATATGGTACCTCGTCTGGCCCAATCGCTTTGCCTTTTTTGGAGTTCTTAACTGCCTCCCTAACTTCTTCGACTGTGACGTCGGATACTTCTGTAAAGTTAGGTGCAGCTGTTGGAAAGTGGCGCCGAGGAAACTGTTCATTCAAAAGATCATCACAATACTGTCGCCACCTATGAAGAATTTTGTCGTCATCCACAAGTAGCACTCCTTGAGCATCATTGATGAACTTCGGCGAACGAATCTCCTGCGCATTTCTCCTTCTCTGAGCGGCTATTTTGAAAATGGTTGCTCCCTTATTCAAGTTGCTTTGTCTTACCTCTTGGATTGCCTGATTTGCTTCAGCAGCTGGGGCAGAAATCTCTTCCAGCTCTCGATACAGGCCCTCCGTGCTTTTTGCTTGAAGTTGGGCGCACTTTTTCTTCGCTTCTTTTCTGCAGCTCTTGTATTCCATTTTGAAACGCGCTTTTTCATTTGTATTTCTTGAGGGGCACTTCGACCAAGCTTGGAAAGCTGCTTTCTTCTTTCTAATCACTGCTTTAGCTTCATCATCCCACCACCAGGTTTCTTTAGCTTGTTGGTGGTGTCCTTTTGAGACTCCTAACAGTGATTTGGCTCTCTCCAAGCAGGTTTTAGTACTCGATATCCATAATTTATATTTGGTGCTACAGGGTTGCCACCAGCACATTAATTATGAAAATTAAGTAAAAAAACATAAAATATTGAACAAGATGATGAGATTTTTAGGAAGAAACTCACCAGATTTGAGAAATGTACTCTAGTTTTGGGTGGATGTAGGTCTTTTAAACTGTAGTCAAATCAGAAGGGGTGAAGAATTTTCTGCATCGTCTTAAGAAACCTAAGCATTTTACAGGATTTTTTGCGACTTGAAATGTATGCTCATCCAATGAATGTCGTGGCTTAAACATATATGGCAAGTACTGACAACTGGCCAACATCCAAAAAGCAGGGACATGCATTTGGAAACGAACATGAAGAGCTGAGGATTAAGTCTTCAACAAAACAAGAGGATTAGAAGTTTTAGACAAGAGACCGTCAATGAAAATAAGGAAAAGAGTCGGAGAGAAAACGGAGCCCTGGGGCACACCAGCATATTTAATTTGGGTATCAGATTTTAAACCACCTACTGCAATTTGAAGTGAATGGTCGCAAAGGTAGTTTCTAATCCAAGGAGAGGCTCATCAATACCAAAGGTACGAAGAGAGCTTAATGTCAAGGGCAGCAATGTTACTGTATCCAAAATAGTGTAGAGATTGGTTTCGCTTTTCGGCCCCCAAATCACCAAAAAACCTTTTGCTAAGGAAACCGCACTGTCTTTCATTAAGAGCAAAGCAATGGAAGTTTCAGGCCTTACGCATTTAAAAACTTAAAATCTGAGGCATACTCCGAACGGCTAAGGTGTAAGGCGCTTTTCATGCAGTGTTTACCCTCGGTAAGCTTGCCGCTTTTGAAAACCGGTTTTTTAATTTTTTAAAATCAAGTATACCTTCTTTTTAAGATCTTGCAAGAAAATAAGACGACAAAAAAATTGAAAAAAAAGTCAAAGGTAATGTTTCGACATTATTCATAAAAGTCTAAATCTTTAGAAAACTCATAACAAATCAATAGCTTAAAATTTTCCAAATATTTATACGTATTCTTTTTTAAACAACCCAAGACTTCTTTGATGATTTCGTCAAAATCGTGTTAGCCGTTAGCCTAAAGTCGGTTTAAAAAAAGCCGTACTAGTGGACGTACCGTTTTTAGACTTTCTCCATAATATTTTTTATATTATAAGGAAAACAACCATCTCTTTTAGAAAATTATCATATAGATTTATGGCAAGTACTGGCCGCTATTTCAAGACGTGATCTAGTTCCAAAAACCCTTCTGCTGCAAGAAACAATCGAAGAAGTGAGTTGAACCCCAATCAAAGAGCACGAAAATAATTTCCTTTTGCTCTATTTGTTTTTTTCTTACATTGATCGACTGTTATTAAAATCTGATTGATATTCAAATTAAGACTGCACAAACTTTAAAAGACTAGTTCTAAATGTACAGGAGATTTCAAATTAATAAATATAAATACAAAAATACGAAAGACATGTGTCGGAAGAAATGTTTGCCGTGGCTGCTGAGGCAAACCAATCCATTCAAGAAATGCGACAGGTTAACTTCTTCTTAATAGCCATTCTAAGAATGGGATGACGAAAAAACTCTGCACAGGTGGCGACAGTATTGTGATGATGGCCTATTGAACGAACAGTTTCCTCGAGAGCATTTTCCAGGAGCTACACTAAGTTAGTTAAGTGTACACGAATCCTTACACCAAAAGTGTCATACAACGCACTTAATCCATTCTTCCGGTTCGTTGCTTGATTATAATCCTCACCAAAGTCCACACAAGTCTTTTCACGGAAGTCATCGGGTCCATCCGATGAATCAAGCAATGAGAAGGTTATAAATGGCGATTCATTAACCAGTCTTTTCCAGCTTTCTCTTTCAGCTAATCCAAAAGCCATATGACAAACTTAATTCCTGAATGAACCCGCCTGAAACTTTTCTGTAAGGAGAACGAATTTTTCTTCCTTTGAGAAGTCTTATACTATTTGTAGAGAAGGGAATCACAAAATGCTTTGACACAGCTTATTTTGACATTTTATTGTCACACACAGCTTTAACGGCTGATGCGACCATGCGAGTTAGGCCTGAGCTGATTTGGCCCGGTTTGCTGAAGCTTTTTTTATATACTATGTGAGCATTTTTTAAAGAAAATAAAATAAACAATTGTCAGTTAAAAATAGATGTGTTCAATGGATGAAGCGGTGGAAATGGCACTGTTTTTCCTCAACAGCATGAATACACACATTTGCTCAGTGACTGCCATAAGCTAGCGCAAAAACAAACAATGGCGGTTCTTTCTATGTTAAAATGAAATCCATAAGTATCAAATACTTTCTGCAACCACACGCACATCTCTTGTAGGTACATGAAAAAACCCTTCAATTGTAATTCACTTTTTTTATCCGTTTTAAAGTTTGAGTCTCAATGATTACTGCGGAACCGAAAACATCAACTTGTAGCTAATCTCAGTAATTATTGTATGCACTTTTTGCTTCAAAAAAAGTCATAAAGTGGGAGATATTGAAAAGGTGCTCTATCACCCGTGGTGCCAGGTGCCATATCACCCGACTTTAGCCTATGTAGCGATAAATATCGATCGATCAAGCTGATGTCCTACACTTTGAAGACCATTGATCGCATATTGGGTAGCCGACAGCGAAAATAAATGCAGCTATCTCATAACCAAAGACGGTTATGAAATTCAACCAGAGATGCAATCAATGGCATATAAAAAAAGTGATCCTGATGGAGGAACATCATGATTCCTTACATGATTTGCATGTTCCACTAGTTGACATCGATTGGCAATCACGAGATCTAATATGGCTGGCCCACAGACAACGAGGAGTTCTAGAGACCTTTGTCCGGATTATTTTGGATATGTATGAAAAGACAGTGAAGAAACACAAGACCCAACTGTGGAGTCATCGAATCATTCCAAGTTAAGTAGGTGCACACCGAGCAAGCGTCTTGACTCTGCCTTATTACAGACCTGCTGCTGGAAAATAAATTATATCAACTATTCTTTACTGACAATGCCACCATTATTATTGAGGGGGATGCCTGCAAGAAGCACTCAACGTCTGGGTAAAAGTTTTAGAAGGTAATGGGTACAAAATTGACTGAGTACTTCTGTTGTTCAGAAATGGCTACTCCGGACATTTATTTGAATGTTAATGTGTTTCCCTAGTTTGAAAATTTAAAATATTTGGGATCTTTGATCAATAGCCAGACAATTTGTGATGACGACATTAATCATCCAGTAAGGTTCGGTGGATGAAGTTGGAAAAAAACTCCGCAACCTTTTTTTGGCGGAAAAATGCGGAAAAAGCGATGCATTAATTGGAAAGAATGCTTATAAAACCACAGAACTATAGTGAATCATGCTGACATAGAAATCAAGCAGACTAAACCGCATATCACATATAGTGATTTCAACCCAGTTGCCCTAACAAACATACCGCCGGGATAAAAACAGGTTATGGCCGTAAATCATATGGCCGTCTTCACAGGCGCTTCATAACGGACCAAAGGTCTCAGATCATCCACTTACATACTCTATACACAACTAAAAAGGGGAAATACTTTTTGTTTGTTTGTTTGTATTGAATAAGCTCCAGAACTACTGAGCCGATTTGAATATAATAGAAATGGTCTTGAGCTTGTGAAGTAACACAGGCTATATTTTATCCTCATATTCCCTCGGTAACGAAAATGGGAACGTTAACGAGAACTTAGTGTTTGTATTGAATGGGCTTTAAAGCTACTGAGCCGATTTGAACGAAATTCGGAACAGAAATGGTATGTATAGTGAGAAATCACATAGGCTTGTTTTCTTTCCATATTTCCCCTTGGAAAGAAAACGCGAACATGACCTTAAACTTAGAAAATGCCGAAAACATTTCAAAAATTTTTTCTTCGTGAGAGTTGTTTGTAAACAACCACAGACTATATTTTATTCCAATTTTCCCAAGGGAATGGAAAATTTGACATAATTTTACTTAGTTTACTTAAGTGGACCACTGTAGAGCCCGAGCTATGCTGGTCAGGTTAATGAAGTTCCCAACCTTTTGTAGTTAAGAGCTGAAGTATTTACAACTTGTGAAGCCGCAAAAGATTTAGCTACGCAAAAATTAGTCAACGAAAACATCGACAGCTTCATAGACAGACAGGCGGCCATAAATTATATAAATCTTGTAGTCACGAAATCTTAATTAGTAAATGGAAAGCTGTCTCAGTAGCTTAAGACTGCCGGATTTCCAAAATAAGCTATGGCCAAACTTTTCCAAGAATAAAAAACCAAATTTCAGCGTTGCAGGCCTCTCTCTGTGAATTGGCATTTCCATGTGTCACAACTCATCCGACTAGCACATCCGACTTATGTAGTGGATGAATGCCAAGACCAAGCCCAAGAAAAAATATCAACTCTAGCGAATCTTGACGAAGCAGTCAGCTGTTTCTACTCTATTTTAAACGATTGCATTAATAAAACAATTCCGCTAAAATTGACTAAAAAAGAAAATTATTGCCAGCCGTGGTTTACCAAAGAACTGAAAGTTCTGCGGAATAAAAGAAACAAGGCCTGGAAAACTTATTTGACCACTCTTTCTCTAACTGACCACCAAGTGTTCATAAGTCTTTTAGAAGACTTCAGAACGCTTTCTCAAAATCTTTATTCCAACTATGTAACTTTTTAAGAGTTGCTCTCTTAAAAATGACCCAAAAAGCTTTTGGTCCTTTGTTAACTCCAAAAAGAAATCAGACGGCTATCCAGCAAATTTTATTTATAATAGCAATCTTTTGAAGGATACTCCTGACATATGCAATGCCTTTGCAAATCATTTTGGTGGCTCTTTTTGTAGTACGCCTCTCAAAATTGATGAAAACTATTTTGAGTATTTAACTCACTGTTCTCAAGTAAGTTTTAATAGTATCCCCATTTTCAGTGATAGAATTATTCATTACCTTTCATCTCTAAATGATGACGTTTCATCTGGTCCGGATATGATACCACCTATAGTTTTAAAAAAGTGTTCTTTACGCTTAGCCTTCCCTCTCAAATACCTTTTCAAGCTTTCCTTAAAGTCCGGAAAATTTCCTAGTTTGTGGAAAAAGTCTTTTATTACCCCTGTTTTCAAGAAGGGTGAAAAAATAGATATAAAAAACTACAGGCCAATTGCAAAGCTTTCATACATTCCTAAGCTGTTTGAACAAGTTGTCTGCGAAAGTATATCATTCTTTGCAAGGAATATAATCTGTAATCAACAACACGGATTTATGCAAAGAAGGTCAACGGCTACTAATCTTCTTTCGTTTTACCATAAATGCTGTAATACACTCGAAAAAGGTTATGAGTTAGACTGCATTTATACTGATTTCTCTAAGGCCTTCGACCAACTTTCTCATAATATTATATTATATAAACTAAAAGCATTTGGATTTCCACCAGTATTTATTGTTTGGATAAGTTCATACTTAGAAAATAGATCTTATCAAGTCAAATTTCGTAACGTCTTGTCAAATTCTTTCAATGGTCTGTCTGGTGTGCCACAAGGGAGTCACCTTGGTCCTTTGCTTTTCATTATTGCAATAAATGACGTCATTTCTTGTATATCATACAGCGACAATTTAATTTTTGCTGACGACATGACATGAAGATATTCAAATCTATAGAATATTCGTCAGATCGCAATTTATTACAAAAAGATATCGACAGTTTTGTTACGTAATGTTCTAAAAACGGTCTTAGTTTGAACCGTTCCAAGTGTCAAAGTATGACGTTCTCACGCAAAAGGTTTCCCTGTATTGCAAATTATTCAATATTTCAGGAATCATTATCTCAAGTCTCGAATTTCCGAGACCTTGGTGTAATTTTTAGTACTAACCTTGAATTCAATGAACACATCAATTTCATAACAAGTAAAGCAAATTCAATGCTTGGGTTTATAAAGAGATGGGCAAAAGAATTTAACGACCCCTATGTTACGCTTTCCTTATACAACTGTCATGTTCGTCACTATCTCGAGTATGCTTCTCAGGTTTGGTCACCTCTATATGAAGTTCATAAATCTCGTATTGAGGCAGTACAACACAGATTTATACGTTTTGCCCTGAAAGGTCTTCCCTGGGAAGATCCTTTTATTCTACCCCCTTATGAAAATCGTATTCGTCTTTTGAATCTTCAACCACTCTCACAAAGACGGACCAACAATGATTTAGTATTTTTCCATCAACTTATAACAGGTTCGATTGATGCTCCCGACTTGCTCTCCCACATAGGATTCAACTATCATGGAAGAACTCACCAACTACGTAA
The DNA here is from genome assembly GCA_914767635.1 of Melanostoma mellinum. Classification (NCBI taxonomy): domain Eukaryota; kingdom Metazoa; phylum Arthropoda; class Insecta; order Diptera; family Syrphidae; genus Melanostoma; species Melanostoma mellinum. Next base: position 219,317,072 of record OU612058.1, read on the forward strand.
TTTAGAGTTTTTGCATTGCTACCACCACAGAACTAACTATGGCATGAGTAGGTTATACAACTCTAACCCTTTTGCTTCAGATTTCAATCTTAGTAAAAGTAGTTTAAAATTAAAACTAAAAACCAGTGCTCCACAAGCATGATTTTTGTTCTGTATTTAATTTGTATTTAATTTGTATTTAATTATTAGTTAGTTATAGGTTATTTTACTTGTATTTCTTTTTATACTTTCAATAATGTTCTTATAGTTTGATTTTGTTTTATCGATGTAGTAAAAGTTAATTATGTTAAATGTTATGTCCTTGTTCGAATACGTTCTTTTGTGCTTGTGTTGGCGTTTTTTACTAACCACTAACATTTGCATTAATGATGAAGAGCGTAGATAAGTGCGTACATATGAGCTTGCTCTAAGCTCAGTACCGCTTAAGACTCTGAGATGCAAAAAAAGAGTTAGAGGATAATTCTATTTCCCATGTGCCTGAGTGACCAAGCTTGGCCAACACTAAGAAAAATCGCTCGGAGAATACTTCTTCGAAGATTTTGGTGACATCTACATCTCTAATCTTCCACTGAACTGGATGCTAAACTCAATCCAGGGCTTTGAATGATTCAGTCAAGTTCTTCAAACACAACTGCATCCAGTCACTAACAATCAACCCCCTTCCCACCTTACTGTCCCCCTCTTCACCTGTTATCCCAGTTAGCACAATGGATCTTTAGAGATCCGAGTGAAGTGTCGATGTTCGCCCTCCTCCTACCATCCAATCTAGACTTACCTAAAATGTATGTTCTCAAATCAAAAAAGTAACTGTTTCGACGATTATCGTTAATTATTTCGTCAAAGTATTGCTTCATCTAACTCCGCTATAACTGTTTGTTTTCATCGTTTTATGAAGTCACTTTTTCATATTCTTAATCACGATTTTTTAGTACCCAGTATTTTTGTCTTTAAAGTTGCAAAGTCCCCTGTATTTATTTAAAACGAAAACTTGGATATAAAAGGATGGAATTTTATGACATCACTACAACTCCGGTTCTCCCCCGAAAAACTACAACTCACCCTCTTTTTATAGCTTTTGGTGTTGTTTATAGACAACACCACACCAATTTCATTCCATTGAAGGGAATATACATATGTACTTTGACTTTTCATATACAGTCAAACCTGGATAAGCGAGAGTTCAAGGGAGCACAATCTCATTCTCGCTTATAGAGGTTTCTCACTAACCCGAGTTTCTCGCTAATAAAGGTACATGGGTAGCGTTTCTCACTTATAGAGGTATACGCAGCAATATCAAGTGACAGCAAGAACGAATGTAGTTAATATGTAATAATGATAAAATTACATAAACACATTGACACGTGTCCATTCGAAAAGAATGCGATAAAATAACAAAAATTTTTTAGTTCCACGAAATAGAATGGGTACAATATTGACGAGAAAACAATACAAAAACAATGGTAGAAAGTTCCACGAGAGTTAAGAACGAGTCATAAAATAGCAGATGTTAAATTTGTTTGCTCGACTGTCGCTTAGAGAGGTATAATTGAGTAGCAGTCTTACTTACGGAGGTCAATGAGGGAAAAACGACTCTCTCTTACAGAGGTTTCTGTTTCTCGCTAATAGAGGTTTTGGGAGTCTAAATTGTCGGGTCCTGGCAATTACTCTCATTTATAGAGTTTTCTCACTTATCCAGTTCTCACTTATCCAAGTTTGACTGTATTCATACTCATAATTTTCTGTTTAGGGTCCATAGATCTAATCGATTTCACTTCAAATTATTAAAAGTTCTCCTTCAGTCTCACATACTCGTATTTCAGCGACATTTGTATTATGTTGTTTTAGATGTAAAACAGTTTATCTTTCCAGCCTTCATTTCTCGTCACTTTATTTCCTATTTTACATCCTTCTTTAAGCTAACGAAGAGGCAAAACAAAAAGCTAAAAAACAATTCTACCCACGACTGTGAGCCAGCATACATTTATCGCTAGTCAAAGTCAATCAGTCTTTTAGTCATCTGTCAATAAACTCCTTTTCACACACATTGAATATGTCATCCTTCAAGATGTTTATATAAATTCTGTTTACACGCTCTGAACACTTTTCCCAAAAGAAAAACAACCTTTCCCTCCTTCAAGAAGTAAATGTAGGTGTAGGTATCTATAGATTCCCTTATCTTCAAAATTACGACAATTCCCAATCCTCCCGAGAAGAGATTATTTATATTCATGCAAATTAATCCACTAAACACCTTTTAAAGAAATATACATGTCACGTCTCTGGTCTAATTAAAATTGATTATGTGAAAGGTAAAAGGAAAAAACAGCTGCGCTGTCCCTCAAGAACCTTTCCTTATCCAAGGATCAGCAAAAGTATCCTTTTTTGCTGGGCAGCAGCAGCTTAGTTATTTATTAGAAAAGTTCAAACGCATTAGACTGCGATGTTGTTACTTTCACAAACCAGAAACTTTCTTTGATTCTAATCAATTATTGATCAGTTTTCAAAAAAATGTATTCACATTGCGGTAATCAGCGGGTACTGTTGACTCCTGACCCAAACTCCTTTTTTATTTTCTACAAAACAAAAAGTCAAATTGGCAAAGTGCCAAAAGTACATGCCAATTCAAATAAAAGATTAATTAAAAGTAATTTATAATGGCCAGCAGGAGGGAATTAAAAATGGATACCAAAAAAAAGATTGTCCTTAAATAGAATTTACTTTTGGCGTAGGTACATTGTGTGCACTTTGCATGAATTAAATCGCATTGTGTCTTCCACAACAAGGTACCTCTTATTATTGGATCAGGCCAACTGGAATTTATGATTGCGACAGAAAACCGACGGACGTTATCTGTGATCCATTCCAGTGAAATAAACCACTGCCCACCGCACCGGCATCGAAGAGGAAATAATTAAATTAAGGACTTGCCATTTACAGAGAGCTCGTTATTGTTTTTCATAATTATTTCTTTTCGACAAAATAAAAGCCCATAACAGTTATCGTCGCACCTCTGACCTTTTTTTTTTCAAAACAAAAGGATTGTGTATCTCTAGACCCGGCTTTCCTAAGTGACAAGGGTTTAAGGTAAGGTCTATACCTACAACAAACACTTCAAAATGCATGATAGCTCTCATTTTGAAATATATATGCCAACCTTGATGGCTTTCTACCACAAGAGTTCGGCAGAAAGGTTGAATTTAAATGAAGTTTCAACCCATCGCACCGGTTTTAGTTGTTATTAGCATTAAAAGCCTTAGTTCTTGTTCTCTTTTTCTTCGTCCTCGTATATCACGCAACCATCCAAGACAAACAAGATAAAGGCTGCTGATTTTGGGCCAAAAACTTTAAGTGAAAAAGCTATACCATGTAATGGAATTGAATTAACTTCTCATCCCGTAAAACAGTTGGAATACATAAAATATGTGTAGGTGGGTGGGCAAGGTAGTCTAGCGTTCCTTAGACGCGACAAATTAACTCCTTCAGGAGCAATTATTCCAAAATCCATCAGTGTCCCTGTGTCTATGTCTATTTCCCGGTTCAACAACAACTTCCTCTTCGATTGCTGCACTCCTGGTTAAGACAGCATACTCTAGACCTTTTTTGTTCCAAGTGTTTCTATACCACTAGTGGAATGAGACCTCGAACCAAACCATGTGTTCGGCATGAACACAAAAGCTCTACTCTATACCATCAGAGAGCGCAAGCCTCACAATACACCATAGACCATCATACTACATCAACCACCATTCTAAATCCTAACTCAGCTACAACTTGCGTATTCCTTCAACTGCTAACTGTCACTTTGTTAGGGGAACTAGCCTCTCCATTCATACCGCACCCCCGATGACATTGGAAAACATCCCTCAAGCGCGGACGCATGCCAGTATATTTTCGTCGTGATTTTAGACTCCGACCGTTCGAAGAGAAAATCTTTACCAACTGCACCTAGTACCAACCAAACTGCTACCTATTTAAGAAGCATATTGAGAAGCCGGTCAACGCAACACCAGTTTTTTTCTGTGTGAAAAACATACATATATAGAAAAAAATTCTATTCCTCTCTCAGCCAAAGAAAAAATTCACTAAAATATGTGAGAAGTGAAGTTGAAACTTTAATTAACCAAAAAAACTAAAATTGCGTACACCAAAATCCGTCTAAAGTTTATTTTGGTTTCAAAGTGGATACTAATATTGTTACCATCATCGCCCCATTCTCCCGCAAGTAAAAAAAAAAAAGAATTCGAGAAAGAAAATTTCTCTACTCTACTCTAAGTGCTTAATTAAGACTGCAGATTTTCAGTGTCGATTCACAAATAATATACACAACAGTTAAAATTATATTTATCCAACAAACAAAAACCAAAAAATTAAAAAAAAAGCTTAATCAAGAAATTTGCTTCTTCGCTTAAAAGTCCATTTATTCAATTAGTCCATAAGAATATATAACTTTTAGTAGAAAATAAAAAGGCAAAATCAAAGTGAAAAAAATTAAATAAAAAAACTTTTCGGCAAGTAATTTTTAAAATATATTTAAGCTTTTTTCTGTCCATTAAAATTATTCAACATAAAACAGCAACAACTCTGTGAAAAGAAGGTGAGCATTTAAAGAAAAAATAGAAGAAAAAAAAATGAAAATTCCTTCCTTCCTCTTTAAGTTTTTTTTTCTTCTTCGTATAGGTATAGTTGTATGCCCTAGTGAGAGGAGTTAAAAAATCGAACAGTGCACCCCACTTTTAGGAACACTACACGCACACACATACACTCCAGCACACTCACACACACACTCACTCACATAGAGCAAACTCTTTTTTCCAGCCCTATAGTCTATAGAAGTCATTAAAATGTAGTCGTGCTTGGAGCAGCAGCAGCAGCAGCAACAACAACAGGCTGACACACCGCACCATGGGGAAGTTCAAACTACGCAGACAGCTGTTTTAATCTGAAAAATCAATACTGAATCAGATGGTTCATGTGTTTCGGATTTGGGAACGAATCCAACACTTTCCAAGTGCACATGTGACTTTCCTTATTTGTTGTTGTTGTTGTTATATTTCCATCATCAGCCGTTGCCGTAGTTGAGAATGGAGGCTCGAAAAGCTTAAAGTGCGCTTGTGCCATGACAAAGATACCTACTCTGCCGGCTATTTCATCATACACATTTGCTGCCTTTATTCGCCTTCTTCGTTTTTTTTTTCTTGTAGCATTTCTGCTAATGGTGTGTTTTGGAGACTTTAAGTATCCTTATGCTGTTTTACGACCGTTTTTAGTGCACATAAAGTCTACGTCTAAAATTACCAAAATGTTAACAATGTAATCAATAAAGTCAGTGACTTTATGTAGGTATACCGTTTTTCAAATGACGTTTATGTGTTTATGCGAAAGTTCTAGTGATTTTCAATAGAATAGTAGACGGACTTGCTCTCCGTAAGGTTCAAGAGAAAATAGATTGGTGCCACAAGCACTTGACTCCATGGTTTCGATTTTGGTTTGAGTTATAGTATGGAAGTAACTCCAGTTAAACCGGTTCCACTCATTTCAAGTTTTTTTCCTGCCAAGCCTTTTGCTGATGTTGCATTGGAATAAGCATCAGGCATAGAGTAGCCTGTTTTTGTTCATAGCTTTGATTGTACTTCAAGGATTATGAAGAAAAAACTCAAACGTCCTCAATTTTACTCAAAAACTGGCTCAACTGCTACTGATTACATATTTGTATGCAGAACTACGGCCAGAAAATACGAAATGAAATTTTACGTATTCCACTCAAAGTATAGGAGTGCTTCCAACATAAACTAAGTTTGAGTAGAAATGTGAGTTATTTTCAATTGGCTTTGCGTCTGTCACTAATCTTTAGCCATGTCAGCTGATTTGAGAAAAAAAACTCAAACGTCCTCAATTTCACTCAAGAACTTGCTCTACTGTTACTGACAACATATGTGTTTGCAAAGCTGCGGCTAGAAAATATGAAATGAAAATTTACGTATTCCACTCAAAGTATATGAGTGCTTCCAACATAAAGTAAATTTGAGTAGTAATGTGAGTTATTTTCAATTGACTTTGCGTCTGTCACTAGCCTTTAACCTTTATGATGTCAGCTGATTTCAGAAAGGTAATAATTTGGAAACGGGAATTCCACTCAACGCAATCCAAGTGAAGCTCAATAAACGACAAGCTTCATTTCTTTTTTACTCGTAATTTTGCTGACTTGAAATAACTCAGCCAAGGAGTGATTTCACTTTGATTGATAATTCACTCGATTTCTTTTCTTATTTTTGATGAGTTTTGTAGTTTCTTATTTTTCTGTTCCATCATATTTGCGCTCGAAATAGGAATAAGTGTTGTATGACCTGTTTTACTCAATTTCTGACATCAGTTGACTTATTTTAACTCAATTTGTTCTTGGTACTTCCACTCGCTCATTTTCGGCAAAATCAATAAGTAGGTACATTGTGGGTTTTATAGCATTTGATAGCCTCAATGAATTATTTGGGTTTGTTGGCTATACAAAAACTCTATCCCACTCAACATCTGTCATAAATAAGCTCAACTTCCACACAAACACTTTCAATGGTCATCCTGGTACTAATAATTTTTCCATAAATCAGTTTACCTGTGTTACTGTCGATATTTTTTATTTGATTCAACTCAAAGAACTTCCACTCACTCATTTTCGGCATATTCTCAACGGATTGTTCATGAATTTGCTCACAAGTTTTTTGGGGAGATTCCAAGACCTTTGACATCGGCTCATGTACAAAAAGGACTGCTTTTTCGAAGGAAATCATCAGTACGACCGCAAACAACATCGCGAGCTAATGTGTTCATCAAACAACACTTGGCTACTTCGTTAATCTTCTCATTTTCTTAACACGTAAGGACTACGTTTTTTTTTTTAACTTATTGTATTGACGTGTTAAAGTGTGTATGTCATTGCGACAGAAAAAAGAAACCTCTAATCAGGACATACCGCAGTCGGCAATCGTGTCGCCATTAAACTTTATCGTGAACATTCAGTGCGGTTTTTCTACATCCACTTGGCACAGCTCCAAATCCTGAGTTTTTTTTTTTTTTTATCAAAGTTGCAAAGTGCAATTGGATGGATTTCCACAATCCACATACAAGAGCCCCCCAAAAGTCAGAGTGTATGTGGAATTTACTTTCCAGTGAAGGAAGGAAAAAGCTCATCACCAACCAAAACATCCCTCTGGTAATATTCCAGCTCAATCAACCCTTCCAGTGGATAAAGCATATTATATCCTCGTTCAAGTCACTGCAACGATGCAGAACCTTCTTCAGTCTTCGTCGAGCTTTCATTTCGAGCAGAAGTAACCAATCCAGTTCATTCTCAAAGAACTTACCGCGGCGGTATTATACCACACAACCATTAATAATAACTATACTTGACTTTGTTCAAGAACATAAGACATAGGCGCCACATATTGCACCACCTCGTGACAAATAAATCAATAAAAAAAAATAATCTCCCATACACATAAACATACATATACAAAAAAGCAAACACCACGACCGGACACAACAACGACTATCACCCAAAAAGGATTGCTATTTCATTGTTGTTGTTGTTGCTGTTTGTATTTTTTTTTTTTTTTGTCTTGTCGAGTTTCCGCTACGCAGTGCTTTTGAGTCAGAAAGTCACAGTTTAGTTTTGTTCATCGGCGGGTGCGGTTCTTTTCCTTGTTTTTCGTTCACCACTGGAGCCATAACTCCTGTAGGATAAAATCTTGTGCTTCTCTATTTGGAATACCAAAAAAAAAAAAAAACTAATTGTATGTGTAGATTCTGAAACTGGCAAGTGAAGCGAATGTGGAAAATATACTCGTATCTCCATTCCTATTGCCAATACTAAAATTGTCAGCGCTGATGCATAAAGTTAAATTTATTTTTGGAAAACGCGTGGTTTGGGGCATATTGCAGCAGCATAATACAAACGACTTTAGCTGGAACAGCTACTAGCTGCTGGTGCTATATGCTTTTGCATTTGTGAAAAAACAACAAAAGTAAAAAATCATAAGAAATGCTGCCTAGGTCTACAACATGCCTGCAGTGTTTTAGTGCTACGAAAATAAATTGAATGGATTTTGCAGTACTCACTCGTCTGCCCTTTGATTCGAAAATCGAAAGAAGCCGTGTAGACCTTTAAATAGTTTTGTGTGTTTCGCTTAGATTCGAATGGAAATCACAGAAATGAAGTTGATTTAATTTCGTGCACAATCGGGACTTGAATTTTTGAAATGTAAAGTGAGATTTTTAAAAGTTTTTTCCAAAATTTTTGAGCTTTTCTTTCCTAAGTTTTCGAGTGAAATGACCAACCCAATCTAATTTACTGATCGAATTGTCTATAAACTTGTGTGGTCTTAACTAAAAACATAAAAGTTTGAGAACATAAAAATTACCATTAATTTAAAAACTATTTAAATAAAAATTTTACAATTTCATACAACATTTGAGTGAATGGTCTTAACTAAAAACATAAAAGTTTGAGAACAAAAAATTACCTTAAATTTAAAAACTATTTAAATTAAATTTTTCAATTTCTTTATCTTTTGAGTGAAAAACATGAAATTTTAGTCTATAAAAATTAAAATCAATTAAAATCCCGGGAAGAGAAAATCGGGAACTATAATAAATTGCTACACTCATTTGGGCGTTTTGTATTTCCCCCTTTTTGAGGCATTGTCCTTTCCAATCGATTCTTTGACTGGGCACACAACTCCCTTAAGCGTGACTCATTCATTCCAGACATGAAATTTATACAAAACTGTGCGGTAACGCACCAAAAAAGACTTTTCCTCATTCGCTTCACACTCCACTAAACCCACCCCCTCTCTCTCTTTGCACCATAGTTCTTATAGTCATTGCTCAAGAATATTTATTTATAAATTCATGTTGCTAATCTCTCTTTTTCGTTTACCTTTTTTTCTTTTCTTTTCTGCGAAAACAGCATTACAGAATTACATTTAAAAAAATAAAACCAACAACAAAACAAAACCAAAAGAGATCAACTAAAACATCCATAAAAAAAAGACTAAGAAACTTTACGTGTAAAAGTCATCCATACTAAGCCAGCACAAGGTGCAGTGTTAATATTTTAGACTTTCAGTGCATATATATATACAAAGTGTTATTCAAAGTTTAAAAATATATAAAAAAAAAAGTCATCCCTTAGCGACTGCAATTTGTCGTTACTTAGTGTTAAAGCGTTCAAAGTTAGAAAAACAAACTCTCAAAGTCTTATAAATTAATTCAATCGATACTTTCTGTCAGTTGAAAGTCAAATTAAAGAAGCGAAAACCAGAAAAAGAAGAAGGAATAATCTGTGATGGGGGATCAAGCTACTGTTGGTCCCAACGCTGGAGGAGCCGCTCTAACGACTGCTGAGCAGAACGCTGCAGGTGTAGCAGCAGCTGGGGCTGAGCAGCCAGTACCAATGGCTGATGGTAATGGCAGTGGCAATGGCAGTGGAGAAATTCGAAATGGCAATGGCGGCGGTGATGGTGAAGGAAGTGAAGGAATTAATGGTGGCGGTGGAGCAGGCAATGGGAATGGCAATGGTGGTGGTCATCCGGTTCCAGATAATTTAAATATTATCGCCAATGGAATGACCCAAGCTAATGGCAACGCTACTGGCAGAGGTGGTAATGTGGACAATGGGGAAGGGGATATGCATGCCGGTGATGTTGCCACCACCGATGACGAAGGTGGACGTGCCCCAATTGATACTGCTTGCTCTGATGCCGATGGAGGACCATCAAGTTTGGTTGGTATGGTTGGACCTCCAAGTCCATTGACTGGCTGTTATTTGTTGATCGTATTGGGCGAACCGCATTCGGATGAACATAAGGATCACATTTTGCAGAATCTTCTTAAGGGTGAGTTTTTAATAATATTTTTTTCATCTTGTCTCTTTCATAATGTCATTGAATTCATTTGATTTGAAAATTCAATTAATCTTTCTGAGATAAAAGTATGTAAGGTAATACTAAGTAGAGCAGATGTGCATGTGCGTGGGATACAATTCCAATAATCCAATTGGTTTTGCTTATCCCGGTAGCTATTCGCTTTTAGCTCTCATCATAAAACATAAAGTTCATATTCCTATGGCAATTGAATTTGATGAGAACTGAAATGATTCGAGAGTAATTATAACCTCTGATCAGATACGGAGAAGAAGCAGCAATTAGTGTTTGTTGTTTGAGCTTAATTCGATTCATCATCGTCCTCTGATGATGAGATGATGAGAAGCAAAAGGGCAAGTTATGGCAAATTAATTTAAACAATGGAGGCCAGACTCATGTATACCTTTTGGGCTTAAGGTTTTTATATGGAACTTGTGATGCTCCTTGAAGCTGTTTACGTTTAAATTCATTTTATATGCAGCCTTATTATGAGTTTCACGTGAAATCATTCCCCCCGATAAACATCTCATTTCACTTTTCCCTTATTATGAGTTTCGGGGGAAAAACTTTCCATGTTCGAAAAATTTCCCTTATTATGAGTTTTTTCCCCCCGTGAAATGTGAAAACGTTGAGAGCAATTTATTTCACTTACTTTTGTGAGGCGAACAAGTAAACAACAAAAGCGGAAAAGTTGCAAGTTTGGACTTTTGTTCAGGTGAAACTCATAATAGCTTTTAAAATTCCGGGCGAACTAAAATGTTCCGGGCGAAAAGCTGTTCACGTGAAACTCATAATAAGGCTGATGATGTTTCTGTTTTAATTAGACTTCACGTCCATTGTATACAGGTGCTGCTAATTGGGGAACAAGCTTTGCTTTCGTTGAAATTTTCACAATTTTGAATTTTCATGGGTGATAATTGTTAATATTAAATTTCGCACTAACAATGTAGTGCAGAGAGTGTTTGCCTTATTGCTTTGAAATTCACAAACTTTTCTTCAGACTTTCTATGAAAATGAGCGGTAGGCGTAGGTAGAGTATAGGAAATAGTTTCAAGATATCATCATGTGAACCCAACAATCTGATTTTCATTTTTATGGGAAGGTTTTCATTTTATTTGAGGAATCACTCACGAAAAAATTTATTCGATATTAGTCGATAAATAAGTCGATTGCGAGTGCATAAGAAAGTACATTACATTATTAGGTTCATAAGATCAACAGAAAAGACGCGTTTGTTGAAAGTCATGAGAAATTAAAAAAATTATTTTAATAAAAGCTCAAAACTCACAAAAATTAAGGGACCAAGAAATAAATCCAAATATTTGAGTGACTTTCAATAGGCTGTAACTTGAAAAAAAGTAATCGTATATCAAAAAAAGGCATCCATTTTTTCTTTTCACTGTTGAATAATTTTAAGAAAGCCAAAGAGGAAAAAAATTTAGAAATTAGTTTTTCTTTCTAATCTACAAGCTTGGAAATGGTTTTTTTGACTTGAACTCTAACGGATAACTTGTTTATTCGGCTTCTTCATTTAAAGATTCCAATACGAGCATTTCTCCCTGAGATATCGTTGTTTCAATGGAAAAGGATTATTTTGTCTTGGATAATCAATATCTCAGGAAACAATCAAAAGTGGGCTTCGACATCTTGAGCAAAATCTCTAAGAGATTGATCATTGATATCTTGACTAAAAGATTTTTTCAACCTTCACATGAATTCGAAAAATCAACAAACAAAAAAAAACTGTTTCGTAATTTTTGTTTTGGAAAATCAAGTGCCTAATCTAAAAGCCACTAATGTTGAGTGGGTCTTTTATAGTTCAATATATGTACTCACAATAATCCTACAAATTTACTCAATTTACCCAACGGTTTTTTGTTGAATGTTTGAAAAAATTTGAGAAGCGAGATTTTTGCTCCGAAAAAGTCTTGATTAAAAATTAAAGTGTGGAAGAGGAAAATTGGTTAGAGTCCCTATGTTGTTGAGTCCCTATGTTGTTTTGATTTTTCGAAAGTAAAAGAAAAGAGTTTATAAAAAAAACTTGGACTTTGTTTTTTTTTTTTTTGAAAAGGAATTACAAAATTGAGAGAATATGGTTGTGGGTATATTGAATTATTGTAAAAGACTCAATTAACAATAATAAATATAAATAAATTAATACATAGGGTGGCGCAAAGAGCGAGGAGCCCCAGGGCCCAGTTAGTTTCAGGGGACCTACAATTTTCTGTCGGTTCCGAACGGTTTATCGAGAAAGCGCTTTTCGTGGCACCCGTGGAAAAAAAAACATTTCATTTTTGCCTCTGTTGGGACTCGAACCACGAATTCACAAAAGACATGCTAACCATCATGCCACGGGAACCACATATTAACATCAATGGTTTCCGCGATATTTTCGAATAGGCGTTCGAATTTCCCCAAAAAAAAACCCTTATTTGGTTGTTTTTTCAAATTCAGATTATGATTGGAAAAGATATTTCATTAAAAAATTAAATGGCCAATTCTTGTAGAGAATTTATTCAAAATTTCGAAACCCACATTGAATTTTCTGTGCAATTATTGGTTGCTGAGATATTGATAACACTGGTCGACAGTGGTTTTGTTTCCAAAAGCAAACTATATTATTTTAAAGATCTTTGCTCCGCTGAATCTAAATAATATGAGCTTAGAATCTAATTAACAGTTTGCGTTTGTGAGATACTGCATTCAAAATCGAAAAAATCCATTTTTTTTATCTTTCACGCAAAAAACCGATGATTTGCTATCCGCTGAATCCATATCTGGTCTCAAAATGGCTCTATTACATTAAATTTTCAAGATATTTGGCACAAAAGTTGCAATACACGGTAATATTATTTTGAGGCCTTAGTTGCAGTCTCGAAAGAAAATGTTGAACTCAAATTCAGTCACAGAATTGCTCTATCACATTAGATTCTTGAGATTCTAAATAAAATAAGGTCTAGTAATCAATGCTTTGCTTCTTGGCAGCAGATCATCGGAAAAGCAATGGTTCGTTTTTGGGGGTAAGATTTTTTCGTGTTAAAACATAGTCCGATAGCAAAAACTGGATTTTTTCGATTTTGAATGCTTTGAAAATTTGGAAACGTGAGTTATTGGTTGGATTTTGAGCTCATATTTAGATTCAGCGAAGCAAAAACCTTTAAAATAATATAGTTTGCTTTTGGAAACAATCAAAAAGTTCAATTTCGTAGATCAGTGTAATCAAAAATGAAATAAACTTTTTCTACTAAAGCAACGAAGAGGATCATTTTTGTCACCAAATTCATTTTGCAATAAATTGGTAGTGCTCTGTGTGGCAAGTCTTGTTGGAACCAAATGCCATCGATTTATTATTTATTTTATTTTTTATTTTTTAAAAACAAAATGTGTGTATTTGTCGCAACTCAGCAATCTTTTAATCAGCTCAGCAATGTACTTTACTACAGTTTCTTCCTCAAAGAAAGAAAAAAGAATTGATGATGTCATAGCGCGTTAACCCACATTTCTTTGTTTTGAGTCGAGGAGAGTAAACAGATATATTTTTTTTAATCGAACTTCCACAATTTGAAAACTTTTTTCGGGTGTTAGTCGACTGACGATGAATGCCAAACCTTAACAGAAATGTTAACGCAGTCTGAAAACTTCTTACTGACTTTGCCATCTAGCTTTTTTGACCTGGTACATCGTTAGAATCGTTGTGGTTTGAAATTCGATGGAACGAAAATGCGTCACGATAAAGAAACAAACACATAAATGTGTAAGAATATGTTGGCGATAAAATGAGTTAGAATACATCACACACATTTTTGTTATACTATCGGTCTTCGTTTTTATTTGAGATAATCCACGTGCTTTTTAATCTATCTACAAATGTAAAGATTAGTAAATAGTAAAGTTTTTAGCAATTAAAACACTTTTTTTTTAATTGTTGAAAACTTCACTAATCTTTTCATTAATTAAAAAATCTATGAAACGAAAAATCGACACGGAAAAAAAAATTATTAAAAAAAGGTGGTCTACGAGATTTTATTCGATTTTAACCGTTTTGACCTTGTTTTTTCTACAGTTTTACTTCCGACGGATTTATACGTTGTCAAATTGCAAATTATCAACTTAAGAGTCGTACTTCTTAGCTCGAATTTAAAACTGACTCACTCTCAAATCTAAGAAAGAGTGTCGAATTGCAGCTTGCGTAATGGTAAGCACGAAATCGTGGTTCGAATCCAAGAAATATCAATTGTTCTTCCGTTGGTATCACCTTTCGGCAGAAATGGGTAAATTTTCCGATACCCCAGCATAAAATTGTAGGTCTCTGAAATGTTTTGGGTCACAAGACTACCAAAATTTGTTGTCATTTATTTATTTGGCCGTATCTTAAACTTTGGCATACGGTTCTCTATCTCTATAACTTTGGCCCATTGAATTCTTATCCGATAAAGAGTACAAATTGACATAATCTCTTTTATTTGTTTATATGTAATTAGTGTTATCCGTGGCGTGATGGTTAGCATGTCCACCTGCTGACCCAGAGGTTCGAGGAATGTTTTTTCACGGGTATCGCCTTTCGCGAGGAATTGGCAAGTCCTCCTTTAGTAAATTCATTGCCATGAAAAGCGCTTTCTCAATTAGCCGTTCGGAACCGGCAGAAATTTGTAAGTCCCCTCCATTCCCAAACAAGACATGGCTGTGAGAAATGGGCTAGGCCCATTTGCGCTGTTGCACCACCCTATTTATTTATTTTGTTTAGTGCTCACATCGAGGGGCTATCTACACTTATGATGTTAAACACAGCGCCAGCATCTAAGAAAATACGAGATTCACATTACTTTTGAAGTCTTGTGATTCGTTATGTGCGGGAAAAACAGAGTCTGGTATAGCATTCCATGTTCGGGTAGTGCGACTAAAATATGAATTCTATACATACTTGCGACCGAAGTTAGGTTCGAGGTAAAATGTTGAGCATTCCTAGCGAGGCGGGTGGTGCAGCTTAATTGTTTAAGCCGTTTAAGGGAAGGAATGCAACTGGCTATTTGTAGAAAATTCTATGAAAATGAGAGAAACCGACGTTTCGACGATGTGGTTTCCTTCTTTGATTTTCACTAAAATTAGTATGACTAACCTTAAATCGATATTTTTCTTTAAAATGTTTGCTCTGGAAAATCTTTGTCCAAAAACCAAAGCTTCGGTTTTTTTTTGAGAGATGATTTTCAAAGTTTTCCAAGGTAGCAACTTTTTGCAATTACTTTTTATATCACCTCATCGAATAGAATAAAAAAAATCACATACATGTTTTTCTAAACCGAAAGTTTGTTTCGACTGCACAATCTTGACGAATGAAGTTAAACCGGCCAGGCAAAACATGCACTTAGTCTTTCTTGCGATTTATCTGTCTTTGTGAGTTAACAGAGAGATTCATTATGCCGGATAAGCCAGAAACGTTTTCTAAATGGTAAATCTTACCGTATGCGTTCCGTTCACGTTTGGTAAAAGTCTGGTAATGATATGCCAAAACATTCAGCTGTTCATTAAACCTCAAAACCTACAAAACTAAGAACAATAGATCTGCTAGTTTTGATTACATAAAACTACCTCAAAACTAGCTTTTACGATTTCAAAATGGAAAAATTCATATATTAAGAAATCTTTGGATTTTAGTGAGAGTGAGTAAATTGATTTCAATATGACTTAACATGAAATTGCAGACGCACATCAAACGTTAAGACGCCTTCCCAAAAAGTTTTTCACATTTGCAAACTTTTGGCTTAAAAGTTTTCCCATACAATTTGGTTTGGTAACATGCACCAGATTGTTGTGAATATTTTTCATTCAAACTTTTTTCAGATTTACCAACTTTTTTACCTTGAATAACTTAGTGATCTTTACATTGTCTGCCCCTTTCCATACCAGTGTATTATTTTTGTCAGAGGCATCAACCTTTATTTATATTCTTGAACTCGCTTAAGTGGAATTGTTTTGTAACTAATGTCTGCTTCCTCACCTTTCAGTTTTAGTTGTTTATATAAAAAGCCTCCAATTGCCAGGGCACTTCTAAGGCTTCAATAAGTAACCTCAGAAATCGATCAATTGGACAGACAGATACCAATACCAATCACATATTGTATATAAAAAATCAAAAACCGCCCTTTTACCCTAATAAAAATCAAAGCATATTAGATTGTAATTTAACAGAAAAGCACCTGAACCAGCCTACCAAAAATAATCTCGAATATGGTACTCGAACCATGTTTACATGTCCCATACCGGAGCCTTTGAATGTGCCTACCGAAAAGCTTATTAGAAAAGGCAGCTCATTTTAAATGTATGAGTAAACAGAAAAACAACTGTCAAAAAACGAGAACTATGTTGGTGACTAAATGGAGTCTTTTTACAAAGCAATCTAAAGGTTCACCGCATTACCTCCTCAAACAAATAAATAATAAATTTGTGAAAGAATTTCTAATACCCAGAAGAATGCCAAGCCAATTATTAGAGGAAAAAAAAAGACTTTCGTGGAGCATTCTTCGACTTCTTATCCTGACGAAAATGAAATTCTTTTTCAACGGCCGCGTTGGCACGTGGAATTCGAAAGGTGACCCTGACAGAAAATATATACTTTCAGTGGCAGTCTATTTTAAAAACAATTTCCAGGATGAGAAACTCTTATACTACAGGTGTTGCAATCGCAATATAACACTGGAATACCAAAAAAAAAAACTTTTCTATATCCAGAGAGAAACAGATTTGTGACGTCTCCTTCTCAAGTCAATTTTCTGTCGCACAAAAACATTGGCAACTGCTAATTAATTCAATTAATTACGGCCATATATTCATATGAACTTGCGTACAAAATTAGAATTTCGGTAATTTATGTATGACATTTGAAGGAAATTTATTTCAGCTGTCGGGAAGCCTTAATTAAGTCCAAAAGTAGGTAATACACAACCAACCCATGCCGGTGTCCTTTGGCGGAAACTGGCTTTTTCATTTAAAGGATTTAGCATTAGTGTGTGACGTCTGTTTCTTATCCATTCCAACTGACCTTAATCAATATAAATGAATGTATAGATACCTAACCTACCTTCTTTTATTTTTTTTGCACAAACCACTCCTGGAAAATATATTGAAGCTTGCGTCAGGTGTGTTCTTTCTATGTTGTGTATATTTCTATGTATTTGTATAGATCATACTGTTCGTGTTGGCTGTCTTAATTGGGATACCATTTCCCCAATTGTGTGTATTTCCTTTTGTCTGTTCATTCGAACAATGTAATGCAATTAAATTGAATCAATATTAATTGGCAATACAAATAGAACTACTGAAAAGTAACACCGCGCTCCGATGACCAATAAACGGATTTCAATTCCAATTTCAATTTAGAAACGGCGCGACGCGGCGGTGGATTAGTAGGCAGCAGCAGAAGGAAAACAAATTGTAAAGAATATCAGTGCCGGTGAATCCTGCAAACAAATTTACAGCCGAAATTCTTTTTTTTTTTAATTTATGGTCGCGATGGATGTGTTTTCACTCATATAAATTGAAATGCATCCGTTCATGGTCTCCCCACGCATAAAAATGAAAATATCCGTGAATTATTTTGTCGTCCTGAGAGACAAACGAGACTTGACTCGTTCGTGACGATTATTATTGTTATCATGATGGCTCTCTGGGCAAGAGGGTCAGGTCAACGTTTGAAAAATTGCATTCTGCTCTAGATATACGTGCAGGACGAAAGTAGGACAAAAAAATTCATTATCTGCACAATTTTATGCAGTGATGGACATAAACTTCCTCTTCTATGTATACAGCGACAGCGATAGGTATAAAATAAAAAGTAAGAAACGTATCCGACAGGATTGGCTATCGAGAGAAAAAAAACCTTTTAACTCTCGCGCAAATTGCACTTTTATCTGTTCAAATACCTTCGTAATTTGCAGTCACTTGGGAAATTACATTCCACATAAAATCGCGAAAAAGAAATTGAAAAGAAAGTTTTCTTTTGTGAAACAAATATTTGAAGTAGTTTCTCATTTAGATGGGGATTAAATTGATGTTTAATGCAAAGTAGACACCGATGGATATTGGCATATCGCTTTTGAGGCAACTTAGCTGATTACATGGTATTTGAAGAGCTAAAATAAACGATAAAGTTTGATTCAACCCTGAGAGTGCTGAAATTAGATGGGAAGCCTTATTTGCTTTAGCCGATGGCACAAGCAAATTTTGACTTGGTGTTTTCTTAATTTGCATAACTAATAACAAAGTCAAAATTTGACAAGGAACTCAATGCTACGTACGAAGTCCTTCATCGTCGGAAAGCGAATAGGCAGGTGGCGCGGCGTGGTAATTGAAGTGACCATTTTCAGTTCTCTTTGGTGTGTTGTGTTGAGGAAAATTTCACCTAGAGCGATTGAATTTTTAGTGAACTTTTACTTAGTAGCCACTAAATAGTTTCCTCTTTTTTTCCTTAAAATATTTATTAGAAAAAAGAACGACATAAAAATATGGGACCTTAATTTTTCCTCGTTTAGTTTTTATCAGTCATCAGAAATTTCCTTACAGAGCAAGCCGAATATTGGTTTCATTTAATTTAGTTCTTAACCAAACGTTGTTCGTTTATCTTGAGCAGTTGACTAGACGCATTGGATCATTAAGGTCAATGGAGGAAGAACTTTAAGAAGAGATAAATGTGGTTGGTGGTTCCTACCCAAAACAGGGGGCTGATTTAAAGTCACGAATTCAAATGAGAAGAAGTTCTTCCTATTGCCGTTTATGCGACAAGAGTATCTATGCGACAAGAGTATCTAAATAACAGGCTTTTCGTGTAACATACGGAAATCAGTTCGAAGTAGAAAAATGTTCTTTGTCAAATTATGTCTTACACGCGATATGCAGATTATAAATATAACACATTATCGTGACCACGCGTTTTCTAAAGACACGGAAGTACTTGTAATGGACAAAAAAAAATTAACGAAGCTACAATTAAAAAGCAATGCGTTCATTTCAAGTGAACGGAAACATGGCTGAAAGCACCAAACGATCGTACATCTGTCACTTGACATAAAAGCCATTAATCCATTATACAATATGTTTACTAATCGACACTGGTATTAGGGTCGGGTGATGCCCGTGGTTGTTGCAGTGCTTATATCGTGTTATAGGGGAGTTCAAGGTTCGATTTAAAAAAAAAACATTACATTGTTTTTCCAAGAAAGGCAGTGTCGCCTTTCGTGGGGAATTAGAGAGTCCTGAGTAATTGCAACTTACATAGTTTGAAATCGGCATTAAACTAAAAAAAATCTACGTTTTTATTGCATTTTTCAAGTATATTTTAAAGAATTATGCTAAAATCTTATAAAGATCCGGGCAGTCTAACTACACTTTTGGGTGTGGTTTTCGTGTCTCACATCATCCATTCCAGATATTCCTTCAACAGCGCACACTTTTGTACAAAAACTGAGTAAAATATAAAGGAACAAATGTTTTCTTGTATAGGTATTTTAAGAGTGTAATTTTTAGGCCTAAGACTTATTATTTTCATATTTATGATTTATAATGTCAAAAAATTCATAAAAATAGCCTTTTTTCCCGTCCACAGAGGGTAGACAACCTAAAGGACCTTGAAATGCGTCAGGCCTCGATATTCTCCGAACTTTTTTGTCCCATACTATTTATATTTACTTTAGTACTTCGTTAAAAAACTTCAAATTGGAGTTTTTCCCGAGTTACTAAGGTCGTGCTTGAAACTGAAAGAAGAGGTCCCATCAAAAATGACTTTCTGTGAGACTGCATTCTGTGGAACTCTTGAAGTTCAATTGAATTTTCTGGAGACGATTTTTTGCAGTCAGTTTGTTCTTACAAAGAAATAAATCAATAACATCTAGGCATGAAAATCGAACTTATTAAGCTTTTTAATAATTGCATTACTTAAGTAATAAAATGCACCACTGTGTAACACGTACTTGGGACTGTAACAATATCAAAATCTTTGGGCAGAATAAAACGTTTTTTGGATTTTTAAGTATCATTTTTATGTTGAGTTAACTTTTTATTTTGTAGCCTTTTTCATTCGACCAATAAATTATGATGAGTATTCTTTTGCAATGGTACCCGTTGCGTAATGGTTAGCATGTCCACCTGCTAACCCGGAGGTTCGAGGTTCGAATCCCAGCAGAGGCAAAATGCAAAAATGTTTTTCCACGGGTATCGCCTTTCGCGAGGAATTGGCAAGTCCTCCGTTAGTAAATTCATTGCCATGAAAAAGCGCATTCTCAATTAGCCGTTCGGAACCGGCGAGAAATTGTAGGTCCCCTCCATTCCCTCACAAGGCATGGTTGTGAGTAATGCGCTAGGCCCAGGGGCTCCTCGCTCTGTTGCGTCACCCTATTTATTTTATTTTTATTCTTTTGCAATGCATATATTTTATGATACAGAGCTGCCAACTCCAAATTAATTATGATTTTTTTTTTTGTCAGGAGGAAATCTTCAAAAGACACTTGGCAGTATTCGACACCAAGTAGTGTGGGATTCTTACCTCACTAAAAACTCCTCGTAATCAGAACCAATCTATGAACGATCGACAACAGATTTAACTTTCTCAATAGTATAGTCACTTTGGGGGAAGCTTAAACTTTTAATGCTTCCCATGATTTTTAGACTATTAGCTCGTGTGGCTTGGTTCTTCTTAATCTCCGAACATTCCCACTCTTATTTAATACGGACTCCATTTCAGAGTTGATATGACTATGCAGTCGCTGATTGTGTGATACAACATGTTTTCTTACAACTTCTGTAACCGTTTCTACGTGTAGGTCACGAAGTCACGATGTAAATCGCTATTTCTTATTATATATTTTTCCACGGGTATCGCCTTTCGCGAGGAATTGGCAAGTCCTCCGTTAGTATTCATTGCCAAGAAAGCGCTTTCTCGCTTAGCCGTTCGGAACCGGCAGAAAATTGTAGGTCCCTTCCATTCCCTCACAAGGCATGGTTGGGAGAAATGCGGTAGGCCCAGGGGCTCCTCGCGCTGTTGCGCCACCCTATTTATTTATTCTTATTATATACCACGGTGCATTTACTATTCCACGAAGGACTTTGTTTTGGAACTTTTGGATGATTTCAGTATTTGTTTTCTTTGTACAGCCCCATAATTGGATTCCATAGGTCCAAACAGGTCTAAGTACTTGTTTATAAAGCATTATTTTACTTTCGACAGATAAGAATTTCTACCGAGTACTGGTACATTTTTCTATATTTCAAGTTGATCTCTTCCCTTTTCTTTTTGATATGCTCTTTCTATTTTAGCTTTGCATCCAAATTCATCGCATTGTATTTGGCCGTATTGGTGTAAGGTACAGCTTGATTGTTGATGAATATTTGAACGTAGCTTAACTTTTTATTTGTAAAGTTTATATGTGCAGATTAAACTTCATTGAGCTTGATAAGCCATTTTTTGGTCCAATTACTAATTGTGTTGACGGCATTTTGCAATTTCTCGGCAGCCTTGACGACGCACTTACTGGATGCCAAAATTGCAGTATCATCTGCAAAAGTAGCCATAATGGTGTTGTTATTCACTGGAATATCCCTTGTATATAGCAAATACAGAGTAGGTCCTAGGATGCTTCCTTGTGGAACACTGGCTTGTATTTTACTTAGCTTTAAATATTCTTGATCATACCGTACTCTTAAGAGCCGGTTTGAGATATAAGATTTTAGTATTTTTTGTTTTGCTTAAACGGTTGAATGTTGTTTTTTTCGTCTGGAAATCTAGTATTTTGCCATTTTCGTCGAGTTCTTCTTTTCTCCAATATCAACTCTCTTATCTCGACAGGATATTTTGTTTCAGTTACATTCGACCATTTTGTTTTCAAAATTGGCTTTTTATGTTTCCCTTTTTTGTTTTGAAAACAAGAATCAAATGCGTAAGCTTAAGATTTTGCCAGAAAACGTTGTTCATCCTCAATTCAATTTAATTTTTCGTAAAAGTAGTTTACAGAAAAAATTTAAGAAAAAAACTAATCAATCCGTTTTCAAAAGATTTGAGAAACTATTGCTTCTTTCCGTCACTGTGGCGAAAATCGTGAACTTATCCGTGTACTAGAAAAAATTAAACATCGATCGATGAGAGAGTAGTGGGATGACTGGTACCTAGTATCTACGGAATTGTTTATTAGCTTTGAGTAACATAGAAGCAATTAAAGAAGTTTGCGTTTTATTTTTCAAACTCAATTTCTATAACTGAAGCTTCTAACGAAACCGATAAAAGGCATCTTGACAATTTCTATTTACTAGACAAGCTGGTACGATTTCGATAAAATCTAATTACCAGCTTTTAAAAAGAAATACCATCCATAAAACCTCTCGAAATTGAAAATAATAAGTTCAGAAAAAAAACAATTAACTTTCTTCAGTCAATTATGTGCCGAAAACCAGTGAAATTAATGAACTGATTCAATCTCTTCTACAAGTTTGCCTATTTTGTTCATTTGATATCTTATTTCATAATTTATGAAGGCAAAATTTAACTTGTGATCTCTTTCAGAACACAACATCATCCCTCTCTCCCTGTTTTGCAACAAACGTCAGCATCTTACCCATTCAATAAACTAATTAAATTTCCTAAAGCAATAATAAAAGTAGTCCCAGTGTCTACTGCAAAAACTTATCTGATGGTTTTTGTTACTCAATTTAATCTTTGGGTTAGGCGGCAAACAGTCTTGATGTGGGTGTGTGTGGGTGTGCAATCATTGAAATCCAATCTTAAGCACTTCCGACCGTACATACCCTTGCTACTTCATCAGGATTAAGGCCAAACAAGGACGAAACTTCCTTCAAATCACACTTCAAGTCGACTTAAATTACCTCATTCTGTGTAAATTTATCAGTTATGTTATTCAGTCGGTCGTAGGTTGGTTGGTTGGTTGGTTTGTTCGTCTGTCATCGTCCATCGCTGTCACACGCCATTTGAGCTAAATTTGAAAATGTTGCCCCATTCTCAGCTGTTGCGGTTGGTGCTACGATAAAATTTACACTCATAACATACTGCACCAAATGAACCAACAGCAATCTTTATTACAGACAGCACATTGTGCTGTGTGGTGCATCCTTTCGGTCAAGTTTTTTTTCTTGCTTTTGTATATATTCTTGCACTATTTCTAGCCAAGTCTATTGAGTGAATAATAAATTTCATCCACAACTGCTGCAATGCAGATAATTTAAAGCTGGCAGCACACACGACACACGGTAAGAAATAAACATGGGTAACTCAGCGCTGCGCTAGCGCAATGCGTTGACGCACTAACTGCGCTATGAGCGCTGATACACTTTTGACTGCGCCAATAACTCAGTGGCGCAATTGCAACTCAATAGCAACACAACAAATAGATCCGATATACAACATAAAACTTACCCAAAAGCATTGCAAATTGAACTTCAAGCGCTTTCATACTCAGCCCCAGCACAGAACCAAGAGTCATAGCCAACAGTCAGCCAGCATCACATCACACACAAGTTACAGGCAAAAATCATCCCTTATCTCACACACAATACTACAGTAGTGTACTCGATAGCACAGCGTTAAACAGAACAGAACCAAAGGCGCATTTGAGTTACAACTGCGCCAGTGTGTCTTTGCGCTATAGAAGAGTCAATAGCGCAATGATACACTAGCGCAGTTGTAACTCAGTAGCGCAATGATACACTAGCGCAGTTGTAACTCAATAGCGCAATGATACACTAGCGCAGTTGTAACTCAATAGCGCAATGATACACTAGCGCAGTTGTAACTCAATAGCGCAATGATACACTTATGGCGCAGTGATACCACAGCGCAGTTGACTCTTTACTCTTATCTATATTCTCTTCTTTAGAGCAGAGATATTTTTTTTGATAAGAATAATGAGTACTGAAAATAGTGGTGTTGGTTGTTGGTCTGTTGGTTGGCTGATGGATGCTTGTATGTTGTATCGCAGATAAATCTCTTAATTTTATTTGTTTACATTGTTGTTTTTGTAAAACTAGATATATCTTTAATAAACGTATGTAGCTGAATATAAAGTGGTGTTTTTAAAGTCAATTGTATGGGCGTTGGGCGGCGGTGGATGCAGTTGTGTGTGAGGTTTACGCTCTTGGTTGTTATTTCTCTAATAAGCTACCAAGAAAGGGTGGGTATTTTCTTTCACTATCGCACGATTTCTTTTCGTTTACATTTTGATCTCAGCCAAACCTTACTACAACGGTAAGCGTTGCAACATATGCAGATTGAGCTGACTAACTTTATTTTTCTCAGCAGGTGAAACACTTTACCTGAAAAATCATTCATCAATCTCATCTATGTAATCATATAAAAAGTTTAATTTTGTCACATCACTTAAACTCAAAATATACAAGACATAAAAGAAAATAAATCATTTTTCCACTGGATATATTCAGTCCAGAAAAATTGCGCCATAGCGCAATTGCGTTAACGCATTGCGTTGATACAGTAAACTGCGCTTGAGTTAGTGTATCAGCGCACGATTTTTTGCTGCGTTACCCATGTTTAGTAAGAAACATGCAAACACTGAAACGAAGCACATAAACACACATACTCATTTGGGGCGGTGTATGGAATGAAAGTGAGGCCGAAACCCTTTTCGTTTAAGAAAATCCATTTGATTGTCATTCTTCGTGTTGTTGTAAGTACTACAACCCGTTAGCTCGTTAGAGCTTGTTTTGCTTTCGGCTGGCAACTCATTTTGAAGACCTGCCAGTGCAACACTTGCCACCCTCTACGTTTTCCCAGCCACTGTGTCTACACTACAATAAGATATCCTTACTGTTCGTTCCGTACAAAGCTGGTATGGAAAAGAAGAAGATACCACCAACTTCCTTTTCAAACGGGAAGCAATTGCAATTATTTCGCATAAAATTCTTTCTTTAAATGCCACCAACAGCAGAAGGATCAAAAACTGAACTTTTCTATTGTGCTCCTGAGACTCTTTGAATATTGCACACGACACCCAACTCACTATTTCTTGTTTCTTTCGAACTCGAAGCCATAAATCTTCATGGCTTACTACTTCCTCTATATTCATGGGTAGTCTGCGGTATAGGTTGGTAGGTCGTACCTATACTTTCTTGACAACCACCGCATGCACACATAACCTGCAAAATTTATTATGGTCATGAATTTGTGGCAAAATCTTAAAAGCCTGTTTAAATTTTCATACACAGAAAACAGACTTAACCCAATAACAGCAGACAACAGTGAAGTCCTCATTTTTATGGTAAATGAAAAAAATTACCTCCGTTCCGAATTTCAGCAATTTCCCGCTGATGATGCAGCGCAATGATCAGAAAATTCAATTACATTTTCGATTTCAATTTCACGCCCGGGTTAAATGTTAGTGGTTCAGGGTCGCTTCAATTTCGTTTCGTGTGCTGGCTCTCTGATGATGGCTGGGATGTGTCAACAGTCACATGTGAGCGAAAAAAAATTATTAAATTATGTAAATAACGCTCCTTTTTCAGTTGTGTACGTTTAGACCAGAGAGGAGGAATGGCAGCAATTTGCATAGCTCCACTCCGACACGAGACGGCATATTTATACCCGTAACTGTACTCGAACCCGCTTGCCACACATCGGGCAAAATTTTTGTTTTTTGTTTTTATGGCTTAAAGCTTTTGGCTAGGTATCTCAGGGAGAAAGTAGCAGTCACTATGTGACGCAATAAAACAATCTCTATAAAAGGGAAATAAAATATATACGTAGGAAAAGAAAAAAAAAATTGAAGCAAAAATGAAAAGACAAAAATAAAAATAAAGAATAGAATCCGAAGGACGAAGCAAAAGCAACCCTTTGTGCGGACCCGGGCAGCAGCAGTAGTAGTTGCTGGGTCGAGCTGGTTGGTGTCCTCGCCCAATGCCGATCTCTCGAAATTAAAATATCACCAAAAAGAGAGTGAACCACATTTTTTAAAATAAAAGAACAAAAAACAAAAGCCACAAATAACACATGAAAGGAGACAGAAAGGACAAATCCATTCGCAAGTGAGCAAGTGCTTGGTTGAGCTATAAGGCCTGTTGTCATCGCAAACAGCCATCATCATCGTCGCTGTCGTTCCTTGGGTATATGATGGCTATATGTACGATGACGGGCACGGGATACTATGCTTTCGTTATGTGAAGGTCCTTAAGATAGAATATATGTATTTATTATGCTCTGGCGAGGCGATGCGATGTGTGGTTGATGTTTTTGTAAAAAAATTTCATACACAAGAGAAGAACATATTGATTCGTTCTTTCTTTTTCTATATTTTTCTTTTAATCTACAGTCTACAGAGAGACAGAAGGACCTTCATTTGCGGTTTTTAATTTGTATTAAAATTAATTTGTGGTTGATGATGAATGTGCTACGTTCAATCCGCTGCCGCGATGCTCTGCCTCTGCAGGATTTCTGTCAAATCGTATCTTAGTCCTAGAGCAAGACTGGATGCATGCAAGTAATGAGAGGACTGTCTTATTTGGTAGACATTTGTTTCCTTTCTTTTATTTATTTTGAAAGTTGTGAATTCATTTGGTTGCATTTCTATTCATTTGAACTTTTACAGCCAAAACATGAATGCTTTTTAACAGTTTGTGGAAACGGAAGACGCCATTACTGAAATTAAAAGTGACTTATTGGAAGAATAAACTTTTAGAAGTCAAAAGCGAGGTTTTAATTAAAATTCTCCTAACCAGTGGATTTTCTTTTCTTTTTCCTTTTTTGAAAGTGAAGTTTTGTGGCACAAAGTTGCAACATGATATAAGTAAGCGTTTATGTTATTCGTTCGCCTAAGAAAGTTCAAGGTTTAGTCAATGCAGTTGATGAAACTCCTTCTTTAAGACAACATGAGTTTTGGTTTTCATCATTTCAATTTTATTTTTCAGCTAGTCTTCTATTTGTTTCAGGTCTCCGAAATGTTAGCTTCAACTTAGTTTGTTGGACCTCGAATCCTTTCAAAAAGTTAGCCCTGTTCACACTGTACAATTAGTTGGACAGACTTGGGCTTGATAGTGTGAACCCTCAGACGACCGCTTGACCAACTTGTTGAATGGTTTTCAAATATTTTTGAAAATCTGCAAGTTGGATGGAATGGAAGAGTACGTGACATAAAGTTGGACGTCAAGCTTGATAAGTATGAACCCAACTCCCATCAAACGAAGTTCTTCCAACTAATAGTACAGTGTGAACTGGGCATTTCACCCAGATCAACACCCAGATGAACATAGAACTGACAAGGCTTAATCACAACATGTAAATGCCGTGAATTTTATAAGTCTTGAAGGGCAGGTCAACTTCTAAATGATGATCCCATTGTTGAGCCTGGTCAGATTTGAAATTTTGATCACTTGATCTTCTCGATCTTCAAAATTTTTTCAGTTTATTTATACTCATACGAACCTTCAAAAAATGTTTGCTTAGATGATGGATTTCATATCAATGCTTTTGACTATGATGGCGCCCTTGTGATGGTTGCCATATAGTACTTATTTCGCGAGAGGTTCGAGGTTTCAAATCTCATTAGAAACATAAAATTGTTTTTCTATGGGTGTCACCTTCGATAAGGAATTCGCAAATATAATAGCGGTTTCCTATGGCTATCGCTTTTCAAGAAGAATTGGCAATTCTTCCGAAAACAATAAGACTGTCATGAAAAGCGCGTTCTCACTAAATCATTAAAAATCGGCATAAAATTGAAAGTCCTTGGAATACTTCAAGAATACGGGGTTTCCGCTGCCCTTTTTATTTATTTATTTATAATACACGTGAGCGACGATATGTGAATTCTTTCAACGTAATGAATTGGAATTGATGTTAAACTGCTGAAAAGTGTTGTGAAGGAGAGGTACACAACATAATTTGCATTTCTATCCAAAATTGGCAAGGCGTCATGGTAGAGGTTTTAGTCGGTGCAGCGGATGCTTAGGTTTGAATCCAGTGCCAGTTTTCTTCTTTTCTTTCTGCTTCTCAGTTTCTTTTGAACTCCGCGCCGATCTTAAAGTCGTAAGTAAAATTATGGCCACTTCATTTCCAACTTATTTCTATCTACTGCGACGGAAAAAATAAAAGGAAAAGTTTACAGCTGTCAGTGAACGGCTGTAGAACTATATTGCAAGCAACTGTACTCTATTCCTATTCACGCTCTTCAGTCAATGATTTTCCAAATAAGAGCTTTGAAATGAATGTAGTACTTTTTCAGGAAAATAATTATATGGCCTATGAGCTTCATTGTGGCGGCCGTGGCGTGATGGTTTGCATGTCTGCCTGTTAACCCAGAGAATGGTTCAAGCCCCAATAGAGGCGAAATTGTTTTTTCACGGGTATCGTCTTTCGTGAGGAATTGGCTAGTCCTCCGCTAGAAAATACATTGCCATTAAAAGTGTTTTCTCAATTAGACATTCGAAACCGACAGAAAATTGAAGGTCCCCTCCATTCCCTCACAAAGGCAGTGGCTGTGCGAAATGCGCTAAGCCCGGGGTTCCTCGCTCTGTTGCGCCACTCTATTTATTTTATTTTATATGAGCCTCATTTTAATACCGCTTGAAACTATTATTGCGCTCTAAAAGTCTTGTACTCTGAGTCTTAAGTTTTTAATAATAGCTGTTCAATGTAACTATGGCCCCTATCACAAGGCTTGCCATAACAATTTCAGACTAAGATTGTCAAAAAAGCAGAATCATGTTTAGTTACGAAATTATTTACAAGATTTAAATATCTGTTGCAGAACATACATTACAAAGATGCATTTAGTGTTTAGATTATAGCTGCCCTCTAAGAGCATATGAAATCCTTTAGCTTGAAACTGAAATAGATCGACGGAAACGATGAATAGGTTATACTGTTGGAGAGTTATAAGGAAGAGAAGTGCACAATAAATTTCTTGTAACGGCATGATTCTCCCAACTTAAAATTAATTTCCCTATCTTCAACCTTTTTCCTATTTGAGTTTTTTCGAAAATTACCTTTTTATGCCAAAGGTACATTCCATGTTTGTATGCCGATTGCCCCCACCACTGGTGAGTCAATGAATCAATTCCTTTTGCAAAAAATTAAATAGATAATATAAATAGCCGAACCATACTGATTCTCATTGATTTACGAAGGTATCACTAGCGATGAAGAGTCATAATACGATTCCATACACAGAGTGTTTTTTAGACGCATAGAACTATAAAATGAAATAAGACACAGATTAGTTCTGTTGAGTACCATTGAGTTGACTTTATTTGAAATAGTATTGCTTGAGAATTTCGCTTTGAATATTATTTCCAGCATATGGCCACCGCGGCTGGTTCGCGGATGTACTACAATATGAAGGTACAACTTCTATTACTACTTTCAGCATTTTGGCGTCTTAAATCGGTAATAACACGGCGAATGTTGTATTCTAAGTCCTCAATCGTCTCTGCCACATCGGTGTAGACTAGCGACTTTGCATACCTCTGTAGTAAATAGTCTAATATTGTCACAAGATCTTGGAGGCAATTCATAGGTTTAAAACTCAAAATCGTGTAAAAATCCTCGTCAACAGCAATTCATTTCGTGATTAAACATGCTTTTTGCTTTCTGTTTTATTTAAATTTTCGTTTAACATGTCCAAAAACCAAAAAACCAGTAGTTTCTTATCTCATTAACTTATTGCGATGAGCGATGCTGGTAACGCATTCAAACACGAAATTAGACGGAAGCTATATTTTGCTAAACTCAAAGCCATCAAGGAATATTTTTATGACTTATGATGTGGTTACTAATTTATTTTCTTTATAAATAACTTTCCTAAAACAATGCTCATAGTCACGAAAATTAAGTTGTACACTTATTTTCCACAGTGACTTTTCAATCCACATTTATTCATGGTTGTTTTTTTGTTACCTTATGAACCAACTTTCAATTTCTTTTGAAAAGCTGATTGATTTGCTGGCTTTTTTCAAGTAAAATTTGTCAGACCGATGCTTCGGCTTCGGCCACACTCTGCTTAAAAAACAAAAATCGGCTTAACCTTCTTCTGTCATTTGAATAAAAATACATTCTATTTGACAGCCCTCAACTCGTCGCAGCAAAAATCTAGGGCGAGTTGAGGCAAACCCAGGTCTACCCCTGAGCTCAGGAACACTTAGTTTGAAATTCAGGGCGAGTTTAGGTTTTTCAAAAAACGCTTTGTGGCGACCCCAGGGCTTTGATGAATGTTCTAGAAAAAAAAATCCAAAAAACCATTATTTGTTTTCAATTTTAGTCAATCTGAAAGGAAAATTATTTTAGTTATTAAAGCTTCGGCTTCGGCTAGAAATCGACCTTCGGTTGGACACTAAAAATTTCTTAACACACGCTTTACTTATTTTTTTTTACTTGGGGGTAAAACTGGTGAATGCTTTACGAAATGTGTTGCGAAAATTTAATTTGAGAGCTCACATAGCATACTTCTAGATACTTTTGTGAAGACTTAAAACCATAATAGAAAAAACAGTACATATTTTGCAGATGATGCCCGGGTCGTAATAGTAGCATGTCTGCCTGTTACGTGGGTGTTTCGAGGTTCGAATCCATACAGAAAACAAACATGTTTTCCAAGGGTAAGAGATTAGTTATCTACCCCATAATAATTTCATGCCCTGAAATGCGGTTTCTCGATTAGTTCGTTATCAGCAAAAAGTTTAAGGTCCCTCTACCAGTTCATGTAAAGGGTGTTTTTTGAGGACGTGAGTTTTTCAACAAGAAATAAAACGCATATAACTTTATGTCATGTCCAAGAACGCTGTTTTAATCTAAAGATAAAGGTTATTCATGATTAGTTTCAAAAATTATTTTGGGGAAAGTGGCCGCCGCGGCTGGATCGAATGAAACCCAAAAGAAAGGCCCACTTTTCGACTTTTGTAGCATTTGGAGTCGTGTATCGTGTCTCGTGTGTCACCAATAACTCGCCGAATATTCATGTATGGGTGTTTATCTGTACATAATTCATTGTATATTTTAGGGAGCTACTAAATTTAAATTGCATACTCCTAGACACTTTTGTAGAAACTTAATACATTCATAGAAAACAGAACATACACACAGGTGGAGCGAAAAGAAGTTTTATTTTAGTCGTGTGGTCTCAATCTCAAGCACATTCGGTTACTTATACATTGACTTTGCTTGAAAAGTCTGCAAGATTTGAATCAAAATTTCTTTGCAATTACAATTTGAAAACCTTTCAAGAGATGCACGTCTCCAGCGTCTCCCATCGATTCTCTGGAAAATGCAATCACTTTTTTTCCAAATGTGGACAAGTGAATGCATATGACTGAGGTGTTATACAATTGGAATAATAACTTCTGTTCATGCATTCTTTCAACTGAAACAATTTCTATGGTTGCGTTTCTTTTTCAGTTATCTCAGAGAGAAATCAATAAATAATATAAAGATAATAAATCACATCTTTCATACTCAAAGCAAAAAAATGACAACTTAATCCGATATAACATAGGTCTAATTTGACAACCTTAATACTCTAATACCACCCACATTAGATTATACAATTACAGCGTATACAACACACCCATGCACATTTAAACTGAAAAACATTAATTTTCGTTTGAAAGTGTTGCTTGTCATGAAGCGACATAAATCTTTCTTGCAGCTTGATAATTATAGTATTTAATAAATGTTTTATTGGCTTATTTTCGTGACACAGCGTTATTGCCGCATTTAGTTGTCATGTTAACGTTAACCCCCAAAAATAAGTAACTTCTTTTAACGACGGCAAACAAAATCGATCGATATGAGGCCGCAGGCCACTACTCCCTTTCCCTTCCCAACTAACTTTAGTAGTAGTTGGTAATACTGTCGACACAAAATAACATTTCAAATGTAACCATGGTTTTTAGTGTGATGTCATTTAGCCATTTCGCTGCTTAATAGCTCCATTTTCATTTACGGCCAACCAAAAATACAAACAGCAAATGGAATAAATTGACTTGCGAAATTTGTTTATATTGTGAAATTCGAACAGCCAGTCTTTTTGCAAAATAAAAAAGGATGAAAAAACAATTTAATCCGAAAACAATGAAATGAGCAAAGTTTGAATTGAAATGCTTCAAATCTACGATTTTTATTCGTTCTTTCCACACCACAATGCCCCGATATGACGACGAGTGTATATTTCCAAACAACACTTGACCTGAATTTAGAGAACAAAAAACAAAACTAAAAAAAGAAAAATATAAAATAATAATAATAACGAAGGATTATTCCACTGATTTATATCGTGAAAGAGAAAATCTATAATAAGGACCTTCGGCTAAGCTGATGGGAGGGGATGGGAGGGGATGGGAGGGGATGGTACAAACCTCTCACTCTGTCGAGGAGATTATATTGACAAGTAGAAAATATAATATCATCTTTGCACTTAAACACGTACCCAAATTCGATGGAAATCTCTTAAAGGTGCAAAGTTGTCAATTCTCTTTTCCTTTTCAACAATTACACCCCCTTGGTGCTCTATGATGTGCATGCACTCTAACGATAGCGAACGAGGAAAACAAACTCACAATCAGATTGCGGATGTTTTTGAACAATGACTTGTTTACAGTGGCAAATCAACGTCGGCGACATGTCAGATGTTTTTAAAGAATTTTTTTTTTCTTTATTTTTTTATTTTGTTGTCTGAGTCTACAAAATGGCTAGACCCTTATTGTTCCTCAGGTCAAAGAGAAAAAAAGCTTCAGGTTCGTATTATATTACGTACGGGTGAATTGTGAATTGAAATTTAATTATGAAAAACAATACTGCCAATCATTTCGACAAAAAGCGACGTAACTATGGTGTTTTGCAATCTGCAGAAATATAATCACTCAGTTTTTACTCCAATTGCAAAAGAATCATTGTGATCCGACCCAAAGATGGGCAAATGGGAGAAACCATCAAAGAGGGCTTTTCATTAGTCAATCAAAGTATGAAAGAATGAAAACTAATGAAAAGACGAGGTTACGAAGATCCATTGCACATAGTGTGAGGTAACATCGTACAGTTTAAGGCGGATTATTATGAGGGCTCCAAGTTTTATGCAAAACACCCAATTTCTAATGGTTACCTTGTGGGACTTTTACGTGGAAAGTCCTTGGTTCGATTCTTAGTATGAAATTAATATCCACAAAAGTCGTTTTCGTTAGCACCATTTTTGGCGGATAATTGACAAATCGTTGAACAAAAATTTCGCCATGAAAAGAACTTTCTACCTAAGGCGTACCTGCAGATTTTCTTTTACTACTTGATTTCTCACGTGCTTTTGATACTGTTGATCACAATATTCTTTGCAATAAGCTCATAAATTTGTTTGATTTTTCATCCTCTGCTACGAAGCTTTTGATTTCCTATCTTTCTGATCGGCAGCAAGCAGTTTATGCAAATAATGTTTTTTCCGACTTCATAACTGTAACTACAGGAGTGCCGCAAGGATCTATTTTGGGGCCTTTGCTGTTCTCCCTTTGCACAACTTCATATAAGTTGCCCTCTCGGGCTGATAGAAGATTGTGCGAGTCGCATCAATGCAGACTTAGAATATATAGCCAATTGGGCAAAGAAGAATCTTCTGTCAATTAATACGTCGAAATCAAAGTGCATCATCATATCTAAGAAACACACATCAACCTCTTATTTTCCTGAAATAATACTTAATGATGCCCCAATAGAATACGTCTCCACAGCCAAAAATCTAGGAATGGTTTTCAACAAAACCCTGACTTGGAGCAACCACATCAGCTCAGTCGTTGGTAAAATCTATGGTGTCTTACGATCTTTATGGGCGTCTCAGCATTTTACTCCAATCAAAACTAGGATTGTATTAGTCAAATCTCTAATCATACCTATTCTTACCTATGGATGTGAGGTGTATGGTAAATGCGTGTTATCGATAAACGAAAACTTAATGTAGCTTACAATAATGCAATTAGGTATGTCCTTGGGCTTCGGAGATTCGACAGAGTTTCTAGTTTTTCGAACAAGATTTGCAGCCTCAGTCTTGATAAGTTGTTACATTTCCGAACATTGACTATGCTCTTTAATATTGTACAAACACACCAACCTCCAGATCTGTTTAATAAAATAACTTTCTGCGCTTCCACTAGAACAGCGCACATCCTTCAACCGCGTTTTTCATGCTTCATATCTTTTATTAACTATATCTATTAACTTTTTTTTTCTTTTTTTTTCTCTTTCTTTTTTTTGTTAATCTCTATGTAAATATATATATATTTTAATTTTTTTTTGTTTTTGAACGATTTTAAGCTTCTTTGAGTTGTATTCAAGTTTAATCTGTCCATTAATTCAACTTTGCACTATTTTATAAGATTTTTGTATCTTACTGTGTACAAGTATCTATTATTATAATAAACTAACTAAACTAAACCTGACTCATCTCTAACTGTTGTGTATGAACGTCTATTTTATTTTTATTTTTTAACAAAAATATTCGGCAAGCAAGACTGTTAACTCGCCAAGAGCTTTCGATCCATCAGCCCTACCTCCATCTTGCTTAAAACGCTAAAAACGCTAAAAAAAATGTATAAGATTTTTTGCAGAACCTAACTAACCTAACCTTCTGGTTAAGATGCAATTACCAAAACGCAGAACCCTGTGAGACCGCACTTCAAATGCTTGTTGGTAGGATTGAATGCATTGAGGGTGCTTTTGACAATGATAGCTTTGATGGCATGTGCGAAGCTGCCAGAGAACATGATGTGGACAAATCATTAGTCTGCTAGATCAAAGCAATGAACTGAAAAGTGATCGTTGGACAAGATGATGTGGACAGTATGTTACATCAGGAATGAGCAAGGGCTGTCCACAAGGTGGCGTTATATCACCTTTTCTGTTTTGCTGATCGACTCTCTACTTCAAATGCTGAATGAACCTTACGTGCACCCGACGTGCATGTGTCGACGAAATTGGATCCAACCTCCAAGCTGTTTACTTCAGAGCACAGGCTTCACTACATTTGACTGACACCCTGTTTACTAAAAAAAGTTTTTTGGTCAAAACCAAGTTGTTCTCTGAGAAAACTGACGGTTCTGACCAAACTTGTACTTAAGGACGTCAAACGAGTTCAAACATCTTGGAGTAATCCTAGAAAACAAGCTTTTCTTTGATCCATTTATGTCGAGCCCAATCGAAATTGGAAAAAGCACTGTCAGTCTTTGGCAAGGCATTGGGTCTATCACCGAAACGGTCCTTTGGATCTATACTTCTGTGATATGCTCAATCATCTCCTAGGCGTCAGTTGTTTGGTTGAAAGAGCTTTCATTCTAATACAATATTGGCTCGCTCCCCAAATTGCAATGAATCAATATGTATTGGCTGTACTGAGCCTTCTACAGCCCTCCGGTGCTGCTCTCAACGTACTCAACGTAGGCGCGTCTACAAGTATTTTTTGTTTAAAGAGACTTATAGTTTCTATCACAATTCCCTCTGGAGCTTTGAGGAACTCGTAATCAGCATATCTCTTGACACTAGTCTAATGGATTTGCAGTCCGAGACGATGATACCAAACTGTCTCAAAAATCCACAAATGTACGCTGTCTAAATAGCTATAAGCTACGTTACAAAGAATGTCTGCCGGCAGCGACAGTCAAGCTGTGATTAAGGCTCTAATGAATCCTCTTACAGCTTTGAAAGTGAACCAGGAATGTGAGGTCTCTGAATGAGGTTGGAAGACAAAATTCTTTGAGTCTCGTGTGGATTTCAGGCCATCACGGCAAAACTGTAAACGAGATCGCCGATGAACTTGCAAGGCAAAGATCTCAGACAGGACCTGAACCAGCGTCTATTTCGTAGCAGAAAAGACTGTGGAAAGCTTGTTTGCGTTGCCATAGAGCACTTCTATTTTGCCAAGCAATTAAACTTGTTAGTCTTAAGTGATACCACATTCTGAGAATCTTATGGAAAGGATGACGCTCCGTTGAGCACTCCTTCTGTGAATGACCTGCATTTTCTGGGATCAGGTTACAGATATTCGAGGCAGCCATGGTGAGAACTGATAACCTAGGTTCCTTATCATGGCAGCATCTTCTACTTTTTCTCCGAACACATAACAAAGAAAGCTTATACCTAATAGTGCAATGAGCGGTATTTAGATTTGAGTGCTTATTATTTTGAGTGAGTTTTTATTTTAAAAACATCAGAAGGAAAAAACGCAACATAAAGAACAAAACTGAATCACTGCATCTTCTTCCAGGTGTACAAAATAGCTAAATTTTAGTCTTGAGTTTGAAAAATCTAATTTAACCTACTAAGCCCAGTTTTAGTCTTAAAGACTCGCAAAGGTCTATACAC
The DNA here is from genome assembly GCA_914767635.1 of Melanostoma mellinum. Taxonomy (NCBI): domain Eukaryota; kingdom Metazoa; phylum Arthropoda; class Insecta; order Diptera; family Syrphidae; genus Melanostoma; species Melanostoma mellinum. Next base: position 219,353,312 of record OU612058.1, read on the forward strand.
CATAATGTTGGTTCATTCTAAATAAGTGACTCACTCACTGATACAGTAACGCAGATTTATTTCTGATCAATGCAAGTGGCGAGAAAATCCTCAGATTGATAGAAACGCTCATAGAAACATTTAAGTCAAGAAAATATGCACTAAGCCTAAGTCGTGTGCATTCAGTACGTAAATCTCCTATTTGATTCCCAGATTCATTCGCTTGCCAACCTTCTACTTTCATTCATATTATTCCCGAAAGAGAGTTAAGTAGTATAAAATACATTTCATTCATTCTGTCCAGAGTAATGGAAAGGAAATCTCTTTTTAATAAAAAAAAAATAAAAAGTTTGCAACATGAGAACGATTCACTGAAATGAGCTTTCTATCTGCACACAATTTCTACCTCGCATTTTAAGAAATTGCAAATTTCCGCTACCAGTAAAAGGGCAATGAAAAGGAGGTAAATATATACGCGGCTTCAGCCATCACCAACATCCCGTTCAACAGAATATCATCCAGTTAGTAGAGATGGTCCGTGTATGGTGTTGCAGTTACAGCGTTGGTAATCTTTTTTACAGGCACTTGAATAAAAGAGTGGCAAGAATCGCGGATTAAGCCTGTCATCGAAAGTGTTTTCCCTATCCAGCCCTTCTACGAAAGAAGCAAAAAATCTGCTTTACTTATTCAGAATTGACAACACGTTCACGGTCATTTACGAGACACCGGAGTCCAACGTGAACTTTCTGTGAAATTTAACATCATTCAAATGAAGGACGACACATATGGCAGCTAAGCGGGTTAAGAACTCACTTGGCGCATAGAGGAAACTCGCCTTGATTAAAAACCCTCTCATCGTATTTTCGAATACGGGTCTGGTGTAACACCAAAACAAAAAAAAATTGATAAAACGAATGAATTACTTTTCTGAAGAGGAGTTAAAACAGGCACGAAATTTCAACTAATTAATTTACCATCTGCGGATGGCGCTGTCCTCTTAATTAGTTCTTCTGTTTAAATCCAAAAACAAAGACCTTAAGACGCACTTTATGTTCACATTTTGTGCTTGCGTCGTCGGTCTTCCTTCACGTAAAACATATTTATTCAGGAGACCATCCGTGCTTTCGGTTGTTTATCCTCCCATCGGCATCGCACCGAACCGATGTAAATTGAATTTAATGCCATTGTAAATTCCGTTTACGTGACAGATAACAGCCACTATGTTCTCTTGAGCGTGAGCAGCGTGAAAATTAAAAAAAAGTGTATATACATATATATGCTTAGTATGATTAAATTTTGTAATTTATCATCCTGCAAACAGGCACACAACGAGCCTTGTCATTGGTCAAATTTGAAATTGCCAATCACCCTCACCTGTATTTTTTTTTTTTTTGTTGCTTTTTTGCATAACAGCGGAGGATAATGTGAGCATTTTCACAATCTGAATATGATGTCAAATCAAATATTCACATCTTCATGCACAGCAGAACATACATTAGATTATCCTCGTATGAACTTTTTGTGAAACTGCTCAAGTGAAGCCCATGAATACATATATCTAGGACCCACCGAGGAGACCTATTCCTACTATTGCTTTCATTCGCAACCAACAACGGTGCAGAACTGAATTATTAAGATCCTTTTTCTTCCTCTTTTCCTTGGGTCTTTGATAAAAACGTGGCATATATGTATGTCTGTATGACGTGTGTTGTGTGTGCTTAATAAAAAGAGATAAATCGTTATATCCTTCGTTTGGAAGGTGACTTTCCTTTTTCCTGGGCAAATAGGGGTGCATATCTTCTTTCTTTCCCATATCACACAACTTTCATTTTATTCCGTTTTATACAAAAAGGTATATTATTTGCTATAAGAGATATGAAGATATTATTTTATATTGTTTGCAAGCTGGCAAAGTGCGGCGTGCGGAAATTAAAGTGAAGCAAAATAAGAAAAGAAAGGAAAATGTATGCTATCGCCAACCGGGATTATTTCGAATGTATTGATTTTTTAAGCAGTTTTGCGTCTCGAGAGGCCTACTAACTCTGAAGCAATTTTAATTTTTTTTTTTTTTTTGTATATATTTTTATTATTTTCTTTGAAAGTCAGCAATTGACTTTATAATAACCATTTCTTGTTTTCGGTTGAGGGATTTTTAATTTAAGGATTAATTAAAAACGAACTGGAATGTATCTTTCGTCTGTAAAATTGATTGTGTTCAACACAACGCATCAACCACAAGAGAAACTCATCAAATGCTACATGAATGGTTGTAATTCTATGCCGGCAATTTTGTATTAAAAAGGAAATTGTAGTTTCTAGGAAGAGAGAGAGAGAGAGAAAACTCAGGAAACCATTTCATTGTAAAGTGATTCATATAACTTGACTTTTCAAAAAAGAAAAAATACAGAACAGACTATCTCTGAAATGAAAACGTAAAAGGTTTTTCAAACCAAAGAACGAAACAGGATATTTTCCTCCCTTAGAGTCGAGAATAGACAACTGTATTGTATATAGAAAAGTAGCAATCGTTATTGTCAGGATCAAAAACTCCTGACTTGGCAGCATCCGTTTTATTTGTTATCGCATTAAGCGTTTCTTAAGAATTTGTGGATTGCTTTTCTCCTTTTTCATCGTATTAGATGATATGAAATGAAAAGACTCTGTTTAGTGTTTAGTTACTTTATTTATCTGTCCATAGCACAATGGTTTGAATGTCTGCTGGTTACCTGGACCGTTCGAGGTTCAATTGGCAACAGAAAAGAAAATATGTTTTCCTACGGGTATCGCTTTTCGCGAGGAATTGGCAGGTCTTCCGATAGTAGTTTCATAGTCGTGAAAAGGGCTTTCTCGGTATTGAAAAAAAAACTGTAGGTCCCCTCCATTCCAAAAAAGTTATGGTTGTGAGGAATTTGCTAAGCACCGGAGCTACTCGCTCTTTGTGCCACCCTATTTATTTTATCTTTATGTTTGCAATGATTACTGACTGAATGATTCTGTAACACATGTGTACAGAAGATTCCAGTTTCAATTCCTTAACCAATAAGTTTTTTGTATTTCAATGGAATGGGAAAGCGTTTTCGGCTTTGTATATAGAAACTATAGTAAGTTCAAAACGACCGGAGGAACGAGCAGCATTCGCTTTTCTACACATAATGGTGAAACCAGTTGCTTGGAACGGAGACTGCTAAGTTGGACCGGAGAAAATAGGTTCGCCACCAGTCCAAAAGTCTACTTAATAATACCATAGCTTCTATATGCAGTGGTTTAGGATCAAAAAATACCCAAAGTTTGATATATTTTTGGAAGGTCCTAGAGGTTTTTTTTATAATTAACGCGCACATCAAGGGGTTATGACTACCCTTATAATGTTATAGAACACAGTGCGAGCATTTAGGAAAATAGGAGAGGATTTGAAAGGAGACATCGATGCTCGTTGCTTTTGAATTTTTGTGAATCGTAATGTAGGGGAAAAACAGGGCCATGAAGAGCATTCCACATTTGGGTGGTGCGACTAAAATATGAATCTCTATACTTGACTGTACGACCAAAGTTGGGCTTAAGGTAAAACTGAAGAGCATTCCTGGCGAGGCGGGTGTTGCGGTTAAAATGTTGCAGAGGAGGAATGCAGCTGGCTATTTCACTAGAGCACTGTTTTGTAGAAAGAGCGATAAAAGAGACTTAGACAGGTGACGTTCCGACGATGTTCAAGAGAATCAATCGATTCTACGATTGAACTATCACCTATCAATTTTAACGCTCTATTTTGTACCCTATCAATAGGTGCACAGATGTTTGAGAAGCACCTGACCAGATATGGAAGTTATACTACAGTTTTGGGCGAATGAAGGCCTTATGAATTGTAGTCAGATCAGAAGGGGTGAAGAACTTCTTGCATCGTCTCAAGAAGCCTAAGTATTTAGCAGCATTTTTGGTGACTTCAAATATGTGGTCATTCCAACAAACATAATCGTTTACACACATACCAAGTACTGACAGCTTTCCGGTTTCTTGGATGCAGGTGCCATTAATGGATAATGGTATTGGGGGAATGTTAAGCTTCAACGACAAGAGACAGCATTGAGTTTTCGAAGCATTGAATTCTACTCGGTTCTTATGACCCCATGAAACAATGCTGTCAAGGTCAGAATTCAATGAGCTAATCATACGCTCCAGTTCCACATCGGAAGAGCAGGGACGTGAATTTGGAAACGAATATGAAAAGCTGAGGGTCGAGTCGTCAGCAAAACAGTTAAGCGGATTAGAAGTTTCAGACAAGAGATCATTAATTAAAATGAGGAAGAGAGTCGAAGACAAAACGGAGCCCTGAGGCTCACCAGCTGTATTTTAGTATTCAAAGATTCTCGATACTGGCACCGAGTGCCAGGAAAAAGAAACTTTCAAATTTTTTTTTTTATACAAAGTCAAGAATCAGTAACAGGTTAGCAAATAATATGGGTCCCGCGCTTTGGGGTACCGCACTCCAACGCCTGTCTGACCGTAAGAAAACTATCAATTAAAATAGGAGCGTAGAAATATTTTGCATGTCTTTACGAGTGACAAACTTCTTTTTGTTCTTTGAGGGACAATGTTGAATTGAATGCAAATCCCTGTTCTAAGAATGCTTCACTCACTACATTCTATCTCACTTCAAAGTGAGATCAAGTCGATATCTGAAGTTTGAGTATGATTATTGTGACTGTGCTATAATTCGAATAGAACGCATGCAAAGAATGCTCTTAAAAAATTGCTGTGAAACTAAGCTGTTTATTGTTATTAAAAATCTCTCGCAACAAACGTTGAAAATGTCCTGCGTATTTACTTGTTTCTCATGATCTTTCTTACTGCAAAGGCGAAGCTGCTTTTTCAACGTTAAAAAGTGAGAGGTGTTAAACCATAACGTTTTAAGTGCCACACGAACTGAAATACGTTTTTTTGCAGTAAAATTTTATATATGCCGGCTTTTACTTGTTTTTTGTATCTCCTGAAAATTTCACTTTCTGGCACTTGAACCGTTATGGTTTTGGCACCCCTCAAAAATTTAAAAATTAGTTAAGGAACACGATGGACCAAGAACGTCTTCATTATCTAACTTTGATGAATATAGAGCATGCTCGGCTTAAAGAAGTCAATATTGAAAACATCATTTTCAAATTTGTCCATATCAAATACAGAAAAGTTTATTTGTAAGTGATTTGTTTTATTTGATACCCCAAACTTGAGAAACTAAAGCAAATCGGTGATCCTCGATAGAATTTGCTAAGGACATCGAACTGGCTTAAGCTGACAATTTAAAGGGCGTAAAACTATGAAATTTCTAGAAATAAATGCTAAGTTAATTTGAAAGAACATACCTTATAAGTAAAGATGGTATCTCTAGAAACTTTTGCTTGTTTCTCTTTCTTTATAATTCTTTTTCTATTTTTTCTCATCCACCCCGAAACGCACTAGAAACTTCTTTTGAACTTTTTTAGTCGCGCCTAGATAAGAAATGGACTTTATTGATTTTTTTGGAGCTTATTGCGAATGCGAATTTCGAACTTTTATCACCCGGATTGCACTCTAAGCTTTTATGAGCTCTTTACCAATTTTTTGGCTTATCTGCCTTTCTCACTTATTTTCGGAAGCGAAGCCTATACGATCACCTTTTTAAACTAATCGCACAAACCTTTTCGAAGATTTTATAACCTTTCCGCGCACTCGAAGCTTTTCTTTTTAGAGCTTTAACTGCACTTATGAATTGACCGCCTAACTTTTCAAAAACTGCATGAAGCTTCCCGAAGCTTTTACTGGCATTGCGCCTTTTTTGAATTTCAAACTTTATATTTTACATTTAACCGCGCACTCGAAGCTTTTCTTTTTAGAACTTTTACCGCACTTATGAACTGACCGCATAACTCATCAAAAACAGCATGAAGCTTACCGAAGCTTTTACTGGCATTGCGCCTTTTTTGAACTTTAAACTTTTTATTTTACATTTTAACCGCACTGAATTTAGTTGCGCGAGCAAATTTCAACAAATTACAATTAAACGCACTTGAAGCTTTTATTAGCTTTGAACTTCACTATTGCTTTTACCGCAACTTATTTTTACTGAATGAAGGGCTAATTTTTACAAAATCGCACTGCATTTAACTTTTCTCACTTTTTTTGGACGCGCACTCGAAACATTTAATTTTTTTTTTCAAACTATTAATGGATGTAGGAAATGGACTTTATGGATTTTTTTTAGCAGATATCAGGGCGTTTTTTGAAAACCGAGCTAAAATCAACGATTTCTCAAGCTCTTTTCACACTATTGGCTTTTCCTTATTATTTTAATCAACTTATTTTGATGAAACCGCATGAAACTTCGAGGAGCTTTTATGGGCCTTGCCCCTTTTTTAACGCGTACTCGAAAAAGCTTCCCGGAGCTATACTATTGGCCTAACGACTTTTTTGAACACGCACTCGAAAAAGCTTCGCGGAGCTTTTATTGGTTTCACGGAATTTTTTATGAAGTACATATACGAAAACACATCCGATGCTTTAGAAAGCTTTTTCTCGAACCGATCGAACCGAACCGATAACGTGTAGTTGGGCTGGAGAAATTGGAATTCTAATACTGGTGCAATGACGTTTCAAAAAATTGTTCAATGAAAACATTTTACAAATAATGCTAATTTTCTCAAACTTTTCTTAAATCACATTCATGGCAACACATTCATGCCAACATGCTAACTATGAAGCTTGAAATATTTTATGCCACTTTTTTTATAATTAGCGCGCACATCAAGGGGTTATGACTAATCTTATAATGTAATAGAACACAGTGCGAGCACTAAGGAAAAGATGGAAGGATTTAATAGGAGACACCGATGCACAATACTTTTGAACCTTTGTGAATAGTAATGCAGGTGAAATACAGACCCAGCTAAATCATTCCACAAACGGGTTGTGCGACTAAAATAAGATTCTCTATACAGTACGGACTCGGTTTGCGCAACCCTCGATTCGTGCAACTCCTCGATTTTCGCAACACTAAAATCTTAACACGCATTGACTTTATAAGTGCAACTTTTCAAAAAAGCTGCCTCGATAAGTGCAACTTCATGTGTTTATTTATCCGTTTCTTATATTCACGTTCTTTTTTTGATTCTTTATTCCTGCCGTTACTTTACAGCTAGATAACCTGAACAATAGTTCATGCAAGAATATGAACAAACACAATGCATCTGTGTTTATTTGACTGGGTTGCGGTCTCGTTAGTTTTTACTTAAAATTCATAGGTACCTCCTATGTTACAAAAAAAAAAAAAAAAATTACAAAATTGTCAATAAAAAATAGAATACCAGAACTACAAAGGGGTTCTTCAGCTAAGACAATTTCGGTTACTGCAACCGTCCGAATTTCTATTAGTTGCGTTAATCGAGTCCGTACTGTACTTGACTGTACGCTCGAAGTTGGGCTCAAGGTAGAACTGATGAGCATTCCTAGTGAGGCAGGTGTTTCGGTTAAATTGTTTCAGGGGAAGAATGCAACTGGCTTCTTAGCTAGAGCACTAGAGCGATAAAAGAGAGTTCCGACGATGTTCAAGAGAATCAATCGATTTTACGATTGAATCATATCCTATCAATTTTAACGCTCTATTTTGTACCATATCAAGTAGGCACAAAGATGTTTGAGGAGCACCTGACCAGATATGGGAGTTATACTCCAGTTTTCGGCGGATGAAGGCCTTATAAATTGTGGTCAGATCAGAAGGGTGAAGAATTTCCTACATCATCGTCTCAAAAAGCCTAAGCATTTAGCAGCGTTTTTGGAGACTTCAAATATGTGGTCATTCCTACGAAGATCATCTTGCGATTAAAGAATCCCATCATTTCAACACAAAACATGCATACTTAATTATTCTCATACATCCACCTTGCCTGTCACAAAACTTAAAGAAATTTGTGTTTTCGGCTTGTCTGTAAATTGTGTTTGTTTTATATTCCTAGTAATTTCGTACTACGAATTCCTAAAACAATGGACTCAAAACATCTTCGAAATAAATAATTTTCCACAGATATTTAGAACTTGCTAGTAATTTGCAACAAAATAGTTACGACGAGCCTTGTGATAGGGCTGATTATGTACCAAAAACTTAAATAAGGGTTTCTGTTAACTGCGACTGGCGGTAGCTTTTATATAAAAATAATTGAACGTAAGCCCTAATGGCCGTTCATTCATTTTTCAAATAAAACGAAAAAACAAGATCACCATCACAGTCAGGTTACGACATCAACATAGGTTTCACATAAAAAATGTCCTTCTTGTCCTTCACAAATATTTCATACACACACATCCACCTATTTACTCATTGCATTTCATACTTCCACAGGCGATTTAAGAAAAAAATTCTAATTGAAACCTTAAAGTATCCCGATGGAAAGGTTTTTGGAACGTCATGCCGCCAGCACTCGGACACAAAAATCTCAAGCCCATCTACATAACAGTCTTCCTTTTGTTGCTATAGCGCATCAAAGTTCTATGAAAGTAGACCAAGCGGACGATGAAAATCTGAAAAGATAATGTTGAAAATTAGAATATGTATGTACATATTTAAAACTGAAAAGATTAAGCTCGATGAAATTTTACAAAAGGTGCAGCTTATACAAATACATATTATTTATTCTTTGAGTCACCAAAGTCAAACTTTTATAATTTTCAGAACAAAGTTTCACTGTGGCTTTGTATGAAGCTAAAATAACACCAAACACAACTTTTTTGTTAAAAAAAAACTTTTCATTCGTGTACATATTTGACATTTTGTTCAGAAAGTCATAGACACCTGCTTTGTGAAAAAAGGTATAAACCAAACAAACTGGTTGAGGTCACTTTCACAATGGACATGTGTTTGGTAGTTGATTTTTTCAAATGATATATGCCGAGACCTCAGCAAAAAAAAAGGTTGAATACCAGACAGACAGTAGACTAGAAATATTTCCAATTAGAAGAACTCCCATGGCAAATTTTTTCTAGTCCCGGAGGAAAACAAAGCTTTTCCATTTGAGTTCAGAGTACCAAGATGGTCCCTTGATTAGTTTTGGAACTAAAGGGAGGTAAGCCTTCTGTTTTAGCTATGGTTCCCATACTGATCAAGATTAAATACCACAAGCTGGTGTGAGTAAAGGGCAATTAAACTAGTAAAACATTACTTATGAGAGAGCAAGTTGGGGTCATCAATTCAGCCTTTCAAAAATTGATGGAAAAACACTAAATCATTGCTTATTTGTCTGTGTGAGTCGAATACGATTTTCCCCTTATGAATGTTTTAAGGATCTTCATCTGTAACGTACGCTAGAGGTGATGTTTGAGAAAAAGAGTTTTGAAATTTTCGACTAAGTCAGACCTAATGTCACCAACAGGAACCGACATTTGAACATCTCAATTACTTTGAAGCCATCACCTACTTTTTATGGGACCATTTTACCCTTCGGTGACTACAAGGACACGGCAAAGGTAAAAAAAAGTAAACTATGTAGCTCGTATTATCATGCCAAAAAAGGTACTAAAATTTGCGGAGACTAAATCGTCTCTATTTATGATTAATTTTTATGGTTCAATGAGAAAGGAGAGGAAAAAGTTTGAGAGCAAAAAGTATGGATCTTTACTCTCACAAGTTACAACCTCTATTCGAGATTTATGAATTCATAAAATGGTTAACAAACTTGAGAAGGGTACCTACTCGATATGGAAACGAACGTAAAAGTTGTATCAACAAAGTCTAACATACTTCAATTACTTAGTACATCGCTCAATAAAACCAAGCATTCAATTTTTCTTGTTAACAACGAAGTTGATATGATGTTGATGTTCATACTTAAAATATGTTGAGGTCACGGAATCAAAAAACTTAAGATAGGGATTGTTGCGATATTTAATATTCTACAATACTAAGCTATCTTTTGCAAGAAGAGAAAGTCCTACTTTGGCACCTAGAAACGTCCAAACTTATCCCGTTTTTGAATATATTTTTGATGTATTTTTGTAAGAAGTCGCGATCTGAAGCAAAAATGTCGCTGTTGTAAATGCATTCAATGTACCAATAAAAGGCAAGGGTCCAAAATGACTTTTCTGTGGCATGGCAGGCAAAAGCAGGTTCAATATAAGAGACTTTCTCCAAAGAGTAGGAAATAATCAAAACTTGAAGGAGAGCTTGAAAAGATATTCAAGTGGAAGAGAATAAATAAACATGAAGAAACAATTGTGGACTCATGTCAGGACCAAGAGAAACTTAATCATTTAGGGAATAAAGGTGGTCAATATTTTTGTTTCTGTTAATAAAGTTAGGTTTTTAGATTATTATGGACAAGTTAAGATTGGCACGACGCGACGGTGTCCAGAGAACTGCTGGACATTCTGTAGTGGTGTTCAGAGATGTTTCTTCACTTTCGAGGCATAATATGCAGATTGGGCCCACTTACAACCCCATTTGATGTATGTAGATGCTTTTTTAGAGGAGAGTGGCCATCAGTAAGCAGTCGGAGTCAAGTTTTACTGTTGAGGTTCAATAGGAATTTTGATTTTTTTTTGGGTATTTTTTGGCATAAAAAGTTTTGAACAGGTTTGACCGGAGGAGTTACACCTAGCTTTGTTAGAATACAGTCTTATGAATTACTAATATCGTAAATGCAATTTTATTAGTTCAAGAAAAATATCCACAGGAGGATGAGGTTCATCTATTCTAATGATGCCCGAATTTGATAAAAGAACAACAAATGTAATGGCTTTGGATAAAAAAAACTAGATCTAGCATACGATTTTTGTAGTTTCTAGTACAGCTCACTTGCTGTAAAAGTCAGAGCTATCTATATGCCGATCTGTACGACAACCCGAAAAAGGCCGAAGTTTTCAGTATTCAAGTGACTTGTGTTAAGCCAGGTTTTGGTCAAAGCAAATACGTCATCCGCAGTTTTACTTCGAAGACCTGTCACATTTTTTATATTATTAAGAAGTAACATAAATAAGAGTGGCCCAGGAAAGCTTCCTTGAGGATCACCGTAGTAACATTGATAAAATTCTATATTCACTTATCTATAGGAACATAACTAGTTCGACTAATAAAATAGAAAGTGGACGATTACAAATGATAGTTAAAGGCCATGGCAGGTTGCTTGTACAATGTACTCAGCTCTTGTAACACTTCATCCATAGAAACACTTAAAAAACGGATATTCATCAAACTCGAAGAGCCGTTCCTTCGAAGATCCTTGCATTAATTAAGGGAACGTACACTGAACTGAAAAACTCTTCGAAAGGTTTTTAGTTATAAGTAAACAAAAGTATGTAATTCTTTCCTTATTCCCACGTAGCTCAACCGAAATTACAAATATTTGCAGAAGCCCAAGGAACTGTTTCTCCTCATATCAAGACTTTTCTCAAACCCTAATGGGTTTTTCTTTTTTATTTATTTTCTAAAAGAAAAACTTACAAAACAACAACCATAAATTAAAAGAAGCCACACGTGTGAACCCAATCCAAAGCTCAATAGTGTAATCGTTGGGTAGGTAGTACACTGGTGCGTATACGCACTCACTTTTTCTCTGTTTCTATGTTGAGCTATTATGACACAGTTATCGGATTCTGTTTAAATTAGATTAGCAGGGTGACATGAAAAAAACGCTGTCATGATGGCCTTGCTAATCAGAAAATTAAAAAAAGAATGCTCCCCTTTATTAGCAGTGAGTGAGGACTGAGGAGTGATAGAGAGTCTAGTTCTTCTAACAAAAAAAAACTCTCCCATCCCATCCAGTCAAAGAGATGGAATCGTAAATTAAAATCCCTCAAATGCATCGCACAAAAGTTTTAATTTCAAGCTGCTTGAAAGAAATAAGTATTAACAACAACCACAACAAAAAAGAGTTGAATATAAAACATTTTAATTAGTAATCAGAACACGTCCGTTTAAATAAACAGCTTTATTGTTCATGCAAATATATCCATATACGAATAGCTGTGTGTGTTGATATTGTTTAGCTTTCATTTTCTTCATCTCATTCCTTTTTAACCATTTCGTGTCCTATGCAGTGTATACAAAGTTGTTAAATGAGAAAATATTCTTTTTTTTATTTGTTTTACAGGATTTCTCTCGTGGGACGTATCCGATTGTCATGTCGACCTAGAGGATGAACTCAATACAATTACACAACATGCCCCTGAGGGAGAGGAAGCTCGACACGGTAAGTGAAAAATGAAACAACATTTCGGTGGCTGATGCTGCTCCCATACAAACAAACAAAACGGTGTGGTGTGGTGTGGTAGTCTATTGGAAAATGCATCAAGGACAAAAACGTGTACAAGTAGGTACCTTATTATATTGAACACAGTGCTTTATTGAAACAACAACAAAAACAACGACCATAACATCCCACACACAATAATAATCTTCTATGTCTCCAAATCCTTGTTGATGTATGACAAGTCATGTCGGATCTCGGATTTCTTCTAAGGCAGTAACTGTTGCCAACATTGAAATGACACTCAGAATAAGGACTTTTAACAGACATCTTCTCTGATGTACACCATTCACAATGTGATACGGGATTCGTATCGTTCACATATACACTCACAAACAGAGTGTTGTGCATCTGTCTGTACAGCGGTTGCGATGTATGATACCCGTTTCCCATCACAGAAGTGTTGAAAAGTGGAAAGGTTTTCACATCGCATCGATTGATGTCACTGAGTGACTATATTCTGCTTAAACAAAAACAATTCATTGTTTGGCCATTTAAACTTGCTCCATATTAGTTGCGTTTGCAAATTACATAAAAAAGTCCTTTCATTCAAATGAAAAGCTTTTGGAAACGCTAACTATATGCACCGCTCGCTCGCCTTTGCGACGTATACCTTCAACATAAGCAGAGCGATGCCAATTTGCTTCTTTTTTGTGTGTAGCATGTTCTTTTTTTGTACACTTTTTGTAATGTGAATGCATTTTCCGTTAAACATGTTAGGGCACTCTAGCGCAATAGTTCTTGAAGCACTCTTGATTATAATTTCACCGAGACTCAAGCAAGCAAGCAAACAGCCTTTCTATGTGTTTAACTGCTACTGTAAATGGTTGCATATGCCCGCCCGCCGCCCGTTGTAGAGTAAAAGGCTCTTCAGTATGCACAGCAGAAACGTGGCAAGAAGAAAAAGAATTCATAGAGACGACGGAATGCTAACGAAGTTACCTCTTTTAAAAATATAATTAATATGAACGGACGTGGAAAGATTCAAGTGGATCTGTACAAAAGAATATCCAACCATATTGCATTTGAAATTTGAAAAACAAGTGACTACGGCATTCCAAGGACAAATAAGCACAATCAAATTTATGCCAAAATTTTCGGCACGATATAACAACTTTTCTTATTCAATGGTCCTTTCCGACCCATAAGAGTCATCTTGTCTGTCTCCTCTCATCATCATCTTTATCAAGTGCACTCGGTATTAGCAATCTAACCAGCTAAAAGGATCATTTGCCAATACAACAATATATATAATAATGATACTACACACTATAGTAATCCCCCATTCTGAGAAGCCCTCTTGAAAATCCCTTTAAACATCCCACAACAGTACGGACAAATAGAACTAAAGTGCGCTTGGTAAAGGATTCCCAGCTAGCAAATCATATTAGCTGGCAAATGTTTGTACAGCAAAGCCTTCTTGAAAGGGATAAACTTCCGGCGGCAATGCAATTTCAGATTTCTATATTTTTTTTTATTTCTGTGTTTCAATTCGGGCTCCTTTTATGGGTCCCACCAAGTTATAGTAATGCCGCCACAACACACAATGGCAATTCAACTTTTTACTATGCGACAATTCCAGATGTACAACCCACCACTAGAACGCTTCCTATTTGTGTTCGACGAGGAGGCATGAGATTTTAATGCTCAATAATAATGGCAAGTCTTTTTTTCCATCGATAGGGTGGTGGTAAAATGATTGCTTTTGTGTTGGAAGACAAATTCATTCCGAGAAGATATTACGAGAGGATTATATTTCGAATAGGATAATGGCTAAACAGACTGCTTTATAAAAAAACATATGATTTGCCTTTTGAATGCAAACATTGGCATCGTAGGTGCGTATATACATACTTATTCATTTCTTACATGACTGTAGGTATACCTATTGTCTTGAGGCAATTTCCAGAGACTAAGGGGATGGTATATATAAAAGGACATCTTTTGTTTTTCTTCTCTTCAGAAATCATACGCAAAATAGAACAAAAGTATGGCAATCAAACACATAACAACGGCCATTTCTTTGCGCTAACAATAGTTTTCTGCTCTTTGGTTTGGAGTACCAGAATGCGTTTTGTTTACTTTTCAGAAACACTCGTTTTCTCTTGAGATTTTCTTTCGAATACTTGCATTCTCCTCAAGGTGAAGTTTTTTTGAGGAAGCAAAAAAATTCTAGATGCAGATCTAAATTTTTGAACTCCGTGCATTAAACTACAGAATGAAAAATTCACTGACCAAAAGTATCTACAAATATATTTTCTGGAAAAGTACCGTCTCCCCATTTTAATACGAAGAGAAAAGGAAATAAATCGTGAAAGTTATCGCAATGCACAGTTAAGTAAAAGAAGAAAGTTTACGAGTCTTTTACGTGCCAATCTGCAATTCCTTACTTACCGATACATAATGTTGTTAAGAATGACAAACAATCCTTAAATTAAAGTAAAAGGTTACGTGATTCAAAGTATAAAAACAGTTTCTTCTTACTGATCACACACTGCTATATTATACTTGACTAAAGCCAATACGTTTTCACTAAAAACTGATGTTAAGTCACGTGCGTTCTTTAGCAGGACAAATTGGTTAGTGGAAAAAGAAGGAAATTTAATGGGCGACTGGAAAATACACCAACAAAACATATCCTACAAAAAAAAAAAGGATCTTAATGAAAGCTTATTCGGCAGTAAATTCTTGTTTATGTTCAGAGCCTTTACTAATTTATTGCTTTTTGCCAAGAAAATCTGCAAACATATTCTTGTGGAGCATCATTTGTAAGGAAAGGAAAGATAAATTCAGAAACGAATTCATTAAATTGGACGAACCCTTGTAATTTACTGAGGTTTCGGCAATTCGTTCGCTCACGAATTGCTTTCTAATCGAGAGTTATGACTTTTAGACAAATTCATCAAGAATTTTTGACCAATTCGTTGAACCCAATTGCACTCCGCGACGCCGTGGTATTTATGAGTTGACGCTCCTAAAGTTGCAATCATCGACTCCAAATATATATTGGTAGACACCAAAGGAATATCGGTAGAATTTTTTATTTTTAATTTGCAGACGTTGCTTGTCCGTGTAGATAAAAATGTTGAGTTGAATAACAATTAGTGAAAGAGTGCGTTCACAATTCTTTTCAAATTTGTCCTGATTGGAAAGCTCTTAATGATTTTAAAAACTAACTATTTTTCCTGTGAAGTGTTAAGAATCGGGTTGTTTTTCAGAAGCTTATATCAACATCAAATCAACCATGGAACTATTCAGAGTAACTTTCGCTAAAAGTACTTTCTGATGTGTCAGCTGATGGATTGGGGCGGAAAAATAAAAGAATGTGCTTCACAGTTCTTATGACAAGTGCGATGTTCAGCTGTAGTTCTATCACAAAAATTAAGAGAACTTCTAGATTTGGTGAACTAAGCTTATTGTTTCCTCATTTCGATACAGTTTTCCGTATGGTTGGTTTTCTGTTTGCTGTATTCCGGACGTTATAATTACTGTGATGTTGATCTATATACTGTTGAATCTTTGGTTCCTTTTTTCCTTTGAACCCTTTAAGTCGAGCCCATTTACTACGAGATGTTATTTCTGAGCTCGCAAACGTTTCTGTGACATCATTCGACCGCTTTTAAAATCTAAATTCTATTGTTAAACGTTTTTTTTTTTAATTAAACAGATGGCTGTTGTTAAACTTCAAGGGACTTTCATGATCTATAGTCGTCGATATGCCTTAGCATTGGGTCAACAGACATAAAGAAAAAGGGAATAAAAGCTTTTAAGATATTACATGTTATACATGTTGCATGTCTTATATATTACAACACACATATCTCATGTTTTTTTTACTTTTGGGGAAGTATCTACCGGACTCTCCAAAGCGTGCTAAACTTGGCTTATCGGATAAACCTCCAAAAGTTTCTCACTGAACTCCGCTTCGGGACTACTTGCACATTTCTTCGAGGGGAGGTCCATGTCTAAGTTGTTGATTTGATTTCTTGTGTTTTTTTTGTTTTCAGAATCTGCATCAGTTACGTGCTAATTCGTTTCCAACTTTATTTGGGCTGAGTTCTCCGATACTTCTGTTTATTTTCTTACGGAGAGATTCCCATCTACTGCACCCGAACACTGTATGATAAGCGTCGTCTCTCAACGAATTTCTGTATTGGCACGAAGGGCTTCTTCATTGTCCGAACTTGTAAAAAAAAAGCGTTGAAATACCCGTGTCCATTGAGAAATTGTGTGGCGTAATAGCTAACTTCATCGTGTTCCCGGTTCCTGCATTCACTTTAAGGGATCCGATCAACCTTGCTATCCAGCGCCCTTTGCTTTTCGACTCCCATCGTTGGTGCCACGTCTGCTGTGTAAGCACTTTTGCTTCAAGTACGACATCTGCAACTATAAAAAATGCTGGCTCGGGCAATGTTCAGTAGTGGCTCACATTCGCGCTTTCGTTCAGCAGAATTGAGTGTGTTGTTGCCAGAAGAAGTTTTTGTTTGCTCCCAGATTGTTCATCTACATTTCCCATCAGCCTGGATGGATGGCTTACAACTAAATGCACGTTCGTGTCAAGGTTTATTCCCAGTTTTTTTTTTTTTTTTTTGTTGTAGGTACCACTTCAGTGTTCTCAGTAACCACATACAGCCCATATTCCTCCATATAGGAATTTGTCCTTTGCATCAATTGGTTTAGCTTTGTTACATGTAGTACATGTTGCATATTACATGGTGTTCGTGTTACATATTTTACATGTTGTATATGAGTAATTTTGCAAATATTACACTTTGTGCTTGTTACATGTTACATGTGCAACACGTTGTACATGTTCATATTAAGCAAGTTGCATGATGTACATGTTACATGTTGCACATATACATGTTGTACATTTTGCATGCTGTACACATTATATGTTGTACGTGATTGCATTGGAAAGGGCTATGTTTATCTGACCGGCTAACATTTGATTGTGTTTAAACTCTGCGTGTGGCTTGTTCTTTATGTGTCTCAATTTTTCAAAGAGTTGTATGCTGGCTTAAGCTTCCGGAGGAAAGTTTTTTTACTTTAAACTTCAATCGGGTGCCAATATGGAAGTTGTTTGTCATATTGTCATCGACTTTATGGTGCCAGTTGCGTAATGGTTAGTATATCTGCCTATTACGCAGGAGGCTCGTGGTTCGAATCCCAACAGAAAACAGAATTTTTTTCCACGGCTATCGCCTTTGGCAAGGCCTCCAATAGTAAATTTATTGCCATGAAAGGCGTTTTTCGATAAGCCGTTTGGAATCGGCAGAAAATAGTAGGTTGACTCACCTCAGACATGGTTCTGAGAAATGCACTAGGCTCGTCCGGGGTTCTACCTCTGTTGTACCACCCTTGTTTATTTCATTTCATTTTGTTATAGACTAAATAGAAGACGCAGAAGGTCGTGGTCAAAAACAAATTGAATGAGGTGGTCGCACTTTCCCCAAAATAACACACCCTTGCTGAGATTCTGAATTTCCTAAAAAGGATATAACGAATTAATATAAAAAGCAAATATTGAATTTACTCAAAAAAGTGTATCATATTGAAATCTTACAATGGTACGCGAGAACCAAAGAAAGGACGAAAAACAAAAAAACATAACTTTACACTTTTTTTCAACTATAACATCCAGCAGCTACAGGCATCAACCACTAGAGATTATTTCACAAAAAGCTCTCATTCTCTATAATGCAAATAAAAGTTCATTGAATACAATGATTATGAAACATTAGCGAATAATTAGTAGTCGCTAACTTAATATACATATGTGCATTTTAATTGCCATCATCAGACAAACACTTGACAATGCTTTTCTTTCCAGTACACAATCGACACCGGCATTTACGCAATCTATCCTGACAGAGAATACAAATAAAGACAAAGTGCAGTAAAAGAAAAAAACAAAACTTTCTACAAAACAAGTGTTTTCAACACGCAAAACTTGTATCCACATCCTTCTCTGAAATATATGCTGTTTTTTTTTTTAAATTTTTTATCCTATCACTGTCTCGTTAGAACAATACAAACAAATAACGAAGTCGGTGTGACAAACACACAATGACCGACCCGTTCATGCAATATGCATTTCTTTTGATTATTTCTCGCTTTTTGTTTGCTGCTGAAGGACGTGCAATTTTTAATGAGGTGCACAAACAAAATCAACTAAATGAGAAATTTTTTTCGCCGAATCAACAGTGCGAACTTTTTCAATGAATATATGAGATACACTGTGTTGCACATTGCTTTATGAATTAAAAGGAGAAGCAAAAAAAAAAACTGAAATGTTTTCCTTGCGAACTCAACATTGAACCTGGCAAATGAGACAGCTCATTATTTCTTTAGCACCCTGCACAAAGCATTGGGTGGACATCAAGTCAATAATTAAGAAGGAATAGTGCACAGAGTACAATGGAATGTATTTGTCTGTTTCTTGTCTTGTTTGACTGTATGCAATTTTTGGATTAAAACAGACGACAATATTATTATTTCAATTAGGACTATAGAAGCTTTTGAAAAGCATAAGAATCTTCTTGTTGTGTCGACATTGAACTTCGTAACTATTGTTATTGAAGAGTAATGAAAGGACAGTGGTGAAAATGAAATGTAAACCATTTTTGATGACAGAAACATAAGCATTTCAGCTCCAGAAATATATATAATCTACAGTTTCTTTAACATCACTCACTACTCAAGATATTTGTTTCAAGCATAGGTTTAAATATTAGGTAGTATTCGAGTGCTGTTACTGCACGTGAAGATTTTACGTGGTTTCCATGCTTGAAGGCTAGTTTCATAAGGATATAAAATTTTAAGATTGAGAAAGTAATAAGAGCAGAAAGTATCGAAATTTCCAAACGGTAAAGAAAACAAATTGCCTAAACTCCCAACCGGCTCGATTAAAGCCAAGTTTAGAGTTCCAATTTCAACCACTTTTTCGAGCATTTGAGGCCGTGTGTCGACAAAAACGCCACAAATGCTGGCTTCCAAGCCCCCGTACGTTTCTGGTTTGTTGACGTAGACGAGTAACTTTGCATATCTCCAAAGAAAATAATCCAATGGTGTCAAATCACACGATCTTTGCGGCCAATTGACAGGTCCATCCCGCAAAATTATTCGCTCATCGAATGTTTCCTTCAATAAATCGATTGTGACGTGCGCTGTGTGGCATGTAGCGACATTTTGTTAGAACCACATCTCATGCGCATTTATGCCATCTAATTTGAGAAACAATACATATGGCTCTATACCGGTCTCCATTAACGGTAACTGGCTCGCCAGCATCATTTCGGAAGAAGTATGGCCCGATGACTCCATATAGAAAAGTCAGTTTTTGTGGATGTAATTTCGTCTCAAGCTACTCAGGTGGATTCTCTTCGCTCCAAATACGGCAATTTTGCTTGTTGACGTAACCATTCAACCAAAAATGAGCCTCATGTCATTACTGAACAAAATTTTGCGATGGAAATCAGCATCGAGATCAATATCATTTTCGGCCCATATACCAAAATCACGACGCATTGCATATGGTCTCGCGGCTTTAATTCTTGCACAAGCTGGATCTTGTAAGGTCGTAAGCCAAGATCTTTGCGCAAAATCTTCCATAAAGTTGATGGACAAAGCTCCTACTGCTGTGCACGGTTGGCAAATCGATTCATTCGGGTCCTCTTCAACACTTTGCTCTACAACGGGAATTGTTTCTTCGGTACTGAGATGCATATTCGGCCCTATCGAGGTAACCGTCCGTCGGAGCAGAGTTTTCTCCGCAACACATCTTTTTTCGGAGATTCGATTTTGCTTTGAAGTAGTTTTCGTCATAAGAAATTTTTCACAAATTCGGCAATGCATTGCATTCCCAAAACTAAAATCTCCGCAACAAAAACTTATCGGGGAACATCGGATCGTCCGTTCGGAGAACTACCACGAAGCAAAATGTCTCCGATCGGAGAGAGCTCCGCTCCGACGGTTACCTCGATAGGGCCGATTATCACATTAAGTAAACGTAGTGCGAAAACGGTCCATGCTTAACCGAATTAATTGCTCTGATGGACGATTATGTCGACCATAAAATGGATGGACCTTGCGGTAAACTTTGCGAACTGAACCATTATTTTCGAAATTAATTTGTACGATTTGCAAGCGTTGTTCTTTTCTCTACCTGTTCATAATAAAATAACAGACATTAATAAAACTTTAGAATTGGCCGATTTGACCACAAGTTGTCAGTTCTATCCGTATTCGAAAACCCAATTTAAAAAAAAAACACCCGATGTTACGAATGAATTCCAACCGGAAGACCCAATTTTGGTCCACTTTTTGCATCATTTAGGCCGTATTTTCTCTTCCGAGATGTTAATCGTCTCGGACTTATAGGCACAGACAAGCGACTTCACATAACCCCACTAATAATAGTTCAGCGGTTTTAAAACTCAAAATTATGTAAAAATCGGTATGAACAGCGATTTCGTTTCTAGACAATTTACCGGGCGTTTGCAGTACCCAGTAAATATGCGGTAAATGGAAAGCGAAACTGAGTATAACTCAAGTGACAGCTGTCAAAAAGATCAACTCAGAAAAAAGTGTTGTCAGATTAAAAACCACATCGTTTACCAAAAAATAATTCGAGAACTTTTTTTTTACTAAAACGAACGAAATTCATGAGGATCGGGTCCATTCAAAATCAAGACACAATTGACTACTATGCTCATTCATTTGGGTGAATAAAAAATCATAAACTGACAACTTGTATTTGAAGTGGAAGTGAAGTGAATGTCTAATTCAATTGCAACCGATGTGGAGTACATATCTCGAGATGTTATCAGAAAGAATCGTTCAATTATTTAAAATAATTCGAACGATTTATTTTCAAATTCAATACTTTTTAAAAAACCTCTTAAAGCAGCAAATTTTATTCTTTCTTTCATTTCCGTACCACAACTACATACCAATGTCACAAAGAAGCATAAGCATTTCTGTTTTGTTTGCAGAAATACCAGAGATATACAAAACGAAAGCCTTAATCTAATTACAATTTGTTTCATCCCGTTGTGGTCTCCTCGTCGGTCGTCATAAAAAGCCATAATCCCTATGATGCGATTAGTTCCGAATGTTCTTTCGGTCCAAGTACCACTTTGTGTGGATTTTTCTACTTTGAGTTGCGCATTGAAACAGTAACAAAAATTACCACATACTTATTGTGTACGCTTTGCAAAAATAAAGTCTCAAATTTGTATAAGACAAGTAATCAGGTGACCACTTTATTAAAGGGTTAATGTTAAGGCAACCGATCTGTTAATAACATTTAACAGTTAAGGTATATCCGAACCTGCCTTTACTTCTGACATTTTCAAGCTGACGAAAACTTGTTCTTTTTTTCGTTTATTTACAGGCGAAAGACTCATTCAGTATGCTAGTGAAAACCTAGTCACTGAAGTACTTATTCACCCTCAATACAATACTCTGATACAATGCATGAGAAATCTATTGAGCAGTTTTACAAGACACAGACATGTTATTCATGCCGGTTACACATTTACCGGCAATGGTTCCTGGATACTACAGGTAAAAACAAATCATACACATATTGACTAGAAACATTAATTGATTTGGAATCTTTTCAGGACGGAACCTTTTCGGTAGCCGATTTTTCAGAGGCATTTCAGGAGCACGATGTACAGAGGGTTTTACGAGCCTATCCAGAAACAATCACTATGAACATTCACTGCGCAGACAATGGACTGTGGAACACACTTCCAGACAAATCATTTGCAAGGCTGTGTAAGATTCGAATAAATCCAAATGATGTTTTGAGCACAAGTAATAAGAACATCAATGCGTTTATTGGTAAGAAGAGGAGCGAATTTTATGGTCTAGATTTGAAGGATGAGGAAAATGTTTCGTTCCATTTATAGATTATTTGGCACCACTTCTTACTCCTGCATCACTAAAAGAGTTACTAGAAACATCAGATGTCGTGGGAAATATTCGATTCACTCATCCAACACTTTATGTCTTCCCTGGAGGCCAAGGTGATGCGGCGCTCTTTGGCATTAATGGATTCAATATGCTTGGTATGAGTTTGTCTTCTGTTTTTATTTGAATTGTATTTAAAACTTTTATACTTTTCCAGTCGATGGAGGTTTCAACAGAAAGGCTTGCTTTTGGGATTTCGCACGACACCTAGACCGACTGGACGCAGTTCTGCTAACGAGAATAAACAACAGCAATATCAATGGAATGGCAGCGGTTGTAGAACGCAAGCGTGAATCGCATGTGTATCCTCATATTGGTCACTTTTTTTGTAATGTCCCTGATCGAAAGAGCCTGCCAAGTCCCGATGGAGACAAAGACAAAGACCCACTGTTGGTGGACTTGTTCGAACGTGGCCACAGTCTGGTTAGTGATTTGAAGGCATTGGATTTGAAGCCACAAACATGTTACCGAAACACTGAACCCATTAATCTATACCACAAAGTGGGACACGGTACATTGGATATGTATGTGATCAGTCCGTCAAGAGACTCGAAGGAAGTGAAGGACTTCTTACAAGAGTGGAATGCAGGAGACCAGAGACTTTTTGCGGCCAGAGATACAAGAGACTTTAACTTTCCACTACAAAATCTTGTGTCTATTTGTGCTTTGTTAGTCTGGCAGCCCGCAGATCCAGATGACACTATTACAAGAATTCTATTTCCTGGAAGCACGCCTGATTACAAAATTCAAGAGGGCTTGGAAAAATTGAAGCATTTGGAATTTATGAAATACTCAACATGCACTGCCAAATCAATCGCTCCTGTCATACAGACTGTTACAACTCGAAGAGTTTTCAAATCCGGGCCATTAGAAAAGGGAATCGCTGAACCCGTTCTTCCGTCCAAGGTCGGAAAACCATTGCAATCAGAACGCGACGTTAGTGTGATTGAAACACGAATGAAATCAACAGCAGTACAACAACAGCAGGACAATAAAACAAAAGAAACGACTATGGAATCAGTTGAAAAGAAAATTGAAAAGGTTGCAGAAAAAGATGAAGAGAGTTTCATGGCTAAGATAATTGGACATGTTGCAAAACAGTTAGAGAAAGAAGTCGACAGCAAGGAAGAAGAGAAGAAAGACGAAGAAGATAACAAAGAAGTTACCGAGAAGAAAGTAGAAGTAATGATCGTTAAGCCGCAACAACAGCAAACCGAGCCACCTACAAAAGACGAAATTCCAGAAATTATCAAGCCTAAGCCCAAGGCAAAGGCTGAAAAGCCACGAGCCGAAGTCAAGCCAGTCATTCGATCTCGGATAGACACTAAGCCTCCAAAATCGATGGAAAAGAAACCATTTAAGAAAGACGATAGAAAAAGTTCACCAACTCATCACGTATCTCGAAAACAAGATGTTGGAACAAAGCCCCCACAACCAGTTAAGGAGAAAGAAATCAAGTCTAGAGTGGTCTCAAGAGTCGCTAGGTCCAGTCCAAGCAGCACACCTGCAAAGAGTGCAAAAGATGCAAACAACCGCAAGGTTTTAGAGTCTAAACAGCATGTCTCCAAAGTTACAACCACCCGACGTGAACAAACAAGAACCACTTCAACGGTTGAGAAGAAGGAAACAAAGAAAAGCGAGCGCAAACCAATTTCCAGACGTCCCCGAGGGACCTCACCATCTAAACGAGCTCCAGGAAGTCCAGTCAAAGCAATGAAACCCAGAACAGATTTGAAGAAATCTCGTTTAGACAAAGGTGGTACTACCGATTCCAGTTTGGTATCAACCCCCAGTGCCGATGAAGTTCCCACAGCTAAGAAAATTCAAGACCTGGTTATTTCACAAGAATTAGAAGCTGCCAAGCAAAGAGAGCTCGACGATCTCAAGGAAGAGCAAGAAGTAGTACGGGAGATCGAGGCTGTCTTTAGTCGCGATGAAAAGAAACGACAGGGAGAACTTAAATCGGACCATCGAGAAATTGCTAAACAAGACAGTACCACTGAGGCAGAAGAAGATGAAGAGTATTTGATCATCGAAAAAGAAGAAATTGAACAATATACAGAAGACTCAATAATCGAACAGGAAAGTAGTATGACTAAGGAGGAAGAAATACAAAAACACCAGCGTGATTCTCAAGAATCAGAGAAGAAACGCAAAAAGAGCGCTGAGGAAGAAATAGAAGCAGAGATAGCAAAGGCTGAGGCTGAGGAACGCAGAAATAGACAACAAGATGAGGCTGAAGTAGATGCGGAAACTGACGCAGACGCTGACGCTGAAGTTGAAGCTGAAGCTGAAGAAGATATCGACATACAACCTGATTCGATTGAAGAAAAAGTTGACCTCACAACCCCAGAAAAGACGGAACTCAAAGCTGAAGTGCAGGAGATTATTACCTCAGCGAAAGAGATCGTCAAAGCTAGAACTGAGGAAACAACTTTTAAGACTGAAGAGCTGTCATCGCCAACCCCTGATGAAAAAATAAGCAGTGCCAAGAAAACCTCAGATACAAAAGATGAGCCTATTGAAGAACAGGAGGCAGCAAAAGAAATTTACTTACAAGAAAGTCTTCCAGAAGAAAAGTTTTCCGCTACAATTGAATCAGGTGCAACTACAGCACCCACATTGCCAGAAGATGAACGAATCCCACTTGATGAGATCAAAGAGGACCTAGTGATCGAAGAAAAACACGTAAAGGAAGAAACCAAAGAAGTTGAGGCAGCAAGACTACAACAGCCCAAAACAGAAACAGCCAAGGAAGGACCTGGACCAGCTCCCGAACGAGTGCTTCCACTAAAAATGACTTTTGAAACTCAGGCAAACCTTATGCGAGACGTTGTTAAGACTCCAGATGAAGTTGCTGACCTTCCAATGCATGAAGAGGCGGATTTCGGGGTTTATGATGAGAAAGACCAACAAGAATCTAGTAAACCCTTGTCACTGAAAGAAGAAATTGCTAAAGAAGAAAAAGAAGTAGAAGAAAAAGCTGATACCACAAAGGAAACAAAGACTTCCGAAAAGGAGGAAGTAGAAGAAGAAGAAACAAAAGACGAAAAGGAAGAGATAGAAAAAGACATAAAAACCGAACTCAAACTTAAAGAATCTGAAGACAAACAGGAACAAGACAAAGCTTCCGACAAACATATTCCTAAAGAGCAAGCACCTACTGCTCTAGAAGAAGCTCAGTCAAAGGAATTGACAACAGACAAAAAATCAATAATGGCTACAGAAGAGAAAGAGCAAAGTGAGCTGATTTCTGAAGACCAACCTGCAGAGCAGATGCCAATGATACGTGGCAAGGTAACTGAAATGAAAGAAAAAGAAGATACGACTTCTCTCGAAAGTCCAGCAACCATTGAGGAAGCTATTGAAGTTGAAATGGAACAAACTGGTATTAGAAGAAAAGATTCTCAGAAGGAAAAAGATGAAATGGTCGGAAAAAGTTTACTCGAAGAATTGCAAATAGAGTCAAAGAAAACTCAAATCGAGACCGAACGACAACGTTCAGGAGCTGAAAAAACAACCGTTTTACTTCTGACAACAACACAAAGTGAACAAGAAACTACTATACAAAAGTCACAAATACCTGAAACACTCGAAAAAACGTCTTCCATTGAAGCATCACTTGCGGAGAGTATTAAACCACAGGGAGAAGTGGTCGACAAGACCTCGCCAGTTCCAAGTGAAAAGGAAGAGAAATCGGCTCCTCCTTCAAAGGAAGCATCTCGACCAGAATCTGTCATCAGTGAAGCTGACGATAAGGATGGTAACAGAAGGGTATCCGTTGCGGAGAGCATTAAGCACGAAGACAAAATAACAGATAAGAAGTCTGCAGTTCCAAGTGAGAAAGATGAGAAATCGGCCCCTCCCTCAAAAGAAGCATCTCGACCAGAATCCGTCATCAGTGAAGCTGACGATAGGGAGGGTGACAGAAGGGTATCTGTTGCGGAGAGTATAAAATCTGATGCCAAAGTTACAGATACTAAGTCTCCAGTTCCAAGTGAGAAAGATGAGAAATCGACTCCTCCTTCAAAGGAAGCATCCCGGCCTGAATCGGTCATCAGTGAAGCTGACGCAAAGGACGACGACAGAAGGCTATCTGTTGCGGATAGCATTAAACCCGACGACAAAGAAACAGATAAGAAGTCTCCTGCTCCAAGTGAGAAAGATGAGAAATCGGCTCCTCCTTCGAAGGAATCATCTCGACCTGAATCGGTTATCAGTGAAGCTGATGCCAAGGACAACGACAGAAGGGTATCCGTTGCGGATAGCATTAAACCCGATGACAAAGAAACAGATAAAAAGTCTCCTGCCCCAAGTGAGAAAGATGAGAAATCGGCTCCTCCTTCAAAGGAAGCATCCCGACCTGAATCGGTCATCAGTGAAGCTGACGCTAAGGACGACGATAGAAGGGTATCTGTAGCGGATAGCATTAAGCCCGATGACAAAGAAACAGATAAAAAGTCTCCTGCTCCAAGTGAGAAATCGGCTCCTACTTCAAAGGAAGCATCCCGACCTGAATCGGTCATCAGTGAAGCTGACGCTAAGGACGACGACAGAAGGGTATCTGTAGCGGAGAGCATTAAGCCCGAAGACAAAGTAACAGATGCGAAGTCTCCAGTTCCAAGTGAGAAAGATGATAAATCGGCCCTTCCCTCAAAGGAAGCATCTCGACCCGAATCTGTCATCAGCGAGGCTGACGCTAAGGAGGACGACAGAAGGGCATCCGTTGCTGAGAGCATTAAGCCCGAAGACAAAGCAGCAGATGCGAAGTCTCCAGTTCCAAGTGAGAAAGATGAGAAATCGGCCCCTCCCTCAAAAGAAACATCACGACCAGAATCTGTTATCAGCGATGCTGACGCTAAGGATGACGACAGAAGGGTATCTGTTGCGGAGAGTATAAAATCTGATGCCAAAAATAAAGATACTAAGTCTCCAGTTCCAAGTGAGAAAGATGAGAAATCGACTCCTCTTTCAAAGGAAGCATCCCGGCCTGAATCGGTCATCAGTGAAGCTGACGCAAAGGACGACGACAGAAGGCTATCTGTTGCGGATAGCATTAAACCCGACGACAAAGAAACAGATAAGAAGTCTCCTGCTCCAAGTGAGAAAGATGATAAATCGGCTCCTCCCTCAAAGGAAGCTTCTCGACCCGAATCTGTCATCAGTGAAGCTGACGCTAAGGACGACGACGGAAGGGTATCTGTTGCGGATAGCATTAAACCCGAAGACAAAGAAACAGATAAGAAGTCTCCTGCTCCAAGTGAGAAAGATGATAAACCGGCTCCTCCCTCAAAGGAAGCTTCTCGACCCGAATCTGTCATCAGTGAAGCTGACGCTAAGGACGACGACATAAGGGTATCTGTTGCGGATAGCATTAAACCCGACGACAAAGAAACAGATAAGAAGTCTCCTGCTCCAAGTGAGAAAGATGAGAAATCGGCTCCTCCTTCGAAGGAAGCATCTCGACCTGAATCTGTCATCAGTGAAGCTGATGCCAAGGACAACGACAGAAGGGTATCCGTTGCGGATAGCATTAAACCCGACGACAAAGAAACAGATAAAAAGTCTCCTGCCCCAAGTGAGAAAGATGAGAAATCGGCTCCTCCTTCAAAGGAAGCATCCCGACCTGAATCGGTCATCAGTGAAGCTGACGCTAAGGACGACGATAGAAGGGTATCTGTAGCGGATAGCATTAAGCCCGATGACAAAGAAACAGATAAAAAGTCTCCTGCTCCAAGTGAGAAATCGGCTCCTACTTCAAAGGAAGCATCCCGACCTGAATCGGTCATCAGTGAAGCTGACGCTAAGGACGACGACAGAAGGGTATCTGTAGCGGAGAGCATTAAGCCCGAAGACAAAGTAACAGATGCGAAGTCTCCAGTTCCAAGTGAGAAAGATGATAAATCGGCCCCTCCCTCAAAGGAAGCATCTCGACCCGAATCTGTCATCAGCGAGGCTCACGCTAAGGAGGACGACAGAAGGGCATCCGTTGCTGAGAGCATTAAGCCCGAAGACAAAATAGCAGATGCGAAGTCTCCAGTTCCAAGTGAGAAAGATGAGAAATCGGCCCCTCCCTCAAAAGAAACATCACGACCAGAATCTGTTATCAGCGATGCTGACGCTAAGGATGACGACAGAAGGGTATCTGTTGCGGAGAGTATAAAATCTGATGCCAAAGTTACAGATACTAAGTCTCCAGTTCCAAGTGAGAAAGATGAGAAATCGACTCCTCTTTCAAAGGAAGCATCCCGACCTGAATCGGTCATCAGTGAAGCTGACGCAAAGGACGACGACAGAAGGCTATCTGTTGCGGATAGCATTAAACCCGACGACAAAGAAACAGATAAGAAGTCTCCTGCTCCAAGTGAGAAAGATGAGAAATCGGCTCCTCCTTCGAAGGAATCATCTCGACCTGAATCGGTCATCAGTGAAGCTGATGCCAAGGACAACGACAGAAGGGTATCCGTTGCGGATAGCATTAAACCCGATGACAAAGAAACAGATAAAAAGTCTCCTGCCCCAAGTGAGAAAGATGAGAAATCGGCTCCTCCTTCAAAGGAAGCATCCCGACCTGAATCGGTCATCAGTGAAGCTGACGCTAAGGACGACGATAGAAGGGTATCTGTAGCGGAGAGCATTAAGCCCGATGACAAAGAAACAGATAAAAAGTCTCCTGCTCCAAGTGAGAAACCGGCTCCTACTTCAAAGGAAGCATCCCGACCTGAATCGGTCATCAGTGAAGCTGACGCTAAGGACGACGACAGAAGGGTATCTGTTGCGGAGAGCATTAAGCCCGAAGACAAAGTAACAGATGCGAAGTCTCCAGTTCCAAGTGAGAAAGACGATAAATCTGCTCCTCCCTCAAAGGAAGCATCCCGACCTGAATCGGTCATCAGTGAAGCTGACGCAAAGGACGACAACAGAAGGGTATCTGTTGCGGAGAGCATTAAGCCCGAAGACAAAGTAACAGATGCGAAGTCTCCAGTTCCAAGTGAGAAAGACGATAAATCTGCTCCTCCCTCAAAGGAAGCATCCCGACCTGAATCGGTCATCAGTGAAGCTGACGCAAAGGACGACGATAGAAGGGTATCAGTTGCGGAGAGCATTAAGCCCGAAGGCAAAGAAACAGATAAGAAGTCTCCCAGTGAGAAAGATGAAAAATCGGCTCCTCCCTCAAAGGAAGCATCCCGACCTGAATCAGTCATCAGTGAAGCTGACGCAAAGGACGACAACAGAAGGGTATCTGTTGCGGAGAGCATTAAGCCCGAAGACAAAGTAACAGATGCGAAGTCTCCAGTTCCAAGTGAGAAAGATGATAAATCGGCTCCTCATTCAAAGGAAGCATCCCGACCTGAATCGATCATCAGTGAAGCTGACGCAAAGGACGACGACAGAAGGGCATCCGTTGCGGAGAGTATTAAGCCCGACGACAAAGAAACAGATAAGAAGTCTCCAAGTGAGAAAGATGAAAAATCGGCTCCTCCCTCAAAGGAATCATCCCGACCTGAATCGGTCATCAGTGAAGCTGACGCAAAGGACGACGACAGAAGGGTATCTGTAGCGGACAGCATTAAGCCCGAAGACAAAGTAACAGATGCGAAGTCTCCAGTTCCAAGTGAGAAAGACGATAAATCTGCTCCTCCCTCAAAGGAAGCATCCCAACCTGAATCGGTCATCAGTGAAGCTGACGCAAAAGACGACGACAGAAGGGTATCTGTTGCGGAGAGCATTAAGCCCGAAGGCAAAGAAGCAGATGCGAAGTCTCCAGTTCCAAGTGAGAAAGATGATAAATCGGCTCCTCCTTCAAAGGAAGCATCCCGACCTGAATCGATCATCAGTGAAGCTGACGCAAAGGACGACGACAGAAGGGCATCCGTTGCGGAGAGTATTAAGCCCGAAGACAAAGAAACAGATAAGAAGTCTCCCAGTGAGAAAGATGAAAAATCGGCTCCTCCCTCAAAGGAAGCATCCCGACCTGAATCAGTCATCAGTGAAGCTGACGCAAAGGACGACAACAGAAGGGTATCTGTTGCGGAGAGCATTAAGCCCGAAGGCAAAGTAGTAGATGCGAAGTCTCCAGTTCCAAGTGAGAAAGATGAGAAATCGGCTCCTCCTTCAAAGGAAGCATCCCGACCTGAATCGGTCATCAGTGAAGCTGACGCAATGGACGACGACAGAAGGGTATCTGTTGCGGAGAGCATTAAGCTCGAAGACAAAGTAGCAGATGCGAAGTCTCCAGTTCCAAGTGAGAAAGATGATAAATCGGCTCCTCCCTCAAAGGAAGCATCCCGACCTGAATCGGTCATCAGTGAAGCTGACGCAAAAGACGACGACAGAAGGGTATCTGTTGCGGAGAGCATTAAGCCCGAAGACAAAGAAGCAGATGCGAAGTCTCCAGTTCCAAGTGAGAAAGATGAAAAATCGGTTCCTCCCTCAAAGGAAGCATCCCGACCTGAATCGGTCATCAGTGAGGCTGACGCAAAGGACGACGACAGAAGGGTATCTGTTGCGGAGAGCATTAAGCCCGAAGACAAAGTACCAGATGCGAAGTCTCCAAGTGAGAAAGATGAGAAATCGGCTCCTCCTTCAAAGGAAGCATCCCGGCCCGAATCGGTCATCAGCGAAGCTGACGCAAAGGACGACGACAGAAGGGTATCTGTTGCGGATAGCATTAAACCCGAAGACAAAGAAACAGATAAGAAGTCTCCTGCTCCAAGTGAGAAAGATGAGAAATCGGCTCCTCCTTCAAAGCAAGCATCCCGACCTGAATCGGTCATCAGTGAAGCTGACGCAAAGGACGACGACAGAAGGGTATCTGTTGCGGAGAGCATTAAGCCCGAAGACAAAGTACCAGATGCGAAGTCTCCAAGTGAGAAAGATGAGAAATCGGCTCCTCCTTCAAAGGAAGCATCCCGGCCCGAATCGGTCATCAGCGAAGCTGACGCAAAGGACGACGACAGAAGGGTATCTGTTGCGGAGAGCATTAAACCCGAAGACAAAGTAGCAGATGCGAAGTCTCCAGTTCCAAGTGAGAAAGATGATAAATCGGCTCCTCCTTCAAAGGAAGCATCCCGACCTGAATCGGTCATCAGTGAAGCTGACGCAAAGGACGACAACAGAAGGGTATCTGTTGCGGAGAGCATTAAGCCCGAAGACAAAGTAGTAGATGCGAAGTCTCCAGTTCAAAGTGAGAAAGATGATAAATCGGCTCCTCCCTCAAAGGAAGCATCCCGGCCCGAATCGGTCATCAGTGAAGCTGACGCAAAGGACGACGACGGAAGGGTATCCATTGCGGAGAGCATTAAGCCCGAAGACAAAGTAGCAGATGCGAAGTCTCCAGTGTCAAGTGTGAAAGATGAGAAATTGGCTCCTCCCTCAAAGGAAGCATCCCGACCTGAATCGGTCATCAGTGAAGCTGACGCAAAGGACGACGATAGAAGGGTATCCGTTGCGGAGAGTATTAAACTCGAAGACAAAGTAGGAGATAAGAAGACACCAATTTCAAGTGAGAAAGATGAGAAATCGGCTCCTCCCTCAAAGGAAGCATCCCGACCTGAATCGGTCATCAGTGAAGCTGACGCTAAGGACGACGACAGAATGGTATCTGTTGCGGATAGCATAAAGCCCGAAGACAAAGTAGTAGATGTGAAGTCACCAGTTCCAAGTGAGAAAGATGATAAATCGGCTCCTCCTTCAAAGGAAGCATCCCGACCTGAATCGGTCATCAGTGAAGCTGACGCAAAGGACGACGACAGAAGGGTATCTGTTGCGGATAGCATTAAACCCGACGACAAAGAAACAGATAAGAAGTCTCCTGCTCCAAGTGAGAAAGATGAGAAATCGGCTCCTCCTTCAAA
This sequence comes from Melanostoma mellinum, assembly GCA_914767635.1. Classification (NCBI taxonomy): domain Eukaryota; kingdom Metazoa; phylum Arthropoda; class Insecta; order Diptera; family Syrphidae; genus Melanostoma; species Melanostoma mellinum. Next base: position 219,385,386 of record OU612058.1, read on the forward strand.
GGAAGCATCCCGACCTGAATCGGTCATCAGTGAAGCTGACGCAAAGGACGACGACAGAAGGGTATCCGTTGCGGAGAGCATAAAGCCCGAAGACAAAGTAGTAGATGTGAAGTCACCAGTTCCAAGTGAGAAAGATGATAAATCGGCTCCTCCTTCAAAGGAAGCATCCCGACCTGAATCGGTCATCAGTGAAGCTGACGCAAAGGACGACGACAGAAGGGTATCTGTTGCTGAGAGCATTAAGCTCGAAGACAAAGAAACAGATAAGAAGTCTCCAGTTTCAAGTGAGAAAGATGATAAGTCGGCTCCTCCTTCAAAGGAAGCCTCCCGACCCGAATCTGTCATCAGTGAAGCTGATGCAAAGGGCGATGTCAGAAGAGTATCTGTTGCTGAGAGCATTAAACTCGAAGACAAAGAAACAGATAAGAAGTCTCCTGCTCCAAATGAGAAAGATGAGAAATCAGCTCCTCCTTCAAAGGAAGCATCCCGACCAGAATCGGTCATCAGTGACGCTGACGCAAAGGACGACGACAGAAGGGTATCTGTTGCTGAGAGCATTAAGCTCGAAGACAAAGAAACAGATAAGAAGTCTCCAGTTTCAAGTGAGAAAGGTGATAAGTCGGCACCTCCCTCAAAGGAAGCCTCCCGACCCGAATCTGTCATCAGTGAAGCTGATGCAAAGGACGATGTCAGAAGAGTATCTGTTGCTGAGAGCATTAAACTCGAAGACAAAGAAACAGATAAGAAGTCTCCTTCTCCAAATGAGAAAGATGAGAAATCAGCTCCTCCTTCAAAGGAAGCATCCCGACCAGAATCGGTCATCAGTGACGCTGACGCAAAGGACGACGACAGAAGGGTATCTGTTGCTGAGAGCATCAAACCCGACGACAAAGAAACAGATAAGAAGTCTCCTGCTCCAAGTGAGAAAGATGAGAAATCGGCTCCTCCTTCAAAGGAAGCATCTCGACCCGAATCTGTCATCAGTGAAGCTGATACCAAGGACAACGACAGAAGGGTATCCGTTGCCGAGAGTATTAAGCCCGAAGACAAAGGAACAGATGCGAAGTCTCCAGTTCCAAGTGAGAAAGATGATAAATCGGCACCTCCCTCAAAGGAAGCATCTCGACCCGAATCTGTCATCAGTGAAGCTGATGCAAAGGACGATGTCAGAAGAGTATCTGTTGCTGAGAGCATTAAACTCGAAGACAAAGAAACAGATAAGAAGTCTCCTGCTCCAAATGAGAAAGATGAGAAATCAGCCCCTCCCTCAAAGGAAGCATCCCGACCAGAATCGGTCATCAGTGACGCTGACGCAAAGGACGACGACAGAAGGGTATCTGTTGCTGAGAGCATTAAGCTCGAAGACAAAGAAACAGATAAGAAGTCTCCAGTTTCAAGTGAGAAAGGTGATAAGTCGGCACCTCCCTCAAAGGAAGCCTCCCGACCCGAATCTGTCATCAGTGAAGCTGATGCAAAGGACGATGTCAGAAGAGTATCTGTTGCTGAGAGCATTAAACTCGAAGACAAAGAAACAGATAAGAAGTCTCCTTCTCCAAATGAGAAAGATGAGAAATCAGCTCCTCCTTCAAAGGAAGCATCCCGACCAGAATCGGTCATCAGTGACGCTGACGCAAAGGACGACGACAGAAGGGTATCTGTTGCTGAGAGCATCAAACCCGACGATAAAGAAACAGATAAGAAGTCTCCTGCTCCAAGTGAGAAAGATGAGAAATCGGCTCCTCCTTCAAAGGAAGCATCTCGACCCGAATCTGTCATCAGTGAAGCTGATACCAAGGACAACGACAGAAGGGTATCCGTTGCCGAGAGTATTAAGCCCGAAGACAAAGGAACAGATGCGAAGTCTCCAGTTCCAAGTGAGAAAGATGAGAAATCGGCACCTCCCTCAAAGGAAGCATCCCGACCTGAATCGGTCATCAGTGAAGCTGACGCAAAGGACGACAACAGAAGGGTATCTGTTGCGGAGAGCATTAAGCCCGAAGACAAAGTAACAGATGCGAAGTCTCCAGTTCCAAGTGAGAAAGATGATAAATCGGCTCCTCATTCAAAGGAAGCATCCCGACCTGAATCGATCATCAGTGAAGCTGACGCAAAGGACGACGACAGAAGGGCATCCGTTGCGGAGAGTATTAAGCCCGACGACAAAGAAACAGATAAGAAGTCTCCAAGTGAGAAAGATGAAAAATCGGCTCCTCATTCAAAGGAAGCATCCCGACCTGAATCGATCATCAGTGACGCTGACGCAAAGGACGACGACAGAAGGGTATCTGTTGCTGAGAGCATTAAACTCGAAGACAAAGAAACAGATAAGAGGTCTCCAGTTTCAAGTGAGAAAGATGATAAGTCGGCACCTCCCTCAAAGGAAGCATCTCGACCCGAATCTGTCATCAGTGAAGCTGATGCAAAGGACGACGACAGAAGGGTATCCGTTGCGGAGAGCAGTAAACCTGAAGATAAAGAAGGAGATAAAAAGACACCAGTTTCAAGTGAGAAAGATGAGAAATCGGCTCCTCCCTCAAAGGAAGCTTCTCGACCCGAATCTGTCATCAGTGAAGCTGACGCTAAGGACGACGACAGAAGGGTTTCCGTTGCGGATAGCATCAAACCCGACAACAAAGAAACAGATAAGAAGTCGCCAGTTCCAAGTGAGAAAGATGATAAATCGGCTCCTCCTTCAAAGGAAGCATCCCGACCTGAATCGGTCATCAGTGAAGCTGACGCAAAGGACGACGACAGAAGGGTATCTGTTGCGGAGAGCATTAAACCCGACGACAAAGAAACAGATAAAAAGTCTCCTGCCCCAAGTGAGAAAGATGAGAAATCGGCTCCTCCTTCAAAGGAAACATCCCGACCTGAATCGGTCATCAGTGAAGCTGACGCAAAGGACGACAACAGAAGGGTATCTGTTGCGGAGAGCATTAAGCCCGAAGGCAAAGTAGTAGATGCGAAGTCTCCAGTTCCAAGTGAGAAAGATGAGAAATCGGCTCCTCCTTCAAAGGAAGCATCCCGACCTGAATCGGTCATCAGTGAAGCTGACGCAAAGGACGACGACAGAAGGGTATCCGTTGCGGAGAGCATTAAACCCGATGACAAAGAAACAGATAAAAAATCTCCTGCCCCAAGTGAGAAAGATGATAAATCGGCTCCTCCTTCAAAGGAAGCATCCCGACCTGAATCGGTCATCAGTGACGCTGACGCAAAGGACGACGACAGAAGGGTATCCGTTGCGGATAGCATTAAACCCGAAGACAAAGAAACAGATAAGAAGTCGCCAGTTCCAAGTGAGAAAGATGAGAAATCGGCTCCTCCTTCAAAGGAAGCTTCTCGACCAGAATCTGTCATCAGTGAAGCTGACGCAAAGGACAACGACAGAAGGGTATCCGTTGCGGAGAGCATTAAGCCCGAAGACAAAGTAGCAGATGCGAAGTCTCCAGTTCCAAGTGAGAAAGATGAAAAATCGGCTCCTCCTTCAAAGGAAGCCTCCCGACCTGAATCGGTGATCAGTGAAGCTGACGCAAAGGACGACGACAGAAGGGTATCCGTTGCGGATAGCATTAAACCCGAAGACAAAGAAACAGATAAGAAGTCGCCAGTTCCAAGTGAGAAAGATGAGAAATCGGCTCCTCCTTCAAAGGAAGCTTCTCGACCAGAATCTGTCATCAGTGAAGCTGACGCAAAGGACGACGACAGAAGGGTATCCGTTGCGGATAGCATTAAACCCGAAGACAAAGAAACAGATAAGAAGTCGCCAGTTCCAAGTGAGAAAGATGATAAGTCGGCACCTCCCTCAAAGGAAGCATCTCGACCCGAATCTGTCATCAGTGAAGCTGATGCAAAGGACGACGACAGAAGGGTATCCGTTGCGGAGAGCAGTAAACCTGAAGACAAAGAAGGAGATAAAAAGACACCAGTTTCAAGTGAGAAAGATGAGAAATCGGCTCCTCCCTCAAAGGAAGCTTCTCGACCCGAATCTGTCATCAGTGAAGCTGACGCTAAGGAGGACGGCAGAAGGGTATCTGTTGCGGAGAGCATTAAACTTGAAGACAAAGAAGCAGATAAGAAGTCTCCTGCTCCAAGTGAGAAAGATGAGAAATCAGCTCCTCCTTCAAAGGAAGCATCCCGACCAGAATCGGTCATCAGTGAAGCTGACGCAAAGGACGACGACAGAAGGGTATCCGTTGCGGATAGCATTAAACCCGAAGACAAAGAAACAGATGCGAAGTCGCCAGTTCCAAGTGAGAAAGATGAGAAATCGGCTCCTCCTTCAAAGGAAGCTTCTCGACCAGAATCTGTCATCAGTGAAGCTGACGCAAAGGACGACGACAGAAGGGTATCCGTTGCGGATAGCATTAAACCCGAAGACAAAGAAACAGATAAGAAGTCGCCAGTTCCAAGTGAGAAAGATGATAAGTCGGCTCCTCCGTCAAAGGAAGCATCCCGACCTGAATCAGTCATCAGTGAAGCTGATGCCAAGGACGACGACAGAAGGGCATCCGTTGCGGATAGCATTAAACCTGAAGACAAAGTAGCAAGTTCGAAGTCGCCAGTTGCAAGTGAGAAAGATGAGAAATCGGCTCCACCCTCAAAGGAAGCATCTCGACCAGAATCAGTTTTGAGTGAGGCTGGATTAAAGGATGAATCAATTTCAGAGAGCCCTAAAGATGACGAAAAGGTTCGTGTAAAGCGCTCAACAGCTCAAAACGACGAAGATGAAAAATCATTTGGCTCCTCCAAGGAAACATCTCGTCGTGAATCAGTCATCAGTATAGATAATAAAGATGAACCAAGAAAATCGATTGGAGAGACCATTCCATCTGAATTACAAGTGCTGTGTAATGGTTCAACGTTACTTAGCGAGAGAGAAGAAAAGTTAGTTGAAGATAAATATGACGAAAGGATTGATTCTCGAGGAACCCAAGTAGAGGAGAAACACGACAAGAAACCGGAAATAGCCTCATCAACATCCAGCCCTAAAGAAAAAGAAACCTCAAGGTCGGGTTCTGTGAGCAGCATTGTTGAAAAGGATGAAAAACACTCAACGGTATCGTCTCCTATTGATAAGGCTCCTCCCTCTTTATCTCCTGAGGAAATTCATGTTTTATCCAAGCCAGACAAGGAGAGCTTTAAACTTGACATTCAGCATCAAGCCAAGCCCGACAAACCCGCAGTGGATACTACTTCTAGTCCAATCGATATAGCTACCTCTGAATTTGTCGGTGTTCATACACAAAAGTCTGCAGACAATTCGATTAAGCAACAGGACTTGTCGGCCGAGGGCATAGTCGTTTCTGGAGAAAAAGCTGAAGTTTCCCAAGAAACAGTTTCCTCACCTATTGATGTAGCTGTCTCAACTATTGAAATCGACTCTCGCATTGCTACTGGCGAAGTTATAGGGGAAACGGTGGAAAGCCTCAAACCTTCTATAGTTGAGGAAACTATAAAGGCTGATGAAGTATCATCTTCTATTTGTGATGACCTTAAAGAAATGGCTGTTACAGTTCAGACAATTACAGAAGATTCTGCAACGACTATTGCTAATAAGGTTGAACAGGTAACCGAAGAAATAAAAACGACTGTGTCTGAAGTAGCTGAAGCGGTGAAGGTTGCATTTGAAGTTAAAAGCTTCCATACTGAGCTGCGCGAGACACATATCACAACGGTTGATTCTCCTGCTAGAGAAGAAATCATTTTGCATGACATCAAGGAGGAAGATGAGGAGCATCGATTCTCACCACCGAGAGAAACAGCTCTAGGCAAATCACCCATGGTACCATCTGTGCAACCCCAACGGCCAATTTCCCCGAGAGAAGAAGAAGTTGCTAAAATTGTTGCAAATGTTGCGGAGGTCCTGAAGTCAGAAAAGCCTATTACTGAGATCATTCAAGATTTCGATGAAAAGCAACTAGAGGAAAAACTTCTTAAAACGAAAGATGACGATGCCACCACTGTTCAAAGAATGCTTGTCACAGCAAGTAGTGAGGATGGAGGGGAACAAATTGAAATATGCCCCAGAGGAAGCATTGTTTTCACACCCAGTTCCACACCTGATGTTCAATCTGGAAGAGTTTCTCCCGATGAGTTAAAAGATATAGAAACTGATAACAAATATGACGAAAAGCAACAAGACTCCGAGAAATCCTCCCCTGACCTCAAATCTGGTCCCATTTCACTTGAAGAAAAGGATAAGATCGAAGTGTCGGAAAAAGTTCAAATGGGAAAAATCATGCAAGCAGTTTCCGATCGCAAAGAATCAATAAGTAGCACCGCTGATTATACATCTGATTATAGGAGAGAATCGGCAATCAGCAATTTAAGTGAGAAAGATCTTACTAGAGACGAGAGCACTTACGACGATCGCCCCGATTCTGCCGCTAGCCACGAATTCGATAAATTTTCACCAGAGCCAACTGATCAGGTACATGAACTTGTTCGTGAAGTTGTAACAACTAAAACAGTCACTGTTAGCAGTAAAGATAAGGAAGATGTTGGTGTGACAACAACAACTGTTGTTACCAGTAAAACTAAACATGACGTTTCTCAAAAGGATGAAATCTTATCAACAAATGTTTTGACACAAGAATCCGGGTTGCTGGAGAAGATGTCAGAAGATATTTCTTCTAAATCTGATGCTCACCACTCCGAAGTTGCAACAATCACTTCTGGTGGAATAGTAGAGCATGATACTTCACCAGAAGACTGCAAGCCACATTTAAAGGACTCTGAAGTTGTTACTGCAAAATCCGAATCAGCCACAAAGTCAGGAATAGATTCTCACCAGACAGTCGTTGTAGCAACAAGAACCATAACTACAAGTGAAAAAGTAGATGGTGTTGTTTCTTCAAAGGACATCCAAGAAGACCACACAGGTGCAGATGGCTTTGACATTGCTACTGTAAAATTTGAATCTCTTGATAAGAAGTCTGAAGATGCTATTTTAAATGCTGACTCTCAACAGACTGCGATTGTAACAACCAAGACTGTTACTACATCAAGTGAAAAATTAGACCACGACGTTTCCGCAAAGGAAATCCAAGAAGACAAGTCAGATGTAGAGGACTCTAAAGTTGTTACAGCAATATCGACATCTCTTGACAAGAAGTCGGAAGAAGCTTATGCAAAAGCTGACTCTCATCAGACTGTGGTTGTAACAACCAGAACTGTAACTACAACAAGTGAAAAACTGGATCATGATGTTTCATCAAAGGAAACCCAAGGAGACAAGTCAGATACACAGGTCTCTGAAGTAACAATAACAAAATCGGAGCCTCTTGACAAAAAATCGGAGGAAACTGACTCTGACCAGACTGTGATTGTGACAACCAGGACTATAACTACATCAAGTGAAAGATTGGGTGATGATGCTCCATCAAAAGAAACCGAAAAAGACAAGTCAGATGAAGAGGACTATGAAGTTGTGACAACAAAAACCGAATATGTTGACAAGTCTGGAGAAGCTACTTCGAAAGCTGACTCTCACCAGACTGTGGTTGTTACTACCAGGACCGTAACTACAACAAGTGAAAAATTGGTGGACAGCGATGTTTCATCAAAGGAAATCCAAGGAGACAAGTCAGATGAAGAGGACTATGAAGTTGTGACTACAAAATCTGAATCTCCTGACAAAAAGTCTGGAGAAGCTACTTCGAAAGCTGACTCTCACCAGACTGTGGTTGTTACTACCACTACTGTAACTACAACAAGTGAAAAATTGGATAGTGATGTTTCACCAAAGGAAATCCAAGGAGATAAGTCAGATGAAGAGGACTATGAAGTTGTGACAACAAAATCCGAATCTCCTGACAAAAAGTCTGGAGAAGCTCACCAGACTGTGGTTGTTACAACCAGGACTGTAACTACAACAAATGGAAAATTGGATAGTGATGTTTCATCAAAGGAAATCCAAGAAGATAAGTCAGACAAGGAGGACACTGAAGTTGTTACAGAAAAGTCTGGATCTCTTGATAAAAAGTCCGAAGAAGCTACTTCGAAAGCGGGTTCTGACCAGAATGTAACTGTAAAAACCAGGACTGTAACTACATCAAGTGAAAAAGTGGATCATGACTTTTCATCGAAAGAAGACAAGTCAGATGAAGATGACTCTGTGGTTATGACATCCCAATCCGAATGTTTGGGCAAGAAGTCTGAAAAAGCTTCTACAATCGCTGACGCTCAACAGACTATGGTCACTACAACCAGAACCGTTACTTCAAGTGAAAAAGTAACCTCACCAAAAGACAAGTCGGATGAAGAGACCGTAGATCAAATTCACAGTAAAGGCACTTCAATTGATGATCAAATCGACGAAACATCTTCCCATACAGAAGTTCTAAGAGAAAAGGTGCTATCTGTTGAGGAGCATTCGGACGAAACTTCGTGGACAGCTGATCATGCCCAGAGAGCAGTATTCGTAACAACAACAACAACATCAACTGTGACTTCAACAGATTCAGCAGAAAAGGATATTTCTCCAAAGGAAATATCAGCATCAGTTGTAACAACGACGGCGACATCTCAAGTTGGAAGTAAAATAATTTCACAGAGTGAACAATTTGATGAAAGCACAACAAGAACAGCGACTGTTTCCAGCGAAACGATGTCCATCAGTGGAAAAGACGAAGTTTCAAAGCTAGCCGGCGAAAAAGATTCAAAATCTACTAAATCAACAACCGAGCTAAGCAGCAGCATTGTTATTGGGAAAACCGAAAGCGCTTTTCACCACGAAGAAATTGCAGCAACTGAAACAAGTACTCGTATTTCTGGAACCACGAGCATAAGTGAAAAAGAATTTGGCAGCACAGAGTTCACAACTCAAAAATCATCGTCTGTTTCAAGCATTAAGGAGGACCTATCAGAGGCTTCCTCCTCCGAATCGAAATCTTCACGAGTTGAAGAAGTGCTAATTGCAAAAGAAACATTAAAGTCTAAGGAAACAAAGGAAGCAATCCAGGAATCATTTGTTTCAAAAACCGCCCTAACTGCCAGCACAACCATTACAAGAGCAAAAGCAACTTCAGTGAAAGAACAAATGGACAAGTTTATCATGTCTGAATCTGAACACTCAGCCGCAATTATTCAGAGATCGGATTCGTGTACAAAATCTGAAGTAAGTGAAAAGGAAGAATCAACGTTGTCCACCAGCAGTGATACTAGTATCACTTCCAAGAGAAAAGATTTATCCGAAGTTAAAGAAAAGTTTTTAACATCCGAACAGATTTCTGATATGGTTGCACACACAAAGGATACCTCACGTAGAGAATCAACTCTAAGTCAAAGTAGCGAGGGTCGCCATGCATGTTCTGACCATGAAGACGAAGAAGACGACGACGATGACATCCTTAAAATCAAAGAGGCACGTTCAAAATCAATTGCAACTATCATGATGACAAGCATTTATAAACCTTCAGAGGAAAGTCAAACGTTTAGTGCTTTAGAAGAAGAAGAGCAATCATATGAAGATGTGTCAAAGGAGCTGGCAAAACATAGCCAATCCGCTAGACAAGGCTATGAAACTGTCCAAAGATCATCAACAGCAACAACAAAAACTACAACAAGAGCAGGTCAAGAATCTATCAGGAGCGGGAGCAAGCACCTTGATACAATCTTTACTAGTTCTTTCATTGAAGAAGAAAAATCTCCAGAGGAAGCATTGGACAGAAAAACACCACCAACAGCACCCGTTAGTCCAGGTATAAAGACAACATCTATATCAGAACATAGAGAAACTATTCAACAAACAGGCCTTACGGCTATGCAATACGGGGAAACATGTACATCAGTGCCGTCCTCTCCAAAAGATATATCCGGAAAATCAAGCCCAGGTGCCTTAACATCAGAAAGCCGTTCCATACCTACCCCAGCGGGTCGTGAATCGCTCACAGAAACTCCTGAATCTTCACCAAAACCAACGTCACCCTTCCCCAGAGTTACTAACGAAGACATTCGCACCACATCCACCTTTGGTGTAATTGAAGTTGCAGGGGCCTCTACACCCGAGTTATCTGATATAAAAGCCATGGAAAAGACAGCATTAAGTGGAAGCAGCGAAAAAATTATAACAACAACAATCACTACCGTAACTAAAGTAATATCCAGTGATGGAAAAGAAATAGTAACCGAAGAAAAGACTGTTACAACAACCGACACAAGTGAACCTGCTGGTGAGAAAGTCACTGTCACAACTACGAGAACAACCAGCGAAAGTGATAAGGTTCCACTTCAGCCAAAGGAACTGGCTATGCTCAGATCAGAGTTCCGAAGCTCAACACCGGGTAGCGACGAAGATCGTCTCTATAGTGATGACGAAATACCACCATCGCCGAGAAGTATAACCTCTTCTCATGCGCACAGTTATGACCTCCAACGGTCAAGTTCAGGAATTAGTAAACGATCAGATCTTGATATCGATGAAAGCCAGGATGACATTCCACCTCAATATGGAAGCGAAGAACATTCATCCGCTCTCTCAATATCAATGGCACACAAAATAGTTGACCCAATGAGCACATCCTACTATGGTGCACTTCCAGACTCATTCGGGCCAATTGTTACAACATCGACGATAGCAACAACAGAAAAATCAGCACCCATTCCCATTAGAACAACACGAACCATTGTAGGCAAAACATTTACAGATTCCCCAGCTAGTCAGTCATCAGAAAGCGAAGGTGCCAGCCAAACATGGGCATCTCGGCATAGTGGCGATCATAAGTTCCTCGACGAAGCTGATCTAGACTTTGAGAAAGCCCTCGAAGAACATCGTCAGGTGCGAGGAGCTGAGGTTATGTCTAGCGTAACATCCAAATACTCATATTCACCATCGAAATCCGAAATCGAAGAGACTATTACGAAACCCAAGTTTCCTCTTGGTGACATTCAAAAAGCAAAGGCTGCCGAAGGAACATCAACTTCCTCCACAGAAGACGAGAAAAAAGACCAAACCGATGATGCCAAGCCCAAAGACCCCTTGAAAGAGTGGGGTAAGCCATTGGGTCTGCCATCACCCGCGCCTATTCCAACTGAAAATGACGTTCGAACAACACCTAAAAAAGAACGCCGCTTAGTTGCTGCGAAAACAAAATTAAATAACGAAAAAAATCTTAGGAAGCGTTCGGAATCGCCTAGTAAAACAAAAAAAACTAGCCCAGTCTATGTAGACTTAACCTATGTTCCACATAATGGAAATTCTTACTATTCACATGTAGAGTTCTTCAAGCGTGTGCGCGCTCGCTACTATGTATTTTCTGGAACTGAGCCTAGCCGAGAGGTTTACAACGCCCTACTCGAGGCCAAACAAACATGGGAGGATAAAGATTTAGGTTTGCTATTGATTTTCTTATTCATTTTTGAAACTAATGCTAATTTTGTTTTTTAGAGGTGACTATAATCCCAACATATGACACAGACGTCCTAGGCTACTGGGTAGCTGAAAATGAAGAACTCCTAGCCAAGTATCACATCGATCTATCGCCGTCTGCATCGAGATGCACAATCAATCTGCAAGATCACGAAACGTCTTGTTCTGCCTATCGCTTGGAATTCTAGGCCACGGGGATGTTCATAGCATTTTCCCCAAGGATCGACTCACAAGAATTTACCAATTAATTGCTTAAGTTGTTACCACACATTACTGTACTTAAATACACCCAAACAAAAAACGATGACAAAGCAATGCAAAACCACTCAATGTGAAAGGAAACGGAAGTTCCGGAAATTGCGATGCTGACACTAATCGATGTACTGCAGTGGCGGTCTTTGGTGTGATTATCTACTTTTTAATTGAAAACACCGCTGCCATTGCTGACCTTCATCGCGACAAGGAACAACCACTCACAGCAACAAACAAATATGGATTATAGCTTTGCAATCAAAGACGAAAATAACATACGAAAATCAAAACAAAATGTTATCTTATCCCTTATATATATACGATACCTACATACCTACAAAACGCATCCAATTAAAGATTAAACATATGCATTCAAATCTTATAAGTTAAGTTTTGCTAACAGCAAAATGAATAAATGAAAAATATAAGGAGAAAAACTTATTATCAATGTGCCTCTGTGAAGCAAAGCAATGAAAGTCCCTAGGAGTTTGATTTAATCTTGAATTTGTTGCAGTTAAAATGCCTAGCATTATGTTTTTGCAAAATGAAAGTGCGATTTACTTAAGAAATAACTCTGTTTAATAATAAAATAATCATGCGAAAGTTTTTTGACACGAAATGTCTTCTAACATATAAACGAACAAATTTTAAAAATAAAAATATTCAAAAATACAATTTCCTGAGTACCTATTTAATTTCATACAGCAAAATGGTGGCCATGAATGTAAAAAAGGGTGCTCCAAGGGACATAATATTCGAAAACACTTACCCTTTGATATATTCAAAGCAGGAACTTTATTTTACTGTTTAAGTTATTTGTACGTTTGAAAACAATCATTCACAAGCTATTTTATTGCTGATTTTTCTTTGAATTTTCTCAAATTTGAATCGGAAAATTAAACTTTTGCTAACCGAACTTCCTGCTCGTGTTCAAACGTGTCTGCAATACAGCGGTTCACACCTGATCAAGAAGAAATTTGCGCGGGTGCATTCACAATTTTTAATGTCAAACGACTTTCAATCTTTGTGAATTCACAATAAACACTAAGTTTTATGAAACAAAAAATTTAATAATTACACATAATAAAAAAAATTGTTAAACTAAAACAAAATACAATTAAATCGATTGTCAATGTATATCTGAAAAATGGCAAACAAATATATACCTTCATATAAATAACTATAACTAAATGTAATTTATATGTTGTGTAATGTTGAACAAAAGACAAATCTTTATTAAAAAAAATCAAATTAAACTGAAATCTTTAATCTTGTTACTACACAAAACACAAAGAAGACATAAAACAATTATATAAATGTAATTTTGATGTTAGAAATGATATTATTCCCTTCGTCGCTTCAAAAGTTAGCGAAAAAACAAAAAAAGTATTTTAAATTCAAAGAATGACAACGGCTCTGCGCTCAGGTCATACTATATGATTTCTTATTAATGATTTGCTTTTATAAGATTTAATGAGTTTCTCTTTTTCATTTTCTTTTGTTTTTGCGCAATCTAGGTACATTTATAGTAAAACATATATTTAAGATAAGACGTAAAAAACAACAGTCCGCCATCAAATATTTACAAAAACAAAATAATATAACAATAGAACTAATCTAAGGAAACTATAATTAAGAGGAAAATAGGTAAATTAAGTAATTAATTTATTAGACAATGGAAAACCCATGTGTTCCCATTGTAAAGGAAACATACTCTTCTCAAAACATACCTTTAAGAAAAACATACTCACAAAAAATGTACTCGTATTATTGTGCACCGTCCGCAATTGTTTATTTTTTATTTAAATTGAGCAGGGTATTTTGATAAAAAAAAAATAATACGAACATAATATTTAAATATGGTGCAACTGCAACGGCGTTCTATATTCAACTGTGATAGGAAACGCCAACCCATGAATTCAGACCCAATCCAGCTTCGTTTTCTTAAGCAAAGCAAGGCATTGTAAGATAATCCCTATCACAAGGTACAATTTTGTTTGCGACATTCACTTGCCAAGGAGGACTTTATTATATTTTTTGATGTGTAAACCTTTGAGTGATGTACGTATGAAGATGATAAAGGAATTGCTGGCCGACAAGCATGATGAGCATCGTTTCCAACTGGAGGACCGTAGTTGTAGTCCATTCCGTGTCGGTTTACTGTCAATGCGGGACAAACATTATTCGAGAAGAAGAAGGTCTACATAAGACTAAGGAGCGTTTGCTTGTGTTTATGCGTCAGCAAATAACCCGTGAGCCATAGCGCTCATATATATTTTGGTTTTTTTCTTTCTTTCCTTTTCAATACCATCTTATTTTTATTTAAATTTTTAAATTTAAAAAAGAAATGTGATAACAAAATAAGTATTTCACTAAATCGCTTAGGAACAAACGAAAAATGGCAAAGACAGGGATAGTTAGTACACTACGCTACGAACATGCTACTATTTTACTATTTTAACAAATTTATTTGTGATAATATTGTTTGAGTTGTTAATGTTTTACAGAACTTACCTAACAGCATACACACACTAGTCAAATATGTGAGATGTTTCAAATCAAATAAGATCAACAAAACAACCTTTCAAAGAGGCATAACAAATTTATCAAATTTTCTTTTATAAAAAAAACACAAAACAAAAAACTATTTTATACCGAATTGTTTTATACGTTTTTTGAAATAAGAAACTAACAAAAAAAAATTACAAAAATATAGTAGATAGTTTTTGATTGACAATTTCTAAAAAAAAAATAAACAAAAGGATATATATCTAATATATTGAAATATATGGTGATTTAATAATTATACTATATGCTTTAGCAAGTATTTGAAAAATAGTCGAGAAGAGTGCGGGAGCATAATGCAAATGCAAATGAGACGAAATACACAATAATTGTAATAGGAATAAATCAAAGTGCTTAACTTAATTTTAATTTAAACAATTTAATGAAATGTTAGATCGTTAGGATGATGGTGATGATATGTTGACAATGATGATGATGGCGAGTAGCGAAAGCTATAGGGTTTTTTATAATGAATGAACGTCAATAGTTCAGGAAGCTTTTTTTCTCAAAACCACACACAGAAACACTTCTCTCTACGGCAAACAGGTTATATAATTAAAAACAAAAACAAATATCGATTCAAAATGCACCCTTATAAAAAAAACCCTCTTAAAAATTTGTAATTGATTTAAAGAAAATAATACAAAACATTGTATTGTTAGTGGTTATTTATATAAAACAAAAGAAAAACAAATAAAAACAATACATATACCAATAAATGTATGTATATGAATATTTATATAGAAAATCCGAAAGATTTGTTGTTAATGTACTTCATTCTGAATGGAAGAAACATATTTATATATATTTAAAATGAAAACAAGAAAACAGAAACAAAGAAACAGAATGTTTTCCATTGATTTAACAATTTCAAGTTTTTTAATTGAAAAAAGCCTTTTCACGGTAGTACCAGAGTTTGTTTGTTTATGAAATGAATTTAAAAAAAAACGAATTATTCAGCATTTGCCTTTTATTCAATTACCTAGGTGCCCAAAGAACGCAGAAGCGTTTTCAAATTTATTTTTTCCGTTGCAATTGATATTTGAAGTTTATTGATGAAATTGTTGTTTTCAAATCTTATTGCAATTACTAACTATAAGTACATAATGTATATTAAGTATTATGATGCAAAGAAAATGTCAGAAGAAAGTTACATTTTTAAGTACTTATTCTTGAAGACAAAGCTTATCTCCAAATAAAGAAAACAAATCTATATATATAAAAATTTTGTGTTCGTTATTTTTCGATGATTTACTTACTTATGGTATGAATTAAAAAACCTCCGAGTTTCATCTTCCTATCTTACCATTTCTCGCTGGACTGGTGTAAAGCCTACCTTTCAGCTCAGGGTCCACTTTTCTGTCAAAAAAAGCCGTTCGGAAGCCGTTCCCTCACAAGGTATGGTTGTGAGAAATGCGTTAGGCCCTTGGGTTCATCGTTCTATTGCGCCGTGCCGCCCTTTTTATTTATTTATTTAGTAGTTTCGTTCGCTGCGCCCTGGGTAGGTATACACTGAAGTCACAATAGGTTTGAATAAAAAGTACTATCTCGCTTTAAAAGTCAAACCATATAGCAACCTGTTTTGTACCCTATCAAGTAGAGTCAAAGATATTTAAGGAGCACCTGACCAGATATGAGAATTATACTCCAGGTTTAAGGAACCTAAGCACTTTGCAGCATTTTTGGCTACTTCAAATATGAAGATTCCAACGAAGATCATTGTTTACGCACCAGACACAGTGTCAATGCCAATAGTCCTTCTACAGTCTTTACTGCTACGAGAGAGGCAAATGTTGCAGTTTTCTTATCGACTTTGGGAGCCTACTTTTCGTCTGTCTCCATTCATTTGAACCATGGCATTTACGATTGTACTCTACACAGATCCAACCATTGATTGAAACCCCAACTGAGGACCCCGGCAGAGCAAGAGGTGGTTCAAGTGCTGAAAAAAATGTCTGACATTATTGCCTAGCAAGGAGATCTGGCTTCCAGTTATGCAGTGATGGCCTGGAAGCCAAACGAGATTCAAAGAACGTAGTCTTCCAACCTTATTCAGAGAGATCTTGCATCAATTGATCACTTTCGAAATAGTTAGGAGTTTGAGTAGTGCCTTTAGAGCAGCTTGGCTGTCACTGCAGACACAAGTACTTCTCGCCACCCAGATATTCTTCGTAACGTGGTCTAAAACCATTTGGATAGCATAAGCCTCAGCCATCCTGAATGACGGAAAGTTGACAGTGTATTTTTGACGAAGTTCAACTAACCTTTAGATCGGGACATAAGCATATATTTATGTACATTAAGACTGTAAAAAAAAGTTGCTCATACGCCAGAGTAGATTATTTTTATCTTTTGAAATTCAGGTTTTAAAAATTGGGTTTATGAATCTTGGGCGGTAGCATGAGTCGCTGGATATACAGTGGTGGACATAGAAAGTTTTTAAGAATGTTGATTTTTGTTTAGATCAAAAATTTTAAAAATAAAAAAGGCATACAAAAAGGCAATCACAATCTTTTTGTTACAAAGCTGCTCAAGTGAGTCAACACTTGTTGCAATTTTTGTGTTTTAATGCAAATCCACTTTTTATCAAATAAACTCACGCTGACTCAAACTTTTTTGCCAACTTGTCTACATTGAACTGTTAAGGAGCTCGACATTGGTTGTTAAATTGACTTTTACAGAACTTTATACGAGAACAGGTATTCTTAATCATTTTCGATATAAAAATGTTACCGTCACCTACCTCATATGGCATTTTTGAAGCACTTTCGCCTCGCAAATGTTCTTTTTGTAATTCTACATAAAAGCCTTGAACTCGGGACGATTGACCCTAGGTTGCGTTAGGTATTTTGCAGGCGATGAACAATTTGGATTTTCCAGCAATGCAGAAATAAATAGGACATGGTGTGGACGAATCCAGAGACTTGTTGTTCAAAGAAATACAAATGAATAAGAGATTGATGGTTGAAACGGAGTGTGCACAACATGTTACAACAGGATTGAACGAAGACTGTTCACAAGATGGGGTTCTATATATCTATCTCGAGTTTCTACCATTTGTAGCCGGATTTTATCGAGGCGATAGTAACAGGACTTGGGTACTGGTGTGTTAGAAACAGTCTCTCCGTCAATCATCTCAATAAAACCGATATTGTTCCTAATGCAAGGATCTACAACTCTATGCCGACTTCGAACGGCTAAGTTAAAAAGCAGTTTACATGGCAGTCTTAAATTACTCTCCGAGGGCTTGTCACTTCCTCCCACGGCCATACCCGTGAAATTTTTTTTATATTTATGCGATTCGCACCAAGAACCTTTTAGTAGGTTTCTTTGTTGAAGTCATGGGTTTGCCATGTAGTCGCCATAAAGCTTTTTTAAGAAAACCTAAACTTACCCTAAATATAAACCTGAGCGTTTTTTGAGCCCTGTGTTTGTCATCAACTTTCCCTAACGTAGCCCTAGGTTTATGCTGGGGCGAACAGGTAACGATCAGCGATCAGGGCCATGTATTTTTCTTCAAATGACAGATTTTTTGTGATTTCACGGTTAAGCGTTTTTTCGAACGAGTTTAGTTGAACTTTGCCGGATTGGCCTAAGTTTGCCCTATAAATTATCAAAAAAAATTATTGTTTTCGGTTCTCATTCTTGTTCTTTTCCATTTCCGGCGTTACGAGTATTGATCTTGAAGCGATCACAACTCTCCCACTTTTCTGCTTCACACTAGTGATCCGCCTGTGGGGTATGCCGCTTTTCGGTTCTCATTAAAAGTATAAACTCCCTCCCGTATTACGAATTGGACATAGACCGATTTTGAAATTACGAGAATTGGTTCATGAAAATGTCGATCCTATCGTGAAAAGTATTATCAGCACAACGATGACGAGAGGTTTTTTGTGAGTATCGTTGTTTGCAATGTGGTTACAGAACAAACATCAAACATAACGCATATGGATGACATCGGCGCGCGCATTTCAATGCCTATATCATCCAAACCTAGTATCAAAGCCCCCTTAGAACAGAAATCCACGGATCCACCTCACAGTCTAAGATTGAAATCAATAAGGTGAAGATCGATTTGATTAATTTGATTTTGACAGTAGATAAAAACTTATGTAGTTGTTTAATGTTTTTTTATATTCAAGATTTTGTCAAATAAAATAACAAAAAAAGCTAAATACACGATAACAAACGGATTAAGAGTGAACTTATAAATCTATGCTCTCAGTGCTGTAAACTGGTGGAATACGTCAAGAATATGTGTATCCAAATCGGAAGTGAAAAGCAACGTTTCCAATGTACTACTGTACTTCTGAACTTGTTCGTGGTGCTGAAGAGATAAAAAAAAATTTTAAATATAAATACAACCATAAATAGATCCCAATTAACCATTAAAAAGACTTGTTGCAGTCGACCAATTGTCCATCGATACCAATCGGTGTCTGGATCATGGCCATCTGTATCCGAACGAACCAAATGCTCCGACAAGATCATGATGAAGCGTTGAAAAACGATCAGAAACAAACGCTTTTGATCCACATTAGCTGCTTCAAGTTTCTCTTCCATTCGCTCAACCATCTTTAAGAAAGGGAAAACACAAAAAATCAATCAAAGCGTGAAACGCATTCAATGAACCTACTTATCTGTAACCTAACCTTGAATTTGTATTTAAAATTACTCAACTAATTACATAACTAACTTACATTTTGCTTATGTTAAAATATACATAAACTACTTTTAAAACAAACACCCACTGGTGCATGCAACTGTAGAAGTTCAAATATAAAGAGTTAAATTTCAATCACCTCTTCCGTCGGCTTGTCTGCATTGTGTTGTGGTTTTTTACGCTTCTGAGCACCACCTTCCTCTTCCGATTCGCTTGAAGATGAGTCCGCTTTTGCAAGTTTCTCCTTAGCTTCTCCCAATTCAGAGCCTAGAAAGTTTTTTTTTTTGTAATTTTATGATTTTGCTTGTCGATTGGCGTAGGCGTCGTCATACTCACTTAACTTGATAACATGTTTGTTCATCTTTTTTATAGTAAGGTGAAGAATCTCCCAAAGATACATTTTGGTGAATTCGCTGGTCATCTCTTTTGAGAAAATCCATGTCGCTACGGCTGAGCACTCAACTACCTGTGTCTTTAGTAGTTTGTCGATTATGACAACCATCATCTGTTGGTGATTTTTCCACAATTCAAAAACGTTATGGAGAATGCATATCTGAGCTTCCTCTGATTCAGCAAGGGCCTACACGCATCATAAATTAAGTCCCCAGTAATCTGTGCGAATATGGAAAAGCTAATTTACCTTGAATACCAAATGAAATTTGGATATTGCAGCAAAACTGTGAGAGAATGACTTCGAACCCAAGTTCAAAAGAGTCTGAACAAATACATCGATCTTAAGGGGGTTGAAAGAGCTCTCGGACATTTCGTTGTCACCGTTTTCTCCGGAATTGGGTAGTTCTTTCAGTACATTGACTACCTCTTCGGGCGTGCATTTCTGTCTAATGGCTACAACAAGTTGATGAGCCGTTGTCGTACCAGGTAGTGCAGCTGTAATAAAAATTAAAACATGTGACATAAAAGTATGTTGTAGTGGCAAAAATGACAATTATAACCAACCAACTGGTTAGGCAAATCAACAATAGATTACGTTACATCTAGTCGTCTTTCACTCTAGTGGAACACTGTGAACAGTTTTCAACACCCAGCCGAGCGTGAATGCGGCAACTTAAGGAAGACTTTCATACGTTTGTATCCAATTTTGGGAGAAATTGGTTTGACTCCTCTTTAGAAATTATTATTTCTTTACTGTTTAGCGGAACTTAATGCCAATGGCACTCAAAATTTAGTTTCTAGCAAACTTTCGTCTTCTAAACTATAAAGCGAACTTCACTGAAGCCCAACGAAATCGAAAGTGGTTAGGGCACATCATTTTACTTGGAACAGACTGTTAATGGATGAATTGGATGAGGCACCTCTGCAATAAACATAAAAAGAAAAAAGAAACAGAAGAAGGGGGCATATATTGCGAAACATTAACGCAACAATGTGGAAAACTTTTCAAGCTGTTCAGTTGTTTCTTGTGCGTTGTGGAGTAGACAAAATACAGCGCAATGTACTGCAAAGAGATTGTGTTTATTTTTTCAATGGTAATTCAGTTTATTCTTCTTCTTCAAACAACAAAACAAAAAAACTTATTTTCGTTTTCATTTACTTCAGTTGCAAATGTGCCAAAGTGCTATCGAAAGGGATCTTCTACTAACACCCAAAGAGAACCTTCAGAAACTTGGCAGAGCTATCTACTACAATCCACCTGGTTATGAAATCAACGGGACAGTTGCATGGGAGCAAACCCTCAAGCACGCCACCTTTTTAACTCTGTTCCCGGAAGCTGTGCGGAACAAAAATTTGAGGTAAGTCTTTAAAATATTCACCAAAAATTCGATAAGAAGTTGAATTTTGTTTCAGTAATCTTCAGGAATACAAAAAGTTTATGCAAGCGCCTTACATGCGAATTCACGAGGACTACCCAAAATTCGGTGATATAATCACAATGGCTCGCGGATGGCTAGAGAAGTCTGATGTTTACCGTTTCAAGGAGGGCGAATGTGAAACAGGTTGTGCTGAGACAGCATTGGCTCTATGGAGGGTTCAGAAAATTCGGCATCGTGATAAATTGAGAGGATTTCGTTATGAAATGAAATTCAGTATTACTCCATTGGAGAGCCAGACAGACGCACATAGTAAACATCCTTTGAATAAACAATTCTTCAAGTCTTTCATTGTGAAAGACGATGAATATCCAAAGAGTTTCAATACGCTCACACGACGATCGGACAGTGTTGAGAGTTTTTCAAACGAAAGAGAGGCTAGGATTATCAATCACATTTCAAGAGAAGATGTAACAGACATGCCTCGGTTGAATATTGGCGAGTACTTCAAGCATGTCCCAAAAGCCTCATCGAAAGTTGGATATTTGCCAAATTCACCAAACGATTTGCCAACCACTTATCGGCCAAACTATAGAGTGAAGTTTGCACAGCCAGAGGTGTATGAAGAACCAGAGGAACCTAAAACCGTTGTGACTCATCACTTTCATCATCATTTCTTCATGAAAGACGCTGCAGATGCTTCTCAGAATGAGGCTAAACAAATATTTCATGGCAATCCGGACGCAATTCGAATCATAGAGCCCCCATCAAACGTTCAGCTTCCGTCACCGAGATATGTGTTAACAACCACCACTGAAGCACCTCCTCCACTGCCTCCACCACCGGCTGTTTTCTTGATGCATCAAATCCCTCTCTATATCCAATCGTTTCCAAATGAAATGAGAACAACTTCCCGACCCTTTAGACAAAGCGAGCAACAGTTCGAAGAAATACGCTATTCTGACCCAGATCCGCTGTACGAAAACGCCGACAATAGTCCAAGTAACTCTGCAGAGTCAGCTTCGATGGAAAGCAACCTTCAAGTTGAACGACCCAGTTATACAAGTTTGAATTTAGTAAACACGCAATATACTGGCCATCAAAATATACATGCACCTAACATCAACAAGAAGAAGGAGAAAGCAGCTGCACGTTTTCCCTACCTCGATAATAGGAAACAAAACCTAGTACGTGCTCCCTACGTAGTCGATGACAACAAAGAGAACGATCCTACACAACTTCCGTTTGTCGATGAATGGAAAACGGACGCAACAACACGTCGTCCTTCCGACGACGATAAAAAAGAAATTCCAACGACAATGTACAGTGATGAAAGCGAAGAGAGCACAACAACAACAACATCAACAAAACATGTCACACTTGCTCTCTCGACTAGAAGGACTCTGCTACCGAAGAACAAATTTTTTGTGACACCACCGCCTTCAACATCTGAAAATCCAATCAAATACACAACCAAACAATCGGGACAAAATGTTCGTACATATGCACGCAGCACAACCGAGCAACCGATTCTCAAATGGAAGCCCAAGAGAAAACAAAAACAAACACCAGACAGCGCCGCTATACAAAGCAGTACAGAAGAAAGAGTAATCACAGTCACACCCAGCAAGGCTGAGTTTGAAATTCTTACGCAGAAATCGGTTAGCAGATCTATCAGTGTTAAAGTAGGAAACCACTCGCAAGAAATTCCTCTGGTCTTAGAAACCGCAACGACCACGATATCCAGTGAAGATTATGACGAAAGCAGTACCGACCAAAACGACCCTAACCCTTAGACTAGAGATTATTTGTTTGTGTGTTATGCTACCTTAGAAAGTAAATAAATATTTTATTGATCTGAACTTACCTGCTCCTTCTGTGGCATATTTGTAGTTTGGCTGCGGCGCTACGGGTATCAATTGAGCGTATGCCTCAGGCATCATCTCTGTGATTCGTTGATGATAGGACAACCTGCCGAAAGCATGAAATAGGGAAAATCGATACTTTTTTTTTCGCTTGACTTACCTCAGACACTTTTGCAAGACTTCTTGAATGAACTTGGGTCTGGGGTGTTCGGCGTCCAGCAACAAGCAACTATCCCATTCATCCCAAGACCAAGTGAACTTAAAGTTGCTCAAATGGTAGGAAAACCAGTTGACGAAGCGATCGAAGCACGAGGTGTTCATTGAGTCGATTCTCATAAAGAGAATTTCTGTTGCCTGAGCCAGTACTTGGGGCAGAGTTGCTGGTTGGAGTTTACATAGCTCAATCAGTATAGACCCATAGACAATATCCAAATAACGTGGAACTGGCATGTGGAAAAGCTCAGCGAAAATTACTTCTACAATACAATATTCCAGAGGAATCTTGTTCTTGTATGGGAATGCGAGCAACTGAGCTGCACAATCCTTGCGCTCCAGTCTATGGGTTTCGATTATATGATGCAAGTGTTCCTCAATGAGAAATCGTTCAATAGAATGCGCCCCGGGTAGATTTGGTCCGTCAGGACAATCTGTGTAGTCAAACATGCGATAAACGACCCATGGCATTGGATAGACGAACGACTCATGGTGCTGGGGTGGCACAATCTGCGGCAAGTTGTGCTGCAAAGCCTCACACAACACAGAATCAAAGGCCAAATATGGCCTCGGAATATGTTTCTCGGCCCAGTTATCTTGACGCAGCTTTCGAATCTGTGCCCATAGGCAATCGAGGTATTCCTCTTGAGGATGAGGAGCATCTACAGACCAAACACGAAGAGCGTTGTGGTGTTTTTTTGTACGCTTATTGAGAAAAACTTCTATCCTTAGCAAAAGACTCTCCAATGAAGATTCTTTCTTTTCGTAAAGATCTCGTCCCACCCAGGGGAGAGTAGATAGCACCGCAAAAACATACCAATCTCTACGAACTTGTGGAACACTATCTTCGTTGGAAACATCAATCATAATATCCAGCAATTGCAATAAACTCGAAGCTGAAATGACGTGACAGTTAACCAAATCAGCAAGAAATCTAAGGGAATATCTAGCGGCATCCCAGCGACAAGCCTTTAAGCTGTCCTTAAAAGTTTTAACCATATGGTCAACGAATTCTCCACCGAACTTGTAGTTCTTTGCATTTAGCAAACCAACGAGTGTTGTATATATGGTACACTTTTCTGGCATTTTCACAGCACATTCTGAAAGGATTCGAAGGATTTTCAAACGAAATGTACCCAAGTCGGCTTCCAAGACTGATACCAATCCTTCGAGATTGGATTCCACTGATGATGTGCTTCTTTCGCCTACACGAAGAATTAGCGATTCAAGACGATCTTCTATTTCTTGGTTTTCAGAGACACGACGACGTTTTCTATTACGATGGTCTGCAAAAAAAAAAAAATCGTTTAAAACTTCGTGAAAGAGAAATTAGTGCACTTTTATTTAGAGGTTAGTTTTAATCTTGCTGCACATAAATCCGAAATTTTATTACTTACCATAACCGTCATCATCATCATGAGCACGTCTTCTGTTCATGTTTGATTCAAAAGTAAAATTCTTTATCAATATCAAGTTAAATTAAATTTTATTTAATTGGTAAAATATTCACCGATACCGAAAGCGAAGCAAAGACGCTTTGCTGTCAGGCAAATACTTTGACATTTCCAGCGAGTGCGCACTTTCCACAATCCACAACGTTAAGGCCGTACCATAAAATCATTGCTGAGAAAAGCGATATGTGGAACGTGTTCTTATTTGTATGTACCGTAGATGGCGTTGATGTATGCCACTCCATAATGCACTGTACGAACCAACAAAACCTATGTTTGCAATTCGATCGCTGTCAACATGAAAAGTGACACACACCGACCCAAGAGGAATACGCTCTACAGATCGCAGTCGCAGGCCGCGCTCGTTTGCGCAGGGTTGAATGGTGGACTTATGTGCATCTGCTAGTACAGAAGAACAAAAGAAAAAGACAGTAGTCCGTTCTTATATGCCTTCGATGTTACGCAATGCTGTAGTGTCAAAATCATCGTTGTTGTTGTGTATTGTGATTGACTTTGTTACAATACAAAGTCATGATTGCATTTAGGAACGACTCGATGTTACACTTTGCTGGTCTGTCAAAAATAAGAATAAAGTATTTCCTAAAATATAAACCCAGCTAAAGGAAACTCGTTTTTGATGAAGAAAAAAGAATTCGGAAATGAACAAGATTGAAAATCAATAACTGCTCACAGAACTTTGAAATGAAAAAAAAAATACCAAAACAGAAGGGTTTGACAGATCATTATCGAAACTCAAGTCCCAGAGATGAATTGGAAAAGTTACGAAACATAACATTCTGACACTTCCACATTGCATTTAGGAACGACATCGATGTTACATTTCGTAAGTTTTTTGCATTTAGGAAAGAAATAATGTCAGCCGATGTTACATAGCGTAACATCGAGGGATAAAAGAACGCGGTATAAACATTGCATTTTACAGCGATCGGATAAAAGTCGCAGGCTGCTCCCGAAACTATTGAACTGCATCCCCATTATTCCTAACTCGACGAGTAAACAAACATTTCCTTTTAGTTTTTTTTTGTCATTTCGGTGTCAAAAATAAAATAAATAGGGTAGCGCAACAGAGCGAGGAGCTCCTGGGCCTAGCGCATTTCTCACAACCATGCCTTGTGAGGGAATGGAGAGGACCTACAATTTTCTGCCGGTTCCGAACGGCTAATTGAGAAAGTGCTTTTCATGGCAATGAATTTACTAACGGAGGACTTGCAAATTCCTCGCGAAAGGCGATAACCGTGAAAAAACATTTTTGCCTCTGTTGGGATTCGAACCTCGAACCTCTGGGTTAGCCGGTGGATATGCTAACCATCGGTCGGTATTCTCAAATGTCGCTCTTTAACTTTATTTTGATAACTGAATTTGAAATATCTCTTTGGTTTGGGAGATCATTCTTTTTTGCACTAATAAAACAGTTGGAGAATGTTCCTGGACGCCCCTGGACGATTTTTTTCGTCCAATGGAAAGCAACATTAGACTGCGTTTAAAATGATTTGCGAATTGCAGTATTATTATCTATCTTATAAATATTCCGAGGTGCAGTCGGGAAAGAGAAAAGATGCACACTTGCAACTTGCATTCGGTACATACAAAACATTTTTACTGTAGTATCTTTGGATCTTTCTTCAGTTTTCGATTGAATCTTGATGTTTTCATGTTTAATTGATTCCATTGAGCCGTCCCGCTTCCCTAAACAGATTACTTATTGTTATAATGGCTGTTGCAAACTGTTTAAAACTATCAAAATATTTGCTATTGTGTTCCTTGAAGACCCACTTACCATACTGATGTTGCAATACCACTTGACCGGTTTTAAATAATTTTTTACTATTCGATTTAAAAAACCGCTATCAAACTTTTGTATTATTTTATTGCAGTTAGTGTCTTTATATCCTAATTTCTTTTGCGAGCATTCAGCTCTCTTTTAACCCAAATCTTTGCACATATTGCAAGGAAACTTCATTGTTGGTAGATCTAATTTAATACAATTCATATTTCCTGGTCGCTTTTTTCTTGGAGTTTTGTTTTGAGACGAAAAGGTTCAGGTAAACGCTTGAACTTGATTTATTTTCTATTATTCTAATCGAACGTTCGATCTATGAATTGATGGTCTGCTTTTTGGAATTGTATAAATAAAATTAATAACTTCAGTAATCAAACTCATTGCGTGGAGTTGACATGCCCCAACGATTTAAAATTCGCTCAGTTTTGATACACTTGAGGTTTAGTCTGGTTCTTCTTTTCCTGCTTGAAATAAAATTTCCATCAGCATGCTCAACCTATAACATTGCTTCTTTCGAGACAAGCCATAAGCCAAGTTAGCGGGTTTTAAATCTTGTTTTGAAAAGTACGGCCTGGATTCAGTAACTTTTGAATCGAATATCGTCCAAATTCTTGGAGGAAAAACAAGAGTTTAAAACAGTTATCCCTTAACCCTTATCCTTCAATCGCTAAAAGCAAAGTTCCTGAAACAATCTTTTTACGATATAACGGACGATAGGCTATTAGACGATTATCGTCTTATATTATTATGCTGACAGCATAATTTAGATTTATTCATTGAATGCATACACAGTAAGAAAGATATCTTATAACATAGTGTTATGCTAAAGAGAATACAATATAAAAACAGTGAGAAGGCTACTTCTTAGAAAAATTTTATACAAACATTTCTTCCAATTTTATCTAAATACTCGTTAAATATAAGCAAATCTGTACATAACTTTAAGCATTTCAGTTCTTTATTTTAAGTAGATTTTAATTTTTATACATACACCTCATCTTATGTTAAGTGCTTTAGTTTTTAAGAGCCAATGCATTTTGTATTAATTTATTTTAGTCCCTTTGAAAATAGTTTCGAAGTTCAATGCTAAACTTAGCTTGGCCACGTTTCATTTTCAAGTTTCTTGGAAGAAGATTCCACAGACGGATAGCGTTGAGGAAGAATTGTTGTTCTGAGGTCCGACAAGAATACCGAGGGTGTATTAGCATTAAGGATCTGTTTGAGGAGCTGAAACGTACCCTATTGAATAAGCTGCAGGGTTGTTGTGTGAGAATGATGTTGCAGAGTAATAGTAAAGTTCTGTACCGAAAAAGATGGTCAAGGGGCATATTATAAATTTGATTCGAGAAACTAGATATCCGATCAAACCGACGTAGGCCAAATATCCACTGGGACCTGGGATGCTCCGTCCAGAGCTGACCTGCTAAACTAGTAAGGGCAAGTGTTGACGAAGGGAATCCGGAACAAAGAATTGTGATCGATCAACACTATAATTGCTCTGCGAACAATGACTGACTGCACGAATCTCAGTGGTCTACGAGAGCTTTCGTGTAAGTGTCCCAGCGGATGAATTCGAAGGACAGAATCAACGGTGGACTTCAGCAGCAAACCCCTGAAAGAGCTACTCCAACATATTTGGTTTAAAGGTCTTTTGGGGTCTTTCAATACGAGGACAGGGTATTGAAGTAGAGATGGTGGCGGACGAGCTCCTGGTGAGCCAACGTCAGCACTCATACCCCTGCAGCAGGGTACTGACTCTGGATACTCCAGCCCTTTGTGTCCGAAGGGATCCAAAAGGACCTGGCCCTCCAGGTTGGGGGTTGTGCGTAGGGTTAACTACCCAACCACGTAAAAAAAGCCCAGTTCCGAAACAATTAACAGCCTCGGATAACGATAATGATTTCAAAGTTGACGACCCATGCAAACGAAAAAAGGACAACGACCTCCGGATCTGCACTTGGAACGTAAGATCTCTTAACGGACTAGGTGCAGCTGGAGAATTAGCGGACGCCCTGGACTGCTGCAAAGCAGACATAACCGCCATCCAAGAAGTCCGATGGAGTGGACCGGGCATAAAGAAGATGAAAAACTGTGACATATACTATGGCGACTGCTACAGACAACAGAAAAAGCGTTTATTTGGGTGCGGATTTGTCGTTAGAGGAAGACTCAGGGATAAGGTGATTAGCCAAAATCCAGTCAATGAGCGTATAATGACCATCCGCATCAGGGCTAAATTCGCCAACATTAGCCTGATATGCGCCCACGCCCCCACAGAAGAGAAAGACGACGATTCCAAAGACTGTTTCTACGAGCTCCTCGAAGAAACATATGTGCAATGCCCTAGATACGACGTGAAAATCGTTCTTGGCGATTTCAACGCAAAACTAGGGAAGGAGGACATCTTTGGAAACACAATAGGTAAGCATAGCCTCCACGACAAAACCTCCGAAAACGGATTGAGGCTAATCGATTTTGCTGCGGGGCTAAATCTTGTTGTAAGTAGTACACGCTTCCCGCATCTCAAAATTCATAAAGGCACATGGCGATCCCCAGATCAATTAACCGTCAACCAAATTGACCATGTTGCGATCGACGCAAGGCACTCTTCCAGTGTGCTAGATGTCCGAACTTTCCGAGGGGCCAACTTTGACTCGGACCACTACCTTGTTGTAGCCAAGGTACGAATGAGGATATCTTGTTCACGACCAGCACGAACTAACGCTGTGAAGAGATATGACGTCGGAAAGCTACAATCGCAAGAGATTGCCAATGCCTTTTCCAATCGAGTGTCCCTTTAATTATTCTTGAATCCCATGCCGCAAGCATTAAACATTGAAGACCAGTGGCAGCAATGCCAAGAAGCCATCAGAACCGCTGCCTCTGAGGTTCTGGGTTTCACTCGGCCACCAAAACGAAACCCATATTTCGATGAAGAATGTAGGCAGGCAAATGCAGCCAAGCAAAGAGCACGACAAATGCTTTTGCAAACACGAACGAGGGCTGCTTACGATCGGTATAACGAGATTTACAAGGAGAGAAGAAGGGAAGAACACCGACTTAAGAAAAAGAAGCAGCATGAGAAGCGCTCGTTTGAGGAAATAGAGAGGTGCCATGACAGAAACGAGATTCGGAAGTTTTACCAAAAGGTAAAAAGATCCTGCCAGGGTGGCAAACCCCGAAATCAAGCCTGTAAAGACCAGCAGGGAAACATAGTTATAGAGTCACAGTCGCTACTGAGGATCTGGAAAGATCATTTCTGCAGACTGCTTAACGGCGATGAGGACACAAATTCCGCTGTCAGGCAGACTGCCCCATTCAGCTTGGACGATGATCAAGAATGCCGTCCTCCCGACCTAGAGGAAGTTCAGCTTGCCATATGCAAACTTAAATCAAATAAGACTGCAGGTGCAGATGGCCTTGATGCCGAACTTTTCAAGGCAGCTTGAGATCACTTGGAAAGGAGCATGCACCAACTGATCTTCATGATATGGTCGGAAGAAAGCATGCCCGATGAATGGAACCTCAGTATCGTACGCCCGATCCTAAAGAAAGGAAACCCTCACAACTGCGCCAATTATAGAGGGATAAGCCTCCTTAACGTCACGTACAAGATCTTGTCTGCTGTAATATGTGAACGTCTGAAACCCCACGTCAACAACTTGATAGGTCCTTATCAATGTGGTTTTAGACCGGAGAAGTCCACAATAGACCAAATTTTCACATTACGGCAGATCTTGGAAAAAACCCGTGAACATAATATCGATATTCACCATCTCTTTATCGATTTCAAGGCCGCGTATGACAGTATCTACAGAGACGAGCTGTACAGAGCCATGTCTAGTTTCGGCATCCCTGCAAAACTCGTACGACTATGCAGGATGACTTTGGAGAATTCACGCTGCTCCGTCAAGGTCGGTAAAGAACTCACCGAGACCTTTGATGTCGAAAAAGGTTTTAGGCAAGGCGATAAACTGTCATGCGATTTTTTCAACATCATACTTGAACAGATTGCAAGAAACTCAAACGTCACCACCAGAGGAACAATCTTTCAAAAGTCTGTGCAATTACTCGCTTATGCAGACGATATTGACTTAATGGGAAGAAAAAAGCGTGATGTCATAGGTGCTTTTGCGAGTATCGAAACAGAAGCGGCAAAAATGGGTTTGATGGTTAATGAGGGCAAAACGAAGTATATGTTGTCATCAAACAAGGACACAGAACATCGACGAATTGGACAAAACGTCACAATAGACAGACATAACTTCGAGGTAGTACAGGACTTCGTCTACCTAGGATCCGCTGTAGACACGGACAACAACATCAGTGCGGAGATCAAACGGAGAATAACTCTTGCCAACCGTTGCTTCTTTGGGTTAAGAAGGCAATTGAGAAACAAAACCCTCTCCAGAAAAACCAAGGTAACCTTATATAAGACCTTGATCATCCCAGTCCTGCTTTACGGCGCGGAAGCATGGACCTTATCGAAAGCGGATGAGGAAACCCTTGGTCGTTTCGAAAGAAAAATTCTCCGAATGATCTTTGGTTCCGTATGCGAAGGCAATGTGTGGAGAAGAAGATACAACAACGAGCTGTATGAGCTGTACCGCGACATGGGCATAGCCAGAAGAGTACGCATCGCGAGGCTACGATG